>OX419755.1:50944157-52366635 GCA_948567375.1 Lunularia cruciata | reverse complement strand
TAAATTTTTAAGCTTAAAATTGTAATAGAATTTAATTTATCTTCATTATCTTATTAGTAAGAAAATTATATAATTATCCTGAATATTTAAGAAATTTCTTCTCTAAATTTATAATTATTTAAATTATATGGATAAAATTAAAATATAATAATTAATATTTTATTTTTATATCCCTTTAGATGGAGGATTTAGATGATATTTACATATATTTAGAGCGCTATGATGTCATTACTCACGGCAACCACTGGAATATTACAAAATGATTTAAAAAGGGTTATAGCTTATTCAACTTGTAGTCAGTTAGGCTATATGATCTTTGCTTGCGGCATTCCCAACTGTTCTGTTAGCGTGTTTCATTTAATTTAATTTCATTTCATTTAGTTGAACCATGCCTGCTTCAAAGCACTTTTTCTCTTGAGTGCAGGTTGATATTTAAACATATTATCAAAAGTAAAAAGATCAAATAAAACTGAATCAATAAAACTGAAAAGAATTGTTTTGATAATAAGTAAACCCACCATGAAACACTAATTTTCCATATTAGAGGAAAGGTAACCTTTTGATAATGTGATTCATCATAAGAGTTTGAAGTAATAAGAAACAAATATCTGCCTACATTATATTTAATATAAAAATATATAGAAAATTAAGTATTCACTTTATCAATTTAATTTTCTTTGAGCGGTCAAAGAATTTATTATACTCCATACAACTAAGTTAACAAAGTCTTTGGCTTGCTCAATAAGTTATTGATCAATAAGATGTTTAGAATATTAGCTAAGTTAGCTATCTATTGATAAAAATAAAATTTTTCTTGCTTAATATATATATTACGCTCAAGTTATATATTTCTTACATAAGTGAACTAGTAAAAAATATTCTGTCATCATTAACAACAATCCTTTTTTCATGAGCAAAATTATAAGCTTAAGGAAATGTATGTCTATTCTACACAAGAATTATCTTTTTCACATGAGCAAATTTGTAGGCTGATGATATTTTATGGTTCTTTTCTAAATCAGATATGCACAAAATTTAATGTCCAATTGCAATTCTCTTTTTGTTTTGCTTAGTCATTGCAACTTGACACTTTTTCTACATATACATTTTGTTTACATGTATGATAACTCACATATATTTGTTTCAGATTGATATAAATTCAAATTTATGAGATTTACCATATTTTGAATGTGAATTCTTATTTTCAAACACCCAGAAAGCACATACAAGGAGAAAATAGTACAATTTTTCATGTTCTAACTTTGACAAGATCAAAGGTCAGATATAGACCTATTTAAAATTTCACACAATAAAATAGTAGATTTGTTTAAAAAAATAGTGTCTGCCCCAAGATTGTATGGCATCAAGCACTCAAGCCCTCTCTCACTACATATGGATGCACAAACTACAATAAGGCGTTTCAAATTCCAAGATTTGAAATTATAAGGGTAGAGCTTTGAACTCCATAAAATATTATACAAGTGATCATAAAATTTAATGGTCCCAATAATGAATGGTCTCATATAGATTTGTATGGATACCAAAAATAGGTCAACACAAGGGGGTTTCAGTTTTACATTTTATGGCTACTTTATTATGAAGATTTAAGACTTAATTACCAATGCACTTTGAAGTTAATTCTAACTACCCATGTTACACTAACCACCCAAATTAAGCCAAATGTAAGTGAGAGAGAGATTATGAGAGAATGTAATAGAAAACCACGTGTTAAATCCGGTTTGAAAATCCTCCCGTATCCTTCTTTTATTTTGAAAAAATCTTCTCCTCTCCTCAGGCTTGCATCTCATCATGCCCCTCCAACAGATTGACATGTCAAGCATGTTAGAATAGTTCCTAATGGTACATCATTAGAACATTTTGTTATTCTTCTTTGAAGGTGTTGGAATTGGTGAGTATACATGTCACCTTCTGGGCCAAGAATCAACATACCTCACGTATAAAGGTGTTAGAATTGGTGAGTAAACATGCCTTGTGTTGCCCAACCATCCTAACCTAATATAGTAATAGAGTGCACACAAGCAAATTGAAATAAAAATCTACATTTACTTCTTATACTTTGGAAACATAGATGAATCTCCTATTCACTCTACTTTGCAATCTAAATTTGCTCCCATCCCTCCTATGCTTGTTTGATTCCAAGAATTACTTGAAAAGATGGTTGCTTCTATCCCACTTCCGTGTTTGAATGCAACAAACAAAGGATCAAAGGGTGTATCCGAGCAAGTACATGGCAAAAGATGGTCAAGGATTACCATCCACCCATCAAATAGCAGATTGGGCAAAACAACAAGGGGTGAAGATGACCAATTTAGGATGCCTTATCACCATTGCTTGAAAATACTTGATTATTTAGAGGATCTTGAGCACTTTAGTCAGATCCATGGAAAAAATTAGTAAAAAACTTGTCCAAAAAAGCACTGCATTCAACTTCATTGCTACTTACTTAGTTTGGCATGGGTGAGGATTTCCATCCTCCATGAATGGTGATAGGCTTTACCAAAAATGAGCAAGATACATGAAATCATAAGAAGATACTCAAGAATGGAAAAGAAATTGCATTGTAGAGGGTCTCACCAACAAGGACAACAAGGACAACAAGGACTTGAAGCAAGGATGGAGAACAATCAAGGATAAACTCAATCATCTTTGTCTATTTTCTGAAAGAATGGATTTGATTCTAGGGGTAGAGCTAATATATCTCCTCTTGCATTGGTTAGTATTGGTGGTATAGAGGAGGAAGTGTGGTTCATGGATGGAACATGCCCTAAGCTCACACCACCTTAAGAGGCAGATCACAAAATGGAAGAAAATTCTCTTGAAGAATCAATTCCTATTAGCATCCCAAAGCACCCAAGGGCCCTTGGATTGCATGTGTAAATATGGAAATTGTGAATGTGTGCTATTAGGAGTTTTGGATAGGGGGTTTTAGATGAGAATTAAAGTCCTTTTTTGAAAACAAACAAAGCCGAGCAACACTCCCATACTTCACAAGTCACCAAGAATCACTCAAGAGGGAATGGAGCACCAAGAGAAGAGTAGAATCAAAGAGAGGGAGAGAGGAGACAACTATAGATGCCTCCAAGGAGAAAGAGGAGCAGGATAATGCTAAAACACATCCAACAAGAAGGAAGTTGATTCTTGAAAGAGGAGAAGGAACTCAAAAGCTTCTAAGTTGGCCCTTGTACTCACACTTGGTTTGGCTTCATTATCACAAGATCTAGCATCTCACACTAAACTGAACATTGAATCAATAGAATCCAGGGAGAGATGTAAAATAACATTGATTGAAGCTTTGCAAGTGGTAGATCTTGAGAAACACAAGAGAGAAGTAGAGTAAGAGAAGATCTTAAAGGTAGAGAAAATTAGGTCCAAAGCTGAAAATTTTTGAATCAAGAAGAGCGAGGCCAAATCAAAATGCTTTTATGCCATGACACTTGAACTAGCTCATGCAAGAAAATATCCAAAGGAGATTAAATGAATTATTACCACATTATCCAATATAGATTTAGATAATTATGGTGACTCTTGTACCATTTACAATGTGGACCCTAAGTTCCTATACCCAGATATAATTCAGATTCAATTCCTTATGGTAATTGGAACAAGAATGACTAAATAGGCAAGAGTGGGAGAGTTTAGAGCTATAATATTTCCAATGTAAACTTATGTTATATATAAAGATACCAAGTTGTTGTGGGTATCCATAATAATGCATGTTTATTCTTTGTTTGGCAATGATTAGTTCAATGTTTCCATGTGAATCATCAAGTTGTATAATTTGCCCATAATAAATTATGATAGTTGAAGAATTCTCTCTAGAATTCACCCATAATAGATTATGATAGCAGAACTACATAAGAAGAGACTAAATATGAGAACTTCAAAGCTACCAAACTACAAACTATTAAAGCACATTACAGTCTCACACTCAAGTTTGACAAATGTTTAAATTTTGTGTTTGTGGGAGTGCTACTATCCATATCCAAACACTTGGTTTGCACCAAGCCAAACACTTTTTTTGGTTCAATCCATGCAGACCACACAAACCCATGGTGGTTTGCACAGGTTGAACCAAACATCTACATATGAATATACTCTACATTCTCCATCATCAAGTTGATTAGAACAATTCAAAGATTTAAACATGTTAACATAACTAGTGTCTATCAATATTGCAAGTTTGTATGCCCAATATATAAAATTATATGCAAAAGGAAAAGGTGTACAAAATATCAAGGCACTAAAGGCTATGCCTAAGGTCTAGTGTGCATATCTCTTAAGTGTATCATGGAACCTCCAATATAAAGTAGGTCTAATAAAAAAGAACTATAGCACCACATGCATCTCTTCTCTAGAGCATGCATCAAAGGCTCCCTAAATGCTCTCCCTAAAAGTGCCTACCATGCTCTCTACAATGCTCTGCCTAAAAGCCCTAAATCCATCTAGAGGTAAGACAAGAAGCTGAAATAATGAAGTGTATGAAGTACTAAGGGTATCCATTGGTGAAAAAGATGGAGGATGTATAGCTCCATGAGGATGGTTTGTGCAATAAGGAAGAGCCACTCAATCCACAACTAATATATCTTGGACAGATAAACCTAATGAGGTAAAAAATACTACATGGTCTAACCATAAAACATCTAAACTCATCACAATATCCATTTGTCTTGGCAAAGCATACCATCAAATGTGAACCAATGTGAAATCCTACTAGTAGGTGACCAAGCTCCCACATAGAATGCAATAGGGTCTCTATATTGTGCTTTGGACCACTAGTCTATATGATCCACTCAAAGTGAGAGACAAAATACTCATAAACTCTCTAATGTTACGCTGTGGAACTACTAATCATGGTAAAATAGCACCATCCTCTCCTCATGGTCTCAAAATACCACTCCAAGAAATGAGGTCTACTAGGATCTCTCACAATTGCTATATAACTCAAATCTAACACAAAAATCTTCCTCCTTAAATCTATATGGTAAATAATGCAAGGAGTGAATGATCTAGATAAACTCATCTTCCCTCTCAAATAAGTGGGTCTTTGCACTTCATCACTAAAAGATACCTTGTACTCATGAAGCCACAACCACTCATAGTAAGTACCTCAAAAACTTGGAGGGGGTGCAATATCATCCCCGGTGTGAGGTCTGCATGATACAATATGCTCTCCCAAATGCAAATAAGGGTCCTCTCTTGGGCCACCTACAAGAGTCAACCAAGTTTGATTGGATCAAGTAGCTTGCAAAGAAGATGCTCTCCCATATGATGGAGTAGTAGTCTCTCTAGTATGATGCAATGCCTGCAATATGTGGTGGTGTAGAGGTGGTGTACTTGTGTGGTGAAGTTGTTGTAGGAGGGCTCTCTTTATGGTAGGATATCTAAATGGACTATGAGTCTAAGTCCTCATATATGTAAAAAAAGCTTTGGGTTTGAGTCCTTGCATCAACTAAACAAGCATCTCTCTAAGCCTCTACCACAACATAGGAGTCAATACCATAATTTGTATGAGTCCTTACATCCTTTAGGAGAAACTCCCAAGGATAATGTAACATATATGCCTCTAACCACTCCCTAGCTTCTTGGCAAGCATCCTCATATGCTACTCTAAGAGTATCTAGCTAAGCACTCACCTCATATACTTCTCTCTTGGTCTTCTCCAAGAACTTTTAGGAAAACTCTCTCATGTACTATATCTCATGAACTCTATATCCCTCCACTCTCTTCCTACTATCTCTTATGAGTCCTTCCAACTCAATGAGTCTCTCCACTTGAGCTCTCACATCATACTCTCTCTCCCTAATAACTCTAACTAACTCTACTAACCACTCACTCATAATACTCTCCTCAATACATAAATGCATCTCCCTCTTTGCTAGTCTACTCTCCCTTTCAAACACAATGTGCTCTTCAAGCCGAAATTGCTCCTCCTTCTACACAAGTATTCTCTCATGCTCAGCTAGCCTAGTCTCCCTCTCATTAAAAAGGTAGCCCTCTAGTCTAATATGCTCTCTCTCTCTCTTAGTCTCCTCTCATGAGAGCCCAACCCACTCTCATCCACAATGCACATGTGCTCTTCTCTAGGGATACTTGATAGTGATGGCAATGGAGGTGGCTCAACTCTCTCTCTAGACTATGTGGATGATCATTGTGCTCATAGGTATTAGGTTCTGGTCCATCAACACTTTAAGATGCATAGGAATGATCATGAGGACTATGATTATCAAGGTGCTCATGGGGATTGGACTTTCTAACATCATGAGATGCACTTGTACATAATCTTTCACACCATATCAATCCAACAAACAATACCATGAATACAAGCAAGGGTTATCCAAGAGTTTTCAATAACAAAACAATGTATATAAATCTCAAGAAAATCTACAAACAAATGCATAGGGTTAGTTAACTTATACTCAAAGGTGCACTTAACTAAAACTAAACTCTCACTCACTAGGCTACTCATCATGTGCAAGCTCTCCTTCATTTGTCCACTCATGAATGTAAACCTCTTCCTTTGCACCTCCAATGCTATATATAATCTCATCCTCTCCAAGAATTCCACTAGTTATGAATAAATGGGTGAGAACCTATCTTGCATGGGTCACACAAAAGCATCTACCATTTGGGTGCCCAAGATGCCTCTAGACTACAACAAACTCTACCTCAATTGTTGTGCGTATATACATCACTACACAACATACATCGCTGTCAATATCACACACTATAGAAGCACAACTCACACATAAGTCATCCATTGACTCTAAAGTGCCACAATATTGGGCACTGATTATAGCAATCCACACCTACTTTAGCTAAGAGACTCATAAAGATGCTCACCGGCTTTCTATCCACTCTAGCAGGAACTCAAAGACTCAAAGATAGAGAAGTGAGCTCTTTAGAGATGTGCTTCTAGGATATACTCCTGATTTTGACCTAGGTCTCACCTCAATGGTCCCATTGATGGCACACTCGATGCTGCAAATGGTGCAAGTGATAGTGGGCTCCACCATGTAGTCAATACTCCAAACACAAAATCTGATTGTCAGAAAGTAGTCTATGAGTAACTACCAAAATATCTCTAACTACTAGCACTACTAATCTAGTGTCCGAGCAATCTAGATGTGATGCTACAAATGGCATGACAACTATGTGCATATATACATTGCACATACACAACATACATCGTTGTCAACATCACTTCCTATAGAAGTACAACTCACATGGTAAGTCATATAAGTCATACATGGACTCTAAAGTGTCGCTCCCCTAGCTGGCGGTTAGGTCCCTCTAACTCCAAATAGCCATATATTCCAAGTATATGGTATACCTTATGGTGGGCAAAAGATCAAGAGGTCAAGTGCTATCGAGCCCCATCATTAGTCTCATGCCTACAATCTATATCATATAAAGGATGAACAAGCTATAAGTCAAGTACATCTTGGACATAACTACTGTCCTTGAAGAACCACCATGAGAGGAGTTATACATGCCATATGCCATCCTCTCAAACAACTTTCACACACTAACAGAATACCAGCTCCACCAAAAGAGCCGCATAACATACACCTCAAGCCTACTTGTACAAGTGTCAAGCTTGGATCCATAACACTATCAATGTTTGGGAGGTGGCATGGTGCACAATTGTGCACATGATCCTTCCAAAAAACACCATTACAAGGACTCCAGATGGAAAAAACTCACACACTCTCAAGATAGTGCGGCTTGTAGAAACATCAAGTGTTTTTGGTGCTATTTGTTGTAGATATACATAGTCACCTAGATGAAATTAAGGGATCAAGGGTCTATAAAATCCTCCTCAAATGGTGGTATAGCATAAGGTATCCCTATGTTGAGCAATTGCCAAGTTTTCAAAGGCCATCAACATCACTCTCTAAAAGATCTTTGCCTATTGAGAACATGCACTCCTCCATACATCTGGATCATCCAACTCCAACACTACAGTAGCATCTTGATGAATGGTTGCAAGTAAATCTGGATCTCGTCCATGGAGTAGAAAGTAAGGAGAGAAAGATATTAAGGAGGCTTGCCGGCTGAACCAATAACCCATGGCCAACCAAGGTAACTAGAGATCCCAATCTCCCAAGTGGCCTCTCTGCAAACCATACTTCCACAATCCTCTCTTCACTATCTGAACCACTCTCTCTGCTAAGCCATCTGCCTAAGGGTGATCTTGAGAGGTAGTATGATGATGAATCAAAGCCTTGTCACACAAGACCTAAAACTCCACCAAGAACTTTATACCCTGATCAGTCGAAACCTCAACTTGTGCACCAAAATGACTAAGAACCCGATCCAAGAACAAGTAAGTTGTCCCTTCATTGGATTTGTCAAGAAGTGCCATCAACTCAATCTACTTGGAGAAGTGCTCTACCATCACCAAAACATACCAATGTTGTCTCACAATCAACGGTAAAGGTCTAGCAAAGTCCAAACTCCAACGATAACCCAATCCCATGATAGGTAATGGGTGTAACTATGGCATAGGAGCATTAAATGATGCCTTAACTCAATCACAAACCACACGTCTTGCAACAAACTACTATAGATTGGTCTGCATACCGCACCACCAATAATGACTCTAGAGTAAGCTATATGTACACTTTACTCCAAAATGTCGTAGGTCCTCATGAGCATGACGGACCAACAGTGTTCTTCAAGATAGAAGTGGCAGTACTCACACTCTACCATCCTCCTATACACAAAGAAGGTATCTGCCTTCCAATCTGAACCACCTAGCTTGTTGAAGGACATGGTGTTATACTTTGCCTTTCTCTCTCTTGAAACATACATGGTGCCTAGCTATGAAGCTTATGGATCAGAGGTTGTGCATAGACTTCTCTCTACTAATCTGAGCGTATGTGGTACCCAACTAGTAGAACACTCCACTCTTGTTTCTAAGATTCCTTCTACCATGTAAGGAAGTAGTGGGAACCTAACTTGTCATCACAACACACGTTCTTGGTCTAGTGATCATCACGTCCAACATTACCAAGGAGAAAAAATAGCACACATAGAAGGAAGGAACCTAAGCGCAACACCTGCACACCAATCCAAGCCAACTAGGCATACAATCAGGTATACAAGCATAGAGAGGATCTGATCACAAGAATTTGATGATAACTCTTTGTATTTTTTTTTTCAAAATAGAGCTTCATAGCCTTCTTGCTCTATCATCAAGTTAATTTCAACTTGTACTTCAAAGTCTCATCCAATTTGTTCTTCAAATTTCAACCAACTTCTAATGCAAGTGGGGAACTTCTATATCTTTTTGATGGGGAAAAGTTTGTGAAACTCATATAGACATAATCTTTTATGTGTAACTTGCATTCAAATAGTCTTGAATCCAATGGTGTGAGATAAGCTTTCCAATGATATGAAATAATCTATAATCTGATCATGATAGCTCCACTAACAAGCTCTCAAACTTGGCCAATTTTTTGTAACTTTTACCCTAATTTTGGAATCCCTAGTTTAGCGTTTGCTCCTAATTCATGGTAAAATTTCCCCAAATTTCTAAATTAGAGGTACACTTGATCCTCACAAGCACACCAAAAGTCTAAAATTGTCAATCATAGTCACAAAAAATAGGAGAATTGCCAACCATTTATGATTGAAGATAGAATTGCTCTACCAAGCTTATGATAACATTTTAGTTGCACTTATTGCATTCATTCTCACTCTTTAGGGGTCCAAAGCTGACCAAATTTCTATAGGAGCTGAATCTGCCCTTGTCTAACTCTTTGTAGAGTTTGATGGCCTAATCCACCCCCAATCTCTAGATATGGATCAATTCTTGAGCTGGGCTAACTTGCGAGCTCTACAGACCCAAGTATACTTGATCCAAGACCCTGAATTTTCCTTCTAAAATATTCACATGAAATATTTGCATAGAGGTGCAAAACCTAACCACCAACAACATTGGAAATTTTCATAAGGTGACTTAAACCACAACTTGGAAAGTGATCAAAACTCCAAACCTAATCACTAGCTCTTCTCCAACACCTTATATCCAAAGAGCACCAATTTCAATCAACCAGATTTGATTTGAGATTTGACCAAAATTGGAATTTCTTAACCTTAGAACTATAAGCACTTTTTCTACTCTCCAAATGCATTGACAAATAATAAAAATGTCGCAAGAAGCTCTCCTAATTGCCTACTTTGTGCTATTGGGTATGAATTCGATCCCCCTTGATTCAATCAATAATATCCCTCCCAAAATCTACTCAAATTGTCTGATTTCAATCTCTTGATTGTAGCTTGTTAGCTCCACTCTCCAACCGTAGTCTTTATTCCTTGAATGCCTTTCCCAAACTTCCTCAATGGGAAAAGAATCCAAAGTTCTCTACTTGGGACCCAATCTCTTACAAGTGTATCATTTAATCTTGTCACTTTTTGACAAATGGTCCCCACAAGCCCACCTTGAAGCTCATGAGCAAAATTGAGTTGTCTTCCATCTATAAGAGCACATAAATAGTTAGATCCCATACTTGCTCATAAGTAAGCACTAAAAGGACGACAAGATTTGGGTTTGCCATCACCAATTCCATGAATGCCGCAAGGAATGTGTCACCATCCAATCTCGTAAGCCATCATGGTGAAGAATCTAAGGCCTAATGAGAAAAGGATTCAGGAGTAGCAGATTGGGAGCATGGGACATCTCCTACTCAATTGCTCTCTTCAACGCCCGGTCTCCACGCTCTACTACAACTCTCACTCTCAACTTCCTCCTTCCGCTCAAGACTCCCTCAACTAAAACACACCCCTTTAATTTAACTCTCCACCATGTATATACATCAAAGCCCTTGAAAAGGATTAGATTGTAACCCACATGGCCAATCACATACACATACATAGATTGCTCATATAGCAACAACTCAACCGTGGGATCCGTCATACCACCTACTCCACTAATGTGGAAATAAACCATGCTAATTTACTTTTCCATGGCTACGCATACTACAATATGACAATGGTCTCTCTCCTTGGTCCCAACTGTGCCACCTACAACACCAATGTGAAGATAGTCCATCACTAAGACATCATCATGAATGTCTTGCCAAACTGTACCACTATCTCCACTCTCTAGATCTGTGACCTCAATAACTCCTCCTATATGCACTAAGAGAGAACCACCAAAGCCTCAAAAAATGTAGAGAGAAAGGCAACTGGATGCCAACCTGGCACCATCTCCTCATCTATCTCACCATGCCAACGTGCTCCGGTTTGATCCTGCTGATTAGCACATTGGTTTATACTCAACCCATCTACATCACGGTTCACCATTCCACGTCTATAACTAACCGTGAAATCATACTCTTGTAAAATCAAAGTGCAATCTTCCCTAACCATTGTGCAAGCTTCCCTAAAAGCTTGTTGGATTCCATCAACCACTTCAATGGCTGATGATCAATGATGAGAGTAAAGGGGTTACAAAATAGGTAACATAAGAAATGTGCTACCGCCCAAATTGTTGCTAAGCACTCTCCCTCATATGAAAATATACTTTTTATCCGCTGAATTGTTGGAGTGATTAGCATAGGCCACTAAAAACTCCTTCCACTCATCATCATGTTGGGTGAGCACTGCTCCAAGCTCCAATATACTCCAATCAATATGAACCTGAAATGGTCATTTTCCGAGTGGTCTCCTCAAAATAAGAGTAGATGTCAACCTCTCCTTGAGCTCTACAAAAGCTCTCTCCTACTCATCTCCCTAACACCACTCTAGTGTAAGCTTGGTCAGCTTCATCAAGGCCTTGGCAATGGCACTAAATCCTCTAACATAACGGCAATAGAAGTTTGCTAACCCAAGGAATGCTCACACTCTGCTCACATCCATGGGCCAAGGAATACGTGCAATAGCCTCCGCCTTGGTCTACTGAACACCAAGTCCTCCAAGGTAGATAGTTTGATTCAAATACTCAACCTGCTCGTGGAAGAACCTACACTTCCCAAGATGTTATTTGAGTCCATGAGATCTCAACCTCTCAAACACCTCCAACAAATGTCTCTCATGCTCCTCCATAGTAGTGCTATAGACCAAAATGTCATCAATATAGCACCAAGTAAAATCCAATCCAGCTAGGATCTTATCCATGACCCTTTGGAACTCAACAAGAGCATTCTTTAACCTAAATGGTAAGAACCTCCACTAATATAACACATCCTTACCATGAGGATCAATAGCCCAAAATGTTATCTTGGACTTATCCTCCTCCCTGATTGTCAATTGATGATATCTTGCTCAAAGATCTCAAGTGCTTAAGGCCTTTGCATGCCCAATTGCATCAAAGATCTCCTTTGGTGTAGGCATGACATACCGATCAGCCCTAGTCTATCGGTTGATGGGACAGTAATCTCTACACATCTGTCTATCTGTGTAGTTGCCATGCATATCCTTCTTGGATGGCATCACTATAGCAGATGCATACTTTAGCAGATGCATACTTTCCATGTGAAATCTCCACCAAACCAACCTCAAAAAGGCCACTACTTTGGCTCTAAATCAATGCTCTCTCCATGTCACTATTTTGATAGAGATGTCGGAAAATTGGTATATTACTAGTCAGCTCAATTTGTATACCAGGACCTTTCAGAGCACCAAAATCCTTCATACTAAAGGCAAAACAATTCATGTAGCTCCTCATGAATATCCAAACCCTCTGTCTTTCCTCTCTTGTAAGCTTGGATCCAAGATCTGATCAAGTATACTCTATAACTATCATAAGAGTGGAAGACATACTGACTTGCTATTTCATTGGGCCATTAGGAGCAGTAGTGTCATGCCCCCAACCACTAGAGGTCCCAACCTCAATGTGAAAGCTCCCTCTAATCTGGCTGCAAGCTCCATACATCCTCTAGCTGCATTCCCAGTAGACCAAGGTGTAATCCAAGTAGACCACGCTCACTTGGATGGACTCCAAGTGGACCACTCTCCCTAGTAGCCACTGGCTTTGTCCCAAGAATACCCTATCCACATGGTCTATCACCCCCAGCATGTGCCTGAATTGTCTTGATAGGCATAGGGCTCACAAGTGTTTGAGTGGTGATGCCTATCAAGTGTATCTTACGCTACTTTTCCAAGCCAAGGCTCAAAATCCAGGTCCATAGCTTGACCTAACACCTGATGCATGGATGCCTCTTACACTACTAGAACAACTGTAATACTAGTGCAAAAACCCATCACCTTCTCTCTCTCATCGCCGTTAGGCTCCACCAACTACTATAACTATGAGTCCCAAACCAATCAAGAACCTCCCTCTCAAAAAGCATGGGAGCTTGGGAAACTCATAAGTGTGGGAAAAGTGGCTTTAGGCTATCTAAGTAGGTTCACCATTGCCATAGGTCATCTATCAGCCACAACCACCATTTGAGATTGATGCCCAACATCCAAGATGTCATAAATAATGATGTAGTCTAGTCATTGAATCCCACCATAAGTGCACTGTAGAACCTCTCTAGGTAAGAGGTTCATCTACCAAAGACTGTGAGCCGGCCTGTCTTTCACTCAAGATGAACCTCTGATGGCTATTATGGTAGCGCACCATGGACTAAGAAGGCAAGGAACCCCAACTCCATCATACTCCTCCAAGGCTAACACTCCAATACTAAAGACATAGTTGCTCACGAGAGAACTCAATGAGAGAGAGATAGTTGGAAATGAAAGGATGATAAGTACCTCCTCATCCCTTGTTTATATACTTTTGAAATAGTTACGCACCAAAGTTACTAATTACTAGAGTAACTCAAGTTACTAGGCTAAAAGTCAAGTAAAGTCAAAAAGTATAAAGGAATATCCATCCACATAGGCATATTCCACTAATCATGTGATGTTATCTTGACATGTAGAAAGCCTTTCTCTCACTCAAGATGAACCTCATTATGGTAGCGCACCATGGACTAAAAAGGTAAAGAACCCCAACTCCATCATACTCCTCCAAGGCTAACACTCCAATACTCAAGATATTGCTCATTAGAAAACTCAATGAAAGAGAGATAATTGCAAATGAAAGGATGATGAGTACTTCCTCACCCCTTGTTTATATACTTGTGCAATAATTATGCACCAAAGTTACTAATTATTGGAGTAACTCAAGTTACTAGGCTAAAAGTCAAGTAAAGTCAAAAGGTATAAAGGAATATCTATCCACATGGGCATATTCCACTAAGCATGTGATCTTATGTTTACCCAACCACTAAGTCAAGGATTCATTCACATGGGCTATCCTTAGACTATAGAAGAATCCAAAACAAAAAGGCTTGCGGGCCCAAGAGTTCTCAACTCTTTCTTCAAAGCCAAACACCTAGGAATAATACCAAGTCAACACACTAGAATCCAAAATAATGGTGCTCATCTTTTCCAATTCTTTTAAAGTAAGGTTCCCTTTATCTTAGCTATGACTAACTTTAGCTAATTATGACTAATGTAGAACCATCCTTTATCTCTATATAAATAATATCTCTCAAGTACTTGTAATACTAAACCAAATATCACAATACCACACACATGCACAAATGGGTGTTACATTTACCCTCGGACTAAGTTTTCACTTTGTCCTCAAAGTGAAGGTCTCTCTACCATCTATGATACATCTTCAACTTATCATGGTTAATCCTATCAAAGTGTCTTCCTCCCAACTCTTTGAGATCATAGGTGTAATTGCCCTACACCTTCTCCACTATGAAAGGTCCAAAGTACTTAGGAAAAAACTTCTTTTGTACTCTCTTGAATCGAATAGAATCAAACAACATTACCCAACCACCTTCTTTGAAAGGCTCCACCTTCTTCTTGCCTTGCCTCTTGTCATAGCTCTCCTTTTGTTTCCTTTAGGCTTGCTCCCTTCAAACCATAGCAATTGCTCTTGCCTCTCCCAACTCCATGAGTTGTTCCTTCCTTGACTTCCCTACATCACCTCCTTGTGCTTTCTTCAATCTCTTATGAATGCTTTGGAAGGTAGGAAGATCAAAGTGAATAGGTAGGGTAGACTCAATACCATATACCAATTGAAATAGAGAATATCCGGTGGAAGTCTTCATGGTTATCCTATACTCCCACAAAACCGTATGAATCCTCTTTTCCCAATGATGTTAAGCCCCCTCTATTTTGCATCTTTGGCCAACATCATGCACAAGGTCTGATTGGTTCTCTCTGCCAAACCATTAGAATTTGGCTTATAGGTTGTAGTTATTCTATGTGTGATGGAGAAATGTTGTAGCATGGCTATAATGATGCTTCTTGTAAACTCTCCTCCTCTATCAAAAACCAACTCCAAAGGGCGTCCAAACCTAGTAATAATGTGTTCATAAAGAAATCTACTAACTTCATCTTCATTCTTGTCCCTCAATGGTCTAGCCTTAACCCACTTGGTAAGGTAATCAGTAACTACCACAATATACCAATTGTTCCTTGGGGTTCTATTGAGAGGACTTATAAAAATCAATTCCCCACTTCTCGAAAGGTCCTAGCAAAGGAATTGATCTAAGTGGTGGAGTGGATGTAGACTTTCTAGCAAAAGCTTGACAAACATGACAAGTTTTGCAATAATCAAGACAATCCTTGAAAATCCCTCTTCAATGGTAACCTACATCTAGAATCTTGAAAGCAATCACCTTTCCTAAAAAGTATCCTCCACATACTAAACCTTCATGAAACTCCTTTATGAGTAGGATAGACTCTTCCTTACCCATTGCTCTTCAAAGTAGACCATATGCTCCTTGGTGAAAAAGAATATCCTCCACCATTGTGTAAGGTCTAGATCTTGCTGCAAGGGCCTTCCTCTCCCTAGCATGGGTCCCTTTTGGATAGTTACCTCTTGTCACAAAATCCACAATCTCCTTGTACTCCATTGGAACCTCTTGAGTGATTGAGATTGTCATGAGCTCCTCATCCAAGAAGGAATCATCCATTGGTTCATCTCCATCATGATCATAGGCCCTAGATAACAAATTTTCATTTGCATGTTTCTTCCCTGGCCTATCCTCAATGATGTAGTCATACTCAGACAAGAGTATCATCCAACTTGCTAGTCTTCCCTCCAAATTAGGCTTGTTGAAGATGTACTTCAAAGCCTGGTGATCTGTGACAATGGTGGCTTTCCCTCCAATTAAGTAGTGTCTAAATTTCTTGAGACCAAAGATCATTGCCAACCCTTCTCTTTTTGTGACAGAGTAGTTCTTCTCTATTGAGACCATCTACCTACTAGCTTAAGCTATTGAATGATCATGCACATCTTGGTCTAATTGACTAAGAGTTCATCCTATAGCTACATTAGAAGCATTAGTGTAGAGGATGAAAGGCTTACTCCAATCAAGTTTGGCAAGAATTCGAGCTACAACAAGGGATTGCTTGAGCTCCTCAAAAGCTTTGAGAGTCTCTTTGTCTTCTAAAATCACCATGTAATCTACACCCTTCTTCATGTAGATGGTCAATGCATACCTTGTTGGAAAATGAGAAGATGAACCTCCTACAAAACCCAACCATCTCCAAGAATTGGCATAACTTTGTCAAGCTTGAAGGGAATGGAAGGTTTGAGATTTTCCTCACCTTTTTAGGATCAACTGCTATTCCATCCTTGGAGATGATGTGCCCCAAAAGAAGACCTTCTTCACATCCAAAAATGCACTTCTCTGGGTTGAGTGATGCATTTGCCTCATCTAAGCATTGCAAGACCTTGATTAGGTGTTCAAAGTGCTCCTCCTTGCTCCCATAGACACAAAAGTCATCAATGAAGTCTCTCACAAATTTCCCAATGAAAGGTTCAGATACCTTGTTCATGAACCATTGGAATGTGGCTGGAGCATTGCAAAGCTCAAAAGGCATGACCTTGAAAGCATAGGTTCTCCAAGGTGTGATGAATGAGGTGAGTTGTTGATGCTTTGGTGCAATCTTGATTTGGTTATATCCACTATAAACATCTCCAAAACTATACCTCTCATGACCTGCAACCTCTTCCAAGATCTCATCAATGAATGGTAATGGGTAGTAGTCTTTCTCGGTAACAACATTGAGCTTCTTGTACTCCACACATACTCGAAGCTTGCAATCCTTTTTATTCACAATTACAATTGGAGACACCATTCTGAATTATCCACCTCAAAGATAAATCTAGCCTCCTTGAGCTTAACAATCTCCTCCTTCACAACCAATGATATTGGTGGGCTGATGCAATGTTGCTTTTGGTGGATTGGTCTTGCATGTGACTCCATCTCTATCTTGTGCTCCTCCGAGGTGGCTTCCTTCAAATCCTTGTAATTGAAAGTAAACACATGGATGAACTTACAAAAAATCTCCTCAAATCTCACCTTCTCCTCCTTGGTAAAATTTGGGCCATACTTGAGTGTAGCTAACCTTCTCTCTACTTCCTAAAGTGTCAATGGTGATTTATCTGGGTCCTTCAAAACCTTTGGCTTAGGTGCAAAATCCCACATAGCACACAAGGGATACACAATTTAAATTCAATTCAGATTCATCCTCCTCCATGGAAGTCTCCTCCTCCATGCTTGTGTCCACACCTAAAGCTCCTTCTTCAGAATCTGATTCCCAATAATCAGAAGATGGTGTATGGACAACCCGACAAATATCACTTTTGCGGTAATCAAGTAAATAAAGTTTGTTCTTGTAGAGATACTGGTCAGAATTGGTCAAATACAAAGTCAAATTTCACAATGTAGTTCTTCTTGAGTTCCTCTTTAATCTCTCAGGTAGAAACCACACCCAGAAGAGAGTTAAAAGCACTGACTTGCAGTCTTGTCACAACAATGTGTCACACTTAATCACAACTCCATCAAATCTTTCCAAACAATCTTGATTGTGATGATTCAGGCTCTCCCAAAAATGGCACTTCACTGCAAAATGACTTTGCCTCAGAATTGTATTTCACCCCTCCACTGAAGGCACAACTTCCTCAATCAAAATTGCTTCACATCAACTTCACGCTGCACTCACAAATGCAGAATACTACCAACACTACAATTCCTCTTAGATCTATCAAGGCATTGCTTTGATTGCACTTCACTCAGGATCAAGCACACAGAATGAAGATCAAGGTTGCGGAATCCAACATCCAACAAACACACTAATTTGCACTTTGAATTTCTCCACACACTCACAAACACAATCACAATGTTGATACTTGGAATTAAGTTCAAGCGACAAGCACTGAAAACCAGCACTTTGCTTTATCTATTCTCATAAATAATGAGCACTAAACAACATTTTCCTGCAAATGCCATGCTTCAATAGTAAAGCAAACGACAGTTACTAACAAAAATACCATTCTATAACAACTCTTCCTACCTACAGATCTGAAATGACAAACCACCTCTTCATATTTGCCTCTTCATATTTGCCTCTTCATATCTCAAATTTGTTACTACTCCAATCTGATGTCAACCTTCTTGTAGGCTTTCAAACCTGATGACCCCTCAATAATTTCACCATCCTTGAGTCTATCTAATTCTACTCCTAACTCTTCTATTTTTGTAATTCTTCACTACAAACTACAATTGAGGTCTTAGGTAACTATTCCAACTCTTTATCTCTTGACCCACTCCTCTCTAAGGTTTCAGAGAACAACTCCGAAGACAATTGTACTCCTACTTCTACAACATCGGGTCTTCGTACTTCTTGTACCTCACTACAAAGTTTAGCTAACTCTGTTCTAACAAGATCTAGTCTTAAGACACACATTGTCTCCTACCTCTAACATCTTCCTATCTACATGATCTTGCAAACAAATGAATAGATTATTCAACTCCGTGTCCTTTGCCTTCCTCTTTAGCTCATGCAATCTCGCCTCTTTGAGTTTACATTCAACTTCCGTGCTCAGCATGGCCTTGATTTCATTGACAACTCCTTCTACCTCATCAGCTTCTCCTACGACCGTAAGCTTCTCCTTCTTCCTTTCTTCCTCCAATTCACTACGATACATCTGGAGCTCGTCTTGAAATTTGGCCTTCAATGCCTCCTTCTCCCTCCAATTCACAAACATTTGCTCCTTTGCATCCCACACCAACCCTCGCAACCAATCTTCTTCTCTACTGCACTTTGCTAACTCTCACTGCCAAGCTTGATCTTTCTCCGCTGCCTTCTTCTTGAGACTCTCCAACTCTTGCTCCATCATCATGGTAATTGCTTTTGAGTGAGTACATGCGCATCTGCAATTTCCCCTTTTAACACTACAACCAACATGGTTATCTCCTTTGCCACCTTGCGACTCTTGACTAATTCCTCCCTTGTCACCTGAAAGTGATTACTCAAAAGAACCTCCTCAAACCAAATTTCTTTGACTTCCATCTCCACCGTCATCAACTTACTTCACAACAACAAGGTTTCCGCACTCCAAGACTTCATTACTACCAATTCATCTGGCACCTCAAGATTGGCACTTATCATCTCCATCTTCTTCTGCTGTAGCAACATCAACAACGGACAAATTACTTTAGACAAATAGTCCACTCCTTTGCACCTTGCGCCATCGGCTCGGCCTTTGGGTTTTGACCACTCTACTTCTTGCACCTTGCCCCAAAGTCGTGATCTTCGCACCTTCAAAGTTTCTTCTTCTGAACTTTCTCCCCCTTTCAGAGTAACTTTACTAGGCCCTACTTCTAATGCAATCATAACATTCTTACCCTTGGCAGTCCGGGGTTGTGCCACGACTTCCTCTCCCTTCTTCCTCTCACTTCCTTGTTCAAGCATGGAAACTTTGGGACTCGGCTTTCCTGCCTTGATCATCGGCTGTTGCGTTTGCTAAACCTCTGCTTTGCCTTTGCTGTCACTGCTTGATTCTTCACTCCGTAGCATGAACTCCTCTTCTTCTCCCAACATTCCTTCCTTCGATCCAGTTTCTCCTACCGACTCTTCTTTTGATTCTGGCGCGGCTTCCTTTGTCTTCACTACCACCGCCGTTGGGTTAAGCTTTGGAAATTTCTGGGGCTAGATTGTCGCAACATGATTCTCAAGCTTGGCTCTCTTTCTAGCCTTGGGGAGGTCAATTGCTATGATTTTCTCCTTCCCACTCTCCTTGTAGTACTCATCCCCATCTTGCACTCTCTCCATATAATATTGCTCATCTACATCTGCCTCCTTTGCAAATCCAGATGAAAGTGCAAGCACATTCAATTTTGTTTTTCCAAAGTCAGCAAGTTCAACCCAAAATAAAAGTGCACTGCAAAGGGCACAAAATAATGCAGTGGCATATCCATTCTCCATCCCAAAATCATCTACCCCACTCTCTGATGCAAACATTTTGACCAATCTATTGCCTCTCCCGCAAACATTTGGTGAAAGAACACTGCCTGTTGCACAATAACATAGGTGGTTTGTTCTGGCTTGAACGTTGCTATCATTGCACTTACTATCCTTCTCCACTCGGAGTCTCTATGACTGTCCACTTAATACCCATTCTTAGTGCGAGGTCCATTGGACAAATTCCTCACTTTGGCAGTCTCTTTTGAAGCATCACACTTCCGATAGAAGGAGGTACCTCCTACCTCTCCTACTTCTTTTCCCAAAACTACTCTCCAATCCGCTTCTATCCATCAAGCGGGATTCCCTCTCTTCCTCTTGTGCTTTGGTCCATCCTTGCAATTGCTTGCTGCAATTTCTACCATGAAACTTGGAAAACTAAAGTTCCAGTTCCAGGCCAGGAATGTGATACAAAGTCTCATCAAGACTTTGATCCGCACTATCACTTCTAATCTACAAATTGCAACCTCCTTACCACGCTCTGCTTACTCACTTTTGGGGTCATCGTGTGCTTCCTCACCTTCTTCCTGTGGAAGATTATTCCCAAGATCCTAACCCACTCCTCTTCCTACGGATTTGCAATTTGCATTACTTCGGGTCAACTATAAATAGGAACCAGGTAGCGACTGAACATTGCTCTACTTCCTTGCACAACTTGTAATTGTATAGTCCTTCCACGATAGGTCATTCTTCAGTTGCTCCTCCTCTCTAGTCTCTGATTTGGTGAAACTATTTCCTATCACTATCAAGAAGTTCTTGATCCCGAGGTCATTAGTTTCTTCCCGCGTACTTTCTTGATTAGGCTGACTCCGAAGAAGTTTGTTATAGGTTCTTCGGATCAAAGCACACCGCCCAATACAAAGTCTGTTCTTCTTCTTCTTCGTCTTTGTGTCTCCTTTGATCTTGACCCGAGGTCGACTTTGGGTTTTACTCCAAACCCCTGCTTTTTCTTATTTCTTCCCGGGTTAGCTCTCTTTAGGCTCTATCCACATACTTCTTCTTCAAATTTTCCTAAAACTATCCAAAACAAAAAGTTGTTGGTACCACAATGTATCTTAATGTGAAGTGTTGGTGGTATTAGTCACAAGAATTGTGACTCTAGGGTTTGATGGCCCAATCCTCAACTACCCTTTGTGCCATCGATCAGTTGTGCGTGTTGCTCTCAACCATGGCCTCCCAAGAAGTAAGTCATAGCTTGAATCCTTCAAGACTTAGAAAGTCATGAGATTTTGAACTCCCATAACTAAAACTACCACTTTGTCCATCACCCCTATTGGTCGAACTTGTTGCTTGTTTGCCAATGCTCACCACAAATGTTGAAGGTCTTGAGGGTATCATACCCAACTTCTTCATCAACCTTTCTGACATGGCACTCACTATTGATCCTCCATCAACCAATGCATCCTTGATTTTGTGACCATTTACTCTCACATAAATCTTGGAGGCATATTCACAAGCCTCCCATGGTGTTGGTTTGGTATCCACCACCCCCATTGATACTAGAACTTTTGCTTTTTTCTTTCTTTTGCTCCTTGTAGAACTCAAACCACCTCTAATCTCCTTTCTCAAAGTAGGATTCAAAGCAATCAATTGGCCCATTGTGATGTTAGCCTTGTGACTACCAACATCCTCCAAGATATTGTAGTTCCATTGTTACTTTGAGATCAAGAAGTCCCCCATCCCTAACTTCTTCCTTGGAGTCTTTGTTGTTGATGGTGTTGAAGTGCTTATGTGAGTGCTCCTAGTAGGCATAGGAGTATCTTGGCTAGGAGTAAATCCTTGAAAAGAGTGCACATCCTCTACAAAACGTGCTCTTTTCTTCTCTTGTGCCAAAAGCTCCAAATTAAGACTCTTGGAGTCTGAGCACTCTTCCTTCTCATACTTGCTTTCAACCACATCTATAGATGCTATCCCCTTACCTTTTTGGATTAGAAGCAACTTGGGTTTCACTACCTCCTTCTTTCCCTCTATTGGCTCCCTCATAACCCTTCCTCCATGGTAAGTGGAATTTGGGCAATTCCTTTGGATATGGCCTTCTCCTCCACAACCAAAACAATTTCTCTCATTTAAATTGTTGGTTGGTTGGCCTCCTCTATATGGATAACTTTTGTAACTCCTAGGCCCTCTCTCCACATTCTGATCCACCTCTCTCTTCTCCCACATTGCACCACATTGATCTTGAGATCTGCAAGTTGTTCTATGATGGTTTCAAGTGGATCCTTTGGTGGAGGTGCAAGAGTTGGAGCAACAACTTCTTGTGGTGCAACCCTTGCCACCAAAGTATCAAAAGTTCCACCATACTTTTAACCTTGAGGAGGATGCACAACCTCCTTCACCACTAAATCACTCTCATCTCCTTCCAAACTCTACTCCATACAAATTGTAATCGTGATAGCTTCAACCTTGGAAGAAGGTTTCTCATATCTCACCTTGCTTCTAATTTGTGGTCTCAACCCTCCCACAAAATTCTTGGTGAGTATGGCCCCTATGCCAATCATAGTAGTCTCCATATCATCCCCACCCTTCCTCAACACTATGCAAAATCTGGACTCTAACTTTTCCACTCTTTCCACATAGACTCTCACTTTCTCTCCATCTCCTTGTTTGAGAAAGGTAACCTCACTCATCGATCTCTCATAATTCTCATATGGAAGAAAGTTCTCAATGAGTGTTGGAGTCAAAGTCTCCCAAGACTCTTCTTCCCCATCTCTCCTCTCTCTTTTTTGGTATTCTGACTCATACTATTAAGTGATGCATCCTCAAAGAAATCTGGTAATAATGAGGCCCACTCATTCTTCCTCCTCTCATTGTTTCCTATGCAAGCTCTCTTGAAGTCTCTCACAATGACCTCCACATCTTCTCCATCCTTGCCAAAGAAAACCGAAAGTTTCTCCATCTTAATCCCTCACTATCTTTCTTTTCTCTCAATTTTTTTTTTCTCTCACTTTATAACTATAGAGTATATACATGACTGACACCATCTGAGAATAATCCACTCTAGGGAACACAAAAGGTTCAGGTTGCTCCAAGATTTCTATAACAACATCAAATCCTAAAGTGCATATTAATCAAACTCTCATGGATAGTTTATCCATAAGTTGAAAGATTATCTCCATCACTAATCTTGAGAACTAGCTAATGAAGGTGGTAGTATTTCTGTAGCTATACTAAGACTTTTCTCCCATATCCTTCACCAAAGTTTCCAAAAGTGCTTTTATTCCATTACACTCATGTTGTTTTGGAAGTCCTTCCACTCCACAAACCTCACACAACTCCTTGGTCTTAGATCTTCTCTATCCCAATCTTGGTGAAGAAGGTCCAACATGCAAACCCAAGTCAAGTAAGCCTCTCCTTTATCTCAATATCTTTCTCTCAAAAGTCAATGGATATGAACTTGACTTATGTCCCTTCTCTCTACATAAAAAGCACTTAGACTCACTCTTTCCTCTAAGTGGTGTAGGTTTTGGATCATCTCAACACTCTCTTCAAATTCTATTCTGAACTCTCTTCTCCTCAAATCCACCTCTACAATCACCTCAAACCTTTGCAAAACCTTTCTTAGCCTCAATTTCCATTCTTGGTGACCCTCCGTGTTCCCAAGATGAGTTTAAACACTCAAATATGCTTTTTGTTGCTCTCACACTCCTCATGCATGAAATCTAAACTCTCCAAAATTGACCCTTCCTCATATTGTCATTCAAATCTCACAACTTGTACGTCATAGTCCTTTGAAAATTTTCACACTTTATCACAACTTCAGGGTGTCTATCCTCAAAAAATTTCAGATCTTTTCATCAATCCATTTGGCCTAGGTACCTTTCTATTCAGCACATATATCTCAGATTTGGTCTGAAAAGCACCACCCTAACTTAAAAAACTTATAAATCTTTGCTCAAGAATGATCTCTATCTAATTTTTCAGTCAACAGGTAGGATACAATGCACTTAATTTTATTGGAAATTTTTAGCACAATCCACTAAAAATTGAAGAAATGGCAGACTCTGTACAATTTTCCAGAGAGCATGTAGTTGCGGGAGCAGTTTACCCTATCAACTTTCAAAACTTCTAGCCCAATGCGCATAGTAGCTCTCACAATAATTTCATATGTGATAACTGGAGGATAACCCAAGGAATTATGTGTAGAAATTTGAATTCCAAATCCCAAACTTGAGATTTTGCCCAAAATCACCTTAATCTCCAAAATCTACAATCCACCACAAACAATATATCCAAATCCTTGCAAGTATACAAGATGTACAAATCACCTCAAAAAAATCATAATAAACTATAGTGTATAAAAATGAGTTCAAATTGTCTAACATAAGTTCAGACCTCTCCTCTCCTAAAGTTCTCTCCAAGTGAGCTCTCATAGCCTTCTTCTGTCTAATATAAAATTGTACACAGAACATATCTTGCCTTCTAGAGAGGTCTCGACAATGGAACCAAAAATGTTAGCCGGCCTGTTTCTCACTTAGGATGAACCTCTAATGGCTATTATGGTAGTGCACCATGGACTAAGAAGATAAAGAACCCCAACTCCATCATACTCCTCCAAGGCTAACATTCCAATACTCAAGACATTGCTCACTAGAGAACTCAATGAGAGAGAGATAGTTGCAAATGAAAGGATGATGAATACTTCTTCACCCCCTTTTTATATAGTTGTGAAATAGTTACGCACCAAAGTTACTAATTATTGGAGTAACTCAAGTTACTAGGCTAAAAGTCAAGTAAAATCAAAAAGTATAAAGGAATATCCATCCACATGGGCATATTCCACTAAGCATGTGATCTTATCTTGACCCAACGACTAAGTCAAGGATTCATTCACATGGGCTATCCTTGGACTATAGAAGAATCCAAAACAAAAAGGCTTGATGGCCCAAGAGTTCTCAACTCTTTCTTCAAAGCCAAACACCTAGGAATAATAAATACCAAGTCAACACACTAGAATCCAAAATAGTGGTGCTCATGTTTTCCAATTCCTCTAAAGTAAGGTTCCCTCTATCTTAATTATGACTAACTTTAGCTAATTATGACTAGTGTAGAACCATCTTTTATCTCTATATAAATAATATCTCTCAAGTACTTGTAATATTAAACTAAATATCACAATACCACACATATGCACAAATGGGTGCTACAGACCCAACCACTAAGTCAAGGATTCCTTCACATGGGCTATCCTTGGACTATAGAAGAATAAAAAACAAAAAGGCTTGTGGGTCCAAGAGTTTTCAACTCTTTCTCAAAGCCAAACACCTAGAAATAATACCAAGTCAGCACACTAGAATCCAAAATAGTGGTGCTCATCTTTTCCACTTCCTCTAAAGTAAGGTCCCTTCTATCTTAGCTATGACTAACTTTAGCTAATCATCACTAATGTAGAACATCCTTTATCTCTATATCTCTCAACTAGTCTAGTGTTAATCCCACAAAACAACTCCAATAGACATACTCCTTCTATTGGATATTGCCAAGCAATGAGTTTGGTATCTAGAGGTGTCAAGGTAATCCACTTTGGAAGCTCATCTTCACACTGGTTGGCTAGTGGTACAAAGGCTCCACTCCAAGCGTATTGCACCAACTGATTTGCATGCTGCTACAATGCCTCCTCTAAACTCCCTAGAGGAACATCCAAGGTAGATAGAACAATCCCACTCATACTCCAAATCTGAGTGATCTCCTTTGGTACTAAAGTATCCTCTGCATGGGCATTCCACTCCAATAAATCATTAGGCTAAGTAACAACACCATTGAAAGCTGAAATTGATGTTGCCATGGTCTTGAACTATAGTGAGCCAAGACTACCACTACTAAAGTGTACAAGTAGGGAACATACCCATCCCTCACATGACTGTTCCAACCTGGTCTATAGGAGGTTGTCTCCTCTCAATAGTCAATACTTAAACCCATGGAGTATAACACTACTTCTCCAACTAACACATCATATGACTCAACTATGGTCACAATGGCTTGAGCTCTCACCAAAGAGCTTTTAATCAGATGACCGGGCTAAATCTAAACAACCAGCTCTCCATATGTGATGTATTGTGTAGAGCCACCACCTAGAGATGTCTTGATCTAAAATGGATACCTCTTTACATCAGTCGTTTGTAACTCCAAACCAACAATTGTAGCCTTCCCCAACATAAAGGGTTGTGCACCAGAGTCTAATAAGACTATTTGTGGTGTATATACCTTCCTTCAAGGTCACACCAAACAAAAAATCCCCCTCTGGTTATCCAATAGGACAACCCTAGGTATCGCACTTGCTCAAAGGCCGGTCTAGTTGATAACTCCTCCAATCTAGCCACTACTGCCTACCATAAACCACTGGTCACTGAGCGGTCCAATGCTCCTCAACCAAGTTAGCTCCACTATCAACCACCTTTGCTCTACTAGTAGAGACCACATCATCCCTACTATCACAAAGCATAGCAGCCAACTAGAACATTGGGGTTGGGTCAACTCCCAAGATAAACATATCACTAGCTAAGAATAATGGAAAGTACATAATCAATTGAGCCACCCCCAACATTGTGCTAGACTCAATCTATGTAGTAGAAAGTGGTTGACTAGTAGGTAGTCCCTCATGCAACCCATCACCACCTATCACACCTACACTAGGACATCTAGGAGCCATGGATGTTGTCTGTATTGCCTCAGAGAGTGTAAAAGATTGGGGACGTTTGACTTGTCTACTAGCCTCTTCTCTTTGTGGGTCTAGCTCCACTGATGCTCCTCTAGGCTCTTTAGCATGTATTGCACTCCAAGTCACTACGATAGATGCATCCACTTGTGCTACTCCACACATGAAATCCAAGGCGTCTCTATCACCAGCATATGAAGTGGTAGCCTCAACACCTGGATCTGATCTCCTCTCAACTATGCCATGTTAGCCAATCTCTGCTCCAACAACTCAAGGCAAGTAGCCACGGTTGTATCAGAAGTAAGGGAAGGTACTGCATCCCTACTAAGTGTGGATCCTCTACCACCACCTCTACCACCTTGTCCTCCATGACCTCAAGCTCCTCTACTACTTGCCATAGTAGCCCTACCACTTCGTAACCCCAGGTGTAGGTCAAAGCGTCGGTCATTGGTGTGACCAAATCTATGGCAATACTCACATTGTCTTTGTGTTGGTTGTGATGCACCAAAGGTATCAAGTCCGCTACCCTGAGGGCACTCTCTCTTGTGATAAGGTCCACCACAAGTCCAACAAGCAACACCACCACTCATTGGCTATTGTTGACCCAAAAATGAAGGTAAAGATCTAGCTACAATAGGCCCTCTACTTGCTCCATAGGACCTAGGGTGTCCATCCTGTCCTTGAAAACCAACATGGTGTGGTACACTTTGCTACACTCTAGAAGAAGTAATTGCTATGGATGAGGTCTCCCTACCAAATCCAAATGTCACCACTCTCTTCCACCATTTTGAGCTCAATATGCTCAGCCAATCCAAAGACCACTACCAAAGTAGGCAAAGTAGCTTGCAACAATGTAGCATCATGGACTCTACATTGCAACTCCCTGTCTAGTATCCCATACCAAAATTGGACTGCCTGGGCCTCAATAACTCCTTGAGTAAAACTGATCAGCCGTCTCATGCAAGTGTATGCCTTGCATAGGCTCTTTCTAGCCTTTCGTTGGAACTCCTACAAGCTCCTCAACTTGTCAGTCCGCACTCCTTGGTAGTTCTACCTCAAACACTAGAAGAGCTCCACCATGGGGTTAAACTCCGGTACCACACCACCTCCTATAGTAGTACCTCCACTCATAGTAGCACCATCTCCAAGAGATCCACCAATGCTACTAGAACTAGAACTCATGGGTATTGCCGATCTACCCCTAGAAATTGAGCTTAAAGTAATGGAGATATAGTTTGGAGACCAATATTTTCTCCATAGCTCAATCTCCTCCAAGTGAGCTCTCTTGAACTCATGGTAGTCATCCATCAATGGACCTTCCTAATGCTGAAACAACCCCTTCTATGCCATGAAGGGTGTGAAAAAAATTGAGTTCCACATATGCTGCACATCATACCAACTATCAAACTCTTGGATGAAGTCATCCCACTCAATGGTACCCACTATACCAGAGTAACACTTGGGAACTTTGGATGCCCCATAAATCTTGTCCATGTTACAACAATCATGCGGACATAACAAGTGCACTCTCAACTACATCAACTTTTGTGTCAAACTTAAACTTAGAGTCAATCTCCTCCCTCATTGGGACCTGAGATACAAGCTTATATCAAGCGCCACTCCAAGTAAACCCATTGCATACTACAACGCTATCTCCTTTAGAATCCCCAAAGAACTTTATCATGACAAAGTAACCAAGAATTACAACCCGCAACTAGAACTACCGCAAGTACCCCAAAAAAAATCACCACCAAGTGTCAACACCACCAGCTAAATGTCACCGACTAATATAGCTCTACCTATAACAAAACTAGGGGAAAGTGCAACCTATAATCTGCCATTACAATATGCTCTCTCACGGTCTATAGGTCATCACTTCTTGCCTCACCAGAGAGAAACACAAGTATCTAATTGGTCATCACTCCAACCTCACTACTGAGAGCACACTGGAGCACCAATGCTCTAAACTCAGTGCACCTCACACAACATGGTGCAAAAGTTACAAGAAGTAGAGAATGGAAGGGGTCCAATCACAAGAAGGCTAAACAAAAACCCTCCATCTCATAAATCAACACCAAATCTGCCACCATTTTCCATTTGATATAATTGGAGTACCTATCTACTTCATGAGCTACAAGGATCACCAAGAATGGGATCAAAGTTCTTCTTGCCAAAATCTGACATAAACCCTTCACAAAATTTGACATAAATCCTTAAAGATGAATAACCACCAAATCCTCCACTAACTCTTCACTCAAGCCAAATTTGAAAGATAAGGATTGTCAAATCTCTAAGTCATGGTAATGGGTTCCCAACTCTACCTTCAATTTCACTTTTTGAGCTTAACTTGCACCAGATTGGTCCTATGTTTACCTCTTAAGCTTAAAATCACAACTACCACTTGAAATTGGCTCTCTTTGGCTCCAAATTTGGCCAGCGCTTCCGCACACAATCACTCCTAGGGAAATCAAAATTGCAATCAAGGTACCATGATCCACAATGCTTGGAGATACCACCACCACCACCCTCAATTCCTATACCCAATTTCTCCCTAACTCTCACTTCTCTGTTGTAGTCAATTTGTTTACACAACTCAAATCACATTCAATCAAATCAGTACTTGATCTATCACTCCATAATCTTCCAACAATTGGGCACTGATTACAGTCAAGCCACACCCACTCTAGCTAAGAGACTCCAGGTGACGCTCACCGGCTTTCTATCCGCTCTAGCCAAGAACTTGAAGGCTCAACAACAAAGAAGTGAGCTCTTTGGAGTTGCGCTTCCAATGTATACTCCTGATTTTGACCTAGGTCTCACCCTAATGGTCCCACTGACGGCACACCCAATGGTGCAAATGGTGCAAGTGAAGGTGGGCCCCACCATGTAGTCAGTACTCCAAACACAAAATCTGACCGTTGGAAAGTAGTCTATGAGTAATTGCCAAAATACCTCTAACTCCTATCATTGCTACTCTAGCGTCTGAGCAATCTAGATGTGATGCTAAAAATGGCATGACACAATAGCTAACAACATAAGCTCGGCCTCATCATAGTCCACTAGAGTAGATCGTGCCATCTTACTCTTCACTATGAGAATGATGTTCTTATGCACAACTTTAGGTCATCATGCCAAAATAAGTAGTGATTTCAAGAGTTGTGAAAATGGTCTAAATGCTAGCTATGCACATTGCATACCTAAATATCTCCTAGTTGTCCATTGGAAACCAGTCTTCTACCATGCTCTATAGCATTGTTTTCTTCCTCTTGGTAGTACCTAATTGCAAACAAAATGCTTTGCAAATGAGAGATCTGGTGAGAAAAAAAACTTTATCGTGGACTATCCCTTTATGAGTGTTCTTCTTCCAAGTGCATGAAAACTCCATGCAAAACGCTATTTGCAAACATGTAATCAAATAATCATACAAAAAATTAAAAACTCACAAAAAATTAAAAACTCCATGAAGATGTGCAAAAAAAGCCTGACTACCATGCAAACCAAGCACAAAGGCCATGCAAACCAGGGCCCACCATGAAAACCACATTTTCATAGGCTGCACAAAACAACACCAATGGTTTGCACAAATGCAATTTGCACAATGGGCCATGGTTTGCATTGCTCTGTAAAAGACAAAGACCGAGGAGAGAAACAGAAGAATGGAAACTCACATTGAGACACTTGAATGAGGGAAAACTCCAAATGCCTAGCATGAGCTTTGGCTTTGGTATTTATAGGTAGCATACAAAGCCCTTGAGAAGCTTCTCAAGAAGCTTCCTTGAGCCGCTTTCTTAGAGTGCAAGCCAAGTTAACTAGGAAGCTTCTCAAGAAACTTCCTTCTAGAAGTCGCCTACTTGGCGTGCAAGCTAAGCTAGTTAGAAGCTTCTAGAAGCTTCTTTCTAGAAACTATCTACTTGGGGTGCAAGTTAACTAGTTGAGAAGCTTCCTAGATGCTTCTAGAATATTCTAGGCTAATTTGGCTTATTCTCTACTTTGTTAGCCTCACTAACTACATTGCTAAATTCCATATTGTTACATATTCTCCCACCCCTAGTTGGTGACGTCCTCTTTGTCATTGAAGCTTCAAACTCCTGGATGGCCGTCTGTTCATTTTGGAGATGAGAAAGAGGTTCCCATGTGGCATCATGAAGAGGATACTCTTTCCAAAAGACCCTGTACCCATATGTTGTCGGCGTCCTTGTTGGATGTGGCGACGTGCAAGGATACGATCAACTTTGCACTCCTCATGATCATTGATAGGGATAGGGGGAGGAAGAGGTTGGACTCAAGAGGAAAAAGAAGAGGGGTTAGGAACAAAGGGTTTCAACTTGGAAACATGAAAGATAGGATGGATGCGTATATGACAAGGCAAGGCAAGTCAATAAGCAACATGAGAGACAATTTGGGTGACATCAAAAGGTTCTATCTAATTAGAGGCAAGTTTACAAACTTGGGTATCAAGTGGGAGGGGTATATTATTAGAGGATAGCATACCTTTATCACTGATTGCAAAGGTGTGATCATAACGATGGTGGTCCGCATATTGTTTTTGATGATTTTGAGCAACAAGGAGGTGAGATTTGGCTTGTTGGAGAGATTTTGATATGGTGGTCAAGAAGGTTGAAGTATGAGAGACCTGAGATGGGGGAGGAGCAAGAAGAGGATCTGGGACAAGCAAATCTTGGCCAAAATTGAGAAAGAAAGGAGAGAATCCAGTGCTTGTCTATTTAGAATTGTTGTATGCAAACTCCGTAGTTGCAAGACATTCATCCCAATTAGTATGGTGAATGTTGACAAAGGCACAAAGCATATCTTCCAAGGTTTTCACGTTCAATTTTTCCATCAGTTTGAGGATGATAGGCTGTGGACAAAGCAAGCTTGGTGCCAAGTATCTAGAAGAGGGCCTGCCAAAACTTTCCGGTGAAGCGAGGATCACGGTCAAAGATGAGAACACATGGCATCTTATGATGTTTAATATATTATCAAAGTAGAGTTGCGCCAAGGTTGGAGCATCCATAGTATCAACCATTGGTGCCAAATAGATTTGCTTACTAAGCTTATCCACAAACACCACAATTGTTGTGTGACCTTGTTGTGTCTTGGGCAAGGAGGTGATGAGATCTAAGCTCGCATGTTCCCAAAAATTAGTTGGAATGGGGAGTGGCTGAAGGAGTCCACTTGGCTTTTGGTTACTGGCCTTGTTGTGTTGATAACTCTCACATGATCAGAAAAACTCCTAAACATCTTGTTCCATGTTGGGTCACCATCATTGGCATTGGAGGGTACCCAAGGTCTTGTCTACCCCCATATGACCAACTATTGGTAGATCATGGGCTTCTTGAAGGCACGCAAGTTGGAGATCACCTTTGGCTAGAACATAGATCCGGTCTGCATGGAATAGAAGGCCTTCCTTGAAGAAGAAGTTGTTGTACTCCTTGTCACCTACTGTCAGACGATGTACCATTTGGAAGAAGGGATCTTGTTGTAGAGTTGATCAAAACTCGTTATGGACATTGGGGTCAATTGAAACCATCATAATTGCCACCATGATGAGAGGAAGAGACTTCAAATCAGGTTGTCATGATAGAGCATCAGGGATGACATGGAACTGACCTGGTTTGTACTCAAGTTTGATGTCAAACAATTGGAGTTGCTCTTCTTATCAATGATGTTGACTCTTCATGTGTTCCAAGTGTAAGGTTAGCAACAATGGCTTGTGATCAGTTCACATGATCACTTGTTTTCCAAGAGATAATACCTCCATACCCTGGTGGCATATACCATTGCAAGTTGTTCCCGATCTTGAGCAAAGTAATTTCTTTCAGCTGTATTTAGTCAACAAGACACAAAGGCAATGGGATGTAGTCCATCTGGGAATTCTTGTTGCAACACAGCTCCAATTGCAAAGTTAGAAGCATCAAAATCAACCACACAAGGTAGTTGAGGATCATATGGTTGAAGAATGGATCTTGAAGACACCATATGCTTTAGCTTCTAGAATGCTTCTTCATGCTTGGTGGCCCAATGGAAGCTTGAGCTCTTTCCCAAGAGGCCAGTCATTGGTGCAGCTACATGAGCATAATAGTGGATGAACAATCGATAAAAATTGGCCAATCCATTGAACACCCGTACTTCTGTAGCATCTTTCGGAGTAGGCAAATTAGTAATGGCGTTGATTTTCTCTTCTTCCATCTTGATCCCCTCTGATGAAATCTTATGACCCAAGATGGTAACCTCCTTTTGCTAAAAGGCACACTTTGACTTCTTGTAGTAAAATTTCCATTATCATAGTCGTCTTAGGACTTCTTGTACATGATTCACGTGTTCTACCTTTGTCTTACTATAGATTAAGATATCATCCAAGAACACCACCACGGACTGATCCAATAGTCCATCCAACACCCGATGCATCTAATCCATGAAGACCGCTAGAGCATTAGTGAGTCCAAAAGGTAGAACTCTCCACTCGAAATGCCTATACCTTGTGTGAAAGGCAGTCTTTTGCACATCCTCTCTATCAATAGGAATTTGCCAGTAGCTGTTGCAAAGATCCAACTTGGAAAAGTAGCATGCTCCACTTAGTTGATCAAGCAAGTCATCAATCCGAGGCAAGGGATATGCATTCTTCACAGTTTGCTAATTGAGCCCATGGTAATCAATACAAAAACAAAGTCCTCTATCCTTCTTTGGAACAAATAATACCGATGCTCCCCAAGGAGAGGTACTATGTCGTAAGAATTCCTTCTCCAATAACTTTGTAAGTGTTATTCGCAACTCCTCCAACTCCTTTGGTAAGAGCAGATAGATTGGTCTACTCACTGGAGTACTCCTTGCCAATAACTTGATCTTGAAGGGTATACCTTGATTGGAGGGTAATCCCTTTGGTAGATCATCTAGCAACACGTCCGCAAACTCTTGAACTATCCGATCAACCATTGCTTGATGAGGCCCTTGGCTCTCCTTGGATTGTTCTTGTGCAATCGGTTTGATCCACATTGCAAATGCAGACTTATCTACCTCCAAAGCTTGCTCGATGGCTGCTTTACTAACCAACTTCCCTTCCAGGGACTCAGTCTCTCTTCCAAGCTTGCTCCATGGTTGCCTTCCTAGCAAACTTCCCATCTTGGGACTCATCTCCCTTCAAGGTTTGCTCTATGGCTACCTTCTCAACAAACTTCTCATCTTGGGCCCAACTATTCTTAGGTGTCTTACTCAGAGGTGCCCAACAACCTAATCAACAATTCCTACCTTAGTGTTGTACTTGAATTTTTCATCGGGTCCAATCAAATTGAACCTTATGATGTTCAAGCCAAGGTAGACCTAGAATGATATCATAGTGTAGAGGTGCCACTACAAACCTCATACACTCCAAATACTCCTTCCCAATCTTGAAGGTAACAAGATGCGAGGTGCGGAATGCAGAACCCTTTCTACCATCCGCCATCATCAAACTACTTCCAATCACTAGCTTGATAGGAATACCTAATTCCTTTGCTACTTGCATGGACATGCAATTCTTTGAACTTCCAAAATCAACCAAAATCCTACAACCCCGATTAGATATCGTACATTGCAAGTGAAGCAAACTTGCATAGGTTGAACCTTCAATCCCATTGGAACTAATCAAGCTCCTAGTAGGTGGCTCAAAATCTCCTACTAGGATTCCTTGTTTCCCTGATCATTCTGTTCCACAAACTCCATCTGGGCAACTTGTCAAGGTCTCACATTCCTAAGTGTGCATTCAGCAATGTGATGTCCAACTTGGCGACAATAAAAACAAGCTCCATTTTGTTGCAATCTTTCTTTATCTATTGTACCAAGTGGTCTCCGTTGGATAGCATCAATCTCCATTGGTGTTGGTTCTTCCATCCGTGAATAATATACTGGTAGGCCTTGTGTAGGTCAAGGTCAAGACCAAGTTGTTGTCACCAAGGAATCAAAGAGCTCAACCAATTGCATGGCTTCTTCTATGTTTTGTGGTTCCCGCATGGTCACCTCCAATTTGGTTTGTGACTTCAGTCCTTGCACAAATCAATCTAGAACTTCACCTTCTTGTATATTTGGAATCTGCATGATGATGTTTTGAAATTGTGTGATGTAGCTCTTTATTGAGCCAACTTGCTTCAACTTTGCCAATTTATCTCATGCGGCTCGGGTAGCATTTATAGTTTGAAACCGACCCAATATTGCATCCTTGAATTCTACTCATGTCAAAATTGGTGCAACAATATGTCATTCCTCTCACTCTACTTGGAATCGCCACCAAAGTTTTGCCACACCATCTAATTGGCTAGAGGCCAAGAGAATTTGTTTCTGTTCATCTTGAAGATTGGTGGCTTCAAAGTCATGTTCGCAGTCAAATGCAAAATTCTCCACTGTGCTTGGAAGATTCTTGCCTTCAAACACCTTGGGTTTTGGAAATCAAATGCAATCTTCTCCATCTTGAATTGGCGCTCTCTCTATATGTTCTTGTCATTGCTGATCTCGTTCATCCTGCAATCAAGTAAGGTGCTCAATTTGTTGTTGCATCATAAGGATAACATCTGGTATTGCCGCCATAGCTACTACTCTATCCCACTACTCCCAATTTATCTAATTGATTAGCACAAAGATGCAACACGTCCACCGTTCTCCATAAGTTACAACCAGAAGTATCAAAGGTTCCTCAGACACGGTGATCATATGTAGAAAATCCTGCCCAAAACGTGAGGTGATGAATTGTGTGAAACGATGCTTGGATAATATCTAGATATGAAAATCCCAATGGTTTGGCAAAAGTGGATTTGGTGGTCCATAAATTCCATCCATCCCATTCCTGCTCTGATACCAATGTAAAAGACCAAGACCAAGACCAAGGAGAGAAAAAGGAGAATGGAAACTCACATTGGGACACTTGAATGAGTGAAAACTCCAAATACCTAGTAGGAGCTTTGGCTTTGGTATTTATAGGTAGCATACAAAGCTCTTGAGAAGCTTTTCAAGAAGCTTCCCCGAGCCGCTTTCTTAGAGTGCAAGCCAAGTTAACTAGGAAGCTTCTCAAGAAGCTTCCTTCTAGAAGCCGCCTACTTGGCATGCAAGCAAAGCTAGTTAGAAGCTTCTAGAAGCTTCCTCTAGAAGCTATGTGCTTGGGGTGCAAGTTAACTAGTTGGGAAGCTTCCTAAGAAGCTTCCTAGATGCTTCTAGAATATTCTAGGCTAATTTAGCTTATTCTCTACTTTGTTAGCCTTACTAACTATGTCGCTAAACTCCATATTGTTACAGCCGCCAAGGTTAGGATTTGTAGTTGTGCGGCCTTCTTATGATTTTGACAATTTCAATTAGACTTGGTATTTGACAAATATTTTTGCAACAAGCAGCAATATATTATCAACATACATGAATATATAATCAACTTACATGAGGCTTCATACATTTGATAGAAAGTGCAATTATCAATCCCAATGCGTCCAAATCTATTTCTCAAATGGACTCTATAGCTTCTTGGATTTGACTTTTATCCAACAAATGCCACTTCACATATGGCATGTAATCAACAATTGTATGAAGCCTTATCAACCATGGCCCTTTGGAAGTCTCCTCCATGTGTTCCGTTTCAACATCTCTTTGGTACTCCACAATTGCAATCTCACATGTCTTGCTCTTCTATTCTAGTTCCAATCTGTCTTGCTTTGTCTCTCTTGCTCTTGCTCTACATGAAACTCAAAATTGCTCCTTGAAATTGGCAGTCTTTGTTCAGTTCTTCTTGCTCTATCTTTCTTGTTATTGCTTTGTGTGAAACCCAAAATTGCTCCTCAAAACTCTTAAAATTGGTAGTCTTCTCTCCTCTTTTTCCCTCTACTCTCTCTCTCACTTTCTTGCACATACACTCCCTCACTCTCTTCTTCACTTTCACAATCTGTTTCTACATGCTCTCTTGTGAATGCTTTGTCTTGAAATTCTCTCTTGTCCTCTCTTGTCCTCTATTCTCCTCTCTTTCTTGATTTGCATAGGCCTCTCTCCCATTACAAATGTGTCTCGAGTTTAATGTGTCCCACAAGAGAATGCTTTATCTCAAAACTTTCTCCCGTCCTCTCTTTTCTCCAATTCTCCTCTCTTGATTCACACAAGCCTCTCTTCCGCTACAAAATTGTCTTGAGTTTAATGTGTCCAATTGCAAATTTTGAATGTGTCCTATCACAAATATGTCCCAAAACTTTATCCTCTTCTCTTTTTCTTGATTCTTGCACCTACGCTCTTGACTAAACTCTCTTCTCTTTCCCCTTTGCACATGTACTCTCTCCAACTCCCACATTCTCTCCAATTCTTGCACCTATACTCTCATAATTCTACTCTCCTCTCTATCTTGATTCTCTACCATGGTGAAATTTTTTTGTGTCAAGGCTTTCTATATGAAATAATCTCCTCTCCAAATTTCTTGCACTCTCTTCCTATTTCTATTGTGAATTGCTTTATGTCCTTCATCTCACCTAGCTATTCCTCTTTTCTATTGGTGTACATGAGCACCCCTAAATTCTTCATGACCCTTCAACCACCAGTGACATGACATCTATTTGTTTTCAATCCTATCGTTCATCTATGCTCTTCCTCTAGACATCTAATTTTGTGTTGCTCTAGAATTCATGGATTCTTGACTTTCCTTACTCCTTGCTTACCTTTGCAAATGCAAATGCACATCATACATCCCGCAAAACCACACTAGTTTACCTTTACAAATGCCCACACATACATACAACTTTGCCCAAAATACACACATTCTTTTCTTGCAATACTCATGCACAACCTTCACAAATGCACCATCCAAAATACTCACGCTTAATCTTCAAATGCACATCCAACAACCACACCGCCCAAAATACTTAACTTCTCTTCCCAAATACTTGGGCAGCACCTTTGAAAATGCATGACCACATTAGTTTACCTTTGCAAATGCCCATGTACCCCACACAACAACACACATCCCACACATACCATGCAACCACACTAGGTTCACCATGCTAATTTAATATAGTTATTATGCAATTTAACCAAGCACAAGTGCAATATTTCATTCAACAGATAAAGTATTTGAGATAGAGTATTCCAAGTGAATCAAACTCACTCAAAGTACATAAATAGATGAGTAGGTGAAAACTCACTCAAGGCACTCACTTAACCAAAGTATTCCAAGTAAATCAAATCACTCAAAGTATATAAACATAAATAGAAGAGCTTGGTTGAATCAAAACATACTTGAAGGCCATACAAATATTCAATGATATGGGAGTCATATAAATATTACATTATGTGGGACCTCATACAGGCCAAACAATTTTTCATCACATAGTTTCTTGTTTCTTCTCAATTCTCTCCCTGGTACTCAAAGGTTACTTGGTCCACACTTTGCGGTCTTGAAGTCCATACGAATACTCAATGGATATGGGAGTCATATAAATATTACATTGTGCGGGACCTCATATGGGCCAAAAAGATTTTCATACATAATTTCTCATTTCTTCTCAATTCTCTCCATGTTACTCAAAGGCTACTTGGTCCACACTTTGGTTCCTATATCTAAATCCAAATCATCAAAGTACTCCTCTACCCAATTATTGGTCTTGTTAATCAAAAAGTTATGAAGATTAATACATACTATCATCCATCTTAATAGATCTAAATTTTTTCTTGGATCATTTAGTTGTACTCTTATTTCTTTGAAAAAATTGCCAATTAGCTTCCAGAATTCCAATACAATTCTCATTTTCTACTCTAGCGTGTGCAAGACACTTATTAAAATTAGCCTTGTCAGGTATACAAGCTTGTTTGAATGAAGGAACTATATGTGCCATAGGAATATAACATGAATTCCCTAACAAAAATTGATGGATCTCAAACAAGCTGCACTTTCCCATTGTATACAAATCAGTCCATATAGGGGATCTTTAAATACATGTCATGTTGTTGCAAGAATTTTGCATACTTGCATTGCCAATTCACAATGTTACAAGTTGTATTGTTACTTATTTGCACCTTACATACATAAATATTATCATTTTATGGTTATCAACAAAATTAAACAAACACTAATTCTTGCTAAATGAATCATTCTCTTTTGTTGTTGCATACTACTTGATCATTGATAGAGTAAAATCCATTACTACAAAAATATATTTCACCATCCACTTGGGTCGTTGGGACAATCTAAATAAAGTCCCATCCACTAAACCCACGCACCCAAGTAATCCTTTTTGTGCAAAAATTGTAGAAATTCTTGACCTCTCCTCCATATCAGTGCATTTTACCTCCTTGCACAATATAGAAATAATTGCAGTTATTACTCGTTTTATAAACAACATAGTAGAACATGCACTCATGCACCATAAATTTAACCCTCTTGCCATAGTTGCCCTTGCCATGATGTCCGAACCTATCAAGAGCAAGGGCAACCTACATCCACACAAGAGTTTTTGTTCTTCTAGATGCATTTCTACATACTCTATGGTTTTGTACAACATTTAATAAAGCTTGGAATGATAATAAATCCATTCTTGTAAGTTGTCTAAATGCTTGAGCATCCAATCCTCAAAAATATTTGAATACAAACTCAATGCTTAATGTATAGTGAACTCTATCTTGCATATAACGAGATTCCAAGGTATAATTCCACCTTCCCCAATATACCCCAATTGGGATAATTCTTCTTCATCATCCAAGCTCCATTTATTCCATTCAAGCCTCTCTTTGAGATGGTCATTCTCCATTTCCGCCCGTAATGTCAATCGGATTAATTTTGCAATCTATTGGAGCATAATAATGCGACCGCTCGTGTGAGACATCCTTGATGGCTTTGATCCAACTATAATGCTTTTTGATTAGACTTATAAAAGTCACAAACTATAAGGTATTTCTGAATCGAGAGTAAGGAGTAAGGGAGCTCGGATTCCACCATCTAACTTGCACTTTCATTCACACATTGCAATATCAAAAAGAGGAGCAAAGAGCAAGGGTAAGGGGGAGCTTGAATTCAATTGCCTAATTTGCATTCACATTGCCCTCACAAGGTCCATAGAGGGTAGATTGAGAAGAGGAGCACAAAGCAAGGAGAACTCGCAAGGAACACTAGAATAGTGTATTTCATAAGGGAACACATGGTCTATAGTGAAGAAGTGCGAAGAGCAAGGGGAGTTCGCAGGGGTACACAAGAAAGGAGACAGAACCAGAGCAACGGGTGCGAACCAGAGCAACGGGTGCGAACCAGAGCAAGTGTGGTGGTGATGTTAGGTTTGCAAGTTAGATCAGCTTTAGCTCTCTTCTTAATGAATGTCATTAGTGAGAATTAAATTCAAAATCAGGAATCAATCTAAAATAAATATGTATGGAAATTTGTAGGAAACGCACTCTCCCTCTATAACTCTAGGGGTCATGATTTCAAATCCCCCATCACCTTTTACCTGTATTGCTATTGCTACTTGTAAAGCACTTTTTGATCCCGGGGTTCTGTTATCGATACAAGCTATACCGATTATTCATAAAAAGTTTTACTGGATCTTAGGGGTACCCATAAATGCTATATTTGAAACCCTAGTGTATTAGAGAGATGTCACCGACATCGCACATTGAGGAGGATAGAGATAGATCAGAATAGTACGGGACGAAACTTGGGCTCCCCCCACGAAGTGACAATCATGGCTAAAACTCCGATGTGGGCAGAGTTGGGCTCGATCCCAGGGGTTTCTGCCTCTCTTCCTAGTTGGAGGTGATGCGCAGAGCTGTCGAAAATGTATATTAATGGTGAAACAGTAAAGTGCGTGCCTCTCAAGAAAGATAAAGTCGTTGATTGGGCCAGTGCTTCACGCTTAAGCCAGTACTGTAGGTGCGGATCTCGTTTGATCCGTTGGACTCCTTTGTTTTGCTCCGGAGGCGTTCACACAATCGAGTGGATTTGATATAACGGTCGGGTTAGATTCCATCATGCAGCTTGATTGCATTTCATCGTGATTTCAATCCGATCTTGACGAGCAGCGAAGACGCTTTTGCCGGCTGATGCCAGTTAGTGGGCTGTGGCGGGCGTCACTGTTCCCACAATATGTCGATTAATTACTGTCAAAGTCATGCATAAATAAATATGGGAGTCACTCGGATTGCTGAGATCATTCATGTCATGAAATAATATCGGGAAAGTCTGCTGAATTTAAGGAAGAAAATCTCATAACGCGAGACGAAGTGGAATATTCGGATTACGGCATAGCCAGAGCCCACGAGGGCAGGCAGATGAATCATGAATGCGAGCCCATCTCCACGCGTTTCCCTTCCATCCAGTGGCACTGGAAAAGCAGTATTTTGTACAGTTGTGAGAAGTGATATCAGTGGATCATCAGTGAAAAATCAGGTGACGTAGATCGTTGACCAAAAGATATATAAAGAGGCGCTTTGAACTGCAACCGCATCGACACATTACATCTCTTCCGAACAATTCGAGTGCCAAGTAAGAGAGCAGCATCAAAACTCTCCCTCAGGTGTTGAACAAGTGGAAACAGAGCAACCCAGATATGGATTTCTTCAAGCAAGCAGCCAGTTTCGCTGGAGGAAACAAGAAGGACGGGACCAGTTCCACTGATGGTGGATTTGATGTCAACAGTGTGTCCGACATGATGAGTAAAGCAGAGGGATTTCTCTCTGAGAAGAAGAAGCCTGTCGTTGAGGAGGAAGACACCCCGGTCGTGAAGACTCCCGAGCCAGTGCACGCCGAGGAGGATGAGCCGGAGAAGCCTTCTCTGGACGACGAGGAGATCACCAAACCTGCTGTAGAGAAGGTACGCACCGAGGAAGAAGGGTCGGAGAAAATACCAACATTAACAGATTCTGCAGAGGCTGTCGAACCCAAGGTTACCCCCACGGGATCTTCACATGTTGCTGCTCCACAGACGAGCGAAGTGGCCAGTGAGGTCGATGGCAAGCCTTCCTACTCTGAGCTCTACGGCAGTGCCCAGACTTTGTACTCGGGCCTCCAGGGTAAGCTGGGTGGTAAGGCCACTGTTGATGATAAGGAACTAGCCACAGCAGCAGAAGACTTGCTGCAAGGAGCTGAACAGGCTGGTTTGCTTAAGCCAGACAGCCAGTACAGTGACTACTTCAAGAAAGCAGGGAGCTATCTGCACAACTACTCGTCTGAGACAAAGAAACCTTCTTCAGATGAAAGCGCTTGAGACCAAATTCTTTTCCTTTTCACATATATTCTCGTCGCCAACACTGGGTAAGTAAACAGATTCAACAGTTTGGTATACCAAGATATATATCCTTTCTCCAAAAGCTTATCGTGAATATGGAACAAATCGATCGGTGAAGCACACATCAGCTCAGAGTTATTGCCCTCTCTCTTTACAACCGCTGTTTCCATTCAGTTTCATTTAGTTACTCAAAATATCGGGATTAAGGTCGTCGAAGTATGGTCCTCTTCTGGATTTTAATGTGGGAGCCTTTTTGTACTCCGGAAATCATCCAAGTGAAAGACAAGTGGATATTAACCAAGCAGCAGTATGTAGATACCCCAGAGAGATTGGGAGTTTTCTCTTCCACTCACGGTTCTTCTTCGAAATAGATAAGATGCCAGCATATTTATACTTACTGTAAACAGTGGTTACGGGAATAAAAACTTGTTTATACGCATATGATTATCTTGCGTGCTGGAGTGATGACACTATGTGGGTTCCATGCGTATGACATCGCTTTCTGATATTTTCAGTATTGCATCACCGGTCCTTTAAGCGGAGACCCGTGAAAACTAGATATTTATGTTTGTCGTACAAAACCTGGTAGAGAACAACTGTAATGTTCGTACTAATGCTGATTGTAGATCAGCTGCCTTATCCTCATCATTGTCATCTCACTGAGCTCCCGTGAATGACGACGTCACGGTAGTCCAAAGTTGAGGTGATAAGGGGATGACTATTGACGACTGCCGCTTTTTCGCGATCTCTTCAATAACGCACGTAGTGGATTATTATATTGTTGCTATAAATGGTTACTGGCTAGATTGCAAATTACAGCGTTAAAGGAGCACCCTTCTGTACTTTTCCTCTCCTCTACTTATCAATGTTCTGAGCTCCACCAGTTTCTCACTGGGCTGTGGCAGATTACCAATAGTCCCAACTGTTTGAGCATTTGTCAAAGGACATTGGAGTGTGTACTCCTCCTGCAAATGTATGTACCTGAGGAAGTGCTACTTGTCATTCAGACCAGTCTTACACCGCAGATCATAAATCTACTCTTCAGATCCGTCGAGATATAATGGCTGGTTCTACACCGTCTGCATCAGCTATCGCCAGTTCTGTAGGGAACGGAATTGCTGACTTTTTCCCACACCCCCAATGGCTTGAAACCGCAACTCAGTGAACCAAGCAAGTCCACCAGCAACTACCTTGTTGCGGAAGCCTACCTTGTTCTTTGTGTTAATGATTACGACAGAACAATCTTCTGTGAGATTTGTGCTTTTAGTAGATTGTATTCTGCAAATCGGAATCACTATGGGAACTCCTCTTTGGAGTGATTTTTTCGAGTTCTGTCGGAGAGTGAAAACTTATCAACAGCATTACACGGACAGAAGAGTCTTCTAGGAATCGGAGCGCTCGTGAAGGGTAGTATTCTCTGCAATTACACTAACGCTTTGTTTGGCTTGAGTAGCTTATACCAGATGACTGATGTTTTTTGTTTTGTTGTGTCCGACTAAGAAAGTCCGCTGTTTGTTGGCTCGCTTGTTTCCACTTAGATCCCTTCCTCCACTCGATCCGACATCTGGACATCTCCCACATTAGGTTTTACATTCATGTGAGTACTCATGTTACGCTTCAGCGTAACATGCGGAAGAACAACTTGCAAGCATTCAACACCCACACGACTCCTGGGAGAATTTTGGTTGAAATTGCATGCCTACGTTCTTCCTGTGTCTAGAAACCGCTGTCCATGCAGGAGCCTAACCATGTGCAGAGCATCCAGACAAACAGACTGGATGGCATTTTCTTCTCGTCAGGCCATATCTGCATCATGAGGCATCCGTAGTGAGTACTAGGATGAGCTGCTGCATTTACTAGTCCGACATGCACATTCTATCTTTGTGTAGGGTGTGCTATCTTATTGCCTCCTTCTCTTTGCCCCGGTTTACATTGATGGCGAAGACTGCTCACCGATTAAACATCTTGATTACTGGAGTTATCAGCTCAGTACAGGAATGTGTGGAGAAAATGCACGTGCAGTAGCTGTTTATTAGGCGTGTAAGAGAGGCGTGTTTTATGCACGACTGGATATCCAGTCGCAAGAGGTTGGCTAAACCCGCATTGAGTTTAATTGAGGACTGACCTTTGCAGTCAATGAACATTCTCCCCGACATCGCTAGGGTACCTCGAACTGTACAGAAAGTTTGCAAGCATGATACTCTAATTGAAGACCATGCCCTGTTTGTGCTTCCATGTTGGTAATATTGTCTTGCTTTCTACTACGGTGCCAAAGTGCACATTACATTTAGGTTAAACTGATATTGCAGGTGATGTTATTCCCATAACCCAACAGAGCATGGAATTCCCAAGCGTCGGTTACAGTAAGTTTACGAAGGCATAAGGGAGGGACCTGGAAGCTCCACCGGCACCTTCCGCGGGAGGTATCCTCTTTACCGTTTTAAATCTTATAGATCTTTCTAAGTATGGATGGGTACATACACTAAGATTTAATAGGCTGTGTTCTGGTTAAGGGAACCTACCGGGCCTACCCGCGAATCTTCTTAGGGTAATTGTCACGGCTTATGGACCGGAATAAAAAAATTTATATATAATATTTTAATTTAGTATTCGCTTTATTATTATATATATTACTTGTTCTATAGTTAAAATATAGATTCAGTAATCTTAGATCGAGAACTCGAAGTGAATGGCGTTAACTAGAATACACTCTGCGGGGAAAAGGACTAGAGCGCGGCCCATCGTGTGTGCCTCGACGAGACGGGAAGGCAAAGTCATGGCTCCCCTCTCAGTTGGTTGCGATCAACTTCCATAGCATCCGCATACAGTTGTAGTTGGTTCTCTGTAAGTAATCTGGTGAGGGAGGGGTTGGGATCGTGAATCGCAGAACATTGGAACCAAGTTTTACGAGAATTCGGTGTGAGATTTTGCTGAAACAGGGTGCTGTCGAGTCTGGCAGTCGCAAACGTGGGAATCGCTCAGCCGCTCCGATTGATGTTTGCAGTCGAAGGAGTGCTCGTCTTATACATTTGAGTGTACAGTGTGAATCATGAACCGAGCTATCGTGCGGAAGGTGTTTCCAGGGGACTTTGAGTCGGAAGCAGAGTATCCACTGGAGCTCGTATGTGGAGAAAAGCCCAGTAAGGTCGCTCCGGGACATGTACTTGTGAGGCTCACCATGCGACCAATTAACCCCATTGATTTGAGAAGCATTAGCACTGGCGAGCTGGAAAAGCTGAAGGAGAAGGGGGCAATTCTGGGGTCCGAGGGAGTTGGAGTTATCGAGGCGGTATGGGCAGCTCCGCTTTACGTCTATTGAATTTCCTTCAACCCAGTAGCCTGTAAGTTTCTATAGTTCAATGAATGCCGCGTCTCTACTAGAATTGTCCACAGCTTTTGCGATATTTCCAAAGTTCTCACGAATTAACTGTGGGTGGTCAAAGGTCCTGCTCGGTCACTTTAGGTGGAAGATAAAAAGTACATCTTCAGAGCTTTTCTGATTTTCGTTCGGCTTCTTTCTGGAAAGACTAGTCGAAAGTTCTACACTTTGTGACTTTCATTTGGATCGACTAGAATTAATTTCAAACGGTGGGGAACATTGAATTCTGCTCGAGTCCGCAACGTGCAACCTTTGTAGTACTTTCTAGCTGGAAGTGAGTACTTTGCATCTATATCCCTCCACTATTACGTCCTGTTTTTGAAAGACAGACGAGAGTCAGTTTTTGCAAGTAGTGACATCAGTATGTGATTTACCGTACGGTTTCGCGTGTCTAAATGCAGGCCGGTGAAAATGTTAAAACCTTCGACATTGGCCAGAGAGTGGTGCCGGTATTGTACTGGGATTACCTGCGCTCTAAGGGCTACGGAGCGTGGCAAGAATATGTTAAAGTAGCCGAGGGGGATTTACTAAGAGTGCCAGACTCGGTACCTGATGAAGTCGCTGCTCAGTATATAATCAATCCATGGACAGCACATGGTCTCCTCGTTGATTCTGGTGTGCCAAAAGGAGGGTTTTTGCTGATGTCGGCAGCGGGATCTCCACTTGGGCGGTGAGTTTTCATTTTTCCAGTAAAGCGTGTGAGCATTTGATTATGGAGAATTGCATCAGGTAGCTGTCCTTGCTCTTGCTTTCAGGTTAGGGTTCAAACATCAAAATCTGGAAGTCTCTGAGCATTAGCAAGTATTGGTGAGGTAAGTCTTGTAACAGAAGTTACCCGTCAATTTGATGTATGCACGAGCTTACAGATATGTTCATGATTGCATAGGCAAATTATCCAGATGGCCAAGCATAAGGGCATCAAGGTCATTGGCATCGTCCGACGAGAAGAACAGAAAAAAGAGCTGATAGCGATCGGAGCCGAGCACGTCATCAACTCGACAAGCGAAGGTGAAAAACTGTTTACCTCTGCTTTTTATAGGGTACGTGTTTCCAGGCGGTACGCCTTCTAAATATGATTTCGAAACAAAAAGTCATCCGGTTAGAGCAAGATACACCTCTAAGCGAGCCGGAAGGAGAGGGAGTAACATGGAGAGAAGTTAATTTCTCGGACACTTGATGGGTTCTAAATAGCTCTCATGTCGAGTAGTGTTTAACTTCCAATATGATCACTTCTCTTGCATGTTTTGCGGAAAATAGTATCAAGCTCTCTCATAATACTGTACAATTTAGGGAAGGCGGAACTACCCTGTTTCTAACCACTTTTATCTTCTCGTACACTTTCCAGACGTTTTGACCGCAATCAGTAAGGTAACTGGCGGAGAAGGTGCTTATGCTGGCCTTGATGCTGTTGGGGGAGTCATGACCAAGGTAAACTCCTTGCTTGTGTTGCCCTGAATGTTCTTCGACTCTACGAGAGCAAAGTAGTTGCCCTTTGCCCTACCCTGATTTGTTTGGTTGTCGTCTCAATGGTCATTGAGACCATAACTGTCAAAAAGATTTCTAGGGAATGCAGTGTAATGCAGTTAAGGTAGGTCGGAGAATCAGCAAGTGCTTCGTATGTTTGCAGGTGATGGCAGCAAGCCTGCGAAGGGGAGGAAAAGTCTTTATATACGCTAAATTAGGAGGATCTGATTACACGATGAGCTTAGCTGATCTGAAGCGAAACGTTCAAGTTCAATGGTGGGCGCTCACAGACTACCTTCAGATTCCTGGAAACAAGGAGAAAACAACTAGAGAGACGATGGAATTTTTGGAGAAGAGAATCCTAGTGCCAATCTCTGGCAAAAAGTACGATCTCAGCAGTTTTAGAGAAGCTATTGCACAAGCTGAAACCAATTCCAAAGATGGAAGAATACTGCTCTGTAGTTAGGATGTCTTCCACGAGCTTTATTCGAGTATTATTTTTCACGTGGATAAGTTACCCTATTATGTCCCGACACTACCAGCTGACAGGTTAGAAAGTAGCCTTTTCGTTTCTGGTGCTGGTTAAAAGTGAAAGACAAATCGTCTATCCTGTGTGCTTACATGGTATAAGCAACGATTTGTAAATGTAAACGACTTCTGTCGGAGCAGAGGATCTTTTGAAACGTTTGTCTTTTGAAGTACATTTTTTCTTCACACATTGTGCCTCAGGCAGTCCGATGCTTTTGAAGTGCAAAATCTTGTGACTGTGCGAAAGATATATTGTTGCGAATTGATAGACAGTAGAAGGTCAACTTTTAGGAATTCAAACAATCGCTATTAGGCAATTCTTTACATCATTCAAATCAGATAGTACATCAAACCTACTTGTTTCTACTTCCACAAATAGTGATGTTAGAAGGCGAAAGGCAAATCTTCTCCGGCAACTTCACCCAGCTGCCTTTCTGGCAAGCAGCTCCTACCTAGCCAAAAGGTGGAAAATTCCCGGCCTGGAGCAAGGGAAGATGATTTAAACAGGGCCGCTCAAGTGTTAATTACACGACCTTGACTGTCAACTACAGACTGGTTAAAGGTAAAACCATTTAAGTTGAAAGCCATAGTGCTGATACATAAGCAGTAAACCAAATACCTACAACTGGCCAAGCAGCCAAGAAGAAGTGTAAAGAACGAGAGTTGTTAAAACTAGCGTATTGGAAGATTAATCTACCAAAGTAACCGTGAGCAGCTACAATGTTTTAAGTCTTCTTCTTGACTAAATTCGTAACCTGCGTTAGCAGACTCATTCTCAGCAGTTTCTCGGATTAAACTAGAAGTTACCAAAGAACCACGCATAGCGCTGAATAGAGAACCGCCGAATACACCAGCTACACCCAACATATGGAATGGGTGCATAAGGATGTTGTGTTCAGCTTGGAATACGATCATGAAATTGAAGCACCAGAGATACCTAAAGGCATACCGTCAGAGAAGCTTCCTTGACCAATAGGGTAGATCAAGAAAACTGCAGTAGCAGCAGCAACAGGAGCTGAGTATGCAACAGCAATCCAAGGACGCATACCTAAACGGTAGCTAAGTTCCCCTTCACGCCCCATGTAGCAAGCTACACCAAGGAAGAAATGAAGAACAGTAAGTCCATAAGGACCACCGTTGTACCACCATTCATCAACAGAAAAATAGGGTATAAGTGTAAACCGATAGCTGCAGAGGTTGGAATAATAGCACCAGAAATGATGTTATTTCCATAAAGAAGAGAACCAGATACTGGTTCACGGATACCATCAATATCTACAGGAGCTGCAATAAAAGCAATAATGAATACTGAAGTTGCTGTTAATAAAGTAGGAATCATCAATACACCGAACCATCCAATGTATAAACGGTTTTCAGTGCTAGTAACCCAATCGCAGAAGCGACCCCAAATGCGTTTCTGAGTCATAACAATTTCATTATGAGTCTTTCTACTGCACATCGCCAAGGCGTCCCTACTAATACAATGCATTTATAGGGAAAGATATACTTCCAAAGAAACTAGTAATGGTACTGTCAGTCTGTTAAGGTCGAACTGTTACAGTGTATGTTCACGCATTCTCGAGCTCTTAGATTTCTGTGCTTTAGTCGATTAGTTTTCGTATGTAGATCAGCTGGACATCGAGACAGTATTAAGATATAAGGTCCGTCATACCAGCCTGACATGAGGGTTTGTGAAATCTTAGCGGAACGTGTGAAAAACCTAAACCGCCTCGACGCAGTCTTTTGACAGATGAAAATTAGTTCAAGAAGAAATGCCATCCCCATAAGGCGTCAACAGGAGAACTACGTTGTGCCAAGAGGGAAACAGGCTATGTAGATGAAGCCATTTCCTTTGATCCCTATCCTGGTCCAAGTATATGGCTGAAAGTTTGGAGACTCGAAGTTGAACTAGGTACACTAGCAAAAAGAGTTTCAAATCTTTCAGGATTAAAGTTTTTGTGACACTTTTCTCACATGGTCCACAAACTTCACCATATGAATTTTCATCTGCTCTCCATCAAAATAGTTAAGTCCCGCAACGGATGTAGAAAGCCTTGAAAGGCTCCTTGGAGGACACAATTAATCCCTTATTATTCCTTGGGCTCCTCCCAGGTATCACAGGGGCACAGACGTGTTTCTCAAGCTCACAACAACTTCACTGCAGCACTTAATCTGGGCTGCATGCGAGATATGCTTCATAACGAGCCCGAGGAGGATCGGTGTCCCACTGAATCAAGCCACGTACAGAGCATGCCTCCAAATACTCTTCTTTCCAACCCTGCCTAAGTTCTCCTGACTCTGAATGCCAATGCCTGCGCAACATTCGGGGAGATTCAGTAGTAATCGCTAAGAACATAAAGTAACATCGGAGAAACACAAAACATGTTCTCCGGATGAAAGGTAAGGAGCAATGCGCGTCCGTAACTTCACCAGAAAATGAAGCGAAAACGCAGAGCTCTATGTTACACTTTCCTCGCAGATGCGGAAGTCAAAATCACACGCAAACGGAATGCTGTCGAACGAATAATCTATGATGTCACAGACGTCGTCACTGTGATGACACTCATACAAATCCCAATGTTGCAATCAGAACGTAGAGACAACTTTCACGATCTAGAACCCTAGTAACTCACTGATGCTCGCAAAATCCCTCACATCTGCAGTCTTTAGGTTACTATCTAGACACGAAATTCTTAATCAGAGATAAGAGAATTCCAGCCTTACTGGTGTACCTGTGTTTAGGCCCAATCTAAACCTCTTAAGACTTCTGGAAACTATGAGGAGCAATGATGTCTTATAGCAGCGATTCGGTCTGATCGATATCAATTATTCCAAATAGATGAAACATCCCAACGAATCGGTCACATTCATTTCCGCCTATGCAATTGAGTTCCCCGAAATGTCAGACACCCTAATCTACATACGGACGGAAGAAAATGAAGGAAGATATGCATACTTGCAAACGAGAGAGCAATGAATAAGGTCACGATAATCTAGCTGCGAAAATACTCGTCGAATCACTTCGCGGGGCACCATTAGTGCCACAGATCTTTCGCTCTCGTTGTTCGATGCGGAGCTCGAACTTCTCTGTGAACTCTCTGCCCCAGACTGCTGGAAATCATCGTTGAACGTCGAGTTCGCAGCAAACTGATCCATCGACATCGTGTCCTGCTCGCCAAAGCCCTCCAAAATCTAGTTTTCCTGATCAAGCTACAATAAAAGACAATAAAATACTGCCCCAAACCAGTACATTCCAACAAAGGGCAGCTCTGCGCTGGAGGGTTCTGCCTCCCAGTAACAGAGAACAACACCCCCTCTATTCCCTATGCGCATTTCAGACCTAAACTGCGGTATTGTCAGCCAAGGACTGTCACAATCTGCACGTACAGGACAGAAAGGTAGGGGAAGTTATTACGTTTCCTAACTTGTGCATTTACGGAAAGCTTAAAACTTCTTGGTCCAAACAGTCCTTGTGCTCACGCTTGGAAATTATGGAGAGGCAAACACATGACAAGCGTTCCTCTGGTTGTTTGTACAGGTGGAGGGTTGTTCTCACAGTTATATTACTCAGGATTGGAACTTGTTCCATTCCTCTTTTATTGTATACCTCTGTATAGTGACAGAAATTGAGTGATTTCTTTGCTCTTCGCACACTTTAGTATTTACCAATGCAGGTAAAAGCTCCACTCTCATTATCAAGTCGCAAGAAAATGCGAACTCTTAAGAAGCCGTACGGTTCAGTACTTTCGTACCTCCTTAAATCCTGATGCTGAGAAGAGGGTATTTCACCACACCACCATAAGTCGACTTTGATTTGACCACCAATGGATAGTATCGGCCACATTGGATCGGTTCCTACACCATGCGAAGAAAGACAAGATCTTCAAAGTATGCAGGAATACCTCATTGCTCATAACGGATGCACATCATGAATCAAATCGTTTGAGTCGACGCTCACAGCAACCATTGGCTGTAGCTATCAGATTTTGAAACTTAAAGTCTTTGCGTGGAAAGGTTACCATCAGACTAGAAACCTGCCACTGCCACCTCCACCATCTGTGCCTAAACGGTTCCTGAAGAAGGAAAACTCAAAAAATGCTCTTTTCGTCCCTACAAGTGCTCGTGTGTTGGAGAAGGAAGAAACCTTGGCGTTTACCTCCCAGCTTCATTGATTATGGTCGAGATAAGAGACACGACTGTCATTATTTTGAAGAAACATCCTTGGCCCGTAATGCAATATGTATTCTCGCCATGGTTGGATGAGCTTGAAGTTCCAAGAGTTCTTCTCGGGGTTAATGCCTACATATATTCTGCGATCACTTTCCAAATTATCCAGCATCCAGGAGAAGCCTCGGATAGTGCTTGAAAGGCGTGGTGGTTAAAATGTGTGTGCTGCAACTGGCCTTATTTAGTATGTAATTGCTTTGTGGGTACGTAGAAGAAGTGTCAGTATATAAAGATAGCCGCTACAGTATCTCCATATGACAGCAGAATCTAACGAAGCGGGTTTTATTCTAGAAATGATAATGCTTTGTCCGCCAATTGGGTAAAGGACGATGTGAGACCGACAATGTCATATCTAGTTCCGGATGTAGTTGTATGAAGGAGTCATACGACAAACACACAAGTAAAAGATAAAATATCATCTCAAACACCAAAAAAAGACCCTGTTGTAGCAGAGCATATTGTGTTATGTCTACATTACAGAAGAGATGTCTAATTCGTTTATAGAACTCACGTCATCTTCATTGCCTATTCGAAGTGGACGTGACAAAATTGAACTTATTATCGTCTATGTCTTGAAATGTTGAATACTTCCATGCCAAATGAAAAATCAGAGCATAGAAACAAAATGGTAGTTGGAATGAGGAGAAGCACATCGAGCTATCACTGAGCAGGCTATTTTCGTTCATCGAGCCAGGAGAGTTCCTGTACTACTCAAGTGAAGTGGCTGAACTATTATCGCTGGTCCATGTTACATCCGTAACGACGAAGATGACATTGAGAAAGTCCAGGCAGATTGAGATCTAAACAAGCAGTGCAGCACAATAATAGATGCAAAAGTTTTCTCTGCTCCTGGTCAAGATCCTGCTCTCTCAGAGCAGCGGATAGTTTACTATCAACAAGACGAATAGAGTCTGACTGACACCAGCGTGTTGTTGGAAGAGGAAAAGATCAACGTGGGCTGACAGGGAATAGTGCAGGTGACTGGAAGCTGATTACTACATTACTAGACGTCTCAAGTTTAACGCTGTCTGTCTCACGATAGCTGAGATCGAGCAAGTAAACAATCTGATAATGAGTTGTGAAATTTCATGTTATTTGACAACCTGTCAATGTACGTAGTAAGTACATCAACCAAGACTTTAATGGTCAGATAGATCAAAGCCGACGCAAGATCGAAGACCGTGGATGGGCAAAGGGAGTAAACAGAACTTAAGTGTCAACATGATCCAGCTCGTGGAGCTTAATTCTATGTATTTCCTCGAGATTGAAGACAAAGGTCTCCCAGTAGCCAAGATATTTGACAGAACCATAATCTGGGTGTGTGCATTCTCAGCGTTCGCTCCGTACTTCCTTTTAGTTCGATTGGGTTATACACCGCAGACTTCTTCGAGTCGCTCGTTCTCACCCAGCATCTTGACCCTCCGTCTGTAATTAGAGGTCTCCCATTCCTCAAAGTGTCTTCATCTTCACAGATCTCTGAAGTTTGACGATACGACAAAAGGTGTATATGTGGCTTACTTTTCTTTGTGAAAAGTATTGGACAGAATCACAAACGTATTGTCAGATGACATCAGAAGAACGATATTAGCACTCTTTCAAGTCGACGATGAAGATTGGTGTTTGGACTCCCTTAACTGACGTACAGCCCAGCATCTTTTACTTCCTCACTTTTACTACTTCAGACATGATTATTCGTCTCCGTCATGTCAGCACGTTACGGTGATGAAAGCTGTGATTGCCTCTTCAAGCTACGCTCTATAGTGGCCTATTCTCCAATGATACTGACCTAGACTCAAGTGGATCCACTTACCCCACAGCTGTGCAGAGATTTGCAGAGAATGTTTACTAGCAACTGAAAGTTGTGGAAACTTGTAATAATCCAACGGCTGCTTAGGACAAACCACATTTGCCTCGCCAGGTTACTCGGCGTTTGGGCCCTACATGAACCGATCTGAATTGCAGTCAACTTTGAGTTCAAAGTCGGATTTCTCCACCTTTTGGATGCTCAATGGAAACACTTGCCGAACCGCAAGCGCGTGGCATACACAGAAGAGACAAAACTGTACAACGACCCCGGAGAGAAATCAATTAGAAGCCGTATCGTCGTAAGCAGACGACAACGGATCATTACCAGACCGTCCGAACGCAATATTCGGCGAAAGGTAGATGGCACAGTACACTAGACTATTCTTGAGAGTACTTTTGGAGATCAAAATCTTGGTCAAGTTGCAGTTTGTGGAACAGGCTGTATGTATCAAGCGGATCGAGATGTGACTATAAATGTTGATCGCTTGACTAACCAAGATCTTAGGTGCTCTTAATTGACCTTTCAAACTCACGCCTACAAGAATAACCCCCATTGAACTGGTGACATCCCTGGGAAATTCAAACAAGGAGGGGCCTCACTACCACAAGTCTGCTACAAACTTACGTTCATTATACACGGTAACGTCGAGGACATTTTTGAACAGAATGGCCCGTAGTCAGAGACACAAGATGTAGCATGCCAAGTTCGGACGTAGAATTTAAGTTTGGCTGCTCCTGAGAAGGCAAAAGATGCTATAAAACTCCTCATTGCGTGCGAGTTTTCCATGTCACAGGGATAGCGTATGCTCTCAAGAAAGGATTTGTGCTTTCACGTGAATCTTGTACCGGTTCTAGAGTCCATGAACATGTGGAGGGTGGAGGGTGGAGGGTGGAGGGTTCCTATGGCTCATTCAATGGCGAATGCACATGGTGAGCTGGTGAGAAACATGTGATTCTACAGTATGCGCCATGTAAGGTGCGAGCGGCTAATGAAGACATTACATCCTTTCCTTCCAACTTTTATATTACCATGTGGGCATTCCTCACGAAGAAGGTTGCAGGTCCAGCACTTCGTCACTTTGTGACTGTCTCAGAACACTGATGCAATATACAATTTGTATGAGCCACAAGCAATCTGAGACTGAATGTAAACTACCACCAAAACCAATTATTTTAAATAGGAAAGGACCATACTCGATACACAACTGAGGAAACGCAGACCGACATCCGTTATCCAAAATTTGGATCACATCACATCACATCCTGCGGTGAGAAGGTTTTATATTACTGCTTCTTGCTGGAAGAGCTTCCGCGGAGGTCTAGAACCTCGAAGTACAACTTTTCGGGAAGTAAACAGAAACAACAACACCTCACAACAATGCCGCGAGAGTGCCCACGAGTGCACTCCACACTGCACAAGAATAGGCTGTGTTAACTCTGCTTCGATTCTTTGGAAGCAGAGTCATAAAATATATACATTAGTATAAATATGGTAGTTAGACCACTGAAGTTCTCGAGGATGCTTACAAGCAGTGACGCCCACCCACGAGGGAGAAGCATTTGGCACCAGAGCTAGATAGTTCTGAGGTAACCCTAGATGTCTTAAAATATAACACTCTCACGACCCTCGTGCTAGAGAGATAATGTACAACAACTCAAGCAAGCTTGCCTTTCTTCTCTTCCTTTCTCGTCTGCGAGGGTGGAAAATCATACCAGGTCAGTCTGTTACTTTGAGAGGAACCAAAAAGATTTTGGATCGAAGATATATACTATATGCAGCAATGCGCCACATACTTCACGCACCAGTTTTCACAGAATAAGAACTCTCACTTTGTTACAAGCTTAGTCCCGAACGCCATGGATGTGCTGTGCGCACTGTGTCAGGGAGGAGCTGTACGCACGGCTGCACTACCCAAGTGCTTTAGCATGTTGACTTCCAAAATTTGCTCCAGTTGCGACCACCAGAGTTGACTCGTACTCAGTTTAGGAGAAGTGTATATATTCCTTTTCCTGCTTAGAGAGAGGTCTGGATGTTGGATGGGCGAAGGCTTCCTTTTGCCTAAATTTATGACTCGGTTGATGCTGAGGAGGTACGGAATTCAGTCCCCAACAGTACAATAATAACGGTGACATCATCGTGGTACTTCCTTCTCCTGCCACTGCCGATAGGGATGCTCTTCAATTGCTCCACTGTAATATCTGCCATACACACGGATCCATACATGAGCTTAGAATACTGTAGTTTGATTGCGGTGAAATACCCCACCTACTGTGAAAAGGCTACTTTTCGCGCTAACTGAAAACCCCGGACCACCAATAGAAGACTCTCATAAGGGCTAATCCTAATGAAGAGTTCGCACTCGCCGGGGTACAAACGAGTCATGCTGGCTATCATGACCCAACGTTCCTTTAGCAAGGCATTCTTTCCAGAGCTTAGGGTTTATCTGTAGCTCCCCTTTAGGCAGCCGGAAAAAACAAGTTATAAGTAACATTACGGAGGCAATAATGTAAGAGGAGACAACACCCATCCATGAACCAAGCTGTAATTATATTGAATTTGCATGCGCCACAATGAATGAATGGCAGGCAGCCCAACCTGCACTTTTAGCAGCGCGTTCCAAGAGCTGCTCCAGCATGTACTTGGCAGGGTCACCGTGTGGGTAATCACATATATAATGGTGCACACGGTCGACCACCTCTTCGTTGGTAAAAAAGTCGAAAAGACCATCGCTCCCCAAAACCACGAAAACGTCGTCGGTAGTTACTGCATGAGCGCCCACGCATGGAACAGTTCCGAGGTAGGGTGGTGTGAACAGATCTTTCACTCTTAAGATCCCCATCAAACGGTCGTTCAGCTTGGCCTGCACAAGATGAACGAGGTTAGTTAAATCAGCGACAAGAAGAGACTGTCAGCTGTCAGGGCCCCTGGTCATTCAATTGATTTATTCACACAGACTGACTGCTTTTGCTCACCTCTTTCAAATACCCAGCTCCAAACGCACGAGTAACTTTCAATTTCCCCTTGAGTCGTCCGCCGGAAATGGCCGTGTGGTCATCTGGGTGCTCTGCCATGATCCTGTGCTTCTCGTCGACGTTATCGACCACGTGGGATTCCGTTAGCTGTACAGCAAAGAGATCACCATCGCACCTCCCAAACTGTTGCTGCGAGTAGGTTGCCAGTACAGCGCGACTATCACCTAAATTCAAAGTGTACAGATTCTTGCCGTGTATTAGTACGGCCAACACGCATGAACCCACCATGGCAAGCTCTGGCCGTTCATCCATCTCTTCCTCCACCTTCGACAGGAACTCCTTTTCGGTCTGGTTGAAGGCTCGCATCAGTCCTTGCATCATAGCCTGCTGGTAAACTTCATTTTCATCATACAAGGTAAAATCGGGCTCCCCGGCCAGCTGCAGATCCATACAGTCATCTGTGATAATGGGGTCCCGTATCCCTCCTTCTAAATGAAGGGGCTCCAGGACATAAGGACCGCCACGAACCGCCTCCCTCTGGGCATGCCACTCCACCAATTTCATGTGCGCTCCGACATTTTCATAAAAAGTTCCAGCCAGATAGTCGGCTGCATCTCTACCATTGAACCCATCATAAATCCCGCAATACAGCCACCCATTCTCTTCCGAACACACGGCCTGCACACGGTCCTCACCGGCAGCTCCACCGGCCATTTGGACATCCTCTGCCTCCAAGAACGAAGAGCTCTCCTGCTGGTTGAAAGGAGGGTACTTGGCATTGAGAGCAGGAGGGAAAGAAGCAGATTGATGGATGGCGTTAGGGGATCCCCTCGTCAATTCCAATATTGTCGCCGAAGCGGAGGAATTCAACTTCCTGAACGTGCGGGGAGAATCGAGGCCCGGTAAAATTTCTTCCCCGATGAGCCCATTGCAGATGGTGGTGTTGGCCAGAGTGGCATTGGCGCTGAGTGCAGCTCCAGTCAAGCAAGAAAATGATCTACTTTTTTTGGAAATCGATTTTGTGGCAAGAGGAGGTGATGTCAAAATTTCGTGTTCAGGGGCGAAAATCACAGACCCTTTCTCATTCCTTATCTTCGTCGGCTGGTGCTGCTCTTGTTGACTAATCTGCTGCGGCTGATCATGGATCATCAACATGGGCGCAACCATGAGAGCCACTTCCTCCTCCGGCAGGACACTGTCATCACGACAGTGGTATCCAAAGCTCACACTCAGATCCTCACCACCATCCTCCGACGTATCGTCACTCGTGTCCGACCCAACTCGCACGATACTCTCTACGGATACTCTATTACCCCCTCTGCTTCCCTCCACTCTACCCCCTCCTCTGTTGCTGGCCTCGCCCATATTCCTTCCCCGGCTGCTGCCCTCTCCGTCTTCGCTCGACAGAGGGGTCACCCGCTGGTGCTGCTGCAATGCTCGGAGTGGACTCGGGTCCAGCAAGCGCTTGCGATACGATAAATTGGCTCCCATCTTTCCCTGACCGCCTTTCACTTCTAGTTTGCGCTCACCACTTTTCCGACGAAACAACCATGGAAATTTCATGTCGCTACTGCAGATGACGATGCCACCATTGGATAATCACCAATCCCAACAGACTGGAAGTTTTATGTGAAATTGTTTCTCTCGGGAGGAATCAATCAATTCTTGTTTATGGCGTGTTTACAGACCGGGGAGGGATGAAACGGAACGGAACGGAATCGAATGTTCAGCTCTTTGGTAATTGTGTGTAAACTTCAACAAGCTCTACAGGGAAATCCGTTACTGCAATGACCTGAATGAGGAGAAAGCACATTTAGAACGTCAGGTTTCATTCGTTCACTCATTCAGCGGTTGTTCGGGTGTTACAATGTTGCCTAAACACTCCACGACCCTGAGCACCACCGAACCACAAGGCCCTTTTCCTCCTCCCCAATCATCCCTCCACCATACTCCACACCGGCTCCTCCCTTGAACAACAACAGCATGAGCCAAAAGGAAAAAGAAGAGTCCTCGACAACGCCACGAACACTAGCAAAAAATTCTTCTTCTTCGGAATGGAGAAGCGGGTTAACCAGGATGCAAATAATATCATCTTCAAACAAACAACGGGGTTTAGACGCAGACATCTCCTCCTCTGCTCTTCTCCTCGTCTGTTCCATCTATTTCTCTACTCTCTTGGGGGTAAATAAGTGGTGCACTCGGGAGGCAAGGCAAGGCAAGGCAAGACAAGACAAGACAAGACAGGGCTTCAGAGAGAGAGCATAACAGCACTGAGTGCACCAATGCGTGGTTCAACGGACATCACGGAGTTCGCCACCGAGCGAGTACCGCAAAGGAAACTTTCGGCGATCCGATCCATTGAGCGTACACGGCAAAAAGGGAAGAGGAAGCGAAAGTCCTATCACTGACGTCAGAAACCTATTTCATACCACCTCGTAATTCTCTTAGTGCATTCGGTGGGCTCTAAATGTCGATAATTACCCACGATTCAAAAGAGTGATTCCCACGAAAGGACGGGCCCGCTCCTCTACGATGGGTTGAAATGAATACGGATCAAAAAGCTTTGCCCCCTTCCTTCCCTCCCAACCTCGCTCCTTCCTTCCTCCCTTGCAGTGGCACTCAACTGCCGTCGTCCTCTGTACATCTCCATCGCCGACGACGACAAGGACCGACTGACTCACTGACTCACTTTCTTCAGGGACAGCTAACGTGTCCTTCCTAAGAAAAACCCATGGACGCCGACGGACCCCATTACTTTGCTGCCTTCGAGAAGAAATGTCAGCAGCAGCTGGGTGTTGCTAATCACCGGACTATTCGTTAACCGCAACCAGTGATCTAGTCTCTGGCTTCTATCTGTCTCTCACTCACTCAACAAACCCACTACCACCATGGTTGTAATGGTGTGATTCGGATGAGGACGAGAAAAAGGACCACCATTGTTGTCGATGTGGTTACAAAAGTACAGCATACCAACCAAACAACTTCTACAAGAGCCCCTGCGCAGGTGTCATCGATTCAATTGAACGATTGAGAAAGAAGGGAGGTGTGTGAGGAGTGGACCCCTCGCTTCACTCACTGCTACGCTTTCATTGGCCAGTTATCGACATTCCGCTAAAGTTGAACGAAAGCAGCTGCTGCCGTTGCAATCATTCATGATTTGTTTTATTGGCATCTAAAGTTCAATACAGCGGGGTTCCCAATTCCAATTGCCGACCCAACCCTCCCTTGGCCCATGCTTGCTTCCTCTCAAGTGGGTCATTCGTGATCTAGGATGCCAGGAATCATTCCCGCACATTACGTTGCGGAGGAAAAGGAACTGCCAGAAAAACTGCACGATGTGGCTACGATGAATGACCGGGAGAGGGACAGTTCTGAGGTTGAAATTGCTGTCATTTTTTAAACTGAGGGGTCAGTCTGGTACCCGGAAGATCAGCGGCAGACAGTGGAGGCAATGAAAGGGATTGAGGACGGACGGACTGCACTGGGCAAATTCTGAGAAGATGGAAGAAGAACTCATTCCCTACCTTCAATCTCCTGATGCCTTTGAAAACTCCAGCTTGTTCTTCCTCGTGATCTTCCACGCATGATTGAAAAATTCCCCCGGAAACTACGTCCTCCGCCCAAACTCCTTCACGTATACGATATGTAAACACGCTTTCCCCTTCCCGAATCACTTCCGCCCCCCTCGCTCTCTCTACCGTTCTTCTCTGCTCTCTCTCTCTCTCTCTCTCTCTCTCTCTCTCTCTCTCTCTCTCTCTCTCTCTCTCTCTCTCTCTCTCTCTCTCTCTCTCTCCAATCTGTCTAATCTATCAGTCAATCAATCAACTCGTCCTTGTTGTCTCTCTCTCTCTCTCTCTCTCTCTCTCTCTCTCTCTCTCTCTCTCTCTCTCTCTCTCTCTCTCTCTCTCCAATCTGTCTAATCTATCAGTCAATCAATCAACTCGTCCTTGTTGTCGTTCCCGTTGTAGCTGTTACCTGCACCACCGCTCTTAGCCTTGCTTTGAGATTTATTCCTTGCTAGTTAGCTGCTCTTCTGCTACACGCCCTCTGCTTGCTGATGCACAACAAAGTCCTTCCTCTTCTGTCTCTGTCTCCTCTCAGGACTGAAGCTCCGGGGGCTCTTTTCAACAAGACCCACAACAGGGAAGGAGGGCCTGCTTGCTTGCTTGCCGTGGCCTTGCCTTGTTGCCCTTGCCCCTTGCTGTTTCTGTGTGTGCTGTTGCTACAACTCAACAACACTATTGATGCATCGTCCCCATGAGAAAACGGAAGAAGCGAACGAATCTCTTTCTTCTGCTCCAACCCGACCCAATTTGTGCGAGTTTCTAGACGCCTTCCGCGCAAATACCCCGAAATTTTTTGTTTCCACTGCTGAAATCATTTACGCTTCATCAGCTGTATCAGGAAATTCGACTTCCTGTGCTGCTTTCTCGCATGGAGACCCACCCTCGCTCATCCTCCACAGAGTCTCTTCCGCTGCAAATCCTGATTACAGGAAATTAAATTAGTCGGTAATTCCACGTCCTTTTCCGTAATCCTTCTACGTACTTTAACCCACGAGAACAGCGGATTCCAGCTCCCGTCCGATGCTCATCGGAGGGTTTGATGCCAGTGTACACTTGGCGAGTGGAGTATAAACATGTAGTTCTCTTTCACAGATAAATGCCGGAAAGACCACTAGCTTTCGGCCGAATGTTCAGTCAGTTCCGGACGGTAAAAGCGAAACAGTACACCACGTTTCATCCCAGGAAAGTACAGCCGTTGGATTCGTTACGCGAGGTTGTGCCGCTGCTGCGCGCGTACAGCAGACGCATAATTCGATGTCCATGCATGGAGAAAAGACGAGTTGAGTTCGGATGGGACTCATGGATGCATGCATGTCCTTGGAGATCATGCTCCCCCGTCACAAATTTAGGGCACCAAAAAGGTTGTTCCTTAAACCCTTTTTAATAAAAAAGAAAAGCCGACCCTTTTTAATACCATTACATAATCCCGGAAAGGCTTTGTTAATTGGACATCAGTGGCGTCAAATACACTACAGTGTTACCGGTTCTTCACCCACATCTGTGCACTCCCTTCCCGAAGCCTATCCACAAGTTCTGTCTCGCTAGCCCTGCGGCATCATGATCACACCCATGGTATATTTTGGGGTAACATTCTGACTGGGACCTCAGTCAACGGTCCCCGTCGCGTCGAGAGCTTCTTGCGTTCCTTTTGGCGCGAGTTCGCCACGGATGGATGGACGTAATCTCTCTCTCCGTCCTCGAATCCCTCTCACAGGGAGAGCCACTAATTTTGGCGTCAATCCAATTACAGGGTTGCTTCTCCGACGGCGTCGACTTACCGCATACAGTATTGACTCTCGCCTGCCCTCCAGTTTTATCCGTCCTCTTGCTGACTTTTGCCCCCCTTAAACGAACACAAATGTGTTATCCTTTCGTTCAGTTGCATGTGGAGCGTCAAGCGTAATTCTATGCTCGTAGTCTGCTGGATCCGAATTTAATGGGACACACGAGAGAGAGGGAGAAGAAGAGAAAACGAGTCCTGTAGGGTGAGGCAGAATCTCTTGGATAACGGAGAATAGTGCTCGATAAGAAGGGGGTTACAAGACACATGTTTGGCTTATAGTCTTTCATTCGACGTGGAAGCAAACACTTGCTTTGTGATGGGACCTTAGTCCACATCAGTTGGGAATAGCTACACCTGGAGGATGTGAGGCTATATCTCTAGGCATTAGAGCACTCCTAGATATCCATCCAGAGTGAGTCGCCCTACAAGTGGATGTTGAGAACACTTTTAATAGTGTCTCACGTGCATCCATCTTTAGAGAGCTTAGGGAGGCGGGTGGATCCTTGGCGAATCTCATTCTTTTTATGATGTCTTTCTATGGCTCTTCTACTTCCCTTTACTACCAGCATGGTGCTTCACGGGAGGGAGTTACCGTCTTGGAGTCAGCTGTTGGTACACGTCAGGGAGATCCTTTGGGGGGGCCCTTATTTGCCATGGCTCACTTTAGAACTCTCCTATCTACTACTTTGGCCATGCAAGGTTGTGTATTTCTCTCCTTGGTAGATGATACACACATCATAGGCCCTGTAGATCAAATTAGGCAGGCCTTTGACTACTTGACTACCGAGCTACTAGAAGGCTTGAGAGTCAAGGTGTCAAAGTGTAGGGCATGGTCCCCTTTAGGTATCCCTCCCCACCTTGAGCTTTGAGAGGGGTGTATCACATCCACAGATGGACTTAGTGTTCTTGGAGTGCCAGTAGGATCGGAGGATTTTGTCACGCGCTTCTTGTACGCTGCGCTTGCAAAGGATGTTCTCCATGTGGATGACCTTCCATTACTAGGAGATCCGCAGGTGGCATTTGGTATACTCTCTTCCAGTATTGCTCGTCGACCTTCCTACCTCATCCGTACAATTCCCTCCTCACCGTCCTTCCTATCACGTCTAAGAGCATTTGATAGGAGGATTATGGGAGTCTTTGGTGATATTATTGGACCAAGGACTTTTGAGTGTGTGATAGGGGATTTGGCACGCAGACAGACGACTCTACCAATCTCATGTGGTGGGGTTGGCTTGCTTTCTATGGAGGAGATGGCACCTATAGCGTTCTTGGGTAGTTGGGCTCTCTCAACACCCCTACTTTCCTCTCGTTTTGTGGTTGCTGATAGGTCGGTTTTGGAGACTTATGTGACAGAGGTGGAGGGAGGAGCCTTTTCTCTCCATGTGTTATTGCGGCAGACGAGAGATAGTCTATCTCCATGAGCACGAGAGGGTTTTCCACCATTTGCTTCACTATCATCAGATTGGACTAGAGGTTTACAGTCTTCCTTGATGGAGCGACAATATGAGCATACGCTACATTCTCTCTTAGTTGACTTGTCCATTCCTCAGGCTACTAGAGCATGTCTACGCTCTTGCTCCGGCAAGGGTGCAGGCTCGTGGATCCTAGCTCGACCGTGCATTAGGGCTTTCCGACTTGCACCGGCTACTTTCTCTACAGCGATGAGGTTTTGCCTAGGTTTGGTCCACCCATCTACATCTTCACTACTCACTTGTGAGTGTGGTTCTACACTAGATGCAGCGGCGGTCCACATGACACGGTGTCCTTTTGGAGGACAGAGGATAGATACCCATGATGCCATTAGAGACATAGTGTTTGCTATGGCACGAGAGAGTGGATACTTGGCTTGGAGGAAGCATTCGTATGCTTTGCAGACGACATGTGTCAGGGTAGACTTATACTTGGTCCGAGATGATCAGGTGACAGTAGTGGATGTCGTGGTCACAGACCCTATGTAGGATACAGTTTTGGAGGGAGTGATTACCCATCCCCCTGGATGGGCGGCGAGTGCAGCAACAGGTCGCAAGGTCTCCAAGTATAGGGGCATGCAGCGAGGTCACCTCTTTGTTCCTCTAGCCTTGGAGTTATATGGAGCTATGGACACGGCATTTGACACATTTGTCAGGGAGTGCGCGAGAGCTTATTATGTTAGACGACAAGGGGTACCACTCTCACTCTCATACTTTGTAGCATATTTTAGATAGCGTGTGTCCATTGCTCTACAGAGGGCAATGGCTGGTGCAATCCATAGGAGAGCAATCACATTAGGTGATGTTTCTTTGGATGCTCCAGTTGTGTGTAGACCGTACGACTTGCATAGCTCGGATATCTTAGGTGCGGTAGGGCAGATTTCTCATACAGACTCTATTGGGGCTTAGCCCCATGTTACCTTTTTTGTCTCTCCCTTGTACGGCTTGATGGGGTCTTCCCATCCTTCATTTTTCCTACATGGTCGCCTTTTTCTTTGTAATGGAACTTATCTCATTGACACATTGTCACAACTGAGAAGCCAATAACTTGTTTCAAGCTTAAATGCACCATATAATCCTTTGAGGCAATTGTCCTAGAAAACTGTATTGCAAGAACTCAAGCGCCACAGTCTCAGATGCAATGACAATCCATATTTTCTCAGTCTGAAGTCCAGGGATTTTGGAGGATATGGTCCTCCTTCTTCGCTCAATTGTTGATCACTTCTCCTAGAATGACCGTCCCTGGATACTTTTAACTTCTTCGCGTTGATAGGAATAAACTTCGTAGACTAGCCAAACATCCACTCTCGCGGTGACCATCTATCTTGCTTGCGGGACCGTAGTGCCGGAAGGCCGACAGGATGCCGGAAGCAGTTGGAAACGAGTCGAGTCGCGTCACGTCACGTCACGTCATGCCGGAGGAGTAGTGGGTGGTAAAATGTCAAAGACTGCCAGCCGGAGCGGGATGGGTATAGTGTGAACAGGGTCCAGGTTTCCACCAGCGTCCATTGTGGAAACTGGTCCAACCCAAGGGACAAAGGAAGGAAGAAAGGAAGGAAAGTACTGCTGCAGGAAGTGTAAGAAACCCGTTCATCACTCGTACGCCGTTGAAAAATGCCTCTGCTTTTTGTCGCTTGGCCTTCATTGAAGTTTCCTATGCAATGGATGACGAATTTATTCCAAATATCCTGAAAAAAAATTCACAAGTGCGGGTTTTTGCAGCCTCCGTATACCCTTTCAGCGACTTCCAAAAGCCAATTGCTTTTCGGGAAAACCACCACCAGTTCACGTTCATTTCACTGGTGTACTGTTGGATTAGAATATTATCACTTTTGAAGAAGTCGTGACAAGCCACGATCGCCCTACAGATGAGACTAGACGAGGTTCCTAAGAAGAACAAATATATCTCCACTGCTTCAATCATCACTCTATATGAAGAAAGAAAGAACAGCAGCATATCACATCAGATCATATAAACAAGCTTCTCGCGATTTGATGACGATCCCATCTGTAAAGGTGAACAGGAAGACAAATTCCTGGGTTTTCATTCCTTTTCCATACTAGATCTTATGCGAAGCCAGGCATGCTTCACTTTCCTTTGCTAGCCAGGCGCACTTGACTAATGGGTTGACGGACTCCCGTACTCCTCAAGGACGTGACGGGTATGTGCGTTTAAGCATATGTATTTGAGCCTCACGCTAAGGACTTCAGATAATGATATCATATGTTGTATTTATAAAACTAACTCGTCGCGCAAACCTCCAGAAGTTTCATTGGTCGCCTGCTCCTCCACAAATCAGGACGTGGACTAGATTCATAGTAGCATTTCATATAGATATCGTGCATCTGAGCTCATTTACAAGAAGGTTAAGTACATTGTGGCAATCACGGAACCAGGAAAGGCATCCATCAAGCAGCGACATGGTATTATTATCAGGAAGGGTATCTAGAGGAAAACAGTATGTTTGTGTATAAACGGTCCTTCATCGAATCCTCTGGTTAATTAGGTACAGAAAAAATTTGAAAATGAGGCACAGAACGGTGCCTTCCCATTTCGAACAGTTGAACCCTCTATGTATCTAAGTGCCTTCGACTAGAGACTTCCTAGTGGTCAAATCGTACAGAAAAGGAACTCGGTCATTTATTTATGTCATCTGCTTGGAAAGAAACTAATAGATTTGATGTTGACTATGAGTGAGTTTTTGGAAGGAGAATCATGTCTTAAACTGGTTGGAATTTTGAGCACCAGCTTCTACGGACTCGACAGATTTTATTCATACTATGATGCGGAAAGATAAATTCACCGAGCTGAGCAAGTTGTAAGGTGTAATTTAGAGAGGGTACTAACTTTCTCTATTCCAGGCCACCGGTATGGGTCTGCGACAACAAATCTTTCAGAAAAAAGACAACGAAGAATTACTTTCTGTAAGTTTCGAACTTGTTTTGTCAAGGCCCTTAAGACGCTAAATAAACAATCGAAGATAAAAAATTCCCTGACTGAACAGCCATAAGTTTCATAAGATACTACAAATTTTCGTTTATCATCACGCGGATCTGTGACTGTGCATTTAATTCACATCAATTGTTGATTTTGGAATGATATATGAAATTTACATGCATTAAAATTGTACAAGCTGGTAGAGTAAAACTGAACGACTCGTGAAAGAATTCTACAATCAAATGTTTAACATTTTTCGCAATAAAATATCTTCTTGAAAATGGGGTATATGTAAAGACATTACTTAACCGCACAATTTTATAACACTACTTCCGCTCCCGTGTTAGGTATTGTAACAAAATTGCGATTGATCGTAATGAAACTTCCAAAATCGAGGAAGCAAGTTGTCTGACTCGTCTACTATTCAGTTGTTTTACTTCCACCCACGAGTCCAGCCAGACCTTTGCAGCCATCATGGGCTAGACTTCTTTTATGTTCTCTAGTCGGTATCCAAACACATTCTGTCCAATTCAGGACACTTCATAATTGGCTAATAGACTTGACATCCCGAAGGTGATGCCTTAAACAAATCTTGAGAATTACTTACTTTGAGATAAGATGTTCGTGCACATGAACGTATGCCCAAAAAGAGAGAAGACTCACCTATCAAAATAGAGGACGTTTTGTTTTCCAGAATAGGGATATCATTTATCAACGGGAATTCCCATGCTGTGTCCATGGTGCTGTTTCACGAGTTTACATTGATAACGAGAACTCTCTATCCAATGTGTGATTACTTTATTGAAACCGTCCATGTCTTTCTCATTAGAGTGTCAGTAAAGTGTGCTAGAAATTGCAACAAGCAAGATCTTTGCTGAAAGGGAGAAAAGTGCCGCACATTAGGGTTTCAGAAATAGTTTTGAACTGAGGTTTTGGGATAAATAATAAACTTCATAATTTTTTTTAGTGAACTTGTAACTCTTCAACGAGCTAATAACTGAACCCATCGTCATTTCGTCTACGGGAAAATTAGTGTAACTTCAGTCCATTTCTAAAAATCAGATTCTCACTTATGGATGTTTAAGTATACCGCAATGGATCACAAATTGGACTAGCACTAGACTTAAAATAATATATATAATATCAACACCAACCAACACCAATGAATGCCTAATGAACACCACCCGGTGCCAATCAATGCCTACCTTTGATTGGCCTTGATTGAATTGGTCTCTCATTGAAATGAAAGACCGAGCGCCATCGTGTACCTTCCAGCATCTCTCGGCACCACTCTTTTTGAGATTTTTTTGGATTCTTTCTCCAACCATTTAAACAAAATTCAAATCAGACTATCTATTATTAATCTTGAATTACAGTTATATTTAACAAAGTTACCATACAAACTCCATCTCTCTTATTTCTTATTAACAATTTATCATGGAGTTTATCAAAAACAAGGAACATGGATAGATCTCCGTAATCTACCCGGATGTAGTTTTCGAGTGGCCCCATATAAATTTTTCACACGAACCATACATTACAATTTAGAAAATATATGAAACTTCGAATTAAGTTATTTCTGAAACCCCCTAGTGGATAGCAGGCACGATAGAAGACCTCATCAAAGACAAAGAGAACAGGATAAAAACTACGAGGTAAAATGGGATAAAACAAGACCTTTCCTGAAAGGGCAAGGTGAACGACAGTGTTCAGTTGGTACAGTATTTGGCTCCCAAGACGGGATGCTTACGTGGTTCACAAACTTACCGTGGTCCAGAAGTTGGTGGCGACGAAGTCAAAACCGTGGCGTGATTTGATTTCCTTGTATGGTCCGCAGACCAAATCTAGAAGGAGAAAAAAACGAAGACGAGGCTTCGCGTAAAATCCTTCCGAACCTCCCCGTAGTTCTGTAGCATCTCATCTAGAAGAGAAGGAGTTGTTGCTCAGGGTAAGGATATAGAGCCAGTAAAGTGCGTACCTTCAATATCCACAATTATACCTATGAGATCCCCCCTGAAATTGTCTTCCGAATGCCATGAACTGGGAGAACAGAAACGAACGGGAACCAGTGCCCTTTGATTCGAGTTGAGTAAAGTACTCAAAGTTAGCTCATGAGTACCTCATGTCAAAGAGCTGGAAGAATCTGACCTGCGGGTGGTCTGCCGGTTATGGACACAACAGTCTGACGGAGGAATGTCAAATTGCGAATGAGACGGGGACACGTAAAGTGAGCCTGGCGTCATCTGACTGCGCCGCAGCATGGACATCTGAGATGGGCCCCGATGCCTCTGCTCCTGGTGTGTTGCTGCTGCTGCACCATGAGCTTGATGATGGGGTGCGGAAGGAGGAGACCGACTCGTCCATGAATGGAGCGAATGATATGGTACATGCACTACACTCCCGCCCTGTTCTGTACCTCTAATGTAACTATGACATGCGAATGCGGCGCAATTCCGCCGCGCCTCGAACGAACTCGATGCGCCGCGCCGTCGATCTGATCATTTGCGGGTACTTCTCTAACGTACGATGTCTTCTCCAGCTCGTGGTCTTCCCCGATCCGTCCGATGCAGTGTCCGTCAAAAGTGTTCTTCTCCGTCATCGCAAAGCCCTTTCTCTCTCCTACGTCCGAAAGATTTCCCCCCTGCTGACCTAAACGTAAAGGTCGCCCTCGTCCCCTCGAAACAGCAACACAAAACATATGGACTTCTGTAGGCGTCCTTTCTTAAATCAAGGGTCACCATATCTCCTCCTGCACGCTTAGCTCCATGCCCTTTCCATCTCCTCAAACGTCCGTTCCTCACGTCCGTTTCAAACGAGTGAGGCAGGCGCTTCTATCATTGAATATCGACTTCAACTTCTCGATTCGACTGCTTCAGTTGCTTGAAGAGCCGAGACATCCAGTCAACGATCTCAATTGACCTGCAAAAAGCGCAGTGCCTCACATCTTTGCCATCCACGTAGCTCAAGTCAGTGAATCAGTAACACCCAGGTGGCAGATCGAACGACGCTGTCGAAGAAAAGGGGAGTTCCGAATCCCAATTATCACCATTCAGGACTCTGGGTGATAATCCACCTTGCAAACACATGAAACAGCCAAGTTCTAGGTATCACCCAAAACTTGGAAAGCTACCTAGATGTGCTTAAGTACTTCAAAGTGAAGGCTTTTCTTATGGGAATACACCAGTTGTACTGAAGTTACTTTACAGGATACTGAAATTGTTGAACTTAATAAAGAGATATATAGGCAACCAAGTAACAAATGCATCGTTGAAGAAGGGGATACCGCTTCGGATTTCATATCTCTTTTGCTGGGTATCATAACCATTTGACCCAACTTCTGCTTGTATAAAAGTTTAATGTGGCATTCAAGAGTTTCGATGTGTTTCGTTGATAACTATGACAGATCTGTCAGTCTTTGTTAATTATCCAGATTCATCAGATTCTTATACTTCCCATTTAAAGTTGGATGATCCATTAGTCTTGATTGCATCCAATCTTAATCCTCTATCCTCGAGTAAACGTTATGGCTGCGAGATCATTTTTTAAACCATTACGTAAATGTAAAAATATAAACCTCTAATGTGTAGTTCTTCCAAGAACAACCAGCTATCCTGACTAATGTATAGCCAGTGACTATGTAGTCAAAATTCATTGATTCAGTTCGTTATTAAATGTTTATGAGCGATGGTCTGGAGGACCTGTTCATTATAGCTATAGTCCTCTCATTGAGAAAGAAACGATTAAATGGATTCTGTTTCCTTATAGAAGAGAATTTGCACAGACAATGCTTCTTTCTAAAAAGGAATTTTACACTTCTGGGTTTAGTTTGAGTTATTTTTACCATGCCAATTAACGAGGAATTCTTTGATGGAAAATCCAAAACATTGTAGAGATTCTTAGTCCACTTATTTATATAAGATACAAAGACGTTCTCAAGGGTGCAATGTAAAACCCTAAACTTACATGATAATGATTGTAAGTTATATCCATCCCATCCCATCCCAAGTATATAATTGTAAAATTAATCATAAAGATGGTGGCATTACATTTTGTTAATATACAACATCCTACAAATGTTTCATTACCTTGGTTTCTACTACCTCAAGACAAATGATATATTTGTTAAGTGATGCATATGAATATAAGTAAATGCTTTTTACTCAGAATTAGCAAAATAGATTGATTATTAGAAATTTATACTCATCATATATAAAGAGAAGATACTGGAAATTTTTATAGTATGATGTGAAATAGAAATAATATATTCTTCCAAAAGATTATCTCGTGTTTCCAATTTATTTTAGAAAAGTAAACATCATCCTTCACAAAGAAAAATATGAGGTCTAATAAAACCACCTGTTTCAAGTAAATGGTATATCACAGAAATGGGATATTCTACACCAAGAGCACAAATCAAAGTACTATAAATCTAATATTTAGGATATTTTGTACAAAATTCCATTGCTTTTTCATAAAAAAAATTCTTTCCCTATAGATTAAGGCTTTTATGGGTCACATTGTAACTACATAATATCATTCAAATTTGTAATATCATGGTAAGAACCGGTTGGTCCCATGAGGATATGAGTTAGATATGACCAAAAATGAGGTTAACGTGTCACAATGATGACAATCTATTATTTTTTATTTAATGTCTTGGGCAAAGTCATTCCCATAAGAAGCTAGTATCACTCTTATTAGTGTACTACAAAATATAAACAACCACAAATCACTTTCATTGTAAGTATAGTCCAAAGGACTCCTAAAAGTGATGGATCATTTGTCATAAAGGTCACTTCACCTTGGAATTTCCTCATCCTCTGATAGCCCAACCAAATTCTTCACTACCATTGACATGAAGGTCCCGCAATCTACCATCCACACCTCTTTTCAAATTTTGAATTGTACAAGATTAGCCATGCTTAAGGCGTCTGAAAAGTAGTTCGGTGGAACATGCAAATTAAATTGGAGTTAGATCTCCCAAGTGTCCTATCTCTCTATTATATACAACTATAACATGGTATTACACCTTTCTAAGAAGGCACTAGTCTACAAGAGGTTAGAATGGTTCATATTGCTTAATCTCTCAAATTGTGGTACTTAACAATACCTATGCATGTAAAATTCCATTATGACATTTTCCTTGATCTATGTAGAGCATCTGGAGGTCTACCTTCTAGTTCCACATTCATGATTCCTTCACTCCAATGCGTATACCTCTAATGCCAAAATTCCTCATGACTAAGTATGTAGAAATTCATTCATAAAGCAAACACATACACATACATCAACTTGACAATCTTGATGGTATAAGCCTTATTTATTGCAATGAAAAGTTGCACCAAATGAACGCAATAAACATCAAGTCTAAACCCTATATACATTCATACTTGGCCACCCCAAAGAGATCCAATGGCTAAAAATTATTGGAAATCTTCTCATTACATCTAATCTCACAAATAAAATTCTTATCTTATCTTATCCTAATCTAACCTCCAAGTGTGCACATCTAACATGGTACTTCCACCTCAACAAACTGTCATATCTCCATTTTTCATTTAAATGTCCACTTGGATTTTCTATTTGCACTAAGGTCTATAAAGTATTTTCAGTACAACGTGTCTTGGCTACAACTACAAGATGAGTCTAAGTTGTTCTTACAAAGTTTGTTGTGGCTCATTTTTTTTGACATTGTTGGGTAGTCACTTGTCAATAACACCATTTAGCAACACCAATGACAAACTACCCATCCCTTTGAAGATGTAAATGAGCTCTACAAGCTCTATCCTATAATTGGTGACCTTGTTCATGAAGCTCATTTATGCCTCCTTGTTGGAGTGAGGCTAGCCAATTTAGATGAGTATTTGGTAGTTGCAAAATTATTTGCAACAATGAGCAAAAATGAACAATGAGCAATGTCCACCATTCTAGATTGTGCATAGTAGGGTTTGAACCCAAATCTCTGGTTCATACATTGGTGCCTTAGCTAATTGGTCCACCTTCATTTTTTGTCCTAGTGACTAGTTGACTAATACCTATATACATATAGCTAAGAGAGACAATTTGATCCCATCCTTGGTGCTCTTGGTAGCTTAGGAGTAGATAGACACTCCTATTATGTCAAATGCCAAATGGTGGCAAAGTCAATATGGTATTGATTTATGAGATAGAGTGTTTTTGTTTTGATTTCTTGTGATTTGATCCCCTCCATTCTTTACTTCTTGTTTGTGCATCTTTGTTTGAGGTACCTTAACTTTAGAGCATTGGTGCTCTTGATAGTGAGGTTGGAGTAATGACCAATAAGACTACCAATGTTTCTCTCTTGTGAGGAAAGAAGTGATGACTTTTAGACCGTGAGAGTGCATGTTATGATGGCAAGTTATAGGTCACCCTTTCCCCTAGTGGAGTTGTCATGATTAGAGCTACATTAGTGAGTAGTGTTTAGTTGATGGTGATGCTTGTGTTGGTTACGGTTGTGGTTTGAGTTACATTATCACATGGAGTTCTTGGAGCTTTGTAGTATTCCAAGGACAAGAGAAACCCCAAGAGAAAAATAAGATAAAAAACACAAGAAAAATACAAATTTTCATTCCTTAATACTCCAATGTCCCAAAGGAACACTTTGTCTTTGTTATATAGCAAGGAGGATCCACTCAAAGTGAATCATGTTTGATCCACTCAAATGGATCAAACATGGATTGGTGACATGTCAGCAAGCTCTACCCTTAGATTAGTTGTATGGATTGGCGACATGTCAATCCGCGTCTTAGTTGGTTGGTCAAAAAAGTTTGACCATAGGGAATCTTTGGAGAATCTTCTTGTAAGAAGTTTAGAACAGCATGGGTGAGGTACCATTGGACAACTCTTGATAAGACAAGCAAGGAGACAGAAAAGCTACACCATTTTTCCATTAAAGGAAATGAATCTTTCATTTTTGGGGCCCAATTCATCTGTTTAGGCCTCCAAAATTTACTTTGAAGTTTTTAGGGTGTTTTTGGCCTCTATTTATTAGTGGAAGTACTCTTTTGGTGACACCTCTATTTGATCTATTTAGACCATCATATATGACATCCCTAAAGATATTAACAAGCAATTTCCACCTCTAGATAATTTGTCTAGCTAATGGTATTCAAACCTCCTCCCTTTTAAGACACAAGATCCTCATTGCAAAGTTGTTGCTCAAAAGATTGCATTAAAATTGGTGCATTGGCCAAGTTAGCTAAGGGTTCCCATTTTGCCTCATATAATGGGTACCCTTTTCAAAGGAAAAGATATTTCAAATGAGGATGGTGGGTACACGGAATACTCAGAGGACAAGAGAAGAGAGAAAACACAAATTTCACACTCAATCATCCGATGCCCCAAAGGAGCACCTTCTCTTTATTATATAGACAAAGAGGATCTCCTCCAAGGAAGCTCCACCATAGGATTAGGCACACAGATAGGTGACATGTTAGCAAGCTCCACCCTTGGATTACTTACTTGGATGGGTGACATGTCGGTCCTATCTGGTTGGTCAAACAAGCTTTGACCAGAGGGAATCTTTTAGGGAATCTTCTTGTAGGAATCTCAGAATCATGTAGGTGAGGTACCGTTGGAAAGCTCTTGACAAGACAAAGAGAAGGGGGACGTACGCACATTTTCAAGGCCTAATTCATCCGTTTAGGCCTCCAAAATTGCCTTCAAAGATTTCAAGCATATTTTGGTTCCTACTCTATTAGTAGAAGTCCCCTTTTGGTGATACTCTTTCTGATCTGTTTAGTCCATCATGTTTAAAATTATTCCAGATGTTACCAAACTGAATTTCACATCTAGATCATATGGCTAGCTCTTGGTATTACTGTACCATGGGTGTGCTTCCAAACAATGCGTTTGACTTTGTATCCCTTAATGCCATCAATGAGTGTTGGACAAGGTAAAGCTTCTTGTATGGAACGAAAGTGGGGTAGTTAGGATGTCTATCTACATAGCAAGGAAACATAGAACAATACATGGATCTTCATGTGTGGCAGTAGCTCAAGGTGATAGGCCATTAGGCCGATTCAATGGAGAATGGGGAAAGGGCCAATAAAATGAGGTTTGAGCTTACAAAAGCTAACTAACGTGAGGTTGGTCATGGATAGCTACACTTGATCCCCAATACTAAACTCCATGTGCTTGCAATATGCATCTACATATTATTTCAATTGATTTTGGACTATCTACAACCTATGCTTGGTATTTTCCATACCTTGTAGGATTTTAGAAATAAAAGTGTTTACATCATCAACTTTTGTAGCCATTGGGCAGATCTTTGCTAAGCTCAAAGGTGTGAAAAGTTGTTCTCCTACATGAGGAAGAATGGTGTAACATGTGTAGATACATTGTAGGCAAATTCCACCGGTGGAAGTAAGGTGTCTCACCTTTCTTGCTCCTCTAAGGTGAAGCTCCAAAGGGAGTAATTAAAGGAGTGTTATGGGAGCTTGATTAGAGCCTTTATTTTGTTGATAGAGTAGGTAGCTTCTACTCACATACTCCATCACATCATTGCTCATCTTGGGCCAATAGTAATGGCGTTTGATTGCATGTAAGGTCTTGTCTACTCCAATGTGATCTACAATGGGAGAATCATGACATTTTATAAAGGTGGTGGTTCTTAGGTTTGGAGCATCTAGGATCCATAACTTGCAATCATGAAAGATGAGTCCTTAGGTATTGGTTACATGTTTGGATGATTGAGCTCCTCCAATCTATAAGTCTTCATAGCAATAAGAATCCTTGGCCAAAAGTTTGGGATCTTGACTTTCACAACTAGATTGTTCACCATTGGCATTTGGGTGAATGCATCTACATGTCACTTCTTGCCTTCCATATATGTGACCGTCATGTTGAACTGCTGTCTCCACTCTACCGAACAAAGTTGTTGATGGGACTGATCTTTTTGTATCTTGAGGTAGACCAATAGTTTGTGGTCTATCTCCATTACAAATGCCTTCTCACCAAGATAGTGCTTCCAATGCTTGGTTGCAAGGACAATAGCCAACTCTTCTTGTTTGGTGGTGTGATAGTTGCACTCTACTTATTATAACTTTTGAGAGAAATATGGAATTGATTGTTGTTTATCACTCTATTCTTGTTGTAGACTTCTCCTATTGCAAAACTTGATGCATCTATAGCCAAATTGATTGGACATATTGGGTCATACCATTTCAAGATTGGTACACGTAGTAATGTATCTTTCAATTCTTGAAAGACCAATTCTTATGCGGTTCCCCACATCTACTTCTTTTCCTTGCCAAGTAATGCCATTAGGGGTTTTGCAACCTTAGAGAAATCATTGACAAATTGATGATAGAACCCAATTGATCCCAAGAAACTCTTGAATTGAGTCTGATCTCCTAGAGCACCCCATGACATTTATAAATGACATTTATTTTATATATTAAAACTTGGAAATCTTTTGCACTTACTCTATGCCCCAAATAATCAACGTCATACTTGTCAAACTCAAACTTGTCAAGCTTTTGGCATACCATTGGTTCTATCATAGAATCTAGAGGACTTCTTGTAGGTGTTGCTTGTGCTCCTTCATTGTCTTATTGTAGATTAAGATGTCATCAAGGAAAATCATAACGTTCTTATCTAAGTATGGATGAAATATGTCATTCATCAAACTCATGAAAGGGGAAATTGTGTTGGTGAGGCCAAACAACATCACTAGGTACTCAAAGTGACCATATATAACAATATGGAGTTTACCAACAAGTTAGTAAAGACTAATGAAATAGAAAATAAGCCAAATTAGCCTAAAATATTCTAGAAGCAACTAAGAAGCTACTTGGTACTTCCAAGTATTGGGTAACGTGCATGCCAAGTGATGAATTATAGGAGGGAGCTTCTTGGGAGCTAGAAGAAAGCTTCTTGGGAAGTTTCCTAGCTAGCTTAGCTTGAATGCCAAGTAGGCAACTTCTTGAGAAGCTTCTTGGTTAGCTTGACTTGCACTTTAAGAAAGTGGCTTTGAGAAAGCTTCTCAAGAGCCTTGTAGGCTTCTTTATAAATACCAAAGCCCAAGCTCCATGTTATGCATTTGGAGTTTTCCTCATTCAAGAGTCCCAATGTGATCTTTCACTTTGATCATCCATTCTCCTATTCCTTTCCTCGGTCTTGGTCTTTTACATTGGTGTTAGAGTAGGAATGTGATGGATGGAATTTATGGACCACCAAATCCACTCCTGCCAAACCATTGGGATTTTCATGTCCATGTATTACCCAAGCATCATTTCACTCAATTCATCATCTCACGCTTTGGGCAAAATTTTCTAAATGCAATCACCTTGTTTGATGAACCTTTGGTATTCCCAATTGTAACTTATGGAGAACAGTGGACGTGCTACATCTATGTGTTAATTTAGATCAATTATAGGTAGTTTGATAGAGTAGTAGTCATAACAACAATACACAAAGTTATTATTGCCATGTACCAACAAATCAAGCACCTTAATTGATTGTTGGAAGAACAAGATCATCAATGATAAGAGTATGTAGAAAGAGAGCACCATTTTTAGAATAAGAAGAAGGAATCTGATTTTTGAAGCCCAAGGTACTTGAAAGCAAGAATCTCCCAAGTGTAGTGGCAAACTTTGTGTTTGATTGCAAAACTTATTTTGAAGCTATAAATCTTCAAGATGAACAAAAATAGATTCTCTTGACTTCTAACCAATTAGATGGAGTAGCAAAGCTACAGTGGCAGTTCCAAGTGGAGCAAGTTGAATGGCAATTTTTCACACCAATCTTGACATGGGTAGAATTCAAGAGTGCAATAATTAGTCAATTCTAAGCTATAAATGCCACATGAGCTACATGAGATAGTTGGAAGAGTTGAAGCAAATTGGCTCTATAAGAAACTACATCATGCAATTCCAAAATACCATCATGCAAATTCTAGATATATTGAAAGGTGAAGCTATGGATTCATTTGTGAGGAGCTTGAAGTCACTAACCAAACTAGAGGTGACTATGTGAGAGCCAAAACACTTGGAAGAAGCCATGCAGTTGGTTCAATGTTTTGATTCCTTGGTTATAACAACTTGGTCTTGACCTTGACCTCTACAAAACTTACCAATACACTACACACGGGTGGAAGAGCAAACACCAATGGAGGTTGATGCCATCCAATAGAGACAACATGGCATTGTAGATAGAGAAAGACTGCAATAAAATGGTGGTTGTTTGTATTGTCACCAAATTGGACATTGCATTGCTAAATATACACTCAAGAATGTGTGACCTTGACAAATTGCCCATATGGAGTTTGTGGAGCAAAATGATCAAGGAAATAAGAAATCCCAAGAGGAGATTTTGAGCTGCCTTTTTGGAACTTGATTAGTTCTATTGGGATTGAAAGCTCGGCCAATGCAAATTTGCTTCACTTGCAAGGTATGGTATATAATTGTGGTTGTAGGATTTTGGTGGGTTTTAGAAGTTCAAAGAATTGCATGTCCATGCAGTAGCAAAAGAATTAAGTATTCCTATCAAGCTAGTAATTGGAAGTAGATTGATAATGGCGGATGGTAGAAAGATTTATACATTCTATACCTCACATCTTATTACATTCAAGATTGGAAAGGAGTTTGAAGAGTGTATGAGGTTTGTAGTTGCATCTCTACACTACGACATCATTCTAGGTTTGCCTTGGCTTGAATGTCACAAGGTTCAATTTGATTGGACCCGATAACAAATTCAAGTACAATGCCAAGGTAAGAATTTTTTATTAGATTGTCTAGCACCTTGGAGGAAAATACCTTAGAATTAATCAGTCCCAATATAGCAAATTTATTAGGAAAGTATCCATAGAGCAAGCTTTGAAGGAAGATAAGTCCAAACATGGGAATTTTGTTAGTAAAACAACCATAGAGCAAGCTTTGGAGGACGATAAGTCTGTTTTTGTAGTGTATATCAAGTTGATTGAGTATAGAAAATTTGAGGAGTGCTAGAAGCCTCATCAAGCAATGGTTGATCAAATATTTTAGGAGTTTTCAGATGTGTTTTTGGATGATTTGCCAAAAGGATTATGCTCCAATTAAGGTGTGCCCTTGAAGATTGATTATTGCCATGAAGTACTCTAGTGTAATACCAATAGCTAGACATATTATCTAGAGGTGAATTGGCTTGGTAACATATGGAAGGATGTTATATATGATGGACTAAGTAGATAAGATAGAGGTATCACCAAAAGAGTACTTTTTACTAATAGTGCAAAAGTTGAAAATAGCTTGAAAACTTTAAAGTCAAATTTTGGAGGCCTAAACGGATGAATTAGGCATCAAAAAAGAGAATTTTTTGTCCCTTTGGTGGTTGGAAGCTTGCTTTAACCCTCAACTCCATTTTTCCCATCAAGAGCTTTCTAATGGTACCTCTACAATTTTGAGTTTCCTAGGAAGATTCCCTAAAGATTCCTTCTGGTCCATGAACCGGCTGGTCTCTCACTCATGATAAACCTCTAATGGCTATTATGGTAGCACACCATGGACTAAGAAGGCAAAGGAACCCCAAATCCATCATACTCCTCCAAGGCTAACACTCCAAGACTCAAGACATTGCTCACTAGGGAACTCGATGATAGAGAGATAGTTGCAAATGAAAGGATGATGAATTTCTCCTCACCCCTTGTTTATATAATTGTGAAATAGTTACGCACTAAAGTTACTATTTACCATAGTAACTCAAGGTACTAGGCTAAAAGTCAAGTAAAGTCAAACAATATAAAGGAATATCCATCCACATGAGCATATTCCATTAAGCATGTGATCTTATCTTGACCCAACCACTAAGTCAAGGATTCCTTCACATGGACTATCCTTGGACTATAAAAGAATCCAAAACAAAAAGGCTTGCAGTCCCAAGAGTTCTCAATTCTTTTCTCAAAGCCAAGCACTTAGGAATAATACTAAGTCAACACACTAAAATCCAAAATGATAGTGCTCATCTTTTCCACTTCCTCTAAAGTAAAGTCCACACTATCTTAGGTATGACTAAAATTAGCTAATCATGACTAATGTAGAACCATTCTTTATCTCTATGTAAATAATATCTCTCAAGTATTTATAATACCAAGCTAATATCACCAATACCACACACATGCACAAATGGGTATTATAGGTCAAACTTGTTTGACCAACTAGATAGGACAAGGACTAACATTTCATCCATCTAGGCAACTAATCTAAGGGTGGTGCTTGTTGAGATATCACCAATCCATATATTTGATCCAAGGGTGGAGCTTCTTTTGAGAGGATCCTCTTTGCTATATAATAAAGTCAAAGTGCTCCTTTCGGACATCAGAGTATTGAGTGTGAAGCTTTGTGTTTCTTCTCTTGTGTTTCTCTTAAAGTCTCCTATCCTCAAAAGATTACAATGGTATCAGAGCAGGTGTTTCAATCCAAGAGGTTAGATCACCTTTCAAAGAACATGGGCTACTAAGATGATGTCATAGGGAAAATAATCTACATGGGACATTGGTGCCATTTAGTGTGAGAGTTTTTTCTTATGTTATAGTGACCTTGACATTTTTTTATGTTATTATGTCTTGGAAGTTATTTATATTACTATGCCTTGGGAGTCATTTTATGTTACCTTGTCTCATGAGAATTTTTTTAATGCTATCGTAAAGCCCAAAAGTTTTTTTATGTTACATAAGCTCAAGGGTTTTTTTTATGCTACATAAGCTCGGGAGTTTTGTGTGTTACATAAGCTTGGGAAGAGAGGAATTTACAAGGATTTGGGGAATAACAAGAAGGTTTCAAAGGAAGGGATTCTTTTTTGAGAGAAAGAAAGAGAGAATATCAAAGGAGTTGCACTAAAAAAGGAGATATCAAGGGAAGCTTTGAAAGAGACAATAGAAGCAATGAAGAAAAGAGTTTTGAGGGAGAAAGGGTTGGACAGGAGTGCTTATAGGGGAAGTTTCCCAAAGTAAGAGCTTGTGACAAGGAAAAGGTATCATCAAAGGAGAAGGGAGTTGAGTCAAAAATAAAGAGGAGAGAGAAAGAGCTTTAGTCTGTATCGGGGAGAGAGGGATTTCAAAGGTAAGGAATTGTGACTTGTGTGACAGGAGGGGCAAAGCATCAAGGGAAAAAGGAGTTTAGCCTGCTGGACCAAACAATTTATGAAGAGTGAAGTGTTTTGCCAAGACTAAGCTGAGAATGAAGCATCAATGAGTGAGTGAGGTCTGGACAGGAGAAGGTCTAGACTGAATGGAGAAGAGACAAGAAGGGTTCATCCAAGAGCAATAGGGAAAGACATGGGAATTCTAGAGAAGGCGAGAGAGGTTCAGCCAAGAAGAAAATCAACAAGGGTTTTGGTGAGAGGAATTATCAAGAAGAGAGAAGAAGGGTTTAGCCAGGAGCAATAGGGAAGGTGGCAAGAATTATTGAGAAGAGGGAAGAAGGGTTCAGCCAGGAGCAACAGGGAAGAGGGCAGGAATTATCAAAGAGAGAGAACAAGGGTTCAACTAGGAGCAAAATGGAAGGGAGAAATTTGAGAGGGAAAGGACTAGGCCTTGGCAGGAATTGAGTAGAGTTTTTGAGAGACAAAGGCTGGCTGTGCAGAGGGTTTTGGAGAGTGCAATAGGGGCAGAAAGAATCAAAGGATCAGGGCTTGGATAGGACAAGGAAAAAAATTTCAAAGGAAGGATTGTGCATGTGCAGGGGTTTGAGAGTGAAGTGGCTGCAGGGAAGGAATTTTCAAAACAAGGACTTTGCAATGCTAGGCTTTGGAGAGTGCTGCAAGGAAAGAATCAATCGAAAGAAAGACTTGACCTGTGCAAGGATTTTGGGAGAGAGAGTTTTTTTTAAGGAGATAGTGTTGGTTGCCAAGATAGATGGATAGAGAGGAGAGAGAAAATTTTATTTCCCTATGAAATTTTGTGTAAAGAGGGATTGGCATTTGAAGGAAGAGAATAGGGTTTGGTGTTTTGGAACAGGAAGTATAGACTTTTGAATGAGTTTAGACTTGACAAAGAGAGAAGAGAGGATTGGATAATAACATTGTGGCCGGGGTCGTGAATACAAAATCCACAGATTGGAAGTTCTTTAGTAGCCCTTCTTGCATGGCAATCCAAGTGACTCTTTATGACTCAAGCTCTTGTCATATGCAAGTCCAATGCTCCCACCTTCTCACAATCCACTCTCACTATCAACCTACAAGTGAGAAGAATCCCTAATACAAGATAATCCTAAGGCATAAGAGTAAAACCTAACAAACTCTCCCTTGACTCTTGTCTTGGGGTTAGTAACCTTGCAACAATTTATCACTCAGCGGGAAGTTCTAGACAGACAGCCAATCACTTGACTCCTTCCTTTAAACTAGAATAAACCAAAACTTATAAACGTAGCCCATATAGGGATAAAATAACCAAAATAGCCAAGGTCACCTCCAATGCTAGGCCATCCTACTCATGCTCCATTTTCACAACATGCAAGGTAGCATTATGCCTAAAGAAGCCTTCTAAAGGTATGCTTTGGTAAAGGCATCAGCCAGGTTGAGCTTACCATCAATCTTGACTAGATCAAACATTTTCTCAGACACAACTTGCCTAAGAAAGTGACATCTGATGTTTATATGCTTAACCCTACTATCTATCACCTTATTTTCAGCTAGGTGTAAAGCACTTTGACTGTCACAATGAAGCATTATATTACCATGCATTAGCCCCATCTTAGCAACAAGTCCATCCAACCAAATTGCCTCCTTTGCTGCTTCCGCTATTGCTACATACTCAACTTCTATAGTAGACTATGAAACACACTTCTGCAAGGTAGATCTCCAACTAATGCACCCACCACCAAGTGTGAATACAAGTATGAATACCCCATTGTTGACCTCCACTTGTCCAGATCTTGTCCATAGTCAGCATCTACATAGCCTTCTTGTGATGCAACATTCATTGATCTTTTATCAAATAAGAGCCCATAGTCTAGTGTACTTCTCAAATACCTAAGAATCCACTTAATTGCTTCCCAATGTGTCCTTCTTAGATTTGACATGTACTTGCACACTTTACCCATTGCTAGGGCAAGATCAGGTCTAGTGCAACTCATCAAGTACATGAGACTCCCAACAGCCTTCTCATAAGGAATGTTAGCCATCAAACCCTACTCCATGGCATCTATAGGAAAACATGATATTGAAAGCCTGAAATGAGAAGTTAGAGGAGTACTTATTGGTTTAGAGTTCTCCATGTTGAACCCTAGCAAGTAACTTCCTAGCATACTTACCCTATGTCAACCACAACTGACCAGTGCCCAAGTTCCTCTTGATCTCCATGCCTAATATCCTTGTAGCCAACCCTAGATCCTTCATCTTAAACTCCAAACTCAAGAGTGCCTTGAGCTTGTTCACCTCAAATCTATCCTTGGCAGCTATCAACATGTCATCCACATACATCACAAGAATAATAAAACCAAAGGTTTTATTAGTCACTTGTTTCATGTACACACAAGGATCAAACAAACTCCTATTGAGACCATTAGCATGCATAAACACATCAAACCTCTTGTTCCATTGGCAAGGTGCTTGCTTCAATCCATACAAGGACTTCAATAATTTGCATACCTTGTCCTTCTGGCCTTTCTTCACAAACCTCACAGGTTGTCTCATGAAGATCCTCTCATCCAAGGTGCCAAAGAGAAATTCTGTGACAACATCCATTTGGTCTAAAGTAAGACCAAATAATGCAAACAAGCATACATAATAGATGTATATGGAATACTTTGCAATAGGAGAAAAGACTTCATTGTAGTCCACCTTCTTCTCTTGAGTGAACCCCTTTGCTACTAACTAACCTAGCCTTGTAGATCTTTGATCCTTCCTTAGGACCCTCCTTCAACTTGTAGATCCACTTGCAATCTATCACTTGCTGATCCTTAGGTAACGTAACTAGCTCCCAAGTCTCATCATCCCTCAAGGATTCCATCTCCCACTCATCCTTTTCATGAGAAAAACATACCTCCTTTTAGGATGAGGGTTCACCTTCTTCCAAGACCAAAGCATGAGCATCATCCCCATAAGTCAAGTCATCTAACAACTTTATTGAATCAATCCACATACCATATCTATTTGGAGCTCAGCTAGCATGCCTTGATGACCTCCTGGATGAACTCTCTACTTGATCTCCATGTGTAGGTCCAATGTGAGATTGACCTAGCACATTTTGTTGCTCACCAACAACTACTTGCTCCACTTAATCTTGCTCCTCAAGAACTTGCTCTGCTATAGGATCACCTCCTTCCTCCTCATCACTTAAGTGATCAATCCCCCCCTCAACTAGATCTAGAGTGGGAGACTTGCCTTTGTTAGTGTAGGGAGCTTTGGCATTCTCTCCCTCCTTGAATGGTCTAGATTCATTAAAGGATACATCTCCACTTACCACAAACTTACACGTTGTTGGATCTCATAACCTATAAGCTTTCACTCCACTTGCATAGCCAAGAAAAACATATTTTTTTGACTTAGCATCCAACTTGGACCTATTCTTCTTAGGTGTGAGTGAAAATGCATCACAACCAAATATCTTCAATCTATCATAATCAGCTGGTCGTTGGTGCCACAACTCATATGGTGTCTTGAAGTTGATTGCAATGGATGGAGAAATATTTACCACATATGTTTTTTGTTGATAGCTTCTGCCCAAATCTCATGTGGCAACTTTGATTCACTCAACATACTCCATGTATGTTCCAACAATGTCTACTTGAGCCGCTCAACAACAATATTCTATTGCGGGGTGTAAACTATGGTAAGGTGGCAAGTTATCTCTTGTTCTATGCAGTATGCCTAAAACTGTCTAGAAACATACCCCCCGCTGTTGTCTGATGGCATACACCTCACCTTCTCCCCAATCTGAGTCTCCACTTGGTTCTTCTATTTCTTGAAAGTGGAAAAGACTTCAGACTTGTGGTGCATGAAATAAATCCACACAAACCTCAAGTAATCATCAATAAATGTTACATAGGAAACTTTTCCAGAGTGTGAGGGTGTAGGGGATGGTCCCCACACATCACTATGTACATACTTGAGTAGACCCTTGGAACTATGGGTCCCCAATCCAAAAATAGATCTGTTCTATTTGCCAAAGATGCCATGCTCACAAAAGTCCAACTTCACAGTGTTCAAGTTAGATAGCAAGCCATTTCTTCTCAAGATAGCCAAACCCTTCTCATTCAAATGACTTAGCCGTGAATGCCACACAATTGTCATCCCATCCTGAGACCTAGTTACATTGGATTTTCCCCACACTGTAGTGCACTCCAATACAAATAGATTCTTTTGAAAGTTACCTTGCAAGATTACCTTTCCACCAGAAGTGACTCAAAGTACCCCATCACCAACACTCCATTGATGACCTTTGACATGTAATAATCCAAGGGAAATCAGGTTCTTCTTCATGTCAGGTATGAACCAAACATCATTGAATTTCTACATAGCTCCATCAAACATTTGAATCTTTATGGATCCAATACCCTCAATCCAGCAATGTTTATCATTCCCCGTCAAACTGAACCATTTGATTTTGAAAGTGAATAGAAGAACTCCTTGATATAGCATATATGGTGCAAGAAAGCACAATCTAGAATCCACTCATCATCCATACTAGGAGATGAGGCACAAAGAGCATACCCACAATGTCACAAATCATACTGATCAACCAATAGATCAGTATCCTCCCTAGCATAAGCTATGTTTGCTAAAGAGCCTTCATCTACCTTTCCTTTAAACCTTAGCTTTACACTCCTTCACATGGCCTACTTTGCCACATCCCCAACAAGTCACTTGTTTCTTCTCCTTGGACTTGCTTCTAGACTTAGACATGGCCTTGCTTTTCCCCTTATCACCATCATTAGTCCCCCATTGAGGTCTCCCAAGTCGGATAACCAAAGCATTGCCCTGAGTAGAAGATGACACTAAGATTACAACAAGTTTCTATTGCAAGTCATTTGTAAGTAGAACTATTGTCACCTCTTCAAAGGTTATAGTCTTTTTCTCATGGTGCAATAAAACTTGTGAAAGTGAGTGATAGGACAGCAGCAAGGAGCCCAACAAGTGCAGCACCTTCTGCTCCTGATTCAAGTCCTCTCCCAAGTTTTTCAAGTCTATTACTAGGTCACAAAATGCATCCACATGGTCTCTAATGTTGGTCCTTGGTTTCATCTTGAATGTGATTAGTTTGAGATTGATGTACAGTCTATTTGACAATTCATTTTGATGATACTTGCTCTGAAGTGCATCAAACAAGGAGGTACAATCAAAATGCTTCCCCACTTGGCTGATCACATGGGCTTGAAGGTGAAGCAAAAGAGTATTCACGGCTTGCTTTTGCATATCATCCCAATTACTTAGTCTCACATCCTCAGGTTTCTCCCTCAAGAGCTTACCCAAACCAATTGCCCTCAATACTCCTTTCACCTACCGTTCCCACTACAAGTAATCCATGCGGTCATCAAACTTGGGTCCACCAAGCTTCAAAGTACCTATCTTGATTTTCTTCTGCTCCACAAGTACAATAGAGGCTATTGCTCTACTTAGAGACTCTTCTTGAATCCCTAAACCTTCCACCTTAAAACTCCAATACTCAAGGGAGTGGGTCATAAGATGGAAATCATTTTACAGTAGGTCCTTCAAATACACAAAGTCAACATCTAGTTGCATCAACTTGTAGTCTTGAAGATATGGTTTCCAACGCACTAAACGGATTAATCATCCAAGTCCTATAACACCCATTTGTGCATGTGTGTGGTATTGTGATATTTAGTTTAGTATAACAAGTACTTGAGAGATATTATTTATATAGAGGTAAAGGATGGTTCTATATTAGTCATGATTAGCTAAAGTTAGTCATAGCTAAAATAGTAGAGACCTTACTTTAGAGGAAGTGGAAAAGAGGAGCACCACTATTTTGGATTCTAGTGTATTGACTTGGTATTATTCCTAAGTGTTTGGCTTTGAAGAAAGAGTTGAGAACTCTTGGGCCCGCAAGCATTTTTGCTTTGGATTCTTCTATAGTCCAAGGATAGCCCATGTGAAGGAATCCTTGACTTAGTGGTTGGGTCAAGACAAGATCACATGCTTAGTGGAATATGCCTATATGGATGTATATTCCTTTATAATTTTTGTTTTTACTTGAATTTTAGCCTAGTAACTTGATTTACTCCAGTAGTTAGTAACTTTGGTGCGCACTTATTTCACGAGTATATAAAATAGGGGTGAGAAGTAACTCATCATCCTTTCATTTGCAACTATCTCTCTCCCATTGAGTTCTCTAGTGAGCAATGTATTGAGTCTTGGAGTGTTAGCCTTGGAGGAGTATGATGGAGTTGGAGTTCCTTGCCTTCTTAGTCCATAGTGTGCTACCATAATAGCCATCAAAGGTTCACCTTGAGTGAGAGACAGGCCGGCTCACAATTTTGAGTCAAAAGTTATGAATTGAATTCCAAGGAAGGTAAAACCTTAGACTCTATACCACATTCATAAGTCTAAGACTTCTCACCCATTGGGTTTTATGTCTCACTTGTCTTTGTTAGTGCAACAACAAACCTTTAACTAAGGAGGAGTTCTGCCAGTGTAAAAATTTAAAAGTTCACTACGGGACTCGCTCAAGAAATCTGGATAAGGATCATGTAGATCTTTAGACTTTTTGATAGTGAATATTCAAGAAAGTAAGCGAGTACATTCACCATAAGAAATAAGCAAGTACATTCACCATCTAGTGGCCACCATCTCCTCAAGAATTTAGCTCCTACCTTCCTTTTGTCCCAACAAAAATTTGGTAGTAATGTGATGAAGAGACTTTTATTGACTCCTTCCTTCCACCAACTGGTTCTTCTTCATTCTAGGTCGATCTTCACCAACTCCTTCTAGTGTTAAATCTTTCTCATTGGTAAACTTATAAGACTTTGGGCAAATCACCCTTCATACAAAGATCAAGAATTGGATACCAAGATTTTTCTTTAGCCCTTTTTGCTGACATTACCAAAGCTTCCCTTCAAAACCAAAGTGGAGCTCTTGATCTCTCTTGTTCTCTCTCATCCTCAAGACTAATTGAACCATGCAATATACTGCCACCTTCTATAATTAATCCTAGCACTCTTTCATTCCAAAGCCTCTATTGCTTGCAGTCTTCTCTTCTCCTTCATGCTCTGGTTTCAATATTGGCACTACCACAATCCTAGAGGCTCACAATTCCCTTCCTCTCAAGAAAGTACAGAGTGCGGGGGAATGAACGATAGACCAAGGTCCCCAAATTGAGGTTCATCCTTTAGTACAGAACTGCTTCATGCATCAACTCCATTGAGCCACCACTTGTCTCAATTTCTTGTGGCCTCCATCATCAACATCAACCTCACTCTAATACCATTTGTTCAATAAAACTGATTAATAACACACCATGCAGATTACAAGCAATTTCTTGCTTCACACAAGAAGACATGGTTCACCACCATGTGAGGCTACTCCACTAGAAAGCTTCTCGAGAATTTTTTACTAAGTCAGGCTCCTATCATATGCAAGTCCAATCTCCCACCTTCTCACAATCCACTCTCATTGTCAACCTACAAGTGAGAAAAATCTCAAATATAGGGTAACCCTAAGGCATAAGAGTAAAATCTAACATTAAGAGAAGTCCAGAGTGCACAACTCAATGGACAAATTCTTGAGAAATTAAAAGATGTGATCAATGAGTTCCAAGATGTCTTCTTGAATGATCTACCCTCAAGATTACCACCAAAAAGGAGATTAGATCATAAAATCAAGATAATTTTTGGGAAGACAACTCCTTGTAAGGCCCCATATTGTCTCTCATCTCATGAGTTGGAGGAGTGTAAAGCTCAAATTGAGGATATGTTACAAAAAGGGTTTCTCCAACCTAGCATATCACCATATGAAGCTCTTGTCTTGTTTGTGAAGAAAAAGGACAATACAATACGCATATGCATTTACTATTGTGGCCTAAATTAACAAATGATGAAGAACAAATACCTCTTACCCTGCATGGATGACCTATTCAATCAACTCAACATAGCAAAACACTTCACCAAACTTGACCTATGGAGTGGTTACAACTAAATCTGGAATGCAAAGGAAGACATACATAAGAATACCTTTTGAACAAGGTATGGTCACTTTGAGTACTTGGTCATGCCATTTGGCCTCATCAATGCGTTAGCCACTTTCATGAGTTTGATGAATGATATATTTTGTCCATATTTGAATAAATTTATTATCATTTTCCTAGATGATATCCTTGTCTACAATAAGACAATGATGGAACACAAACAACATCTATGAGAAGTCCGCTAGATTTTACAACAGAATCAATTGTATGCCAAAATCTCAAAATGCAAGTTTGTCAAGTCTTAAGTAGACTACTTGGGGCACAAAGTAAAGGCAAAAGGTATCCAAGTGTGAATAGATAAAATAGGAGTCATTTAGAAATAGAGCACTCCAAAAGATCAGATTCAACTCAAGAGTTTGTTGGGATTGATGGGGTTCTATTGTCAATTTGTCAAGGACTTCTCTAAGGTTGCATAACTTCTACTGCATAACTTGGCAAGGGAAAGAGATAGATGTGAGGAACCGTACAAGAACTAGACTTTCAAGAATTGAAAGACACATTACTACATGCACCAACCTTGAAAAGATATGACCCAAAACATCCAATCAAGTTGGCAACATATGCATCAAAGGTAGCAATAGGAGCAGCCCTACAACAAGGATGGCATGATGGATAGAACCCAATTATATACTTCTTTCAAAAGCCAATAAAATGAAACTATCACACCACTAAATGAGCATAGTTGACCATTGTCCTTGCAACAAAGCATTGGAAGCACTGTCTTGATGAGAAGGCAGTTGTAGTAGAGATAGACCACAAACCTCTAGTCTACCTTGAGACATGAAAAGATCTATCTCATCGATAGATTTGGTGGGCAGAGTGCAAGCAAAGGTTCAACATGATGATTACATATGTGGAAGGCAAGAAGCAACTTGCAAATTCGTTTTTGTGAATGCTTATAGCAAACAATCTAGTAGTAGAGGTCAAGATGAACCTTGAATTTTACCCAAGGATTCTTGCTACTACAAAAATTGACCCATAAAGTGTAGGAGCTTGATCATCCAAAGGCATCAATAGTACCCAAGGGCTTGCTTTTTGTGATGGCAGGTTATGGATCTCGGTTAACGAGGATTTTAAAACCACCATCCTAGCAGAATGTCGTGATCCCGCCATTGTAGGTATGTGAGCCGACTTGTCTCTCACTAAGGATGAACCTCTGATGGCTATTATGGTAGCGCACCATGGACTAAGAAGGCAAAGGAACCCCAACTCCATCATACTCCTCCAAGGCTAACACTCCAAGACTCAAGAAATTGCTCACTAGAGAACTCAATGAGAGAGAGATAGTTGCAAATGAAAGGATGATGAGTTTCTCCTCACCCCTTGTTTATATACTTCTGAAATAGTTACGCACTTAAGTTACTAATTACTATAGTAACTCAAGTTACTAGACTAAAAGTCAAGTAAAGTAAAAAAAAAAAGGAACATCCATTCACATGGGCATATTCTCCTAGCATGTGATCTTATCTTGACCCAACCACTAAGTCAAGGATTCATTCACATGGGCTATCCTTGGACTATAAAAGAATCCAAAACAAAAAGGCTTGTGGGCCCAAGAGTTCTCAACTCTTTCCTCAAAGCCAAACACCTAGAAATAATATCAAGTCAACACACTAGAATCCAAAATAGTGGTGCTCATCTTTTCCACTTCCTCTAAAGTAAGGTCTCCTCTATCTTAGGTATGACTAAAATTAGCTAATCATGACTAATGTAGAACCATGCTTTATCTCTATATAAATAATATCTCTCAAGTACTTGTAATACCAAGCTAAATATCACAATACCACACACATGCACAAATGGATGTTACAAGTCACGTTGGAATGGACAAGAACTTGGATGCAAGCAAACAACATTACTATTGGCCCAAGATGAGAAATCATGTGATGGAGTATGTTTGAAGTTTCCTACTCTATCAACAAAATAAGGCTTCTAATCAGGCCTTTGCATGACTACTTCAACCCCTTCCTACTCCTACACAACATTGGTAATAGATAAGCATGTGACTGCTCCACAATTAGCTCAATTGTATTTAGATGCAGTCTTCTCTCACCATGGCTTGTCTTGAGTGCTCATCACTAATAGAGACACTCAATTCACCAAATTTTTTTGGAGAACACCTTTTAGTTTCTTCAAAACCAAATTGGCCATATCAATGAATTACCATCCATAAACCAATGGAAAAAAAGTAGGCTAATTGCTTTATTGAAGACATGTTTTAGGGCTTCATCCTAGAGGAGCAAGAACAATGGTCCATCTTACTCCCATTGGTGGAATTTTTGTATAAAATTTAGTGAATGTATCCACATGGACCACACCATTCTTTCTCATGTATGAAGAGCATCCTTTCACACCTTTGAGCTTGATGAAGATCCATCTGATGGATACCAAGGTAGATGTTGTCAACTCTTTTGTTTCCAAAATTCAAAAAGGAGTAGAGAATGCCAACACAAGTTTTTTGTGTTGGCATTCTCCACTCCTTTTTGGATTTTGGAAACAAAAGTGAAACAAAAGTTGTAGATTGCCTAAAATTGATAGAAATAATATGCATATGCACATTACCAGCACATGGAGTTCAACATTGAGATCAAATTTGGCTATCAACAACCAAGTTCATGTTAGTTGGCCCTTGCAAGCTCAGACCTCATTTTATTGGGCCTTTGCCTATCCTTCATCAAATTGGTGCAATAGCCTATCACCTTGAGCTACCGCCACACATGAAGATCCATAAAGTATTCCATGTTTCCTTAATATGTAGATATGCACCTTAACCACTTCTCTTCCATACAAGAAATTCAACCTTGTCCAACCCTCATTGAGGACACAGAGGAATATGAAGTCAAATGCATTTTCCAGAAATGCATCTGCGGTACTCACCATCCACATGTGGAATATCTTGTACATTGGAAAGGATACACACCATTTGAGGCAACATGAGAGCCAACAATCAACTTGACTAATGCACCAATGTTAGTTAAATCTTTTGAACAACTTTGCAAAGAGAACATTGTATCTTAAAAGGGAGAGATCTTTAATACCAATAGTCATATATATTATCTAGAGATGAAAATTGCCTTGGTAATATCTACAATGATGTTTTATATGATGGAATAAGTAGATTAGATAGAGATATCACCAAAAGCATACTTCTATTAATAGTGCAACAACTAAAAAATAGTATGAAAACTTTAAAGCCAAATTTGGAGGCCTAAAAAAATTGAATTAGGCCTCAAAATTAGGAAAAATTTATCCCCCTTCTATTTGTCTTATCAAGAGCTTTCCAATGGTACCTCAACTATGTGATTTTGAGTTTCCTACAAAAAGATTCTATAAATATTCCCTTTGATCAAACCTATTTGACCAACTAGATAGGACAAGGAACTACATGTCACCCATCCAAGCAAAGAATCTAAGAGTAATGCTAGTTGATATATTACCAATCCATGTATCTGATCCAAGGATGTAGCTTTTATTGAGAGGATCCTCTTTGTTATATAATAAAGTCAAGGTGCTCCTTTGGGGCATTGGAGTATTGAGTGTGAAGCTTTGTGTTTCTTCTCTTGTGTTTCTCTTAAGGTCTCCTACCCTTGGAAGATTACATCTAAAGATTAGACCAATCTAAAGACTCTCACCAAAGGAGTCGAAAGAGCTTTGAACAACATTGACGAAGTTGTTGGAGAAGAGTTTCATATGATATACATCTCTTTGGAGAGCACCAATACTGTTTGATCCAAAGAAGGATGGAGTAATTCACTTCTATTGATTATCATGGCCTCAATAAACAAATAGTGAAGATGGCATATCCCTTGTCTTGAATCAATGACTTGCTCAATCAATTGAGTGGAGCACAATAGTTTTCCAAGTTGAATCTCCAAAGTGTCTATTAGTAGATTCCCTTTGATAGAGAGGATGTGCAAAATACAACTTTCACACATGGTATGGGCATTTTGAATAGAGAGTTTGACCTTTTAGCCTCATTTATGCTAGTAGTGTTAATAAATCAGATGTATTGGGTGTTGGATGGGCTATTGAATCAATATGTGGTAGTATTTTTGGATGATATCTTAATCTATAGCAAGACAAAAGTAGAACACATGAATCACGTGTGGAAGATCTTAAGACAACTATGGCAATGGAAGTTTTATTGCAAGAAGTCAAAGTGTGCCTTTTGGCAAAAGGAAGTTAGGTTCTTGGGTCATAAGATCTCATAAGAGGGAATGAAGATGGAAGAGGAGAAAATCAAGGCCATTATTGATTAGCATACCCCAAAGGATACTACAAAGTAAGGGCATTTAATAGATTGGCAAGTTTTTACCAATGGTTCATCCACTATTATGCTCATGTGGCTGCATAATTGACCAACCTCTCAAAGAAGATTGCAAGCTTTCAATGGACCACCAACACAAAGGAGCATTCTAGAAGTTGAAAATATGGTGTCTTCAAGATACATTCTTCAACCATATGATCCTCAACTACCTTGTTTGGTTGATTTCAATGCTTCTAACTTTGTTATTGGAGCCATGTTGTAGCAAGAATTGCCAAATAGGTTACATTCCATTGCCTAATATGTGATAATACATTCGGAGCACATGGAGAGTCAACATCATCAATGAGAAGAACAATTGTTTGACATCAATCTTGAATACAAACCTGGTTGGTTCCATGTCATCCCTGATGCCTTATCACAACAACTTGATTTGAAGTCCCTTCCTCTCATCACAACGATAATTAAGACATTGTCAATTGACTCCAAAGTCCAAATCAAGTTTAGGACTTTACTTCAAGATCTCTTCTTTCAGATGGTACAAGGTTGTCTTTCATCATGCAACAAGGAGTACAACACCTTCTCCTTCAAGGAAGGCCTTCTATTATGTGAGAATTGGATCTATGTTACAACTAAGGGTAATCTCCAACTTTTGTGCCTTCAAGAAGCCCATGAATTACCAATTGATGGTCACTTGGGTATGGACAAGGCCTTGGGTACCCTCCAATGCCAATGGTGGTGGCCCAACATGGTATGATATGTTTAAGTGTTTGTTTGTTTGAGAGTTTGTCTGCCAATGCAACAAGGCTAACAACAAAACCAAGTGAACTCCTTCAACCACACCTCATTCCATCCGCCTAATGGGGAACATGTGAGCTTAGATCTCATTGCATCCTTGCCCAAGACAAAGCAAGGTCACTTAACAATCATGGTGGATAAGCTTAGTAAGCAAATCCATTTGGCACCAACCTTTAATACAATGAATGCTCCAACATTGGCCCAAATCTACTTCAATAATTTCTTCAAGCATCATGAAATGCCTTGTGTACTCATCTTCAACCGTGATCCTTGTTTCAACAAAAAAAATTTACATGCACTCTTTAAGATACTCAACATCAAGCTTGCTTTGTCCATAGCCTATCATTCTCAAATTGATGGACAAACCAAATATGCAAATCACACCTTGGAGGATATACTTTGTGCCTTTGTCAACATTCACTATACCAATTAGCCTAGAATATTCTAAAAGCATCTAAGAAGCTACAAGATCTACATGAGGTGATAGTCAATATAGGGCCTTATAAGGAGATGTCTTCCCAAGAAGTATCTCAATTTTATGATATACTTTCCTTTTTATTGGTAATCTTGAGGTAAATCATCAAGAAGATATCTTGAAACTCATTGACCACATCTTTCAAATTCTTAGAAATTTGTCCATTGCATTGTGCACTCTAGACTTCTCTTATTAGACCTATGAAACATCTATCTATCTTATTGGTAGATATTGTTCCTATGAAATAAGAGAGGCAATTCTTGCCTTCGTAATCTTTCCTTATCTCCAATTATCTTCCATTGGCTAGTTCTCACTATCTTCTTTCTCTAATCTATCATGGGGTTGTAGAGCACCATCCATGACATGCTTAAGATCACATCATAATGAACTAACCATATTACTCACCACTCTTCTTAATCTTCCTTTCTTAACCTTCTTTTATATAAAGTGTACCTTTTTAGGTAACAACTCAATCTTCTCTATTTGATCATTATGTAACTCTACTTTATTCTCATCCTTCTCTAGTTTTATCTCCAACTTTATTGCAACAAAGGAAGACAAGAAATTCTCTATTGCTCCAAGGTCTATCAATACTCTCACTTGATTGTCTTCTATGATTCTATTTACAACAATTAGTTGTGTGTTTATCTTTCTCAACCTTTCCATACTTCATCTTCTTCCTCCCCTCACTTTTACTCTTCTCCCTTGAGCTTGTAAGGCCGTAAGGTACATTTACTAGTGATATTCATTTTTCAATGTGATTTTTACATCCTCTTCTTCAATTCATTTCTCCAAGTTGTTCAAAGGTCTCTTGTATGGAGGCCAAGGGCCTCTAAGAAGGTAATCATGACAATTGATGGCGATGTGCCCAACTTGGCCATAATTTTAACAACATTGTTCTTTTGCTTGAGCTCCTTCTCCTTGTAGGACTCCATCTCTCCATCCCGTCCTTGTTCTCCTTGGAGCAGGTGTGCTTCTTGAACTTGAAAATGAATGTTGCCCAATTCCATAAGAATTGGTGAACCAAATTATGGTGTTTTAGCTTGATAGTATTGTGTTGGGATTACCTCTTCACCTCCTCCAAGTGTTATTGCTATTCTTTGGGCACACGCAATGGCTACAAAACTAGTACAATTATGGTGTTTTAGCTTGATAGTGTTGTGTTGGGACTACCCCTTCACCTCCTCTAAGTGCTATTGCTATTCTTTGGGTACATGCAATGGCTACAAAACTAGTACAATTATGGTGTTTTAGCTTGATAGTGTTGTATTGGGACTACCCCTTCACCTCTTCCAAGTGCTATTGCTATTCTTTGGGTACACACAATGGCTACAAAACTAGTACAAGGATTTGTACCATTACCTCTTGGAAAATTTGCCTTTTTTACCCCCATTTGAAATTCTCAAGAGCTTGTGTTGGGCTTATATTGGTTATCATGACCTGCAAATCAAGAAATGCTTCCATATATTCTTGTATGCTGGTCTTTTATATCAACCTCCATAGTTGAGTTTGAGCCATTTGTATGGAATCTATGGATTGGAAATTCTTTAGTAGTAGTCCTTCTTGCAGTGCCGTCCAAGTGAGCTCTCTTCATTTTGAAAACACAATTTTTTTCCAAGCATCATACCATATGAGGGCTTTATCAGTCAGGTATCCACTTGCAAACACCCTTGTAGAACAATTAGTGATCTAAGTTATGAATCATCAAAAGTATCTATTCATTCTTGAGATCTCCTTTCCACCACTCGCATGAAATGTTGTCTCTTATAAGGCTCAATGTTGCACATCTTCTTCACCTTTAGTAATAATGTGGCTTCATTTTTTATCAAGGTTGGTGTCATTAGCATGAGTAACTAACTCTCCAAGTACTTTGGCCACAATTATTGGGTTTTGAGATGATTCTCCTTCTTGCATTACATGATTGTTCCTAAAGGTACATACTTGATTTTGTAATACCTCCATTGTCATCTTAATATCCCAAAATTTGTTCAACATCCCATGCATTCCTTGCATCTGATCATGCAACTATGGCTCCATGATTCATACATATGGAAAATGCCCAAATTGATACTTCCTATTTTAATAAAGGTTAATATGATCACTTGAGAGGAGGTATAGATGATTAGCACTACTATTGGGACCTTAGAAACTATCACTCATTGATAATATTTCTCACCAAAATTGTGGATTATGAAAAACTTAAACATCACTTTTGGGCTAACTACATATTGGATTTCTACTTGAGTGTTGAAAAGGAGAAGAATTCATATATTCAAATCCATTGCATCATAATAAAATTTAAATTATCAAATTTTGCTCTCAATCATATATCCTATAGGTAGAATCACAAGGTTTGGTAAATTCATTACTACATCCATGAACTCCATTGCAAAATGGTGAATGAGATGTACTCTCACTTGCTTATGCTAGATGTACATAATCTTGATGTAGAACAATTCAAGAATAGAAAGCAAGGTGCAAGAAATTGTCTTCCAAGAGCATCTATCCTATCCTCTTTCTAAAACACCCCTTGTAACAAGATGGAGTTTAGCGACAAAGTTAGTCGGGCTTACAAAGTAGCACATAAGACAAATTAGCCTAGAATATTCTAGAAGTACCTAGGAAGCTTCTTGGCTAGCTTAGCTTGCACCTCAAGTAAGTAGCTTCTAGAAGGAAGCTTCTAGAAGCTTCCAACTAGCTTAGCTTGCACGCCAAGTAGGTGCTTCTAGAAGGAAACTTCTTGAGAAGCTTCCTAGTTAACTTGGCTTGCACTCTAAGAAAGCGGCTTGAGGAAGTTTCTTGAGAAATTTCTCAAAGGTCTTGTATGCTACCTATAAATACCAAAGCCAAAGCTCATGCTAGGCATTCAAAGTTTTCCCTCAATCAAATGTCCCAATGTGAGTTTCCATTCTCCTATTTCTCTCCTTGGTCTTGGTCTTTTACATTGGTATTAGAGCAAGGATGGATGGAATTTATGGACCACCAAATCCACTTCCACCAAACCATTGGGATTTTTTCATCCAAATACTACCCAAGCATTGTTTCACACAATTCATCACCTTGTACTTTGGATAAGAGTTTATGCATATGATCACCATATCTGAGGAACCCTTGGTGCTTCCGGTTGTAACTTATGGAGAACAGTGGACGTGTTGTTTCTATGTGTTAGTAAATTAGATAGATTAGGGGTGGTGTGATAGAGCAGCAACCATGGTGGCAATACCCAATGTTATCCTTACTATGCAACAACAAATCGAGCACCTTACTTGATTGTTTGATGAACAAGATCTTAGATGACAAGAGTAGGTGGAGAGAGTACCAATTCGAGAAGGAGAAGATCGGATCAGATTCCCTAAACCTAAGGTATTTGAAGGCAAGAATCTTTTGGGTGCAGTGGAGAATTTTGTGTTTGATTGTGAATGTTATTTTGAAGCTACCAATCTACAAGACAAGCAAAAACAGATTCTCTTGGCTTCTAGCCAATTGGATGGAGTAGCAAAGCTATGGTGGAGATTTCAAGTGGAGCAAGCTGAACAACAAATACTTAGAGCAATCTTGACATGGGCAGAATTCAAGAGCACAATAATTAGTCGGTTCCAAGCTATAAATGCCACATGAGCTGCACGGGATAAGTTGGCAGAGTTGAAACAGATTGGCTCTGGAAGAAGTTACATCACACAGTTCCAAAACACCATCATGCAAATTCCAGATATATTGGAAGGTGAGGCTCTAGATCGATTTGTGAGGGGCTTGAAGGCAAGAACCAAATTAGAGGTAACCATGTGAGAGCCACAACACTTGGAGGAAACCATGCGGTTCGCCGAACATTTTGATTCCTTGGTGGTAACAACTTGGCCTCGACCTCAATCTCCACAGAGCCTACCAATACACTACAGACAAGTGGAGGAGCTAGCACCAATGGAGATTGATGCCATTCAACAAAGACCACTTGGCACGACAGATAGAGAGAAACTGCAACAAAATGGTGGTTGTTTTTATTGTCACCAATTGGGGCATCGCATTGCTGAATGTCCACTCAAGAATGGATGACCTCGACAAGTTGCCCAAGTAGAGGTTGTGGAGTCAAATGATCAGGGAAACAAAGAATCCCAGTAAGAGATTTTGAGCCACCTATTGGGAGCTTGATTAGTTCCAATGGGATTGAAGGCTCGACCTATGCAAGTTTGCTTCACTTGCAAGGTAAAATATCTAATCAGGGTTGTAGGATTCTGGTTGATTCTAGAAGTTTAGAGAATTGCATGTCTATGCAAGTAACAAAGGAATCGGGTATTCCTATCAAGCCAATGATTGGAAGTAGTTTGATGATGGCGGATGGTAGAAAGGGTTCTGCATTCCACACCTCGCATCTTGTTACCTTCAAGATTGGGAAGGAGTATTTGGAGTGTATGAGGTTTGTAGTGGCACCTCTCCACTATGATATAATTATGGGTCTACCTTGGCTTGAATATCATAAGGTTCTATTTGATTGGACCCGATGCCAAATTCAAGTACAACATTAAGGTAGGAATTTCCGATTAGGTTGTTTGGCACCTCTGAGTAAGACACCTAAGAATTGTCAGTCCCAAGATGAGAGGTTTGTTGAGAAGGTAGCCATAGAGCAAACCTGGTAGGGAGATGAGTCCCAAGATGGGAAGTTTGCCAAGAAGGCAACCAAGGAGCAAGCTTGGAAGAGAGATGAGTCCCTAAAAGGGAAGTTTGTTAGTAAAGTAGCCATAGAGCAAGCTTTAGAGGAAGATAAGTCTGTATTCACGGTGTGGATCAAGCTGATTGCACAAGAAAAATCTGCGAAGGGCCAAGAGCCTCATCAAGCAATGGTTGATCAGATAGTTAAGGAGTTTGTGGATGTGTTTCTGGATGATCTGCCAAAGAGATTACCCTCCTATCAAGGTATGCCCTTCAAGATCGAGCTATTGCCAGGGAGTACTCCAGTGAGTAGACTAATCTGTCGGCTCTCACCAAAAGAGTTAGAGGAGTTGTGAAAAACACTTATAGAGTTGTTGGAGAAGGACTTCATACGACATAGTATCTCTCCTTTGGGAGCACCAATACTATTTGTTCCAAAGAAGGATGGAAGACTTTGTTTTTGTATTGATTATCGTGGGCTCAATAAGCAAACTGTGAAGAATGCATATCCCTTGCCTCAGATTGATGACTTGCTTTATCAACTAAGTGGAGCACGCTACTTTTCCAAGCTGGATCTTTGTAACGGCTATTGGAAAATTCCTATTGATAGAGAGGATGTGCAAAAGACTACCTTTCGCACTAGGTATGGGTATTTTGAGTAGAGAGTTCTACCTTTTGGACTCACTAATGCTCCAACAATCTTCATGGATCAAATGCATTGGGTGTTAGATGGACTATTGGATTGGTCCGTGGTGGTGTTCTTGGATGATATCTTAATCTATAGCAAGATAGAGGCAAAACATGTGAATCATGTGTGAGAAGTCCTAAGACGATTACGATAATGGAAATTTTACTGTAAGAAGTTGAAATGCGCCTTTTGGCAGAAGGAGGTTACCTTCTTGGGTCATAAGATCTCATCATAGGGGATCAAGATGGAAGAAGAGAAAATCAAGGCCATTACTGATTGGCCTACTCCGAATGATGCTATAGAAGTACGAGCATTCAATGGATTGGCCAGTTTTTACCGATGGTTCATCCATTATTATGCTCATGTAGCTACAGCATTGACTGACCTCTTGGGAAAGAACTTGAGCTTCTAGTGGACCACCAAGCATGAAGAAGCATTCTAGAAGTTAAAGCATATGGTGTCTTCAAGACCCATTCTTCAAGACCCATTCTTCAACCATATGATCCTCAACTACCCTATGTGGTTGATTTTGATGCTTCTAACTTTGCAATTGGAGCTGTGCTGCAACAAGAATTCCTAGATGGACTCCATCCCATTGCCTTTGTGTCTTGCCAACTCAATACGGGTGAATGATACTACTTTGCTTGAGATTGAGAACAACTTGCAATGGTATACGCCACCAAGGTATGGAGGCATTACCTATTGGGGAAACAAGTGATCATGCGAATTGATCACAAACCATTGTTGCAAACCTTACACTTGGAACACATGAAGAGTCGATATCATCGATGGGAGGAACAACTCCAATTATATGACATCAAAATTGAGTACAAACTAGGTTGGTTCTATGTCATACCTAATGCTTTATCATGACAACTTCATTTGAAGTCTCTTCCTCTCATCACAGCGGCAATTTCAATAGTGACAATTGACTCCAAGGTCCAAAATGAGTTTCAATCAGCTCTACACCAAGATCCCTTCTTCCAAATGGTACATGGTACCCTTACGGCATGTGATAAGGAGTACAATACCTTCTCTATCAAGGAGGGCCTTTTATTCCATGAGGACCGGATGTATGTTCCAGCTAAAGGTGATCTTCAACTTGTGCGTCTTCAAGAAGCCCATGATTTACCCATCACTGGTCATATGGGTGTGGACAAGACCTTAGGTACCCTCCAACGCCCAATGGTGGTGGCCCAACATGACACGAGATGTTCAAGAATTTATCCGATTGTGTGAGAGCTGCCAACATAACAAGGCCAACAACCAAAAAGCCGAGTGGACTCCTTCAACCACTTGCCGTTCCATCCACTTGATGGGAGCATGCAAGCTTGGATCTTATCACATCCTCACCAAAGACAAAACAAGGACACACTGCAATTGTGATATTTGTGGATAAGCTTAGTAAGCAAATCCACTTGGCACCAACCTGTGATACCGTGGATACTCCAACCTTAGTGCAAATCTACTTCAACAATGTCTTCAAGCATCATGGGATGCCATGTGTACTCATCTCCGACCGTGATCCTCAATTTACCGGAAATTTTTTGCAAGCACTCTTCCAAATACTCGGCACCAAGCTTGCTTTGTCCATGGCCTATCATCCTCAAACTGATGGACAAACCAAACGTGGAAATTGTACATTGGAGGATATGTTGTGTGCCTTTGTCAATGTCCACCATACCAATTGGGATGAATGTCTTGCAACTATAGAATTTGCCTACAACAATTCCAAACAGGCAAGCACCGGATTTTCTCCTTTCTTTCTCAATTTTGGCTAAGATCCGCTTGTTCCATATCTCTTCTTGCTCCCCCTCCATCTCAGGTTCCTCATACTTCCATATTCTTGACACTCTATCTCAATCTCTCTAACAAGCCAAGTCTCACCTCCTTGTTGCTCAGAATTGCCAAAAACAGTATGCGGACCACCATCATTGTGATCTCACCTTTGAAGTTGATGATAAAGTCATGCCATCCTTTAGTAACCTCCCTCTCACACTTGATACCCAAGTTTGTAAACTTGCCCCTAATTAGATATAACACTTTGATATCACCCAAATTGTCTCTCTTGTTGCTTATCAACTTGCCTTGCCTTGTCACATGCGTATCCATCATGTCTTTCATGTTTTCAAGTTGAAACCCTTTGTTCCTAATCCCTCTTCCTTTTCCTCTTGAGTCCAACCTCCCCCTCTTCCTATCCCTATCAATGATCATGAGGAGTACAAAGTTGATCGTATCATTGCGCGTCGCTATATTCAACGGGGCCGTTGCCAACATACGGAGTACAAGGTCCTTTGGAGAGGGTATCCCCTTCATGATGCCACATAGGAACCTCTTTCTCACCTCCAAAATGCACAGATGGCCATCCAGGAATTTGTAGCTTCACTGGTGACGAGGATGTTACCAACTAGCGGCGGGGGAATATGTAACAATATGGAGTTTAGCAACAAAGTTAGTCGGGCTTACAAAGTAGCACATAAGACAAATTAGCCTAGAATATTCCGGAAGTACCTAGAAAGCTTCTTGGGAAGCTTCTTGGCTGGCTTAGCTTGCACCTCAAGTAAGTAGCTTCTAGAAGGAAGCTTCTATAAGCTTCCAACTAGCTTAGCTTGCATGCCAAGTAGGTGCTTCTAGAAGGAAGCTTCCTAGTTAACTTGGCTTGCACTCTAAGAAAGCTTCTTGAGAAGCTTCTCAAAGGCCTTGTATGCTACCTATAAATACCAAAGCCAAAGGTCATGCTAGGCATTTGGAGTTTTCCCTCATTCAAGTGTCCCAATGTGAGTTTCCATTTGCCTATTTCTCTCATTGGTCTTGGTCTTTTACACCCCCAATCTATCAATTGCACTAATTTTTCTCCTCTATAATTTACTCAATCTCAGTAGCCCATGTTCCTCTAAGAGAGTTTATCCACTCACTTGGATTGAAATACTTGCTCTAATACCATTATAATGTTCCAAGGAAATAGAAACCCTAAGAAAAACACAAGAGAAAAACAAGGTTTCATTCCTCAATACTCCAATGTCCCAAAGGAGCACTTTGTCTTTATTATATAACAAGGAAGATCCACTCAAAGTGAGTTACACCGTTGGATCAAACACATGCATTGGTTACATGTCAGCAAGCTCTACCCTTAGATTAGATGTATGGATTGGTGACATGTTGATCCTTGTTCTATTTGGTTGGTCAAACAATTTTGACCATATGGAATCTTTAAAGAATCTTCTTTTAAGAAGCTCAAAATAGCATGGATGAGGTACTATTTGATAGCTCTTGATGATACAAGCAAGGGGGAGAAAGATAATGTTATTTCCCTTAAAAGAGAAAAACTATTTTATTTTTTTAGGCTTAATTTGTTCATTTGGGCATCCATAATTGACTCCAAGTTTTAGGTTGTGTTTAGCCTTTGCTCTATTTGGTCTACTTAGACCATCATATATAACATCCCTAAAGATATTACCAAGCCAATTTCCACCTTTAGATAATCTGTCTAGCTAATGGGATTATAGGATTCTAGAGGAGATATTGTTGTAATACATAGTGGATTTACATGCAATGATGCTTGGTATCAACCTATATCTTAGGTCCTAGTGAAGGAGTAGATTGACTCTAATTTGGAGTTTGATACAAGAGTTGATTCAATTGAGAGTGCATATGGTATGTTTGCACCATTGTTGGAGATATAGATAAGATTTATGGGCCTTTGGAAGCCCCAAATACTACTCTAGTATAGTGGTATTATTGAGTTGAGTGACTTCATTCAGAAGTTTGATAGTTGGTGTGATCTATAATAAATATGGAACTTGAATTTTTTCACACTTTTTATTGCATGGAAGGGATTGTTCTAGCACTTAAATGGTCAACCAATGGATGATTATTATGAGTTCAAGAGAGCTCAGTTGGAAGAGATTGAGCTATGAAGAAAATATTGATCTCCAAAACTACAACTCCATCACTTCAAGCTTGGTTTCTAAGAGTAGATCAATTATACTTATGACTTCTAGCTCTAGTAGTGTTGGTGTATCCAGTGGAGGTGCACCAATTAGAGATGATGCTACTATAAGTGGAAGTACCGCTGTAGTAGGTGGTGCAATACCAAGGGTTAACCCCATGGTGGAGTTCTTCCAATATTTGAGGTAGAACTACCAAGGAGTGTGGATTGACAAGCTAAGAGGCTTACAAGAGTTCCAATGGTAAGCTAGAGAGAGCCTATGCAAGGCATACACTTGCATGAGATGGCTAATCAATTTCACTTAAGGAGTTATTGAGGCCCAAGTAGTTTAGTTTTGGTATGGGATCTTGGACAAGGAATTGCAACATAGATGTTGTGTTGTTATAGGCAACCTCATCTACTTTGGTGGTGGTCTTTAGTATGGCTAAGTGCATTGAGCTCAACATGGTGGAAGAGAGAGTGGTGACATTTAGATTTGGTAAGAAGACTCCATCCTACATATGTGATACTTCATTCTACATACGTGATATTATGTTGTTAAAGCCACCTCACCTACTTTGGTGGTGGTCTTTAGTAAGTTTAAGCTCATAGAGCTCAACATGGTGGAAGGGAGAGTGGTGATATTTGGATTTAGTAATGAGGCTTCATCCACAATTATTACTTCTTCTAGAGTGCAACAAAGTGCATCACATTGTGTTAGCTTCTAAGGGCAAAGTGGACAGCCTAGATCTTATGGAACAAGTGGAGTGCCTAGTGCAATTAGACCTTTACCTTCATTTTTGGGTCAATAGTAGCCAAGGAGTGGTGGTGTTGCTTATTGGACTTGTGGTGGACCTCACCATAAGAGAGAGTAAACTTAGGGTAACGGACATGATACCTCTGGTGCATCATAGCTAGCATAAAGCCAATTTGACCATTGCTACAAATTTGGTCACATTGATGCTTTGACCTTCATCCGGAGTTACAGAGTGGTAGGGTTGTTATGGAAAGTGATAGAGGAGCTCTAGATCATGGAGGTTGAGGTGATAGTAGAGGACCCACACATGTTAGGGATGTAATACTTATTCTTACTTCTAATATAGCCATGGTTACTCTGATTAAGTAGTTAGAGCAGAGATTGGCTAGCATGGCCATAACTTAGAGGAGGTCAAATTTGGATGCTTAGGCTTCTACCTCCTATGTTGTTGATAGAGATGTTCTAGACTTCATGTGTAGAGTAGCACATGTAGATATACCTACTATAGTGACTAGGAATGGAATGGGTGCTCTAGAGCCTAGAAGAGCATCAATGGAGTTGGACCACAAAGAGGAGAGGCTAGTAGATAGGCTAGACTTCACCACTTTCACACTTTGAGGCATTATAGACAACATCCATATTTCCTAAACATCTTAGTGTAAGTGTGGTAGATGGTGATGGAGTGCATGATGGACTAGATATTAATCAACCACCTACTATTACAAAAATTGGGTCTAGCACAATATTAGAGGCAACTTAGTTGATTATGCACTTCCCTTTGTTCTCAACCAATGACATGTTTACATTGGGAGTTGACCCAACTCAAATGTTCTAGCTTGTTGCCATACTTTGTGAGAGTAGAGATGCTATGGTTTCTACTTCAAGAGTAGAGGTGGTTGATAGTGGAGTTGACTTGGTTGAGGAGCATGGGATCTGCTCAACAGCTAATGGTTTATGGCAAGCAACAACAACTAGGTTGAAGGAGTTATCAACTAGACCTACCTTTGAGTGAGCATGATTCACACCTACAACTAAAGGGTGGTTCTACACAAACATTACATATGGAAAGATTATTGTTTGGATTTAGCCTGATGATCTGATTAATAGCTCTATGATGAGAGCTCAAGCAATTGCAACAATAGTAGAGCTGTATAATGTGCTAGTTGGTGGAACAATGTTATACACCATTGGTTTCAATATTGACTATTGGGATGAGATAGCCTCCTATAGGCTAGGTTTGTAGTCAAGTGAGGGATAAGTATGTTGCCTATCAGTGTGCTTTAGTAGTGGTAGTCTTGGCTCACTATAGTCAAGAACCATAGCATCAATTTCACCTTTCAATGGTTTTGTTACTTGGCTCTGTAACACCCATTTGTGCATGTGTGTGGTATTGTGATATTTAGCTTGGTATTACAAGTACTTAAGAGATATTATTTATATAGAGATAAAGGATGGTTCTATATTAGTCATGGTTAGCTAAAGTTAGTCATAGCTAAGATAGATGGGACCTTACTTTAGAGGAAGTAGAAAAGATGAGCACCACTATTTTGGATTTTAGTGTGTTGACTTGGTATTATTCCTAGGTGTTTGGCTTTGGGGAAAGAGTTGAGAACTCTTGGGCCCGCAAGCCTTTTTGTTTTGGATTCTTCTTTAGTCCAAGGATAGCCCATGTGAAGGAATCCTTGCTTTAGTGGTTGGGTCAAGATAAGGGGAATATGCCCATGTGAATGGATATTCCTTTCTACTTTTTGACTTTACTTGACTTTTAGTCTAGTAACTTGAGTTACTACGGTAATTAGTAACTTTGGTACGTAACTATTTCACAAGTATATAAACAAGGAGTGAGGAGGTACTCATCATCCTTTCATTTGCAACTATCTCTCTCTCATTGAGTTCTCTAGTGAGCAATGTCTTGAGTCTTGGAGTGTTAGCCTTGGAGGAGTATGATGGAGTTGGGGTTCCTTGCCTTCTTAGTCCATGGTGCGCTACCATAATAGCCATCAGAGGTTCATCCTGAGTGAGAGACAGGCCGGCTCACAGCTCGGTGACTTATTGGAGAGTGATGCACATGGGGAAGATACTCCAATATCATAGTAGAATACTTGGATTTGGAGCACAAGTGGAATCATTCTATCTACCTTAGATGTTCCATTGTGGAGTTTTGAGGAGGAATTTTAACAACATGCAGATCAATTAGTGTAGTAGGTTTGGAGTGGAGCCTTAGAACCACCAAGAAACAAATGTGATGATGAGGCTATGGAGTCTATTACCTTTTCACCTTTGGATACCACACTTATTGCTTGGCAAGATCCAACAGAGGGAGTATGTCTATTGAAGTTGTTTGGTGAGATTAGCATTGGACTAGCTATGATACCATAGGCAAGTATACTAGTGTAGAGATATTTGTATATGGAGAGAGATTAGACTTCTAGGAGAGTCTTTCTAGATCATGTGATACACTTGATCTATTGGTATCTTGAGTTATTACCAATGTCAATAGTTAGAGGTTATTTAAAAACCTTGACCATCAAATATTTCCTTGTGGGGGCATAGGATTTGGAGAGACATGGTCCTATTCAATTGGTGATTTTTGGATGGCCATGTTTGGGAGATTCAAGGTCTACAAGATCTCTATTTGGTGTGTTTTAGAAGATGTTATGTATATTATTACATCTCTAGGTTCATTTCTCTAACCTATAGTTTGGAGAATGTCCCTATGATGGGTGATTCTTGTACACAAGTGTGGTGAGTACATATTAGAACCATTCTTAGATGGAATCTATTGTGTTGGTGGAGGTAGCCAAAGTGGGATCACAGGCTCATTGTTTTTGTCTTTGGTGGACAAACCTCTTACCTAAAGAGATTCTACAATGTGCTTATGATGGGATTTAGCAAATAGACCACCTTAATATTGATGATATTTTGGATGTTAGGTGCCAATCTCAAATAATGGTAGTGGTTGATAGGTCTCTTATGGTAGTGGTGAACCTTGTTGGACAGCCTAGAGCCACTTTTCCCACACTTATGAGTTTCCTAGGCTCCCATGCTTTTCAAGACAAAGATCTTGGACTTATTTGGGACTCACAATTATAGTAATTGATGGAGCTCAATGTCAATGAGAGGGAGAAAGTGATGGGTTTTTTACCACTATTATAGTAATGTCAAAGGCATCCATGCATTAAGTGATATGTCAAGTTATGGACATGAACTATTTGACCTAAATTGTTTGACCTAGATTGTGAGCCTTGGCTTGGCAAAGCAACATAGGATGTGCTTGATAGGCATCACCACTTGGACACTTGTGAGCTTTGTGCCTCTCAAGACAATTCAAGCCATGTTAGGAGCAATGGACCAAGTGTGCATGGTACTCTTGGGACACAACCAATAGCTACTGGTGAGAGTGGTCTACTTAGGATCCATCTAGGTGACGATGATCTACTTGGATTACACCCTTGGTCTACTTGGATTGCAGCTAGTGGATATATGGAGCTTGTAGCTAGAGCAAAGGGAGTTTTCTACACTATGGTTAGAGACTTTGGTGGTTGAGGCCATGACATTACTGCTCCTAAGGGCTTGGTGTAGCAGCCAATTAGTGTATCTTCCACTCCTACATCAATTACAAAGGATACTTGGGAGCCAAACATTGGATCCAAGCTTACAAGAGGGGAAAGACAAAGAGTTTGGAGGTTATTGAGCAGTTTCATGAGTTTTTTTGCCTTCAATATGAAGGATTTGGGTGCTTTGAAAGGACTTAGTACTTTGATTGAGTTGACCAATGATACACCAATTTTTTATATCCATACAAATATAGTGACATGGAGAGAGCATTGTTTAGAATCAACGTAGAGACTAGTTTGGTAGAGATTTCACATGGAGAGTATGCTTCAGCTATAATGATGCCAACCAAGAAGAATGTGCATGGCAACTACACAAATAGGCAAATATGTGGAGATTACTATCTTATCAATCAATAAATTAGGGTTGATTGGTATGCCATGCCTACACCAAACAAGATTGTTGATGCAATAGGGCATACAAAGGTCTTTAGTACTTTGGATCTTTGAGTAGAATATCATCAATTGCCAATCAAGGAAGAAGACAAGTCCAAGATAATATTTGGGGCTATAGATCCTCATGATAAGTATATATTATATCAATGGAGGTTCTTACCATTTGGGTTAAATAACACTCTTGCCTAGTTCCAAAGGATCATAGATAGGGTCTTAGCACGATTAGATTTTGCTTGGTGCCATATTGATGACATTTTGGTCTATATCACTATTGTGGGGGAGGATGAGAGACATTTGTTGGAGATGTTTGAGAGGTTGAGATCTCATGGACTCAAATAACATCCTCCGAATTGTATATTCTTCCACAAGTAGGTTTAGTATTTGGTCACACTATCTACTATAGAGGACTTGGTGTTTAGTAGACCAAGGAAGACGCCATTGCACATATCCTTGGCCTATAAATGTGAGCAAAGTACAAGCACTCATTGGGTTGGTGAACTTCTATCACCAATATGTAGAGGATTTAGTCATTGCCGAGACCTTGATGAAGTTGACCAATCTTAAATAAGAGTGGTGTTGGGGAGATAAACAAGAGAGAGATTTTATAGAGCTCAAATGAGAGGTTGACATGTGCACTTATTCTTAGGATAACAATCAAAGGATGACCATTCCAAGTTCACACTAATTGGAGTACATAGGGGCTTGGAGTAGTGCACATCCAATAGGATGATCAAGGGAAGGAGTTTGTGGTGAGCTATGCTAGTCACTCCAACAATTCAATGGAGGTAAAGTATAGTTCATATGAGAGAGAGTGTTTGGCAGCAATATGGGTAGTAGCACATTTCCAATGTTACCTATTTGGTAACTCCTTGTAATACAAGCAGCTAGACATAGGGCTATTATCTCGAGGTGAAAATTGGCTTGGTAACATTTAGAAAGATGTTGTGTACAATGGGCTAGGTAGCTCAGAAAAAGGTATCACCAAAAGAGTACTTCTACTAATAGGGCAAAGGCCAAAAATAGCTTGAAAACTTTAAAGCCAATTTTGGAGACCTAAATGGATGAATTAGGCCTCAAAAATGGAAATACCTGTCCTATCAAGGACAAAGGCTTGCCTTCTCCCTGCTATGATTCATCTTGTCAATGGCTTTCCAACGGTACCGTACCCATGCAATTCTGAGCTACCTATAAGAAGATTCCCTAAATATTCTCTTTGGTCAAACCAGATTGACCAACTAGATAGAACAACGAATGACATGTCACCTATCCAACCAACTAATACAAGGATGGAGCTCACTAACAGGTCACCAGTCCATGTATCTGATCCAATGGTGGAGCTTCCTTTGAGGGGATCCTCTTTGCTATATAATAAAGAGAATGTGCTCCATTGGGGCGCCGGAGGATTGAGTGTGAAACTTGTGTTTTCTCTCTTTTATCTCTCTTGGAGAGTTCTCTTGTCCTCAGAGTATTACACTCCTTTACTCTAATCAATGATCATCAACTACTGAAGTGGTTGATGGAGTCCGACAAGCTTTCAAGGAAGCTTGCACGATGAGCTCTGATTTTACAAGAGTATGATTTCATGGTTATCAAAGACTTGGAGTGATGAACCATAATGCAAATGGGTTGAGTAGAAATCAATGTCCCAACCAGCAAATTCAAACTAGAGCATGTTGGTATGGTAAGATAAATGAGGAGATGTTGCCAAGTTGGCATGCATCTACCTTTCTATGTTTATTTTCTGAAGCCTTGGTAGTATCTCTCTCAACATATACATAAGGAGCTGTTGATATCATAGATCCAAAGGGTTGAGATATTGTTACGTGTTAACAAGACATTCATGATGATGTCTTAATGATAGATTATCTTTGCATTGGTGTTGTGAGTGGTATAATTGGTGCCAAGGAAAGAGAGCATGTCCTTCAGCAAGCCAAGTGGTTTAGATTGGAAGGCAGACACCTTCTTTGTGTATAAGAGGATGGTAGATTGCAAGTAGCACCACTTCCATCTCATAGACCATAATTGGTACATCATGCTTATGAGGAGCTATGAAATTTTGGAGTACATATAGCTTACTCCGGAGTCATTATTGGTGGTGAATTATGCATATTTTTTGTTGCTAGATGTATGATTTGTGATTGAGTTAAAGCATTATTTAATGCTCCTTTGCCACAATTACACCCATTACCTTCATGGGATTGTGTTACCATTGGAGTTTGAACATTTTTGGACCTTTATGATTGATTGTGAAACATCATCAATATGTTTTGGTTATGGTGGAGCACTTCTCCAAATGGATTGAGTTTGTGGCATTTCTTGACAAGTCTAATGAAAAATGGCTTACTTGTTCTTGGATTAGTTCTTAGCCATTTTGCTGTACCAACTAAGGTTTTGACCAATCAAGGTATAGAGTTCTTGGGAGAGTCTGAAGTCTTTTGTACCAAAGCCTTGATTGATGATTGTACTGCCACTTGAGATCACCTTGAGGTAAATTGCTTAGCAAAGAAAGTGGTTCAAATGATTTTGAGGATTGTGTAAGTATGGTTTACAAAGAGACCACTTAGGAGATTGGGATCTCCAATTACATTGGTTGGCCATGGCTATTGTTTCAGCCAACAAGCCTCCTTAGCATCCTTCTCTCCTTACTTTCTACTCTATAAATGAGACCTAAATTTATATGCAGCTATTTGTAATGATGCTATTGTAGTTTTGGACTTGGATGATCCAAATGTATAGGTGAGCAAATTTTTACAATAGGTAGAAATATTTTGGAGAGCAATGTTGATGGCCTTTGAGAACTTAGCAATTGCTCAACATAGGAATACCTTACACTAGCTACTACTATGTTGGTGTTTGATAGTTCACTAACATCTATTCTAGTTATGTGATATGCCTTATGGTGGGCATAGATCAAGAGGTCGGGTGCTATCAAGCCCCATCATTAGTTGTTTGTTGGTAATCTATATTACATAAAGGATGAACTAGCTATAGGCCAAGTAAATTTAGACATAACCATTATCCTTGAGGAATCACCGTGATGGAGGAGTAAAATATGCCATATGCCATCCTCTCAAATAGCTATAACACACCGACATAATAGTAGCTCCACACGTATGGTATGTTTTACTCCTCCCTCATGGTGGTTCTTCAAGGATGGTTATGTCTAGATTTACTTGACCTATAGCTAGTCATCCTTCATATAATATAGATTATAAACAAAAATTTAATAATGGGACTTGATAGCACCTGGCCTCTTGATCTTTGTGCACTATAGGGCATTTCACATAATTGGAGTAAATGGTTATTTGGAGTTAGAGGGACCTAACCTCCCAGTAGGGAAGGCAATTATGGCACTTTAGAGTTCATGTATGATTTATGTATGAGTTGTGCTTCTATACTGTATGATGTTGATAATGATGTATGTTGTGTAGCAATGTTGTATGTTGTGTAGCAATGCATATACACATGACACTTTTAGCACCAAAACTAGTTTTCTCTGACGTTGGAAGAGGAGTGTTGGCAATTATAGTTATTTTGGTAGTTTCTCATGGACTACTTGATGGTAGCTACATTTCATGTTAGGACTAATAATCACATGGTAGGACCCACCATCACTTGCACCATTCACACTATCAAATGTGCTTTCAATAGCACTATTAGTCCAACAAGAGGGATACTTCCAAAGTGCAACTCGACAAAGCTCACTTCTCTAATGTTGAGCTTTTAAGTTCTTGGCTATGGTGCACAAAGGCCAATGAGCGTCACATGGAGTCTCTTAGGTAGAGTGGGCCTGGTTTGGTTATAATTAGTGCCTGATTGTTGGTATATTATTGAATGGAGGATTGAGTATAGATCTAATGAATGTGATTTGAGTGGAAGAATGAATTGATTATTGTGGCACTTTAGAGTACATGCATGACTTATGTGTGAGTTGTGTTTCTATAATATATGATGTTGATTGTGATGTATGTTGTGTAGCAATGTATATATGCAAGACACTTTTGATCTACATTCTTAAATCCTTAATCTTTGTTTTTTGCATTGTATTATTGGTAGTTTGTTCTAGTTGGATCAGAAGTTGCATGTGTTCTATGGTAATGATGAAGATGGCACACTTGTTCTTCAAGTTGCCTTGTTCTTGTTGGAGTTTTGCCTTTAGGTCCACTTGTACCTTTGTCTTCATCTCTTCTTCATTGTCTCATGAGCATTTCAAGCTTGTAGTGTGTTCTTGAATACAAAATTTGTAATCTCTTTACAATTCTTGTATTGAGCCTCCACCATAGTTTCCTTAGAGTTGGCGCCCTCCAATTTTGCTTTGACTATTATTACCTCTTCATATTGTACCTTGATTTTTTATTTTTTTTGGGCTTGTTGGCTCTATGACTTTGTCTTGGATTGCATCTACTTCTATTTTTAGGTGTTATAAGATGAATTTTTGTTGTTCTTGTAGTGCCAATTCCTCCTTTTGGAACTTCTCTAGCAACTAATTCTTTCCTTGTGAGACTTTGATCTCCTTTGTAAGTTGTTCTTTGACTTTGTTCAATTTGATAGGAAGCACAACTTTGTCCTATTTAGTTGTACTTGAATTGCTATGAAGATAGTTCACAAGCATCATTGGCTTGTCAATTGTAGAATCTAGCTCTTTGTAGAAAGGCAAGATATTTGCTAAGACCTCCATTGTTGGGGTTATTGAGTGGATGAAATACACTAACATCACCCACATAAGTGAATTTTTGTTGTACTTTAGATTATGATGAATGTCTCCCATTGTAATTGTTGTCCTTTTGGTCCTCTTATACAAGATATTGATTTGATGGTGCATCATTAGGGTCAATATCCATCTTGATATGAGCTAACATCATTTTGGTAGCTACTCTTTTGTGCTCATCCTATTCCTCTGGTTGTCCTCTTGTGAAATCTTCTCCTTTTAGCTTTCTTGCCTTTATATCAAGCAAGGATTGCTGATTTTCCTCAATCATTGTTGAAAATTATTTGGACATTATCAGGACAATCCCGCTTCTTCATTCCATCCATCCATCCAAGATGATGTCAACAAAATTGACTCTTGGATTCTTGGTGTGAGAAGGCTCATTGGAGAAAAGAGGTAGGTGTATTGGAACTTTATTTAGACTACCCATTGAAACATCTTTGTCTTCCTCTTGTCTTGAGGTGCTTTGCTAAGTAATGACAATTGCACTTTGTCATTTTTCAATTCACTAGTTGCTTTGTTGTTTACATCTGGTGACAAAATATAAGTAAACAAGTCTTCACTTCTTGACTTCTCCTCATTTCATGAAGTATCCATTCCCTTCTTGGTCATTGTTTTAGAAGCAAAATGTCCTTTGTCATTTGTTGAGGCATAATTTACACCTTGATCTTCTATCTCTCTCCCACATCCACTTCCTCCGAATGATACATCAATTACCTCCTGAGTTTGTTTTTGCTACTTTGAAATTGAGTTTTTGGTTTGTGCCACCTTACTATAATAATCACATTGTATGATTCTTTGACATACACAAAAATTTTAGTACAAGCATACTCTTTGTCTACCTTATGATATTTGGTGATTTCCTTGGGGAGGTCAAGATGTCCACTACAATATATTGGATTTTTCCTAGTGGAAATGACTAGGAAATTTCTCCTTCTCTTTGGTTGTTAACAAGTTTATCCTAAGGTAAAAATCTAAAATGAAAGGTGCTACAATTGCGGCACCTTTTTGGTCATGTCCTCCAAAAGCTCATTGACTTGTTCATGGAACATCCACTCCCAACTCATAGGTTTTCCTTTATACTAAAGTTGGAAACATATGGCTTAGTTTAGGTTCACATATGAGGTTCATTTCAATTGGAACAATTTCATTACTAACTCAATTACAACCCATTAGATGGGATTTAGACATTCTATCTTGTATCCATTTGTACACTCCAATAAAAGAAATTGTCTATCTTGGCTTTCAAGTTTTGACTTGGCTGACCATGGGGAGTATTGATCTGCCCAAATGGTGCACACTTCTTTCCTAAGATGTGTTGTAGATTGTCCTTGGTCCATAGAACCAGACTGCCTCTAAACAATTTCCACAACGTAAACTACTTTTTCTAATCTATTATAGAAGTCTCAAGACTCCAATCTCATAGCATGAATACTAAATTCTAGCTTCTTATGTGTTCTACCCTATAATGCAATCCACACTCAGACAGTTCTGGTTGTTTTCAAATGATCTTGACCTCCTTTCATTGCATGGTCTTTATTTTGACTACTAGCGCACAGTCTGCCATCATTTAACAATTGTGCAATAGTCATGAACTTGTTACCTACACCTCCTCACACTCTTGTGATTTTGTTCTTGAGTTTACCATGGCAAATCTTGGAATGATGTTTGAGAGATTTCTTGCATAAGAAGAATAGAAAATGAAAAAGTGAAAAGTAACACTTTGTAGTGTGGGGTCACCTTTTTATAGTTTTGGTCTACTAGTCATTCCTCATCAATTGCAATGGTTGTCAAAGGATTGTGGTTGAATGCTACTTGCGTGAAGTCTTCATGAGAAATTATCACAAATTGTTCCTTGGCGGTGCACCAAAAATCTCAGTTTGCAGATTTTTAAAATGGTGGTGGAACTTCATCTTGATAAAAATTTGTTGTACCACAGTTTCTACAAAGAATCTTGATGAAACCAAAGACTTTGTCATGAGCTTCTTGTATTGTACACTTTGTTGAGATGGCAATTTAGTACACAGATTCTTACAACATAACCAACTCCCTTGTCTTTTGGCCACAAATACAAAGAGGCAGGTCTTTGTTTTGTAAACTTGTAATTATTGGTAGGTTTGTCATGTGGGGATCTGACATTGTAACTTTGTAAAGGACTAGGCCTGAAATAATCATTTTTTCCTACATATGACTACCCTAGGGCTTCCTATACTCACTATAGCACTATAAAACATAAAAAATGAAGAAAAATAGATCATTTAGAAAGAACAGTATTATGACACACATCCATTAGCAATTTTATATATTTTTATCAAAAATAATAACATATAGCTTATATTATGCAGAATTTTCATAGATACTTAAAAAAATCAATAGCATATGTTCATTAATTTGATAATAATATAAAACACAAAAGCTACATAAAAACATGTTTTTTTACCATTTAATGAAAATATGAACACCTCTATTTAATACTTGAAAATTCATCTTGGTACATTATTTTTGGTATCTAAAAGCTTCTTCTTCACCTCCATATCTTTGTACAAAGTAAATGTACCAAAACTAATTATTAAGAAAAAGCTAAAGCAATAAGAACCAAAAATAATGATATAAGTGACTTGAACTCACTTAGTTGACTTCTTTAAATTATAAAAGTAAGATACATCTTCATTGCTTCTCCTAAGTACTTGCTATTAGCAATGTCTAATTTTGCTTCTTCTAAGTATTGAATATTTAACAACTTAGGAGTATAATTCATGATCTTAAGGACCTTGTGCTATGGATATTCTTTCATTTCTCATCAATTGCAAAGTAGGTTTATAAAAAAATTAAAATGGTCACAAAGAAGTCTATTATATCTCCTCTTGCTTATTTGTCTTAGATGCCTTGTCTACATTAGGTTATCTCCTATGTTTATTATCTTATATTGCATTTCCAATAAGACTCATATGCCAAACAAAATCTAGAAGATATTTTTGATGGGAATCACCATTTTATTGAGAAATAAGCTTGACTTTATCTTCAACACCAAAAGCTTCTTCTAATTTTGGCTCTTTCTATACTTGTCCTTCATGAAAAACTAGTGCTAATATTCTATGGCTAAAATATTGATCACTTATCTTACTCAAGCACATATATATATATATAATAAATGTATAATTAATTAATAATAATATATATATTTATATATTTATATATTTTTCTTACATATATATGTAAGAAATATGTCTTTTGAGGAAACCAGTCAAAATTGGCTAGAATTGAAGACAAATATCACTATCTTGCAGTTTGTTTTATTATTATATATTTAACCTCTTGGGCAAGATCCACTCCTAGAAGAGGGTAGTATCACCTCATGGGGTGCACTAAAAAAATTAGGAAATTAAGATAATCACTTTCACTACAAGTAATTCCAAATTAATCCTAAAGGTGATCATTCCAAAACTCAACCAAAAGCAGCCAATCCACTATAAAGACATCAAGTGTAGAGGCTGTGTACTACCTTGTCCCTTAAAGGCACAACTCCAAAGGCTTCTTTGTTCTGGTAATTAGTCTTTTTTTTTGTGTTCAATGGTACTTTCAACACTACAGCTCATTTTTTATCCATCAAGGGAGTTGCTTCATCCCTTTCAAATCTTAGGGATCATACATCCCAATCAAGTATAAATGTTTCTCTACATTCAACACTTGTATTCTTACTACAAAGTTCATCATCCTACTTGACAAAGAAAACCACCAATACTCAAAATTAAGGCAACAATGATACATAGATTTTGGCTCTTTTGCTATATCATAATTAAATGAATGAATTAATATTTACACTTGGCAAAAGCCTGAAATAGCTTCCTCTACTCAAAGATCTAATGGTTAAAGTACTCCAAAGAGCTCCTACCTACATCTATATTATACATTTTGGGTCTTGTCTTATCCTATCTTACCCTCATGTAGGTTAATTAGGCATGTGTTAGAAGGCATCAATTCTTCTCCAATGATCACTTACATGATCTTTCCTTTTTTGACTTATTGCTACAAAGTTTCTACAAGTACAAATTTCTACAACTAGAAAATTATTTGGCTTGCTTCCTATTCTAAATCCTACAATTATGAATAAATTATTTCAAAGATGTGTCTTTGGCCTAAAGTTTTATTGCAAAGAACTACCTTTTTTGTTAAGGAGTTTGATTAGGACATCAATCATCTCCTTGTATATAAGTTATTTTTAATGCTAAGGTGTGACACAACTTGGTGAATGTCCTATCCAAATGCTCCCAAAGTTGAAATGCCAATTGATTAATTGCTCATCTTTATACTTCTCCTCCAACTTCTGAACCTATAGCTAGAGCTCATGTAATTTTACCTTGGTCATTTTACCTTGAGCTCTCTCCTCCATCACTTCTATCAATCAATCCCAAACCTCTTCTATCTGCTTATGAATCTTTTCCTTCCTTCCCTCTAAGTCAAAGTTCAAGGCCTCTACTTTTTACTTCATCTCTTCCATCATTTGGGTTCAACTAGGTGCCCTTTTCTAGTTGAATAGACACTCCCTTTTAGTCTTTAGATATTTGTACTTCTAAGGTAGCTACCAGATCTTGGTGGTTTCTTACTTCCTCCAAAAACTCCCAACTTCTTCATCCTTGACCCTCAACTATTCTTTGTGTCCTTGTTGCTTTTGTTTTTTTTCCTAGACAAGGGCTCACAATTTGCAATGCAGCATTTGAATGTTATTTGTGCGCTAGTTACAATCCACTACATGTGAAGTATTCTACTGTAATACTCGGAGGACAAGAGAAGAGAGAAAACACAGATTGCACACTCAAACATTCGATGCCCCAAGGGAGCACCTTCTCTTTATTATATAGACAAAGAGGATCTCCTCCAAGGAATCTCCACCATAGGATTAGGGACACAGATAGGTGACATGTCAGCAAGCTCCACCCTTGGATTACTTACTTGGATGGGTGACTTGTCTGGTCTAGGTCCTATCTGGTTGGTCAAACAAGCTTTGACTAGAGGGAATCTTTTAGGGAATCTTCCTATAGGAATCTCAGAATCACGTAAGGTACCATTGGAAAGCTCTCAACAAGACAAAGAAAGGGGGAGGGAAGGCCAACCTTTCCTCCATTGGGGGGGGAGGAATCTGCACATTTTCAAGGCCTAATTCATCCGTCTAGGCCTCCAAAATTGCCTTCAAAGATTTCAGGCATATTTTGGTTCCTACTCTATTAGTAGAAGTCCCCTTTTGGTGATACCTCTTTCTGATCTGTTTAGTCCATCATGTGTAACATCCTTCCAGATGTTACCAAACCAATTCTCACCTTTAAATCATATGTCTAGCTATTGGCTCTAAGGTTCTCAAGTCTATTTCAGTTTCTCCTCTATTAGTAGAAGTACTCTTTTGGTGATACTTATACCTGATCTATTTTGACCATCATGTATAACATCATTCTAGATGTTACCAAACCAAATTTCACATCTAGATCATATAGCTAACCCTTGGTATTACAGACCTCCCTCCTTTTAAGATGCAACGTACTCATTGTGCAATTGTTGCTCAAATGCTTGGACCAACACTGGTGCATGTGCCAAATTGGCAGCGGGTTCCCATGTTGCTTCATAGAGGAGAGAACCTTTCCATTGTACTAGATATTCTACCCGTGGATGGCAAGTACCACGCATGCACTTTTGGAGAATCCGCTCCAGTTCATATTCCTTTGTGCCATCAATGACTGTCGGACAAGGTCAAATGTCTTGTGTGGAAGGACCTTGGCCTGATCGGGGAGCATATCTGCATAATAGGGAGACATGGAACACTGGATGGATGTTCATGTGTGGTGGTAGCTCAAGGTGATAGGCCATAGCGCCAATGCGACGAAGGATCGAGAAAGGTCTAATAAAATGAGGTCTGAGCTTACGAGATCCAACTAATGTGAGGTTGGTTGTCGATAGCCACACTTGATCCCCAACATTGAACTCCATGTGCCTACGGTGTGCATCAGCATACTGCTTTTGTTGATTTTGCACAATCTGTAACCTGTGCTTGGCGCTCTCCACACCTTGTTGGATTCTAGAAACAAATGTGTTGACTGCATCCACCTTGGTAGTCACTGGACGGATCTTCATCAAGCTAGAAGGTGTGAAGGGATGCTCACCATACATGAGGAAGAACGGAGTGACCTGGGTAGAGGCATTCACTGAATTGTTGTAAGCAAATTCCACCAATGGTAGTAGGGTGTCCCACCTCTCTTGCTCTTCTAAGGTGAAGCCACGTAACATATCTTCAATTGTGCGATTAGCCCGCTTTTTTTGGCCATCTTTTTGTGGGTGGTAAGTTGTACACATGGCCAACTTGGTTTTGACGAAACCAAAGAGTGTTTGCCAAAACAAACTGGTGAATTGGGTGCCTCTATTGGTGATGAGTACTCTAGACAAGCCATGGTGAGCAAAGACTGCATCTAAGTATAGTTGAGCTAGTTGTGGAGCGGTCACCTCCTTGGTGGTAGGGCGTACATGAATCATTTTGTTGAGCCGGTCCACAAAGACCACAATGGAGTCAAACTCTGAGGTGGTCTTGGGTAATTCACAAACGAGATCCATACTCACTTGTTCCCAACGTTGGGTAGGAATGGGGAGAGGTTGAAGGAGCCTTGCAGGAGCTTGATTAGAAGCTTTGTTCTGTTGACAAAGTAGGCAGCTACACACATAGTCCATCACGTCGTTGCTCATCTTGGGCCAATAGTAATGGCGCTTGATTGCATCTAAGGTCTTGTCCAGTCCGACATGAGCTGCAATGGCCGAATCATGACATTCCGCTAGAATGGTGGTGCGTAATTCTGGGACATTTGGGATCCACAATCTGCTCTCCCAAAAGGTGAGTCCTTAGGTGCTAGTGACACCTTTGGATGATTGCGCTTCTACAATCTGTGGATCAATTTTTGTAGCAACTAGAATCTCTTGCCAGAATTCAGGGTTAATCTTAACCTCTGCCACCAAGTTGTTGGCCATTGGCATGCGGGTGAATGCATCTGCAAGTTGCTTCTTACCTTCCACGTAAGTGATTGTCATGTTGAAGCGTTGTCGCCACTCTGCCCACCAAATTTGGCGACGAGATAGATCCTTTTGCATCTCGAGGTAGACTAGAGGTTTGTGGTCTGTCTCTACTATAAATGCTTTCTCGCCCAAGTAGTGCTTCCAATGCTTGGTTGTTAGAACGATGGCCAACTCTTCTCATTCTATGGTGTGGTAGTTGCGCTCTGCCGGTAACAACTTTTGAGAGAAATATGCAATTGGATGCCATCCGTCATGCCACTCTTGTTGTAGGATTGCTCCTATTGCTACGCTTGATGCATTTGTAGCCAACTTGATTGGACGTTTTGGGTCATACCACTTCAAGATTGGTGCATGTAGCAAGGCGGCCTTCAATTCTTGAAAGGCCAACTCTTGTGCAGTTCTCCATGTCCACTTCTTCTCCTTGCCAAGTAGTGCCGTTAAAGGCTGTGCAACCTTGGAGAAGTCCTTGACAAATCTACGATAGAATCCAGTCAACCCCAAGAAGCTCTTAAGTTGAGTCTGATCTTCTGGGGCACTCCATTTTTGAATGACCTCTATTTTATCTGTCAATACTTGAATGCCCTCTGCACTTACTCTATGCCCTAAGTAGTCTACTTCAAACTTGCCAAACTCACACTTGGAGATTTTGGCGTACAATTGATTTTGTCTTGGAATTTGGAGGACCTCTCGTAGATGTTGTTTGTGTTTTGTCATCGTGCTACTATATACTAAGATATCATCCAAGAAGACAATAACAGACTTATCTAAGTATGGACAAAATATGTCATTCATTAGGCTCATGAAAGTGGCAGGCGCATTGGTGAGGCCAAAAGGCATCACAAGATACTCAAAGTGGCCATACTTGGTTCAAAAGGCAGTTTTGTACACATCCTCCTCTGCTATTTGGATTTGATTGTATCCGCTCCGCAAGTCCAGTTTGGTGAAGTATCTTGCTCCACGGAGTTGATCAAACAGGTCATCCATGCGAGGTAAGGGGTATTTGTTCTTCACTGTTTGCTGATTGAGACCCCGATCGTCAATGCACATGCGTATTGTACCATCCTTCTTCTTCACAAACAAGATAGTGGCCCCATATGGTGATATGCTAGGTTGGATGAACCCTTTCTGTAGCATCTCCTCAATTTGAGTCTTACACTCCTCCAACTCATGAGGTGATAGGCGATATGGGGCCTTACAAGGAGGTGTCTTCCCCGGGAGTGTCTCTATTTTGTGATCTACTCGCCTTTTAGGTGGTAATCCTGAGGGTAGATCATTGGGAAAGACATCTTGAAACTCATCCACCACATCCTTCAATTTCTCAGGAATTTGTCCAACGAGTTGTGCACTCTGGACTTCTCTTATTAGACCCATAAAACATCTATCGGTCTTATAAACAGTTGTCATCTCTACGACATATAGAGGCAGTTTCTGCCTGTGTGATTTTTCTTTAACCCCAATGATTGACCATTGGTGGATTCTCACTACTTTCTTCCTCCAATCCACCATTGGGTTGTACTGCTCCATCCATGGCATGCCTAAAATTGCATCATAACGGGCTAACTATATCACTCGCCATCAATTGCTTCTTGATATTCTCCTACAGAGAGGGTTACCCGTCTAGGTACTGATTCAATCCTCTCTGTTTGCCCATTTGGTAACTCTACTTCTTCACTTCCATCTCTCTCTAGATCCATTCCCAATCTTATTGCAACAGAGTGAGACAAGAAATTCTTTGTTGCTCCCGGATCTATTAATACTCTCACTTGATTACCTTCTAGGATTCCATTCACGACAATCAATTGTGAGGTTGCCTTTTGGGATCTTTGCGCATTATTATTCTTCCTTCCCTTGCTTCTCTGCTTCCTTATTGAGCAAGTAAGGCCGTGAGGTACATTTATTGGCGATCTTCGTTTTCCGAAGTGGTTTCCACTTCCTCTTCTTCAATGTGCCTCTCTATGTTGTTCAAAGATTGCCTGTACGAAGGCCGAGGGCCTCTAGGGAAACAAGTGCAACAATTGGTAGATATGTGCCCAATATGGCCACAATTGTAACAACGGCGTTGGTCTCCTTGAGTCCCTTCTCCTTGTGGAACTCCATCTCTTTGTTCTTCTACCCGTCCCTGCTCCCCTTGAAGCGGCCATGCTCCTTGATCCCGGAATTGAAGGTTGCCCAATTCCATCGGTATTGGTCCACCCATGTGTGGCATTTCTGCCCAATAATGTTGAGGTGGAACTACTCTTTCACCTCCACCTAATGCTCCTGCTATTCTCTGCACACAAGCAATAGCTTCAAATACCATGCGAGGGTTTTGCACCATGACTTCTTGGCGAATCTGCTCTTTCAACCCTCGTTTGAAATTGTTGAGAGCCTCTGTTGGACTCATGTTGGTAATTGCAACTTGTAGATCCAGAAATGCCTCCACATACTCTTGAACGCTATTCTTCTGTCTCAATCCCCATAGTTTGGTTTGAGCCATCTGCACAGAATCCACCAATTGGAAATTCTTCAGCAGTCCTTCTTGCATTGTTGTCCATGTGACCTCCCTTCTCTCTGCCAGCATGGATCATTCCCAAGCATCATACCATGTGAGGGCTTTATCGGTCAAGTACCCACATGTAAACACGTCTATAGCATGCTCTGTGATCTCTGTTGAGAACAATCGAAAATATAGATTCATTCTCGAGTTCCAATTTTCCACTACTCCCATCGTACGCTGCCCCTTGTAAGGCTCGATGTTGCAGGTCTTCTTCATCCGGAGTAGCAATGTGGCTTCATCGTTGATAGGGTTCGTATGCACGGGTGCCTCTCCAAGTACTTCAGTTGCAGGTACTGGGTTTTGAGACGGCTCTTCTTCTTGCATGGTTTGATCGTTCCTGAGGATTTGCACTTGACTTTGTAATGGCTCCATGGTCATCTTAATCTCTCGAAATTCATTCAACATCCCTTGCATTCCTTGCACCAGCTCTTGCAATTGCGGATCCATGGTTCCTACAACACCCAATTGCTAACGTCTACTTCAATACAGAGTCAATATAATCACTCTGGAAGGTGCACAAACTATCGGAACTACCATTGGGACCTCAGGAGCTATCACTCATTGATAATACTCCTCACCAAAATTCCTAACCACAAAATCTCTAAACATCACTTTCGGTCTCACTACATAATGGATTTCTACTTGAGTGTTGAAAAGGAGATGATTTGGGACATTCATATCCATATTATCCTAACAGAATGTAGATCGTCAAATCCCACTCTCTGTTATATATCACCACAGGTAGAATCACCGGGTTTGGTGAGTTCATCACTCTATCCATGAATTCCCCACCAAAGTGATAAACTAGCGATACTCTCATCTGCTCACGCTGGATGTACATAACCTTGATGTGGAATGGGTTTGAGAATGGAAAGCTAGGTGCGGGAAATTGTCTCCCCGGTGCATCCATCCCATTTGCTCTCTAAAGTCCTTCCTAAGTCTAGCGATTACTCTATGTTCTCCACCTCAAATTACTCAGTTTCAGTAGTTCGTGCTATTCCAAGAGGGGTGATCCACTCTCTTGGACTAGAACACTCGCTCTGATACCATTGTAATACTCCGAGGACAAGAGAAGAGAGAAAACACAGATTGCACACTCAAACATTCGATGCCCCAAGGGAGCACCTTCTCTTTATTATATAGACAAAGAGGATCTCCTCCAAGGAATCTCCACCATAGGATTAGTGACACAGATAGGTGACATGTCAGCAAGCTCTACCCTTGGATTACTTACTTGGATGGATGACCTGTCTGGTCTAGGTCCTATCTGGTTGGTCAAACAAGCTTTGACTAGAGGGAATCTTTTAAGGAATCTTCATGTAGGAATCTCAAAATCACGTGAGTAAGGTACCATTGGAAAGCTCTCGACAAGACAAAGCAAGGAAGAGGGAAGGCCAGTCTCTCCTCTATTGGAGGGAGGGACAATGCACATTTTCGAGGCCTAATTCATCCGTTTAGGCCTCCAAAATTGCCTTCAAAGATTTCAGGCATATTTTGGTTCCTACTCTATTAGTAGAAGTCCCCTTTTGGTGATACCTCTTTTTGATCTGTTTAGTCTATCATGTGTAACATCCTTCCAGATGTTACCATACCAAACCAATTCTCACCTTTAAATCATATGTCTAGCTATTGGTTCTAAGGTTCTCAAGTCTATTTCGGTTTCTCCCCTATTAGTTGAAGTACTCTTTTGGTGATACTTATATCTGATCTATTTTGACCATCATGTATAACATCATTCTAGATGTTACCAAACCAAATTTCACATCTAGATCATATGGCTAACCCTTGGTATTACACTTACCTTATCACTTTATAATTTTTTTATACAAGAGCATTTATCTTCTTTGCCTCCTACTTATATAGGTCTTTCATCTTTTTCATCTCCTCCTTCTATCTATCATCCTTTCTCTTATTGGTATAAATGACCTTATGAAACCTATGGTTGAGTGTTGTGTAATCATGACATGGAGGTTGAATTATTGGTATTGTGGTAGAAGAAGTTCCATCATCTACAAAGCCAAATCCATCAAGTGAATTAAAAATTTGGCTCCTTTGAGGATATGTGTGCTTTAAGCTTGAGTCACCTCTTCTCCTCCTTTGGTTTGTACTCTACTTGGAAGGTCTTCACCTTTGGACTTGATAACCACCTTCTCTTTGGGTTATTTCTCTTGTCCTTTGGACTCTTGTTACCCTTCACTCTAGAGGTTTTGTTCTTGCCTCCTTTTGGTATCCACCTACTCTTCTTCATGTACATCCACTTTTTGGGTAGAGAAAGGAGGTTCCTTTTGGCTAATGTGAGGTTTCTTCTTTTGTCATTGGCTTGGTGTTCCTAGTACTCTACTTATCTAGATTTGGAGCAAATTGTACATCTTTATATTGCTCCTTTCCTTCACATCTCAATGTAGACCAATGCAAGGTTAACCCTTCTTCTTCTTCTTGGTCTTCTTTTTTGGAGTCTTCTACCTCCTCTTGCAAAGATACATCAATTACTTCAGGATTCCTTCTTGATCTCTTGGCTTGATTTTGAGGTTTTGATGAAGTTGTCCTTGTCTTCTTATTTGTCTATATGGGAGTTCCATCTTTGTCCACCAATAGCAAATTCTCCAGATTTTACATACTTTGCATCAACCACTTGGTACTTCTTGATGAAGGGTGCCCCTTTGGGTTGCAAGGCAAAGTACTCTTTTGGATGGAAGTGGCTAGGAAACTTCTTGTGCTCCTCCTTAATCATCAAATTTAACTCCTTGTAGAAGTGTATGGAAAATAGAGCTAAGTAAGTTGCTCCATGTAATACCAATAGCCAGATAGATGATCTAGAGATGAAATATGGTTTGGTAATATTTGGAAGGATGTTATACATGCTTGACAAAGTAGATAAGTTTTAGGTATCACCAAAAGATACTTCTACTAATAAGCCGAAAACCGAAACATGCTTGGAAACTTTAGAATCAATAGCTAGGCATGTGATCTAGATGTGGAACTTGGAGTGGTAACATCTAGAAGGATGTTACACATGATGGAGAATGTAGATCAGATAGAGGTATCACCAAAAGAGCAATTCTACTAATAGGGCAAAAGCCAAAATAAGCCTGAAAACTTTAGAGGCAATTTTGAAGGCCTAAATGGATGAATTAGGCCTTGAAAACATATAATCCCCCTCCCTTGGCAAATTTGAGATTAGTCTAGCCTTCCTCCCCTGGTTTTTCTCACCAAGAGCTTTCCAATGGTACCTCACCCATGTGATTCTAAGATTTCTACAAGAAGATTCCCTAAAAGATTCCCTCTAGTCAAAGCCTATTTGACCAACCAGATGGGACTTGGACCGACATGTCACCCATCCAAGCAAGTAATCTAAGGGTGGAGCTTGCTGAGAGGTCACCTATCCATGTACCTACTCTTATGGTGGAGCTTCATTGGAGTAGATCCTCCTTGGCTATATAATAAAGAGAAGGTGCTCCTTTGCAGCAGTGGAGGATTGAATGTGAAATTTGTGTTTTCTCTCTTGTATCTCTCTTGAAGAGTTCTCTTGTCCTTGGAGTATTATACTCCACCATCTTCTTTGAATCCTTTGTACAAGCTCTCTGCTTTGAAGTAGAACATATTTGCCCAATTTATTGGTTCCCTTTTGTACATGTATTCAAATAAGAATGCTTGGCTATTGATGAGGTAAGTTGTTCTTTTTGGCCAAAATAGTTTCATTACTACTTTGACAACTGCACTCATTCCGGATCTTTGTAACTACCCACCCTCTAGCCATTATCAATGGACCTCTTCTAGGCAAAGAATGCTTTAATTTGGTCACCAAATGCTTTATTTGCATACCTAAACTTTGAGTCAAGTATCATTACCACATATGTACCTACATTTGCATTGAGAAATATTTGCAAATTCTCCACAATCCAATTGTAGGGATTTCCTCTTAGGTCTCTTTTTACTCCAACTTTCCTCCACTTCATCTCATAGATGATTGCAAAATCAATCAACTCTCAAATCTAGAGCAAGAAGGAAAGATGTTTTCTTTGGATTACCTCACTCTTTGTCATGCCATTTGTAGTGTCGCATCTAGATTGCTTAGACATTGGAGTTGCAGTGATAGTAGTTAGAGGTATTTCAGCAATTTCCCATAGATTACTCTCCGATGGTCAGATTTTGTGTTTGGGGTACTGACTTCACGATGGGGCCCACGGTCACTTTGCACCGTTCGCACCATCGAGTGTGTTTTCAGCAGGACCGTTAGGGTTCTAGACCTAGCTCAAGTCCAGAGGTATACTTTCAAGGCTTTGAGACATAGGGCTGTGGGCTATGAGAGGCTACAAAGGCCTAGAAGGGCCAACAAGCCAGCTTGTTGGCGTGAGGCTAGCTAGTTTAGAGTAGATCTTGGTCATTGTTTGGCAAAATCTGCCCATCCTACTAGATTGTGCGCAATAAGGTTTAACCCCTAGATCTTTTGTTCTTAGATTGGTGCCCTAGCCAATTGGTCCACCCTCACTTGTTGTCCTAGTGAATGTGCCACTATTATTTATACACTTGTAGCTTTGGCTAGGACAGACAGTTGATCCCATTCTTGGTGATCCTAATAGCTTGGGATGTAGATACAAACTTCTCTTATGTCAAATGCCAAATGGTGGCAGATTCAATCCCGTGTTGCTGTATGAGATGGAGAGTTTTTGTTTAGATTTCTTGTGATTGGACCCCCTCCATTCTCTGCTTCCTATTTATGCACCACGTTTGTGTGAGGTGCCCTAAATTTAGAGCATTGGTGCTTTGGTGTGCTCTCGATAGTGAGGCTGGAGTCAGTCACCTTTGTTTCTCTTCAGTGAGGCAAGAAGTGATGACATATAGACCATGAGAGTGTGTGTTGTGATGGTAGGTTACAAGTTTCCTTTTTCCCTAGTGTAGTGATCTTAGTTAGAGTTACATTAGCAGGTGATGTTCTGTGGTTATTGGCACTTGATGGTGCCCAATTGGTGTTGGCACTTGGTGGTGTACTTGCAATTGCGGTTGCAATTGGTGGTTCCGATTTGCGGTTGCTTTGTCATAATAGAGTTCTTTGGGGATTCCAGAGGAGTTAGCCCGGCAATACGCATTGGGTTTACTTGGAGTGGCGCTTGGTATCAGCCTATATCTTGGGTCCTAGTGAAGGAAGAGATTGACTCTAAGTTGGAGTTTGACGCATGAGTTGATTCAATTGAGAGTGCACTTGGTGTGTCCGCACTGTTGTTGTAGAACATGGACAAGATTTATGTGGCCTCCAAAGGCCCTAGGCATTACTCTGGTACAATGGATACCATTGAGTTGGATGACTTCATCATGGAGTTTGAGGTGATAGTTGGTGTGAATTGCAACAGATGCAAAACCCTACTTTGTTTACACCTTTCATGGCATAGAAGGGGTTCTTTTAGCACTTGGAGGGTCTGCCAATGGACGACTACCATGAGTTCAAGAGAGCTCATTTGGAGGAGATTGAGTTATGGAGATAGTATTGGTCTCCAAACTATGTCTCTATCACTTCAGGCTCGGTTGCCAAGAGTAGATCGGCTGTACCCACGAGTTCTAGCTCATGTAGTGTTGGTGGAGCTAGTGGAGGTGCACTAGTTGGAGATAGTGCTACCACAATTGGAGGTACCACTGCATGAGGTCGTGTGGTACTAGGGTTTAACCCCATGCTGGAGTTCTTCCAATGTTTGAGGCAAAACTACCAGGGAGTACGGACTGACAAGCTGAGGAGCTTGCAGGATTTCTAGCTGAAGGCTAGAGAGAGCCTATGCAAGGCATATACTCGCATGAGGCGGCTGATTAGTTTCACTCAAGGAGTTACTAAGGCTCAGGCAGTCCAATGTTGGTATGGGATATTGGACAAGGAGTTGCAACATAGAGTTTGTGATGCTACATTGTTACAGGCTACTTTGCATACTTTGGCAGTGGTCTTTGGTTTGGCTGAGCATATTGAGCTCAACATGGTGGAGGAGAGGGTGGTGACATCTAGATTTGGTAAGGAGACCTCATCCACAGTTGTTACTTCTTCTAGAGTGCAGTAGAGTGCACCACTCCTAGTTGGTTTTCATGGATAGGGTGGAAAGCCCAAATCCTATGGAGCAAATGGAGGGCCTATTGTATTTAGACCTTTACCTTTCTTTTCAGGTCAGCAATAGCCAGTGAGTGGTAGTGTTGCTTGTTGGAATTGTGGTAAACCTCACCATAGGAGAGAGTGTACTCAAGGTAGCGGACCTGATACCTTTGGTGTATCACAACCAGCACAGAGGCAGTGTGAGCATTGCCACAAATTTGGTCATAGTGGTGACCGGTGCTTTGACCTACACCTGGAGTTACGGAGTGGTAGGGCTACTATGGCAGGTAGTAGAGGAGCTCCAGTTCATGGAGGACAAGGTGATAGAGGTGGTGGTAGAGGATCTACACCTAGTAGGGATGCAGTACCTGCTCTTACTTTTGATACAACTATGGCTACTCGGATTGAGCAGTTGGAGCAGAGATTGGCTAGTATGGCCGTTGCTCAGAGGAGATCAGATTCGGGTGCTGAGGCTTCCACCTCATATGTTGGTGATAGAGATACTTTGGACTTCATGTGTGGAGCAACACAAGTGGATGCATCTACAGCAATGACTATGAGTGCAATACGTGGTCTAAAGCCTAGAGGAGCATCAGGGGAGTTGGACTCACAAAGAAGAGAGGTTAAAACTTTCCTAGTCTTTTATGCTATCTGAGGCATTGTAGACAACATCCATGGCTCCTAAACATCCTAGTGCAGGTGTGGTTGGTGGTGATGGGGTGCATGATGGACTACCTAATAGTCAGCCACGTGCTACTACAAAAATTGAATCAAGCACAATGTTGGTGGCGCCTCAGCTGATTATGCGGTGCCCTTTGTTTTCAGCTAGTGACATGTTTACTTTGGGAGTTGACCCAATCCCAGTGTTTTGGTTGGCTGCGATGCTTTGTGAGAGTAGGGATGATGTGGTTCTTACCACTAGAGCAAAGGTGGTTGATAGTGGAGCTGACTTAGTTGAGGAGCATGGGATCCATTCAGCGACTAGTGGTTTATGGTAGGCAGCAATGGCTAGACTAGAGGAGTTGCCAACTAGACCAACCTTTGAGAGAGCGTGGTCCACACCTGGTATTGTCCTATTGGATAATCAAAGGGGGATTTTTTGCTTGGTGGGACCTTCAAGGAAGGTCTATACACCATAGAGAGTCTTGCTAGACTCTGGTGTGCAGCCCCTTATGTTGAAGAAGGTTGCAGTAGTTGTTTGGAGTTACGAAAGATAGATGTAGAGAGGTGTCCATTTCAGATCTAGATATATTTAGGTGGTGGTTCGACATAGTACATCACATGTGGGGAGCTCGTTGTCCAAGTTCAGCCTGGTCATCCAATTGATAGCTTGATGGTGAGAGCTCAGACTATTGTGACAATAGTTGAGTCATACAATGTGCTAGTTGGGGGAGTAGTGTACCCCATGGGTTTCAGTATTGACTATTGGGAGGAGACAGCCTCCTATAGACCAGGTTGGCAGTCTGGTGAGGGACGAGTATGTTGCCTACTAGTATGCTTCAATAGTGGCAATCTTGGCTCACTACAGTCCGAGACCATGGCATCATCAGTTTTAGCTTTTAGTTGTGCAATTACTTGGCCTAGTGATTATTGGAGAGGAACGCCCATGCAAAGGATACTCCAGTACCAGAGGAGATCACTTGGATTTGGAGTACAAGTGGGATTTTTCCATCCACCTTGGATGTTCCATTGTGGAGTTCAAAGGAGGCATTGCAGCAACATGCAGATCGGTTGGTGCAATAGGCTTGGAGTGGAGCCTTTGTATCACCAGAAGATGAGTGTGAGGATTAGCCTCCAGAGTTGATTACCTTGACAACTCTGGTAATCAACTCTGGAGGCTAATCCTCACACTCAATATCCAATAGAGGGAGTATGTCTATAGGAGTTGTTCGGTGGGATTAGCACCGGACTAGTTGTGGTCCTACAGGTGGGTATACGAGTACAGAGGTACTTGTATGTGGAGAAATATGAGACTACTAGGCAAGTCTCTCTACATCATGTGGCACACTTGGCCTATTGGTATCTAGAGTTATTACCGATGTCAGCAGTCAGAGGTTACCAAAAGGCCCTACTAGCAAACATTTCCTTACGGGGGCGCATGATCTGGAGAGACATGGGCCTATTCACTTGGTGATTTTTGGATGGCCATGTTAGGGACATACACGTGCTGGCCAAGGTTTGGGTCTTCACGATCCCTCTTCTTGTTTGTTTTGAGAGATGTTATGGATACTACAACATCTCCAAGTTCATCAGTCCATTTCTCCAACTTACCTTTTGGAGAATGTTCCTTTGATGGGTGATTCTCACACCAAAGTAGTGATGAGTACACATCACGTCTATTCTTGGATGGGACCTACTGTATTGTTAGATATAGCCAGAGTAGGATCACGGGCTTATCATCTTCATCTTTGGTGGATGAACCTTTCCTAAAGAGGTTCTACAACATGCATATGATGGGATTCCAGCAACTAGACCACATCCTTGTTGATGACATCTTGGATGTGGGACGTCAGTCTTAAACGGTGGTAGTGGCTGATAGGTCATCTATGGCAATGGTGAACCTAGTTGGACAGTCTAGAGCCACTTTTCCCACACTTATAAGTTTCCTAGGCTTTCATACTTGTTGAGAGGGAGGACCTGAACTTGTTTGGGACTCATAGTTATAGTAGTTAGTGGAGCCCAACGCCGATAAGAGAAAGCGGGTGATGGGTTTTTTCACTAGTATTATAGCTATTCCAATAATATTAGAGGCATCCAAGCATCAGGTGTTAGGTCAGGCTATGGACTTGAATTGTTTGACTTGGATTGTGAGCCTTGGTTTTGCAAAGCAGTGTAGGATGTGCTTGATAGGCATCACCACTCAAACACTTGTGAGCTCTATGCCTATTGAGATGATTCTAGCACATGTTGGGGGCAATGGACCGAGTGGACATGGTATTCTTGGGACACATCAAGTAGCTACTAGGGAGAGTGGTCTACTTGGAGTCCATCCAGAAGAGCGTGAGCTACTTGGATTACACCCTTGGTCCACTTGGGATGTAGCTAGAGGATGTGTGGAGCTTGCAGCTAGAGTGGAGGGAGTTTTTCACACAGAGGTTAGAACCTCTAGTGGTCGAGGGCATGACACTATTGCTCCCAAGGGCCCAATGTAGCATCCAGTCAGTAAGTCTTCCACTCCTATGACAATTATAGAGGATACTTGGGAGCCAAATCTTGGACCCAAGCTTACAAGAGAGGAAAGACAGAGAATTGGAGGTTCTTGAGGAGCTACACGAGTTGTTTTTCCTTCAATATGAAGGATTTGGGACCTAAAGGGACCTAGTATATGGATTGAGCTGACTAGTGATACACTAGTTTTTTGACATCCTTACTCGCTATAATGATATGGAGAGGACATTGATTTAGAGTCAAAGTAGAGACCTTTTTGAGGTTGGTTTGGTAGAGATCTCACATGGAGAGTATGCATCAGCTATAGTGATGCCAACCAAGAAGGATATGCATGGCAACTACACAGATAAGCAGATGTGTAGAGATTACCATCCTATCAACCGATAGACTATGGCTGATTGGTATGTCATGCCTACACCAAAGGCAATTTTTGATGCAATTGGGCATGCAAAGGTCTTTAGTATTTTGGATCTTAGAGCATGATATCATCAATTGTCAATCAAGGAGGAGGATAAGTTCAAGACAACATTTTAGGCTATTGATCCTCACGGTAAGGATGTGTTATATTAGTGGAGGTTCTTACCATTTGGGTTAAAGAATGCTCTTGCTTAGTTCTAGAGGGTCATGGATAGGATCCTAGCTGGATTGGATTTTGCTCGGTGCTATATTGATGATATTTTAGTCTACAACACTACTGTGGATGAGCATGAGAGATAGTTGTTGGAGGTGTTTGAGAGGTTGAGATCTCATGGACTCAAATTACATCTTGGGAAGTGTAGGTTCTTCCACCAGCAGGTTGAGATTTGGGTCACACTATCTACCTTAGAGGACTTGGTGTTCAGTAGACCAAGGTGGATGCTATTTCACATATTCCTCAGCCTACGGATGTGAGCAGAGTGCAAGCATTCCTTGGGTTGGAAAAATTCTATCACCACTATGTTAGAGGATTTAGTGCCATTGCCAAGGCCTTGACAAAGCTTACCAAGCTTACACAAGAGTGGTGTTGGGGAGATGAGCAAGAGAGAGCTTTTGTAGAACTCAAGGAGAGGTTGACATCTTCTCCTATTTTGAGGAGACCGATCATAGGATGACCATTTCAGGTTCATACTGATTGAAGTATATTGGGGCTTGGAGCATTGGTCACCTTGCATGATGATGAGGGGAAGGAGTTTGTGGTCACCTATGCTAGTTGCTCCAACAATTCAGCAGAGGCAAAGTATAGTTCATATGAGGGAGAGTCCTTGGCAATAGTTAGGGCAGTAGCACATTTTTGATATTACCTATTTGGTAACCCCTTCACTCTCATAATTGATCATCAGACATTGAGGTGGTTGATGGAGTTTGACAAGCTTTAAGGGAAGCTTCGATGATAGGCTCTGATTTTATAGGAGTATGATTTCATGATTATTCATAGATGTGGAGTGGTGAACCGTGATGCAGATGGGTTGAGTAGAAACCCATGTCCCAACCAGCAAGATCAGACCGGAGCACGTTGGCATGGTGAGACAGATGAGGAGATGGTGCCAGGTTGGCATGCATTGGCCTTGGCCTTTCTATGTATATTTTTTGAGGGTTTGGTTGTATCTCTCTCAGTGCATACAAGAGGAGTTATTAAGGTCACAGATCCAGAGAGTGAAGATATTGGTATAGTTCAGCAAGACATGCATGGTGACATCTTAGTGATGGACTATCTTTGCACTAGTGTTGTGGGTAGCACAATTGGGGCCAAGGAGAGAGATCATGTTCTTTAGGGAGCCAGACCATTCAAATTGGAGGGTAGACACCTTTTGTGTGTATGGGAGGATGGTAGAGTGAGAGTAGTACCATTTCCATCTCAAAGACTACAATTGGTCCGTCATGCTCATGAGGAGCTAGGACATTTTGGAGTAAAGCGTATATATAGCTTACTCTAGAGTCACTATTGGTGGGGTGGTATGCAGACCAAGGTATAGCATTTTGTTGCAAGATGTGTGGTTTGTGACCAAGTTAGAGCATCATTCAATGCTCCTACACCACAATTACACCCATTACCTATCAAGGGATTGGGTTACCGCTAGAGCTTGGACTTTGTCAGACCTTTACCATTGATTGTGAGATATCATTGATATGTTTTGGTGATTGTGGAGCACTTCTCCAAGTAGATTGAGTTGGTGGTACTTTTGACAAGTCCAGTGAAGGAACGGCTTACTTGTTCCTAGATCAAGTTCTTAGTCAGTTTGGCGCACCAGCTGAGGTTTTGATTGATCAGGGTATAGAGTTCTTGGGGGAGTTTCAAGTCTTGTGTGACAAGGCTTTGATTGATCATAGTACTACATCCCAAGATCACCCTGAGGCAGATGGCTTAGCAAAGAGAGTGGTTCAGACGATGAAGAGAGGATTGTGAAAGTATGGTTTGCAGAGAGGCCACTTGGGAGATTGGGATCTCCAATTACCTTGGTTGGCCATGGGCTATTAGTTCAGCCGGCAAGCCTCCGTAGCATCTTTCTCTCCTTACTTTCTACTCTAATGGATGAGATCCAGATTTACCTATAGCCATTTGTCAAGATACTACTATAGTCTTGGACTTGGATGATCCAGATGTACGGGTGAGTGCATGTTCTCAACGAGCAGAGATCTTTCAAAGAGTGATGTCAATGGCCTTTGAGAACTTGGCAATTGCTCAACATAGAGATACCTTACATTATGCTACTATTCAAGGAGGAGGTTATAGACCCTCAATCCGTCAATTTCATCCAAGTGACTATGTATATCTACAGTAGACAACACCAATGATACTTGATGTTTCGACAAGCCGGACTATCTTGAGAGTGCATGAGGTTTTGCCATCTGGATTCCTTGTGTTAGAAGGACGTGATGTTGTTGTTTGGAGGGATCATGTGTGCAATTGTATGCCATGCCACTTCCCAAACATTGATAGTACTATGGACCCAAGCTTGGCACTCGTACGTGCAAGCTTGAGATGTATGTTATGTGGCTCTTCTGGTGGAGCTACTACTATGTTAGTGTGTGATAGCTATTTGAGAGGATGGCATCTGGCATGTATGACTCCTCCCCTCACGGTGGTTCCTCAAGGCCAATGGTTATGTCCTAGGTGTACTTGACCTATAGCTAGTTCATTCTTTATATGGTATAAATTGCAGACATGCAACTAACAATAGGGCTCCATAGCACTTGGCCTTCTGATTGTTGCCCATCATAAGGTATACCATATACTTGGAGTAGATGGCTATCTAGAGTTAGAGAGACCTAACCGCCAGCTAGGGAGGCGATTGTGGCACTTTAGAGTCTGTGTATGACTTATGTGTGAGTTTTGCTTCTATAGTGTATGATGTTGACAACAATGTATGTTGTGCAGCCATGTATATATGCACAACAACTGTCACACCATTTGTAGAGTCGCATCTAGATTGCTTGAACATTGGAGTTGTAGTGATACTAGTTGGAGGTATTTCAATAGTTTCCCATAGATTACTTTCTAACGGTCAGATTTTTTGTTTGGGGTACTGACTTCATGGTGGGGCTTACCGTCACTTTGCACCATTTGCACCATTGAGTGTGCCATCAGTGGGACCGTTAGGGTTCTAGACCTAGCTTGAATCCAGGGGTATACTTTTGAAGTGCAGCTCTAAAGAGCTTACTTCTCTAATGTTGAGCCTTTGAGTTCCTGGCTATGGTGGACAGAGGCCGGCAAGCATCACCTAGATTCTCTTAGCTAGAGTGGGTGTGGCTTGACTATAATCAGTGCCTAGTTGTTGGTAGTTTATAGATTGACAGATCAAGTACTGATTTGAGTTGAGTTGATTCAAGTGTTGTAAACAACCTGATTACTTGTGGCACTTTAGAGTCTATGTATGACTTATGTGTGAGTTGTGCTTCTATATTGTATGATGTTGATAGTGATGTATGTTGTGTAGCAATGTATATACACACGATATCCTGTAGAAAATTGCCCACTTGTTGACTATTGGGCTACAAAGGATTACTCTGTGAATCTTCCTCATAGGTTTATTTACAAACACTATGTTGCTTATCACATCTTAAGGTAAAAAACCAACAACTATAAAGGATTGTAAAGAGCTACAAACACTACAAAGGTTTGAGATTTTTATTTGCTCTTTGTCTTCAAGATTGAGAATACTATCAAAAAGTGGAATTGCTTTGAGTGCACTTAATTTATAGCCAAAATTCTTCAATCAGCTGATGAGGAGTCACTCTCCACACATGCAAGCTCCTTAGAGAGTGAAACTAGCCTTTGGTTGAAGTTCTTTATCTAGATAATGGTGCATTCAAATTGATGTATTATCTTTGAGTCCAAAGGTCCTTCATACTTGAGTTGTTCACCTCTAACCATCCTTCCAACTTGACTCCTTTGGCATTCTTCTTTCAAAGGACCTTTTGCTTTGTACTTGTTCTCTTCATAACATTGCATGCATAAGCACAACTCCAAAGGGAACTCAACTAAGATGGTTTCTTTCCTAAACAAACAATTATTCTATGTCTCATTATAGAAAAGAGAAAAAGCAAATAAAAAACCAATCTTTGAGAAGATGTGAGCACCACAAGAGGATCTGAAGAATGAAAAAATTTCAACATCTTAATCTCAAAAAAATGGTATGGTTTTCACCAAGTGTAAAATAAAAATGCTTGAAGTCAATCAATTTGAACTTATCTTGCAACTACAATCTAAACTTTAAATCAACCATAAAAATGAAAATTATTGGGAGATCACTTCCAAAATCCTCCAAAAAGAGGATGGACAACATGGGCAAATAAACAATCTTTGAGAAGTGTGCACCACAAGAAGATTTGGAGAATGAAAAAATTTAACATCTTAATCTCAACAAAATGGTATGGTTTTCACCAAATATAAAACACAATACTTGAAGTCAATCAATTTGAACTTTTCATGTGACTACAATCTAAATTTTAAATCATCCATCAAAATAAAATTTATTAGGAGTTCACATACAAAGTCTTCCAAGATGAGGATAACCTTTTTCTTAACTACCAAATCTAAAAAGTGACTTTGTTCTCTTCATCTTAGCTTTTGACATGAAAGATGTTAAAGATCACAATGATGACAACTAATTGCATTAAACATTATGCTTCATTACATAAAACCAATACTTCTTAAACTTATATAGTCCTCATGTATTTTCTATCAAGCTGTAGTACCCACATTTTTTTGAGTTTTAAAGAAGAAGTGTGTTAGTAAAGCCAAAGGAGGGCTAAATAAGGAAGAAACATGAGGAATTATGTGTTGATGTAAACCCAAAGTTGACTTTGGGTCATAGTCCAAAGGACCCGGTTGGTCAAAACAAAATATGAAGAAGAGAACTTTGTATCATGTAGTGCAATCTGATCCAAAGATCTTATAACAAAATTCTTCAGGTTTTGCCAATCAAGAAAGTAGATAGGAAGAAAGTTACTATCTTGGGACCAAGATGTTCTTGAAAGTGATAGGAAAAAAACTCACAAAATCAGTGAGTAACACGTAGAAGTGACTAAAGAATGACCAATCAATGAAGGCCTATAAAATTGAGATTTCAGAGAGGAAGCATTGCAATGTCTAGATGCTACCTTATTCCTATTGAAAGTTGACCCAAAGGAATGCAAACTAAGAATATGCAAGAGGAGTGGGTTAGAATCTTGGGTTCAATCTTTCATAAGCGGAGAGTGAGGAGCACATGATGGCCCCAAAAGTGAGTAAGCAGAGGGTGGTGAGGGATCTTGCAATGCATAGGTTAGATGTAGTGGCAAGAATCAAAGTCTTATTGAGGCTTTGTATCACATTTCAGGCCTGGAACTGGAATTTGAGTTTTCCAAGGTTCATGGTAGAGATTGCCGCTAGTGATTGCAAGATGGGCCAAAGCATGAAGGGAAGAAAGGAAATCCAGCTTGATGGACTAAGTCAGATTGGAGATTGTATTGGGTAGAGAAGCAGGAGAGGTAGGAGGTGTCATATTCTATCGAAAGTGTGATGCGTTGGAGGAAACTGCCAAGGTGAGGAATTCTTTCAATAGACCTTGCACCAAGGTGGATAGTCATAAAGATCCAATGCAAAGAGTGATCATGAGCGTGATGATGGCTAGATTCAAGCCAGAGCAAACCACCTATGTCACAATGCAATAGGTAGTGTTTTTTCACCAGATGTTTGCAAGGGAGGTGGTGGACTGGGCAAAATGTCTACACCAACATGTGTGGCAGATGATCACTAGTTGGAGAATGGACATTCAGCCTCACTATTTTGTACCCTTTATGGCTCATTTCTACTTCAGTCTCAATCTGTTGACTTTGGAGGAGAGAAGTAGAATACAGTCCCACTTCACCTAGATCTACGCAAGGAAGCTGATGCGGATGAATGCTATTACATAGAGTGGGTTTGTGAAGGAGATGATTATAATATGAAGAGTGGAAAGCAGAAAATAGTGGCAGTGGATATACCCATGCCCAGAAAGCAAAGTAGACCCAAAGGATAAGTTACGCCGGTGCAACCTCAAAAGATACAAAAACTTCACACAAAGCCAACACCGGTGGAAGTGAAAGAATTGACTTTGGAGGAGGAATCAAAGGGAGAAACCAGGTCAAAGGGAGAAGCCTCGGGAGGAGAAGAAGAGTTCTCACTACTGAGTGAGGAATTGAGCAATGGCAGCAAAGGAGAAGGTGAAGTCCAACAATCCAGAGAAAAGGTTAGGGAGCAGAGAAGCCAATTCTGGAGGTCTCAACAGCCAAGTGTGAGTGTGAGAAGAAAGAAGAGGGAGCCTTGGTATGTCCAAGGGTTGCCAGGGGAAGAGAAGTACTCAAGTTGTCATTGTTGGACCAAGAAAAGCTACCACCAAGGAGGAGGAGAGTTTGGATGGAAAAACATTGAAGATATAAAGATCTTGTCTTTGGGATAAGGCACTGTTGAAGAATTACCTGCCAGAGGCAAAGATAATAGAGATAGCAAAAGGAAATGTGATGGGGTGGATTATCTGTCAAAGATTGGGTGTCCTCTATTGGTGTTTTTGCAGTAGAAGAAAGTGGAGATGACGAGTGCTAATCTAGAAGTGAAAGATAAATTAGCAATTGTGACAAAATGGAGTGAGGAGACCTCAGTGTTGAAAGAGAAAGCTAATGTGAGTAGAGATGGAAGCCGAAGAACTTCAGGTAGAGGTAGTTCTTTGGATTAAAAACTCAAAAGTGGTGAGGGAGGACATAGTGAAGTGTAGGGAGGATTGAAGGAGAAGATGGCATTGGTCAAGGTACTGTAAAAGAGAAATTGTTAATGTACAAGTGGAGGTGATACATTCAAAGGCAAGTGCAGCAATGATGGAGCAGGAGTTGGAGAGTATGAGGAAGAGAGTGCCAAAGAAGGACCAAGCTTGGGAGCAAGAGTTAACAGAGCATAGTCAAGAGGAAGAATGATTGCAAGGATTGTTGAGAGGAGCAAAAGATCAACTAGTTCTAAACAAGCAAGAGAAGGGACCAATAAAGGCTTTGTTTGACAATGAGTTGATGATGTATCAAAATGAGCTGGAGGAGGAGAGAAAGAAAGAGAAAGTAGAGCCGGGGACGGAGTCAGATGCAATAGGAGCGGTGGTAAAAGAATTGAAAGTGATGCTCAGTATGTAAGCAAAGGGTAAATTGGAAGAGGCAAGACTGCACAAGTTGAAGGTGTTAGTGTAGGAGACAAGGAAGCAAAAGGCAAAGGACATGGAGTTGAATAATCTTTTGATTTGTTTGCAAGATCGTGTAGATAGAAAGATGTTAGAGGTAGAAGATAATGTAAGTCTCAGATTAGATCTTGTTCGATCAAATATAGATAGACTTTGTAGTGAGATAAAGTTGGATACAAAGTTTGAATTAGTCATAGTAGGAGCGCAAGTGTCATCGGGTGAGTTATCTAAGACAATAGAAAAAGAATGGTCAGAAGATAATGATGTAGATAGAGTAGAGAGGAATGAAATTGTAGTTTGTAGTGAAGAAATAGTAGAAATAGAAGATTTAGGAGTAGAATTAGATAGACCTGAAGAAGGAGAAGTGATAAGAGGAATATTGGTTTGGAAGCCAAAGTTGAGGTTGACATCGGTAGTAACGGTTTTGAGATTTGAAGAAGTAGATAGGAAGAGGTGCATTGTTATTTTGGATCTACAAGTTGGAAGAGTTGTTGTAAAATGGTATATTTTTTAGTAACTGTCAATGCTTTGCCTATTTAAAGGATGCATTTGCAATGTAATATTGTTCAATATTCAATATTCATAATTCATAATTTTTGAAGATAGATAAAGCAAAAGTGATGATTCTAAATGCTTGTCGCTTGAGCTTAATTCCAAGTATCAAGTTTATGTGTGTATTTGTGAGTGTGTGGAGAATTTTGAAGTGAAAGTGAATGTGCTTGTTGGATGTTGGATGTTGGATTCCACAGCCTTGATCTTCATTCTATGTGTTTGATCTTGAGTGAAGTACAATCAAAGCAATGACTTGATAGATTTGAGAGGAATTGTAGTTTTGGTAGTATTCTGTATTTGTGAGTGCGGCATGAGTTTGATGTGAAGCAATTTTGATTGAGGAAGTTGTGCCTTCAATGGAGGGGTAGAACACAATTCTGAGGCAAAGTAGTTTTGCAATGAAGTAGCCATCTTTGGAAGAATCTAAATCATCACAATCAAAGTTGGTTTGGAAAGATTGGATAGTATTGTGATTATGGAGTGTTAATTTGTGATGAGACTATGATCAATGCTTGTTACTCTTTTTTGGGTGTGGTTTCTACCTGAGAGGTTAAAGATGCAATCAAGAAGAACTACATTGTTACTGTTTGCTTAGGATTTGACTATTTTTTACTAGTATCTCTATGTGAACAAACTTTATTTACCTGATTACCGCAAAAGTGATACTTGTTGGGTTGTCACACAAGCTCTTTCAATAAATTAGGGTTGTTATCTAATAAAAAATGACCAATCTTGCATTATAATAGCAAGCACATTATCCTTAAAAAATGACTAACCTTTTTGCTACTAAATAAGATTTTTAATAACTCCGTGGATGGATGACTATCACCATAAAATTCCCATCCCTTCAAGTCAAAATGTAGATGGTAAATCCATTCACATTTACCAACAGAATCAATGAATTTTCCTCATGATTTATGAGTTTGAAAACTACGTACCAAAATGAGGTCATGAATTGAAAGAGCAATTGAAAGAGCATGGCTTGTCAAGGGTGAATTAAGAGAATGATAGTTCTATGTATCATAATTTATTATAAAAAAAAATTTGTAATAATAATCTGATAATCTAATGATATAAAACTTGGGGCCAACAATAGCTTATTTTATACATAGCAAATACAATTCAAAATCCAAAAAAACTCCTAGCTCAAGAAGAGTAATAAATAAATTTTTTGTGACAGTGTTTTTAAGAGATTACTTTTCTCATATTTAAACATAACTCACTTCTTATCCAATGCTTCATCATTTAACTAAGCAAGAAAGTTTTCTTTCATAGTATAACCAAATTTAATTCTATCATACCATATGTATTTATCATTTTTTTGAATAAATTATGAATGAGAATCATCAATTCATGACTTACTAAATCCTTTCTCTATTTAGGAGCTATAACTCAATATTTATATATCTAAATTTATTTATTTTTAAAAATCTTTTAATTTCAAGCATGTCAAACTCTCAAGTTAATCAAATGTGATCCATATGATATTAATCTACAGTACAAGGACAAGCTATTATAGATTTATGAAACAATTCAACCCTACATGAATAAAATCTCTTCATAATGTGGACTTGGAATCATTATTCCATCATAGCCTATCCACTTTTACAACCCTATGGTATAAATTCCAACTCATAAATATTGTATACATGAAGTCACCATAAAATTAAGATACTCAATTGAAGGAAAAATTATGATCTTTTTCTCAAGGTAATATGCTTATAATTAAATAATTCAAAAGGAAATAGTGATTTTAAAATGTACATTCATATCTAACTTTGAATTGAATAAGAAAATTATGCACTAACCAACAACTTTAGATTTTATAGATCCTATTTGTACCATCAAACAACAAAAGAATGCACTAGAATTCAAATAGAAAACTAGTTAACTTTAGAGTGAATTTAAATATTTTATTCTGATTTATATTCAACAAAGAAGTATTTATATTTCACATTTTATATCATTTTAATAACCTTGGAATTCAAATACGTTTATTTTGTGAAGGCAAAAGGTATATAGAGATACTCGTTTCAAATTGATGTAACATACTTTAATGGGAAAAAAATTAAACTCTTGATTCATAATCTAATATTTAAAGATTTGTTTTACATTTTCACCTCTAGTCAAGATGAGAAAAGAATTTTGATATTTAACATTTATCAAGAAGAATGATTTGAGAAATAATGCTATTATAGTAATCTCATTTAATGTATTAATTAAGTAGAATTTTTTCATAATAGTTACTTGAAAATTCTAGAAGATACTTAAAGAGTACCAAAATGAATATCTAGAGGACAAAGGAACCTTCTTCAAGACTAAGTAGGTTGATACGGTACTCAAGAACCTTCTTATAGACTTGGATTGTATTATGTTGAAAAGCTTTCCTTAAGATTGACTAACAACTAAGAAGTAACCTCATTTACTTCATTTCTAGTAGAATTGATCATCCTTGGGCCATTTGAAGTACATCTCATTTTATTATTAGTCCATTTCTTCTCTTTTAGGTCCTTAATTTTTCTCTTAAATTTTGGTATTTTTCATCAATGTTATATTAAGATGGGATGAATGGAGTCTATCTTGAATAAAAACCATCTCCAAATCATTTTGATTTAAGTTTTGTATCCATACATTCCTAAGTAGACTTTTCATCAATTTATAATATCTCATTTTGATAAGAAATTCTTGGATACTACCTTTACAATGAATGTACCCTAAGTGTGTCTAGTGGTCAAAGCTTAATATAGTTTTTCTCTAATTATTTATATGCTAATTATATCAAATAATAAATTATTATTTTCCAAATAAAGATAAAAGATAAATCTTAGTGGAAGTATTAAGTGGAAAAGAAATAAAAAATTTTGACTCAATTAATTTTTGGCAAAATTTAAACCACTAAACTGTATTTTACATACATTGAGAAATAAAATGAAATTTATAGACCTCATTAATTTTGGGCAAGAATTAAATCACTAAAATTTATTTTACATGAGTTAAAACCTTGTATGTATTTAAATTTTATTTTAAGTAGAAACCAAAGATTCACAAAACTAGAATCACAAGATTGGATTATATATGGATGGAAATCTTATATACCAATAAAGATAAAGATAATTAAGAGAAAACTAGACCAATGAGAAGAAGCAATGCTATGATTGGGAAATTATGTTTCTTTAATACTTGTTAGTGAAAAACCTTAACAAGTCATTCAAGCCTATTGTAAAAAAGAGGCTTGTAGATAAAAATAAAGATGATTTACATGAAGTAGATGAAATTATTCCCATGGAGATTGATGTGATCCTATGAACAGTACTTACCAATGTTGAAAATATTCCTTTATGAAAAGTTAGAATGGCTCTACTTTTTCATATCTTGACATATAACTTGAGCATCATCTTGTAAATTATATACACTTTATAGGAATGGAATTATTTTTTTCATGCTAAATATATAGAGGAGAAAATTAATCAGGAAAATTTTGATACAAAATCAAACCAACCAAGAAGCTTATGAGGAGCTCCATAAGTCATAATAGGTTTGAGAGGTCAAACATATCTATTTTGTCCTCATTATATGATCCAATATCATCCTTTGAGGATGCTTTTTTCTTATGGTTAGTTAGAAAATTACATAGAAATATAATTTATAAAGGAGATAGTGCTTTTGTTATACCAAGAAAGGGAACTTCTATATATTGGTTGATGGAAAGTAAGGACTTACCTTTTGGTAACATGGGGCTTAGCCCGATGTTACCTTTTTTGTCTCTCCCTTGTACGGCTTGATGGGGTCTTCCCATCCTTCATTTTTCCTACGCGGTCGCCTTTTTTTCCCTTTTGAACATTTAATCTGATATCTCTTCAAATTGAACAAGGTTTATAAAGCCAATGAAATTCATAGTTGCACGCTTGTACTATGATTTCAAGAATACATTGGCTTGAATATCATTGTCCAAAGTTAATAAGGCAAAGAAAAAATTAATATTCTATACAAGGTAAAGTATTATCCTTGGGAGTTCTTGCAACTTTGGTAACAACATAATATAAAACTTGACTTGGAAGATGATTCTATACATAATGAGCCATTTGTGAAGGAATAAATACTCATGTTGTCAACTTATGTCAAGCCAATGATAATGCAAGAGTTGATAAAGAAAAAAGTGAAAGTATCAATTTGAAAAATAATTAAAGAGGCTACAAGAATGTTCATACATACATTTATAGATGATTTATCATATTTTTATCTTCTTACTGAAGAATGAATTAAAAAGGTAAGTTTGTTTGCTAAAAGCACACTCCTTACTACTCTTAATAAATAAACCGACCTATCAGATATTCTTAAGATTAGAAAAACTTTGAAAAGTTTTGATTTAGCTTATGGAGAGCAATTTTGTCAAGTATTTTGCCTTCAAATAGGGAACAATTATGTTATTTGTTCAAAATAAAGATGGTAAAATTTGATCTTTTATTTATTTTTATGAAAAATAATTCATGAATAATATTTATCTCTTATCTCAAGAAGATAATTGGTTGAATTAATAAATTGGAGTTAAGTTCTTTCTTTTATTACAACATTGAAGTGATTATTATTCAATCTTATTCCATTAGGTCTTACTACAATTCTTTCACTAGGTCTTATTAGGATTATTTATATATGAGTGTATTGAGTATTGAAAAAATTACTGGATAAAATTTTCTATATGATATTTGATATTCTGTCTTAATGATATGCTTATAAATTGTAACACAAAAAGCAAACAGTATGCTCATATTAGTTAAGCATTGGATATTTATGTTGAGTAAATTCTTTTATAAGAGATCAAAATTCAAGTTCTAGAAAGACTAAGTTATCCTCTTAGGTCAAAAGATTTTAGTTGATGATAGCAAGATAAAGGAGTAAAATTTCAAACATAATATGGCTTTGAAAACTCCAAAAGATACTTATGATGATCAAGGATTTTGCATTGTTACACATATATCACAACACCCCTCATCAATATTTAAAAAAATATCTAATTGTAAAAAAGGAGAAATTTCCTTTTCAAAAGTTTAAGGGCTTTGTGTCAACTTGTTCTTTCTTAGCACTATCATGCTTAGTTACATAACACTCATTGCATGTTGGTGTATTTCTCATATGTGCATTTTGTCTCTAAGTTCAGTATTTTGTTTATGGCTTTCCAAATGAGTGTTATTTGGGCAAGTTAAACCCATTATAGTGTAGTGTTCTTGTATGATATATTATTAGGTTCTTTAAGCAAAGAAACTTTGATAGGTACACATCTCTACTAGTGGTGCAGAGCATTACCTTATCTTTTATTTTGTTCTAAAATGTGTATTAAGTGTAACACTAATAGCTAGACATATTATTTAAAGGTTAGATTTGGCTTGGTAACATTTGAAAGGATGTTATATATGATGGACTAAGTAGATCAGATAGAGGTATCACCAAAATAGTACTTCTACTAATAGAGTAGGAGCCAAAAATAGGTTGAAAACTTTAGAGTCAATTTCAGAAGCCTAAACGGATGAACTAGGCCTCAAAAATATACAAATTCCTTTGGAGGAAAGAAAGAGTTGGCCTTTTCTCTCCCCCTTTTTTGTCTCATTAAGAACTTTCCAATGGTACCTCACCCATGCAATTTGAGATTCCTACAAGAAGATTCTCTAAATATTTTCTTTGGTCAAAGCTTGTTTGACCAACTAGATAGGACTACCAATGTGTCAATTATGCATGGAACTAATCTAAAGGTAGATCTCATTGACATGTCACAAATCCATGTATCTAATCCAAGGGTGGAGGTTCCTTTGAGGGAATCCTCTTTGCTTTATAATAAAGACAAGGTGCTCTTTTAGGGCATCAAAGTTTTGAGTGTGAAGATATGTGTTTCTTTTTTTGGGTTTCTCTTGGGGGTTCTCTTGTGTTCAAAATATTACAATGGTACCAGAGCAGTTGTTTCAATCCAAGAGAATAGATCACTCCTCTTGGAGGAACATGGGTTATAGCAATTGAGTAATTTTGATGAGAGAAATCATAGTGCAATCAATAGATTAGAAGTCTTTTAAAGAGAGGATGAGATGGAGGGTCTTGGAGGAAAATTTCCTACACCTGGCTTTCCATTTTTGAATCCATTCTACATCAAGATTATGTATATCTAGCAAGAGCAAGTGAGAGTATATCTAGTTTAGCATTTTGAAATAGAGTTCATGGATATAGTGATTAATTTACCAAACCCGGTGATTCTACATGTAATGATCTATGATAGAGAGTGAGATTTGACAATCAAAATTTTGTTATGATGAACTTGAACGTACCAAATCCTCTCTCTTTCAACACTTAAGTAGAAATTTATTATGTGATTAGACCAGAAATGATGTAGTCCATAATTTTGATGAGGAATATTATCATTGAGTAATAGCCTCTGAAGTCTCAATGGTAGTCCCAGGAGTCTGTGCCCCCTCATGAGTGATCATATTAATTCTCTATTGAAGTAGGAAGCAATGATTGAGAATTTTCCATGTGTAGGAATCATGGACATGTAGCTATAAGATTTGATGCAAGTACTGCAAGAGATGTTGAACGAGTTTCAGGAGATCAAGATGATTATAGGGACATTGCAAAGTCAAGTATGTACCTTTAGGAATGATCAAACAATGCAAGAAGGATAACTATCTCAAAACCCAATACCAGCAATTGAAGTACCTAGAGAGTCACTCATGCCAATGACATTGACCCTGGTCAAAAATGAAACCACATTATTACTATGAATGAAGAAGACATGCAATATCAAGCCTTACAAGGGGCAATGTTCTATAGGAGGAGTGGAGAATTGGATCTCAAGAATGAATCAATACTTCTGGTTACTTACAATAGAGATCACTGATCATTCTACATGCATGTTTTCATGTGGGTACTTGATCAATAAATCCCTCACATGGTGCGATGCTTGGGAACTATCAATGTTGATAGAAGGAAGAGAAGTCACTTTGATGGCAATGCAAGAAGGATTGCTAAAGAATTTTCAATCCGTGGATTCCATATAGATAGCCTGAACTTGACTAAGGGAGTTGAAGCATAAGAACATCATGCAAGAGCATGTGGAAGCATTTCTTGATCTACGAGTCACAATAACTAACATGAGTCTAGCAAAAGTTCTGGACATTTTCAAATGAGGGTTAAAAGAGTAAATTTGCCAAGAAGTAATAGTACAAAATCATCACATTATTTTTGAATCCATTGCTTGTGCTCAAAGAATAGTAGGGGCGCTTGGAAGAGGTGAAGAGATTGTCCCAACTCAACATTATTGGGCTGAAACACAACATTTTGGTGGACCAGGTCCTATGGAATTGGGCAACATTTGGTTTCAAGACCAAGGAGCATGATCGCTCCAAGTAGAATGGGAATGGAGGGAAGAAAGGAGAGATGGAATCCCACAAGGAGAAGCAACTTGAGTAGAACAACATTGTCATTACGATTGTGGCTGAGTTTGGCACATACCCATCAATCGTCTTGCTCATCTTTGTAGAGGCCCTTGGCCTCAATACATGCAATTTGTGAACAACATCGAGAAACTAATTTAAAGGAGGATGAAAAAATCACATTAGAAAGCAAAGATAGTAAATGTACCTTGTGGTCTTATTGGCTCAATAGAGAAGCAGAAAAGAGAGGAGTAGAAGAAAGCGAGTGCACAAAGATCAAAGAAGACAAAGTCACAACTTATTGTCATGAATGGAGTCCTAGAAGGCAATCAGTTTAGGGTATTGATAGATCTTAGAGCAATAGAGAATTTCTTGTCTTGCTTTAGTTGCAATAAAATTGGATATGGATCTACAAAAGGATGAGAAGGAAGAAATAGAGTTACCTAATGGGCAAGTAGAGAAGGATTGAGTCATTTCTTAGAAAGGTAGCACCCTTTGTAGGAGAGTATCTAGAAGCAATTGAGCGGTAAGTGATATGATTAGCTCATTATGATGCAATCTTAGGCATACCATGGATAGAGCATTACAACCTTACAATTGATTGGCGGAAGAAAATAGTGAGAACTCAACAATGGAAGATCATTGGGTTTAAAGAAAGATCACGTAGACAAGAGTTGCCTCTCTATTTCATAGAGACAATAGCTATCTATAAGATAAATAGATGTTTCATGTGTCTAATAAGAGAAGTGCAAAGTGCACATTTCAACGGACAAATTCCTAAGAAATTGAAAGACATGATCAATGAGTTTCAAGATGTCTTCCTAGATGATCTACCCTCAGGATTACCACCAAAAAAGAAAGTAGATCATAAGATTGAGATAATTTTGGAGAAGACACCTCCTTGTAAGGCCCATATTGTCTATCACCTCATGAGTTGGAGGAGTATAAGGCTCAATCACGATATGCTATAGAAAGGGTTTATCCAACCTAATGTATATGGGGCTCTTGTCTTGTTTGTGAAGAAGAAGGATGGTACAATGCGCATGTGCATTGACTATTGGGGACTAAATCAAAAAATGGTGAAGAATAAATACCACTCCCTATGGATGACCTATTTGATCAACTCAATGGGGGCAAAACACTTCACCAAACTTGATATGCAAAGTGATTAAAACCAAATCCAGATTGCTGAAGAAACAGCCTTTTGAACAAGGTATGATCACTTTGAGTACTTAGTGATGTTGTTTGGCCTCACCAACGCTCCAACCACTGTCATAATTTTGATGAATGACATATTTTGTCCATACTTGGATAAATTTGTTGTCATTTTTCTGGATGATATCCTAGTCTATGGGGCTCTTGTCTTGTTTGTGAAGAAGAAGGATGGTAGAATGCACATGTGCATTGACTATTAGGGCTTAAATAAAAAAATGGTGAAGAAAAAATACCACTTCCCATGGATGACCTATTTGATCAACTCAATGAGGGAAAAACACTTCACAAAACTTGATATGAAAAGTGATTACAACCAAATCCAGATTGTGGAGGAAGATGTACACAACATTGCTTTTTGAACAAGGTTTGGCTACTTTGAGTACTTGGTGATACCGTTTGGCCTCACCAATGCACAAGCCACTTTCATGAGTTTTATGAATGCATATTTTGCCCATACTTGGATAAATCTATTATCATCTTCCTAGATGACACCTTAGTCTACAGTAGGACAATGATGGAACATAAGCACCATTTGCAAGAAGTCTTCCAGATTCTATGATAGAATCAACTGTATGCCAAAATCCCAAAGTGCAAGTTTGACAAGTTTGAAGCAAACTACTTGGGGTATAGAGTAAGTGAAGAGGGTATCCAAATGTTAGCAAATAAAATAGAAATCATTAAAAAATGGAGCACTCTAGAAGATCATACTCAACTCAAGAGCTTCTTGGGATTTACAGGGTTCTATCATCAATTTGTCAAGGACTTCTCCAAGGTTGCACAACCTCTAACAACACTACTTGGCAAGGAGAAGAAGTGGATGTGGAGAACCGCACAAGAATTGGCCTTTCAAGAATTGAAAGATGCATTTCTACATGCACCAATCTTGAAATGGTATGACCTAAAATGTCTAATCAAGTTGGCTATAGATGCATCAAGCATGACAATAGGAGAAGTCCTACAACAAGAGTGGCATGATGGATAGCACCTTGTTGTATATTTCTCTCAAAATTTGTTACCAAAAAAATGCAATTATCATACCACCAAACAAGAAGAGTTGGCCATTGTCCTTGCAACCAAGCATTAGAAGCATTATCTTGGTGTGAAGGGATTTGTAGTAGAGATAGACCATAAACCTCTAGTTTACCTCAAGACACAAAAGATCTATCAATAGATTTGGTGGGTAGAGTGGAGACAATGGTTCAATATGATGATCACATATGTGACAAGCAAGAAGCAACTTGTAGATGCATTCACCCAAATGCCAAGGCAAACAATTTGGTGGTGGAGGTCAAGATGAACCTTGAATTTTGGCCAAGGATTCTTGCTACTACAAAAATAGATTCACAATTTGTAGGAGCTCAATCATCCAAAGGCATCACTAGCACCCAAGGACTCATCTTTCATGATCATAGGTCATAGATCTTGGATGCCATGGACATAAGAACCACCATCCTAGCAGAATGTCATGATTTTGCCATTGTAGGCCACATTGGAGTGTATAAGAACTTGGATGCAATCAAATGCCATTACTATTGGCCCAAGATGAGCAATGAATTGATGGAATTTTTTGGAGCTACCTACTCTAAAATAAAATAAAGCTTTTAATCAAGTTCCCACATGACTCTTTCAACCCCACCCTACTCCTACACAATGTTGGGATAGGTAAGCATAGATTTGGTTTGTGAATTGCCCAAGACCACCTAAAGGGTTTGAATCCATCATAGTCTTTGTTGATCACTCAATAAAATGATTCATGTGCATCCTATCACCAAGGATGTGATTGCTTCACAACTAGCTCAATTGTACTTAGATATAGTTTTTTCTCACCATGGTCTTTCTTGAGTGCTCATCACCAATAGAGGCACTCAATTCACTTGTTTATTTTGGAACACCCTTTGGATTCTTCAAAAACCAAATTGACCATGTCCATGGCTTACCATCCATAGACTGATAGACAAATAGAGTGGAGTAATTGCACTATTGAAGACATGCTCTAGAGCTTCACCTTAGATGAGCAAGAGAGGTGGAACACCTTACTTCTATTGGTGGAATTTGCTTACAAAAATTTAGTGAATGCATCCACATAGGTCATACCATTCTTCCTCATGAATGGAGAGCATCCTTTCACACCTTTAAGCTTGATGAAGATCCATTTGGTGGCTACCAAGGTTGACATTGTCAACACTTTTGTTTCTAGAATCCATCAAGGTATGGAGAACAACAAGCATAGATTGCAACTCACTCAAAATTGATAGAAGCATTATGCAAATGCACACTGCCAACACATGGAGTTCAATGTTGGGGATCAAGTCTAACTCTGAACAAACAACCTCATGTTAGTTGGCCCTTGTAAGCTCTAACATCATTTTATCGGGCCTTTTCCCATTCTTTGTTGAATTAGCATAGTGGCTTATCACCTTGGGCTATAGCCATACATGAAGATCCATCCAATATTCCATGTTTCTTTACTACAAAAATATGACCCAACCACCCTCCTTTCCTTCCATACAAGATATTTGACCTTGTCCAACACTCATTGATGGCATGGAGGAATATGAAGTCAAATGCATTCTCCAAAAATGCATCCATGGTATTTGCCATCCACACGTGAAATATCTTGTATAGTGGAAAGGGTACCCACTATATGAGGCAACATGGGAGCCAACAACCAGCTTGACCCATGGATTGGAGTTAGTGAAATCTTTTGACTACAATTTTGTAACGAGGACTTTGCTCCTTAAAAGGGAAGAGGTTTGTAACACCAATAGCTAGACATATTATCTAGAGGTGAAAATTGGCTTGGTAACATCTAGAAGGATGTTATATATGATGGACTAAGTAGATCATATAGAGGTATCACCAAAAGAGTACTTCTACTAAAAGGGTGGAGCCAAAAATAGGCTAAAAACTTCAAAGCCAATTTTGGAGGCCTAAACGGATGAATTAGGCCTCAAAAAATGTGTTGATAATCTCTTTGTGAAAGGAAAGCTTTGCCTTCTTCCCCCTATTTGTCTCATTGAGAGCTCTCCAATGGTACCTCACTTAGATTTTGAGATTCCTACAAGAATATTCCATAAAGATTTCCTTTGGAAGCTTGTTTGACCAAACAGATAGGACCAAAACCAACATGTCAGCCATGTATGCAACTAATCTAAGGGTAGAGCTTGCTAACATGTCATCAATCCATGTATTTGATCCAAGGGTGGAGGTTCCTTTTAGTGAATTCTCTTTGCGATATAATAGAGACAAGATGCTACTTTGGGACATCAAAGTTTTGAGTGTGAAGCTTTATTTTTCTTTTTATGCGTTTCTCTTGGGGGTTCTATTGTCCTTGGAAAATTACATTCAATCACAAAACTTAGCTACCAATGTGATTGCTAAATGCTTACAATTAGATATTTCATTATGACTAGTTTCATCAATTCTAGAAAAAAACTTACAAATTACCCAAGAAATTACCTAAGTCTAAGCAATTATAGAGCTCAAATTTGATGCCATGGTAGATATTAGTAAAGAAATTACAAATTAAGAATTTAATTTCTAGAAGTACTTGTGCACTTGAAATAGACCGTTTTGGCCTTGAAAGATTGAAAGTTGAACTTTACTCAAGTAGACTAGTAAGAGCTTGTAAGGCTTCTCTTTACTTCTTCTATAATGTGAAGCATGAATATTTCTCTTGGATCTGCAAGCTGACAAGGAAATTGAGCTCAGCCCATAGGAGTGTTATAATCTTGATTTATTCTATAGTCTTGATATCAAGAGTCCTATCGTCTCTATATATTTCCACAACCTCAATATCTCCCTATAGGCATACAATATTGGTATATTAAACACACATGATGTATCATTTCTCTCTTGGTGTAGTTGTCTTGATATATCATGTAGTCTTGTTATACCAAACACCAATGATGTATCATTTCTCTCGGTATAGTTGTCATGATATATTAAATATCTTTAATATATCATTTCTCTCAATGTAGTTAATAGTGTTAAATTGAGTTGCTCCTTTCTTCTTTTGAATATAGGGATCGAAATTACTTCCTTCTAGCTTATAAGCTAAAGTTTGGATATATCCTGGAAAAGACCAAGATCAAGGAGAGAAATAGGAGAATGGAAACTCACATTGGGACACTTGAATGAGGGAAAACTCCGAATGCCTAGCATGAGCTTGGGCTTTGGTATTTATAGGTAGCAAACAAGGCCCTTGAGAAGCTCCTCAAGAAGCTTCCTCAAGCCACTTTCTTAGAGTGCAAGCCAAGTTAACTAGGAAGCTTCTCAAGAAGCTTCCTTCTAGAAGCCACCTACTTGGTGTGCAAGCTAAGCTAGTTAGAAGCTTCTAGAAGCTACTTACTTGAGGTGCAAGCTAAGCTAACCGAGAAGCTTCCCAAGAAGCTTCCTAGATACTTTTGGAATATTCTAGGCTAATTTGTCTTATGTGCTACTTCGTAAGCCTGACTAACTTTGTCGCTAAACTCCATATTGTTACATATCCTATAGGCCAATTTTCTTGATATATCAAACATCCATGATCAATCATTTGTCTCATTATAGTTATCATGATATATTAAGCACCTTTAATATATCATTTCTCTCAATGTAGTTGGAAGATTTAAATTGAGTTGCTCCTTTCTTCTTGTGAATATGGGGATAGAAAATATTCTCTGCTAGCTTACAAGCTAAAGTGATACAAGCTTGGCAATGTGATTAAATTCTGTCCCTTATTACTCAAATCCAAAGCAATTTTGTATCCTAAGTAAAAGAGAAATGATCTAAAGATTACTTATTCTTAGCTGATTTTTGAAGCTTTTACATAGAATTCATTTGATAAAATAGCCAGTCCTATGCTATACGGCTTAGTTTGAAAGTAGATGTTTTAGTTAGACTTTGAAAATTAGTATCTACCAAAATACTAAATGAAAAATCTTGCTATTAGACTTTTTGGAAAGCCTTGTCTTTTGCTTTCTAGATATGTCAATTTCACAAGGTTTGCTTAGGTTTCAATTCTATGCATCCTAGAAGGCTCTGCTACTTAGATTTCTCTTACATTTTACCATTTTTTATTGGTTGTTGTGAGATTTTTGGTGTCACCACATTGTTAAGTATATGAGGAGCACAAAATATTCTGTGATGGGGGTAGCACTAGCAAAATTCTTAAACCATCAACTTATAGGTAGTTGAGTAGTGGTCCCCAACCATTTATTCCAATCTCATCAGACTGAAGAGTATTTTGGCAAGGACCACAACAAGAAACTCCTCCAATATCTCCTAGTGCCATGCCTACTAGGAGTTTAGTTGCAAGTCAAAGGTTGGGATACTAAATTTTAGGAGTATAACTAAACCCTTGGAGAGGTGCAAGTGTGTGGTGTAGTCCCACTTCAATCCATAGGGTGTTGCCTTTCACCTCATCTTTCTTTCAGGTTGCCCCACCAACACCAACATATAGTATAGAGGTCAATAGTTCATTTCAAAGGATTGAGAACTCTATAGGAAGCCAAGTAATATATCTCTTAGGGTATTCAAGGCTACATTCTCAACAAGGATTGTTGAATTAGAGTTGAAGTATGGTGCAAACTTCACTCAAGGATTTGCATTCAAGTAGTTGGCTTGGTATGTGCACTACAAAGCCTTGGATATTTTTGAGCAACATTCTCCTCATATTTGAGCACCATTTTGGTCCCAAATCTAGCATATGTTATTGCTACCACCTCTCAAGCAACTTTGCAAACTGCCATTCAACTACATGTTGCAATGGAGAACAATCTAACCCCAACTCCTACTTTAATAGCTCTTACCCCACAAGGGCTTGTTGTGGTGACAGCTACAATACCTCCTACTATCAATGCACTAGCTAGTGCGATGTAGTGGGTGAATTATCTTGGGTCTTGGAGCTAGAGTTCCCAAATAGGAGTTCTAAATTTTTTTACAGCTTGTTAAATTCATGCAACAAAAAGATGAGATAGTAAAGATGCTTTACATGTGGATTTTCAAATTGAAAGAGGACACCCAAAGCATCATAGACCTAGAGGCTGATCACCAATATCATTGTGCATTGGAGTGTAACTTGACACTTCATTCAGAATTCTATAACAAGTTTTCTCTAAGTTTGGTGACTCCTATCCTTGTTGGATGTGTACAACATTTATGAAAAATTGGAGTTAGCTCATGCTCACTATGACGCTAGTAGTTTAAGGCCTACATCCCAAGCCAGACCTCAGCTCCAACCAGCAACACCAACAAGGTCTACTCATTCATTTTCAAGAGGCAAATAAGTGCAATTTGTTGCACCTGTTCTTCCTTCTTATGACAATTGTGGTCACTTTGATAATAAGGCTCATGAGTATGACATTGCTTCCACATAGCTCTCTTTTTGGATTATTGTGGTAAGGAAGGGAATTTAGAGGCTCATTTTTTTTGCAAAGTTTCTTCAAAGAAAGCAATTATGCAAACCAAACTAGCCTACCATGGGCTTACCTTCCAAGGCTAAATCACCTCAACCTTCAACTTCCAATATCCATCCAAGGATAATTCCAAACGAAGTTAAAAGAAAGAGTATCAAAATGCAAAGAAGGAATTACTCATGCAACTTATGTACAAACTATGCAAAGCAAGGTGGAGTAATTGAAAGCACAACTTGCAAGTTTGAAGGGCAAAAAAACCAAACACCCAACAACTAGGCATGCTTAAAATTTCAACTCCAATTGTACATCTTCCTAGGTTATTTTCTGATCTCTCATGTGACCTTATGGTAGGAGAATGTGTTTTATGCAACAACCAAAACTCTACAAGTCTCACAATAGAATTTTTCCTCTTCTTTTTGCCATTATCCTTTACATACTAAGAGGTTAGTGTTGCTCCTAAGGTTTCTACCACTCGGAGAGTGGTTCAAACTGATGGCCTTGCATCAAGTAGGCCCTAAGAAAAGAACTAGAGGGGCCATGGTAGTCATACCACAATCATTCAGACCTCACTTTGAAGGAGGAATGCACCTTGTTGATGAAGGAGAGGAGAGTATATCTAATTCACCACAAGTTGGTAGTACATCAAATTCACATGTTCTTGGAATTTATGTACATCAAGAAAATGCATCAATTGGATAGCCATAACCTCCATAGGAAGTTGCATCAGCTTGGGAATGCCAAATTTCACCCAACAAAGTGGTACACAAGGTCCTATACTACACCTATATTCAATTTTCAAGATTTGAAGCTAAGCACAAAGAAGGTAATTGCAATACTAGATGAAACCTTGAATACTAAATCAGGCCTTCTATCAACCCCATTTCACATGTTATAGAGGTCTCCACTCACATTTTGAAGGTATACCTCACTAGTTCTAACACGGTGGATGGCATTTGCAACCTAGTCATTAGTTCTAGCATAGCTAAACTAGACAGCTCCACCATCTTGGAACCTAAATTTGTACATCAAACAAGATCTAAGACTACTTCTATTGAGGATATGCTACTCTAAAAAGGTGTTGTGACCAACGATTACTTCCATCAGGTTTCTTGCTCATTGCCTAAGGTTGTACATGATGAGAGGACTTTTATCATCACTTGAGTTACCATTTTTGAAAAAAATCAATCAGCAATTGAGGTGGAAGAACACACACCTAGGGTTCTATTCTTGGATACAAGAGCCCAACCAATGATATTTGGAGTGGAATTTGCCAAGAAGATGAGGTTACTATACTGCAAACTGCAAAAATCTGTGGTAAATTCATACTGCAAGTGGTAGTGTGGAGGAAGTATTAGGGGAAAGATCTGATATGATTTCACTCTCCTTCAATGAAGATATAGATAAGGAGCTTAAAATTTAATTCAATGATTGGTCATTAATACTACTAATTGTGATGTCTTGATTGGGTAAGAGTTTCCATTTCCACCAATCTTTACCATCAACAATTGGTATAAACATGGAAACTATAAAGTGGATTGGAAGACTAATGGACCACATTGGCTATATCACTCTTGATTTAAATGGAGACCATAATACCATAGCTTACCATTGTATTCTCAAAGAGGTTCACACTATCTCTTGCATCAAGTAGACTAATCACAAATGGATGGAAGAAGATGAGATGTAGATTGCCAAAGCACAAGAAATTGCCAGATTGGAGTTTGCTTCTATTGATATTATCCATAGACCAAAGTTTTTCCAAAGGCTCAATGTAGCCCATGAGCTCTTTGTCATAGCTATGCATAAGTTTCAAGCAATGGAGAGCAATGCAACCATTGATGAGCAAGGTAATTATGTGGACAACACCCAAGAATAGGCTCACACTACTTAAGCTCTTTGGTTGCATCACTATAGGTTTGGAAGCCTTGGTACAGTCAGGAATGGTATTCAAGAAGTATATTCATATGGACATAGACCCAATTGCAATGAGTGTGGTAGAATCATGCATGATGAAGCTAACTACTAAGTTTCTAAAAAGACTCCCAACTAGTGCATAGAATGCAAGCTTCATTCCCTCTTGATATTTGACTCATACAACAAAGGCATTCGGAGCTTCTTGGATCCTTGGAGTTACTTATTGCTAGTTGGGAATGCCAAGGATTTTCAACAGCTGGTTTAGGAGAAGGTATAAGTGATATAAGATTTGATTTCTTCATGGATATGAAGTGGATGATCATTTAGGCCCAAGCCTCCTACCCTTCTCTTAGATGTGTGATTGATAATACCCCTACTTAGTATGATTGTAAAGAGAAGGTCCAAGAACAATTCATGTTGGTGCACATTACCAAAGAAAACTACTTCTACTTGATGTGGTGCAATGTGGTTCCCATGCATATTGGTGTAGAATGTATGGACAAACTCCAAGTTTCTCAAATATTTGATGCTAATAGATGTTACTAGTCAATCATAAGGTAAGAGAAAGCTATATGGTTTCAAGAAAACATCATTGGGCAACCAAGAGGTGCTTGGCTGTAATACTCCAAGGACAAGATAACTCTTCAAGAGAGAAAACACAGATTTCACACTCAATCTTCCAATGCTCCAAAGGAGCATCTTCTCTTTTTTATATAGCAAAGAGGATCCTCTCAGAGGAAGCTCCACCCTTGGATCAGATACATGGATTTCTGACCTATTAGCAAGCTCCATCCTTGGATTAGTTGTTTGGATGGGTGACATGTCAGTCCTTGTCCTATCTAGTTGGTCAAATAGGTTTGACCAAAGGGAATCTTCTTGTAGGAAGCTCAAAATTGCATGGGTAAGGTACTATTGGAAAGCTCCTCTTCATGATTTTTCCATGATGGGGAAATCATGTAGAGGAAAAAGGCAAGCCTTTTCTTCTTAAGGAGGTGAATCTACCTACTTTTGAGTCCTAATTCATTCATTTAGGCCTCCAAAAATGGCTTAAAAATTTTCAGGCTATTTTTGGCTTTTGCACTATTAGTAGAAGTGCTCTTTTGGTGATACCTCTATCTGATCTAAATTCTCCATCATGTGTAATATCCTTTTAGATGTCACCATCCTAAGTTTCACCTCTAGATTATATGCCTAGTTATTGATTCTAAAGTTTTCAAGCATGTTTCAATTTCTGGCCTATTAGTAGAAGTACTCTTTTGGTGATATTCTAGCTTATCTACTTAGTCCCTCGTGTAAAGAATCCTTATAAATGTTACCAAACCAAATTTCATCTCTAGATCATCCTTCTAGCTATTGGTATTGCAAACCTCCCTCCTTTTAAGACGCAACGTCCTCCTTGCAAAGCTGTTGCTCAAAGGATTTCACTAACATTGGTGCGTAGGTCAAGTTGGCTGTTGGCTCCCATGCCACCTCATACAAGGAGTACCTTTTCCAATGAACCAAGTATTCCACATGTGGATGGCAAGTACCCCGGATGCACTTCTAGAGAATGCGTTTGACTTCATACTCCTCTATGTCATCAACCAAGGTTAGACAAGGTTGACTTTCTTGGGTGGAAGAGAAGTGGAGTTACCAAGGACCATGTCGGCATAATAAGGAAACATGAAACACAAAATGGATCTTCATATGTGGTAGGAGCTCGAGGTAATATGCCACAGCTCCAATGTGACATAAGATGGACAAAGATACAATGAAATGAAGTGGTCTAAGCTTATGAGGACCAACTTGAGGTTGGTGGTTGACAACCAGATTTGATCTCCCACATTGAACTCCATGTGTTAGCAGTGTGCATTTGCATACTACTTTTGCTAGTTTTGGGTGATTTGTAATCTGTGCTTGGCGTGCTCCACTCCTTGTTGGATTCTAGAAACAAAAGTGTTAACAATGTCCACCTTGGTAGCCACCAGACAGACCTTCATCAAGCTTGAAGGTGTGAAAGGATGCTCTCTATACATGAGGAAGAATGGTGTGACTTGTGTGGAGGCATTCACTAAATTGTTGTAAAAAAATTCCACCAATGGGAGTAAGATGTCCCAACTCTCTTGCTCATCCAGAGTAAAGCCCTAAAGCATGTCCTCAATAGTGTGATTTTCCCTCTCTATTTCTCCATTGGTCTATGGATGGTAAGCTGTGGACATAGCCAATTTGGTTTTGAAGAACCCAAAGAGTGTTCTCCAAAACAAACTAGTGAATTGAGTACCTCTATTGATGATGAGCACTCAAGACAAGCCATGATAGGAAAAGACTACATCTAAGTACAATTGAGTTAGTTGTGGGGCATTCACATCCTTGGTGGTAGGACGTACATGAATCATTTTGCTGAGTCAATCAACAAAGACTACAATAAAATCAAACTCGGAGGTGGTCTTAGGCAATTCAAAAACCAGATCCATGCTTACCTATTCCCAAAATTGTGTAGGAGTGGGTAGAGGTTGGAGGAGTCATGTGGGAGCTTGATTAGAAGCCTTATTTTGTTGACAAAGTAGGCAAATCTAAATATATTCCATCACATAATTGCTCATCTTGGGCCAATAGTAATGGCATTTGACTACATCCAAGGTCTTGTCCATTCCAACATGACTTGCAATAGCAAAATCATGACATTCTGCTAGGATGGTGGTTCTTAGATCCATATCATCTTGGATCCACAACCTACCATCACAAAAGGTGAGTCCTTGGGTGTTGGTGATGCCTTTGGATGATTGAGAACCTATAATCTCTAGATCAGTTTTTGTAGCAGCAAGAATCTTGGGCCAAAATTCAAGGTCTAACTTGATATCCACCACAAAACTGTTTGCCATTGGCATTTGGGTTAATGTATTTGCAAGTTGCTTCTTGCCTTCTACATATTGGATTGCCATGTTGAATTGTTTTCTCTATTTTGCACATCAAATCTATTGAGGAGAAAGATCCTTTTGTGTCTCAAGATAGACTAGAGGTTTGTGGCCCTTCTCTGCCATAAATTCCTTCTCACTCAAATAGTGCTTCCAATGCTTGGTTGTAAGGACAATGGCCAACTCTTCTCATTTGGTGGTGTGATAGTTGCATTTTGCCGATAACAACTTATGAGAGAAATATGCAATTGGGTGCAATCCATCTTGCCATTCTTGTTGTAGGACTGCTTCTATTGCTACACATGATGCATCTATAGCCATCTTGATTGGACATTTTGGGTCATACCATTTCAATATTGGGGCATGTAGTAATGCATCTTTCAACTCCTGAAAGGCCAATTCTTGAGCAGTTCCCCATATCTACCTCCTCTCCTTGCCCAATAGTGTGGTTAAGGGTTGTGCAATCTTGGAGAAATCCTTGACAAATTGATGATAAAACCCCATCAATCCCAAGAAACTCTTGAGTTGAGTTGAGTTGAGTTTGATCTTCTAGAGCACTCTATTTTTGATGACCTCTATTTTATTTGTTAATACTTGGATACTCTCCGCACTTACTCTACGCCCTAAGTAGTCTACTTCAGATTTGCTAAACTTGCACTTTGAGACTTTGGCATATAGTTTATTCTATTGTAGAATCTAGAGGACTTCTTGTAGATATTGCTTGTGTTTTGTCAACGTCCGATTATAGCTAAGATGTCATCAAGAAAAATGAAAATAGATTTATCCAAGTATGGGCAAAATATATCATTCATCAAACTTATGATAGTGGTTGGAGCGTTGTTGTGTTGTGGTTTGCAGCTTGTAAAAAAGTGACTTATCATTTTTATCTCCACATTAGTGGGGTAGGTTGTCAGCTAGGTCCAACGGATGAGATACTACCATGTAAGCAATCTATGAACATGTATGTGATTGGCCATGTGGGTTACAATCTTATCATGTTTGAGTGCTCTAACAAATAAAATGAGGGTGACTGGAGAGATGAGGGTGTGTTTTAGTCGAGGAGTCTCGAGGGGAAGGAGGAAGTTGGGAGTGAGACTTGTAGCAGTGCATGAGTGGTAGAACATCAGAGGAAGCATTTGAGCATGAGATGTACCATGCTCCTGATCTGCCACTCCCAAATCCTTTTTTCATTAGGCTTTAGATTTTGCACCGTGACGGCTTACGGTATTGGTTGGTGGTATGATTTGGGGCGGTATTCATGGAGTCGATGATGGGAAACCCGGATCCTATCGTCCTTCTGATGCTTAATTATAAGCATATTTGGGACTTGAAAATATATGTGCTTCTATAGTTAGGTAATGCCTAAATTTTTGCTCATAAGCTTCAAGGTGGAGTTGTGGGGTCCATTTGTCAAAAAGTAAAAAGACTAAAGGACGAATGTGCAAGAGATTGGGTCCCAAGAGAGAAGTCTGGTGTTTTTTGACCATCAAAGGAGTTTGAGGGGGCCATTTGGGGAACAAAGGAGATGGTTGGAAAGAGGAGCTAACAGTACAATAAATATGTAGAAATCACACAATTTAAGCTGATCCTAAGAGGGATATGATCAATTGAATCAAGGGGGGTAAAATTCATACCTAGGAGCACAAAGTAGGCAATTGAGAGAGCTTCTTGAGCCATTTTCACTATCTATCAATGGGATTGGAGAGTAGAAAAAGTGGTTACAGTATTGAGAACAATATAGTATTTTTGTGTGGATTCTTCAAATAGAGAATTCAGGGTCTTGGATCAAGTATACTTGGGTTTGCAAAGCTCACAAGTTAGGCCAACTTAGGAATTGATCCATATCTAGAGATTGGAGTTAGATTAGGCCATCAAACTTTGTAGAGTGTTAACCAAGAGCATAATTAACTACTAAGGAAAATTTAGTTGGCTTTGGACTCATAGAGAGTGAGATCTGATGTAAAAAGTTTTATTAAAAAGACTATTGTAAGCTTAGAGGAGCATTTCTTTCTTCAATCCCAATTGAATATCAATTCTCTCACTTTTGTGACTATGATTGAGAGTTCAGATTTCTAGAGTGTTTTTTGAGGATCAAGTGTACATCTGATTTAGAAATCAGGGGAAAGTTGACAAGAACTAGGGGCAAAACCCTAAAAAGGGGATTTTGAAATTAGGGTGAGAGTTGCAAAAACCTAGCCAACTTTGAGAGTTTTGCAGGGGAGTTGTAGTGATTTAATTGAGGTATTTTTTATATCATTAGAAATATTATCTCACAAGATTTTTGTTGAATTCTAGAACACTTGAATCCAAGCTATAAAAAAAAGAGTTATGTTCATATGAGCTGCACAGAGTTTTCCCCATCAAGAAGACATAGGAAATCCTCACATGGAGTAGGAATTGTTGAGATCTGAAGTACAGCTTGGAGGAGACTTGGAGTACAAGTTGAAATTAGTTTAATCATAGAGCACAAAGGCTCTAAAGCTCTTTTCCAACAAAAAGCATTGAGAGTTGTTGCCGCATTCTTGTGATTGGATCCTCTCTATGCTTGCATGCTTGTTTGTACACCCAATTGGTTTGGATTGGTGTGCGGGCATTGCGCTTAGGTTCTTTCCTTCTAGGAGTGTTGTGTATTTCTCCTTGGTAATGTTGGAAGTGATGACCAACAGACCAGGAGTACATGTTGTGATGATACGTTAGATTGGCCATCACTACCCTACCCAATAGCAAGAATAATAGTTATGAGAGTAGAGGGTTCTGACTGTAAGGTGACACGCATGTTCAGACAAGTAATTATAGGTTTACCTACAGCCTCTAATCTACAATCTTCATAGCTAGGCACCTTGTGTGTTCCTAGAGAGAGAACAGAAAAGTATGACAACGTTGGTGAAACCAAATGGCATCACCATGAACTCAAAGTGACCATACCTTGTTCAAAGGCCGTTTTGTGTACATCTTCTTCCACAATCCTGATTTGGTTGTAACCACTCCGCAAATCAAGTTTGTTGAAGTGCCTTGTTCCATTGAGTTGGTCAAACAAATCATCCATGCAAGGTAATGGATATTTGTTCTTCATTGTTTGTTGATTTAGTCCTCGGTAGTCAATGCACATGCACATTGTTCCATCCTTCTTCTTCACAAAATATACAAGAGCCCCTTATGGTGATACATTGGGTTGGATAAACCCCTTTTGCAACATATCCTTGATTTGAGCTTTATACTCTTCCAACTCTTGAGGTGATAGTTGCTATGGGGCCTTATAAGGAGGTGTCTTCCCAAGAAGTATCTCAATTTTTAAATCTACTCTCCTTTTTGGTGGTAAACCTATGGGTAATTCATCTGGAAAGACATCTTGGAACTCATTGACCACATCTTTCAATCTTCAAGAATTTGTCCATTGTGTTGGCAACTCAAGACTTCTCTTATTAAACCCATGAAACATCTATCTGTCTTACCAATAGATGTGGTCTTTATGACATACAAAGGCAACTCTTGCCTTTGTGATCTTCCTTTGATCCCAAAGAAATCCCATTGACTAGTTTTCACTACTTTCTTTCTCCAATCCACTATGAGGTTGTAGTGCTCCATCCACAACATACCTAAGATTGCATCATAACGAGCTGGTTGTATCATTCACCACTTGATTGCTTCTTGATACCCTCCTACAGAGAGTATTACCTTTCTAGGTAACAACTCAATCCTCTGTGTCTGACAATTAGGTGACTCTACTTCATCCTTCTCATCCTTCTCTACTCTCATTCCTAACCTTGTTGCAACAGAGTGAGACAATAAATTCTTTGTTGCCCTAAGGTCTATCAACACTCTCATCGGATTGCCTTCTAGGAATCCATTTACAAAAATTAATTGTGCATTTATCTTCCTCCTCCTTTGCACACTTATCCTCTTCCTTGCCCCGCTTTTACTCTTCTTTACCAAGCCAATAAGGCCGTAAGGTACATTTACTGGTGATCTTTGTTTTTTGATGTGGTTTCCATATCTTCTTCTTCAATTTGTCTCTCCATGTGCATTAGAGGTCGCTTGTATAGAGGCCAAGCGCCTCTAAGATGATGAGCACAACAATTGATTGCTATGTGCCTAATTTTTCCGCAATTGTAAGATCATTGTTGTTTTGTTTGAGCCCCTTCTTCCTATGGGACTCCTTCTCTCCTTTCTTTGACTCGTCCCCGTTCTCCTTGGAGAGGTCTTGCTCCTCTACTTTGGAATTGAATGTTGCACAATTCCATAAGTATTGGTCCACCAAAATGGTGTGTCTCAGCTTGATATTTTTGCATTGGTGTTATCACTTCACCTCCTCCAATTGCCCTTGCTATTCTTTGGGTGCAATCAATGGCTTCAAAAACAGTACAAGGATTTTGCACCATTACCTCTTGGCAAATCTACTCTTTTAATCCTCTCTTGAAGTTGTGAAGAGCTTTGGCTAGACTCATATTGGTTATCGCAACCTGTAGATCCAAAAATGCCTCCATATACTCTTGTATGCTATTCTTTTGCTTCAACTCCCATAGTCTGGTTTGGTCCATTTGCACAAATCCACAAATTAGAAATTCTTGAGCAACCCTTCTTGCATGGTTGTCCAAGTGACCTCTCTTCCTTCTACCAACAATGATCGTTCCCAAGTGTCATACCATGTGAGAGCCTTATCAATCAAGTATCCACATGCAAACACACTTGCATCAGTGATCTCCATTGTGAACAATCAAAGGTATTGATTCATTCTTGAAATCCAATTTTCCACTACTCCTAAAGAGTGTTGTCCTTTGTAAGGCTCAATGTTCCATGTCTTCTTCATTTGTAGTAACAATGTGACTTGGTTGTGGATTGGAATTAGTATCATCGGCATGCATAACTCTCCAAGTACTTTGATTGTTGGTGTTGGTTGTTAAGACGGCTCTCCTTCTTGCATTACTTGATCCTTCTTGATAGCATGTACTTGATTTTGCAATTCCTCTATTTTCATCTTGATTTCTTGAAACTCGTTCAACATCCCTTGCATTCCTTGCATCAACTCTTGCAATTGCGGATCCATAATTCCTACACACGTCAATGTTCACTTTCTACTTCCTACTTCAATAGAGAGTTAGAATGATCACTTGGGGATGCACAAACTATGGGGACTACCATTGGGACCTTAGAGGCCATCACTTGTTGATAATATTCCTCACCAAAATTATGGACTACAAAATCCCTAAACATCATTTTTGGTCTAACTACACAATGGATTTCTACTTGGAAAGGGTGAGGATTCAAAACATTCAGATCCATAACATCATAATAACAAAATAATAGAATGTAAATTATCAAATCTCACTCTCTATCATATACCACTTGTGGTACCCACATTTTTGTTTTTTTTCTTGTTTTTGAAAAATAAGTGTACAAATGAAGTCGTATTGTGCCTATATGATGTCAAAAGGCAAAGAATGTTGTCTTCGGGTTGTAATCCAAGGTAAAGTGACTTTGTCTTAAAAGACAAAGTACTCAGATTTGCCTTATCAGCATGCAACCCAAAGTAAGGAGACTTCAGCTCGGGGGTGCTCAACCCAAGGTGAGGATAGTGTAACAACTTTCCTTTGGGGTTGGACATTCAAGAAGGTACCGTGCACAAAAATGGCTGGCCTATGAGCGGGAGGAAATTGACAATGATAGGAGCATGAAGGAGGTGTGATTTCTTGGTAGAAACTCAAAGTGAAGAAAGACGGAAGAAGTGCGCCACTATAAGATTTGAGCTAGAAATAAAGAGACAATAAGTAATTTTCCATCGCCCTTAAGGAGTCATCATGCTGGACATCGTGGCAAAGGAAGTGTAGTAGAAGACGCGCTGGTGTGTTGAGAGGAAGACAAGAGAGTTAGTCCGAGAATCAATTGGAAGAGTAGCTACCAACCCAGAGTGGAAGAGAGTAAGATGGAGGTGGGAAGAAGAATTTGGAATTCACAGTGAGAAATCATGTGATTCGGAGATTAAAGGTGATTGCTACAACCAAAGTCTTGAGCGGGGTTTGGATCACATTCTTGGCATGGAACTGGTATATTAGCTTTCCACTTTCCATGACCGAGATCATTGAGAGTAGATGTCTTGATGGACCTAAGGAAGAGGGGAAGAGAGAAAATCTGGCCTGTTGGACCAAGTCGGATTGGAGGTTAGTACTCAGAAGAGAAGCAGGTGAGGAGCACAAAGCCACATTCTTGGAGAAAGGAGAGGTAGCGGAAGAAACCCAAGAAGTGAGGGACACCTTCTCTTCAAAGCACATGAAAAATGGTTCCAAAGTCAAGAGCTATAAGGACCCTATGAGGAGAGGCATCCAAAGTGCAATGATGGCTATCTTGAAGCCGGAGCAAACCACTTATGTGATGAACACCAAGCGGTGTTCTTCCACAAGATGTTTGTAGGGGAGCCAATCAATTGGGCAAAGTGCTTTCATCAATGTGCAAGAAAAATGGTGTGGAACTTGTGGGACAAGTCGCCTCCACATTACATTGTGCTGTTTGCAGCCCACTTCTACTTGAGACTGAATTTGCTAAATGCGGTGTAGAAACACAAGATGGTATTGCACTTCCATCCCGATTTGAGATGAGATGTTGATGTAGAGGAGCAACAATACATCTTGCAGATAAGGAGCAGTGATGAGTACTACACACATACATGGCAGAGTGTGCAGATGAAGGTGAACACTCCAAAGTCAAAGAAGAGGAGTTGACGAGAAGAAGAAGAAGAAGAAGTAGCAGTGATGAGACCTTGGAAGACCAGGAAGGTGAACCCAAGGAAAGACTTAGTGGAAGTTGTGTCGTCGGGCAAAGAATCAGAAGGGGAAGCCAAGGACAAGTAAGAAGACTCAAAGAAGGAGGAAGAACCTGAATTCACATTGCAGAGTGGTGACACAAGCAGCAAGAATGAAGATGGTGTAGAGATGCAATCGGTACCCGAGGAGGAAGAAGGAAAGATGGAAATGGAGGAAGAATTTTACCCAAAACAAGAAGATGAAGTTCCAGAGGAGGAGAAGAGGGTGACCATTCAAAGAGGAGTCCATTCCAAAAGGAAGGTGAAGTATGAAGCGGGACCAAGAAGGAGAAGAGGAGTAGTGAGTGGAAGTTTGGAGAGCAAAGAATCCATCCCAATAAGGTGATTGGGGCTGAGAAGAAGAGTGTCAAGCAAAGAAGAAGCAAAGAAGGAGGAAAGTCCGCAAGCCAAGGTAAAGCAGAATGATGGAGTAGAGTATTTGCAAGAGTTTGTGTGCCCATTGTTAACAAAGTTGGAGCAGAAGAAGAAGGAGATGAAGTTAAAGTGTCCAGAGGTGAAGATTGTGATGCAGGTGTTAGCGAAATAAGAGGAAGAGAACTTGGAGTTGAAGAAGAGTATAACCTGAGGGGAGAAGGAGAGAGAAGTACTACGAGTAGATGCAGTAGTACAGAATCAAGTGATTGAAAACTTGAAAAGAGAAGTGGGAAGTAGAGAGCGAGTAATAGAGGAGGATGTCATAGCAAGGGAGAGATAGATAGCGGAGATGAAATCTTGAAACAACAATTGCTGATTCATGGTTAGAAATTATTCATGCTATGGCAAGAGTAGCAAAGAAGGAGCAAGAGCTTGATAGAGTGATGGAGAATGTAGAAGAGAAGAAGCGGCTCTGGCAGAGAGAGTTAATAGCAAAATATAGAGAAGAAGAGATATTGCGGGAGTTACTTCGTAATCTGGAAGAAAAGATTTTTCAAAAGGAGAAGGAGAAGGAGACTATGAAGGCCAAATTTGAGGCTGAATTGGCAATGTACAAAGAAGATTGGTTGGTGGATCAAGAACATGAGAGAAGAATGAGACTTGAGCCATTGAAGGAGATTGTCACAAAGATGAATGCAATGCTGAGTACAGAAGCCAATGTAAGGATTGAAGAAACAAGGTTGCACGAGTTGAAGTTGTTGGTGCAAGAGATGAGGAGGAGAAATGCAAATGATAAAGATTTGAATGACTTGCTGATTAGTCTCAGAACTCGTGTAGATAGGAAGATATTGGAAGTAGAAGACAATATCACAATTAGATTAGATTTAGTGAAGTTGGAGATAGAGAAACTTTGGAAGAATGTAAGAGCAAAGCCCAAAGTAGATGAAGTAGGAGTATATATGTCTTTGGAGTTACCATTGGAGAAATTAGAGAAGAGTGGGTCAAGAGATAGAGATTGAGATAAGTTACCTATGATAGGAGTTGTAGAACACGCAAGAGAAGTGTTAGAATTGGTAGAAGAATTAGTAGTTGTGGAATCCTAAGGTAGAGTAGTATGTGAGGTTACTTTGGGATTGGGATTGGAAACCAAGGAAGAAGTAGACATTGGGTCAGAGAAGTAACAATTTTGAGATTTGAAGAGGTAGATATGAAGAGATGCATTGTCATTTCAGATCTACAAGTAGGAAGAGTTGTTGTAGAACGGTATAGTTGTTAGTAATTGTTGATTGCTTTACTATTTAAGGGGAGCATTTTCAGTATGTTGTTGTTCAATATTCATTATTTTTTAGAATAGATAATGCAAAATGCTGCGTTCAATACTCGTCACTTGAGCTTGATTCCGAGTATCAACTTTGTGTGTGTGCTTGTGAGCGTGTGGAGAATTTTGAATTGCAAGTTAGTGTGCTTGTTGGATGTTGGATTCCACAACCTTGATCCTCATTTTGTGTGTTTATCCTTAGTGAAGTGCAATCGGAGCAATGCCTTGATAGATCTGAGAGGAATTGTAGTGTTGCTTGTATTTTGCATTTGTGAGTGGAGTGCAATGTTGATGTGAAGCAATTTTTGATCAAGGAAGTTGTGCCTTCAATGGAGGGGTGGAAAAAAATTTGAGGCAAGGTCGTTTTGCAATGAAGTGCCATTCTCAAGAGAATTTGAATCATCACAATCAAGATTTTTTGGAAAGAATGGATAGAGTTGTGATTAAGTGTGACAAATTGTTGTGATGAGGCTATGAGTCAGTGCTTGTTACTCTCTTCTGGGTGTAGTTGCTACCTGAGAGATTAAAGACAAAATCAAGAAGGACTACATTGTGACATTTGACTTCATATTTGACCAATTCTGAATTGTATCTTTGAGGGAACAAACTTTACTTACCTGATTACTACAAAAGAGATATTTGCAAGGTTTTCACATGATTTTTGGTGCCACTACCAAGGATACATATCTTGGAAGTGGAAGAATACAAAGCCAATTTCAAAATTGGGGGTGAAAGCAATATGAATGTTTGCATTGAGGGAACAACGGGAAGAGAGAGTTTGAAGACAAACGTTGCATCATGAAGAAGAAGAACGCCTGAAAGATCCAATAACCTTTGACAAAGCCAAATAGGAGGTGTTGGACTATCAACTTCTTCACAAAGTTCAAGAAGCTTTGCAAGAACTTGAACAAAAGAAACACAAAGGCGGGTGGCAAGGCTACTTCTCATCTCCCTTTTCCAAGAAGAAGAAAGACTCAAACAAGCAGACGTACTTGTTACGACTTAATACACTAACTTCCCCTAAAGTTGTAAGGGAAGTTGAATTTATCAAGAAGTTTGTTCGAGAAAAGAGAGCACAAACACTAACGGAAGAAGAGTGTCAACATCTTCTACGCACGATTCCTCGATTGTCTCAAAGGAATTTTGAAGAACACTTTGAAGGTATTGAACCTCTTGCTTCTACTTGGGTTGAAGTCGACACAAATAGAGAAGAAGAAATCGTCAAAGAAAACCCCACTTTGAACTTGACTAATTGGAACCCTTGGGCTGTCAACATGGCATCCATACCAAGCAGTTCCTTGGCTCTCTCAAGTTCAAACTTACCACAACCGGTTCCCTTGAGTTGAACAATGACTTTGTTACCGACACGCTTATCTGAAGTACAAGGAGATAGAACAAGACAAAGATCTTGATGAATTCATCAAAGAATTCAAAGTCATCTCCTTTGCCAACAAGAAACATGACTCTATGGATCGTCTGAAAATTTTCCTAAGTCTGCTCCAAAAGAAAGCTCAGAGCTGATACACCCATGTAACCCAGAAAGGGTTTGTACCAGTGGATTGGGTAGACTTGAGAAACAATTTCTGGGAGCAATTATGGGAGGTTGACTAAGACACAAGTGTTTTCACGGCGCTCAATGACTTAGACCAAGGCAAAAAGGAGAAGTTGAGGGACTACTCAGAGCGGTTCATGGCGCACCTAAACCAAGTCCCAAAGCAATTGGGTGTGGTGGGTTGCTTTGATGCCCAAGCTATCACCTGGTTCCTGGGAGGACTTTCACCAGAGATTCAAATCTTTGCCAAGGAGAGGAATGTAACTTCCCTAGATAAAGTACTCAAACACGTCGCCCGCTATGAGGCGGCTCACTCTCACTCTACCGGTAATCAAAGAAATCAGGAGAAGAAAGGCAAGAAGCCCAGAAGAAGAGCTTCTCGCAGTACATCCCTTTCTTTGAAAGAATCCTCCACATCTTCGAGTTCTTCGTTGGAATCCGAGGAAGAACCAAAGCCAAGAAGAATACAAAGACATGGAGGCAGGAAACCATTGACACCCCCAGCAAAGAGTGTACATAAGGTAGATACAAAGCTAGATGCTCTTATCAAAGAGTTTTTGGATTTTAAGATCCAAATGATTGGGGCAAAGGACCAAAGGAAGCCTCCATCATTTGGCAGATCCAACATATGGTGCACCGCATGTGGCAAGTCAGGCCATGCAAACATGGAATGAAATACTTGTAATGCATTCCCGGCGCTATAACACCCATTTTTGCATGTGTGGTATTGTGATATTTAGCTTGGTATTACAAGTACTTAAGAGATATTATTTATATAGAGATAAAGGATGGTTCTATATTAGTCATGGTTAGCTAAATTCAGTCATAGCTAAGATAGAGGGGACCTTACTTTAGAGGAAATAGAAAATATGAGCACCACTATTTTGGATTTTAGTGTGTTGACTTGGTATTATTTGTAGGTGTTTGGCTTTGAGGAAAGAGTTGAGAGGTCTTGGGCCCGCAAGCCTTTTTGTTTTGGATTCTTCTTTAGTCCAAGGATAGCCCATGTGAAGGAATCCTTGACTTAGTGGTTGGGTCAAGATAAGACCACATGCTTAGGGGAATATGCCCATATGAATGGATATTCCTTTCTACTTTTTGACTTTACTTGACTTTTAGTCTAGTAACTTGAGTTACTATGGTAATTAGTAACTTTGGTACGTAACTATTTCACAAGTATATAAACTAGGGGTGAGGAGGTACTCATCGTCCTTTCATTTGCAACTATCTCTCTCTCATTGAGTTCTCTAGTGAGCAATGTCTTGAGTCTTGGAGTGTTAGACTTAGAGGAATATGATGGATTTGGGGTTCCTTGCCTTCTTAAACCATGGTGCGCTACCATAATAGCCATCAGAGGTTCATCTTGAGTGAGAGACAGGCCAGCTCATAGTGCAGTAGATTGATTGGGTTCCAAGATGGAACTAGGATGAGGAAGAGGAGGCGGTGAACCAAAATCAAGAGGTACCGCCTCAGGCAAGCACATCATACCAAGGTCCGAGGTTTGGACCAAGGGAGTATAATCCCAACGCTCCCCCACAAAGACCACTGATGAGCAACCAAAACCAACCTCAAATTGTTGCACCCGGTGCATATTCCAATTGTGGCTTGATGGGACATTGGTCTCCAAACTGTCTGAAGCCAAGATGGCAAATTAGGTATGTTTCCCTATGCAGGAATTGTAAAGGATTGGGTCATACGGGCAATGAGTACCCTCATCCCCCAAACCCAAAGCCGCTTGTAAAATATGTGTAGACCTCCGCTGAACGTGCTGCGCTTTTGGTGAAAGAGGATACAAATGTAAATGGTATAACACTTGAGGAGGAGAGTCCTCAAGAAGGGAGTCCGGCCTCTAAAGGTGAATGGCCGGACCTTGAAATTTTGAAGGTTGAGACGTGTGCTAGTAAGAAGAAGCATGATCCCAAGGAATTTAGTACAACCTCTTTGTCTTCATGAAAGGCAAAGAGATTGCACCCCAAGTCAATCCTTTTTGCCAAGGAGGAAAAGATTCTTGCCAAAGCTAAAGCTAAAGCCTTGCAGAAAGAACTCAAGGAAGCGGTACTCAAAACTCGGGAGATGAGTTTGGAAGAGGAGACAAATACAAAGCCTCCAGGTTTTTCGGCAGACATCAGATCCAAAGTAAAGAATCTGATCCAAGCCAAGGTGGGCCAACCTGAGGAACCTCAGGTCAAGACTACCAGTACTCCCATCACCATGATGAAGCACCCCAAAGTCAAATTTGAACATGGAGAGAGTTAAAACCCAACGCCAAAGGTGAAGAAGGTGAAATTGGGGAGAGTACCTCAATACAATATTGTAGCGGATTTGGCATCCACAAGTGCAAACATCATATTCAAGCAATTGTGGGAAGATAATAAGCTATACAAGAAGCAGATAAATTCCGCCCTCAAGAAAGTAAGGGCAATGTCTAAAAAGGATATGCCTGCCATTGTATTGAACAAGAGGATTTGGGGTCTCCCAAAGTTGATGCAAAGATTACAAGGTGCATGATCACATTGCTACCCATTGATTTGGGTTCTGGTGTGAACATCATGACCAGAGATACTGCAAATTGGCTAGAGTACCATACGTTTGAGCCAACACCTTGAGTCTTGAAATTTGCAAACCAGACCAGGAGATGGCTATTAGGCATGCTGTCAAACATTACCATGATCATTGGAAGGATGCCCTTCAAGTTGAATTACATTGTGTTGTGACCAATGACTAAAAATGGTTACCCACTATTGATTGGAAGACACTGGTTGTATAGTGCACAAGTTGTAGTAGATTGGCACCAACAGAAGTTGTGATTTAAGGATATTTCATCCAAAGATCAGAAGCTGGTGATCATGAGTTGGACAAAGGTTCCCCATCTTGGGGAAACAAGTTTTTCGGAGGACAAGGACAAATCCAAAGACTCATTGTCTTTGTCCTTAGAAGATTCCGATGATGAAGTCCAAGTCAATGACGTGGAATGTTACATGGTGGACATCAAAGACAAAGACCCATATGACCTCACCTTAGGTGAGCTGATTGGAGGAAGGAGGTTTGATGGCAGCTCAACTCAAATTGAGCCGAGTGAGTCATGTCAAAGAAGTCATCAACCTCAATGACTGTCAAGATGTTGTCTTGACTGAAGGGAAAATTTTAAATTTTTTGAAGACAATCACTTTGGAAGAGTTAGCAGGATACACTACACTGTTTTTAGAATTCTAGGATGTATTTGCCTGGTATATTGATCAAATGCCAGGTATTCCATGAGAATTTGGAGAGCACCAAATTGATCTGGTTGAATGGGCAATTCCAATTTGGCAAAGACAATACCGCCTGAACCTATAGTACTTGCTCTTGGTGAAAGATGAAATTGACCAATACTTGGAGGCTGGAATAATCTTTCTAGTCTTAAGCAGTGAGTGGGTTTTGCCTATTATCATTGTCCTGAAGAAGAAAACGGGGAAGATTCAAGTGTGCCAATATTTCCACAAAAGTAACAAGGAAGGATCATCATCCCTTGCCTTTTAGCAATACAATTTTGGACCAAGTAGCCAGTCATCCTTGTTATAGTTTTCTCGATGGATTTTTAGGGTACAATCAAGTATCCATCCAAGAAGAGGACAAGGATAAAACTACATTCATTACCAGTTGGGACACTTTTGCTTGCAATCAAATGCCCTTTGGGTTGTGTAATGCTCCCGCTACTTTTCAGCGGATGATGAATTCAATCTTCAAGGATTTCTTGCGCAAATTTGTGGAAGTCTTCATTGATGATTTTTGTGTGTTTGTGCAAAGAGATGTACATTTAGATTACCTTTACCAAACTTTTGGAAGGTGTCATTTTGCCGGTCTGTCATTACACCCAGAGAAATGCTTCTTTGCAATGAAGGAGTGCATTCATCTGGGGCATCGGGTGTCAAGCCAAGGTATTGAAGTTGATGTCAAGAAGGTTAAAGTAATCTCAGCCTTGGAATCCCCTAAGAATATTTGGGAGCTGAAGGCCTTATTGGGACATGTCGGATACTACAGACTCTTTGTCTCAAACTACACAATGCTTGTTGCATCCCTCACAAAGCTTTTGAAGAAGTCCAAAGATTACCTGTGGGAAGTAAGTCAAGAAGAAACTTTCCAAGTGTTGAAGAAGAAATTGGTTGAAGCACCTGTCATGAGGGCCCCAAATTGGGAAACCACTTTTCATGTATATGTGGATACTTTGTCCATGGCAATTGGAGTAGTCTTGAGTCAGAAGGGACAACAAGAAGAAGGATTACCCAATCTATTACGCCAACTGACAAATTTCAGTTTCAAAGAAAAACTATTTGATGACTAAAAGAGAAGTACTCAGAATGGTGTATGCCTGCAAAAAGTTTTGCCACTACCTATTGGGATACAAGTTTGTCTTCTATGTTGACCACTACGTGTTGCAACATTTGGTCAAGAAGGCAGATTTGTCCAGGCAAATTGCTAGATGGATCTTGTTATTACAAGAATTCACATATACTATAAAAGTAAGGAAAGGAGCTTCATACTCTTACAAAACTTCTTATCCAGGTTAGAGACTCAGGACCAAGAATGGGAGGTCAATGATTGGTTCCCTGACAAAGAGCTATATCATTTGACAGCAATGCAAAGTACAAGGTATGCAGCCAAATATTACTATTTGCATACTCTCTAGTGTCTTGATAGGCTAGACCCGGAGCAGAGGGCAGTCTTTCTCCAGAAAATGGGCCCGTATCAGATGAAACACAACATTTTATTCAAGATGGGCAAAGACAAAGTACTTTGCCCATGCTTGGGGTCATACAAAGTAGGAGGAGTAATTGAGTCTTTGCACTCCAAAGCATCAGGAGGACACTATGCCCTAAAGAATATTGTAAAGAAGATTCTTTCCTTGGGGTACTGGTGGCCTACGATGTACAAAGACACCCATGCCCATATCCAAAGCTGTAACACTTGTCAAAGAACGGGAAAGCCAACGGCTACTTCCCAATGGCCTTTGAGACCAATTACCCTTGACCCCATTTGAGAAATAGAGAATTGATTTTGTGGGACCAATACAATTGGTAACCCAAGTCACAAGAAAATGATACATTTTGGTTTGCACTGACTATGCTACCAAAATGGTCAAAGCTGAAGCAACTTGTAGAGATGATGCAGAAACAATGGCAGAATTTTTCTTTCAAAATATCATCTCTTGGTACGGATGTCCTCTAGAATTGGTCAGTGACAAAGTGAAACATTTCTTGAACTTGGTGATGGAGGCGTTAACCAAATACTTTCAAATGAAACATCAGAAGACGAATCCTTATAATCCAAAAGCAAATGGCCTAATGAAAAAGACAAACGGGTTACTTTGTAAAATTCTGAATAAGGTGACTGTTAGTTATGCCTATGATTGGGATACAAAGTTACTAGCCTCATTGTGGGCATATCAAATGACAGATAAGATCACAACCAAGAAAACTGCATACTTCTTGACATACAGCTTGCACCCTATCTTACCAGTTGAATTTGAAGTACCAACATATCGGATTCTCTATGAAGAACAATTGTTGGAGGAAGAAAGTTAGGATCTTTCGATCCATCAACTAATATGGTTAGAAGAGAAAAGAGACAGTGCAATGCAAACCACAAAATAAGTACAAGAATAGAGGAAAGTCAGGCATGATAAGCACATCGAGCTTGTGACTGTTTGTGAGGGAGACTTGGTTTTGTTATATGACAATTGCCGAATATTTTTTCCAAGCAAACTGCATTTGCAATGGATGAGTCCCTATCAAGTTCTTCATCTTTATGACAACGGATCCATTCAACTTGCAGACTTAGAAGGGCAACCATTTGCCACTCGAGTGAACGGGTGGAGAGTTTGGAAATATTGGACAATAGACTCGGAGGTCTCTAAGACATCCAAGGTCTATGTTCATGAAGACACTCACATTTGAGGGAGGAGGTATGTGGTATCTACATTTTTGGTTTTTTTCTTGTTCTTGAAGAAGAAGTGTACAAATGAAATTGTATTGCGCCTATATGACGTCAAAAAGCAAAGAATGGTGTCTTTAAGTTGTAACCCGAGGTAAAGTGACTTTGTGTCAGAAGACAAAGTACTCGGATTTTCCCTATCAACATGCAATCTGAAGTAAGGAGACTTCGGCTCGGGGATGCTCAACCCAAGGCAATGACAATGTAACAACTTTCCTTTGGGGTTCGACATTCAAGAAGGTACCATGCACAAAAATGGCTGGCCTATGAGCAGGAGGAAATTGATAGTGATAAGAGCATGAAGGAGGTGTGATTTCTTGATAGAAACTTGAAGTGAAGAAAGATGGAAGAAGTGCACCACTATAAGATTTGGGCTAGAAACGAAGAGATGACAAGTAATTTTCCATCACCCTTAAGGAGTTGTCATGCAAGAGATCATGGGAAAGGAAGTGTTGTAGAAGACGTGATGGTGTATTGAGAGGAAGTCAAGAGAGTTAGTCCAAGAATCAGTCGGAAGAGTAGCCACCAACCCAAAGTGGAAGAGAGTAAGATGGGAGGTGGGAAGATGAATTTGGAATTCACAGTGAGAAATCATGCAATTTGGAGATTAGATGTGATTGCTAGAATCAAAGTCTTGAGCAGGCTTTGGATCACATTCTTGGCATGGAATTGGAACATTAGCTTGATAGGTTTCATGGCCGAGATCATTGAGAGTAGATGTCTCAATGGACCCAAGGAAGAGGGGAAGAGAAGAAATCTGGCTTGCTGGACAGAGTCGGATTAGTACTCAAAAGAGAGGAGCATGGAGCCACGTTCTTGGAGAAAGGAGAGGTAGCAGAAGAAACCCAAGAAGTGAGGGACACCTTCTCTTCAAAGTGCACAAAGAATGGTTCCAAAGTCAAGAGTTATAAGGACCCTATGAGGAGAAGCATCCTAAGTGCATTGATTGTTATCTTGAAGCCGGAGCGAACCACTTATGTGATTAAACACCAAGTAGTGTTTTTCCACAAGATGTTTGCAGGGGAACCAATCAATTGGGCAAAGTGCAGGACAAATGATGTAGAACTTGCAAGAAAAGTCACCTCCACATTACATTGTGCCATTTGCAGTCCACTTCTACTTGAGATTGAATTTGCAAAATGCGGCAGAGAGACACAAGATGGTGTCACACTTCCATCCTGATTTGAGAAGAGATGTTGATATAGGGGAGCAGCAATACATCTTGCAGATAAGAAGCAGTGACGAGTACTACATGCAGACGGGCCAGAGTGTGCAGATGAAGGTGAATACTCCAAAATCAAAGAAGAGGAGTAGATGAGAAGAAGAAGAAGAAGAAGTAGCGGCAATAAGACCTTGGAAGACCAAGAAGGTGAACTTGAGGAAAGACTTTGTGGTAGTTGCATCATTGGGTGAAGAATCAAAAGGGGAAGCCGAGGACAAGTCAAAAGACTTGGAGAAGGAGGAAGAACTTGAATTCATGTTGCAGAGTGGTGATGCAAGCAGCAAGAGTGAAGATGGTGTAGAGATGCAATTGGTACCTGAGGAGGAAGAAGGAAAGATGGAAATGGAGGAAGAATGTTACCCAAAACAAGAAGATGAAGTTCTAGAGGAGGAGAAGAGGGTGACCATTCAAAGAGGAACCCATTCCAAAAGGAAGGTGAAGTATGAAGCGGGACTGAGTAGGAGAAGAGAAGTAGAGAGTGCAAGTTTGGGGAGCAAAGAATCCATCCCAATAAGGTGATTGCGGCTGAGAAGAAGAGTGTCAAGCAAAGAAGAAGCAAAGAAGGAGGAAAGTCCACAAGCCAAAGTAAAGAAAAATGATGGAGTAGAGTATTTGTGGAAGGTTGTGTGCCCATTGTTAACAAAGTTGGAGCAGAAGAAGAAAGAGATGCAGTCAAAGTGTCCAGAGGTGAAGATTGTGATGCAGGTGTTAGCAAAATTAGAGGAAGAGAACTTGGAGTTGAAGAAGAGTATAACTCAAGGAGAGAAGGAGAGAGAAGTACTACGAGTAGATGCAGTAGTACAGAATCAAGTGATTGAAAACTTGAAAAGAGAAGTGGAAAGTAGAGAGCAAGTAATAGAGCAGGATGTCATAGTAAGGGAGAGACAAATAGTGGAGTATGAAATCTTGAAACAACAATTGCTGATTCATGGTTAGAAATTATTCATGCTATGGCAAGAGTAGCAGAGAAGGAGCAAGAGCTTGATAGAGTGATGGAGAATGTAGAAGAGAAGAAGCAGCTTGGGCAAAGAGAGTTAACAGCGAGATATAGAGAAGAAGAGAGATTGTGGGAGTTACTTCATAATCTGGAAGAAAATATTGTTTAGAAGGAGAAGGAGACTGTGAAGGCCAAATTTGAGGCTGAATTGGCAATGTACAAAGAAGATTGGCAGGTGGATCAAGAACGTGAGAGAAGAATGAGACTTGAGCCATTGAAGTAGATTGTCATAGAGATGAATGTGATGTTGAGTACAAAAGCCAATGTAAGGATTGAAGAAACAAGGTTGCACAAGTTGAAGTTGTTGGTGCAGGAGACAAGGAGGAGAAATCCAAATGATAAAGATTTGAATGACTTGCTGATTAGTCTCAGAAATCGTGTAGATAGGAAGATATTGGAGGAGAAGACAATATTACAATTAGATTAGATTTAGTGAAGTTGGAGATAGAGAAACTTTGGAAGAATGTAAGAGCAAAGCCCAAAGTAGATGAAGTAGGAGTACAAATGTCTTTGGAGTTACCATTGGAGATATTAGAGAAGAGTGGGTCAAGATGTAACAATATGGAGTTTAGCGACAAAGTTAGTCGAGCTTACAAAGTAGCACATAAGACAAATTAGCCTAGAATATTCTGAAAGTATCTAGGAAGCTCCTTGGCTAGCTTAGCTTGCACCTCAAGTAAGTAGCTTCTAGAAGGAAGCTTCTAGAAGCTTCCAACTAGCTAAGCTCGCATGCCAAGTAGGCGGCTTCTAGAAGGAAGCTTCTCGAGAAGGTTCCTAACTAACTTGACTTGCACTCTAAGAAAGCGGCTTGAGGAAGCTTCTTGAGAAGCTTTTCAAGGGCCTTGTATGCTACCTATAAATACCGAAGCCAAAGCTCATGCTAGGCATTTGGAGTTTTCCCACATTCAAGTGTCCCAATATGAGTTTCCATTCTCTTATTTCTCTCCTTGGTCTCAGTCTTTTATATTGGTATCAGAGCAGGAATGGGATGGCTGTAATTTATGGACCACCAAATCCACTTCCACCAAACCATTGGGATTTTCATGTCCAGATATTACCCAAGCATCACTTCACACAATTCATCACCTCACGCTTTGGGCAAGATTTTCTACATATGATCACCATGTTTGAGGAACCCTTGATACTTCCGGTTGTCACTTATGGAGAAAGGTGGACGTGCTGTATCTATATGTTAATCAATTAGATAAATTGGGAGTGGTAGGATAGATTAGTAGCTATGGCGGCAATACCAAATGTTATCCTTGTGATGCAGCAACAAATCAAGCACCTTACATGATTGTTGGATGAACAAGACCAACAACAACGAGAACATATAGAGAGAGCACCAGTCCAAGATGGAGAAGATTGTATTTGATTTCCAAAACCCAAGGTGTTTGAAGGCAAGAATCTTCCAAGCACAATGGAGAATTTTGTTTTTGATTGCAAACATTACTTTGAAGCCACCAATCTTCAAGATGAATGGAAATAGATTCTCTTGGCTTCTAGCCAATTAGATGGTGTGGCAAAACTTTGGTGGCAATTCCAATGGAGCAAGCTGAACGACAAATTGTTGCACCAATCTTGACATGGATAGAATTCAAGGATGCAATACTTAGTCAATTTCAAACTATAAATGCCACCCAAGCCGCATGAGATAAATTGGCAGAGTTGAAGCAGATTGGTTCCATAAGAGGCTACATCACACAATTTCATAACATCATCATGCAAATTCTAGATATACAAGAAGGAGAATTTTTGGATTGATTTGTGCAGGGATTGAAGTCACAAACCAAATTGGAGGTGACCATGCAAGAACCACAAAACGTAGAAGAAGCCATGCAATTGGCTGAGTGCTTTGATTCTTTGGTTGGGACAACTTGGTCTTGACCTCAACTTACACCAAGCTTACCAGTACAATACGCACGGGTGGAAGAACCAGCACCAATGGAGATTAATGCTATCCAACGGAGGCCACTTGGTGCAGCAGATAGAGAAAGATTGCAACAAAATGGAAGTTTTTTATATTGTCACCAAGTTGGACATTGCATTGCTGAATGTCCACTTAGGAATGGGCAACCTCAACAAGTTGCCCAGATGGAGTTTGTGGAACCAAATGATCAAGGAAACAAAGAATCCCAATAGGAGATTTTGAGCTACCTACTAGGAGCTTGATTAGTTCCAATGGGATTGAAGGCTCGACCTATGCAAGTTTGCTTCACTTGCAAGGTACGATATCTAATTGGGGTTGTAGGATTTTGGTTGATTTTGGAAGTTCAAAGAATTGCATGTCTATGCAAGTAGCAAAGGAATTGGGTATTCCTATCAAGCCAATGATTGGAAGTAGTTTGATGATAGCAGATGGTAGAAAAGGTTCTGCGTTCCACACCTTGCATCCTATTACCTTCAAGATTGGGAAGGAGTATTTGGAGTGTATGAGGTTTGTAGTGGCACCTCTACACTATGATATCATTCTGGGTCTACCTTGGCTTGAATGTCATAAGGTTCAATTTGATGGGACCCAATGCCAAATTCAAGTACAACACCAAGGTAGGAATTTCCGATTAGGTTTAGGGTAACACCTCTGAGTAAGACACCTAAGAATAGTCAGTCCCAAGGGGAAGTTTTTCAAGAAGGTAGCCATAGAGCAAACCTTGAAGGAAGATGAATCCCAAGATGGGAAGTTTGCCAAGAAGGCAACCATGGAGCAAGCTTGGAAGAGAGATGATTCCATGGAAGGGAAGTTGGTTAGTAAAGCAGCCATAGAGCAAGCTTTGGAGGAAGATAAGTATATATTTGCGGTGTGGATCAAGCCGATTGCACTAGAACAATCGGAGGAGGGCGAAGAGCCTCATCAAGCAATGGTTGATTGGATAGTTCAGGACTTTGCAAACGTGTTTCCGGATGATCTTCCAAAGGGATTACCCTCCGATTGAGGTATGCCCTTCAAGATTGAGTTATGCTAGGGAGTACTCCAATGAGTAGACCAATCTATTGGCTCACACCAAAGGAGTTGGAGGAGTTGTGGAGTTATAGAGTTGTTGGAAGACTTCATACAACATAGTACTTCTCCTTGGGAAGCACCGGTACTATTTTTTCCAAAGAAGGATGGAGGACTTCATTTTTGTATTGATTACCCGTGGGCTCAATAAGCAAACCATGAAGAATGCATATCCCTTGCCTCGGATCAATGACTTGCTTGATCAACTAAGTGAAGCACACTATTTTTCCAAGTTGGATCTTTGTAGCAGCTATTGGCAAATTCCTATTGATAGAGAGGATGTGCAAAAGACTGCCTTTCATACAAGGTATGGGTATTTTGAGTGGAGAGTTCTACCTTTTGGACTCACTAATGCTCCAACAATCTTCATGGATCAGATGCATTGGGTGTTGGATGGACTATTGGATTGGTCCGTGGTGGTGTTCTTGGATGATATCTTAATTTATAGTAAGACAAAGGCAAAACATATGAATCATGTGTGAAAAGTCCTAAGATGACTACGACAATGGAAATTTTACTTCAAGAAGTCAAAGTGTGCCTTTTGGTAGAAGGAGGTTACCTTCTTGGTTCATAAGATCTCATCAGAGGGGATCAAGCTGGAAGAAGAGAAAATCAAGGCCATTACTGATTGGCCTACCCCAAAGGATGCTACAGAAGTACAAGCATTCAATGGATTGGCAGCTTTTACCGATGGTTCATCCATTATTATGCTCATGTGGCTGCACCATTGATTGACCTCTTGGGAAAGAACTTGAGCTTCCGATGGACCACCAAGGATGAAGAAGCATTCCAAAAATTAAAGCATATGGTGTCTTCAAGACCCATTCTTCAACCATATGATCCTCAACTACACTATGTGGTTGATTTTGATGCTTCTAACTTTGCAATTGGAGCCGTGCTGCAACAAGAATTCCCAAATGGACTCCATCCCATTGCCTTTGTGTCTCATCAACTCAATATGACTGAACAAAACTACTCTGCTTGAGATCAAGAACAATTGCAATGGTATACACCACCAAGGTATAGAGGCATTACTTCTTGGGGAAACAAGTGATCATGCAAACTGATCACAAACCATTGTTGCAAACCTTACACTTGGAACACATGAAGAGTTGACATCATCAATGGGAGGAACAACTCCAACTGTATGACATCAAACTTGAGTACAAACCACATCGGTTCCATGTCATCCCTGATGCTTTATCACGACGACCTGATTTGAAGTCTCTTCCTCTCATCACAACGGCAATTTCAATAGAGTCAGTTGACTCCAAGGTCCAAAACAAGTTTCAGTCAGCTCTGCACCAAGATCCCTTCTTCCAAATGGTACATAGTTGCCTTACGGCATGCGATAAGGAGTACAACACCTTCTCCATCAAAGAAGGCCTTTTATTCCATGAGGACCGGATTTATGTTCTAGCTAAAGGTGACCTTTGACTTATACGCCTTCAAGAAGCCCATGATTTACCCATCGCTGCTCACATGGGTGTGGACAAGACCTTGGGTACCCTCCAACGTCAATGGTGGTGGTGCAACATGACACAAGATGTTTGAGAATTTGTCCAATCGTGTGAGAGTTGCCAATGTAACAAGGCTAGCAACCAGAAGTTGAGTGGACTCCTTCAACCACTCACTGTTCCATCCGCTCATTAGGAGCATGTGAGCTTGGATCTCATCACATACTTGCCAAAGACAAAACAAGGACACACCGCAATCATGGTGTTTGTGGATAAGCTTAGTAATCAAATCCACTTGGCACCAACCTGTGATACCGTGGATGCTTCAACCTTAGCACAAATCTAATTTGACAATATCTTCAAGCATCATAGGATGCAATATGTACTCATCTACAACCTTGATCCTCAATTTATCGGGAAGATTTGGCAAGCACTCTTCCAGATACTTGGCACCAAGCTTGCTTTGTCCATGGCCTATCATCCTCAAACTGATGGCCAAACCAAACGCGCAAATCTTACATTGGTGGATATGTTGCGTGCCTTTGTCAATGTCCACCATACCAATTGGAATGAATGTCTTGCAACTATAGAATTTGCCTACAATTCCAAACAGGCAAGCACCGGATTTTCTCCTTTCTTTCTCAATTTTGGCCAAGATCCACTTGTTCTAGATTCTCTTCTTGCTCCCCCTCTATCTAAGGTTCCTCATACTTCCACATTCTTGACCACTATATCCCAATCTCTCCAACAAGCCAAGTCTCACCTCCTTATTGCTCAGAATTGCCAAAAACAATATGCGGACCACCATCGTCATGATCTCACTTTTGAAGTTGGTGATAAAGTCATGCTATCCTCTAGTAACCTCCCCTCTCCCACTTGATACCCAAGTTCGTAAACTTGCACTAATTGGATTGGACCCTTTGATATCACCCAAATTGTCTCTCCTATTGCTTATTGACTTGCCTTGCCTTGTCACATGCGTATCCATCTTGTTTTTCATGTTTCCAAGTTGAAACCCTTTGTTCCTAACCCCTCTTCCTTTTCCTCTTGAGTCCAACCTCCCCCTCTTCATGTCCCTATCAATGATCATGAGGAGTACATAGTTGATTGTATCTTTGCGCGTTGCCATATTCAACGAGGCCATTGCCAACATACGGAGTACAAGGTCCTTTGGAAAGGGTATCCCCTTCATGATGCTACATGGGAATCTCTTTCTCACCTCCAGAATGCACAGCCGGCCATCCAAGAATTTGAAGCTTCACTGGCAACAAAGACGTCATCAACTAGCGGTAGGGGAATATATAACAACATGGAGTTTAGCGACAAAGTTAGTCGGGCTTACAAAGTAGCACATAAGACAAATTAGCCTAGAATATTTTGAAAGTATCTAGGAAGCTTCTTGGGAAGCTTCTTGGCTAGCTTAGCTTGCACCTCAAGTAAGTAGCTTCTAGACGGAAGCTTCTAGAAGCTTCCAACTAGCTTAGCTTGCACGCCAAGTAGGCTGGCTTCTAGAAGGAAGCTTCTCGAGAAGCTTCCTAATTAACTTGACTTGCACTCTAAGAAAGCAGCTTGAGGAAGCTTCTTGAGGAGTTTCTCAATGGCCTTGTATGCTACCTATAAATACCAAAGCCAAAGCTCATGCTAGGCATATGGAGTTTTCCCACATTCAAGTGTCCCAATGTGAGTTTCCATTCTCCTATTTCTCTCCTTTGTCCCAATCTTTACACGGGAGATAGAGATTTAGACACGTTACCTATGACAAGAATTGTAGAACAGGAAGAAGTGTTAGAATTGGTAGAAGAATTAGTAGTTGTGGAACTCAAGGGTAGAGTAGTATGTGAGGTTACTTTGGGATCAGGATTGGAAGCCAAAGAAGAAGTAGACATCAAATTGGAGTAGTAACAATTTTGAGATTTGAAAGAGATAGATATGAAGAGGTGCATTGCATTTTGGATCTGTAGGTAGGAAGAGTTTTTGTAGAATGGTATAAATGTTAGTAACTATCTATTACTTTACTATTTAAGGGGGGCATTTGCAGCATGTTGTTCAATATTCATTATTTCTGAGAAAAGATAAAGCAAAGTGCTGATTTCAGTGCTCATTGCTTGAGCTTGATTCTGAGTATCAACTTTGTGTGTGTGCTTGTGAGAGTGTGGATAATTTTGAAGTTCAAGTTAGTGTGCTTGTTGGATGTTGAATTCCACGACCTTGATCTTCATTTTGTGTGTTTGATCTTGAGTGAAGTGCATTCGGAGCAATGCCTTGACAGATGTGAGAGGAATTGTAGTGTTGGTAGTATTCTACATTTGTTATTGTAGTGTAGTGTAGTGTTGATGTGAATTAATTTCAATCAAGGAAGGTGTGCCTTCAGTGGAGTGGTGGAACACAATTCTGAGGTGAAGTTGTTTTGCAATGAAGTGTTGTTTTTAGGAGAATCTGAATCATTACAATCAAGATTGTTTGGAAAGAATTGATGGAGTTGTGATTAAGTGTGACAAATTGTTGTGACGAGATTGCGAGTTAGTGCTTGTTACTCTCTTATGGGTGTAGTTGCTACCTGAGAGATTAAAGATGAAATCAAGAAGGACTACATTGTGACATTTGATTTCATATTTGACCAATTTTGAATTGTATCTATGAGGGAATGAACTTTACTTACCTGATTACCGGAAAAGTGATATTTGCCAAGTTGTCACACCACCATAGGTAGAATCACCAGGTTTGGTGAATTCATCACTCTGTCCATGAATTCTGGCCCAAAGTGATAAACTAATGATAATCTCATTTGCTCATGCTGGATGTACATAATCTTGATGTGGAATGGATACAAGAATGGGAAGCTAAGTGTGGGAAATAGTCCGCCCAATGCATCCATCCCACCCGCTCTCTAAAGCCCTTACCAAGTGTAGCAATTGCACTATGTTCTCTACCTCAAATTACTTGTTTTCAATAGTTTGTGCTCTTCCAAGAGGGGCGATCCACCCTCTTGGATTAAAACACTGGCTTTGATACCATTGTAATACTCTAAGGACAAGAGAACTCTTCAAGAGAGAAAACAAAGATTTCACACTCAATCCTCCGATGCCCCAAAGGAGCACCTTCTCTTTATTATATAGCAAAGAGATCTCCTCAAAGGAAGCTCCACCCTTGGATCAGATACATGGATTGGTTCTCAATCATTCAATTAAGCAAGTTTGTGCACATGGTATCTAAAACAAGTTTCTTTGCCAATCTTATGCACTTTACACTTCATGCCAAGTATTAGTGTAGCAAGTACATTAGTTCATGACGTTACTAGCTTGGAAAATAGAGAAACTAACACATCAGGCTCTTTGTACACATCTCTAAGCTCTATCCTTAGTGTACTAATTATTCTTTCATCATGGGTAATCAGCTGAGCAAGGAGCAAAAATATCAAATTCTCATTTTATACTCAAGTATGAGAATGTGTTTGCTTTCTCAATGAAGGACCTAGGCAAGTGTTGAGTGATGCATTTTTCCACTGGATCTGATTGATGAGACACCTATCTACTAAAGGAGGTATTGTTTGAGCAAGAATTAGTGAGAGCTTGTGGATGAAAGGTCAAAGAGCTCCAAGAGACTAGTCTTATTTAGCCATCTAGTTTTGATTTTGAAGCAACAATAGTCATTCTAGCACAGGATTCCATTAGATTATGGAATAAATAGAGTATGTATGGGGATTATAGACCTTCAAACCTAGTTACACCTTAGGATAGGTACCTAATGCCCATCTTGGAGTAGTCATTTGATAGCATTAAGGGCTCCAACATCTGCAGTATTGTAGATCTATGGCAAGATTTCAATTGGATTTTTCTATGTGCAAAAGACTGCAAGAAAATAGTGCTCCATGGAAGCAAAAGACTATGGGAGTGGTTGGCAATGCCATTTGGTTTGAAGAATACCTCAATATTCTTTCAAAAAGTCATGGACCATGTTTTTGAAAGTGAAAATTTCTTGAAGTGCTATATAGATGATGTTCTAGTCCATAATAAGGGCTGTAAGCAACACTTGACTCACTTAGAAGGGCTTTTCAAGAGGTGAGTAGAGGTGGATCTAAAATACATCCCAAGAAATATGAGTTTTCTATTACATCTGTAGTTAACCTTAGGCATTGCATTCTTATGAATATTTATGGCTCATTGGGTCAAAGTGGTTGCTATCTTGAAGAAGCTTCATTGGGATGTGTACCTACTATTGGATTTATATCAAGGATTACAATACCATTTCCCATTATGGTACCCATATTTTTACAAATCTTTTCTTTTATAATTTAAGTCTTGCTTACAAAGAAGGAAAACCTCTTAGTTGAGTTTTCTTTGGAGTTGTGACTATACATGCCATAGTACAAAGGGAACAAGTATGAAGAATGAATCCCGAGACCAAAGGAGTCAAGATCAAAGGGTGGTCAGAGGTGAAGAACTTAGGTATAAAGGATCTTTGGACCCAAAGGCTCTTAAGACCCAAATATAGTACATCATTTTGAATGTACCACTACTTGGTTAAAGAATTGCCATCAAAGACCATTTGCATTTAAGGAGAAGCTTGGATGTGTGAACAGTGACAAGCTCACTAAATATTTGGCCACTAAAGAATGATGGCTAAAAAACCTGGGTATAAACCATGTACCCATTGATTAATTTTACATTTTGCCAATTGAATTCAATCTCAAGTCCAAGTCAGCTCAAAGATTTCAAGTCTTAGCAAGCTTTCATAATATCTTTTACCACCATTGCAGTTGTCCAGCCTTTGCTTTGATAGACCAACCATCTTTGATAGGAAACATGGTGTTAATTTAAAAACCCATGAGGAAGATCCCTTAAGCCATTCTTTGTAGCCCAATAGTTGAAAAATTGGCAATTCACTACATTAGTGAGGTAATCTAGAGCAAACACCTCTCTTTCTTGCTTTAGATTTAGAGTTGAGTGACTTCAAGATTATCCATCAAATGAAGGGGAGGAAGGAGAGAATGACAAGGGACCTGAGAGGAAACTCCTCCAATAGGACCAAAGAGAAATAGAGAATATTTTTTGGTGCAAGACCAACATAGGCAAGGACATTGTACACAAGGTTCAGGGGAACAAAAATGTGCTAGATAATTGCATTATGGTATCCTTTGCAAACAAGAGGTCCAAGAATAATGGACTGATGATGTGTAGTTACAATGGTCAAGCCCAAAGAGTAGTGGTGGAAGCAATTATGAAGCTTTTCAAGCCAAAGAGAACAACTTACCTCACCAACAACCAAGCCATCTTCTTTAGATACATGTAACAAGGGGAGCCTATCAACAAGGAAGATATGTTTTAGTTCTAAGAAAAGAGTTTGCACACAGAATTTGAAGGGGTAACTTACCTTGCCCCTTTGGCCATACACTTTTTTATAGAGCTGAATTTATTGATGAAGAAGGAGCAAAAGAAGTTCTTGAGTCACTACCATCCAACATGGTACTTTGTCTCACAACTTGAAGGGAAGTCCTTGATCAAGACACACCAATTAATAGATGAAAATTATACATCAATCATAGAATTTGTACTAGTGGAAGAAGAAGGAACCACCACAACAAAGAAGAAGAAAAGGACACCTCTCATAAAGTCTAAGACACCAACAAAGAGATCAAGGAGAAATCTCCAGATCATAGATGTAAATTTGAAGGAGGAAGAAGAAAACTAAAAAGAAGAAGACTCCAAAGAAGAATACAAAGAAGAAGAAGGATCCTTCACCATGTCAACATCAAGATTAAAGGCAAGGGATCAATATGAAAGAACACAATCTGCTTCAAACCCAAAGCAAAGTGAAGACCAAGAGTGCAGGCCAAAGAATAGGGAGAAATGTCACATCAGCCTAAAGTACCTCCTGGTCCCAACCAAGAAGTTGGTGTTCCCAAAGAAGAGCAAGTGAAGACTAAAGAAAAAGGAAAATAAGATGTTTCGAGTGAAAGACAACATGAAGCCAAAGAATACCATCAAGAAGCAAAAGATAGAGTAGAAGTGGAGGAAGAAGGCAAATATTCTTCAATTGTAGCATAGGTCAAATTAGGAGGAGAAGCATTCCAAGAACAAGTAGTACCAATGAAGGAAGAGTGCTACTTCCTTCACAAGTAATTCTGTAATCCACTTGGTGGGATCAACATTACATATGATGAAGACTCTTCATACATACAATATCAAGCAATCTACCTTGATGTGGTTGATTATAACACACTTGTCTGGAGGCTCCACAAGATCATCTATACTTGGAGTGCAAAGGAGGCCAAATGGGAAGAGGAGATGGAGAAGACAGAAACCTATACAAGAGGAGGCAAAGATGGTAAATACCCTTGCACAAGAAAATTTTGAAGTGAAAAAAGGCAAAAAAAATCACTTGTAGTGGATCATGATCACTATGGAGAAGATGTTCAAAAGATACACGGTAAATTCAGAGCCCTTCAGCTAGAACAAAAGCAAAAGCACCTTGAATAAAAGACCAACTAAATGCTCAAGATAAAGAAGAAGTAAGTATTTGGAGAGAACTATAGTCTACCAAGATCCAAGTAGTTACCTTAGAGGTATAGATGTTGGAGTATTGGAAGGAGGTGGTGATCTAGTTGGAGCACCTAGCCAAAGATTTGAAGAAGTTGATTGAGCCCAAATGTTGGAGGAGGTGAAGAAAGAAGTAGAGATCTTGAACAAGCACTTGGAGGAAGAGAAGCTGAAAGCAATCAAGCATCTAGAGAAAGGTCAGATCAATCTGCAAGGATGTTGAAGGAAGCAGCTCAAGGAAAGATAACAAAGGCAACATTAAGTTGCAAGTCTAGAAGTTAGAGAGAAAGACCTACAAAGAAGAAAAAGAATGGACCACCTAGTTGTTATACTTAGGGGAAATACAGATAGGAAGTTCATTGAGATTGTGATACCTATTGGCTAGACAAAGCCAGTTACAAGGAACAAACTGAGCTCCTTTGAAGGAATTTTAAAGGTGAAGGTGATTCTTCACAATAGAACTGAGGACCAAAGATATTTCATTCAAAGAAGTTCTTTGCAATTGTAAAATCTTTAAAGTAGCAAGTAGTCCAAGACCTTTGTAGTTGTAGATAATTGTACTTGTAGGAACCTTTGGAGTAGTAAGTCCAATGGTTTTAGGGAAGAATTTATAACTTCCATGACACAATTTTGTAGGGAAAACTTGATACCTTCCTTGACATATGTAAGGCACCTTATTTAACTTACATGTAAGAAGATAGGATAAGACAAGACCTAAAATGTTTAGTGTAGATGTAGGAAAGAGATCTTTGGAGTACTTCACCCATTAGATCTATGCAAGTTAGAATAGGAAGAGTATAAAAGGCAATGGACTAAGAGTAGATATTTATTCATTCTTTCACTTGTAATATGAAAGAGCCAAAGCTCTTTATCATTAGTGCCTTAATTTTTAGTATTGATGTTTGTCTTTGTTAGAGTAGGAAGGGGGAACTTTGTAGTAGGAAAACAAATGCTTGAGTGCAAAGAAAAATATATACTTGATTGGGATGTATGATCCCTAAGGTTTTGAAGGAGCAAAGCAATGCTTACATGGATTAGGAATGATCTATAATGTTTAAAGTACCATAGAACAAAAAACCCAAAGAGTAATTGCATATGCAAAGAAGCCTTTGGAGTTGTGCCTTTTGGGAGGAATAGTACACAACCTTTGGAATTGATGTCTTTGTAGTCAAGTGGCCGGTTAACGTTGAGTGAATCATCACCTTCAAGATTAATTTGGAATTCACTTGTAGTAAAAGAATTAATTTTCTATTTTTCTTAGTCTTTCATAGGAAGTGATGCTACACTCTTCAATTTTGCAACAATAAATGTGCAACAATAAAAAAAACTCCAAGATTGTGATACTTCTCTACAATTCTAGCTATTTTTTACCCATTTCCTCAAGGGAAAAACCTATAACTTACCATTATATCACATTTTGGTTGATATTAGGTTATCACATCCACCATCTCTATACATTATGGAAGAAGGATGCCTCTTAGAAATAGATCCAAGACAATAAATTGGCTTTCCAAGAATTCAAGGATAAGCTCTCAAAATACCCAATACTTAGAAGACATGATTTCAACAAGATCTTCATATTACATATAGATTGGAGTGCTCTTGGTATTTTTTGAATTCTAGGTCAACTTGACAAGGAAGGAAAGAAGCATGTCATTACTGAAACATCTTGAAGGAAAAAGAAGTCAAAAAGAAATTACTCTTCTTATGTAAGTGAGTGTCCTACTATTATAAATTTCAGACCTTATCACTATGACATCTTGTACCGTTGTTGTGTTGTGGTTTGCATAGCCGATGAAAAAGTAAACTAGTGTAGTTTATCTCCATAAACATGGAGTAGGTTGAATGACGGATCTCATGGTTGACCTATTGCCATATGAGCAATCTATGTGCATTTAAGTGACTGTCCATGTGTAGTATGATCTATCCCTTTTGAGGGCTTTGATGCATATATATGTGGTGGAGAGTTGAGAGAAGTGGTGTGTTTAGTTTGAGGAATCTCAAGCGGGAGAAGGACATTGGCAGTGAGAGTTGTACTAAAGCATGAGCATAAGAGCATTGGGGAAAGCATTTGGGCAAGAGATGCCTCATGCTCCTGATTACCACTCCCAAATTCTTTTCTCCTCAAGCTTTAGATTCTACACCGTGATAGCTTATGGGACAAGATGGTGGCACATTTTGGGGTGACATTCATGAAATTGATGATGGAAAACCAGATCTTGTGCTTACTTATGAGTAGGTCTAGGATTTGACAATCTATGTACTCTTATAGATGGAGAATGACTTAATTTTGCTCATGATCTTTAAGGTGGAGTAGTGGGGTCCATTTGTCAAAAAAGTGAAGAGACTAAATGATAAATTTGCAAGAGTTTGGATCCCAATAAGAGAAGCATGGATTTCTTCAAGAATTGAAGGAGTTAGTGGAGGTTCCTCAAGAAGGAGAGACCATGGTTAGAGAAAAGAGCTGACAAGTTACAATTGGAAGACAAAAAACAAATGATTTGAGTAGATTCTAGGGAAGATATGATTGATTGAATCAAAGGGGTAAGAATTTATACCAAAGAGCAAAAGATAGACAATTTGGAGAGCTTACTAAGACATTTTCATGATTTTTCAAAGGATTTAGAGAGTGTTCAAAGTACTTAAAGTGATGAGTGCAAGAAATTATAGGTTTTGATCAATCTCAAACTAGATCTGGTCAATTGAAGTTGAAGCCCTATCAAGTGAGGTGTTAGAGATGAGATGCTTATCAGATTTTGAATTTTGGTCATTCCTTAGTTATTGATAGTTTTTATTTTTTATTTCTTCCTTTATTCCTATTTCTTCTATCTTATGCCAATTTTGGTACCCACATTTTTCATTTTGGACAAGTTTAGAAGAAGAAGTGTCTTGCTGAAACCAAATTGAAACCAAATGGAGAAAAAATCATGGGAAACCAATGTTTTTATCAAGCTCAAGGAAGTCAACTTTGTGTTAGAGGAAAAAGGGCTTGGATTAGATCAAAACCCGAAGAAGTTTAATTCATGTCAGAGGAAGAGGAAGAAGGTGGTCAGACGCCAAAGGAGGGTTTCTTTGCATCGGAATGAAGGTTACAAATCAAGAATGCTGTGGGTGCCATATCTCAATGACTACAAGGCCAAATCAAGCGTGCTATATCTCATTGAAAGTGTCCCGTTCAGGGCTTTCTGTTGCTACCAAAATCGCAGAGTTTAGAGGTCTAGAGAAGAAGAAATAAGCATTTGAAGTTTTGGGAGTAGATGTATAGAGTAGTTTAGTGTCTTTGGGTTGGTGTCTTTGGATCAATGTGATGTCAATGTGATGTTAGCCTTGTGACTACCAATATCCTCAAACACATTGGAGTTTCATTGTTGCTTTGAGATCAAAAATTCTTCTTGGAGTCTTTGTTGTTGATGGTGTTGAGGTGCAAGTTCACCTAGTAGACATAGGAGAATCCATACTAAGAATAAATCCTTGAGAAAAGTGTACATCCTTTGCAAAATGAGCTCCTTTCTTCTCTTGTGCCAAAAGATCCAAATTATTAATACCTTTAGAGTTTGAGCACTCCCCCTTCTCATACTTGCTCTCAATCACATCTATGGATGCTATCTCCTTACCTTTGTTTGGATTAGGAGCCACTTCGGTTTCACCACCTCCCTCATAACCCCTTCCTCCATGGTAAGTGGAATTTGGACAATTTCTTTTGATGTGACCTTTTCCTCCACAACCAAAACAATTCCTTTCATTGAAATTGTTGTTGGTTGGTTGGCCTCCTCTATATGGATATTTTCCATAACTCCTAGGTCCTCTCCCCACATTCTGATCCACCTCTCTCTTCTCCCATAAATACATTATATTGATCTTGAGATCTACAAGTTGTTCGTGATGGTTTGAAGTGGATCTTTTGGTAGAGGTGCAAGAATTGGAGCAACTACTACTTGTGGTGCAAACCTTGCCACCAAAGTATAAGAAGGTCCACCTTACTTGTAGCCTTGAGGAGGATGCACAACTTCTTTTACCACCAAATCACTCTCATCCCCTTCTAAACTCTCCTCCATACAAATTACAATCTTGATAACTTCAACCTTGGAAGAAGGTTTCTCATATCTCACCTTGCTTATTATTTGTGGTCTTGACCCTCCCACAAAATTCTTGGTGAGCATGTTTCCTATGCCAATCATAGTAGTATCTATATCATCCTGACTCTTCCTCAACACTATGCAAAATCTATACTCTAACTTCTCCCCTCTTTCTATATAGACTCTCACTTTCTCTCCATCTCCTTATTTGAGAAATTAACCTCACTCATCAATCTCTCATAACTCTCATCTAGAAGAAAGTTCTCAATGAGTGCTGATGTCCAACTCTCCTAAGATTCTTCTTGCCCATCTCTCCTCTTTTTTTGGTATTTTGACTCATACCATGTAAGGGCTGCATCTTCAAAGAAATCTGGTAAAAATGAGGCACACTCATTCCTCCTCCTTTCATTTTTTCCTATGAAAACTCTCTTGAAGTCTCTCACAAAAGCCTCCACATCTTCTCAATCCTTGCCAAAGAAAACCAGACGTTTCTCCATCTTAACTATCTTTCTTTTCTCTCAATCTTTTCCTTTTTGCTTTTCTTTTCTTTTCTTTTCTCTCACTCTATAACTAATAAATTTCATACATGACTAACACCATTTGAGAGTAACCTACCAAAACCCTAAGGAATACAAAAATTTCAGGTTACTCCAAGATTTGCATAGCAATATCAAATCCTATGCATATTAATCAAACCTTCATGGATATTTTATCCATAAGTTGAAAGATTATCTCCATCACTAATCTTGAGAACTAGCTGATGAAAATGATATTATTTTTGTAGTTGTACTAAGACTCTCTCCAAGATCCTTCACCAAAGTCTCCAAAATTGATTTTACTCCCCTACACTCATGTCCTTTTGGAAGTCCTTCCACTCCACAAACCTCACACTCCTTGGTCTTAGATCGTCTCCCTCCCAATCTTGGTGAAGAAGGTCCAAATATCTTAATTATGACTAATTTACGCTTATCATGACTAATGTAGAACCATCATTTATCTCTATATAAATATTATCTCTCAAGTATTTATAATACCAAACTAAATATCTTAATAGCACATACATGCACAAATGAGTGTTATAGAATGCTCTTTGAATATCTTCCAATTTATTGTTAACTATAGTCATTACTACTAAATGGAGTATAAAGGATTTTGGAAGTATTTCTTTATGATGATACATTGGATTCTTTTCATTATCTTTATGATGTGTAAATGTCAACCAAGAGTTCAAAATAGAAGCACATGATAAGGATGACACAAACTAAATAATTGGAATAAATAATATAACTAAAATTTACCATTAAAATTCAGTAAAATTTTATCATGTATTTTAGTATCTTTTCTACAAATACTTTCTCAAAGATACTTCTAAAAGATATTATGGAATAACATCTTCCACAAAGTAGACGTGAGTTTTTTCCACACTCATGAGAAATTGACTTGATAGAAATTATAAATTTGAGATTAAATTAGGGTCAAATTTGATGTTGCAAAGGGTATATTCAAGGGAATATGACTATACTTGACAGCAGAGTTTAAAGTGAGGATGGCAATGATAAGTCTGATCTGGAAAATTTTGCTCTATGTGACAAGAAGTTTCATGCACAAACTTGCTAGAAACTCACACAAGATTAATTTTTTATGTGTTTTTGAGTTTTATGGAACTAGCAAAATAATTTTCACATACATGTAATAACTTCCCCTAACAACAAGTTAAATATCAATGTTTTGACTTTATGAACAATGTTAATATATCTAAAAAGTTTCATAATTAATATATAGAATATATAAAGGAAATTTTCCAAACTTATAAGATACTTGAGATCTTTCTCACAGACATATCCTATAAGGAGTTAGAAACCATCTTATTTGTTAAGTAACTTGGCTAAGAATTTAGTTTGCAAAGAAGCAAATATGTAGTCATCTTACATTTAAGTAATAAGACCTTCTATCTTGGACACCATTCCTATTTAGAGTACATTCCATTAAGTTTTTTATCAGTTTTCTTCTACTCTCCATACTTATCTGCATGGATTCAAATCTTCTACAAATAGAATTTGAACTAAAAATTGAATCATGGAATATGGATGAAGGACAAAGAACCAACTACCAACTATTGGAAGTAACTTGAGGTCAAAAAATGAGGTGAGAAAGTAATAGCATTACCTCTATTATCTTTGCAACATAGAATGAGTTTTAAATATCAATCTTGTTAAGAGGAAAGTAGACATTTTTATGCCTTTATCACATCAAAGTCAAATCCCTTGATGCTTATGGAATTTTTTTTAAAAACATCTCTACTTTTCAAGGACGTTGTAAATATTTTCTTATGAGAAACATAATTGGATATTTAATTCTTAATAGGAGAAATATAATATATAATCATAAAAATTCATGATGAACAATAAAACATATATATAACTTATGCAAATGTGCATTAAATGCTCTACTAGTGCTTGGCAACCCACAGTCATGCTATTAGTACATTTTTTTGTCTTCCAAGTTTTATAGAGTAATGAGAAGTCAAGAAAGTTGTTAAGGCTAGAACACAAGATTGTACCATTTATCATCAATCTAGAAGGTAACCATGCAAGAGGATGAGAAAATGACACATGAATAACACCATGGCTCCTTTGCACCCATGGATCAAAAGGACAATGCTTCTTATGGTTGTGATTTTTATGATTGTGATCTTTGTGATCTGTGAGCCGGCCTGTCTCTCACTCAGGATGAACCTCTGATGGCTATTATGGTAGCGCACCATGGACTAAGAAGGCAAGAAACCCAAACTCCATCATACTCCTCCAAGGCTAACACTCCAAGACTCAAGACATTGCTCACTAGAGAACTCAATGAGAGAGAGATAGTTGCAAATGAAAGGATGATGAGTACCTCCTCACCCCTTGTTTATATAGTGGTGAAATAGTTACGTACCAAAGTTACTAATTACCATAGTAACTCAAGTTACTAGACTAAAAGTCAAGTAAAGTCAAAAAGCAGAAAGGAATATCCATTCACATGGGCATATTCCTCTAAGCATGTGATCTTATCTTGACCCAACCACTAAGTCAAGGATTCCTTCACATGGGCTATCCTTGGACTAAAGAAGAATCCAAAACAAAAAGGTTTGCGGGCCCAAGAGTTCTCAACTCTTTCCTCAAAGCCAAACACCTAGGAATAATACCAAGTCAACACACTAAAATCCAAAATAGTAGTGCTCATCTTTTCTACTTCCTCTAAAGTAAGGTCCTCTCTATCTTAGCTATGACTAACTTTAGCTAACCATGACTAATATAGAACCATCCTTTATCTCTATATAAATAATATCTCTTAAGTACTTGTAATACCAAGCTAAATATCACAATACCATGCACAAATGGGTGTTACAGATCATGATCCCATGATCTTGATTTCTCAAGATAATGATCACATGGCCAATGTTCTTGACAAATGAATGCTAGATTGACACAATCTGCATAGTGGAAGATCATTGGCAAGAACATCATGAGCTTAGATGATCTTCAACCCAAACCACCTTGGTATGAGACAAGGCTGATATCTTTGTAGGTACATGTCCAAATGAAACAAGATTTACTTGTTTAGAAGTGTCTTTTCAAGGCCTTTCTACTGCCACCATAATCATAGTGTTTGAAATTCCCATAGTAAAATTACAACCATATGACCATATGGACCTTATACTTCATATCTCATAGATAGACTTTGTACACATACTTCATCTTGGATCTCATCTCCAACCTTGTACTCATCATACTCATTGTACTCGTACTCGTACTTGTCTTTAACCTTGTACTTGGATCTTGTCTTTGATCTCATACTCCTTGTGCTTGTCTTTGATCGCATACTCATCATACTCCTTGTACTTGTACTTATATTTGACCTTGTCCTTGACCTCATACCTCATCTTTCACCTCACATCGTGGACATCATACCTCATAGTTCATCTCTCATTCCTTGTACCTCATCATCTTGTACTTTTTGAGTGTCAAGTCTTTAGTTCATGACCTTATGATAGGCTTTTGCAGATTTGGTCTAGGAACAAAGCTCCTAGTTTGGGTCCCCAAAAAAATTGGTGGTGGATTATATTGTGCATGTAATAGAGTACCCTAATGAAATTAGTGTGGATGTCGATGTAGGCAGATTCTTGCCCCAGACCACATAAAATCCATGTGTATATTTCTTCCTATTGTGCAATGATGGAGCTTGTTTCCTAGATTGTAGACTCACATTCCTTACAATACTTTGTACACAGACCTTGTCTTGAACCTCATAGTTTTTGGTTGGCATTTATTCTGAACTTTATGTATGAGGAGACATAGACTAGCTATGTACAAGTAGTTGATAGTTATAGGAAGGAGCTTGGAGAACTCATTAAAATAAGCAAAGGAGCAAGTAGTTGTCATCACAAGAACTACCAGTTTGTCTTGGAAATGAGTAGCAATCACAATGGCTTTATAAAAATGAACAGTGGTCAATTACTTTTCAGAATAATAAGAGCCATCTTGTAGATAGGATAGATTAGTTTTTGTGGTTGTAGTACAAGACATTTTCATATGGACATACTTCATACATAGTTAGTTATAGTACAATAGAAAGATCTTGTGCCATGCTTAGTACTTGACATAATAGATGTAGATGACAAGTTAAGAGGTAGGGGTAGCCATTCTACATAACACACACCTACTAAAGATTAGGTTAGGATATGGTAAGTAGATAATATGTGATTAACATTGAGCAACTTAGATGTAATTAAGAGATTTTTGGTGCATTGCAGCCATTGGATCTCTTCATGGCTAATTGGGAAATGTATAAAAGGCTTAAGCTCAATGTTCACCATGTCCATTTGGTGCATCCTTCTTTTGAAATAAACAAATTTTATAGCGTCAAGACTCTTGAGTTGGTGTATGCATATTAGTTTGCACTTTATATGATTGACTACATGTTTAATTGAGTAGGAGTGAGGAATCTTAATGAGTGGAATCATTCATGTGGAACTAGATTGTGCAACTCTAGGGGCTCTATAGAGGTTAGGGACAATACAATGATAGGTTGCCAAACACATGGGGTATCATAAAGAGCAATACTTTGTAAGATTCAATAGCATAGTCATTCAAGGCTCATGTGACATTGTGCTTTCTACAAAGGGCGGAACTCAATATCACAATTATAGTAATCATAGCGATTAGATCCTTTGAAGATCTTACTCCCTCTTAGTTTGCATGTTTTAGGACACTATTTTTAAGACACCTTAATATTTTTGATCTCATATGACATGAACTTTGTGATGAGATTACGGATTGTAGTAATTATGAATGTCTCAATATTAGTAATAAATAATTTGGTCAGGCAACAAGGGAGGTAAAGAAATTTAGAAGCAAAGTGACATTTGTTATGAATGAACCACCACCTTTAAGAATCCTTTAGATTGAATCTATAGTGAATGTGAATTTTATTTTTTTTGTCTTTTTGTTATGTGCCAAGAGTGGTGATATTATACTCTTCTATGAATGCTCTGCCCAAGTGTAAAGTTACAAAGACATGAAAAACCCCAAGGGATACACAAGAGAAACACAAGGTTGCATTCCTCAATACTCCAATGCCCCAAAGGAACACCTTGTCTTTATTATATAGTAAAGAGGATTCACTCAAAGGGAGCTACATCCTTGGATCAAATACATGGATTGGTGATGTGTTAATGAGCTCCACCCTTAGATTAACTGCATGGATTGGTGACATGTTAATCCTTGTCCTATTTGGTTGGTCAAATAAGTTTGACCAAAAAGAATCTTTGGGAATCTTTCTAAAGGAAGCTCATAACAACATGGGTGAGGTACCATTAAGAAGATCTTGATAAGACAAACAAGGGGAGAGAATTTTTCACCTTTTCACTAGGAGGGATTTCCTTTTTTGATGCCTAATTCATTTATTTAGGCCTTCAAAATTGGCTCTAAAGTTTTTAGGGTGTTTTTGGCCTTTGCTCTATTAGTGAAAGTATTCTTTTAGTGACACCTCTATTCGATCTACTTAGACCTGTGAGCCGGCTTGTCTCTCACTCAAGATGAACCTCTGATGGCTATTATGGTAGCGCACCATGGACTAAGAAGGCAAGAAACCCAAACTCCATCATACTCCTCCAAGGCTAACACTCCAAGACTCAAGACATTGCTCACTAGAGAACTCAATGAGAGAGAGAGATAGTTGCAAATGAAAGGATGATAAGTACCTCCTCACTCCTTGTTTATATACTTGTGAAATAGTTACGTACCAAAGTTACTAATTACCATAGTAACTCAAGTTACTAGACTAAAAGTCAAGTAAAGTCAAAAAGTAGAAAGGAATATCCATTCACATGGGCATATTCCCCTAAGCATGTGGTCTTATCTTGACCCAACCACTAAGTCAAGGATTCCTTCACATGGGCTATCCTTGGACTAAAGAAGAATCCAAAACAAAAAGGCTTGCGGGCCCAAGAGTTCTCAACTCTTTCCTCAAAGCCAAATACCTAGGAATAATACCAAGTCAACACACTAAAATCCAAAATAGTGGTGCTCATCTTTTCTACTTCCTCTAAATTAAGGTCCCCTCTATCTTAGCTATGACTAACTTTAGCTAACCATGACTTATATAGAACCATCCTTTATCTCTATATAAATAATATCTCTTAAGTACTTGTAATACCAAGCTAAATATCACAATACCACACACATGCACAAATGGGTGTTATAGACCATCATATATAACATCTCTAAAGATATTATCAATCCTATTTCCACCTCTAGATAATCTTTCTACCTAATGGTATTACAAAACCACCAGGAGTGGAGCCTACGGCTTGATTTGACTCAACACGGGGAAACTTACCTGGTCCAAAAATAGTAAGGATTGAAAGATTTAGAGCTCTTTCTTGATTCTATGGGTGTGGTGCATGGCCATTCTTAGTTGGTGAACTGATTTGTCTGGTTAATTCCATTAACAAACGTGATCTCACCCTTCTAACTAGCTATGTGAGGACTTATCCTTGTGGCTAGCTTCTTAGAGGGACAATTGGCATTTAGCCAATGGAGGTTTGAGGCAATCACAGGTCTGTGATGCCCTTAGATGTTTTGTGTCTCACACACGCTACATTGATGGACTCAACAAGTTTATAACCTGGGCCAAAAGGTCTAGGTAATCTTTCAAACTTCATCATGATGGGGATAGATCATTGCAATTATTGATCTTCAGCAAGGAATTCCTAGTAAGCACAAGTCATCAGCTTGCATTGACTACATCCCTGCCCTTTGTACACATTGCCTATTGCTCCTACCAATTGAATGGTCTAATGAAGAGTTCAGATTGCGGCAATGCCAACAGTTTGCCACAGATAACGTTGTGAGAAGTTCTTTAAACCTTATCATTTAGAGGAAAGAGAATTCATAATAGGGTTTCCATAGGTGAACCTACAGAAGGATCTTTGAACACACAAGCAACATCCAATGCAAACATACCAAACATTTGAAGAATTGTGTCTGGAGGCGCAATCCCCGGTTGCACTTGTCAACTACTTAGGCTCCTTCTCAAGCACTAGCTCAACTTTCCATCCTTAGCGGGATGGCAGGGACTTGCTTGGCGCTCAGCAACTATGGTTTGGTCGAGTCGGCATTAGTGATTGGCCTCGGGAGTTCTTGTGGATCTGGTGGCTCAGCTGGCTGGCACCTTCAGTGGAGCATCAACATGTTCCGGTTTGCTACTGATGGGGTCCTTGTAGGGGCAACGTGTGAGGTGCTTGAGCATATAGCATGTTGTCAGTGAGTGGTGGCGCTTCTTGGCCCACGTTTGTGCAAGACAACGAGTCTCATTAGTATGCACCAAGCATTCTTGTAGATGACTTGGTGATCAGCTTGGCACCCCGATGAGGTCTCAGGCCTATGGTGTGACATCCACTTAGTTGGCAAGGGGCTTGCATGGACCCTTTGCTTCATTTGGGTGCTGAGTTTGAGAAGCTCAAATTTTGCAAGAGGTGCGGTGCCGGCAACTGGGATGAGTAGTCCTATGTGGGCACCAAGTGCTACCCGTCCCCTTGGCACTTGGATTTGTGCCGACTCCCAATGGGGAATCGATGTTGCGGTCTGCTCGGCATAGGGCTGTTTCATCTCTCTCTACAAGAACATTGAAAACAAATCTTATATTGACTGAGTCTTCTCCGAGGGATCTGTGCTTCCAGTGCCAGGACCCAAGGAGTTGAGAAATACAAAAAAATCATGACTCTTATCAATGGATATTTTGGTTCTTACAATGATGAAGAACGTAGCAAAATGCAATACCTAGTGTGAATTATAGAATTCCATGAATCATTGAGTTTTTGAACCAATGTTGCACCCAAGGCTTGTCCTGAGGGCATGTTTGCCTAAGCATCACCGCATGTCTCATTGACTCCGACTCTTGATTTACTTTGGGTTTTCTGAGGGAGAGTGGAAGTGATCATCCAAGGAACCGTCCTTCCTCCTTGCAAAGAGGGGAGTGGATTGGTGCCATGGACAGTTAAAATGCAGCATTTCATGCATAGTTGGAGTTAGGTGTGCATGAAGGTGATCCCAACCCTTTCCAATGTATAAGATATTCCACACATAGATGGCGAGTACCACAGATGTATTTCTAGATTTAAAATAAATTTTCCTCTGTGTTTGTTTGTGTCATCAATGAGTGTTAGATAAGGTCAAGCTTCTTGTATGGAAGGAAAGTGGGGTGGTTAGGGTGGATATATACATAGCAAGAAAAAATGGAACACTTGATGGAAGTTCATGTGTGGTGGTAGCTAAAGGTGATGAGCCACTATGCCAATTTGATAGATGACGGGGAAAGGGCAAATAAAATGAGGTTTGAGCTCACAAGGGCCAACTAATATAAGGTCAATTGTGGACAACCACACTTGATCTCCAATGCTTAACTCCATGTGCTTGTGATGTGCATATGCATATTTTTTCTATCTAATTTGAGCTATTTGCAACTTGTGTTTGGCATTCTCCACACCTTGTTGGATTCTAGAAACAAAAGTGTTGACATCATCAACTTTTGTAGCCATTGTGCAGATCTTTACCAAGCTTGAAGGTGTGAAAGGGATGTTCTCAATACATGAGGAAGCATGGCATGATCTATGTAGATGCATTCATTGAATTGTTGTTGGCGAATTCCACTAGTGGAAGTAATGTGTCCCACCTTTCTTTCTGCTCTAAGTTGAAGCTCCCAATCATGTCCTCAATAGTGTGATTGGTCCGCTCTATTTTTCCATTAGTTTGTGGATGGTTTGTCATGGACATGGTAAATTTGGTTTTGAAGATGGCAAAGAGTGTTCTTCAAAACAAACTAGTGAATTCAGTTCCCCAATCGATGATGAGCACTCAAGATAGTTCATGGTAAGAAAAGATTTCACCTAAGTACAATTGAACTAATTATCATGTAGTTACATCCTTGGTTATAGGATACACGTGAATCATTTTGTTGAGTTGGTCTACAAATACTACAATGGAATCAAAACCTAAGGTGGTCTTGGTCAATTCATGAATGAGATCCATGTTGACATGCTCCCAATTTTGTGTAGGAGCAGGGAAGGATTGAAAGAATCATGTGGTAGCTTGAATAGAGGCTTTATTTTGTTGATAGAGTAGGCAACTTCAAACTTAATTTATCATATTGTTGCTCATCTTGGGCCAATAAAAATGATGTTTGATTACATCTAAGGTCTTTTCCATTCCAATATGACATGCAATGGAAAAATCATGACATTTTGCTAGAATGATGATCCTTAGGTTTAGAGCATCCAAGATCCATAATTTTCCATCACAAAAGGTAAGTCCTTTGGTATTGGTTATGCCTTTAGGTGATTGAGGTTCTACAATCTATAAGTTATTATTTGTAGCAATAAGTATCCTTAGCTAGAAATCTTGGTTTATCTTGACCTCTACAACAAGATTGTTCATCATAGACATTTGGGTGAATACACTTGCAAGTTGCTTCTTACCTTCCATATATGTGATTGTTATGTTGAACCATTGTTTCCACTTTGCCTAACAAATTTGACCATGGGATAAATCTTTTTGTGTCTTTAGGTAGACTTCTGGTTTGTGTTTTATCTCCACTATAAATGCATTCTTTCCAAGATAGTGCCTCTAATGCTTGGTTGCAAGGACAATAACCAACTCTTCTTGTTTGGTGGTGTGGAAGTTGCATTATGGCGGTAACCACTTTTGAGAGAAATATGCAATTGGGTGCCATCCATCACTCCATTCTTGTTGTAGGATTTCTCTTATTGAGAAACTTGATGCATTTGTAGCCAGCTTGATTGGACGTGTTAGGTCATACCATTTCAAGATTGGTGCATGTAGTAATGCATCTTTCAATTCATGTGTGGTTCTCCACATCCACTTTGTTCCCTTACCAAGTAGTGCTATTAAGAGTTGTGCAACTTGGAGAGGTCCTTGACAAATTGATGATAGAACACAATCAATCCCAAGAAACACTTGAGTTGAGTCTGATCTTTTAGAGCACCCCATTTTTTAATGATATTTATTTATTTGTTAAAAGTTGAATACCTTTTGAATTTACTCTATGCCCAAATAATCTACTTCAGACTTGCCAAACTTACTCTTTGAGAATTTAGCATACAATTGGTTTTGCCATAGAATCTGGAGGACTTCTCATAGATGTTGCTTGTGCTCTTCATTGTCCTATTGTAGACTAAGATATCATCAAGGAAAATGATAATATACTTCTCCAAGTATAGAAAAAATTGCATCATTCATCAAACTCATGAAAGTGGTTGGTGTGTTTGTTAGGCCAAACAACATCATTATGTACTCAAAGTGAACATACCTTGTTTCAAAGGCCATTTTGTGTATATCTTTCTCCGCAATTCTAATTTGGTTATAATCACTCTGATTGAGTTTGTTGAAGTGTTATGTCCTATTGAGTTGATCAAACAGGTCACCCATATGAGATAATGGGTATTTGTTCTTCACTATTTGTTGTTTTATGCCCCAATAGTCAATGCACATTTTCATCATACCATCCTTCTTTTGCAAAAAGAAGAAAGGAGCCACATAAGGTGATACAATAGGTTGGATAAACCATTTTTGTAGCATGTCTTCAATTCAAGCCTTGCACTCCTCCAACTCATGAGATGAAAGTCAATATGGAGCCTCACAAGGAGGTGTCTTCCCAAGAAGTATCTCAATTTTATGATCTACTATCCGTTTGGTGGTAATATTAAGGGTAAATCATCAAGAAAGACATCTTGAAACCACATCTTTCAAATTCTCAAGAATTTTTCCATCAAGTTGTAAACTTTGGACTTTTCTTATTAGACCCATGAAACATCTATCTGTCTTACCAATAGTTGTTGTCCTTATAACATAGAGCATAAATTCTTGTTATTGGGATTTTTCACTATCTCCAATCATCTTCCATTGGCTTATTCTCACTATTTTCCTTCTCCAATCCATTATGGGGTGGTAGTGCTCAATTCATGGCATGCCTAAGATCACATTATAACAAGCTAAGCATATCATGTCCCACTCAATTTCTTCCTAATACTCTCCTACAAAGAGTGCTACCTTTCTAGGTAATGACTCAAATCCTCTTTGTCCAACCATTAGGTAGCTCTACTTCTTTATTCATCCTTCTCTAGTTCCATCTCCAACCTTATTGCAAAAAAGCAAGACAAAAATTCTTTATTGCTCCAAGGTCTATCAGTACTCTCACTTGATTGCCTTCTGAGACTCCATTTACAAAAATCAATTGTGCATACTCATCCTCAACCTCCCCTTTCTTGAACCTTTGTGTACTCCTCCTCTTCCTCCTCTTGCTTTTACTCCTCTTCATTGAGTCAATAAGGCCATGAGGTACATTTATTAGGAATTTTCATTCTCTAATTTGATTTCAGCATCCTCCTTTTTGATTTTTCTCTCCAATTTATTCAAAGGTCGCTTATATGGAGGCCAAGAGCCCCTAAGAAGGCAAGCACAACAATTGATGGTTGTGTGCCCAACTTGGCCATAATTTCTAAGAATTTTGTTGTTCTACTTGAGCCCCTTCTCCTTGTAGGACTCCATCTCTCCTTTCTTTGACCCATCTTTGCTCTCCTTGGAGTGGTCATGTTCTTTGGTCTTGGAAATAAATGTTGCCCAATTCCATAGGACTTGGTTTGCCAAAGTGTGATCTTTCAGCCCAATAGTGTTGTGTCAAGACTACCACACTTCAACTCCTCCAAGCACTCTTGCTATTCTTTGGGCACATGCAGTGGCTTCAAAAATGGTGCAAGGATTTTGTACCATTACCAATTGGCAAAATTCACTCTTTAACTCCCATTTACAATTTTCCAGAGCTGTTGTTGGGATCATATTGGTTATTGTGACTGAAATACCTCCATGTATTCTTGTATGATGTTCTTCTGCTTCAACCTCCAAAGTTGTGTTTGAGCCATCTACAAAAAATCTACAAATTGGAAATTCTTTAGCAATCTTTCTTGCATCACCGTCCAAGTGATTTATCTTCCTCCCACCAACATTGATTATTCCCAAGCATCATACCATGTGAGGGCTTTACCGGTCAAGTACCCACATGCAAACACGCTTACAAAACAATTTTGTGACCTTGGTTGTGAATAATCAAAAGTATCAATTCATTCTTGAGATTTAGTTTTCCACTATTCCCATGGAATGTTGTCCTTTGTAAGGTTTGATGTTGCATGTCTTCTTAATCCATAATAACAATGTGGCTTTATTGTTGACTGGGGTTAGTGTTATTGAAATGAGTGACTTTCTAGGTACTTCATCCATGGTTATTGGGTTTTGTGATGATTCTCCTTCTTGCATTACATGATTGTTCTTGAAGGTACGTACTTGACTTTGTAATGTCTCCATTGTCATCTTGATCTTCCAAAATTCATTTAATATCTCCTACATTCCTTGCATTAGATCATGTAGCCATGGCTCCATATTCACATAGTGTAATGTTTTGGGGATAGGTGACCTTAAGAGAAACACTAGAGAAGAAACACAAAGGTTCACATTCAATACTCTGATGCCCCAAAGGAGCACTTTGTCTTTATTATATAGCAAAGAAGATTCCTCAAAGGAAGCTCCATCCTTGGATCAAATACATGGATTGGTGACTTGGCAATGAGCTCTACTCTTAGATTAGTTTTATGCATGGGTAACATGTTGATTCAAGTCCTATCTGGTTGGTCAAACAAGCTTGGACTAGAGAGAATCTTTAGAGAATATTCCTGTAGGAATCTCAGAATCACATAGGTGAGGTACAATTGGAAAGCTATCAAGGAGAAAATAGGGAGGAAAGGAAGTCCAACCTCTTTTTCCTTGGAGGGGAATCTGTGCATTTTTTAGGCCTAATTCATCCATTTACGCCTCCAAATTTTAATCTTAAAGTTTTCAAACTATTTTTTGCTCTTGCTCTATTAGTAGAAGTACTCTTTTGGTGATACCTCTATCTGATCTACTTAGTCCATTATCTAAAACATCCTTCTAGATGTTACCAAGCCAATTTTCACCTTTGGATAAGATGTCTAACTATTGGTGTTATATTTTCAGACCATTTTTGTCTCTTGCTCTGTTAGGAGAAGTACTCTTTTGGTCACACCTCTGTCTGATCTACCTAGCCCATCATACCTAACATCTTTCTAGATGTTACCAAGCCAATTTTCATGTAAAGATAATATATCTAGCTATTGGTATTACACACGGTAAATGCTCAATCAATATTTCCTACTTCAATAAAAAAAAGTTTAACATGATCACTCACAAAGGAGCAAAAATATCAGGACTACAAAATTATGGACTACAAAATCCATAAACATCCCTTTTGGTCTAACTACATAATGGATTTCTACTTGAGTAATGAAAGGGAGATGATTTGGTATTTTGATATCCATTACATCATAAAAAAATGTAAATTGTCAAATCCCATTCTCTATCATATATCAGCATAGGGAGAATCACAAGGTTTGGCAAATTCATTATTACGTCTATGAACTCCAGTCCAAAATGATAATCTAAATATATTCTTACTTGCTTGCACTAGATGTACATAATCTTGGTATGAAATGGATTCAAGAAAGGAAAATAAGGTGTAAGATATTGCACTCCAAGAGCATCCATCTCATCTTCTCTCCCAAACACTCCAATCTATTGATTGCACTACTTTTCCTCCCCTCAAAATTCCTCAATCTCTAAAGCACTTGTTCTTCCAAGGGAATTGATCTACTCACTTGGATTAAAACACATACTCTAATACCATTGTAGTGTTCCAAGGATAGGAAAATCTCCAAGAGAAACACAAGGTTTCAGTCTTCAATACTCCAATGCACCAAAGGAACACCTTATCTTTATAATATAACAAAGAGGATTCATTGAAAGGGAGCTACACCTTTGGTTCAAATACATAGATTGGTGACATGTTAGCAAGCTCCACCCTTAAATTACTTGTATGGATTGATGACATGTTGATCCTTGTCCTATTTGGTTGGTCAAACAAGTTTGACCAAAGAGAATCTTTGGGGAATCTTCCTATAAGAAGCTCAAAATAGAATGGGTGAGGTACCATTGAGAAGATCTCAACAAGACAAATAAGCATTACTTCTTCCCTTGGAGGTGAAAATGTCTATTTTTTTAGGCCTAAGTTATTTTTTTAAGCTTTCAAAATTAGCTCTAAACTTTTTGCTCTTTTAGCCTTTGCTCAACTAATGAAAGTACTCTTTTGGTGACACCTCTATCTGATCTACTTAGATCATTTTACATAACATCCCTAAGGATATTACCAAGTCAATTTCCACCTCTAGATAATTTGTCTAGCTAATGGTATTACACCAAGAGGTTAAATATGAAACAATAGATTATTATCATTGTGAGATTTTTATCTCATATTAGTCATATCCATCTCATATCCTCATGGGATTAATTGGTTCTTACCATAATATTACAAATTTGATTGACACAATACCTTATCTTAATAACCTTGTCTTGATTGGATCTATGTGCACCTTGAGACCATAAGTGATCATTATAATCATAATCTAAACTTGGAGTCAAGATCTTCTAAGATTTAAAATCTATGATTATTTAATACTATTTTAAATTATTTTTCATACAAATTTAGTTACCTTTATTTAGCTATTTAAATCCTAGTTCAATGATTTTCAATATAAATGATAAAATATCAGCTTAAAATAAAGTAGTCACAATCAAGTGACATGCATACATGTAAATTAAATAAATTAAATTATATATTGTAAAACTTTCTTTCGTAAATGATTTTCAAGTATAGCTATAATTATTAAAAAATATTTGAATATAATTTTAATTTAGCTAAAAGATACTAAAATTTGATATTATCCTTGGAAAGAATTCAAATTTAAAAACCATAAAATATATTAGAAAGAAAACTTTACTTACTAGAGAAAAATTAATTAGATAAATTTCCTTTTATCAAACAGATATAAATCTAGCAAATTAAGAGGAAGGTAAATAGCCAAGTACAAAGAACTAAAAGACAATACTTGGAACTCAATAGAAGCATTTAGATACTAAGTTCATATTATTGCATTAAGGTTAAAACTTTATGAATTTAAGAAGTTAAAGTGTATGTCCAATGAATTTTTGAGGATTAGTGTTTGGACATCCCTAGTACAAGGGGCCAAATTGGTTGATGAATCACAACAAGGTGATCTAGTGAAGGTTGAACTGGAAAGAATGCAAGAATTCATTCTTGAGTGTTATGGTTTCAAAATGAAAAATCATTTAAAAAAACAATATTTAAGAGAAAATTCTTAAATATATTTCCACCACAAAAATTAGACACATAGGTGGTAGAAAATAAATTATAATAGAAATTAGATATATTTTGCTTTATCCAATCATTTATGAATTTGGACTCCCAAGATCATAAGAAAGTAGCACTTGGTAATTTTGTATTACAAACTAATACTCCAAAACTTAAACTATCAAATAGGGTACCTAAGAAGAAGAGTAAATTTATTTTTTATATCCTCATAATTTCCTCTATTGTTGTAAAATACCGAGACCAAGGAGAGAAATAGGAGAATGGAAATTCACATTGGGATACTTGAATGTGGGAAGACTATGAATGTTTAGCATGAGCTTTGGCTCTTGTATTTATAGAGATCATACAAGGTTCTTGAGAAGCTTCTCAAGAAGCTTCCTTGAGCCGCTTTCTTGGAGTGCAAGCCAAGTTAATTGGGAAGCTTCTCAAGAAGCTTCTTTCTAGAAGTTGCTTACTTGGCATGCAAGCTAAGCTAGTTGGAATCCTCTAGAAGTTTTCTACTAGAAGCTACTTACTTGAGGTGCAAGCTAAGCTATCCGGGAAGCTTCCCAAGAAGCTTCCTAGATACTTCTAGAATATTCTAGGCTAATTTGTCTTATTTGCTACTTTGTTAGCCCTACTAACTTCATCGCTAAACTCCATATTGTTACATATTCCCCCACCACTAGTTGGTGACGTCCTTGTAGCTATTGAAGCTTCAAACTCTTGGATGGCCATCTGTGCATTTTGGAGGTAAGAAAGAGGTTCCTATGTAGCATCATGAAGGGGATACCCTTTCCAAAGGACTTGGTACTCCGTATGTTGTTAGCGTCCTCGTTGAATGTGGCGACGTGCAAGGATACAATCAACTTTGTACTCCTCATGATCATTGATAGGGATGGGAGGAGGAGGAGGATGGATGGACACGAGAGGAAAAGAAAGATGGGTTAAGAACAAAGAGTTTCAACTTGGAAATGTGAAAGATAGGGTGGATGCGCATATGATAAGGTAAGGCAAGTTGATAAGCAACATGAGAGATGATTTGGGTGACCTCAAAAGGTCCTATCCAATTAGGGGCAAGTTTATGAACTTTGGTATCAAGTGGGAGGGGTAGGTTACTAGAGGATAGCATGACTTTATCACCGACTTCAAAGGTGAGATCATGACGATGGTGGTCTGCATATTGTTTTTGACAATTCTGAGCAACAAGGAGGTGGGATTTGGCTTGTTGGAGAGATTGAGATATGGTGGTCAAGAAGGTGGAAGTATGAGGGACCTGAGATGGGAGAAGAGTAAGAAGAGAATCTAGAACAATCGGATCTTGGCCAAAATTGAGAAAGAAGGGAGAAAATCTGGTGCTTGCCCATTTGGAATTATTGTAGGCAAATTCTGCAGGTACAAGATATTCATCCCAATTGGTATGGTGGACATTGACAAAGACACACAGCATATCCTCCAAGGTAAAATTTTCATGTTGGTTTGTCCATTAGTTTGAGGATGATATGCCATGGACAAAGCAAAATTGGTGCCAAGTATTAAGAAGAGTGCTTGCCAAAACTTCCCGATGAATCAAGGATCACGATCAAAGATGAGTACACTTGGCATCCCATGATGCTTGAAAAAATTGTCAAAATAGTTTTGCGCTAAGGTTGGAGCATCCACGGTATCAAAGGTTGGTGCCAAGTGGATTTTCTTACTGAGCTTATCCACAAACACCATGATTGTTGTGTGTCCTTGCTTTGTCTAGGGCAAGGATGTGATGAGATCTAAGCTCACGTGTTCCTATCAAGTGGATGGAATGGGGAGTGGTTGAAGGAGTCCACTTGGCTTCTAGTTGTTGGCCTTGTTACCTTGGCAGCTCTCACATGATTGGAAAAACTCTCAAACATCTCGTGTCATTTTGGGCCACCACCATTGGCGTTGGAGGGTACCCAAGGTCTTGTCCACACCTATATGCCCAGCTATTGGTAAATCATGGGCTTTTTGAAGGCATACAAGCAGGAGATCACCTTTGGTTGGAACATAGATCTGGTCCTCATGGAATAAAAGGCCTTCCTTGAAGGAGAAGGTATTGTAATCCTTGTCACATGTTGTAAGATGACCATGTACCATTTGGAAAAAGGGATCTTGTTGTAGCACTGACCAAAACTTATTTTGGACCTTGGAGTCAATTGACACCATTGTAATTGTTGCCGTGATGAGAGGAAGAGACTTCAAATCAGGTCGCCATGATAGAGCATCAGGGATGACATGGAACCAACCTGGTTTGTACTCAAATTTGATGTCAAAAGATTGGAGTTGTTCCTCCCATTGATGATGTCGACTCTTCATGTGTTCCAAGTGTAAGGTCTGCAACAATGGTTTGTGATCAATTTGCATGATCACTTGTTTCCCCAAGAGATAATGCCTCCATACCTTGGTGGCATATACCATTGCAAGTTGTTCTTGGTCTTGAGCAAAGTAATTTCTTTCAGCCATATTTAGTTGGTGAGACACAAAGACAATGGGATGTAGTCCATCTTGGAATTCTTGTTGCAGCACGGCTCTAATTGCAAAGTTAGAAGCATCAAAATCAACCACATAGGGTAGCTGAGGATCATACGGTTGAAGGATGGGCCTTGAAGACACCATATGTTTCAGCTTCTAGAATGCTTCTTTGTGCTTGGTGGTCCATTGGAAGCTCAAGTTCTTCCCCATGAGGTCAGTCAATGGTGCAGCCACATGATCATAATAATGAATGAACCGTTGGTAAAAATTGGCCAATCCATTAAATGCCCGTACTTCTATAGCATCCTTTGGAGTAGGCCAATTAGTAATGGCCTTGATTTTCTCCTCTTCCATCTTGATCCCCTCTCATGAGATCTTGTGACCCAAGAAGATAACTGCCTTTTGCCAAAAGGCACACTTCAACTTCTTGTAGTAAAATTTCCATTGTCGTAGTCGTCTTAGGACTTCTTTTTACGTGATTCATGTGTTCTACCTGTGTCTTGCTATAGATTAAGATATCATCCAAGAACACCACCACATACCAAATTAACAGTTCATCTAACACCCAATGCATCTGATTCATGAAGACCGCTAGAGCATTAGTGAGCCAAAAAGGTAGTACTTTCCACTCAAAATGCCCATACCTTGTGTGAAAGGCAGTATTTTGCACATCCTCGCTATCAATGGGGATTTGTCAATAGCCACTGCAAAGATCCAGTTTGGAACAGTATTGTGCTCCACTCAACTGATCAAGCAAGCCATCAATCTAAGGCAAGGGATATGCATTCTTCATGGTTTGCTTATTGAGCCTACAATAATCAATATAGAAATGAAGTCCTCCATCCTTCTTTGGAACAAATAGTATTGGTGCTTCCCAAGGAGAGGTACTATGTTGTATGAAGTCCTTCTCCAACAACTCCGTAAGTGTTGTTTGCAACTCCTCCAACTCCTTTGGTGAGAGCCTATAGATTGGTCTACTTGTGACAACCCGGCAAATATCACTTTTGCGGTAATCAGGTAAGTAAAGTTCATTCCCGTAGAGATATTGGTCAGAAATGTCCAAATACAAAGCAAAGTAACAATTTAGTTCTTCTTGGTTGCATCTTTAATCTCTCAGGTAGAAACTACACCCAGAAGAGAGTAACAAGCTCACAATCTTGACAACTTGTCACAAACACACACACCCATAATCACAACATAGCAAATTCTATCCAAAAAATTCTTGATTGTGATGATTCAGATTCTCCCAAAGCCGGTACTTCATTGTGAAAATAACTTTGTCTCAAAATTATGTTCCACCACTCCACTGAAGGCACAACTTCCTTGATCAGAATTGCTTCACATCAACTTCATGCTGCACTCACAAATGCAGAATACTACCAACACTACAATTCCTCTCAGATATGTCAAGGCATTGCTCCGATTGCACTTCACTCAGGATCACACACACAGAATGAAGATCAAGGCTACGGAATCCAACATCCAACAAGCACACTGACTTGCACTTTGAAATTCTCCACACACTCACAAACACAAACATAGAATTGACACTCAGAATTAAGCTCAAGCAACGAGCACTAAAAACAGCACTTCGCTTTATTTATCTTCAGAAATATGAATACTAAACAACAACTCTTTGCGAATGCCACTCTTAAATAGTGAAGCAAACAATAGTTCTTCCTACTATACCGCTTCCTAACACCTCTTCCTACCTATAGATCCAAACTAACAATCCACCTCTTTAAATCTGCCTCTTCAAATCTCAATCTATTTCTACTACAATCCAATGTCCACCTCTTCATTAGCTTTCAAACTTGATGATCTTCCTACTACTTCTCCTTCTTTGGGTATATCTAAAACTACCAAATTCTTCACTATTTCTACTACTTCTTCACTAGGAACTACAATTAAGCTCATGGGTAATCTATCTACTTCCTTATCTCCTGACCCACTCTTCTCTAATGTCTCTAATAATAAGTTTGATGACACTTGAATTCCTACTTCTACAACATCGGACTTCCTCTCCTTTGTCACACTACTCTTGATTTGCTCTAACTCTGACTTGACTAAATCTAATCTGAGATTGACATTGTCTCCTACTTCTAACATCTTCCGATCTACTCGCTCCCTTAATCGGATCAGCAAAGTGTTCATATCCACATCTTTGGCTTTTCTCTTCCGAGTTTCCTGCACAAGCAACTTTAACTCATGTAGACGTGCTTCTTCCAATCTCCCTTCAGCCTCTGTGCTCAAGATTACTTGCAACTTTCTTGCAACTTCTCCTACTAATTTTGACTCATAACCTTGAGATTGCTCTGCCTTCAACTCTTTGCGGTACAACTTCAACTCATCTTTGTACTCAGCAGCAAGCATCTTCTCCTCCTCCGCATATTGTGAACTTTGTAACTTAGCACTTTGTACTAGCTTGTGCAATCTTTCTTCTTCTTGATGCCTGACTGCCAACTCTCTTTGCCATGCTTGATCCTTCCCGGCTGCACTCTTCCTCAAGTTTTCCAACTCTTGCTCCATTATTGTGGCCGTCGCATTCATAGGTCAATGATGTGCGTATCGAGAGTATACTCTCGATGCGCACATCACTGACCTCCTCTTTCATCTTGGTCAGCAACATTGCATGCTCTTTCAATTCTTTGACTTGCTTCTGCAGTTCCTTACCTCTTGACTCAAAACTCTCTTGCAACTTCTTGAAAGTCTTCTTCTTCAAGACTACATCCACCTGAAGTTCTTCAACTTCCTCATCTCTTTGGACTACTTGCTCTTGCAAACCCTTCACATCAACAAGCAGATACTTAACCACCTGCAACTCATTTGTCACCTTCATACGATCTTGGGGAATTACCTTCTGATGCTCCTTCAACAATTCCAACAAGGAGTGACAACCTTCGATAGATATTGTATTCCGTCATAGTTCTCTTCGTCTTTGGCCTCGTCTTTGTACTTCACCTTTTCCATTGGCTCCTTCTACCAAAGTCATGATCTTTGTATCTTCAGAGACACTACTTCCAAGCTTCCTTCTTCCTTACCTACTGAACTCGGCCTCGCAGGGTACTCCTTCCATCTTTCAGCCCCCTTCTCTTCCACAACCAGGGCTATGCAATGATTCTTCTTTCCGAGTACACTGTCAATCATTGCATGACAAGCTTTACTCACTCTGACCGATTGCTGAACCTTGTGTTCCCCCTCACTCTCACTTCCAGATTCCTCACTTTGTAAAGTGAGTTCATCTTCTTTTGAGTCCTTTCCTCAAGACTCTATCTCCCTTTCAGACTCGGTTTCCAATGGTGCTTCTCTCACCATCTTCTTACTTGGTAGAACCAGTCTTCGGGTCTTCCTTTGTGCTAGAGGTGACCTTGTGTCTTCAGGTTTACTGCGCTTCTTCTTCTTTGGACTTGTGACTTCTTCCATCTTCCATTGTCCCGTCCTCAAGCAGTGATCATCACTGGCTTGCAGGTGTGCCATATATTGTTGCTTCTTCATCCACCTCCCGTCTCAAATTAGGATGGAAATGCACACCATGCAACGCCTCTCCTTTGCTGTCAACAAGTTCAACCCAAAGTAGAAGTGTGCTACAAACGGTGTGAAATAATGTGGAGGCAAACCTATCCTCCAATTGACTACCATCTGCCTCATTTGTTGGTGAAAGCACTTTACCCAGTTCACCTTCACTCCTGCAAACATCTGGTGGAAAAAGACCGCCTGCTGCATGTTCATGTAAGTCATTTGTTCTGGTTTGAACATGGCCATTATCATCCCCATGATACTTTGTTTAATCGGGTCCCGATAGGACTCCACCTTATAACCATTTGTTGTACGCGGAGCAAAGAACAAATTTCAGATCTCCGCTGTCTCCTTTGTAGCATCACACTTCCAATAGAAGGTGATCCCCGTTGGTTCTCCTGCTTCCTTCCCCAACACTAACTTCCAATCCGACTCAATCCATCGAGCAGGATTTCCTTTCTTCCCCTCGACTTTGGGGCCTTCCTCACAATTACTGGCAGCTATCTCTGCCATGACTCTTGGGAAAACTGAAATTCCAATTCCATGCTAAAAAGTTAATATGAAGTCTGTTCAAGACTTCAATTCTTGCTATGACGTCTAACCTACAAATTGTGAACTTTGCACTGCCAAAGCATTTGTGACCTTCTTTGCCATGATCTGCTCTCTTGTTCTTCGGCACTAGAAAACTATTCCTTCTCTTGGATGAGACACTCTAATCCCTTCTAGATTTTGGAAAATTTCACTCTCAATTGGCTTCCTAACATGCATTACTGCAGGACGACTACTCAAAGGGATTGGAAATCTACTTGACATATTCAACTTGTCCTTGCACAATTGCAATTTTATATTACTCCAAATTGCAGTCATTCTTTAGTCAATTTCAAAATTGACTTCCACTTCTTCTACGTGTTGATGTCCTGTCATTGTCAAGACATGCTTCTTCTGCCTCTGCTATTTCTTGAAGTGTACTTTCTTGCCACGTACCAAGGTTGTTAGATGGTCTTTGTATCGGCCTTCACTTCCCGATTCAAAGACTATGCTCTTCGGACTTCTTTCTTTGTACCCCTCTCTTGAGTACCTCCATCATCGGATCTGATCTTGACTTCTTTGGATTTCCTCCAAAGTTACTCCCGTCCATTCCTTCTTTTGCTATTCAACTTTCTTTGTTTACTTCTTCTCCCAAATGCTAATAAACAAAAAAATAAACAAAAAATGTGGGCACCACACTACTCATTGGAGTACTCCCTAGCGATAACTCAATCTCAAAGGGCATACCACTATTGGAGGGTAATCCCTTTGGCAGATCATCCAAAAACACATCTGCAAACTCCTAAACTATCTGATCAATCATTGCTTGATGAGGCTCTTGGCTCTCCTCAGATTGTCCTTGTGCAATTGGTTTGATTCACACCACAAAAACAAACCTATCTTCCTCCAAAGCTTGCTCTATGGCTGCTTCACTAACAAACTTCCCATCTAGGGACTCACTTCACTTCAAACCTTGCTCCATGGTTGCCTTCTTGGCAAACTTCCCATCTTGGAGCTCCTCTCCCTTCAAGGCATGCTCTATGGCTACCTTCTCAGCAAACTTCCCATCTTGTGACTAACTATTCTTAAGTGTCTTACTCAAAGGTGCCAAACAACCTAATCGGAAATTCCTACCTTGGTGTTGTACTTGAATTTATCATTGGGTCCAATCAAATTGAACCTTATGACATTCAAGCCAAGGTAGTCCTAGAATGACATCATAGTGTAGAGGTGCCACTACAAACCTCATGCACTCTAAATACTCCTTCCCAATCCTAAAAGTAACAAGATGTGAGGTACGGAATGCAGAACCCTTTCTACCATCCGCCATAATCAATCTATTTCCATTCACTGGCTTGATAGGAATACCCAACTCCTTTGCTACTTGCATAAACATGCAATTCTTTGAAATTCCAGAATCAACCAAAATCCTACAACCCCAATTAGATATCATACCTTGCAAGTGAAGAAAACTTGCATAGGTTGAGATTTCAATCCCATTAGAACTAATCAAGCTCCCAATAGGCGGCTCAAAATCTCCTACTGGGATTCCTTGTTTCCTTGATCATTCTATTCCACAAACTCCATCTAGGCAACTTGTTGAGGTTGCTCATTCCTAAGTGGACATTCAACAATGCAATGTCTAACTTGGCAACAATAAAAACAACCTCCATTTTGTCACAATCTTTCTCTATCCATTGTACCAAGTGGTCTCCGTTGGATACCATCAATCTCCATTGGTGTTGGTTCCTCCACCCGTGCGTAGTGTACTGGTAGGCTTTGTGTAGGTCAAGGTCAAGACCAAGTTCTCACAACCAAGGAATCAAAGCGCTCAACCAATTGCATGACTTCTTCTATGTTTTGTGGTTCTCGCATGGTCACCTCCAATTTGGTTTGTGCCTTCAATCCCCGCACAAATTGATCCAGAACTTCACCTTCTTGTATATCTATAATTTGCATAATGATATTTTGAAATTGTGTGATGTAGCTCCTTATAGAGCCAATCTGCTTCAACTCTGCCAGTTTATTTTGTGCAGCTTGGATGGCATTTATAGTTTGAAATCGACCAAGTACTGCATCTTTGAATTCTATCCATGTCAAAATTAGAATCTGTTTTCATTCATCTTGAAGATTGGTGGCTTCAAAGTAACGTTCAAAGTCAAACACAAAATTCTCCACTGAAATCCTAAAAGATTTTTGCCTTCAAACACCTTGGGTTTTGGAAATCGGATGTGATCTTCTCTATCTTGAATTGGTGCTCTCTCTATATGTTCTTGTCGTTGCTGCTCTTGTTCATCCAACAATCGAGTAAGGTGCTCAATTTGTTGTTGCATCGTAAGGATAATGTTCGATATTGCTGCCATAGCTACTACTTTATCCCACTACTCCCAATTTATCTAATTGATTAACACATAGATGCAACATGTCCACCGTTCTCCATAAGTTACAACCGGAAGTCTGAAGGGTTCCTCAGACAAGGTGATCATATGCAAAAAATTCTGCCCAAAACGTGAGGTGATGAATTGGGTGAAATGATGTTTGGGTAATATCTTGACATGAAAATCCCAATGGTTTGGCGGAAGTGGATTTGGTGGTCCATAAATTCCATCCATCCATTCCTGCTCTGATACCAATGTAAAAGACCAAGACCAAGGAGAGAAATAGGAGAATGGAAACTCATATTGGGACATTTGAATGTAGGAAAACTCCAAATGCCTAGCATGAGCTTCGGCTCTTGTATTTATAAGGATCATACAAGGCTTTTGAGAAGTTTCTCAAGAAGTTTCCTTGAGCCACTTTCTTGGAGTGCAAGCCAAGTTAATTAGGAAGCTTCTTGAGGAAGCTTCTCAAGAAGCTTCCTTCTAGAAGTTGCTTACTTGGCATGCAAGCTAAGCTAGTTGGAACCTTCTAGAAGCTCCCTTCTAGAAGCTACTTACTTAAGTTGCAAGCTAAACTAGCCAGGAAGCTTCCCAAGAAGGTTTCTAGATACTTTTAGAATATTCTAGGCTAATTTGTCTTATTTGCTACTTCGTAAGCCCTACTAACTTTGTCGCTAATCTCCATATTGTTGCAATTGTATTCTATTTTATATGATTTTGATTTCATTTGAAACCAAATTCAAGAGCATCTTGAAACAACCTCAAACAATTGTGCATTGGATGCAATATCCAACAAGCTTTCTAATGCCACAACAAATAATTTACCATTCAAAAATTTATATTTCAAATTTCTAGAATGGAAAAATGTTTATTTGTTAATAATTTATAATGTATAATTTGGAGATAGATCATCGGGGATCTACCTCCTTAATTTTGATGCCATTGGATACTAAGTTTTGAAGAGCTTCCTAACACCACATCAAAATTTTAAAAACATAAACATAATAACACAAAAAAAAATTTAATTTAAATATAATAAATTTTATAGTATCACACGTTCTATACTTCAAACTTTTAAATATACTATAGATTGTAAGTTACCAAAATAAACATAATAAATTTTCTTATAGTATCACATGTTTTATAAAAACCATAACATAGGATTGCCTTGAGTCAATATTAAATGTCAAATCCATAGATAATATGAAACAAATATTTAATCCTTAGTATTTAATTTGACACATTTCAACTTATCACTTGGCAATACTTTACTAATTCATGGTGCATCTGCCTGGTACTTGGTACTTTGTGCATAGTGTAGCTCACTACTTTCAAATTAAGATTTAATAAATTATCTGTACTCTTTAGGTTTTATTTATACATACATAGAAAATATGTTGTGTTTTTTTAATTTTGATAAGTCTAAAATATGTGTCATGATCAACTGATTTTTCATCTTTATAAATTTTTGACATATAAGAGAAATTAAAAAGGGGGGGGGGGGGGGGGGGGGGGGTAATGTATTTATTTTATTCTTAATGTATTTATTTCCAATCAATTTGGAGCCACATACTTATGATTTAGTTTAGAATTTGTCAAGAAAACCAAACTTTCTAAAAAGAAAAATCATGTAGAGTATAAGAAGAGGAAAGATCCGTTTGTTAGAGAACCGGAATAAGGCAAAACTCGAAGATGTTGGGAGCTAGTGAACTACGGATTTGGACTCCAAAAGACCTCTGGACTCAAGGAATCTTAAGAAGGATCATTTAAATATGATAATTCTACATAGAAATATTTATTGCTCCATGTAATCTATCTTATCCGTTTTAGCGTCAAAATTCATAAAGTCCAAACACCAACTTAAAAAAAGTAAGATATTCAAACGCTTTAAAGTCCAAAACCTACATATAATGAAGAATCATGAGAGATCCAACAGATGTAAGCGAACAGGGTTCATATCATACTGAAATTTATCATTTTCTATTAGACATTGATTATTAATCTGGAGATCAGATGACAATATCAACAAATACTCATCATACTACATAATCCCAATGACTAAGAACCTTAAACAAATCTTCAGAACTTTACATCATTATATTGAGATCTTTTTATAGCTTCGAGGGCCAGGAAACACTGATAAGATTTTGTGTGGAGGATGCTTAATGTAATCTCCTTGTCCGGTTTAGTTGAATTTGTAAACCTGAAACTCCACATTCTGCTACCGTAGTATTAGGAGTCCGAAAGGAACCCTTTGTGTTTGCTTACAGATCAATTGAACTCGATTAGACAGCAACAGCAACACCTCCCCACTGTTTTTATCCCTCCATTACAACCCACCAAGCAAATGCAATTTGGGTGAACAACTGATAGATGAAGTCTAATCTACATTATAAATAACTAAGTGATCATGACCTCATTGACCTGTGCAAAGATTCCTAACTACAACCACTTTTCAGAGTCGGAGTATGTCAAACACATGATTGAATAATTATCTTATAACCAAATTTCCAATCCGAATCAACTACAGAGTTCTTTGTTTGTTACAGTATCATTGTCCCCTGTATAGTCTGCTCCAAAAGGCACGAGGCACAAAATCACCCTATAGTTTACTACTCATATTTAGCATACGATTAGAATAGCTCTTAGAAGCATTCTTCATGTCGAGTATATTCGATAAGTTAAGTTATGGCCAGCGATATAAACAGTATGATCATGAAGTATGTGTGTAACACCCTAACCTAAAATATCTGATCTGAAGTGGGCCTAGACCAATAATATAGTTATGGACCCCACTTGAGAAGAGGGTGTTCTCCCTGATTTGGCTTTTCAAGTCAAGTCAGTACCCTTCCATTCCATCGCTGGGGCCATAATCATTACTGTCAGGAAGAGCATGCCCTACCACAGTAAGAGTCATCCCCTCCACTTCCTGGCTCTGCTGGAGTGATAGAGCTTCCTTCAGATTCCATGGAATTCAAGTGTCTGACTTCAAGCAAGGAATCTCCTTCTTGTGCTGCTGCTGTTGTGGAGTGAGTGGGTCTCCCGACTTGCTTGCCCTCCCATTGTCAAAAATGACTAGCTCAATCACAGTAGAATATGATTCTAGATTTGGAAGAATGGATTTCACGTTTGTCATATTCGAGGGTAAGCTTTTCCGTTCGCTATTGACTTCACATGTGGTAAGATGGCGACTGCCATTTTAAAGAGATGGCATTGACTTCGGAACTCTAAATTGTTTCAACTAAAGAGCGAAAATTCGGATCTTCTGCCGTCTCCACTGTCATTTTCTCATTGATCAGCTCTCTGCTTTGATACCTCTCTGTCAAAATGTATTCATGTTTCAGAATTACGTGACCGATAATCGGTGCTGGTAATAATCGAAAAGACACCTAATACACACGTTTATCTCTTCTGGTGTCTAAATTCAGACACCCCATAGATTAGGCGGTGGAGCAACTTGCGGGATTCGATCTATCTCGGAGGGGACTCAGCGATCTCTAAACAGGAAGCGGCTCTTATTCAGCCCATGAAATCGTGGGCTCTATACCTCGGGGGTTCTCGTCGCCCCTTCCTGAGTAGACAGTCACTTCCTGGTTGTACACTAACTACATCGACCAGATTGCTGCTTTAACTTCTGGATTATTTTCTATTGAACAGAGAGAGATACATTATTCCATGTGTGAAGATCTCCGTACTGCTGTTGTTCTTCTTACGAAATTACTTCACACTATGTGCAGATTGCTGATTCTAATAGCAGAGAAAGAAGCTAAAGGAAGACAGAATGAATTGAGAATGAACATATCATTATGGGTGAAGTTAACCAGTTCCCAAGAGCCAGATTTCCACGTTTACACGATCCCTCGCGTTCTGGTGGACCGCACTATAATAAACTCACAGCGGAGTGTAGAGCACCGTAGCCGGGATTTTGTTCGGGTAGAGCTTTAGTCCGTTTGGCTGTGGTGATAACTCGTTGTGTAGGACTGTACCTTGCTCGATATGAGCTGCGGTAGGTCGTCTATCAGTCCTTCTGCTTTGTGAATCTGCTAAATACTGGCTATCTTCTCATAAGTGTGAATCTTAAATTCACTGACAATGGCGAGGTTAACAGATCCATATGCGGTAAGGGAATCGCTATAGGATGCTTGCAGATTTGTCTTTGGAGAGCACGAGAGCAGTGGGAAGAACTTGAAGTATAAGGATGATCTTTGGTGCAACATGGATTGTATGATCTTTAGTTCTTGTCATCAAAGAGGTGGTTTTGATTCTGATAAGTCATTCCAGATTGGGGAGTGATAACAGGCACGATGTTGAAAGACATGCACAGCAGTGGCAGCTTTGATCCACTGGAGAATTTATTCATAAAACTCACCCAGGACTCTTGCGCTCGCGCTTGAGACAGAATACTACTACTAGCCTGAGGATAAATTAGTACACCTGTGGGAGATGACATCGATACTGCAGCTTGACATGAGTTTCCAACGCATGTTGAAGAGCAGCCTCGGCACCCAAACCTTCTCTGAAGAGACGATCGTATAGTGTACCAACGAATGACGCCAGGTCCTTCTCTTCCCGCTCCTGGCTTTCGAAATTGCTGTCTAACTTATCGAAGTCACTGTCTTCCCAATCACTACCGGGGCTTGAAGGCTCTGCCTCGTCATCGTCATCTTCATCCTCAATAACGAAGCGCCCATCATCAAAATCAATACCTTCGCTGTCGCCAAGTTTTCCATCGCTGTATATGCGATGCATCTCTGGAGGGTCCAGAGATGGTGCTATTACAGCTTTGGCTCCTGAATCTAGAAACGCTTTCACAAGCACAGCAGGTGGGCCATATCTCCCCGTGCAAATCACCATCCTATCCCTCCATGCTCCAATCTATCGATAGAACCACACGGAAAAGAATGCAGATTAGGATTATTGGTCGTTACCACACCTCAAAGAGCCTTCAAACAACTTCCCTATCTTCTTCATTGAAGAGAACGTACAAGAGCACTCTCACTAGGCTATATGTAATTGCCAACGTACCATCCATCGCACATCGTCCGGTACAAGACGTAATGCCGGCAGAGTTCTCCGAAAAATATAAGATCCGACCTCTTGGCCATCAGGCAATACCTGAGAACATGAGCAAATACGATTTTCGCAGTCCATCAATAGTGATGAGTGAATAAATTTGGATTCAAAAAAGCTCCTCACTTAACTGCAAAAATTGATAAAGAAGCAGTCGAGTTTAGCATAAAGTATTTGGGCCAAACAAAGTTCCTCATCGCAAGTACCATTCATGTTCGCTACAACTGACTTCCTTAAAGAAAGGCTCGTGAAAGTTAGGTGCGAGGTAATAGCACACCTGTGTATGGCGTCCCATGAACCGATGCAGGGATCCTCCAATCATGAACCGAGGGCACGCTGCAACCAAGTCGCTTAATGTAGAAAACTTTGGAAGGTGGGAACCCCTTTTCTTCCTAACTTTGTTGCTAAGTGCAGCGCCAAGGCGCATATTTGCTCTCACGCTTTGCAAGAATCCTTCTGCCATCTCACCAGGCTCCGCTACAGAAACAATGTCGCTTTTCCAACTGCAAAGTATTGAGAACTTCATGATTCATGATATAATTAAAAAGGGCAGCTTACAAAATTTATCACTTCTCGGCTTTTCCACGAATAAGGCTAAGTACTTCAAGAGATGAAGATTAAGATGAAGATGAGGAAACATTATATTGCAGGTTAATGAAGATGGATTATATTCTAGGCATCATTGAGGTATCCAATAGACAGGAAATCGTCGCAGTGTACTTGTAGAAGGCGCAAATACAAGCAAAGCACTAATCCCCTCTAGAAGGGGGCTTGCAACGTACTAACCTTAAAATTAGGCCTGTTGGATCGCTGTGAAGAGCCAAATGTACAATGCCAAGCTGAGGTGAAGTACGCAGTTTATCATGAAGTGCCAGTATTGGTCCGGTGAGCTCTCGAGGGCCCTTCGGCGGGGATAGGGGTGGCGAATATGGCGTTTTATTATGGGGGTTTTGCCCATGACCACCATCAAGATTCAGAGGTGGAACACTGTCAAGTTTCCCTTGAAGAAGAAGAGCCGGATCCGGGCTGTACATTAGGGGACTCGTGGGAAAACTTCCTGTGAAGGATGGAGAAACATATGGTGGTGTGGGGCCAGCGGCAACCGACGTATTAGGGACAGTATTCAGAAGTTCTAGCTTAATGCTATAGCGACTACAGTACGCTTCCAAAGCCCGAGTATGTCTGAATGGTTTTGGGAGGTCAGGACTGCGACGAACTTCAGCTAAAAGAACTTTTCGTCTCCAACCCAGAGCTGTAACGTCGTCTAATCCTGCAAAGAAGACAGTAGGTGAAGATTGATACGAGGAGCAATTTGTGAATCCAGATGAGTTCTACAGTTTGCAATTTGTTGAGACTGAACAGACCCATTGAGAACGCACCTCCGGGATGATACGAAAATGAGCCTTGTCAAGATAATAGTACCTCTGGCTTGTCGGCCTGTTGTTGACAAACGACCATTTTTATGTCTCTCAATCCAAGTATCCTCGCTCTGAGAAGGAGGTTCAAGTGTGTCGCAGGCTTCCTGTATATACGAATCATTCGCTTGAAGATAATCGCTTGTAGCCGCCTCAAGTCTACCCCAGACGATAGGATCTGTCTCATCCAGTTCCATGCCGCACCTGTCATCAACTGCAAAATGTCCAAAACTATTTCAGACAAAACAAACCAGAAAGGACTAGCGTCATTAGCGTCTCCTACAGCAATAAGAGCTCATAGATTAGCAAATCCCATGTTCAAAACTTATATTGCCTGCTATGAGAGTAATTTTGATTCACTAAATCTCCTGCAGTGACATGATCTAGTTATAAAATCAGGATTGCCTCATAGTAGAACAAAGCATATTGGCGCATCGAATCTTCTCACGAAATCGTAGTCGATGCAAGACATGTGTCCCAGTAACAGTTTTCACCTTCATTCAGTATACTAAACTAGAATTCAGAATACTAAACTAGGTAGGATTCTTCGGGAGATCCTACCTTCTTCAAGTAGATCGGGAAATATAATTTCAAATACAAGCAGAACGTACACGAAGAAGCCAACCTGGATTAAATCGAAAGTATCGGATGCCATCTACTAGTGGCAATAGGGCGTCTAAAGCTTCCTCCGCGCGCTCGACTGAACAAGCACTTTCTATCAAAACTTGGCCAGTATCCAGGTATCGCCACCCTCCTTTCCCTCGAGGCTACATCATTCGAAGCCAAGACAAACCGGTTGTTCAGCAATTCCGATTCGTTTATCTTACAGGAAGACAGTCTTAAACGTCTTAACATCAACATTCCGAGAATCAGCAAGCCACCAGCTCAAATATAGTGCAAGCAACGAGCTCCGAAACTACTCATTTGTTGAGTCTTATTCCTCAATGGCCGACAACGCAGGAGCAAGTTTAGAATCTAATTGATGTAATGGGACTTCTCATTATCAAAACATCAGACCTTGTTGGGAACATTCCCACAGCCCAAAGAAACAAGGCAACCAATTGGAGCATCTGGCCACAAAAGCTGAGCCTCACGAAGAGCAATAATCGTTGGATTATTTGCAACGATTGCTCCGTCTTGCCATCGGTTTGTCTCTGCAGAGAAAGAAGAAGGTTCAATAAATCACCAAATGCAATCAAATATCTCTCTATTAGAAAAAACAGTCACTGAACAAGAGCTTGTATATAAAAGGAACTCGAGAATCTGACTTCTTCTTTGCCCAGACTTCATGGCGTGGTGAACTGTCCTGCGTAATTCTTTCGCACTCCAGTGCTACCGGAATGTGCAGTGCATTGTCTCATAAGCAATAACTTGCAGACGAGCTGGGGGCTACTCGTTTCATGACTCCGAATCTAGCGAGATTTCACAAACGATAGGAAAATCAAGTGGTAGTGAAATTGTGGACTGTACATCGAAACATAATCCCCATACTCCGACAACCTAAAATTCCCTAGAAAAGAAGACATGAATTTAAGTGAGTCATTCTATCTATCTACCTACCACTGGAGTAATCGTCGAGATAATACGGAGCTGCTGAGGATGCTCTGATTGCCTCCCAAACATGATGCTTGCAGCTCCCTATGAAGGCACTCCTCTTGGGCCCTATTGGAGTAGTCATGGGCGCAGCAGTAGCAGGACTGCCAGCCACAGACACTGCTGGTCCGTCTGTTGTCCAAGGAGCTACTTCTGGTGTTCCAGGAGGATACTGTGAATAAAGCAAATCACACCTGACTAAGTAGGAGAAGTAATCGGACTACGTTGGTTCAATAAGCACATCAAACCAGCTACATAAAATCCCAAAACGTTAACTTTTGGTTGACAAAACATAATCGCATCATATAATGTCAGGATTTTCACTCTAAATTCATCAATTTGACGAGAAGAGCTGGTTTCAGAATAGTGTTTGTCATAACTGAAATAAACATTCAAGGACTCAGCAATAATTATCCGTCTAAGTTGGCAAAATAGCAGTTAGGCCAGAGCGACAAGGATATAATTCGACGATACCAGAAGAAAGTCTGGACAATATGCCAGATATTAGGTACCTGATAATTTCGAAAGATGAATGGCTGAGCTGGCACGACACTGACAAGTGTCGAAACGGCAAAAACTTTGGGGACTTCTTTCCTCACGGCTGATTCTATGAGCAAGTCTCCATCCTCATCGGCGCACATTTCCTTCAGCAATCGCTCAAATTCTTCCGCATTGTGCTGTGTGATCATCATTTACAGGATCACTTAGTAACAGCCAGTTAGCTACATGGCATGCTTTCCCGCAGGCGAATCAGTTCACATCATTGACCATCTTGAATAAACATCTGAAAGCACAAAAATCAACACTCTAAAACCAGGTAATACAGTCATCAAATAGGATCATAGATATGAACTATGCCTGGTCTTAGCATGGTTAGTCCATATTCTATCAATCTGGACAGCCGTATTGTACTAATATATTACAAATATAACATTAGAAACAGAGCGCACCTTGGATCCGTGTACGACAACACGAAAGCTCTGAGAAGAACTCTTGTATAGCTGATCTATTTTCTCTCTCCACGTAGCTGCTTCGTTCTCCTTGGGAGGAGGCTCGGCAAACACAACTTTACCTGCGCATACCTCACATAAGCCTGTGTATTGGTACACACCAACTTGAACTCTACTAACCCAATGCACTTAATAGCATTAGAACTATCAGTATAGGTTTAGAATGGCAGAAAGCGAATTGCTTGAGCAGTCTAATTATTTACCTAGTTCCTTGTATATCTCTTCACATTGATCAAGAGAAAGCTGCTTGATGCCCAAAGCCACAGCAAGCATCCCACCAGTGGACGTGCCACATATGAGGTCAAACATTTCATGAATGTGTTTCCCTGAGTATTTCTCGAATTTCCTCAGTATTTCTACAGTTGCTAATCCTCTCATTCCGCCTCCATCCATTGACAAAATGCGCAATCCGCGCTTCGCCACTGGTTTTCCTTTCACAGCTCTTCGCAAGTATTCATTCTCACCTGCAATCTAATATACATCTGTAAGCAGATACCAAACCAAAGAAGATAGCAAGAATCATGTGGACAGCAAGCCAACAAGAACAAACCATACCGAGAATAGCTAGAGCTCGTGCTGCTGCTTTACAAACACGAGTATCTGGTCCACCACATAGGCGAAGAAGCATCTCCCTTAAGCTCTCAGAAGCTATCAGTGTGCGTCTGTTTTCCCAACTGAACGCTAAATTTCCAATTGCTAATAAAGCCTGTCGCTGCACCTGCTCATGCACATAAAACAAATGACATATGTAACCTTTGTATGAGTGTAGGAAACAATGCTAGCTTAGGAGGTTGTTATTCAGTCCTCCAAAAGCAGGAAACTTTAATTTATGGCTCTTGGTATACAGAACAAATCTCCAGTCCACGTGCTCAAAGACGTGGACTGGAGATATTTTTTACAGTTGTATTTCTGACCGTCTCTATGGCAGATTAGGAAAGCTACTAATATTGATAAATAACAGCTTGTCAACATGCAATCCCGGGAGCAGTTGCAATGCTGTGAGTAAAATTGCTTTGGTGCTAATATATTCTTGAAGCAGATTAAACAACTAATGAGCTTAAAAGTGGATAAAACAAACCTCAGCATTTTTGTGAGAACATAGTGCTTTCAGCCGTTTGAAGATGTCTTTGGTAAGCACTTTGGCAGCCACGGCATCGGAAGTAAAAGCGATATTTACAACTACTTTCAGAACTGAGATAAGGAGCTCCGTAGACGTAGACCTCAAAACAAATTCAATCGCTTGTACAACATCAGCCCTCATCAATCGTAGCACAAGGGTTGTATCTACGGCCAGCGCTGAGAGAGCAATACATGCCTGCTCAACCTGCGACGAACAAGTTTAGGGACGGGTCAACCAACTAAACCCTAACCCAGTCTAAAACCCAAACGGAAAAGAAACAGACGATTAAGTCTCATCATTGTTCAGTCTTTCTCATGGGTCAATCTACACGTAAAACACGAGTAGTCTAATATAAGCAGAGGATTGAAGCTATTGCAGTGGTAGTGATACATAAGCAACGAGAGCAGAAGCCGTTCGTAGAAGGGGGAATCCATGCCCGTCCTACGAACGGGCATTCCATAACTGTCAGGTTAAGCCTACTCGAAGCACGAACGCATTAGTGCCCGCGAAGTCCCCCAGTAGCTGAACGAATGGCAGTACCCCTCGTACCCAGTTTCTGTTCTGCTCAAGAGTGCCGGGCAGTGGTAGTAATGGTGCATAATAACAACTGTCAAGTCGAGGTGTACCCAGAAGAGCAAATTAAAGGATTTCAAATACACTTCTTAGTTTAGTCTGCGACTCTGCCCTGTAGGGAGAACCTACAAAACGTGGAAAAACGTCATAGATCCTCCTGATCGCACAGGCATGAAGCATTGTTTCATGTTTATCCACTAGTGATAAGAGGAACCAAGACCAAAATATGAAGCGTTTACGTACCACATGGCGATTATCACTAAGAATCATGCTTAATAGTTGGCGCACAGCACTCTCATCCTTGCCAATTGCTGCTCGATTGCTATTGTCTTGCGTAATTTTCGCTAGTGCAGATGCCAAGAGAGGATGTTGACATGAAGAGAACCGGAATATGAGAGAGAAAAATGCACTAAGTTTATGTTTGGAAGCGGCGAAATAAGATGTACTTTCGACTCCCTGCGAAACAGGTGAGGGCATAATTTTCTTTTAGATTCTCCTTGCAATATCTTATCTGATGATATACAAATTTATCTATCTGACTCCTCCGAATGAAAGAAGAACTGTGTGGGAAACAAGCCGTGCTTCTGTATAATCACAAGAGTACTGACAAGTATATGATGGCCAGATTTCGACGAGGTAGAATCGAAAAACCCAATCATTAATGATAAATAGATGTATAAATTTGTCTATCTTCAAAGTGGCCAAGTGCTCTATAAGTTACCTCAACTTCAACGTTGATATTTGTTAGACTTTCATCGGCCTCAATGCGAACATTCGCTAGTGACAAATGCCGCAATTTTGTACAAGGAAGGATTTCAGGGAGAAACTCCAAGGGGTTGCCAAATAGTCTCAAGACCTGCAGTTCCGACATGGACCTGCTCAGAAGCAAATGCAACGGTCAATTCAGGCTGGAGTCACTATTCGGCTCAGAGACCATCACGGCTTTTTAGAAATTGGAAGAAAGATCAAGGTTCTCAGGCATAGCTTTTAGACATTCAGAGCCTCAGTGCAGTTTCCTGGAAGATGCTTCCCCAACATGGGCTGAAATGAAGAGCATGCTTCTCTACTGCATTTCACTTTGTAGATCTGGATCAGCGATCTCCACCTGAAGTCCAGCAGGGGCCGAACAAGTTTATTGTATTCAAGTGATAGTTCAACCAGGCCAAGACATTGACGGAGTTCAACTGCAAGATGAGCATAGAAACCACAATTAACATTTTCCTCGCGAATCGGGAGATGTGGAATGACAACTATGAGGTTGACTACAGAAAATCAAATCAAGTGAAGAAAGAGTGGAAAAACTAGAGGTACTTGTAGAAATAAGTTACGTGAAAGAGAATCTGCGCGTGACGGTATCAGGTTGAACATATACCAACTTTCCTTCCAAAATCAACTTAACACACTATATTTCAACACGTCGATCTCTCGGACCAGAAACAACCCTGGGACGGACGGATACAAGCTGAACATACACCAACTTTCCTTCCAAGAGCAACTTAACACACTAAATTCAACAGTTCGATCTGTCGGAGCAGAAACAAACCTGGAACGGATATAAGCTGATTGTGATCAGCCCTGAGCACTTTCAGTTGAGTCAATTGGCCCAATTCTGGGGGCAGAACTGTGATCTTATTGTTGTCAAGATAAAGCCTTTGAAGCATGGGTAAACGTGCTAGTTCGATCGGGAGACACTACGGCCCAACACACAGGTCACAAAACACCATCCAACCTCAGTTTCGCTCAAATGAAATTGGACAATGAAACCTACGAGCTGAATGTAGGTTTTTTATCCTACAGTACTTGATCTATTTGTGGTAATCCGCAAAGACTGGAAAGAGATTCACCCAGTGATCCTACCAATTCAGCATTACCATATCAGGAACGTAAACGTACAAAAAGGAAGTAAAGTAAAACAACCAACATCTACTATCAGTCAATTGGATAATTAAGTGTGAACCACAGGCAATTCCTCAACCGCGATGTTAAGTCAGATTCCACAAGCAATTTATGTGAATTCCTCCTAAAATTCGTAAAACTGCAACAGTCAGAGTTTGTAGTACACACAGTTAATGAGCAATTGGAGAGATTGAGCACGGACAGAGCACGCCAATGCTCGATATGCCCGGTTGCCTCCACTAGAGCGCTTGGGTTGGCAAATTTGTCGAGTATTCTGTTGAGCACACCCAAACCATCCACTGAAGGTCCAGAGCCTACTGTCCTCGACAGCGACACCAGTTTCAGGTGCTCCCTTGTCTTATAAACACTAAAGCTCACCCGTAATTCGGTCTCATCACCATCAACTTCCGGTTCCAACTGAGACTCTGCTTCTTCGGTCTCCGTTTCATTCGTTTCTTCGGATTTCTTAGCAGGTGCAATTTGCACAGCAACTTCGTCATGAGGAGAGGGTAAAGTAACCATGAGTTGAGACTGGAGCTTAAGCGCGACCTGATCTTCATCATCCCCTGCAGACCAGTCAAGCTGAATTTTATATTTACAGGCGGAAATGAGATCGGAGGGGCCTCCCAGGGGAAATTTGAGATCCAGGGCCTCCACTCCATTCATAAACCGGAGAGGAAGATCGTTTACGCCACCATCCTCTTGATCACCGTATCCAAGAATCAAATGGAACGTATCCGCCTGCCTCTTCCAACTTCCCAAGGTCCAAGACATTCCTCCCCTTCACTCTGCTTCTCTCCGTCAATTCCGCTCCTCCAATCCCTTCATCGCGATATATGTCTTGCATCGTCTGCCAAAATATGCCCGCTCATGTCTTTGTCAATTCCTCCTCCCCTGCTTCTATGTCTACAAAATTGACACCACCACCATCACTTCCACTCCTCTGCCGTCTCCACCAGATCGGAACATACTCAATAATCTGTCCTCCTGCTATTGGTTAAATCGGCTTCACACTAAATTCTTCCTCCGAATAATTGAGGCAAGCAAAACCAAAATTGGACAGGACCACATTGGAAGGGTCCGCCCTCCCTTTCCTTCCCTGCTGGTTTTCGACTACCTTGTAGTCTGCGATCTGGATGTTATGCTCTTGAGTTTCTTCAATTCTTGTCTATTGGAACATCCACTCCCCGTAAGCTCCGTCCATCCCTGCCTCTCGTCCGCCCCGAGATGCCCTATTTCGGAACCAAACTGACTAGAGACTTCGCCAATGTAACACAGCCACTCCGTTAAGGGACCTCGTAAACGGTCAACGGCCTGCCGTTGACTGTTTCCAATAATGCTCCTCCAAATCAAGAAAACCAACGAAAGAGTCAAAACGACCGCTACTCCCACGGACGATCTCCCTTCGCGAATGATGTTAAGGTTCGCATTCTTAACAAGTCGCGGCCATAACGGGGCGTCCACGTGTCAGTCTGAAGCTGGAAGCACACTTGGTACTGCGATGCAGTCGACGAAGAGAAATCCAGCACGGCGATCATTGGCGGAAAAGGAGACAATAGTCACAGTAGTTCGTGTAGTTAGGTTAGATAGAAGCCGGGTTCAGAATTCTTCACAGTATTGACTTATGAATGAAACAGTATTGACTTTATGAATGAGGTGCGACTACAAGCCAAAGAGACATCAATCGCACTTTATTGCATGAGGTATACACACCTCACCCTTCACTCACAACCGTAAGGGTTACTGTACTGGTCTCACTGCAACTGTGGCAACTGCGGCGAATATTAAGAACTGGGCATCTATCAACCATGTCGAGACGTAGGGACTTCGCAACAAGCTTCGATCACGGATGAATGAGGCGACCGCGTAGGAAAAACGAAGGATGGGAAGACCCCATCGAGCCGTACAAGGGAGAGACAAACAAAAATAACATGGAGCTAATTCCCAATCCGATCACGGAGGGGACACCATCTGGCTGAACGATCAAAGCCACCTATAAAGTTTACGTCATCAAAGTTTTATGAGGTGCAGTTCAAAATCGGTACAGTAGGGGTTTTCGCCCTCCTGTAAATACCCCGTAAATTAAATTTACCGAGGGTTAGTGAGAAGTCTACCGTGGAAAAAATGGGGTAGCTGAAATTTCTTCAGAAGGTTTCCCGTTCCCCTAAAATTTTCCGGTAATTGGGAATGTCCCCATTGGAAGTTTACGGTAATATGGGTGCTTGTCTATATTCCGGTAAGTATTAAATACTCGGTAATCATGTCATTATGAATTTGAATAAGAAATTAAAATTTGAAATTGAATAAAGTTTAGCGGGAATCTAAGAACCCATAAACCTATCGCTTTCACAAAACACATGAGTGACTTGGACGAGAGTGGTCACTTTGCAACTTGTAAAATTTGAAAACATGAGTTCGAGCTTGGTAGAGAGTGTAGTGGGTTAAGCTTTGTCAAGTACTGCGGAGTAATTTAGTTTCACCAAGAGTGTTGGCATGAGAGTTTGGGGCTTTGAACAAGAATAGTTGAGTTTGAGTAGTAGAGTAGGCACGCTCTCGCCGAATGTTGCTTGGCTACAAATTCTATTGAAAATAACCAAATAGAGAAATTAGAAAGAAGAAGTATTCATATTCCAACAGAGAGAGAAATTTAAGACAAGTAATGAGAATAAGATTTGAACATAGAGAAAGTTGCAAGAGAGGAAGTGGAATGGATTGATTGTCTACACAAGAACCTGGGTATCTTCCAGAACTCGAGTAAGAGCCTTGGTTGAATTTTTGCATGACCTTGAGTATTTGGAGGGAAATTGAGTGAGAGCCTTGGTTCTATTTTTTGCACAGATTAGGGAGGGTGAAAGAGAGAAGATAAATGGAGAGTGGAAGTCTATCATGTGAGAGTAACCTCCGCTGACCTAGCAAAGATATCCATATCTATTATCAAATAGATACTATGTGAATTGTCCATTTGATTATCAATAAGCCTCGCACTAGCAATCAGCAACAGTTGACAAATAAAATAAAGAGACAAATGCGCTTGCAAGTGGTGGAGTGGCAAGATGAACTATACATGGAATAGGAATGGCAAGGTGAGTTTAACATGGAGTTAGATATTGGCAGTGATGGATTATGGGAAGTGCTTGAGAACCTATATGAACAAGAATGGGACTTAGACAATCCAATTGAGAGTGTTGGAAAATGCTTATTAAAGTTGTGGGACTTTGCATACTCTTTGAGGCATTTGTTAGACAGACAGCACATGGTGTACAAGAATAGGAATAGCAAGTTTGTCTCCTAATTGTTCATAATCTAGAACCATGACAATTTAAAAATTTGATGAAGATGGATGTATATTCATTTTATACACTATTGGAACTCATCTAAGATCATGAGGTGTTTTGGGAGAGTGAAATGGGGAGGAAATGGATTCTTATTTTAATTCAACTTGCAATAGCATTGGACAGATTTGGTCATAATGGGAATGGAACATGTATTGCAAGGGAAATGAACTTGTGAGGTATCAATTCAAGATCCACTACAAATTTGACAAAGAGCGTTATCGTAGCAATTTTATCTAACATGGTCAACGAGGTGATTTGGCTGGATGTAGAGTAGAGAGAGGGATAGAGAATTTCAAAAATATTTACCATGAAAGGATTCTAGGATGTGTGTGACTAATCAATAGGACATTATTTCTATTAGCACAATGACCTAATATCAATGGAGAAACTTACTTTAGTAGGAAGGTGTCTTATTCTATCAATGGACAAGTTGTATCTGATGATATGAGATGGATTATACATTTCTTAGGCGGTAAGTTGTTGTTTCATAGCTACAAAATTTCTACTATATTTTAATTGGTTGAACAACTATGATTTCAACTTTTATATACTTTTGTTTGGTTGAGTTCATGTCTGTATTTGTATGCAAGGATGCACGGTTCTTGTCATGATATGACTTGTCTTAAAAGATCTCCTCTTTGACTGAAAGATTTGAACCATCAAGGAGCAAACAAATCAATTGACATCAATAATACTTGTTAGGTGATTTGGATTTTACCCCCATGAGCGACCTAGTACTATCATTTAAAATGCAGTGCACCCTAAATAGAGTAGATTTCAAGAAATGTTTAGCAAGAACTAGGTAGTCAATGAGCATTGTATAGGAATTTTAAAGAGCAGTGGTATTTGTTATGAGAGCTAAGGGTACAATTGAAAAATAAACCTGAGTAGAATAGATATCTATTGATGTAGATCAATACTTGTATTATTTTACATAATTTTCTATTAATAGAAAGATATGTGGGAGGAAGGAAATCAATCAGCTTGAGAAGAGGAAAAAAAAGTAGATGAAATTCAAGAGTTCCTTGTTCAAGCTAGCTGAAATAGAGAAGAGAGACAAGAAGTGGCGATGAATACATGGTTAGCCTTTAACATACTTGTAGGTTTTCTCAACCCCATGTCACGCCATTTGTAGTGTCGCATCTAGATTGCTCAAACACTAGAGTTGTAGTGATAGCAGTTAAAGTTATTTTAGCAGTTTCTCAGAGACTACTTTCCGACAATTAGATTTCGTGTTTGGGGTACTGACTTCACCGTGGGGCCTACCATCACTTTGCACCGTCGAGTGTGCCGTCAGTGAGACCGTTAGGGTTCAGACCTAGCTAGAGTCCATGGGGTATACTTTCAAAGTGCAGCTCCAGAGAGCTCACTTCTCTGATGTTGAGCCGTCTAGTTCTTGGCTATGGTGGATAGAGGCCGACGAGCATCACCTGAATCCTCTATGCTTGAGTAGGTGTGGCTTGACTGTAATCAGTGCCCAATTGTTGGCAATTTATAGAGTGATAGATCAAGTACTAATCTGAGTTGAGTTGACTTGAGAGTGGTAAACAATCTGATTACGTCAAAGAAGTGAAGTCATGGGGAAATTGGGTGCAAGATGTAATACCAAGGGTTAGCTATATGATCTAGATGTGAAATTTGGTTTGGTAACATCTAGAATGATGTTATGCATGATGGTCAAAATAGATCAAATAGAAGTATCACCAAAAGAGTACTTCTACTAATAGGGCAGAAACCGAAATAGACTTGAGAAGCTCAGAACCAATAGCTAGATATATGATTTAAAGGTGAGAATTGGTTTGGTAACATCTGGAAGGATGTTACATATGATGGACTAAACAGATCAGAAAGAGGTATCACCAAAAGAGGACTTCTACTAATAGAGTAGGAATCGAAATATGCCTGATCTTTGAAGGCAATTTCGGAGGCCTAAACAGATGAATTAGGCCTCAAAAATGTGTGGATTCCTTGCCCCTAGAGGAGGAAAGACTGGCCTTCCCTCCCCCTTGCTTTGTCTTGTCGAGAGCTTTCCAACGGTACCTTACGTGATTCTGAGATCCCTACAAGAAGATTCCCTAAAAGATTCCCTTCTGTCAAAGCTTGTTTGACCAACCAGATAGGACCTAGACCAGACAGGTCACCCATCCAAGTAAGTAATCCAAGGGTGGAGCTTGCTGACATGTCACCTATCTGTGTCCCTAATCCTATGGTGGAGCTTCCTTGGAGGAGATCCTCTTTGTTTATATAATAAAGAGAAGGTGCTCCCTTGGGGCATCAAATATTTGAGTGTGCAATCTGTGTTTTCTCTCTTCTCTTGTCCACGGAGTATTACACGGGAACTTTGAGTGTTGGTTGTATCTCCAAGCTCGGTGATCGTTGGTAGCTTGATTCAAGTTCAGCTTTTCCCTAATGTGTAGAAGCTCATTTGATTGATGCAGATTTGGCAGTAAGGCAAACGGTGTGCAGAAGCGCTGGCCAATTTTTGAGCAAAGAAGGAGCAAATTTCAAGCAGTGGTTGTGATTTTGAGCTCAAGAGGTGAAGGCAAGACCAATTTGTTGCGAGTTGAGCTCAAAAAGTCAAATTGAAGGTGGAGTTGGGAAGCTATTCTCATGAATTTGTGATTTTGAGAAACTCATGTTGTCAATTTGGCTCGAATGGTAAGCTAGCGGGGGATTTGGCAGACAGCCAACTGTAGGATTTACATCAGATTTTGGTTGGATTTTACGCCAGATTTGGAGTACTTTTTCTAGTTTGGAGGACTTTTGCAAGTTTGGAGAAGTTTCACAAATTTTGGAGGAGGTTCAAAGTGGCAAGAAGAAAGGCCTCATTTGGGCGTTTAGAGGCTTCGAGGCATAGGCTTATGGGCTATGAGAGGCTACAAAGGGCCAGCAAGTCAGCTTGTTGACGTGAGGCTAACTAGTTTTGAGTAGATCTTGGTAATTGGTTGGAAAAATCTATCTTTCCTATTAGATTATGTACAATAGGGTTTGACTCCTAGATCTCTTGCTCCTAAACTGGTGCCCTAGCCAACTGGTCCACCCTCACTTGTTGTCCTAGTGATTGTGTCATTGTTATCTATACACATGTAGCTTTGGCTAGGAGAGGTAGTTTGATCTCATTCTTAGTGATCTTGGTAGCTTAGGACTTAGATACGAACTTCTCTTATGTCAAATGCCAAATGGTGGCAGAGTCAATCTCGTGTTTTTTTATGAGATGGAGGGTTTTCGTTTAGATTTCTTGTGATTGGACCCCCTCCATTCTCTACTTCTTGTTTGTGCACCACGTTTGTGTGAGGTGCCCTGACTTTTGAGTGTTGGTGCTCTGGTGTGCTCTCGATAGTGAGGCTGGAGTGATGACCAGTCAGACTACCTTTGTTTCTCTCCGGTGAGGCAAGAAGTGATGACCTGTAGACCATGAGAGTGCATGTTATGATGGCAGGTTACAGGTTGTCATTTCCCCTAGTGTAATTATCTCGGTTAGAGTTACATTAGTGGGTGATGCTTAGTTGGTATTTACACTTGGTGGTGTTGCGACTTGCGGTTGCGACTTGCGGTTGTGGTTACGGTTGCGACTTGCGGTTGCAGTTGGTGGTTCTGGTTGCGGTTGTGGTTACTTTGTCACGACGGAGTTCTTTGAAGATTCCAGAGGAGATAACACTACAATACGCAATGGGTTTACTCGGAGTGGCACTCGGTATCAACCTGTATCTCAGGTCCTAATGAGGGAGGAGATTGACTCTGAGTTGGAGTTCAACACAGGAGCTGATTCAGTTGAGAGTGCACTTGGTGTGTCCGCACCGTTATCGTGGGTCATGGACGAGATTTATAGGGTCTCCAAAGGCCCTAGGCGTTACTCTGGTACGGTGGGTACCATTGAGTTGGATAACTTCATCCAAAAGTTTGAGAGTTTGTGTGATCTACAACAGATGCGAAACTCGACTTTATTCACACCTTTCATGGCATGGAAGGGGTTGTTTCAACATCTGGAGGGTCCGCCGATGGACGACTATCATGAGTTCAGGAGAGCTCATTTGGAGGAGATCAAGTTATGGAAACAATATTGGTCTCCAAACTATATCTCTATCACTTCAGGTTCGATGGCCATAGTAGATCGGTTGTGCCTACGAATTCTAGCTCAAGTAGTGTTGGTGGAGCTAGTGGAGGTGCACTAGTTGGAGATAGTGCTACTACAAGTGGAGTATACTACTGCAGGAAGTGGTGTGGTACCAAGGTTTAACCCCATGGTGAAATTCTTCTAGTGTTTGAGGCAGAACTACCAAAGAGTGCAAATTGACAAGTCGAGGAACTTGCAGGAATTCCGGCGGAAAGTTGGAGAGAGCCTACATGAGGCATACACTCGCATGAGACAGTTGATCAATTTCACTTAGGGAATTATTAAGGCCCAGGTAGTCCAATTTTGGTACGGGATACTGGACAAAGAATTACAACGTAAAGTTCGTGATAGTACATTGTTACATGCTACTTCGCACACTTTGGCAATGATCTTTGGTTTGATTTAGCTTATTGAACTCAACATGGTGCAAAAGAAAATGATGACATCTAGATTTGATAAGAAGATCTCATCCACGGATGTGACTTCTTCTAGAGAAGTTTTTTTGATATCTGAATAATTTTCAATAAACTAGTAAAATATATACTAGAACTTCCATATTTTGCTAAATGTTTCAAATTTACCTTAAAACATCTAGTATTCACACTAGTTAATCCGGTTCTTGTAAATGTAAAAATATATCAAAAATCACAACCTTGAAACAACTCATCTTCACACTAACAATTTCAAATTTAACTTGATATATTTAGTATTTATAATACTTGATATGTTTAGTATTTATAATAACCAATTTTAATTTTATTGCAATAATTTTGATGAATACACATTTTATAGTCTACATTTACAAAGAAAACAGGAAAAATCAGTGACGTGAAATAGTGTAATTCACTCTACAGTAGAAAAGAGTTTAATGGATTGCAGTCTTGACAACAATCAGAGTTGTTCTGAGGCCCTTTGGCTCAACATGTCAGAAAGATACAATGCCAGGAATGTCGTTCCAGCTACTCCAACACACACACACTTGACATTGACAGAGTTGAAGTACAAGAAAAGGAGCTCCTCAACGAATGTTCTTGTTGAGTTTCCCCCCCTCAGCTTCCTTGTGGATGGGAAGGTTGTCCCGTGCATGATACAGCATGTGTACCGACAATGTCAGGTGACTGTGTTGGAGTCGCTCGAACTATACTCCACAGTCGGAGTGCCAAAGTCGGGGTACTGTGAAGTCCATCTCTGCTAGAACTACGTCCTGCCTGAGTTCCCAATTTTGCTTCTCGCGGAGACTTGAATGTTGTCTACAGTACGAGCACCGATCTAAAAGCAGACATAGGATCAGTTCCAAGAATTAATCAAGTGCGTACCTTGTCGGAAATGGTGAAAGCTTTCTGTCGATGTCTTGCGACATATACAGAAGCTTTTCTTCCTTTTCGTAGATGTCTCGCACATATACAAACCTTACTCCACTGCATCAGGCAACTGCTGGATTTGCCACAAAACAGACCGTATGTTGGTTGCAGAGTGACTTCCCGTGAATTTTCAATGGGTGTGTGAATTCACGAGATATTCTCTGCACCAGAGCCATGCTCCTAAGTACTGTAAAATCTATGGAGTCTTTATATCAAAGATGGTAGTAAACCTGTCGTCATAGGCGCAATAGAAAGATTTATTTCCAGATGCCTTGGAGGAAAGACGTTCTTAAAGTGTGGAAGAAGAATAATCATCAACTAAATCGAGATCTGCTTTAGTCGAAACAAGTATCAAAGTACGAGCGGTATGGTGACCATTAATGAACAGGACCATATCTTTTCTCTTCTCTTCATTATTACCGGCTTAGCATCTTTCTTCGGAAAGGGGAAAAGTCTCTTTCTCGTTTCAGGTGGCAAAAAAATTTGCTCTGCTACAGAACGAAGTGTACAACTTGTCATTGGCCGAACAGCTCCACTATAATGCTTTTCATAGAATGTTTGAAATCGTCATCAAATCTAGTCTCTGAAAATTTTAACGCTCGTCTCCGAGCTGCTCTGGCCATTAGCATTCGCTTCTCTTCTGGCAAGGTGAACACCGTACACATAGCTGCCGCATACTCGTGTGCAGTTTCGGCAAGATAACCAGTCCGTTGCCCATCTTCATCTACTACTATATCTAGCATGGGTCCGGCTGACCTATGTGCTACAAGAACCAGCAAACAAACAGATTAGCCAGAAATCGTCAGAAACAGCGACATCCTAAGAACTCATACAATTCTAAGCCTTGTTGCACATACTGCAGAGAGAAATCATCAGCTCCCGCTTATAAGCAGCTACCTAAAACCCAACTGGTGGATGAACTTGAAACCAACCAATAGGAATTGCACCAGCTGCCATGTACTCGACAACACTGATGCCGAAGTGTTCATCAATCATCGTATGCAGACCCGCCACTGCGCCCCCTAAAAGTTTCACCAGCTCCCTGCACAACAAACGTAACCTACGATTCTCAGTAGTTGGTCAAAATCAAAGGTGCAAAAATAAACTTCATGGCAGTTTGTAAGAAGTTCTCCAGCCGCAAAAGACCCTTCATCTTTCTTCTTCCGATAAAAAAGCTTTCATGAACTTCCCATCTTGGTAGTAATTACCTGCAATGAAGGTGGTATCTGGGTTACACCAACTTACACATATTATGTAATGAAATACAGAGCCCGTTGTAAACAACCCGATTCAATACCCACGTTTGACATGCATTGACTCTGACTCTGACATATGATGGTGACCCTGTAAAGATCGCCACATATAACCACCTCTGTATATAACTATCAGTTATATACAGAGGTGGGCATGTTTAAGTCTGCATACAGGGGTTAATATGATACTTTTTATGCATAGGTACCTGCAGTACATAGTGAGTGCGAGCAAGTGTAATCTTGAGAGAGAAGCATGACGTGGTGACCCCATGAAGATGTGAGCGGATAGTACATGAACTGCCGGAGTCTCAAAAATTATGAGACGCCCCTGGAGCGAGTGTATGAGGACTGGGATTAATCCGTGCAAGCTCTACGTCAGCATGAGTCCGTCAACACATAAAACACGATAAGGAGAAGCAGTCTTTTCATAGTATATCTCCATGATAACACCCACGACTTCGTTTGTGCCCTGCGGGGTCCCAAGATAGCTGGATGCAATGCCAATATATCCCGACCCGAGTTTCTGTTCTTTTGCTCATGAGTGCCAAGGCAGATTCGGTTCTTCCTAAAAGTGGTGATCAGATAAACAAATGAAAAATTAGGGGGTAAGAAGGCCAGTATTAGCTGTAGCCTTCAGTTAACAACAAAAGCATAAGACATTCATTATCTAGTATGTGCTCAACAGAATGGCAGGAGAGGAAATGACCAGCTGCAGGTGGAATGGTGAGAGGGAGTAATCGACCTATGTAGCACCAGTAGGTTCAGGTATGTAGGTAAATGAGAGCAGAAACCGTTCTGGGAACGGGTTATCCAGAACTCATTAAGTGCAAATGATTGATAAGCAATATGTACATGAATCACAATGCTAGAGTAGTGTTAAATCCCTAAGGGAGAATGCATCAAATGTAACCTGCAGCAAAAGCATAACTGAAACAAATTGAGAATCTCTGATGGCCAACGGACTAGTAGAGAACGTGAGATCAAGAGCATCTATGCAAATGATAGTGAGGAATAGGAAACAGGATGTAAGAGCCCCCCAGCAAGCAGTGAGTGAACGAAGATTAAGAATGTGGGCTGGAGTCAGGTAGGAACACTGTAGACACGAGAGGTCGAAGCAGGAAGCAATCAAAGCTCGAAGGGGAAATTACTAGGGAGTGAATTAGTTGGGGAATGGAGGAGTGGAATAAAACAAGAGTTCTCGGATGATGTGGCTGCAGAGACGGGTCGAAGTGTAACAGGGTAACGAGAGCGAAGCTTTAGAGGACAGGATATAAAGTATATCACAACCAGCACTATGGACGCTGGAGTCCTGAGACACTAAACAGCTAAAGGAAGCAGAATGCAGCCATAGTAAACCTCCACGAAAACACCTATGACTTCACCGGTGCCTCACGCAGTGCCAAAGTAGCTGAGCAATAGTCAGTACCCCTCGTGCCAAGTTCCATGAGTTTTCGAACAGGAACTCGAAAACTCATGAGTGCCAAGGCAAACTCGGTTGCTTCCAACAGCGCCGCTCAGGGTAAGGGAAAGTTGTAGCGTATTAAGCATAAAATCCAAACAATGGGCAGCAACAATAATAAGCAGAATGACTATGTGATGCAAATAAATCAGCATCAGAAATTGAAAACTTGAGCATGAAATAAGTGAGGGACTCGAGACATACCTGGTTAAAGCCTGAAAGGAAACAAATGCTAGTATCAAAAGCAGATAAAAACTAGTAGAAGTACTCAATGATGCAACAAATGAAGAAGGTATTAAAATAACTGAGTGAAATCAACAAAGAAAGAGCAAGGAACTAAGTCAGAAGGCACGGGAAGGAGCAAGTCGTTTGACATCCAACAAAGACAGTAAGGAGCGAATCCCACAACACAGGGACAGAGCATATCATTTGCCATAGAAATGGGGTCAAAAGTGCACAGAGTAAAGTAGAACGAACAGCAACCAAAAGTGAAATGAAAACAATGATCCGTAGAGGGGAAAGGGGAACAGGAAGGGCAGGAAGGGGCAGAAGGGGGAGGGGGATTTTCGGGAGGAATGCCTCGGGTGCTGTGAGTGGCCTCGGGTACTGTGACAGAGAAGGGCAGTGTGCAGTGTGGGACCACGTGTCAGTGAATAAACCAACGAGTACTAGTACTTGTTAGACTCATTACTGGTTATATATCAGTGCAGGAGTCAAGTAGGACTCCTGGATAACCGATCAGTATACAAGCTTGTGGGAAAAGAATTACTGGGAGGCTCGAACATCAACAGTATGGGATTCAATCCGATGGGAACACAGTAGACAGTATATACATCAAATAAGAAGTCAAGTAGAACTCCTAAACAACGGTATGGTAAACAAGCCTACCATAGAAGCCGTTCTGGGAATGGGTGATCCTGTTCACCCGTAGGTTCAGGTATATATAGGTATATGAGAGCAGAAGCTGTTCCAATAGCCGTTCCCATAACGGGTTCCCATAAGTTCTGGATAACCCATTTCCGCGGGTTATCCAGAACTCATGAAATGTAAATGATTCGTAAGCAAGATGTACATGATTCACAATGCTAGAATAGTGATAAATCCATAAGGTAGAATGCATCGAATGTAACCTGAAGCAAAGGCATAATTGAACAAATTGAGAATAACATATATCTAACGGAAATCAATAACGTCTATGCAAACAACTACGAGAAATAGGAAATGTTATGTAATAGACCACCAGTAAGCAGTGCATGAACGATGAAAATAAAAAACGCGGGCTGGAGTCTGGTAGGAACACTGTAGACGTGAGAGGTCAAACCATGAATCAGGCAAAGAGCAAAGAAAAACTAATAGGGAGGGAATTAGCTGGGGAATGGAGGAGTGGAACAATGCGAGAGCGTATGGATGGTGTGGCCGCAGAAACATGTTGAACACGAGAGGTCAAACCATGAATCAGGCAAAGAGCAAAGAAAAACTAATAGGGAGGGAATTAACTGGGGAATGGAGGAGTGGAACAATGCGAGAGCGTATGGATGGTGTGGCCGCAGAAACATGTTGAAGTGTAACAGGGTACCGAGAGCGAAGCAAAAGAGGACAGGATATAAAGTATATTGCAACAAGCGCTATGGACACTTGAATCCTGAGACACTAAACAGCAAAGGGAAGCAGGAAGGCGGCCATAGTAAACCTCCACAAAAACACCTGCGACTTCATCAGTGCCGGAGTAGCTGCGCAAGTGTCAGTACCCCTCATACCGAGTTTCTGCTCGAAAACTCATGAGTGCCAAGGCAAACTCTGTTGCTCCCCTAAAGTGCCGCTCATTCGTAGTGGGAATGTCGAAAAACAGAAGAATAACAGAAGTGGAAGTGTGGAAAGAAAGAGCAAGCAGAAGTGCAGGCACATAAATAACCGCAGGAGGCGCATAATGAGGATCAGGCAAGAAAGAAATGAATCAACATGAGTAAGAGGAGGGAAGGAATCGAGACATACCTGATGGATCCCTGAAATCACAAACACTAGTAGAGAGAAAATCCAGGACACAGCAATGAGCAATTGTCAAGCAAAGGTTCGTCAGTAATTTGAGAGGGGAGTAAGAAACATCGAGCAATTGTCAAGCAAAGGTTCGTTAGTAATCCGAGAGGGGAGCAAGAAACATCAGCGCTGCACGGGAAGGGATGAGTCTACTCAAACAAGAAAAGCAAAGGCGAAGTGTAAGAAGGAAAGAACAGAGAAGCAAGGAAAAGCATGAAAGGACCTAGAGCACCGCAGGAAAGGGCAAGAAAAGAGGCAAAATCTGCATCGGATGAAGTGATGGACAAGGTGGGCCCACGTGTCCATAAGCAAACCTTTGAAGACCACATGGAGGAAAACCGTATGTGAATTAAAATAGTGGTAGACTGTATATATAGGTATATGAGAACAGAAGCCGTTCTGGGAACGGGTTATCCAGAACTCATGAATTGCAAATGATCGGTAAGCAAGATGTACATGATTCACAATGCTAGAATAGTGAGAAATCCATAATGTAGAATGCATTGAATGTAACCTGAAGCAAAGGCATAATTGAAACAAATTGACAATAACATATGGCTAACAGACTAGTAAACCACCATGAAATCGAGAACTCTATGCTAATGACTGCGAGAAATACGTATCACTATGTAAAAGACTGCCAGTAAGCAGTGCATGAACGATAAAAATAAAAAATGTGAGCTGGAGTCGGGTAGGAACACTATACACCAGAGGTCCCATGAATCAGGCAAAGGGCGGAGGAAAAATAATAGGGAGGGAATTAGCTGGGGAATGGAGGAGAGGAACAATGCAAGAGCTATAGGATGGTGTGGCTGCAGAAACCTGTCGAAGTGTAACAGGGTGGCGAGAGCGAAGCGAAAAAGGACAGGATATAAAGTATATTGCAGACTGTATATATAAGTATATGAGAGCAGAAGCTGTTCTGGGAATGGGTTATCCAGAACTCATGAAATGCAAATGATCGGTAACCAAGATGTACATGATTCACAATTCTAGAATAGTGATAAATCCATAAGGTAGAATCCATCGAATGTAACCTGAAGCAAAGGCATAATTAAAACAAATTGAGAATAATATATGGCTAACGGACTGGGACTAGTAAACAACGTGAAATCGAGAACATCTATGAAAACGACTGTGAGAAATAGGAAACGTAATGTAATAGACCGCCAGTAAGCAGTGCGTGAATGATAAAAATAAAAAACGTGGGCTGGATCCGGGGAACACTGTAGACACGAGAGGTCGAACCAGGAATCAGGCAAAGAGCAAAGGGAAAAAATAGGGAGGGAATTAGCTGGGGAATGGAGGAGTGGAACAATAAGAGAGCTATTGGATGGTGTGGCTGCAGAGACATGCCGAAGTGTAACAGGGTAACGAGAGCGAAGCGAAAGAGGACAGGATATAAAGTATATCGCAACAAGCACTATGGAGCTATGGAGCTATGGACGCTTGAGTCCTGAGACACTAAACAGCAAAGGGAAGCAGACTGTATATATACAGGTCCAGAAGTCAAGTAGAACTCCCGTACAACTGCATGGTATGCAAGCCTATGGGAGAAACTAGGTGTATACATAAATAAGTATATGAGAGCAGAAGCGTGCGGGAGATCCAGAACTCATTTCGTGCAAATGGTGTGCATATGAAATGTAAACATGCTATGTGCAAATCGAGATGAGAAATGAAACCCTAAAGAAGGTAAAGAACCTAACAGATTAAATGCGAGGTTAACACAAACGAAATGTCAACTATATCCTGATCAACAGCAGTAGAGAACAGATATACATCATGTACTCGATCAGCGCTAAGTAAAGCATGTAGCGAAATAGACAAGCTGTAATTCAAGACCCACTAGTCAAAACTAAACCAATCAAGAGAACTGAAATTGGCAGACTGGACAGAAAACATGAAGCAAAAGAACCAATGTGAGTCGGAGCAAAGGGGAAAAGAGTGGATGGTCTCTAGGCTGAGAAGGAGCGAAGCATCAAAGGACTGGATAGAGTATATCACAGCAAGTGCTATGGCCGCTTGAGTCCTGAGACACTAAACAAACTGATGGAAGCAGAAGGCGGCCATAGTAACGAAGAACAGGAGATCAATATATCTAGGTATATGAGAGCAGCAGCCATTCTGGAAACGGGTTATCCAGAACCCATGAAATGCAAATGATTGGTAACCTATATATCTATTGAAAAGCAGAAAAGGAAGAGAACAGCATGCTAAGTATATGCGATATGACAGCAGTAGAAGCACCAACACTACAGGGAGAGAGTAGAGATCCAGGTAACAGAAGCATTGAAAGTGAATGATGTGAGAGCGAGAACCATTCCTTATAACAAAAGACAATCAGAAAGGGTGTTTAAAGTGCAATTTTTGAGCTATATGGCACTACTCCATGTAAAGAATTTCAAAATTCTTTTTCTAAATAACTTTTTTTTCCTTTTTTATTTGAAAAAGCCCGCTAATTTTTTTGAAAAAGTGACCAAATTTAAGTGAATAAAAAAAACAATTTAGTCGCAAAAAATGACGGATAGATTCAGTATAACTAAAATATTTAGTAAGACGCATTATACGTCAATCCAAACAGCATCTTCTGCTCGAGAACTGTTGGTGGGCGAATGGGGAGAAAGTCATGAAAACTTAATCCGTATATATAACGTGGGCAGGTCGTATGGAAGGATAGAGTTCAAGATGGAGCGGATTACCTATATTACTAGGGACAGGAGTCTAAACGACATCTTAAGCACAGGGCGTTCAAAAACGAAGGTTTTTGGACGAGCCGTGTAGGAAACAACGGTGAGGTCCTAGGGGTCGCTTTTATCCCTAGGAAGTCAGAGGGCCCGTAGTGGAAAATGGTACATTCTAGTGCTACCTGGAACTTACACATATTACATAATGAGATGCAGAACCCGTTGTAAAACAACCCCGTCCATACCCACGTCTGACTCTGACTCTTGATGGTAAAGATCGTCAAAACTATCAAGAACATAGAGAGGCAAGTATGTGTAAACTTGCACCCACTATGCATCGATGGTAGTTATAAATTGGAAGTGCTTGCATCATTTTCGAAGTCTGAGCAACTGGAACATTTGATACCGAAGAATACAAGATGATTTAGTAAAACCATGCCATGAGAGTTACACCTGTTTGAGAAATGGGAGCAGAAGCCGTTAGAAGAAGGGGGGATCCAGAACCTACTAACTAACCTACTAACTAACCTACTAACTATGAGAACGTGCATATGAAATGCATGCATGAACGTGTGCAAATCGAAATGAATTGCATCTCAGGAAATGGAATTGCATGAGAGTTACATATATGGTGTAACTTAGTTTACACATATTGGTATACGAGAACAGAAGCCGTTCCCAGAACAGAAGCCGTTCTGGGAACGGGTTATCCAGAACTCATTTTGGTGTAAATGATCGGTAAGCAAAATGTACTAGATTCACAATGCTAGTATAGTGAGAAATCCACAATGTAGAATGCATCGAATGTAACTTGAAGCAAACGCATAATTGAAACAAATTGACAATAACATATGGCTAACAGACTAGTAAACCATCATGAAATCGAGAACTCTATGCAAACGACTGCGAGAAATAGGTAACACTATGTAAAAGACTGCCAGTAAGCAGTGCGTGTACAATAAAAATAAAAAACGTGGGCTGTAGTCTGGTAGGAACACTGTATACACCAGAGGTCCTATGAATCAGGCAAAGAGCAAAGGATAAATAATAAGGAGGGAATTAGCTGGGGAATGGAACAATGTAAGAGCTATAGGATAGTGTGGCTGCAGAAACCTGTCGAAGTGTAACAGGGTAACGAGAGCAAAGCGAAAAAGGACAGGATATAAAGTATATCGCAACAAGCGCTATGGACGCTTGAGTCCTGAGACGCTAAACAGCAAAGGGAAGCAGAAGATGGCCATAGTAAACCTTCATGAAAACACCTGCGACTTCATCAGTGCCTCACGCAGTGCCGAAGTAGCTGAGCAATTGTCAGTACCCCTCATACCGAGTTTCTGCTCGAAAACTCATGAGTGCCGAGGCAAACTCGGTTGCTCCCCTAAAGTGCCGCTCAAAAGGAGTGGGAATGTCAAAAAGAACTGAAGTGGAAGTGTGGAAAGCAAGGGCTAGCAAAAGTGCAGGCACATACATCAGTGCCGGAGTCTTAGCCACATAGTGAGGATCAGTCCAGAAAGAAAGAAAAAAAAATGTTTACACATAGTATGAAACTGTACCTGTATGGAACGTCCACGCAGAAGTCCACGCGGTTCTCAATATAGAGTGTCTTGCACAGATCTTTAAGCTTTGAAACCCGCTCCTCATCTTCCGCGTTTCTGCAACTGCCCACAATCTTCAAGCGTATTCTTTTGAAGTCTGAACCTTGCTGTAAAGTATCAAGAGCCAGTCGAAAAGCTTCCAACTGAAGACCATGAGCCTGGTTGAACCCGAAACAATAAGTAAGAATAGATATAACTTGTTGCCACGCTTGAACTTTCTAAAGATTCTATGAAACTTGTCAACGCCATATTGCACCTATATTAACCAGGCCAGGGAGAAAGAAGAAAAATACAGCATGCATCAAGCACTAGGAGATGGCAAAAATCTACCTTTTCTGGGCGGAACTGAGCAACAGATATGATGTACCCATCATTCACGGCCCTTCCTAAAGGGAGCGCCTGCTTACCATAGTGCACCCCAACAGTCAATAGCCTTCACAAGGTCATGCCTGCGTACAGAACCACAAGGCTAATTCAAGAAATACTTGCCCAATGAGTAGAATTTTGGAAATATATTATTGCATAAATAAGAAAAACATCATGGATAAACTTACACTTGGTCAAATAGCAAGTGACACTGCATGTTCCAACAGCTCTTTAGCATACCATATATCTTCAGGTGATAGAGATGCAAATTGGGAAAGATCTATGAAACCTCTACGACCTCAGCGAAAACGGAAGACGTTCGTGAAAACAGCAGCACCTGACGTTACAGATGTATTTTGAGGATAGACACGAACGGTGCACCTGAAGGGTAGATGTATCACATGGGGGGTACACACGAACAGTTCTCGATGGAATTCTCCATAGCTCCTCAATGTGACTACGGGTCCACGATGAGTTCACCATAGCCAAGTGAGTGCAGCTGCCAGCCCAACCGTACAGCCTCGCTACCAGCCTATAATAGAAACTCTTTGCGCTCGATAACCAAAAGCTGCAAAGCAGGACATGCATCTCTCACTGTGAATTACTTTCTTTGGCTGTTGAACTCATAGCTGTTAGTTGAGATTTGCCTTAAACTTCTATCTCAAGAAATCATGATTGATACACAGTCAACAGATATAAGATGCTTCGGATAGGTGCTTCACGACGATAGATGGATATCCCAATTGTACATTCAAATCTAAGCTCCAATCTAATTTATCTTGCCTCATCTCCAACGACGGTTCTTCAAGATTACCAGTTAATATCTGGTCTAACGAGTGCAGCGAAACATTGATCAGGAGTGTAAACTTCATTCCACGGTGACAATACAGAATGTGCTCTAGTTCGATTCATTGAACATCTTCTTCATCAATGTACTTCGTTGGGAACTACAGACTATCACGAAAAGAGATGCCCTTGAAAAGCAGTGAATCAACATAACGCGCATCAAAAGACATACTATTCCAATATAAAAGAACAGGTGAAAGTACTTGCCTGTTAGCAATACTTGAATTGTTGTTGTATGCTGAAGTACGACTTTTGACCCTTGCGAGCATATCGGAGCTGATTGTTGGATAATGAGTGTAGCAAACAACTACGCATCCAAACAGACGTGCAAGAGGATAGGTGAAAGCATAGCCAGTAGTGTCCACGAACAACCAGGGAGTCAGTGTGGTCAAAGCTTCCCAACCCAGAACAATGGACCCCAAGCTCTGTCCTATGAGAGTGAAACGTGGATATGTCACTGATTCTACCCATTTCCTCCGGTGCAGCCGAGCAACCTGTTACGATCAATCACTCATATGTGAGTTGGTAAAGCCTTCGGACGTAATGATGCCATACGTTTGCATTCCAATTGCCCAGAAGTTAAGTAAACACCCCAAATCATCCAATAACTCGCTTTTCAGTTGAAGATTTTGAAATTCGCCGCTTAGGAAAAGGACCTAGTATAATGCTTGAGTAGATTATAAAATGCAGTCATATCTAGAACCCCTACTTGCAGAAATAATCCATACAGACAAGAAAATTGAATGCTTAGGGGCCTACCATCACAGTTTCAGTGAGCTTGATTCCGAATTTATCGGAGGCACGGGCTGCAAGCGACTCGGAGGTGGCAGCATCACCAGTGTAGATCACCACCCGGTGATCGGGAATCAATTCTTGTATCGCCCTCACTGCACACCATAAAACTCTCTCCCCGCCACCACCATCCTCGGTATAAGGATGGAAAAAGGCTATTACTGGCTCTGCCCTTCTCTTGCAATTTCTCACATGGTATAATGCCGCAACTATGAAGAAGAAGATACAAACAACTCCCAGCTCCAACAAGCTCAAAATGAGCCCCATCCTTCACCGTTCCTTCAATTCCGAGAAATCCTTCACCAAACCTTCACCTCTTTCACTGTACACATTTGTGTATCACTAATTCGAGACTTCTTCCTGCATTCGTTAGTCAGATGAAGCTCGGCGGTGCTTCTTTCTCCGTAAACTGTAGTAGTTACTTCCGGGGATTCGTTGTTCACCAAATTTGGCCACTGCTGCTGTAGTTCCTCATCTACTGCATGCAGACACGAACAGATGATGACAGAGATGGTAAACTCTAAAAGTGAAACCCTTCAACAAGGAGGAAAACCCTTGGTGACGATCAAGACAAGTACGCGACGACACCTTGGCATGTCCACAAGGGAAAGCTAAAACCATCGCTGTAGGTGTGCTCTCTACGGGGACTGACACCAAAGGACCTGTCTCTGTAGTGTCTCCCTTCTCACCACCTGTCGGTTTCACCATCTGTCTTTAAGAAATTGTTGTGAGTCCCATTAGTCTTTCTTCGTATCGTAGATCAGATTAGACAAGGCGGCCACTTTTGCCAATTGACTCTCTTATTTATAGCGCAGATTACACAAGTCGAGACAAGTCGGCACCTTGCCACTTTACTTTTCAATTTAATAACGTAGGTTAATATCAAGGTGTATAGCATGATTTACTTTTCGTATTCTCTTCACTTCCAACTTCTGAAGGGATCTATTACATTAGAGATAGCCTACGTATTCTTTGAATTTATCACAGTTTCTAAAATGCAATACTTGCAAATGTTCTCTTTAATATAGATGACCTTTCCCTACCAGTAGTTATGCAGAAATGTATATTTTATGTATATTTGATTTACTTTCTTTTAATATTGCTTGTTGATTAATTTGCCTTACTTTATTTTACCCCATTTGTTCTTTTTTCTCTAACCTTCCGATCAACTTTGATCGAGAACCTTTGTTAAGAGGGTTCACGGAATCTTTGGTGATATCATTAACCTAATTTCGAGTATTTGTTAGTGCTCTGCACATAGATATACATCTCTACTATTTGTGTGTGTAGAAACAGGCAGCACTTGTAGCACTTTTGGATAGATGGTTACTCTTTGTATATTTGTTTTCTTTCCATTTTGTGGTTATTTATAGGTTAATCCAGGATATATGTATGATTTAGATGACAGCGGAATCTTTTTCTCTAATTATTGTTACATAAATGAAATATGATTTGTCCTTCAAGCATAAAATGATCTTCTATCCTTTACCTTTTTGCTCTTAATTGGACCAAAGGTTTACCATCTTCCTTGATGGACCAATAGTTTGAGCAAGCTCTACATTCATTTCTAGTTGACACATCTATTCCTTGTATTGTTATTGCATATCTTTGCTCTTGCTTAAGCAAAGGTGCAAGCTATTGTGTCTTAGATTGACCTTGCATTAATGCATTTGACTTACACAAGTTACTTTAAGTAAAATTTCAAGTTTTATAGCAATGATTTTTTGTCTAAGATTGGTCTACTTACCTACATCTTCATTCCTCACTCACTTATGCTTGTTGTATTATCTTAGATGCACAAGGTCAATATGACTTGTTGCTTTTTTTTTTAAACAAAGGATAGGAAAATTCATGATGCCATAAGAAAATTAGTATATGTAGTGCAAGAGAGTGGATATTTCATTTGAAGGAGTTATAAGTATACATTTTAGACTATATGATATAAGTCAATACAAATTTATATATGGTCCAAGACAATTAATTGAGAGAAGTATATGTTGTGGTTAAAGATCTCATATGTGATGTAATTTTAGACAAGGTGATTGCCCATCCTCTTAGATGAGTAGCAAGCATAGCAATAGCAACCAAGGTCTTCATGTATAGCAATATGCAGCAATTTCACTTCTTTGTTCCTCTAGCTTGGAGTTAAATCGAGTTATAGATACAATGTTTGATATATTTGTTAAAGATTTTATGAGAGGTTACCATATTGCAAACAGGAGTATCGCTTTCTTGTTGTTAGCATAGAAAGTACATCCTTAATAAGATACATGCAAAGAGTAACTTACACAAGAGATAAGTCATTCACCTCTACTAAGGTTACATTTACTAGATCACATAGAATTATTTATTGACTCTATTGAATAATCATCACAACAAGAGCTCTACACTTAGTTTCTTAGTTGCTATATTAGAATGAGAATAAAGTAAAACTTTGTCTTCCTCTAGCCCATGTATATAATAGCAACCTGACTAATTTTGGTTAAGTTTATAACTATAGTTATTCTACCTAGGCTATATATAAAGTAACTCAAGACCCAAGAGTGAAACTTATAAAAATTCTCCTCTTTGACTCTACTCTTGGAGCTATAACTATGCTTACTACATAAGAATGAGAATTAGAATGAAGTCTAACTTGGTTTCCTAAAGCCTATATATATATAGTAGCAACCTAACTAGTTATTATTAAGTAGATAACTATAGTTTGTCTACCTAGGCTATATATAGAGAAACTCAAAACCCAAGAGTTGATTTTTCTTTCTTTGTTTGAATTCTCGTAGATTATTGAAAGGTTAGGAGACTTAGAGAAACTCAAAACCCAAGAGTTGATTTTCTTTCTTTGTTTTAATTCTTGTAGATTATTGAAAGGTTAGGAGACTTAAAGAAACTCAAAACCCAAGAGTTGATTTCCTTTCTTTGTTTTAATTCTTGTAGATTATTGAAGGTTAGGAGACTTTTACTGCTAGACGTGATATTTCACTACTTATCACTGATCTAGAAGGTAATCATATAAGAGGACAAGGAGATGCCTCAAGGAAAACCTTGTGGTTCCCTTACATTAAAGGAACACAAGGAGGAAGGCCTTTGTGATCATGAAACTCAAGATCATGAAACTCATGATCATGATCATATTGCTTTTGATTGTAATTCTAGTGATTGTTTCTTTCATAGTCTTTGTGATCATAATATTTGTGATTGACATCCTCTTGATTGCAAGTTATCAACATTGATAACCTTAGGGAAAATTTTGGGAACATAGTATTACACATTGGAATACCAACCACTTGTAATATCTTTGGCATGGAGAATTTGAACGACTTAAATGCACTGCCACCTAAACAAAGAATAGAAATTGATGACCATTCACATGAGCCAAAATGCACACATGTGCAAACAATGATGGTTCACCAAGGATATACCTGCCAAATTTTGGAATGGTTTGACCAAAGCTATAAATTTATGACTCATATTCACTTAGCAACTTCTTTTGACTCGATAAATTTGCAATTTCACAAGGGACAAGTTGGTTGCACATCTTCGTTAGGTTGCTCAAGTGACCAATGCAATGAATCCAAAAGCTTTTGATGAGCTCAAGAAGATCAAGGAGCAATTCCATGCCAAAGAGAAGAAATATCCTAAGTTGGATTAGACAATAGACAAGTGGAGGAAGGCAAATCATACAAGACAGGAGAAGTGTGATAGAGATCTATGAAGAACATAAGTAGAGGTGCAACTCCTCAATCTCATAATCAAGCAACAAAAGACATAATAAAATATTCCTTTTTATGTAGTGTACCATAGGATGCAACACTGCAATCTTCTAGGAGTGATTCATGACCAAGAGGTTAAACAAGAAACAATCAAGAATTATCATGGGTGACACTTTCTTTCATCTTTTAGCTATTTTTGACTTCTATCTCTATAGGATGACCAATTCTAACCATTTTACCTCATTTTGGTCAGCATTGAGTCACTAAAACTAACCTATCCAGCCAAATTGCCTTTGGTATTGCTCTATATTATGTCTTTATAGTAGATTGACTGATGCACTTCTTCTTTATAAATCTCTAGTTTATCAATCCTCCTCTACATATGAATACATGAGTACTTTATAAGAAATTGCCTTTGTGAAGATCTTATACAGAGTCAACATCTCCATAGCTTATCAATAATTTGGCTTAAAAACGACCATAGTCTTTAGACTATGGTCGTTTTTTAAGCCAAATTATTGAATACTTGACAAGTCCTTGAATACTTGACAATCTAATTTACTTCTTCCTAAGAACAAGAACACAAGATTAAAAATTTCCTTATCATATGGAATGCTTCTCTTTAGCATCAAGAAGGCAAAAAGGTTGAAATGTGCAACCAAAGGAGACTTATTTACTTATAATCCTCCATATTGAATCTTGCAAGTACTTTCTTTATATAGTTGCAATAATTAACCAAAGCTTGTACTTCTTGAAGTCATTCATGACACCTATTCCAAGGATCCTATCAGATGTGCATAAATCCTCATCTTTAATTTAGACCTTAACAATGCTTGAGCTTATCACTATTAGATTTGTCCTTAGTTGGAATGTATATATCATTAACATATAGAACCAAATATTCACATGCTTCACATACACATCAAACACTTTGCTTGAAGCCTTGTGTCCTTATGAAGTCATCAAATTTATTTTTCTACTATTTAGGAGCTTACCTCAATGAACACATGGATTTTAGGTGTGTATGTACTCAATCCTCATAGTCTTTCTTCATAAATCCCAATAGTAATCTCATATAGATAACCTTTTTTAAGAAAGAAAATTTGTGACATCATCCATTTGATCCAAGATAAGACCAAACAAGATAATTAGAACATAAATATTTTAACAATTGTATACATAGCCAATTGAGTGAAAACTTTATTGTAATCCATACCTTTCTCTTGCATGTAGGACTTGGGTACTAACCTGGCCTTGGAGATCTTCTTCTCCTCATTTGTAGATTTTCCTTCAATTTGAAGACCCATGTACTATCTATGATATGTTGATCCTTCAATTAGTTGTTCAACTAGTTCCACTAAAAGTATTCTATTTTAAGTCTATCTAGATCTCATTGTCAATGACAAACTATATCTCTCTACATAGTTCTATCCTACTTACTCTTCTCTAAAGAAGCTCAAGTTTTATGATATGAAGAAGGTTTTGCTTCTTCCAAAATCTACTCATTTCCATCATCCCAAAACTCAATATCATAATACTTCAATAAGGATGAATTTGGCCATCTACCATAATTCTCACAAGCTCTAAAAATACATCTTCATCACTTGTTAGAAGATTTTGGTTGATCTTCTTGTGCTATCTTAGCTTGAGGTTCACAAAATATATCTTGCTTATCTTGTTTTTGTATATTGTGAACCACTCTATCTATCTAAGAGCCTTCCCTTGTGGTAAATCATGAAAATTATGATGATTAATCTATCTATTAATAAATTAGAGATAGTAGATTTTTACTTGTTAGTATTGGAATTATGAGAACTGAAAGTGAGGTAGCATTCTCCTTCTCATTCAATGTGTAGAGCTCATTAAAAGAAACATCCTTACTAATATTTACCTTTGGATCTCATAACCTGTAACCTTACTACAATATCTAAAAGAAACCCATATCATCTAATTTTGACCTATTCTTTTATGTATGAGAGGATATGCATCACAATGAGATAATTTCAAGCCACAATTATTGGAAAAAAATTTGTGACTTAATTCAAAAAGAAGAGTAAAGGAATTAATTTGAAAAAAAGGAGAAAGATAACCAAGTAAACTTGACAACTTTAACTCAAAACTCATGTGATAAACTAGATTGACTCAACATACTCTACACCTAATCCACTAACATTCAATTGCACACAACAATGCAATCTTATTACGGAGTAGACATTGTTGTAAGGTCGCAAGAAATCCTCTATTCTTTATAATACTTCCCAAAAGCCTTGGAAACATACTCACTATCAATATTTGAACTTAGATGCCTCATACTACTTCCATGATCTTCATCTTGTTCTTAGTATATATCACTTCTTGAGATATCTACTTCCTAAAAGTCTCAACAACATCATATTTATGATATATATATATTATATCCATGCATACCTTGAGCATCATCTATAACATAAATACATTATCACTTCCTAGAAAGTGAGGCAATAAGAGAATTGCCCTACCTATCAATATGCATATACTCAAGAATTTACTTAGAATTATGAGTCTTAAGACAAAAATTAATCCGTTGCTTGTATAATATACAATTCTTACAAAATCTAACTTAACCCTAAATTAGATTGCAAATCTCTATCAGAAAGAATAATCAATTTCCCATCATTCATGTGATCTAGTCTAATATGCCAAACATGAATAATCTCACTCCTAAATCTAGTAACATTTGCTTTATTTACATCAAGTTTATTCATGGAGAAGCCAATGTTACTAGATCTAAAATTGGTATCCCAACAAACTATGTTGCTTTGCAACACATAAACAAGTTTCAATTGTACATTTTTGGCTTCCAAAAAGATATAAAGAAATGTTACAAGATGTCCCATCAACTTTTATGGGGCATAGATGATAGTCTTTGCAATCTTACATGTTGTGGCCCATAGTTGTAAAATAGCTACGGTTCACCTTTTTCATCCCATAAATTCTTATGGGATTCCAATGGATTACATGGCATTCTTGTAACAAAAAATTAGTCCCTCATTGTAATACCATTAGTGAGAAAAATTATCTAGAGGTGGAAATTGGCTTGGTAATTATGAACAAATTAGGGATATTATATATGATGGTCTAAGTAGATTAGATATCAATGTTACCAAAAGAGTACTTACACTAATAGGACATAGGCTAAAAACACCTTGAAAACTTTTGAGCCACTTTTAGAGGCCTAAACACATGAATTAGGCCTCAAAAAATCCAACCTTCCTCCCCTTTGGCATTACTTTAACCTTTGTTTTGTGTCTTGGATAGATCTTTCCAATGATATCTTGCCCATATTGTTTTGAGCTTCTTACAAGAATATTCTCCAAAGATTCCCTTTGGTCAAACTTGTTTGATTCATCAAATAGGACAAGGATTAACATGTTACCAATCTATGTAGCTAATTTATGTGTGGAGCTCATTGACATATCCCCAATCCATGTATTTGATCCATGGGTGTAGCTCTCTTTCAGCAAATTGTCTTTGTTATATATTAAAGATAAGATGCTCCTTTTGGGCATTAGAGTATTGAGGAATGAAACCTTACATTTCTCTTGTGTTCCTATCTTCTTGGAGGTTTCTCTTATCCTCAAACATTACACTCAATAATGTGACACTAATTCAATTTCAAATGATAGGACATGATTCACTTTTCAAACTCAATACTTTCTTCTCTTGTGTTTGTGTCTTCTTGGAGGTTTCTCTAATTTTCAAAACATTACACTCGTTAATGTAACACTAATCCAATTTCAAATGATAGGACATGATTCACTTTTCAAACTCAATACTTTCTTCTCTTGTGTTTTTGTCTTCTTGGAGGTTTCTCTAGTTTTCAAAACATTACACTCATTAATGTAACACTAATTCAATTTAAAATGATAGGACATGATTCACTTTTCAAACTCAATACTTTCTTCTCTCACTTGTTGAGCTTTGATAGTTTTTGGTGAAAACGGGCAATTTTTTCACAATTTCAATGAGGTACAATAGTGCATTTTGATGAGAGTTTCCAGTGGTAATAGTTCCCTATTGCAATCTGATAATGTTTGTCTTTCAAATTTGGAAAGTTGTTGAACTTTGATAATTCTTAATTTGGTCAATTCTTGAACTTTGATAGTTTATGAGCTTTGTTAATTATTATTGATGATAGTTCCCAATCTTTATGGAGTTAAATACACTACTTAGAGAGAAAGTGTGATATTCTTGTGATTTTTGCTCTTTAGAATGACCTTACTATTCCAACCCTTATTTATATGGATTGGTGACATGTCAGCAAGCTCCACCTTAGATTAGTTGCCTAGATGTGTGATATGTTGGTCCTTGTCTTACCTAATTGGTCAAATAGGTTTGACCAAAGGGAATCCTCAAAGAATATTCCTATAAGAAGCTCAACATTGCATGGGTGAGATACCATTGGAAAACTCTTGATGAGACAAATAGTGGGAGGAGAAGGCAAGCCTTTTCTTTCAAACGCAGAATTTACATATTTTTGAAGTCTAATTCATCCATTTAGGCCTCCAAAGTTGGCTCTACAATTTTTAGGGTGTATTTTGCTCTTGCCTTATTAGTAGAAGTACACTTTTGGTGAAAGCTCCATCCAATCTACTTACTACATCATATATAACATCCTTTTAGATGTTACCAAGCCAATTTCCACCTCTAGATAATATATCTGGCTAATGGTATTACATATTACCACTAATACAACAAGCTCTCTTCATGTTACCACACTTGCCTCTTCTTGTCTTGTTTTTCCTCCTAAACTTGAATCTTAACTTATAGCAACTCTTGTTACCATCTTTACTATTTCCTCCATTATGATTCATTTAGATTTATATGCAATGTAGATCTAAACAAGGTAGATAGATGAGAAGATATTACCCCTTTTTCCTTAAGTTCATGAGTCAAATTTCACTCACTACCTAATTATATATGTATTGATCTTCTTGTCTAGATGCAACGACACTTATGATAAGGATTGATAAGAAGAATGTAAGGAACTTAATAAGTAGATGCTTTCTTATCATCATCCACCAAAGTCTCACCAAGATTTTGAAAAACCACCACAAGATCATTGAAAGCATCAATCCTTCTATCCTTCATCTCGAATTTTGTAAACTTCAAGGATATGTAGAGCTTGTTAGACAATTCTTGCCATTGTATCTTTGTTAAAGTACTATAAAGTACTATAGCATGGCTTGGATTTCTTAGGTGCAATAGTGCAGATTTCTAATGTAGACTCTATTAAGGCTTAGCCCCATTTTACCTTTTTGTCTGTCCTTTGTTTGGCATGATGTGGTCTTCCCATCCTTCATGTTTTCTATGTGTTTGCCCTTTTTAAAGTACTATAAATAAAAATACCACAATTATTATATTCATCTAATAGTCAAAACACTACAAGCTCAATGTAAATGAGTACAATACTCATAGCTTGATCTTGCATATTCTTCTACTCTTAGGCTATATTATTAAGTTTGTACCTCAACATCTTGCCCAAATATGAAGCCTTGATTGCCTGCCAAATACTTGATGCTCCTACAAACTATAATCATCATTTTCATAAAAAATTTCAATGTCAAAATTGGTAGTTACAATTTCAACAATACCATGATAACCAACTTACTCATAAAACTCACTCCTTATAAACTTTCTTCCTTCGAATGCTTGATTGCAAGATGTGCCTTTGAACTTTATTACTTGTTTGTCATCAAGAAGAACTCAAATAATTATCCCTAAATATTGTCCACAACCTAGAATAACACATCATGACATAGCTAACAAGATAAATTTTCCAACATTGAAAATGGTATGATAAATCAAGTGTTCAATAAGAAGTTCTATTCCTTTAAAGCAATGTAGTTCAAATTTAAGAAACTCAATTCTACACATTGAAATTTCATAATATAACTAACTTACATTGCTTAATTCTAAAACTGCTAATAATATAGGATGCTCAAATCTAACAAGAACATACCAAAACTTTTAAGCTCTAATTTAGTCTATTTACTCATTTACTCAAATTTGCAAGAAAAGGAATTTTAGAATTTCCTCAAAATTCCTCATAGGGTGCATTCTCTTATGCACCAGGTGAGAAGCCAAAGGTGTGAAGCCTTATTGGTAGGATATGTTGTTGGGTTGGGTTTGTGTTAGTGTTCAGGTTAGAGTGAGTTTTAGGGTTTAGATTATGATGAGGTCTTGAAGGCAATTTTTTACATACTTATTTTCCATATAAATATAATAAATTTATTTGATGATGCATTTGAATTAAATAGGTGCAAAGTAACAAGTAGTATGTACAATGTGGATTAGAGGTAGGGAATATAACATAACATATTTGTAGTGATTATGAGCTTTTTATATCAATAATACAGTATATATTAATATTATTAAACATATATAAATAGTAAAAATATAAATATATTTAATTTAATTTATTATGAATTGAGGTATTAAAACTTTGTACAACACATTTTTAAACGTCTCTAAAGAATTGAAACTTTAGTATGGATTAAATAGATTAGTAAGTTATTCTCTCATAGGTATATAAAATTTTATGTGTTGAAGATACATAATATAAGATATTGAAGAATCTTTGGAAGGTTTGAGAAAATTTGGGTTGAAATTTGTTATTTTTTATTGAGAATAAAACTATATCTACTATAAGCATAAATTACAAGACATCTAGTTATGTTTTGTAGTCTTATTTCATCCTTTATATTTATGCACTAGACTTTGACCTTGTTAATATTGATATCTTTCTAAGAATGGTACTGATGAAATCTAGATATAGAAGATTTGTTTAAAACTTATCTTTAAACTTGTGTTACAATTAAATATTATTTTATTTTGTAGACATATATTATCTGTTTTTTGAATAATTATTTAATACTTGGTTATCACCATGAGAAAAGTAATATATTATATATAAAATTTATTTTATTTTCTTCATCAAAAAATAAAATGGATAAATACAAAATGATCTATAATTGAATTATCAATAGTAAAATTTAGAATTTCAATAGAAGTATTTTAAAATTTTAAATAAAAATAATCATATATATTTTCTTAAATTAAAATAATTTTCTTATTTAGTTATAATTTTTTCATATGACCAATATACTTAATGTTAATTGCTAAATCTTAGTTATTTTTTTATGAATTCAAAGGTATAATATAATAGAGGTATCGAGTATAATAAGTAATTATAATAGTATTTTTTATTACACAGGGGAGAGGGAGAGAGTAAATACTCCCTAAGATACTTTATTTCAAAAGTATTATTACTTATTGGGTAATAAGTTATGATAGACTTATAGTTGGTGATTACCTATCTTCTAGATAGGCAGCGATTGGACTAGAAGTCTTAAAATATAAGAGTACGTAAAGTGATCACTTCTTTTATCTTTTAACCTTCGGAATGATATAAATTATAGATGTAGATTTGACACATTTATTAAATATTATATAAGATTTACCCATATTATCATACTAGACGATAAGACAGAGTAGTAGTAGCCAAGATCTTCCAATATAGGGATATGTAATATGATATATTCTTTGATTCTCTAGATTTGGAGTTAAATAGAATTATGGATGAGTATTTAATACAGTATGCAAGAGTTTACCATACTAAATGACAAAATTATTACTTTCACTTCCTTGTTTTATAGTTTACATCAATGTCTCCCTTCCTGTAAAGAGAACATTGGTTCATATGATTTATATACGAGCAATCACCGTAGAGCAATCACCATATGATATGATATTGATACTACGTGGGATATTGCATGGACGTTGCAATATAATGTCAACCACTTGAGTTTGAGTGAAGTAAACTAGAATTCTCAAGTTGATGCCACCTCACTTAATCTTAATTTATTCTTCGATTTTATTATTATTTTTTCTTATAATCTTATGTACTTGGCTTCCAAAACTATGAAATAATTTTATGATGTATTTTAACTCTTAGGTTTTATTCTTTTTTTCTTATTATCTTATGCATATCGCTTCCAAAATTTAAATATATGTAATTTCTTATATATTATCATAAAAACTGAAATGGTAAACTGAAATAGTTTTTATAAAATATTTTATATGGGATTTTTCCAGAATATGCCACTTAATAAAGTTTTTATCCAAAATGCTTCATTTTTATTTAAAATTTTCATCAGTCACCGCTCGTGTCCGTGCGTGTGTCGATTCGGCGATTTGCCGAGATATTGTTGTGGGACTGCTGAGTTGAAGAGGTCGAGTGAGAAGTGGATTTTGGTAATAGCGTCTGCTGCGTGGAGTATTTTCGAGAATATCTTTTAAGTAGGGCATTTTTGAAATTTTCTCTATTATGAATATAACTTTCAAAATACTTTTATAATATAAAATAGATGAAAATAACTCTGCAAAAAATTTATTGTAAATGAAAAAATTCTTTAATTTACAAGGAAAGTTGACTTCCTTGATCTTTTAACGTTTGAGCATCCATGTCTCCAAAAATCGTGTCTCTTGTACTTTCCGATTTGTTCGAAATTCAAACGTCGTGTATAAAATCATGTAAGTCTGTGATCTGTCCGAAATGGGAATGTATTGATCTCAATTAGTCATGAGAGGGAATGAAAGTATTTTTCTACAGACTATGCTTTTCTAATTTAGTCCATTTTCCCATGCTTAATTTTTTTATTATTTATTCACTTTTAATAATAACGGATACTCTTTTTATTTACAATTAACTCGAAATGGCACATGATAAATGATCCGAACAACATACCCGTAATAAAGCAACCAATGAACACATCCGGAGCGCGGATCTATCGTTGAGGATCGGCTCTGTCCTTAGCGGGAGAGCGACTGAAGACCGGGCGCGCTATGCCCGCACCCGCTACTGCAGAGGACCTGGATGGCGCGAAACGGGAAGGGGTTGCGATTCCTCATTCAACTCATTCAATCGGAAGGTTTATGAAATTGTGACGAACGAGGAATTGAGTGTTGAGCAGGACGGTGATAAGGGGCCAATTAACGTTATAACACCGAGACTTGAATAAATTCCCGCATTGCGATTTCTATTGCGGTGTTATGGAGGTCGAGAGCATCTCAATTGAGATCTTTAAAAAGCTCGGGTGAGGAAGGATTGCGATGCAACTGCACCAGGTGTGACATTTTTGCTGAGTGTGGAGAGGATGAATGCCGTGTTGAAACTGGACGTTGAACCTCAGGTGAGTGTGAGGTACGGCGAGAGCTTCAATTCGGAAGAGCCGTACAAGTTACTCGAGGTGAATGATGCAATTTTGCAAGATTTACTCGACAACGGGTACGCTCTACGCACCTTCAGGACGCATTTTCCGGGCCAAACAATTTGCACATTGCTTTGTTAAGCTGAACATCAATTTCACCCGTGGTCTACTTGAATGTAGGAGCACAATATGCTTTGTTATTATGCCTGAGTTATTGATGGACGCTGCACTTAGCACATTTCTTCGGTTGAAGTAGATGCATTTGGTTGAAAACTGTGCACTATGGACACTTTCTCCCGTAGGAAGTGTACCTGGCTATTTCTGGCCGAGACAAGCGTATGTTGACATGGACGATGGATTTTTGTTGATTGTACAGGCTCACAATCAAAGGATGTCTTGAGGACGAAGCCGTGCTGTGTACTTCAAAAGCCACTTATGCAATGAAGTTTGTATCAACTTCAAATACTGTTCTTCTAATTCCTGCAAGAAAATCCACCAGCAATGAGAATGGAGGTCAGAGCTCATCCAAGGCAGAGGTAGGGGTTGTGGCCACTGCATCAGGACATATTGAATTAGTCGAGACTGTTCCTAGACTGGAGAATTTGAACGCTCTGGTTAGTCTGCGGCCTTACAACGATGATGAAGATGGAGCAGATGACGGAGCCCTTTACACATGGGATGAACTTTCAGCCTGCACGCAGGCAAGTGATTACCAGCTAAGAGAGGCCTTGAGGAAACTGGAAGCTTCGGAGATAGGTAAATACTGGCGGGTTGTTGATCCTGAGTATATGCACAATCTGTTGGAGATCCTTCTGAGTTCGGCCGTGCAGCACGATTGGCCCTTGAATGCCCTGTCAGGCTCCGAAGTTTTACCAATTCTTGAAGCAGACAATTTTCCTCGCCAAGTTGTGATTAATTGTCTCGACAAGTTCGGGATCCGATCACAACCTGATCCTGAACCTAAGGAAGGGAGAGCAAGTGAAGACAAAACAACAGGTAAGTTTTAGGAACACATTTAGGAAGGCTGGGATTATGTCGCGTGGAACACCTTGTAATTTGTATTCACATTTATGTTTGTGAGACCTTTTCTAGCTGCTACCAGACGAACACCCAACCTTCATGAATCTGAGTCTTACTCAAGACTAACCTGATTCAGTGAGCTAACCTTGTAATTCATGTGGTTGACATTTGCCAGAAACAGAGGGCTTCTTCGAGTGCACTTCCCAAACTTGGGCCCTAGACGAACATAAAATTTGTTTACATTACGCAAAGCGATTATTGGCAGCAAAGGATACGTGGAAGGTAGAAGATTTCGTGGAGGAATGGCAGATGATCACCCCTTCGTGGATGAATGCACACCTTAACATGCTCAAGGGAGAGATCCTTGTGGAGAAAATCGGGCTTGAATCTTGGATTTGCCAGTTTAGCAGTTCACTCCTACCAACGAGCCCTGACGGTCGATTTTCAGCTCTCTTCAAAAGGAGGTCCAAGTGGGAATGGGAAGACCTAGAGCCGTACCTAAGGTGCGTGTAGTCCTCGGATCATAGTCGTTATGAAACATCTTTTACTATTCAGAATGACCAAGTTGTAAGTGGCAAATGTTGACACTCTTTACTGAGAGCAGTGGATGTCTTCTTGACGTCTACACAGTAAAGCAACTGGTTCTGAAGCTATCTACTGTTCGTGCAGAGACTTGAAAGTACCAGGACAGTCTGTGGAAGCGATGTTGTTAAAGTACACCAGGAAGAGTCAACCGACCCCCACGTCGATACCCGTTTACACTGCTCGATAGTCCAAGATTACTGGCACGTTCGAGTATGTATATCATTCCGGTGTAGTAGCCAGTCCATTCATGGCGGTAGTTCGCGTAATTCCATTGTGCGCATGAAGGAGCACTATTCCATTGTTCATTCTACTTACATTCGCCTGGAACCAGTATCATGAAACATGTCGGAATGGCCTGTCCGGTTCCATCTCGTGGACACAGACCAATTGGCAACCAGTTTCAGGAGACTCTTCTCGCGAAAGAGTCCGACAACTTCACCTGTTGGTCACTACATGCACCAAATTAATCCATGATCTGGACCTTAGAACTCCGTACGTGGGCATCTTTAGAGCCCACTGTGTAAAATGACAATTACAAAGTATAGGCCTCTTTACAAACCTAGTCCATACGCACTAATGATGTCCATGTTCTCAATATATTTATATGGACATGTGTCGACAGTAGAATTCCATGATAAACGGTGGCTACCTGAATGAGCTTGTGTTTGCAAGATGGCTGTTGCACAGTTTGACAGGCATGCGCCGATAGTATTTAGGCTATCAAGTCATTAGGCAAACCTATTACACATAGACCCGGCGATCTTTGGTAGTTCAATGTTTCGCTAGCACAAGCTGTCTCCTTCCGCGTAATACGTTGCTTTGACTACGGCTGTATGCCTCCAGATATGACACTACGGAATAAAACAACAGGTCACTCTCGGCCTAACTTGAAAGCTCATCAGGAGTAACTAACGACTACTGGATCAAACACTTCCGAATTTCGGAAATGGAACATGGATTAACGAAAGCTCATAATTGGTATTCCGCGTACATGGTTGGATAAGTGATGACCTATACAGTTGCCGGGTTTTGAAAAGAGTCCCAAGTTCTGAGTGTAGGGTAGAGAAAACAATGTCGACTGGTGCCTATCCACTCAATGAGTGATACGGTCAGATATCTTGCAATGAATGCTGTGGTAAATAGGAAGTTGTGATGTCCATTATCAACAGAAGTCTCAACGTGTGAATCAATGGGTATGTTCTTAGCACTATTCTTCGTTTAGTGATTAGTACAGCATCGTAAAGGACGTGCTCAATGGTCAAAGTCCAGGTTGACTCCTCACTGTACTCTGCAAAGAACAGGTTAAATTTGTATCAGGAAAGGATTTTGGATCAAGAATTTCATTTCCCATCCACTGACTATCTCTCGAGAAAAAAGGTTGGAGCAACCACTAAATAGGTCACACGTTCACAAGGATACTTTGAATAGGTCGTCCGGAGGGGTGGGGGTTGGGGATTCACCTTATAATACAATGAGCCAATTCACCTCTGCTTCATTGGTTTCTAACGACCAGAACATTTCATCATTGATGCGTGATTCCAAGGACGGGCTTAAAATGCGTGATTCCACGACCCCAGCTCGTCTGTCCAGCCAAACCACACTGAGTGCTGCTGGAAACTTAGGGTGGTCTATCATCATCGTCATAAAGTCATGTCGGTGCTTGTGTCCACGATTAAACTTCTTGCCACTCTCCAACCCTTTGCGGCAACAGAGGTGTTCTCCACTCCAAACTGGACACGATAACATTTTGTGAAAGTCCATGCATATCGCTCACCACCAAAGCTAGCAAACTGATACTGGGGGTGTTGTGGACTTCCATTCGAACATGTGATGGTCATCTGCGAAAGGGAACCGTCACGAGAACCAACCAAAAGGATTAGCATTGCAACTTGACCACAAAGCTTATCTAGTACCTTTGCACCAGCAACTAGGATCGTCTGTGGTAAATATCTGAAGGTTTATACTGACCAGTTACATGTAATTTACAAGCAGATGGTAAACGAGGCATCCTTTCGATCCAGTAAAAACGGCACGATACGTATACCTTCAATATCTCAAGACGAAATCCACCATCTATGTGAACGGTTTCGGCGAAGCAAATTCTACCGACAAAATTTGGTGTTGTTCACGCACATGCTCTGCTCTTCCGTTGCAGTGAGAAGACCTCAGAGATGGTACTTCAACTGGTTCAGAGGCCTTCTTTCCCTTGAGCTCTAATAACATACTATCTAAAAGGATTTCAGATTCTGTGAGCTCCAAGTTGAAAGCCCATGACCTAACTTCTCTTTCCTTCTGTGGAGCAAACTCGGATTGACTTAAGTCCTCGCCTCGAAGATCTTCAGTGGGTGAACATTGATCGTCATACTGGTCTACTTCTGCATAGTTGCCATCAGATGGTGCAGTTACATAGGCTACTGAATAATCACCTAACCCAGGTTCATCATCTGCTGTTCTAGACTTATAAAACTCGAGTTCATTCATCATCTCGTCCAGTAACAACTCTGAGTCTGTTAAGGTCAGCTGGCTTCGCTTTGCACTATCTGAACTATCAATAAACGACCAAGGCAGGAAACGTTCTGAAGGTGAACCGACTATGTACTGCTCCTGCATTCCATCCAACGATCCACTTTTGTACTCTGCTGGACTGGGGTTTAAACTTGAAGCACATATCTGTAAACCGTCGGAAGCCCTCGATGACCGTCTTGAGGATGACATACCGTTTAGTGAACTCTGCATCATTTGCAATGGTGACCCTAGCTCCCTCTCAGCTTGGTCGTTGAACTGTGATTTTTTCTCCTGTTTGTGAGCAATTTGACCAATCAGATCATCTAATAAAGGGTCTGCATCAAAATAACTGTCAGGCTCTCCAAATACATAACTTGGGGAGCAGAAGCTCTCCTCGAAGTTTTCCAGATGAAAAGGAGGCGTGTTATCAACTCGAGATACATAGACAGAAGCCGCTTGATGTTTGTTGAGAAGGAGCAATCTGCCTGTTATAATCGCCTGGAATATTCGGGCCCACTTAGGTACAAGAGTCCTGCCTGACTCGGACCATTCAACTGTACATCCCCTCTGTACCATGTGATTGACCTCCCACCTTGTGGTCGGATTGTCTGGACTGGTGTCTTCTATCGTTGACAGATAGTTCCGGAGAATGACCTCCAGTTCCAACTTCTGTGAGAAGAGGTCATCTCCTGTATCAAAACTTGGAACAGTTGGAAATGCAGGAAGTAGACAGGATTCGAGGGCGGCAAACATAGAATCTAGACTTTTCTTATCATTCCAAGCGTCTGCTGCAGTTGTAGATTCATTTTCTTCACCTTTCCACTTCCTCTGTGGCCGAGGATTTGGAGGCCAGTTCAGTGGGACCAAACGGGCAGTATGCTTAATCTCCTCGGCAGCCCTCTTCAGCGCTCTGTTGTAGATGACGACGCAATGCTCCGGACTTACATCTTTGAAAGATGCCCCCAGGAGGAGTCTCATATGCCCGTCTAAATGCTCTCTCACAAGATCCGCAACGTGTACGGACCGCAGTTGGGGTTGTAAGGGACAATTCTCTGCCAACCAATGAAGTCCCTCTACCAAGGCCTGGTCACTGTAATAGCTCTTGACACCGACGTTGACCTCAGAAGTCTTCCCAATGAAAATAACTCTGAGCTTACTAACTCTACTGTGGCTAATTTCATCAGTTTCTAGGAATGATTCCCAACTCCTCTCCATTGACCACTGCTCTATTTCCCTACTCCTGTCGTGCCATGAGTTACTTGATAATATAAGGAGGGGTACACTGACCCCATCTGGAAGAACTTGGACCAACTTGTGCAATCGTGCCTGCTCGATGGCAACTGGTCCTTCAGCTTTCAACATGAAAATAAGACCACCTGCGCCGTTAAGACATACCTCGAACTTTGCCCTAGATAAACTAGATGTCAACTCTCTTGCAGTGTACCGGAAACCAACAGAAGTGCCATTTTCCCCATCGTAGAAAATCTTACTTTCATCCGCAAGCACGGTACCGAAATCACCCTGCTCTGAGGACTCTTCCACCTGTGAGAACCGTTTACTGGTACCAACTTTGGTGCGAATCCACTCTCCAACCGAACCTTCTGTGGTAGAAAGAAGGAGGTTCCAATACAAGTATGGGGTGGATGGATTCAGTTCCTGCAGAATAGGTAACACCAAGCTGGGTATATTGATGGAAGCCCAATGTTCCTGCAAGTTCATTCCTTGCTCTTTCACTAAGGATTTAAGATAAGACTGTCTGTCTTGAATACTCAAATGATCCCCTGCAACGACCTGGCAAGTAGCAGAAATTTTAGACGGCTTCCATCAGTCTAAGAAATTCGAATTCCAAAGGGATCTGCCGAACTGAGTTTCTAAGTTGACATACAATACTTCGCGAAGCTGATTCTGGAGGAGTACCAGGATGAACGTGTGTAAACTGATTCCAACAACAGGATTCAGAAGCAGTGTTGATCAAAACTTTGCAGAAAGAAGCGACCAGGATGCAAATACTTTGCAAAAAATACGACTTCCACTAGCCACGACATGATTGCACTGTTGATCGCTGGACGGTCAAAGCGTGAAACAAGCCAGATAACGAGCATTCTAATAAGTAAATAGTGTACTCACCCGCATCTTCGTAAGAGGAACCCCTAGTGATAGAGTGTCTAAGGCAGCTTCAGCCCGTTCTAGCTTCTGTTTCCGCTCCAGAGCTTTGGCGGCAGCTCTTCGTCTCCACTTCCTGTGCTCACCACATAAAAACACTTAACTCTTTATCAACAGAGGAACTTCAAAAACTATGGTGGCATGCGATGACAGAAGCTATCCTCATGATGAAAATTAGTTATCAGCCAGGCGCCAAACAGAAACTACTCTCCTATCAAAACATCTTCAAAAAAAGAGGATGAAAGGGACGAACCTGAGCCAGCGCCTTTGCTTTCCAGCATCTGCTTCGGCTTTGTGTGCTGCTTCTCTAAGCTTTTCTTCTTGTCTCTTTGCTTCAGCTGCATGAGCTTGGCTAATAGCCCGTCTTGCTGCAGCATCTGCTTCATGTCTCAACCGCCTAATCTCATGCTCTTCTGCTTCATGCTGCTCGTTTTGAAGCTCCTTCATGCGCCTCTTTTTACTTTGTTTTCCTTCTTCCTCGGTTGGGTCTTTTACCACTTCAAAGACAGGTCTATATAGAACAGGTTGTGTTACTACTTCGGCTTCAACAGCGGGGGGCTCCTCTTCATCGACGTAGTCGGGCATGTCTTCTTCAACAGTATTAACAATGGTACTCATTACATCGATACTCGGTATTTCAGATAAAACAGGTAAGATTTTCCCATCGATCAGTATTATTTCCTTGATGTCGTTTCTACCAAAACTTCCAATATTCCGTAGTTTGCTACCAGTATTTGGCATGACCTGTCCTCCAGACTGCACATCCGCAACTATTTCTGATGATCGCTTGGCTTCAACCATCTGAGAGCGGCAAGTTGGGAAATCGTTATCCTTATTCAGAAACGTTCCCTCTTTTACCATGTACTGCTCTTCATAATGCTTTATGGAAAAGCCGTGATACTGGATCAATGCCTCAATATTCTCCTCCTGATGAGCAAAGAACATTTGGTATGAGAGAAATGCTTCAGCAGTTTTGGGGTTTAGGGCTACACAGATTCCCGAGACAAGACTATACAATAGCTGACATTGAGGCAGATACGAAGGCCACAGTATATAGGTATACGAGAACAGAAGCCGTTCTGGGAACGAGTTATCCAGAACTCATGAAGTGCAAATAACGATAAACAATACGTACATGAATCATAATGCTAGAGTAGTGTGAAATCCCTAAGGTATAATGCATCGAATGTAACCTGCAGCAAAGGTAAAGTTGAAACAAATTGAGAATATCAGATGGCCAAGGCCCCAGTATATGAGGAACATGGTAATGAGAGTACACACTACTCAAAGAAAATAGCCAAGCAGTTGACTTTCTTAACGTACCTCCATACCTAACCAATCCACCACTGTCGATAGAGGAATTCCTTGATTCTTTAGAAGTCCGGAGTGGAGGGAAGCCAAAGCTTGCGTGCGAAGCTGCATATATTTGAACTGGTTAGTTCCAAGTACTTGAGCATTGCACCCTGTAGTAGCATGACGCCAGTCGAAGGCCTTAAATATAAAATGAAGTCACTTGCAAAATTTAGGGACGTAGCGGATGTACCTTAGCAAAGTGGGCATGCATTAGACACGCTTGTAAGTATGTTGCCTGTCGAGCTAGCCTGAAAAACGCTACATAGTTGCTACCTCTACATGCCCTGATTCCAACCAACAAATTGGTCAAAGCAAAGCCAGACACCGAGCAGAAGTGCAAGCAAGGTTTCCACAGCATCTGATAAGCATGTACCCTCAGTAAAACCGTAGATCGTGGAGGACAAAAGAAACATACTAGGATAATCTTATGGTGTGACAATTGCAAAGCCACGCAATGGTAAAACGTGATGATCATTAAAGCCAGATTTAAAGTTCAATGTTGTCATAGCTCGCAATAGGAGTAAGAAATTGACAGTATGCACCGACCTTGCAACGTCCCGTGCAAAAAGAACCTGCGGGGATCTCCTGATATCAGGAGACATTTTTGCAAGATCAAGCGACAATTCTGCAGGTTCTACCTGGAACAAGAAGAAACTTATAATCAGAAGAGTATATGAAAAGCGAACAAAACCAACAATCTGGAGGCAAGCAAATGCTGATACTTTCCAATAAAAGAATACACCAAAACCGTCACTCACTCGATAGCCGGGGTGCTTATCCAGCTTTAGTAGGGCATAATATCCCCTAAACTCGGCCTCACTAGGCACAGTTATTCCTCGCTTGCCATGATCCTCGTACATTTGAAAAAGATCAACTGAAGTCTTGTTCATTTGCTCGATGTTCAGGTGAGCATTGAAACCTTCACTTACACCGGCCTCTCCTTGTACGTATTCACATAATTCGTGCATAGCTAAGATATGGAACCGGATCTGGCACACATACAACGTCCCAATCAAAACCTGAGAAGTTGAAGAGACTTTTTCCCGTCCATCATTCCTTAATGCACTAAAGCCATAGGCATATGAGACAGAGAACGATAAAAAAACTGTCCGAAATACCAGATGATATCTTGCAATGAGAAGAATATGAAGGATTCTTCACCATTTGCTCGTGCATTGTGATGGCTTCTCCACCAAATATGTGTTGCATTCTCAGATCCATTCTAACAGCTCTCATGCGATCCCACAAAAAATTGTGAACTGAAAGAAGGTCATCTTCATGGTCCCTTTCTAGAAGAGAAAGTAGGTGGCCCATAGTACTCTTCAGCACAGGCAGGGGGCGAATTAAGACCGCATCCTTCTCTGCGGTCCTTGTATACTGCAGTGAGCAAAAAATTCAGCATCTTCAGCAATTACTCTTAAGCTACTTAAGTAGGAAGAATAAACTTGATTCCCATTTCTGAATCTTCTACACATGGGGATAGAACTTTCGAGTGATTTTCAGTTTGTGAAGGAGAAAAAAGTCGACCAGTGCTAAGGTGTTAATCAGAACGTTTTGAGCTTGACCAACAAGATTCTATGATACAGAGGGACCCACTTTCTTCACAGCCAGATCTACACTGGTCTGGTTTCGATCACCTTCTACACGCTCAAATCTGTCAAGGTCTCCTTTCCGTTCTCGCTCTGCACGCTCAATCTCTGCATTAAAACAGATTCCGTTGTGTAGTAAGTAAGCTGTAAACGAAGATGGTCTAGCGCCGCCATACCACAATGACAATCACTATCAATCCAACATTTGGAAGTTTCTTAATTCATCATAAACTAACTGAAAGAGCTAACACATACCTGGACACATATCAGGACAAACGCCAAGTATTGCTTCAGAGGTCAAGGTCTCCAGCCCATCCATTTCTGCGGTCTCTTCCACCATTGCGTCCATACGTCTCACAGGAGTAGTTTCTCGGTTACTGATATTCCCTATCGGAGATAATCTATTTCCAGATTCAAATGGGGTCACTATGCATGCTGCTGAAGGACTTGTGTAAGACTGCCTTTCCGTCACTGTCCCTGTTGTTGGAGGGCTTTTGTGGGATCTATCAACGTCTTCCACCTTAACTGCCTGTCGCGTGGTAGTTCTAGGCTTTCCTTCAAACTCAGCACCAAACCTAACCCGCCTCCGCTCCTTGGCAGCTTCTTCCTCCCTAGCAACTTATAAATTGTTAAATTTGAAAATTGTAGCCGGATTAGCGACTGGAACTCGACATTCCTCCTAGTTTATTCCATGCACAATACGCACGACTGCACAGAAGAACGAGTACATTGCACCTAGAATTCGGCATGCTCGAGGAAACATACAAAACAATACAATGGTGACTTGGGTACAGGTTTCCACTGTGAGACCATCGACCATCTAGCCATAAGATGATATCTAGTAAATGTTTCCAGATAGTATATAGTAGCCAGGGCCTACAGGTGAATTGACAAGGACGGCGATTTGCCAATAGCAAGGGGACCTCAGCTCTATCCACAACTCCAGCGACACAAAAAGGCGACTCCCTTAAATGGCAAGATCAATTTTCTCTATGTTGAACTTAAACGCTGAACCCGAGAACCCTACCAAAACCTACCTCTGCTGATCGGGGCTTTTGCCATGCCCTTTGCCGACTTGCTGTTGTGCGATGTTTTGCTGCTTGAGTGCAGGGTTGTTAGGACTGCGAGGTCGCTCGCGGACTCTTTTGATAGGTCCACCAGGTCCTCCCTTTTCACCAATTGCTCCTTTATCAGCTGAGTGATTCTCAATGGCACCCTGACCAAACATAGATCCACCAGGTCCTCCCCTTTCACCGATTGCTCTTTTCTCAGCTAAACGATTCCCTGCGGGACCTTGGCCAAACATAGATGCCCCGCGTCCTCCCCGTCCACCGGTTGCTCCTTTCTCAGCTGACCGATTTTCAGTGACACCCTGAGCAAACATAGGCCCCCCCTCTTCACCTAGTGCTCCTCTCTCATCTGAATGATTTCCAATGGCGCCCTGACCAAACATTGATACACCAGCTCCTCCTCTTTCACCTAGTGCTCCTCTCTCAGTTGAACGCTTTCCAGCGGCGCCATGACCAAACCTAGGTGCACCAGCTCCACCTCTATCACCTACAACTTCTCTCTCAGCTGAACGATTTCCAATCGCGCCGTGACCAAACATCGGTACAGCAGCTCCAACTCTGTCACCTACTGGTCCTCTTTCGGCTGAACGATTTCTCACGGCACCCTGACCAAACATAGGTACGCTAGGTCCTCCCCTTTCACCTAGTAATCCTCTCTCAGCTGAACGATTTCCAGTGACACCGTCACCAAATATAGGTGCACCAGGTCCTCCCCTTTCACCTAGTAATCCTCTCTCAGCAGAACGCTCTCTAGTGACACCCTGACCGAACATAGGTGCACCGGATCCTCCCCTTTCACCTAGTAGTCCTCTCTCAGCTGAACGATTTCCAGTGGCACCCTGACCAAATATAGGAGCACCAGGTCCTCCCCTTTCACCAAGAAATCCTCTCTCAGCAGAACGCTTTCTAGTGACACCCTGGCCGAACATAGGTGCACCGGGTCCTCCCCTTTCACCTAGTAATCCTCTCTCAGGTGAACGATTTCCAGTGGCACCCTGACCAAACACAGGTATACCAGGTCCTCTCCTTTCGCCAAGTGCTCCTCTCTCAGCTGAACGATTTCCAGTGGCACCTTGACCAAACACAGGTGAGCCAGGTCCCCCCCTTTCACCTAGTGCTCCTCTCTCAGCTGAACGATTTCCAATGGCACCCTGACCAAACACGATCGGCTGCTCCATAGACCAAGTGTCTCTGAACGCAGAATTGAGCTTAGGAAAGCCGGCTTGACTACCAAAGACAGGAAACAGGCCGCTCTTTGCGCTTTCCTCCATATGTCGAAAGTAAGTCTACGAGAGAAGCTGTCTACAAAGAAGCCACTTTTCCAGCCTTGTTTTCAGACCACTAATCTACTCTCCAGCAGGTCAAATTATGCACACAGAAGTAGTGCATGACTCATCTGCTACCACGGGGACCAAGGCTCTGATGCAGTTGTCAAATCTGCTGAAATAAAATCTTTCAACCCCTCAATGCTCATATTATCCATAATTTCCCAATACTGCAACCTCCTGGTCCCAGAAACTACAGCTCAATCAGACAGTGTGCGTATCAAGAAAGTTCATGCGGTTGGAATCTGCCGCTACTCTTCTATTTACAATATGAAGACCCTAAACCCTGTACATTCATTTACCATTGTGCACTTAATTTACGCATATAAGCCATGAACTCGAATATCTACCGGGGTGATCCACTGCTCCTCTCCTCGTCCAAAATTTGAGATGGAACCCCGCAATTCAAATAGAAGCAAGCTTACCACAGCAGTTCATCCAAAAGCACCTCCAAAAACCAAACATCAACCACAGTGAGAATTTGCAGACTGTCACTCGTCTCCACTCCGTAGAAAAGGACCTAATAGCAAGCAGGCCATATTTATGTCGATGGGACAACGCACCGGAATGGGGATCCGGGTGTATTGATTCCTGTAGCTCGGATGTGACAGGTTTGAAGATGACAAGCCTGAATAATCGTCGACGCTTTCATCGTTCATCGTCTCTTGTGTCTTGTAAGTCCCATGAACACTGCGTTCGAGAGCTACCGGAACTGTGCTGCACTGCACTTCCGTGAAGCGCAATACCGACGGCCGTGAAACGTTGCTGAACGAACGCGTGTTTACGTTGCTTCTCGCAACGTACGCCAAGCGGAGTGACTCTCTACTATTCTATAGTTCTTTGTAGGGTTCGCGAGCCTGCAGAATATTCCTACCTGATTCGTTGCTTCCAAGGTCGCAATAAGACACCTAATTTCAGGAACAAAGCTCCTGCAAAATTCCGAATAACAATACAGAAACTGCATACTATGAAATCTACTTTACTTTCTAGAATTACTCAGCCTAATAGTTAATCTTTAATCTTTAGCCTATGACGTACCAATATCACATCTTGAATTTCTATGTAACATTCAACCTATCATATTATATGTAACATTCAACCTATCATAATAATGTATCTTAGGTGCAGTGGGTAGATTCTCATATAGACTCTATTGGGCTTAGCTCCAATATTGGAGTTTAGCTTTCCATTATACGGGCTTGATGTGGCTTCCCATCCTTCGTGTTCTCTACGCGGTCACCATTTTCCATGTAACATTCAAGGTTTTGTGTACCAAAGTATATCCGGTAAGAATGCGCACAATAATATCGTATTTGGAAACATTAGCTTGGCCTAATTTTAATCAGGCCAGTTTGATTTGAAAAATCTAAAAGTTCAACTCCTCGAGATTTAACTGAACCAAATATGATGTTCCCCTAGAAGTCAAGTCAAAACAAATTTGCTTCACCTATTTTGATGACTTATACTTTATTGTAACGTCCTTGCCCTTTTAATCGCCTCTACTTCTTTTACCACCCTTGATTATCCCTTACTTCCTTCTCTAAAGTCGAGATCTATTCAAGACATTGACGTACAATTTTATAAGTGACAAATTTTATTTGTAAGAGGTATAATGATATACATGACAAAGCTTTATAGATCATTTGACATTTTTACACAATTTCTTGACCAAATCAACATAAGTACTTATGGAAGCATATGATAATTTGTGAGCGTATTACGAATTCCAACTGAAATTTATTTTTGACCATCCAATCCACTGACGATTTCACCTTTTAAACATTTGGAGTTGGAAGTATATAAAGCGCTTGGACGAGTCTATGTGTATGAACGAGAACCTCCCCACGTAGCGAAAGGCGTTCTATATCGTAACTTTTATGCAATGAAATACACCAATGTAAAAGCATGCCACTTCTCGGATCACCACCAAGTAGGGCTCTCTCCTTTCGCAATATGGATCTAAAATCATACATTTTGTAGTGATGAGAGTGCAATTAAGAACGTGGTCAAAACAACCACACTTTATGTGACCACCAAGTAAGCAATTTGTCACCCCTTGCACTAGGTATTCAAAATAATAGATCGTTTTTGGAAATAAAAGGTTCATGCAGAGAAAACACAAAGGATGGGAAGCCTCCATCAAGCCGTACAAGGATGAGACAAAAGAGGTAAAATGGGCTAAACCCCAATAGTATAGGTTTGAGAAATCTGCCTTATTGTACCTAAGATATTCAAAGTATGAGAGGTAAAATGTGTAAAGCCCTAATAGTACCAATATGAGAAATCTGCCATATTGCACCTAAGATATCTTTGATATGCAAGTTGTAAGGTCTATAGACTACTAGAGCATCCAAAGAAGCATCATCTAGTATAATTGCTCTCCTATGGATTGCACCAACCAATGCTCTATGCTCTATGTAGAGCAATGGACACATGTTGATTGAAATATGCTACAAAGTATGTGAGTGAGAGTGATATCCCTAATGTCTAATATGATTTACTCTCATGAACTCCTTGACTTGTATTTCAAACATAGTATCCATTGTTCTATATAACTCCAAGGCTAGAAGAGCAAAGAGGTGACCTTGCTACATATCCCTATACTTGGAGACCTTGTTTGTTGCCGCTCCACTCGCCACCCATGACAAGGATGAGTAATCATTCTCTCCACAACTCCATCATGCATGATGTCCATAACCACAACATCCATTACTGTCACCTGATCATCTTGGTCCAAGTATAAGTTTACATTGACATGTGTCATCTGCAAAGCATACAAATGGTAACTCCAAGCAAGGTATCTACTCTCTCGTGCCATAGAAAACACTAAATCTTTGATATCATCATAGAGAGCTATTCTCTATCCTCTAAAAGAACACCATGTCATATGGACCAATGTTGCATCTAGTGTAGAACCATATGGACAAGTGAGTAATGAAGATGAAGATGGGTGGACCAAACCTAAGCAAAGCCTCATCAATATAAAGAAGGTAATTGGTGCAAGTCAAAATGCCCTAATGCACAATCAAGCTAGAATCCAAGAGCTTATACTCTTTCCAGAGCAAGAGTAAAGACATGCTCTAGAGCCCAAGGAATGGATGAGTCAACTAAGAGAGAATGTAGCATATGCCAAAATGTAGCAGAATGTAGCATATGCCAAAATTGTTGCTCCATCAAGGAAAACTGCAAGTCTCTAGTTCAATCATAAGGTAAGGAAGCAAAGGATGGAAGGTCATCTCATGCTCATAGGAATATACCATCTCTTGTCTGCCACAATAACATATGGAGAGGGAAAAAAATCATCCTCCACCTTGATCATATATATCTCCAAGGCTAGCCTATTGTAATACCTGGACATATGATCTAGATATGAAATTTGGTTTGGTAACACTTGGAAAGATGTTACACATGATGGAAAAAATAGATCAAATAGAGGTATCACCAAAAGAGTTCTAATAGGGCAGAAACCAAAGTATACTTGAAAACCTTAGAATCAATAGCTAGACATGTGATCTAGAGGTGAGAATTGGTTTGGTAACATCTAGAAGGATGTTACACATGACAGACTAAATAGATCAAAAAGAGATATCACCAAAAAAGGACTTCTACTAATGGAGTAGGAACCAAAATGTGCTTGAAATCTTTGAAGGCAATTCTGAAAGCCTAAACGGATGAATTAGGCCTAAAAAATGTGCAAATTCCACCCCTCCTAACAAATGAAAGGCTAGCTTTCCTTCCCTCAAGGTTTTTCTTATCAAGAGCTTTCCAACGGTACCTCACCTATGCAATTTTGAGATTCCTAAAAGATTCTCTTTGGTCAAAGCCTATTTGACCAACCAGATAGGACCAAGACTAACATGTTACCCATCCAAGCAAGTAATCTAAGTGTGGAGCTTGCTGACATGTCACCTATCCATGTACCTAATCCTATGGTGGAGATTCCTTGGAGGAGATCCACTTTGGCTATATAATAAAGAGAAGGTGCTCCTTTGGGGCATTGGGGGTTTGAGTATGAACTTGTGTTTTTGCTTTTGTGTTTCTATGCTTTCCTCAAAATATTACAATGGTATCAAAGCAAGTGCTTCAATCCAAGAGAGTGGACCACCACTCTTGGAAGAACATGTGCTACTGAGGCTGGGTAATTTTGGAGAGAAAAACCATAGAGGAACTAATAAGATAAGAGTGTTTCAAAGAGAGGATGGGATGGAGGATCTTGGAGGACAATTTCTTGCACCGTGTTTTCCATTTTTGAATCCATATCATATCAAGGTCATGTACATTTAGTAAGAGCAAGCGAGATTATACTTTGTTTACCATTTTGGAGTAGAGTTCATGGACATAGTGATGAATTCACCAAACTCAATGATTTCATGTGTAGTGATTTATAATAGAGAGCGGGATTTGACATCTACATTTGTTTTGATGGATTTGAATGTCCCAAATCCTCTCCTCTTCAATACTCAAGTAGAAATTTGTTATGTAGTTAGACCAAAAGTGATGTTTTAGGATTTTGCGGTCACGAATTTTGGTGAGGAATATTATCAACAAGTGATAGCTTTTGAGGTCCCAATGGTAGTCCTAATAGTTTGTGTGCACTCCCAAGTGATCATATTATCTCTCTATTGAAGGTAAAGGCGATTGCATAGGAAAAATGAAGGATGAGAAGACCCCATCAAGTATTGAAGTAGACAATATTCTATTGAAGTAGACAATAACAATTGAGTGTTTGCAACAACCATGGATCCACAATCACAAGAGTTGATGCAAAGAATACAAGGGATGTTGAAGGAGTTTTGAGAGATTAAGATGACCATGGAAGCATTTCAAAGTCAAGTGAAGACCTTCAAGAATGATTAGGCAATGCAAGAAAGAGAGCCATTTCAAAGCCCAATACTTGCAATTGAAGTACTTGGAGAGGCACCCATGCCTACGAACCCGGTCAACAATGAAGCCACATTGCTACTACAAATGAAGAAGACCTGCAACATCAAGTCTTACAAGGGGCAACGTACAATATGAGTAGTGGAGAATTGGATCTCAAGAATGAATTGATATTTCCAATTGTTCTCAACAAAGATCATTGAGCATGCTGCAAGTGTGTTTGCATGTGGATACTTGACCAATAAAGCCCTCACATGGCACAATGCTTGGGAAAGATCAATGTTGGCAGAGAGAAGAGAGGTCATGTGAACAACAATGCAAGAAGGATTGTTGAAGAATTTCTAGTCAGTAGATTCTGTGCAAATGGCCTAAATCAAACTATGGGGATTGAAACAAAAGAACAACATACAAGAGTATGTGGAGGTATTTTTGGATCTACAAGTCGTAATAACAAACATGAGTCAAACAAAGGCTCCAAAAAATTTCAATTGAAGGAGCGGATTTGCCAAGAAATCATGGTACAAATCCTTGTATGGGATTTGCTTGTGTGTAGAGAATAGCAAGGGCACTTGGTGGAGGTGAAGGAGTAGTTTTACCTCAACATTATAAGGCAGAAATGCCACACATGGGTAGACCAATACCAATGGAATTGAGCAACCTTTGGTTTTGAGACCAAGGAGCACAACCGCTTCAAGGAGAGCAGGAATGAGTAGAAGAATGGAGAGATGGAGTTTGACAAGGAGAAGGAACTCAAGGAGAACAACACCATTGTTATAATTGTGGCCGTATTGGGCACATACTACCAACTATCATGTTCATCTCTCTAGAGGCACTCGGCCTTCATATTGGTGGTCTTTGAACAACATGGAGAGATGTGCTAAAGAGGAGGATGCAAAAATCACCTTGGAAAATAAAGATCACCACTAAATGTACCTCACGGCCTTATTGGCTCAATAAGGAAGCAAAAAATCAAGGGGGAGGAAGAAGACAAGTGTGCAAAGGTCCCAAAAGACAACCTCAAAATTAATTGTTGTGAATGAAGTTCTACAAGGTTATCATATGAGAGTATTGATAGATCCAAGAGCAATAGAAAATTTCTTGTCTTGCTTTGTTGCAATAAGATTGAGGATGGATCTAGAGAGAGATGAGAGCAAAAAAGGAGAGTTATTTAATAGGCAAACAAAGAGGATTGAATCATTACCTAAATAGGTAGCACTCTCTATAGGAGAATATCAAGAAGCAATTGAGTGGCAAGTGATACAATTAGCGTGTTGTGATGCAATCTTATGCATGCCATGGATGAAGCATTACAACCCTATGGTATATTAGAGGAAAAGAGTAGTGAGAACCCACCAATGGTTGATCATTGGTGTTAAAGCAAAATCATATAAGCAAGAATTTCCTCTTTATGTCATAGGAACAACAACTATCTATAAGATCGGTAGATGTTTCATGGGGCTAATAAGAGAAGTCCAGAGTGCACAACTTAATGGAAAAATTCCTGAGAAATTGAAGGATGGGGTAAATGAGTTTCAAGATGTCTTTCCCTTTGATCTACCCTTAGGATTAACACCAAAAAGGAGATTATAAAATTGAGACACTTCCAAGGAAAACATCTCTTTGTAAGGTCCCATATCACCTATCACCTCATGAGTTGGAGGAATGTAAGGCTCAAATTGAGGATATGCTACATAAAGGGTATATCCAACCCAACATATCACCATATAGAGCTCTTTTCTTGTTTGTGAAGAAGAAGGATGGTACAATGCACTTGTGCATTGATTATTGGGGCCTCAATCAACAAATAGAGAAGAACAAATACCCCTTACCTTGCATGGATGACCTATTTGATCAACTCAATGGAGCAAGATACTTCACCAAACTGCACTTGTAGAGCGGTTACAATCAAATCCAAATTGCAAAGGATGATGTGTATAAAACCACTTTTTGGACCAGGTATGGACACTTTGAGTATCTCATGATGCCTTTTTGCCTCACCAATGCTCTTGCCACTTTCATGAGTTTGATGAATGACATATTTTATCTATATTTGGATAAGTCTATTATTGTCTTCCTGGAAGACATCTTAGCATACAACAGAATGATGATGGAACACAAACAACATCTACAAGAAGTCCTCCAAATTCTAAGGCAAAATCAATTATATGCCAAAATCTCAAAGTGTAAGGTTGGCAAGTTTGAAGTAGACTACTTGGGGTAAGTAGAGTAAGTGTAGAGGGTATCCAAGTATTGATAGATAAAATAGAGGCCATTCAAAAATGGAGTGCTCTAGAAGATCAGGCTCAACTCAAGAGCTTCTTGGGTTGATGGGGTTCTATTGTTGATTTTTCTTCTCCAAGGTTCAAGCAAGGAATAGGAGCAATCTTACAATAGGAGTGGCATGACGGATGGCTTCTAATTGCATATTTCTCTCAAAAGCTATTATTGGTAGAGCATAGTTATCACACCACAAGACGAGAAGAGCTGGCCATTGTCCTTACAACCAAACATTGGAAACACTATCTTGGCAAGAAGGCATTTGTAGTGGAGACAAACCACAAACCACTAGTCTACCTTGAGACATAAAAAGATCTATCTTGTTGCCAAATTTGATGGGTGGAATGGAAACAACAATTCAACATAAAAATCACCTATGTGGAAGGCAAGAAGCACCTTGCAAATGCATTCACCCAAATGTTGATGGTAAACAATTTGGTGGCATAGGTTAAAATTAACCCTAAATTTTGGCCAAAGATTTTGGCTACTACAAAAACGGATCCACAAATTGTAGGAGCTCAATCATCCAACAACATCATAACATCCAAGGACTCACCTTTCATGATGGTAGATTGTGGATCCCAAACATCCCAGATTTATGCACCACCATTCTAGCAAAATATCATGATTTTGCCATTGCAGGTCATGTGTGAGTGGACAAGACCTTGGATGTAGTCTAGTGTCATTACTATTGGCCCAAGATGAGCAATGATGTGATGGACTACATGCACAATTGCATACTCTATCAAAAAAACAAAGCTTCTAATCAAGCTCTTGCGGTGCTCCTTCAAGCTCTTGCGGTGCTCCTTCAACCTCTCCCCACTCCTACACAATGTTGGGAACAAGTAAGTATGGATATCATCTTTGAATTACCCAAGACCATCTGAAGGTTTGACTCTATTGTAATCTTTGTAGACTGGCTCAACAAAATGATTCATGTACACCCTACCACCAAGGATGTGATTACTCCACAACTAGCTAAATTATACTTAGATGCAATCTTCTCTCACCATGGCTTATCTCAAGTCCTCATCACTGATAGAGGCACTCAATTCACCAGTTTGTTTTGGTGAACACTCTTTGGGTTCTTCAAAACCAAGTTGGCCATGTCCACAACTTACCACCCATAAATAGATGGAAAAATAAAGGGGGTTAATTGCACTATTGAAGACATGTTGCATGGCCTCACCTTAGACAAGCAAGAGAGGTGGGACACCTTACTTCCATTGGTGGAATTCTCTTACAACAATTCAATGAATGCATCCACCTAAGTCACTCCATTCTTCCTCATGTATGGCAAGCATCCCCTCACAGCTTCTAGCTTGATGAAGATCTATATGATGGCTACCAAGGTCAACATAGTCAACACATTTATTTTGACAATCCAACAAGGTATGGAGAGCGCCAAGCACAGATTGAAAATTGCTCAAAATTGACAAAAGAAATATGTTGATGTATACCGTAGGCACAAGGAGTCCAATATTGAGGATCAAGTGTGGCTGTTAACAACCAACATCACATTAGTTGGCCCTTGTAAGCTTAGACCTCATTTTATTGGGCCTTTTTCCATTCTTTGTTGAATTGGCATTGTAGCCTATCACCTCAAGGTACCACCACACATGAAGATCCATCTAGTGTTACAAGTTTCCCTACTCCGCAGATATGCTACCCGATCAGGCCACTATCATTCCATACAAGACATTTGACCTTGTCCGACACTCATTGATGGCACGAAGGAATATGAAGTGGAATGTATTCTCCAAAAATGCACTCACCACCCATGGGTAGACTATCTTGTTCAATGGAAAAGTTGTCCACTATATGAGGTAATATGGGAGCCCATTGCTAATTTGATGCATGCACCGGTGTTAGGGCAAGCTTTAAAGCAACAACTTCACAACAAGGATGTTGTGTCTTAAAAGGAGGGAGGTTTGTAATACCTAGATATATGATCTAGATGTGAAATTTGGTTTGGTAAAACCTAGAAGAATGTTACATATTATGGAAAAAATAGATCAAATAGAGGTATCACCAAAAGAGTACTTCTACTAATAGGACAAAAATTTAAAATAAACTTGAAAACCTTAGAACCAATAACTAGACATGTGATCTAGAGGTGAGAATTAGTTTGGTAATATTTGGAAAGATATTAAACTTGATGGACTAAATAGATCAGAAAGAGATACCACCAAAAGGAGACTTCTACTAATAGAGGAGGAATTTAAATATGCCTGAAATCTTTGAAGGCAATTTGAAGGTTTAAATAGATGAATTAGGCTTCAAAAATGTGAAGATTCCCCTACCAACAAAGGAAAGGCTGGCCTTCCTTCCTCCCAAGTTTGTCTCATTGAGAGATTTCCAACGGTACCTCACCCATATGATTCTAAGGTTCATAGTGGAAGATTCTTTAAAAGATTCCTTCTTATCAAATCCTGTTTGACCAACCAGATAGAACCAAAACCGACATATTACCCATCCAAGCAAATAATCTAAGGGTGGGGCTTGCTGATATGTCACCTATCCATGTACTATAACACCATTTGTGTATGTATATAGTATTGTGATATTTAGTTTGGTATTACTAGTACTTGAGAGATATTATTTATATAGAGATATTATTTATATAGAGATAAATGATGGTTCTACATTAGTCATGATTAGCTAAAGTTAGTCATAGCTAAGATAGATAGGACCTTACTTTAGAGGAAGTGAAAAAGATGAGCACCACTATTCTAGTGTGTTGACTTGGTATTATTCTTATGTGTTTGGCTTTGAGCAAAGAGTTGAGAACTCTTGGGCCCGCAAGCCTTTTTTTTTGCAATTTTTGTTTTGTTTTTGTTTTGATTCTTCTATAGTCCAAGGATAGCCCATGTGAAAGAATCCTTGACTTAGTGGTTGGGTCAAGATAAGATCACATGCTTAGTGGAATATGCCCATGTGGATGGATATTCTTTGATACTTTTTGACTTTACTTGACTTTTAGCATAGTAACTTGAGTTACTCTAGTAATTATTAACTTTGGTGCATAAATATTTCACAAGTATATAAACTAGGGGTGAGGAGGTACTCATCATCCTTTCACTTGCAACTATCTCTCTCTCATTGAGTTCTTTAGTGAACAATGTCTTGAGTCTTGGAGTGTTAGCATTGGAGGAGTACAATGGAGTTTGGATTCCTTGCCTTCTTACTCCATGGTGCGCTACCATAATAGCCATCAGAAGTTCATCCTAAGTGAGAGACAAGCCCGCTCACAACACCTAATCCTATGGTGGAGATTCCTTGGGGGAGATCCACTTTGGCTATATAGTAAAGAGAAGGTGCTCCTTTGGGGCATTGGGGGTTTGAGTGTGAACTTGTGTCTTTGCTTTTGTGTTTCTCTGCTATCCTTGGAACTTATACCTATCAACAACCACAAAATTGAAGGAAAGTAGGGATGTTGAGAGAGCACAACTACCCAAAAATGCTACAGATGCTATCTCTTCCATAGATAGTAGGCCTACCTTTATAAGATTGGTATAGATGTTTGCCTACATGCCAAATCCTCTTTCACACACTCAAATATCCTTGGTCCAATGATATCACCAAACCTCCCATAAGCCTCCTATCAAAAGCTCTCAAACTTGATAAGAAGGTTAAGGAAAGGGAACCATGCAAAGAAGGTAAGTTGGTTGACATGCAATACTAAAGGAGAGTATACCAAATACTATCTATGAATCTCCTAGTAGAGGAAGGTGATCTATATGAGGAATATTCTTTGTAAAGGTTGCATCTAAGAAGCATGTGACAAAATCCTCAGATCTTACTTGCACTCCAAAAATACATAGTCCATCTGTAAATATGATACAACCCTCTAGATGCTCAAGGTGAGGAGGGATACCTAAAGAGGACCATGCTCTACACTTTGACACCTTGATTCTCAAGCCTATGAGATGAAGCTTGGTCATCAACTGGTCAAAGGACTGCCTAATCTAATCTTTGAGGCCCACAATGTGTGTATTATCTACCAAGGAGAGAGATATACAAACCTAACATGGTCAAAATAGTAGATAAGAGAGCTCTAAAGTGAGCCATAGAAAATAAAGGTCCTCCTAAATTATCTCCTTGTTGTGTACTAACAATTGACTCCAAGATGGTGACTTGCTCTTTGAAAAACCGTGTTGTGCACATATATATCACTACACAATAGACATCATTTTCAACTATCATACACTATAGAAGCACAACTCACACATAAGTCATACATGAATTCTAAAATGCCATAATAATCAATTCATTCTTCCACTTGAATCACACTCAAATTAGATACGTACTTGATCTTCCACTCAACAATCAAACATTATAGTCAAGCCACATCTACTCTAGCTAAGAGAATCCAAGTGACACTTGCCAACCTTTGTCTACCATATTTAGGAACTTGAAGGCTCAACATCAAATATTGGCATTGAGCTCCACCAACTATTGTACTATGAGTCCTAAACAAGTCCAAGACCTCTCTCTCCAAAAGTATGGGAGCTTGGGAAACTTATAAGTGTAGGCAAAGTGGCTTGGGGCTGTCCAACAAGGTTCACCATTGCCATAGTTGATATATTAGTCACTACCAGCATTTAAGATTAGCGCCCAACATCCAAAAAATTTTCAACATTAAGGTGGTCAAGTCATTTCATCCTTTCATAAGCACTTTGTAGAACCTTTTTAGGTAAGGGGTATTTCTACCAAAGATGAAGACAATGAACCCATGATCCCAATCTAGTTGCATCCAACAACACCATAAGTCTCATCTAAGAATGGACTTGGTGTGTATTTGCCACCACTTAAGTACAAGAATTATCTATCATAGGGATGTTTTCCAAAATGTAGGTTGGAGAAATAGATGGATGAACTTAGAGATGTCATTTTATACATAACATCTCCCAAAACATACCAAAATAGGGATCTTGGAGACCCTAACCTTGGCCAGCATGGGTATATCCCTAACATGGTCTTCCAAAAATCACCACATGAATAGGACTATGTTTCTCTAAATCTTGCATCCTTGGCAAAGAAATGTCTACTAGAAGGATCTTTTGGTAACCTTGACTATTGACATTGGTAATAACTTAGGATATAGATTGCCAAGTGTGACACATGATATAGAGATACTCACCTAGCAGTCTCATCTTTCTCCACATACAAGTACTTCTATACTTGTATACTTTCTTGTCATATTGTAGCTAGTCCAATGCTAATCCCACCAAACAACTGCAATAAACATACTCTCTCTATTAGATACTGCCAAGCAATGAGCATGGTATCCAAAGGTGACAAGGTAATAGACTTTGGAGGCTCATCCTCACATTGGTTTCTTGGTGGTACAAAGGCTCCAAGTTTGTTGCACCAATTGATCTACATGCTACTACAATGTCTCCTTAGAACTCCACAATGAAACATCCAAGGTGGATGGAATGATCTTACTTGTACTCCAAATTTGAGTGATCTCCTCTGGTACTAGAGTATCCTTTGCATGGGCATTGTTGTGTTGTGATTTGTAGAGCCATGAAAAAGTAAACTAGTGTGGTTTATCTCCATAAATATGGAGTAGGTTGTATGATGGATCTCGTGAGATTGAATTATTACCATGTGAGCAATCTATGTGTATTTAAGTGGCTGGCCATGTGGAGTATGACCTTATCTTTTCAAAAGCTCTGATGTATATAGGTGGTGGAGAGTTGGGTGTGTTTTAGTTTTAGGAGTCTTGAGTGAGAAGAGGACGTTGAGAGTGAGAGTTTTAGCAAAACATGGACACCACCAAGGCATTGGGGGAAGCATTTGAGTAGGAGATGTCCCATGCTCTTGATCTACCCTCTCAAATCCTTTTCTCATCAAACTTTAGATTTTACACCGTGATGGCTTATGGGACTAGATAGTGGTATATTTTGAGGCAAGATTTATGAAGTCCATGAAAGAATACCCAGAACATGTTGTCCTTCCAATCTTACTTAAAAGCAAGTTTGGGATTCACAATTTATGTGCTCTTATAGGAGAAGAATGATTTAAATTTGTTCATGAGCTTCAAGGTGGAGTTGTGGGGTCCATTTGTCAAAAAGTGAAGAGGTTAAATGAAAAATTTGCAAGAGTTTGAGTCCCATCAATGGTAGCTTAAACTTCTTCAAGGATTGAAGGAGTTGAGAAAAGCATTTAGGGAGAGAAGACTACAATTGGAGAAAAAAGCTTCCACACTACAATTTGAAGATAGAAAGCAAGCAATTTGAGCATATTTTCTTGGTGATATGATCAATCAAATAGGAGGAGAAGGGGTAGAATTCATAACCAAGTGCAAAAATTAGACACTTTAGAGAGCTTCATGAAACATTTTATAATCTATTAGTGAGATTGGAGAGTAGATAGAGTGCTTATAGTGCTATGTGCAAGAAATTTTAGTTTTTGATCATCTCAAATCATATCTTATTAATTAAAGTTGGAGCTTTTGGGAAGTAAGGTGTTGTAGATGAGCTGATGATTATGTTTAAATCACTACTCAAGTTGTGATTGGATCACCTTATGAAAATTTCTAGTATTGTTGATGGTTAGGCCTTGCACCTCTATACAAAGCTTTCATGTAAATTACTCAAATAGAGAATTTAGGGTCTTGGCTCAAGTATACATGGGTCTATAGAGCTCACAAGTTAGCCAAGCTCAAGAATTGATCCATATCTAGGGATTTGGGTTGCATTAGACAATCAAACTCTACAAGGAGTTAGACAAGAGCACAAACAACTATTGTGAAAAATTTGGTTGGTTTTAGATCCATGGGGAGTGAGAGCTTATGAAACAAGTTCTACTAAAAATACTATCATAAGCTATAATACTCCGTGGACAAGAGAAGAGAGAGAAGCACAAATTACACACTCAACATTTGGTGCTTCAAAGGAACACCTTCTCTTTATTATATAAGCAAAGAGGATCTCTTCTAAGGAAGCTCCACCATAGGATTAGGCAAATATATAGGTGACATGTCCGCAAGCTCTACCCTTGGATTACTTACTTGGATGGGTGGCATGTTGGTCTAGGTCCTAGCTGGTTGGTCAAACAAGCTTTGACCAAAGGGAATCTTTTAGGGAATCTTCTTGTAGGAGTCTCAGAATCATGTAAGGTACCATTGGAAAGCTCTAAATGAGACAAATTGGGGGAGAGAAGGACAGCCTTTCCTTAGATGGGTGGGGTGGGTGGGAATCTGCACATTTTTGAGGCCTAATTCATTTGTTTAGGCCTCCAAAATTGCCTTCAAAGATTTCAGGCTTATTTTGGTTCCTACTCTATTAGTAGAAGTAGCCTTTTGGTGATACCTCTTTTTGATCTGTTTAGTCCATCATGTGTAACATCCTTCCAGATGTTACCAAACCAATTCTCACCTTTAAATCATATGTCTAGCTATTGGTTCTAAGGTTCTCAAGTCTATTTTGGTTTTTGCTTGATTAGTAGAAGTACTCTTTTGGTGATACTTCTATCTGATCTATTTTGACCATCATGTATAACATCATTCTAGATGTTACCAAACCAAATTTCACATCTAGATCATATGGCTAGCTCTTGGTATTACAGACCTCCCTCCTTTTAAGACGCAACATCCTCATTGTATAATGGTTGCTCAAATGCTTGCACCCAGACCGGTGCATATGTCAAATTGGCAACAGGCTCCCATGTTACTTCATAGAGGGGGTAACCTATCCACTATACTAAATACTCCACCCACGGATGGCGAGTACCATGCATGCATTTTTGGAGAATACGCTCCACTTCATATTCCTCTATGCCATCAATGAGTGTCGGACAAGGTCAAATGTCTTGGGTGGAATGACCCTGGCCCGAGCGGGGAGCATATCTACATAGTAGGGAAACATGGAACATGTGATGGATCTTCATGTGTGGTGGTAGCTCAAGGTGATAGGCCACAATGCCGACGCAACAAAGAATCAAGAAAGGCCCAATAAAACGAGGTTTGAACTTACAAGGTCCAACATATGTGAGGTTGGTTGTCGATAGCCACACTTGATCCCCAACATTGAACTCCATGTGCCTACGGTGTGCATCAACATACTGCTTGTGTTGATTTTGTGCAATCTGTAATCTGTGCTTGGCGCTCTCCACATCTTGTTGGATTCTAGAAACAAACGTGTTGACTGCATCGACCTTGGTAGCCACTGGACAAATCTTCATCAAGCTAGAAGGTGTGAAGAGATGCTCACCATACATGAGGAAGAACGGAGTGACTTGGGTGGATGCATTCATCGAATTGTTGTAAGCAAATTTCACCAATGGGAGTAGGGTGTCTGTAATACTCCGAGGACAAGAGAAGAGAGAAAACACAGATTGCATACTGCAACATTCGATGCCCCAAGGGAGCACCTTCTCTTTATTATATAGACAAAGAGGATCTCTTCCAAGGAAGCTCCACCATAGGATTAGGGACACAGATAGGTGACATGTCAGCAAGCTCCACCCTTGGATTACTTACTTGGATGGGTGACATGTCTGGTCTAGGTCCTATCTGGTTGGTCAAATGAGCTTTGACAGGAGGGAATCTTTTAGGGAATCTTCTTGTAGGAATCTCAGAATCACATGAGTAAGGTACCGTTGGAAAGCTCTCAACGAGACAAACCAAGGGGGAGGGAAGGCCAGAATTTCCATTGTTTGGGGGGGGAATCTGCACATTTTCGAGGCCTAATTCATCCGTTTAGGCCTTCAAAATTGCCTTCAAAGATTTCAGGCATATTTTGGTTCCTACTCTATTAGTAGAAGTCCCCTTTTGGTGATACCTCTTTCTGATCTGTTTAGTCCATCATGTGTAACATCCTTCCAGATGTTACCAAACCAATTCTCACCTTTAAATCATATGTCTAGCTATTGGTTCTAAGGTTCTCAAGTCTATTTCGGTTTCTGCCCTATTAGTAGAAGTACTCTTTTGGTGATACTTCTATCTGATCTATTTTGACCATCATGTATAACATCATTCTAGATGTTACCAAACTGAATTTCACATCTAGATCATATGGCTAACCCTTGGTATTACAGTGTCCCACCTCTCTTGCTCTTCTAAGGTGAAGCCGCGTAACATGTCTTCAATCGTGCAATTAGCCCGCTTTGTTTGGCCATCTGTTTGTGGGTGGTAAGCTATGGACATGGCCAACTTGGTTTTGAAGAAACCAAAGAGTGTTTGCCAAAACAAACTGGTGAATTGAGTGCCTTTATCAATGATAAGTACTCTAAACAAGCCATGGTGAGAGAAGATTGCATCTAAGTATAATTGAGCTAGTTGTGGAGCGGTCACATCCTTGGTGGTAGGGCGTACATGAATCATTTTGCTGAGCCGGTCCACAAAGACCACGATGGAGTCAAACCCGGAGGTGGTCTTGGGTAATTCACAGGCAAGATCCATACTCACTTGTTCCCAATGTTGGGTAGACGTGGAGAGAGGTTGAAGGAGCCCTACAAGAGCTTGATTAGAAGCTTTGTTCTATTGACAAAGTAGGTAATTATACACATATTCCATCACGCCGTTGCTCATCTTAGGCCAATAGTAATGACGTTGAATTGCATCCAAGGTCTTGTCCACTCTGACATGACCTGCAATGGCCGAATCATGACATTTCGCTAGAATGGTGATGTGTAATTTTGGGACATTTGGGATCCATAATCTGCCATCACAAAAGGTGAGTCCTTGGGTGCTAGTGACACCTTTGGATGATTGCACTTCTACAATTTGTGGATCAATTTTTGTAGTAGCCAAAATCTTTGGCCAGAATTCAGGGTTAATCTTAACCTCTATCACCAAGTTGTTTGCCATTGGCATACGGGTGAATGCATCTACAATTTACTTCTTACCTTCCATGTAGGTGATTGTCATGTTGAAGTGTTGTCGCCACTTTGCCCATCAAATTTGGCGACGAGATAGATCCTTTTGCATCTCAAGGTAGACTAGAGGTTTGTGATCTGTCTCGACTACAAATGCCTTCTTGCCCAAATAGTGCTTCCAATGCTTGGTTGCCAGAATGATGGCCAACTCTTCTTGTTCTGTGGTGTGGTAGTTGCGCTTTGCCGGTAACAACTTTCAAGAGAAATATGCAATTAGATGCCATCCGTCATGCAACTCTTGTTGTATGACTGCTCCTATTGCTATGCTTGATGCATATGTAGCCAACTTGATTGGACGTTTTGGGTCATACCACTTCAAGATTGGTGCCTATAGCAAGGCGGCTTTCAATTCTTGAAAGGCCAACTCTTGTGCGGTTCTCCATGTCCACTTCTTTCCCTTGTCAAGTAGTGCCATTAAAGGTTGTGCAACCTTGGAGAAGTCCTTGAAAAATCTACGATAGAATCCCATCAACCCCAAGAAGCTCTTGAGTTGAGTCTGATATTTGGAGCACTCCATTTTTGAATGACCTCTATTTTATCCATCAATACTTGAAAGCCCTTTGCACTTACTCTATGCCCCAAGTAGTCTACTTCAGACTTGCTAAACTCGCACTTTGAGATTTTGTCATACAATCAATTCTGTCTTAGAATCTAGAGGACCTCTCATAGATGTTGTTTGTGTTCCGTCATCATGCTACTAAGATATCATAGTAGATATCATCATTAAGATAATATATATACACTAAGATATCATCCAAGAAGACAATAATAGACTTATCCAAGTATGGACAAAATATGTCATTCATTAGACTCATGAAAGTGGTAGGTGCACTATTGAGGCCAAAAGGCATCAAAAGATACTTGAAGTGGCCATACCTGGTTTGAAAGGCAATTTTGTACATATCTTCCTCTGCAATTTGGATTTGATTGTAACCACTCCGCAAGTCCAATTTAGTGAAGTATCTTGCTCCATGGAGTTGATCAAACAAGTCATCCATGCAAGGTAAGGGGTATTTGTTCCTCACTATATGCTGATTGAGACCTCAATAGTCAATGCACATGCACATTGTACTGTCCTTCTTCACAAACAAGACAAGAGGCCCATATGGTGATACCCTAGGTTGGATGAACCTCTTCTGCAACATCTCCTCAATTTGAGTCTTACAGTCCTCCAACTCATGAGGTGATAGGTGATATGGGGCCTTACAAGGAGGTGTCTTCCCAGGGAGTGTCTCAATTTTATGATCTACTTTCCTTTTTGGTGGTAATCCTGAGGGTAGATCATCAGGAAATACATCTTGAAATTCATCTACCACAACCTTCAATTTCTCAAGAATTTGTCCAATGAGTTGTGCACTCTGGACTTCTCTTATTAGACCTATGAAACATCTATCGGTCTTATAGACAATTGTCGTCCCTATGACATATAGAGGCATATCCTACCTGGGTGACTTTTCTTTAACCCCAATGATTGACCATTGGTGGGTTCTCACTACTTTCTTCCTCCAATTTACCATAGTGTTGTAATGCTCCATCCATGGCATGCCTAAGATTGCATCATAACAAGCTAATTGTATCACTCACCACTCAATTGCTTCCTTATATTCTCCTATAGAGAGTGTGACCCATCTAGGTAATGACTCAATCTTCTCTGTTTGCTCATTGTGCAACTCTACTTCTTCACTCCCATCTCTCTCTTGATCCATTCCTAATCTTATTGCAACAAAGCAAGATAAGAAATTCTCTGTTGCTCTCAGATTGATTAATACTCTCACTTGATTGCCTTCTAGTACTCCATTCACGACAATCAATTGTGAGGTTGCCTTTCGAGATCTTTGCACACTAGTCCTCTTCCTTCCCTTGCTTCTCTTCTTCTTTATTGAGCCAATAAGGCCGCAAGGTACATTTATTGGTGATCTTTGTTTTCCAAAGTGTTTTCTACCTCTTCCTCTTCAATGGACCTCTCCATGTTGTTCAAAGATTGCTTGTATGAAGGTCAAGGGCCTCCAGGGAAATGAGTGCAATAGTTGGTAGATATGTGCCCAATACGGCCACAATTGTAACAATGACGTTTTTCTCCTTGAGTTTCTTCTCCTTGTGGGACTCCATCTCTTTGTTCTTCTACTCGTCCATGCTCCCCTTGAAGCGGTCATGCTCCTCAATCTTGAAATCAAAGGTTGCCCAATTCCATTGGTACAGGTCCACCCATGTGTGGCATTTTTGCCCAATAATGTTGATGTGGAACTACTCCTTCACCTCCACCCAATGCTCCTACTATTCTTTGTGCACAAGCAATGGCTTCAAATACTGTGCGAGGATTTTTCACCACGACTTCTTGGCAAATCCGCTCCTTTTACCCTTGTTTGAAATTGTCGAGAGCCTCTATTGGACTCATGTCAGTTATTGCGACTTGTAGATCTAGAAATGTCTCCACATACTCTTGTACACTGTTCTTCTTTCTCAATCCCCATAGTCGGGTTTGAGCCATTTGCACAAAATCTATCGATTGGAAATTCTTCAACAATCCTTCTTGCATTGATGTCCATGTGACCTCCCTTCTCTCTGCCAACATGGATTGTTCCCAAGCATCATACCATGTGAGGGCTTTATTGGTCAAGTACCCACATGCAAACACACCTGCAGCATGCTCTGTAACACCCATATGTGCATGTGTGTGGTATTGTGATATTTAACTTGGTATTACAAGTACTTAAGAGATATTATTTATATAGAGATAAAGGATGGTTCTATATTAGTCATGGTTAGCTAAAGTTAGTCATAGCTAGGATAGAGAGGACCTTACTTTAGAGGAAGTAGAAAAGATGAGCACCACTATTTTGGATTTTAGTGTGCTGGTTGGGTATTATTCCTAGGTGTTTGGCTTTGAGGAAAGAGTTGAGAACTCTTGGGCCCGCAAGCCTTTTTGTTTTGGATTCTTCTTTAGTCCAAGGATAGCCCATGTGAAGGAATCCTTGACTTAGTGGTTGGGTCAAGATAAGACCACATGCTTAGGGGAATATGCCCATGTGAATGGATATTCCTTTCTACTTTTTGACTTTACTTGAGTTTTAGTCTAGTAACTTGAGTTACTATGGTAATTAGTAACTTTGGTACGTAACTATTTCACAAGTATATAAACAAGGAGTGAGGAAGTACTCATCATCTTTTCATTTGCAACCATCTCTCTCTCATTGAGTTCTCTAGTGAGCAATGTCTTGAGTCTTGGAGTGTTAGCCTTGGAGGAGTATGATGGAGTTCAGGTTCCTTGCCTTCTTAGTCCATGGTGCGCTACCATAATAGCCATCAGAGGTTCATCCTGAGTGAGAGACAGGCCGGCTCACAACTCCGTGATCTCTGTTGGGAACAATTGGAAATATCAATTCATTCTCAAGATCCAATTTTCCACTACTCCCATCATACGTTGCCCCTTGTAAGGCTCAATGTTGCAGGTCTTCTTCATCCAGAGTAGCAATGTGGCTTCATTGTTGATAGGGTTTGTAGGCATAGGTGCATCTCCAAGTACTTTAGTCGTAGGTACTGGGTTTTGAGACAACTCTTCTTTTTGCATGGCTTGATTGTTCATGAGGATTTGCACTTGACTTTGTAATGTCTCCATGGTCATCTTAATCTCTCAAAATTCATTCAACATCCCTTGCATTCCTTGCACAAGTTCTAACAATTGCGGATCCATGGTTCCTGCAACACTCAATTGCAAATGTCTACTTCAATACAGAGTCAATATGATCACTTTGAAAAGTGCACAAACTATCAGAGCTACCATTAGGACCTCAGAAGCTATCACTTGTTGATAATACTCCTTGCCAAAATTTCTAACCACAAAATCTCTAAACATCACTTTTGGTCTCACTATATAACGGATTTCTACTTGAGTGTTGAAAGGGAGAGGATTTGGGACATTCACATCCATATCATCATAGTAGAATGTAGATTGTCAAATCCCGCTCTTTGTCATATATCATCACATGTAGAATCATCGGGTTTGGTGAGTTCATCACCCTGTCCATGAATTTTGCACCAAAGTGATAAATTAGCGATACTCTCGTTTGCTCACGTTGGATGTACATAACCTTGATGTGGAATGGATTTGGGAATGAAAAGGTAGGTGCAGGAAATTTTCCTCTCGGTGCATCCATCCAGTCTGCTCTCTAAAGTCCTTCCTAAGTCTAGCAACTACTTTATGTTCTCCACCTCAAATTACTTAGTTTTAGTAGTTTGTGCTCTTCCAAGAAGGGTGATCCACTCTCTTTGACTAAGACACTTGCTCTGATACCATTATAATACTCCAAGGATGAGAGAAGAGAGAGAAACACAAATTACACACTCAACATTTGGTGCCCCAAAGGAGCACTTTCTCTTTATTATATAGACAAAGAGGATCTCCTCAAAGGAAGCTCCACCGTAGGATTAGGCACACAGATAGGTGACATGTCTGCAAGCTCCACCCTTGGATTACTTACTTGGATGGGTGACATGTCAGTCTAAGTCCTAGCTGGTTGGTCAAACAAGCTTTGACCAGAGGGAATCTTTTAGGGAATCTTACTATAGGAGTCTTAGAATCATGTGAGTAAGGTACCATTGGAAAGCTCTCGACAAGACAAACCAAGGGAAGGGAAGGCCAACCTTTATTTTTTTGGGAGGGGGGGTTTGCACATTTTTGAGGCCTAATTGATTTGTTTAGGCCTCTAAAATTGCCTTCAAAGATTTCAAGCATATTTTGGTTCCTACTCTATTAGTAGAAGTCCCCTTTTGGTGATACCTCTTTTTGATCTGTTTAGTCCATCATGTGTAACATCCTTCTAGATGCTACCAAACCAATTCTCACCTTTAAATCATATGTCTAGTTATTGGTTCTAAGGTTCTCAAGTCTATTTTGGTTTTTGCTCAATTAGTAGAAGTACTCTTTTGGTGATACTTCTATCTGATCTATTTTGACCATCATGTATAACATCATTCTAGATGTTACCTAACCAAATTTCACATCTAGATCATATGGCTAGCTCTTGGTATTACATTAGCTCAATTGAGCCTTTTTGTCTTCAATCTTTGTTGAATGTCAACTCTCCCATTTTTATGATTACAATTGAAGATTTTATATTTTTTGATTGTTTGTGAGGATAATTTGTGTCTTTGATCCTGAAATCTAGGAAAAGTTACCAAGAACCAAGAGCAAACCTTCAATTAGGGATATCAAAATTAAGATGGAACCTACAAAAAAAATTTGAGAGTTTGTCAAGGGAGCTATAGTAATCAAATTGTAACTTGCTTTAATTAAATGCTTATCACATAGGCTTCTCATTGAAGCTTAAATGATTTAAATCAAAGCAACACAAGAAAAGTTATTTTCATCTAAGTTGCATAGAGTTTTCCCCACTCAAGAGGTATAGAATTTCTCCACTTGGAGAACAAATTGGTTTGGAAGTTGGATTACAGATTGGAAAAAACTTAGAGTATAGATTAAAATCAACTTGAGCATATGGCAAGAGGCTTTTAAGCTAATTTCCCTAAAAAGCATGGAGAGTTATTGTTGAATTCTTGTAGTTGGATCCTCTCCATGCTTGCATGCTTGTTTGTATGCCCAATTGGCTTGGATTGGTGTGCGAACATTATGCTTAGATTCTTTCCTTCTAGGAATGTTATGTATTTGGTAATGCTTGAAGTGATTATCAATAGACCAATAGTGTATGTTATGATGACAAGTTAGGTTGCTCGTTACTACCCTTCTTGATAGCAAGAATACTATAAACAAGAGTGGATGATTTCAACAATTGGGTAACACGTGTATTCAAACTAGTAGTGACAAATTTACATATAACCTCTTGTCCGTTAGCTCTATAGCTAGGCATCTTGTGTGTTATTAGAGAGAGAAAAAAAAGTATGACATTGTTTCACTCCAATAAGTCACTAGGCCAAGTAATGGAACCATTGAAAGTTGAGATTAATGCCATGGTCCTTGAATGTAGTGAGCCAAGATTGCCACTAATAAAGCTTACTTTTTAGGCAACATACCTGTCCCTCACCTGATTTCTAACCTGGTATGTAGGAGACTTTCTCATCCCAATAGTCAATATTGAAACCCACGGGGTATAACATTGCTCCACCAACTAGCACATCATATGACTATTATTGTCACAATTGCTTGAGCTCTCATAACAAAGCTATCAATAGGATGACCAAGCTGAATCTGGACAATGAACTCTACACATTTGATGAACTATGTAGAACCACCCTAGAGATGTTTAGATCTAAAATGGACACCTCTCCACATTGGTCTTCCATAGCTCTAGACCAACAACTACAGCCTTCCCCAATATACGAGGTAGCACACTAGAGTCTAGTAAGACCCTCTATGGTGTATAGACCTTCCCTAAAGGTCCCACCAAATGGAAAATACTCCTCTAGTTATCCAATAGGACAACTTCAAGTGTGACCTAAGCTCAAAGGCAAGTAGTTGTTAATTCCTTTAATCTTACTATTGTTGCTTGCCATAAATCATTGGTCACTGAGAGGATCCCATGCTCCTCAACCAAGTCAGATTTATTATCAAATACCTCTACTCTAGAAGCAAGAACCACCTCATCCCTATTGTAAAAGACCAAGACCAAGGAAAGAAATAGGACAATAGAAGACCGGAGTGGAAGATCACATTGGGATACTTGATTGAGGGAAACTCCTAATGCCTATCATGAGCTTGGGTTTTGGTATTTATAAGGAATAATTCAAGGCTCTTGAGAAGCTTCTCAAGAAGCTTCCTCAAAGCCACTTTCTTAGAATGCAAGTGAAGCTAACCGGAAAGCTTCTCAAGAAGCTTCTTTCTAGAAATCACTTACTTGGTATGGAAGCTTCTTTCTAGAAGCCACATACTTGGCATGCAAGCTAAGCTAGCCAAGAAGTTTCCCAAGAGGCTTTCTTGTATGAGTCACCACTTGACATGCATGTTATCCAATACTTGGAAGGTACCAAGAAGCCTCCTAGATTTCTTTAGAAATTCTAGGCTAATTTGGCCTATTTGCTACATTGTTAGCCTTGACTAACTAGTTAGTAAACTCCATATTGTTACATATTCCTCCACTACTAGTTGGTGACATCTTATCACCATTGAAGCTTCAAATTCTTGGATGGCTATTTGTGCATTTTGGAGATGAGAAAGAGGCTCCCAATAGTATCATGAAGGGGGTACCCTTTCCAAAGGACCTTGTATTTAATATGTTATTGGCAGCCATGTTGAATGTGACAATGTGCAAGGATACAATCAACTTCATACTCTTTATGATCGTTGATAGGAACAACAGAAGAAGAGGGTTGGATAGAAAAGGAAAACAAAGATGGATTAGAAACAAAGGGTTTTAGCTTAGAAATGTGAAAGAAAGGGTGGATTTGCATATGAGAAGGCAAAGCAAGTTGTTAAGCAACAAGAGAAATGATTTGGGTGACATCAAATGGGCCTATCTAATTAGGAGCAAGTTTATGGACTTGGGTATCAAGTAAGAAGGGTGGACTACTAGAAGAAAACATGACCTTATCACCAAGTTGAAAAGTGAGATCATGACAATTTTGGTCCGCATATTGTTTTTGATGATTTTTAGTAACAAGGAGATGAGATTTGGCTTGTTATAGTGATTGGGATATGGTAGTCAAGAAGGTGGAAGTATGAAGGATATGAGATGGAGGCAGAGCAAGAAAGGAGTATAGAACAAGTAGGTCAAGGCCAAAATTAAGGAAGAAAGTAGAGAATCTAATGCTTGCATGTTTGGAATTATTATAGGTTATCTCAATAGCTTCAAGATACTCATCCCACTTGGTATAGTGACCATTCACAAAGGCACAAAGTATATCCTCCAAGGTGCAATTTTCACATTCAATTTGTTCATCAATTTGAGGATGATAGGTTATGGACAAAGCAAGCTTGATGCCGAGTATCTAAAAAGGAGCTTGTCAAAACTTTCTGGTGAAACAAGGATTATGGTTGGAGATCAGTACACAAGGCATCCCATGATGCTTGAAGACATTTTCAAAGTAGATTTGGACCAATGTTGGAGCATCTTATGTATCAAAGGTTGGTGCTAAATGGATTTTCTTACTAAGCTTATACACAAATGCCACGATTGTTATGTGAACTTTCTTTGTATTGGACAAGGATATGATGAGATCTAAGCTCATGTGTTCCCATCAAGCATATGAGATGGGAAGTGGTTGAAGAAGTCCACTTGGTTTTGGTTGCTAGCCTTGTTGCATTGGCAACTCTCACAAGATTGGACAAACTCTCAAACATCTTCTGCCATGTTGGGCCACCATCATTTGTGTTATAGGGTACCCAAGGTCTTGTCCATACTCATGTGACCAATGATTGGTAAGTCATGGGCTTCTAGAAGGTTCACATGTTGTAGTTCATCATTGGTTGGAACATAGATCCGATTCTCCTAGAATAGAAGGCCTTCTTTGAAGGAGAAGGTATTGTATTCCTTGTCATGTGTAATAAAGATAACCTTGTATCATTTGAAAGAATGATCTTGTTGTAAAGCGGTCTTGAACTCAATTTGGACCTTGGAGTTTATTGATACTATCGTAATTGCTATTGTGATAAGAGGAAGAGACTTCAAATCAATTCATTGTGATAGGCATTGAGGATGACATAGAACCTACCAAGTTTATACTCAAGTTTGAGGTCAAACAATTGTAGTTGTTCCTCCTATCTATGATATCTACTCTTCATGTGTTCCAAATGTAATGTCCACAACAACGGTTTGTGATCAGTTTGCATGATCACTTGTTTCCTCAAGAGATAATGCCTCCATACCTTGGTAGCATATACCATTGATAGTTGTTCCCAATCTCAAGAAAAATAACTCCTTTCTGTGGTGTTTAGTTAGCAAGACATAAAAGCAAGGGGATGTAAAGATGGGTCTAAATCTAGGAATTCTTGTTACAACATGGCTCCAATTGCAAAGTTAGAAGCATCCAAATTTACCACACAAGGTAGTTGTAGGTTATATAGTTGAAGAATAGGTTTTGAAGACACCATATATTTCAACTTTTAGAATTCTTATCTATGCTTGGTGGTCCATTGAAAGCTTAAATTCTTCTCCAAGAGGTCAATCAATAGTGTGGCCATATGAACATGATAGTGAATAAACCATTGGTAAAAACTTGCCAATCCATTAAATGCCAATACTTCTATAATATACTTTAGAGTAGGCCAATCAATAATGGCTTTGATCTTCTCCTCTTCCATCTTGATCCCTTCTAATGAGATCTTGTGACCCAAGAAGGTAACTTCCTTCTACCAAAAGTTGCACTTTGACTTCTTGCAGTAAAATTTCCATTGATGTAGTCGTCTTAGGACTTCTTGCACATGATTTTTGTGTTCTACCTCTATCTTGCTATAGATTAAAATATCATCCAAGAACACCATTACATACCAATCCAATAGCCCATCCAATACTTGATGTATCTCATCCATGAAGACTATTAGAGCATTAATGAGCACAAAAGGTAGAACTTTCTACTCAAAATACCATACTTTATGCAAAAGGTAATCTTTTGCACATCTTCTTTGTCAATGGAAATTTGCCAATAATCACTTTGGAGATCTAACTTGGAGAAATATTGTGCTCCACTCAATTGATCAAGCAAGTCATCAATTCAAGGCAAGGGATATGCATTTTTCACTATTTGTTTGTTGAGACTATGGTAATCAATATAGAAGTGAAGTCCTCCATCCTTCTTTGGCACAAATAGTATTGGTGCTCCCCAAGGAAATGTATTATGTCATATGAAATCTTTCTCCAACAACTCTATCAATGTTATTTGAAGCTTGTCCAACTCCTTTGGTGAGAGTTGATAGATTGGACTCATTTGAGTATTTCTTAGCAATAACTCAATCTTGAAGTGCATACCTTGATCAAAGGGTAATCCACAAACACATCTAAAAACTCCTAAAATATTTGATCAATCATTACTTGAGGCTTTTGGCACTCCTCAGATTCTCCATGCACAATTGGCTTGATCTACATTGCAAAAACAAACTTATCTTCCTCCAAAGCTTACTTTATGGCTGCTTTCATCCAAAAAACATCTAAAAACTCTTGAACTATTTGATCAACCATTACTTGATAAGGCTTTTGACCCACCTCAAATTCTCCATGCACAATCGGCTTGATCTACATTGTAAAAACAAACTTATCTTCCTCCAAAGCTTACTTTATAGTTGTTTTATTGACAAACTTCCCATCTTGAGACTTATCTTCCTTCAAAGCTTTCCTAAAAAACTTCCCATCTTGAGAATAATTATTCTCTGGTGTCTTACTCAAAGGTGCTAGACAACCTAATTGGAATTTCCTACTTTGGTGTTGTACTTGAAGTTAGTGTTGAGTCCAATCAAATTGAACCTTATGACATTCAAGCTAAGGTAAACCTAGAATGACATCATAGTGTAAAGGTGCCATTACAAATCTCATACACTACACATACTCCTTCCAAATCTTGAATGTAATAAGATGTGAGGTATGGAATGTAGAATCCTTTTTACCTTTTGTTTTCATCAGTCTACTTCCAATTACTAGCTCGATAAGAATACTTAATTCCTTTGCTAATTGCATATATATGCTATTCTTTGAACTTCCAAAATTAACCAAAATCCTACAACTAATATCAGATATCATCCCTTAAAAGTGAAGCAAACTTGCATATGCCAAGCCTTCAATCCTATTGGAACTAATTAAATTCCTGATGGGTTGCTCAAAATCTCTTATTAGGATTCCTTGTTTCTCTAATCATTTTGCTTCACAAACTCCATCAAGGTAATTTATTTAGGTCACCCATTCTTGAGTGGACATTGAGCAACATAATATTCAGTTTGGTAACAACAAAAACAACAACCATATTGTCACAACTTTTCTTTATCTACAATGCCAAGTGGTCTCTGTTGGATGGCATCAATCTCTATTAATGCCAATTCTTCTACCCAGGTGTATTTTATTGGTAGGTTTTGTGGAGGTCAAGGTCAAGAACAAGTTGTCGCAACCAAGTAATCAAAGTGTTTAGCCAATTGCATGGCTTCCTCCGAGTGGTTTGGCTCTTGCATAATCACCTCTAGTTTGGTTTGTGACTTCAAGCCTCTTACAAATCAATCAAGAGCTTCACCTTCTAGTATATTTAGAATTTGCATGATGGTGTTCTAGAATAATGTGATGTACTTTCTTATAGAGCCAATTTGCTTCAACTTTTCCAACCTATTTTGTTAGCTCATGTGGCATTTATAGCTTGGAATCGACCAATTATTGCACTCTTGAATTTTGCCTATGTCAAGATTGGTGCAACAAATTGCCATTCAACTTTCTCTACTTGGAACCGCTACCATAGCTATGCTACTCCATCCAATTGGTTGGAAATGAAGAAGATCTACTTCCATTAATCTCAAAGATTTGTAGCTTTAAAGTAACATTTGCAATCAAACACAAAATTCTCCATTACATCTAAGAGATTCTTGCCTTCAAATACCTTGGGCTTTGGAAATTGCTCTTCCTCTTCTCAAAATGATATTCTCTCTACATGCTCTTGTTGTTGATGATCTTATTCTTCCAACAATCAAGTAAGGTGCTTGATTTGTTATTGCATGGTAATGATAACTTTAGGCATTGCCACCATGACTACTACTTTAACAAACTCCCTATAGTTGAATTAAGTTAACACGTAGATGCAACATGGTTCACCATTCTACATAAGTTACAATTAGAAGTACCAAGGGTTCATCAAACAAGGTGATAATATTCAAAAAAGTTTGCCCAAAGCATGAAATGATGCTTAGGTAGTACATGGACACAAAAATCTCAATGGTTTGACAGAAATAGATTTGGTAATCTATAAATTCCATCCATCCCATCCTTGCTCTAATACCAATGTAAAAGATTGAGACCAATGAGAGAATAGGATAATGGAAGACTAGAGTGGAGGATCACATTGGGACACTTGAATGAGTGAAACTTTGAATGCCTAGCATGAGTAAAATTTTGAATGCCTACCTTTATAGGGAAACATACAAGGCTCTTGAGAAGCTTCTCAAGAAGCTTCCTCAAAGCCATTTTCTTAGAGTGCAAGTCAAGCTAATCAAGAAGCTTCTCAAGAAGCTTCCTTTAGAAGTTTTCAACTTGGCGTGCAAGCTAAGCTTCCCAAGAAGCTCCTTTTAGAAGCCATCTACTTGGCATGCAAGCTAAGCTAGCCAGAAAGCTTCCCAAGAAGCTTTCTCCTATGAATCACCACTTGAAAATGCATGTTACCCAATACTTAGAAGGTACCAAGAAGCTTCCTAAATGCTTAAAAAAAATTATAGGTTAATTTTGCCTATTTGCTACTTTGTTAGTCTCGATTAACTCATCAATAAACTCCACATTGTTACACCTACTCTCACAAAGTATGGCAGCCAATTGGAATATTAGAGTTGGGTCAACTCTCAATGTAAACATGTCATTGGTTGAGAACAAAGGGTAGCACATAATCAACTAAGTCACTCCCAACATTATGCTAGACTCAATATGTTTAGTAATAGGTGGTGGCTGACTAGTATCTAGTCTATCATGCACTCCATCACCACCTACCATACCTACACTAAGACCTATGGGAGCCATGGATGTTGTCTCAAGTACCTCATAGAGTGTTAAAGACTAGGGTAGTCTGACCTGTCTACCAACCTCTCTTCTTTGTGGGTCCAACTCCCTTGATGCTCCTCTAGGCTCTAGAACACATATTGCATTCCTAATCATTATGGTAGATGCATCTACTTGTGTTTCTTCACACATGAAATCCAAGATATCTCTATCACCAACAAAGGAGGTGGAAGCCTCAACATTTGAATCTGATCTCCTCTGAGCTATGGCCATGCTAGCTTATCTTTGCTCCAACTGCTCAATCTAAGTAGCCATGGTTATATTAGAAGCAAGGGTAGTTACCTACCCTTGCTTCTAATACAACCTAAGTGTGGATCCTCTACCACCTCATCTTCCATGACTTGGAGCTCCTTTACCACCTACCATAGTAGCCTTACCACTATGTAATTACGGGTGTAGGTCAAAGCATCGGTCATTAGTGTGACCAAATTTTTGGCAATGGTCATATTGTCTCTATGTTGGCTAAGATGCACCAAAAGTATCATGCCCATTGCCTTGAGTACATTATCTCTTGTGATGAGGGCCACCACAAGTCCAACAAGCAACAACACCACTCATTAGTTGTTGTTGAATTGAAAATGAAGGTAAAGGTCTAGCCACACTAGGCCCTCCACTTGTTCCATAGGATCTATGCTATACACTTTGACCTCAAAAGCCAACATGGCTTGGTGCACTCTATTGCACTCTAGAAGAAGTAACAACTCTAGATGAGGTCCCCTTACTAAATCTAGATGTCACTACTTTCTCCTCTACCATGTTAAGCTTAATGTGCTCATTCAAATTAAAGACCACTACCAAAGTAGGTGAAGTAGCCTATAACAATGTAGCATCATGTACTTTATGTCACAATTCCTTATCCAAGATCCCATACCAAAATTGGACAAGTTGGGCCTCATTAACTCCTTAAGTGAAATTGATCGACCATCTTATGCGAGTGTATACCTTGCATAGGCTCTCTCTAGCCTTTTGATAGGACTCTTGCAAGCTCCTAAACTTGTCAATCTACACTCCATGGCAATTCTGCCTCAAGCACTAGAATAACTCTACATGGGGTTAAACCTTGGTACTGCACCACCTCCTATAGTAGTACCCCCACTTGTGGTAGCACCATCTCCAACTAGTGCACACCCAATAAATCCACCAATGCTACTAGAGCTAAAACTTGTCGGTATTGCCAATCTACCCCTAGCAACCAAGCCTAAAATGATGGAGATGTAGTTTAGAGACCATTATTATCTCCATAGCTAGATCTCTTCTAAGTGAGCTCTCTTTAAGTCATGGTAGTCATCCATTAACAAACTATCCAAGTGCTAAAACAATTCCTTCCATGTCATGGAAGGGTGTGAACAAAGCCAAGTGCATTTTCTGCAAATCACACCAACTATTGAACTCTTGGATGAAGTCATCCAACTCAACGGTACCTATTGTACCAAAGTAATGCACGGGGCCTTTGGGAGCCTCACAAATCTAGTTTATGTTTCACAACAACAATGCAAACACACCAAGTGCACTCTCAATTGAATTAGCTTTTATATCAAACTCCAAATTAGAGTCAATCTCCTCCTTCACTAGGACTTGAGATAAAAGCTGATACCAAGCTAATACTTAAGATAGAAGTTGGTATCAGCTTATTAGCTTGCCACTCCATGTAAACCCATTGCGTACTACAATGATATCTCATTTAGAATCTCCAAAGAACTCTACCATGACAACGTAACTCAAATTGCAACCGTAACCACTACCAAGGATCACCAACAAGTGCCAACGCCAAGTACCACTACCAACTTAACACCACTCATTAATGTAGCTCCAATTGTTATAACTACACTAGGAGAAAGTGCAACCAATAACCTGCCATCACAACATGCACTCTCATGGTTTGTAGATCATTACTTCCAGCCTCATCAAAGAGAAACACAAGTAGTTTGATTGGTCATCACTCCAATCACAAGAAGTCTAAACAAAAACCCTCTATCTCATAAATCAACATAAGACTACCTCTACCACCATTTGGCATTTGATATAATCAGAGTGTCTACTTACTCCTAAGCTACCAAGATCACCAAAGATGAGATCAAACTACCTCTCCTAGCCAAAGCTACAATCAACCAATCATTAGGACAACAAGTGAAGGTGGATCAGTTGGCTAGAGCACTAGTATAGAAACTAAAGATTTAAGGTTCAAACCTTGTTTTGCACAATCTAGAAGGGTGGGCAGATTTTGCCAAATGGTGATAAAAAACTCATCTAAACTAGCTAGCCTCATGTTGGCCTTCATAACTTCTCTAGCCCACAACCATGTGCATTCAAGTCTCAAAATGCTAAAATTTAACCAAATAAGGCTTTTTTTCTTGCCGATCTGAACCCTCTCTAAATTTGGCCAAGCTTTACCCAACTTTGGCCAACTTGAGTACTAGCTAGGATGCCAAAATTCAGCTAGATGAGCCCTTTCTTCTTGCTAATTTGAACTTTCTCCAAATTTGACAACCAAATGAGGCTTTTAATTTCCAATTTGAATCCTCTCCCAATTTAGCCAAGCTTCATCCAAATATGGCCAACTTGAGCATTAGCCAAGGCACTCCAAATGAGGCCTTTCTTCTTGCCAATTCAAACCCTCTCCAAATTTGGCAAACTCTCTCCAAATATGGCCAAGCTTCACCAAACTCTGGCCAACTCAAGTACTAGCTAGGGCACTAAAATTCAATCAAATGAGGCCTTTCTTCTTGCCAATTCAAACCCTCTCTAAATTTGGCCAAGCTTCACCCAACTTTGGCCAACTCAAGCATAGCTAGGGCACTCCAACTAAAGCATTTCTTCTTGCTTATTTAAACCCTCTCCAAATCTAGCAAATCCTCTCCAAATTTTGCCAAGCTTCATCTAACTCTAGCCAACTCAAACACTAGCTAGGTGACTTTGGGGCAACTCGTTCAACTTTGGGCAACCTCCACCAATCTGATGCACCTCTTCTACAATTGGCTGACTGCTAAATCCTCTACTAACTCTCAAATCAAGCCAAATGGGAAAGATATAGATCTCCAAATCTCTAATTTGAGGAGATTGGTTCCCAAATCCACTTTCAATTTTGCATATTGAGTTCAATTTGCACCAAATTGCTCATGATTTCACCTCCTAGCTCAAATCAAACACTCATTGTCTCAAATTAACTCAATTCTTACAAATTTGGCCAACGCTTTTGTAGACCATCTACCCCACTACCAAATCTCATCAATTTGCACAAAACTTTTGTACATGATCATTCTCAAGGTAATCTAAGACCACAATTGAATGTACTAATGATCAGTGAGGCTTGGAGATACCACCAACATCCTTGGTTTCTACACCCAATTTCTCCTTGACTCTCATTTATTTGATGTATTTGATTCATTCTTCCACTTGAATCACACTCAAATAAGATATGTACTTGATCCTTCACTCAACAATCTGCCACCAATTGGACATTAATTATAGTCCAGCCACACCTACTCTAGCTAAGAGACTCCATGTGACTCTTGTTTGCCTCTATCCACCATAGCGAGGAATTTGAAGGCTTAACATCAAAAAATTAAGTAGAGGAGTATACCTTCAAAGTGTATACTCCTCTGCTCAACCTAGATCTCCAACCCTAATAGTGCCATTGATGGCATATTTGATGGTGCAAATGATGCAAGTGACGGTGAGTCTCACCATGTGATCAGTAGCCCTATCCTAAAATCAGACTACCAATAAGTAGTCCATGAGTGACTACCAAAATACCTATGAATACCAACATTACCAATCCATTGTCTGAGAAACCTTGCTTTGGCATTACAAATATCATGATAAGATATCTAGGAATGCTAAGAGATAAAACCTCACAACCTTTAGTTGTAGCTAGTCCAAACTAATATAAACTTAGTTGATGTCAAAAGTGAGAATGATATTGAAGGACAATGATACAACTTAACAAATGCAAAAAGACCTCCTCATAGCAATTAGTCTAATGTCCATTATGTTATCCATCACAAGGAATTGATTAGCACCTAACACACCATTAACTAATGTAGGAATATCCCTGCTTGCTACTACTATAGCCACTTGAAATAGCTTGGTAAAACCACTAGAAGGATCATTTGCCTAAAAGCAATCTCTAAGATGGTCATATACCATCCTTGATAACCCTCCTAAGGACAAGCACAAGGCAATGTGCAATGCTTGTGGCAAAAGCAATCTATCAAGACATAAAAGTTGCTTAGGTTGATAATCTAAGATCTCTATTGGTACTCCCTCTCTTGCCATATGATATAATAAATGTAAGGAAGAGATACTCTAATCAATGGGACTATTTATAGACAAAGGGTGTAGTGCTCGTGTTGCTCTACTGTACTCTCTAGCCTAACCATCATAATTGTGTGGAATCTATGGTATCATGTGGTTAAACCTATCTCTTGTAATGTGTAATCCTAATAGACTCTTCATGCAAGGTAGCCCAATACTCCACTTGGAAGCTACAAAATTTGGCAGCTATCTCTCTATGCCCAACACGTCCTCCTCTAGTATAATAGAGACACCATCAAGGAGTAGGAGGAATAAGAACTATGCTAACTCATCCAAGGGGTCACATGCCAAACAATCAAGTGGTAGGAAAAGAGCATGTCTACCTTCATCATGGAGTGTATGGGGTAGCCCATGGAATAGTCATGGACATGGAAAATAATCTCAAATAGCCCTAAAATACAACTCGCATGATGTGCTAACCACTCCCATAACTTGATATTCCCAAAATAGTCAACAAAGGAATAGATTAAGCATGCATAATCCTAAGTGTCATCATTGTCAATGTGGTTACTTGCTTCATGTGAGCATCCCAAGTGGTCCAAATATAGTCCTTATGCATATTTCACACATTTTCATTATGCATCTCCTCCTTTGATTTTATAGCCAATGCTCTTTGGCCAACATTCTTCAATAGTTGAACAATCTCTATCCATATGTGAGAGCTCTTTGGCAAGCACCAATGGTTCTTGGCGGTGGTTCTTTACTTATATGGCAAGAGACTTTGAATTTGCAATACAATCCTTGGCTTATAAAGTAGTTGGGTAAAGAGTCTTCATAACTTTCCTCTTTGAATTGTGCTATTTTTTATACTTGACCTTTTTTGGTACTATCTTTCTTTGTACACTTGCTATCTAAGAAGATGGATCCAAAAAATACCCAACCATGAAGATTTCTTCCTCCCAATATGAAAGGAAAACTTCTCATCCTCACAAAAAGAAAAGAAACAAATTTGCAAATTTTGAAAATTATATGCACCACATTGGCTTTTAGACGTCCATTTTAGATCTTGGTAATGTATTTTGAAGTAATGCTCTCAATGTTAGCTTTAAGAAATTTTCATTTTTTGGTCATTCTTGAGTTATGAGTTCTAGAAAGCAAACAACTCCTATATTTAAGGTAAAGAATGCAAGTTCAAGATGAAGTTTTGACTTTGAGTATATAAATATGTTATATTTTGATACAAAAAAAGTGTTTAAAGAAAACTTGACAATGTTTTCAACCTAGTGATTTTAAGGGCTTGGATTGGGAAGATATATGCACTCAAGCATTTACAAGTGAGCTTTTCTTGGTTGATAATATTTACAAGAATGAATTATGCATGAGAAGGACTAAAATAACATCTAAAGATAATCTTGTATATTTTAATCATTCTTTGATATCATGTATCTAATGTAGAGATTTATATTTTATGTTGACATTGATGGAAAGATGTAGTAGATATGAAGCTATGAGCTTCTTTGATCTGATGAGATTGTTATGAGGAAATGCACAAAGATATAACAACATATACATCTTACTTGTTTTGCAATATGTACTTGGGAATCAAAACAACTCAATTTGAAAGGAGAACTTGAAGGTTGGAGTCTTACTCAAATTATATCATATGTCTCAAGTGTAACAATATGGATTTTAGCAACAAAGTTAGTCCGGCTTACGGAGTAGCACATAAGACAAATTAGCCTAGAATATTCCGGAAGTACCTAGGAAGCTTCTTGGGGAGCTTCCCGACTAGTTTAGCTTGCACCTCAAGTAAGTAACTTCTAGAAGGAAGCTTCTAGAAGTTTCCAACTAGCTTAGCTTGCATGCCAAGTAGGCGGCTTCTAGAAGGAAGCTTCTTGAGAAGCTTCCTAGTTAACTTGGCTTGCAATCTAAGAAAGCGGCTTGAGTAAGCTTCTTGAGAAGCTTTTCAAAGGCATTGTATGCTACCTATAAATACCAAAGCCAAAGCTCATGCTAAGATTCGGAGTTTTCCCTCATTCAAGTATCCCATTGTGAGTTTCTATTCTCCTATTTCTCTCCTTGAATTTGGTCTTTTATATTGGTATTAGAGTAGGAATAGGATGGATGGAATTTACGGACCACCAAATCCACTTCCATCAAACCATTGGGATTTTTGCATCCAAATACTACCCAAGTATCATTTCACACAATTCATCACCTCGCACTTTGGACAAGATTTTTTGCATATGATCACCATATCTGAGGAACCCTTGGTGCTTCGGATTGTAACTTATGGAGAACAGTGGACGTGCTGTTTTTATGTGTTCGTAAATTAGATAGATTAGGGGTGGTGTGATAGAGTAGCAACCATGGTGGCAATACCCGATGTTATTTTTACTATGCAATAACAAATCAAGCACCTTACTTGATTGTTGGATGAATGGGATCTTCAATGAAAAGAGCAAGTGGAGAGAGTACCAATTTGAGAAGGAGAAGATTGGATCAAATTCCTTAAACCCAAGGTATATGAAGACAAGAATCTTCCGGGTGCAGTGGAGAATTTTGTGTTTGATTATGAACGTTATTTTGAAGCTACCAATCTACAAGACAAGCAAAAACAAATTCTCTTGGCTTCTAGCCAATTGGATGGAGTAGCAAAGCTATGGTGGAGATTCCGAGTAGAGCAAGCTGAACAACAACTTGATGCACCAATCTTGACATGGGTAGAACTCAAGAGTGCAATAATTAGTCGGTTCCAAGCTATAAATGCCACACAAGCTGCACAAGATAAGTTGACAGAGTTGAAACAGATTGGCTTTGTAAGAAGTTACGTCACATAGTTCCAAAACACCACCATCATGCAAATTCCATATATATTGGAAGGTGAAGCTTTAGATTGATTTGTGAGAGGCTTGAAGGCAAGAACCAAGTTAGAGGTAACCATGCAAGAGCCACAACACTTGGAGGAAGCCATGCAGTTGGCCAAACATTTTGATTCCTTGGTGGCAACAACTTGGTCTCGACCTCAACCTCCATAGAGCCTACCAATACACTACACACAAGTGGAAGAGCAAGCACCAATGGAGATTGATGCCATTCAACAAAGACCACTTGGCATGACAAATAGAGAGAAACTGCAAGAAAATGGTGTTTGTTTTTATTGTCGCCAATTGGGGCATCACATTGTGGAATGTCCACTCAAGAATGGATGACCTTGACAAGTTGCCTAGGTGGAGGTTGTGGAGTAGAATGATTAGGGAAACAAAGAATCCTAGTATGAGATTTTGAGCCGCTTATTGGGAGCTTGATTAGTTCCAATGGTATTGAAGGCTTGACCTATGCAAGTTTGCTTCACTTGCAAGGTATAATATCTAATTGGGGTGTAGGATTTTGGTTGATTCTAGAAGCTCAAAGAATTGCATGTTTATGCAAGTAGCAAAGGAATTGGGTATTCCTATCAAGCCCATGATTGGAAATAGTTTGATGATGGCAGATGGTAGAAAAGGTTCTACATTCTGCACCTTGCATCATGTTACCTTCAAGATTGGGAAGGAGTATTTGGAGTGTATGAGGTTTGTAGTGACACCTCTACACTATGACATCATTATGGGTCTACCTTGGCTTGAATATCATAAGGTTCAATTTGATTGGACCCGACACCAAATTCAAGTACAACACCAAGGTAGGAATTTCCGATTAGGTTGTCTGGCACCTTTGAGTAAGACACCTAAGAATCGTCAGTCCCAAAATGGAAAGTTTGTTGAGAAGGTAACCATAGAGCAAACATGGCAAGGAGGTGAGTCCCAAGATGGGAAGTTTGCCAAGAAGGCAACCAAGGAGCAAGCTTGGAAGAGAGATGAGTCCCTAGAAGAGAAGTTTGTTAGTAAAGTAGCCATAGAGCAAGCTTTGGAGGAAGATAAGTTTGTATTCATGGTGTGGATCATACCGATTGCACAAGAACGATCTGCGGAGGGCCAAGAGCCTCATCAAGCAATGGTTGATTGGATAGTTAAGGAGTTTGCAGACGTGTTTCCGGATGATTTGCCAAAGGGATTACCCTCACATCGAGGTATGCCCTTCAAGATCAAGCTATCGCGAGGGAGTACTCCAATGAGTAGACCGATCTATCGGCTCTCACCAAAGCAGTTGGAGGAGTTGCAAACAACACTTACAGAGTTGTTGGAGAAGGACTTCATATGACATAATACCTCTCCTTGGGGAGCACTGGTACTATTTGTTCTAAAGAAGGATGGAGGACTTTGTTTCTATATTGATTATTGTGGGCTCAATAAGCAAACCATGAAGAATGCATATCCCTTGCCTCGGATAAATGACTTGCTTGATCAACTAAGTGGAGCATGCTACTTTTCTAAGTTGGATCTTCACAATGGCTATTAGCAAGATAGAGGCAGGACACATGAATCATGTGCGAGAAGTCTTAAGACGACTACGACAATGGAAATTTTACTACAAGAAGTCAAAGTGTGCCTTTTGGCAAAAGGAGGTTACCTTCTTGGGTCATAAGATTTCATCAGAGGGGATCAAGATGGAAGAAGAGAAAATCAAGGCCATTATTGATTGGCCTACCCCAAAAGATGCTACAGAAGTACGTGCATTCAATGGATTAGCCAGTTCTTACCGACGGTTCATCAATTATTATGCTCATGTGGCTACACCATTGAATGATCTCTTAGGAAAGAACTTGAGTTTCTAGTGGACCACCAAGCATGAAGAAGCATTCCCGGAGTTAAAGCATATGGTGTCTTCAAGACCCATTCTTCAACCATATGATCCTCAACTACCCTATGTGGTTGATTTTGATGCTTCTAACTTTGCAATTGGAGCCGTGCTATAACAAGAATTCCTAGATGGACTCCATCCCATTGCCTTTGTGTCTTGCTGACTCAATACGGCTGAACAAAACTACTCTGATCAAGATCGAGAACAACTTGCAATGGTATACGCCACCAAGGTATGGAGGCATTACCTCTTGGGGAAACAAGTGATCATGCAAACTGATCACAAACCATTATTGCAGACCTTACACTTGGAACACATGAAGAGTCAACATCATCGATGGGAGGAACAACTCCAATTGTATGACATCAAACTTGAGTACAAACTAGGTCAGTTCCATGTCATCCTTGATGCTTTATCATGAAGACCTGATTTGAAGTCTCTTCCTCTCATCACAATGGCAATTTCAATGGTGTCAGTTGACTCCAAGGTCCAAAACGAGTTTTAGTCAGCTCTACACCAAGATCCCTTCTTCCAAATGGTACATGGTTGCCTTATGGCATGCAATAAGGAGTACAACACCTTCTCCATCAAGTAGGGTCTTTTATTCCATGAGAACCGGATCTATGTTCCAACTAAGGTGATCTTCGACTTGTGTGCCTTCAAGAAGCCCATGATTTACCCATCATTGGTCACATGGGTGTGGGCAAGACCTTGGGTAACCTCCAACATCAATGGTGGTAGCCCAACATGACACAAGATGTTCAAGAATTTGTTTGATTGTGTGAGAGCTAGCAATGTAACAAGGCTAGCAACCAGTAGCCAAGTGGAATCCTTCAACCACTTGCCATTCCATTTGCTCGTTGGGAGCATGTGAGCTTGGATCTTATCACATCCTTGCCAAAGACAAAATGAGGACACAACGCAGTCGTGGTGTTTGTGGGTAAGCTTAGTAAGCAAATCCACTTAGCACCAACATGCGATACTGTGGATGCTCCAACCTTAGTGCAAATCTACTTCAACAATGTCTTCAAATATCATGGGATACCACGTGTACTCATCTTTGACCGTGATCCTTGATTTACCGGGAAGTTTTGGCAAGCACTCTTTTAGATACTCGACACCAAGCTTGCTTTGTCCACGGCCTATCATCCTCAACCTGATAGACAAACTGAACATGCAAATTGTACATTGGAGGATATGTTGTGTCCCTTTGTCAATGTACACCATACCAATTGGGATGAATGTCTTGTAGTTGCAGAATTTGCCTACAACAATTCCAAATAGGCAAGCATTGGATTTTCTCCTTTCTTTCTTAATTTTGGCCAAGATCCGCTTGTTCCAGATTCTCTTCTTGCTTCCCTTCCATCTTAGGTTCCTCATTATTCCACATTCTTGACCACTATATTCCAATCTCTCCAACAAGCCAAGTCTCACCTCCTTGTTCCTCAAAATCACCAAAAACAATATGCGGACCACCATCGTTGTGATCTCACCTTTGAAGTTCGTGATAAAGTCATGTTATCCTCTAGTAACCTCCCTCTCCCACTTGATACCCAAGTTTGTAAACTTGCCCCAAATTAGATAGGACCCTTTGATATCACCCAAATTGTCTCTCTTGTTGCTTATCGACTTGCTTTGCCTTGTCACATGCATATCCATCCTGTCTTTCATGTTTCCAAGTTGAAACCCTTGTTCCTAACTCCTCTTCCTTTTCCTCTTGAGTCCAACCTCCCCCTCTTCCTATCCCTAACAATGATCATGAGGAGTACGAAGTTGATCGTATCCTTCCGCGTCACCATATTCAACAAGGCCGTCGCCAACATATGGAGTACAAGGTCCTTTGGAAAGGGTATCCCCTTCATGATGCCACATGTGAACCTCTTTCTCACCTCAAGAATGCACCGACGGCCATCCAAGAATTCAAAGCTTCACTAGTGACAAGGACGTCACCAACTAGCGGCGGGGGGATATGTAACAATATGGAGTTTAGCGATGAAGTTAGTCGAGCTTACAAAGTATCACATAAGACAAATTAGCCTAGAATATTCCGGAAGTACCTAGGAAGCTTCTTGGGAAGCTTCCCAGCTAGCTTAGCTTGCACTTCAAGTAAATAGTTTCTAGAAGGAAGCTTCTAGAAGCTTCCAACTAGCTTAGCTTGCATGCCAAGTAGGCGGCTTCTAGAAGGGAGCTTCTTGAGAAGCTTCCTTGCTAACTTGGCTTGCACTTTAAGAAAGAGGCTTGATGAAGCTTCTTGAGAAGCTTCTCAAAGGCCTTATATGCTACCTATAAATACCAAAGCCAAAGCTCATGCTAGGATTTGGATTTTTCACTCATTCAAGTGTCCTAATTGTGAGTTCCATTCTCCTATTTCTCTCCTCGGATTTGGTCTTTTACATCAAGAGTAATATGCAACTATAATAAATCTTCATATGCTTAAAGATATAGCTATTGGAGTATAAGGAAATGTGTTGTGATCTTTATATTGTTTGATTACACTAATCAAGATGAGTCTAACAAAACAAATAGTATCTTAAGCACTTTAATGATGGAGCAATTATGGTATTTGGTGCTGATTAGCTATAAGATAACTTCTCAAGTTGCATAAATGAACCACACGTTTGGAGTGTATCTCCTAAAATAATTACATGATTTTTCTGATCTTAGTATTATTATAGAATTCTTCCCAAGATATTTCTATCAAGATCTAGTGCATTTTAAGTACACAAGTACCTAGAGAGTTATTTAAGTTGACATCCAAATTAAGTTTTGGTTTCTCATACGTGGAACTTTAGTTGACTCTAAAATGAGACACATGCACTATAGCACCAAGATAAAAAAGTGAATCCTTTTAGTAACATTGAAAAACCTTTAACTTGAGCTTTACAACAAGATCAAGTTTGACATTGATATTTGAATAAAAAATTTCAAAACTTAGGTCTTGCTATTATGATTGGATTACAAGTTGGAAAATCAAGGAGTAGAGAGTCTTTGAAATCTAGAATTATGTTCAAGAAGAGTGTTTCAAAGGTTGACTTGGAACCCAAAATCAAGTCAAGCAACTTAAGAATTTGATCAAAGAAAATGAGTATGATTTTAGTATTAATATTAGTTATTATCAACTAACTTAAGAAGTAATGAGGATGTAAGAGGTGTTACATAGATCTTGACTTTATCTTAAAACTTAGTGCTAAGTTGTAGAGCTATTTTGATTGATCCATGATATACAAGTCTAGAAAAATAATCCAAAATAAAATATGTGCTAGACTTGGTCAAATTCCATAAATGATTAAACCCAATAAATAGGTGAACCACCATATTAGGACAATATACTACACAAGAAGTTTCTCCTAACTCTTAAGTGACTTTCTCATGATTGGAGTAAGCTATTGGGCCTAGCAAAATTACAGATATAAGAACTAGAGCTTGAAAAGCAACTTAGTAAAGTCAAAGTTAGTACTAGTTGATGCCAAACCTATTAATATTGGGTTTCTTAAAGGGAAATGTGTGCCCAAACCAATTGTATTTAGTGCTAATTGATGTTAGACTTACATTTTTTGGTATAATTTATTGTTGAGATAGTAAAATAATGAAACTAATCTTATGTGATATACATAGAGTAGCAAGGTTAGGAGAGACATTAATAATATATGTTTTTCAAACCAACTTGAGATACCAATTGGAAGCTAGATGCTTCCAATTGAAGAGATATGAGATATACAAAGAAAGTATGCTTGGATTGAGCTTTTTGTACAAGAGGATACCATATTCTACCATAAAATACACCATAAGTTCTAATCTTTGCTTTTTCATCAACAAAAGTACTCCGTAGATTATACATAAATTATTTTGTTGGATTAATAACAAAGTATGTTTTAGGATGCAGGGGCAGAACACATGATTGGATCAAATTATGGTTAGTTTGAACTGATTTGAGGTAGTGATTTGAGACTAGATGCTTGAAGTAATATTTGAAGGCTAGATTAAGTACTTGAGATATACAAATAATGCTCATATTAAAGTTTATTCATCAAAGTGTTCCATCACAAAATCTAATTTCCATGTAGGATGTGTTCCTTACAAGAAATTTTTTTTTTTTGCTAGAGCTATTTGGTGAAACTATTTTACTTTCAATCATCAAGAGCTCACAATCATGAGTAAAAGAATGAAATCCATCTTTCTCCAAAGATCCAAAGGAGACTAAATTCTTGTGAATATCAAACATATGTCTAATATGAATGTCCACTAAACTCCATCAACCACTCAAAATTAAGCTTTTCCTCTACCAAAATCTTCATAACATACTCAATTTTTTACTTTGAAGTATATATTACAAATGTAGCTAAATATCATTGTGATGCAATGAAATTGGTTTTGCACTATCAATAATATATTATAAATAATGAGATTTTTTTTCATTTAAGTCTAACTCCATATTGTATTAGATTTAGAAGATAGGTGGATTTAGATTATGCTTTTGATTTAAACAATGAGAAGTCTATCATTCGTTGTGCCTTAACATGGATAAGAAGACAACCTTTGTTGTGTCTTAATATGGAGTGGAAGATATATAAGATGGAAGTAAGCAACTCAATCTTGTGTTACATTGTTAACTTTATTGGTTGAATAAATAGACTCTTACAAAGTAACCCAAGAGTTATATTGGTTACAAAATTGGTTAGAGGATTGGATCTTTTCCAAGATATTCTTAACTTAATAAAATCAAAATATATAATAATTGGCAAAGAATATTGGATTCATGTTAAAACCAAGCACATTGATGTGCATTACTGTTTCATTTCAAATGAAGTTAAGTAGAGAGAATATATCTTGAAAAGGCAAGTTTGACGGACAACATGACAGATATGATCACCAAGGTTTTACTTTTTTGAAGCTTGTTACATTTCTAGATTTTATTAATATCAAGGTTAAATCTTATAATTTGTAAAAATTTATATTTGCATTATAGTAAGTTTTTGACTTATTATGTTAAAACCTTATTCAAGGTGGAGATCATTGTGGAATATGCTAAAAACATTAGCATTTGTTAGTTTGGACAGGTTATCTTTGTGTTAGTTGGAGATAAGATCTTATTATACAATACCTATATTTAATTTCATAATGAACTCTTCTTTGTGCCATGTAAGATAGTATCTTTACTAGAAAAGATATACACTTAATTTTGGACCGAAGTATTCCTGAAATTATGGATTATATAAGATAAGATCTTTCCTAGACAAGATCTATACTTAATTTAGTAATGATTCTTCATTTAATATGGGTTTTTTTAATGTTTAAATTTTATAATGATTTATGCTGATGAAATCCTCTATTAGTTCTCCAATCATGTGTTTATTCCTAGATTTCAATGGGTTGAATTTACAATCATATTCACATCAACTTTATTTATTTTATTATGTTTTCTACATTTTAACAAAGTTATGAAATTTATAAAAATCATATCCTTGTGATTTTTGATTTTTGTTGCTAAATTAACTTATATTATTCTTCTAATTTGACCACATTAATACTATGCAAAACACAAAAAATCCAAAAGGTGCTTTATCTTGGCAAATGAAAATAGATATTCTTATATGACCTTTTATTTCTATACGTGGAATTTTAAATAAAGTACCAAAAGTTCATTAATGTTATCTAAACCTAATTGCAACCTAGACCTTGTTGCTATAGTAAGAGATTGACTTATGAAATGGTGGACAACCATGACTATATTTGTAATGAACTAATCGAGTCAAACTGTGGATTCTCAGATCCCATTCTGTGCCGTAGACGAGAATCGAAAATTTTACCAAAAACTTATCTATCCATGATATATAGAAACGTTTACTAACACTTTGTGTGTCCCTTATCTATATCTAATGGGCAAAGTTCAAACCCCTGACTAGTTATTGTATGGATGTTGAGACTGAAAATAAGGAGAATAATAAATTCCCCTGTCCATCTCTTAACCCATTCTCCAACACTCATTATCTCTTAACACATTTTGCGACCTCATAATTTCCAAGAACTCTACTCGGGGAAGAACTTTTTATTACATTTTAGATCCTTCAACTCAAAGACCCAAAATAAGTAGCTCATAAGTCCAAATCTGGATATCAATGACTTTGTAGAGAGGTTATAATATCCTCTACTATGTCAGAAATCTCAAACCAAATGAATCTTTACACAACATATGGTTGAAACTATAAATACCAGTAGATCTTTGATAATTTACTAGGCACCTGGTTGCGTGAATGTACAGTCATCTTCAGATAAATTAATATGGATATGGACTCCTACTACGATTGCATTGATAGTAGTAGCATAGCCGAAATCAAAAGAACATGGAAGCTAAAGGCTACATGCGAGGACATGTAACTGGGCAGTAGCATCGTTGCGTCTAGACATGCGCATCGCTTTTGAGTTTCATATGATACCATATGATAAGCAAGGAAACTTAGAAGTAAAGTTCGAAGCAAGGAGTATGCCGATCTCCCGGTACAGATAGATAAACTTTGATCATGACTCAAATGTCCCTCGCATGACGCTTCAATCAAGTTCACGAGTAAATTTGACAGAGTCTGTAAGGGGAAGCATTCATAAGATTTCGTCAGGAGTAGGTCTGCTGTACAATGTTCTTTTTGTCATTCGCACATCCTCCTACCCATTTCCAGGCTCTATCTTGTATGGGGCGAACAACTCTTCTAAGTTGCTGTCACGATCTGTGCGGTAGTGCCATTTCAGTTTCTCCCTCAAATCACGACGTCCGATATTGGTCAATTTTGAAACCAGCACATTCCACAATGAACATAAAACGTGAGCTCCTAAAACTGAAAGCAAAGGGGTAAATTGTCAGGCAATTGACAGTTTAAATGCACATAGAGAGAGGAGTTTAGAGTATGAGAATCGGGGGGCATGATAATGCACATTTAAAGAAAGGATGTATGGATTTAAAACAAAAACTGAGGAAACCTGGGGCCCGCAGAGTGGAAGCGTGAGCTTCATTCAAGAGGGCAGTCCGTAGCTAAAACCGTGCGCCTAACTAGTAAAATGTCACTAGCGTCATCTGCCCTCGGCACAGGCTTCTCACTGGCATCCTCAGCTTGGTGCTTCAATTCTGCGCTTATGTTGCTGTCAGTTCCTTTGCTCCCCTGTTCTGGCTTGGCTGCTGGCGTTTCCTGGCTTAATTCATGGACTTCGCCATCCGCTACAGGATCGCGTTTGCTTACCATCGCCACTGTCAGCGGATCTGCCTGCATTTTGTCGTCGGTTTCAGCTTCCCTCGTCACGAGGTAGATTGTTTATATCTACTATTCTGGCAAGATTGAACTCCGATAGCCCTGTTCTCGTAAGCTGCAGATGCTCGAAAAGGGTGGATCCGTTATCCTGCAACTTGAATGTTTAATATTCAAATGGACTAACTGTCGAGCTTATCTCGCTCTCAGAAGCAATTGCGCAGCATTACATCAATACAGGCTCCGACTGATCGTAGTCTTGACCAAATTTTGTAGAGTCCCCTGTGACGCAGTCCTGTTTAGAACATCTGCGTTGAGCAACTTTCGGATGCTAAAAAGACATTGCCTTGTAATCAGTAAAGGTCCAACTGTCGGGATGGAAATAACATAGAGTCACGAGGCACCTTCCTTTCGCAACACGTAGGCAGACTCGCAGCAGTCGACAGGTGGAACCTGACAGTAAGCCTTGCCGAACTGCCAATTGATGGAATCTCAAATGGGATGTTCTAGAGTAACCACAGTATCAAGAGTAGCAACTAATATAATCGGCCCATGTGCCGCTTAGATATGGGTAATACCGAGCCGAAGTGAGTGCACTGAAGCAATACATCACTCAGGACGCAATTTGAAACATGAACTATGAACTGCCCAAAACATGCACAGACGGAATGGAATCACAGTCCTCCAACCACCCGAGCACCATGCACTCTGTAAAAGATAATATCTAAAGCACGATCACCCAAGATTGAACCACACTCACCATGGTTCTCAGTTCTTATATCGTTGGAATCGGGTCATCCAATCCTTATCTCTGAGTTGTAAGAGATAAGGATTGGATTAGATGAACATCATAGATCAAGTTGCATCTAAACCGAAGTCGAAATTAACCAACATCGATATGAACCACCAATCTAAAACCGCCTAAAATTATCATTCTCACTGGTAGTTGACAGTCCTTGTCAACCACCATAGCACCATATAACCTCTTATTGATATGTAACGCACATATAACTGAAACATGTCCACAGTTTTGGAAACTTTACAGTTTTCTTGATGCAGATGGTAATCGAGCTGTCAGTGACAAAGTTATCCTAACGTCTGAGAAAACATCCGATCAGAGAAAGATCATAGCAAGTTGTATCATGAGACGAAATCACCTTGCATCCATATGAACAACTCCTATTGAACCATATCGGACTACGGATAATATCAAGTTGCGGTTAGACACGATTCACATCGATATGGCCACCTCACTCTGAATCATCAAGTCAAGAAAGAAAAGAGCCATGGTCACCAGGTAACCACTGTCGCCAAGTTGCATTACAGAAACATCTATCCACCCTCAAATGAATAAGAGGTACTAAGGGATGAGTCACTCAATGACGAAGCTCAATAACACCATAGAATCTGATGATAAATTTGTAAAGCATAGTATGGCAAGACTAAGTCTTAACTACTTTTCACACACTAATTACCATAAGATGTGTTTGAGTGAGATAATTGTTTGCTTTACAGCATGATTGGTATAAGAATTTATAGACTTGGAACATATCTCATCTCATGTGAAATTTCCATCCACCTTTTATGGCAAATTTGCTTTTAAACACATAGCAAAGAATGAGATCCTATAACCCACTCGACCAAATTAACCGAAGGATCGAGATGATGAAGTATCAATACATTTCAGTTTCAACGAAGATATTGTCTTGAAGCAAAGAGAGAAATTACCTAGAATTGATAGGTCTTGTATGAAGTTTTTCGAACTTCTACAGAGCCTGCCGTAGTGAGCAAGAAGGTGCTCTCACAGCAATAAGAAAGTTTGAGCTTTTAAAAGGAAGATACTCTCCAAGCCGTCACACACTTGAGCAAGGTTGAAATAGGCTACTCTCTCTAACTCGAAAAAAATTGGTCGTCTTCCAGAAGACTGAAATGTAATGTACCAACCTCAAACTTGCTAACAGGAAGCGGAAAAGAAAAGAGAAAGGCGCGCACATAGGATAGCAAAAGATGTGAAGACCCCATCAAAGCCTCACAAGAAGAACCCAAGGGGAAACACGGGGCTAAGCCCAGAAATGTAGAAGAGGAAGATTTCATTCATTTGAATCTCTTCCTTCATAAAACAGAGCAAGAAAAATTGACATTCACTGCCTTGTAATTCCAGATATCCGCACTTAACGAGAGGCATTCAAGGAATATTCATTATATCCTTTGGAACCATTAACCACAAGCTCTTCCTGTGAGTTCACACAGGGTGTGGTGAAATTGACTGCAGAGACCGCAGCAAGCATAACCATTAACTAAAAAGCAAAATTTTAGTGTTCAGGAAGTCACTAAGACTAGTTCCTCAACATCAAACCAACTCCAATATACACTACTCCAAATGTCGAAAATGGAGAACCTGTTAGAGAACAGATCAATGCTCAGCTAAATCCCTGCTGTTTAAGGCATCAAGCGTCTTCCCGGGAATTCTACGTAGAAGCTCCCGAGGGAAGATGCGCAGCAGACTCCAAGCAAGATCAAACGACTGGTAAATGTCACGGGTAGCATATGCGCCTTGTGACACAAACTTTTGCTCGAACTTTTGCTCCAAGAATTCTAAATACAGCAAGTCTTCGCACAGAGCTTCTTCTCCGACGACAGCGTTCATAGCCTGCACATCCTTGCCGATGGCATAATTGGCATAAAGCTGATTTGACACATCTGAGTGATTTTTGCGAGTCATCCCCTTCCCGATAGAACTCTTCATGAGCCGGGACAGAGACGGCAGCACCTTGATTGGGGGATAGATTTATCTGTTCTGCAAATTACGGTCGATGTAGATCTGTCACCTCGGTGATGTACCCTGTACGATCCGGAATTGGATGTGTGATATCGTCATTTGGCATGGTCAAAGATAGCAATCAGTGTAATAGAGCCCTTGCGACCCTCAATTCGTCCCGCGCGTTCGTAGATAGTTGCCAAATCCGTGTACATATAACCTGGATATCCTCGTCGCCCGGGCACTACTTCACGTGCTGCCGAACCCTCCCGTAGAGAGTCTGCATATGAACTCATATCTGTGAGAATGATAGAACATGCTTTCCACACTCGTAGGCATAGTACTCTGCTGTCATGAGAGCAATTCGAGGAGTGATGATACGCTCAATCGTAGGATCATTAGCCAGGTTCAGAAACAGTGTCACTCTTTCCATTGACCCGTTCTCTTCGAAGTCACGCTTGAAGAATTGTGCAGTTTCCATGTTCACTCCCATGGCGGAAAAGACGACAGCAAAGTTATTATCCTCTCCCTCATCTGTTAACAAGTCTGTCTGCTTCTCCAATCTTTTCACCAGACCTGCTTGTCTGCAGATTTGTGCAGCAATTTCGTTACGAGGCAAACCTGCTGCGTAGAAGAGGGGGATCTTCTGACCACGAGCAATAGAGTTCATCACATCGATCGTTGAGATTCCAGTTTGAATCATTTCCTCTGGATAAGAGCTCACTAGGATTGATCGAAGCACCAGAAATATCCAAAATGCTTCTGCTAGAATGGGGGGACCATTGTCAATTGGCTTTCCTGATCCATTGAAAATGCGTCCCAACATGTCCAGTGACACGGGTGTCGTCAAGACCTCTCCGGTGAACTCGATCGTGGTATGCTTATAATCAATGCCAGCAGTTCCTTCAAAGTCCTGAACGACAGCCGTCTCTCCGTCGACTTCAAGAACCTGTCCTCTTAAACTAGTTCCAATCTCCAAGTCTGAGGTTCACGATCTCTTGAAATCTCCGCCCCTTCATCTTGTCAAGAATCACCAATGGACCTGCTACTCCCGTGACAGTCCTGTACTCCAGAAGGGGTTGGCACTCATAGTCTCCCGATTTGCCATCGCTGGCCACCATGTTGAACGATTCAAGTGTACGGATGCATTCTCTCGCTTAGCTGCTACCTCGATCTCCTTGCCTCCCGTTGAGATCTCTGGAGGACAATGTGATTGAGACCCTGAAATACGAAATGTGTTATAGGAGAGACTTGACTACCCAGCGATACAACATGGCAAGGAACTGCTACAGATTGCTATCCCTATCCTTCGATTTCGTCGCATCACTGTACGAATGACCACGTTTCAATTTGCTGAAAGTTCTCCCTACCCTCTCTTACTACTGAAGAGTTCACTCCAAGCACTCCAAGCACTCCAAGCATTAAGGCCACAGCTGTTAAGTATCCTCCATTCCTATAATCAGACTTGATGTACAGAATCTCGAATCTTACTGTGTGTTGAGTATTCATTGACAAAAGAACTATTCTAAGCGCTGAGGTTCCTGTATCTTTGGAGAAGTACGCCCGTCAGTCTGCGTTAGTTAGTTTTCACCGTTCAACTTCATGATTGCAAATTATTTCGTCCGAATTCAATTATTTTTCCATTGCGTCACGAACAAATGAAAATCCTTTGTAATTCCGAACAGTTGGTGACTTATCCTCTGAAGATCCTGCTGCTACAAGATGGCCTTCGCCTGTTCCGTAACCACTGTATCAGGTCCTCGATTAAACCAAGACCTGCGCATTTCGGAAAACAGAGTGTAGTGCATCCTATAGCTGCGTAATGACTGGATCTAATCTTTCAACCGCATCACTCAACAACTAAAGAAAGATGTGTAAGGTCAGGATTAAATGTATGTAAGAAATTTCACGACTCCTCTCTCTGTAGCAATAGGCCTATTTTGGGGCTCAAGCGTGTTTCGTAGAGGAGTGACACGAACAGTATTGGACCAACCAGGATTGGACGTAGTCCAGTGAGCTTTGAGGGCAATCCAGTCATTCGATGTGGATGCAGAAAAGAGAAGAGCTTCAGGAACGGTTGCCACCAGTGACGTCGGTGAAGGAGACAGACCACTTACATGCCTTTCTCCCTTCGAATCGACTGAGGGATAGAGGGGAATTCGTGTCGTCCGTCCGTCATTTAACATAGCAAAACTTCGCATGACACGAACAACTCAAAATAGAATGACTTGTTGGTTCTTTCTTCAAGCTCATGAAGAACTCATGCGGATCCGAACAATCTGGGCCGGGGCAAATTCGGGGCATGGCGCAGGCAATTTGCGCGAAGGGTGGCGAATTTTGGAGACCTACTGAAGATTGGATGAGTTTCCTGTTCTAGTAGTGGAGAAATTCATGCTCGGAGAGCAACGTTTGTCCGTGGATGTATGAATTTGACTTTGAGGAGAAGAAATCATTTGAATATCGATCTCCTCTGTAGCGGTTTGTTGTCATCATCATTATGGTAGTCTCAATGCAGTCTGTGCGCTGCTGCTTCAGGTACTGTGAAGAGTCGTATCTATCCTGAATTCCTGTAGATATGTGGTGATGACACATTAATTGATCACGTCAATTCTGATGTATTTTCTCCTCAATCGCGTGTAGCTCGAGAGAAAGATCTCATCACAGACGCGAAAACATTTCGTTGTGGGCCAACAAGTTCGCTGGCGTGGCGGTTTATTACGCGTCACTTCTTATTGACATGAACGTCAGTGATGATTGCCAGGCCTTTCTGGTGATACTAGTCCAGAAAATTAGGGTTAATTCTAGTAAAGATCCCGCTTTTCTTTGTTGAAATGGAGAGAGGAACATGGCTGAAGTTATTGACTTTTTCTTACACTTATCTGGCGGTACCCACTGTCACTGGACTCTTATGTGTTGCTTTCTGACATTGACCACCAATGAATGAAGGAGGTATTAAGCCCACCTATTTCACGCGGACACCAGGAGTTGAGGAACCTGATTGAATAGAGGTTCCACCGTTCCGAGCTCAGTTTGATCAGCTGATTAATGACCTTTCGTGCTACTCAGATCAGTTTATGGAGAAAGGCGAATTCCTGGAAACCCCGTCGTTCGTTCGCGGCTGGAAGAAGTCAGGAGCACAAACCATATATTGCTCAGATTTCATGGAATCCGACACGCCTACTCTTCTCAGCAGGCACTTCCTTCGCTTTGCACAGTGAAAGAGAAGCAGCAGGAAAAATAAGGGACGAGATGGGCGAAAAGATGCTGCACAGGACTAGTTTCTCACTCTCTTCCGACCTTGTCATCACGGATGACCGAGATAAGGATTTTGTACTGGTCGTTCTAAACTACAGTGTACCTAAGTTCATTCCTACACTCTGGAACCAAGGTAAAATGTTTACTGCTTGATTTCTTGGTCCGGAAAGGTAGTACAGGAATAGCTCACCTGGATGGAATTCACTCGTACCGCAATTGTATGCTACAAACTTGCAGTGCTAGGGAACAATCTTGCCTGTCAGTAGCATACTTTATTTGACAGTTTCTATTGAAAGTTACAATTTTGCGTAGATTGAACCAAGATAGTCGAGTTAGTTTAAATTGGCCAATATCTAAAGTTGTACTGGGGATTTCTATCGAAATCTTAAACAGCGCGGTTGCGTATATGTGCCGACGGGGGAGCCAACCGTATCTACGACGAGTTACCAACATATTTACCTGAAGAAGACGCGGATACCGTACGACGAAGGTGTGCGATTCAATTTTCATCGTCCTTTAATTCCGGCGGCAAACTGCCAAAATCGTACAAGCTCTGCAAATAGTCTCTGCAAATAGGACCGAAATTTAACGATATCAAATTTTCTCGGTGTGTGATTGCCATTCTTATTGACAGGTACAAACCTGATGTGATAAAAGGAGATTTGGACTCTATTCGACCAGATGTTCGGGAGTTTTATGCGAATCTGGTGGGTTCGGCCCTCTCTTCCCACTTTTCGTGGACTTGGTCGCTCGATTCTTCTTTTCAGCGATCCGTCTGCAATAGCCAGCGTGGATTATTAAAGGATACATCATCTCTTCTTTCTCTTCATTCCCTGATCGCTGTTTTTTTTTTTTTTTTCTTCTTCTTTTCTCCCCAGCTTTTGGGTCCTCCTCCAAAATGTGTCTTATACCGTTTGTCAGGTACCTAATGGATTTTGAGACGTGTGCACGATGGAATTGCAACAAGTCCAGAACTTGTTGCAATCAATTTATAAGAATAGTTCCATTGTGTGTTCTGCTGACTTTAATGCTTCAACCGCAAACCACCCTCGGTTCTGTGGGGTTCCTGTGAGTGGGCTTGTACCTCCATCGTCAGGTCTCTGTAGTTGGTTGTCGGCCTATACTTTGAATGGTTTCTCTGTCTACTAGCTTAGTCTGTATTTAAATGCCTGAAGGTCACAGCCTGAATGGGTCAAGAAAGTTCAGCGCAGAAATGCGGACTATCACAGTCCTCATTGCTGCACGGTTTTCACGGGAGTTATCTATCCGTATATTCATGAGAACAATTGATCAAAATAGACATCTTTTAGTATATCCCAAGGGTCTGAAATAAGGTTCCCACCTAAATGTCCCTTGTTCTGAACGAGAGAGGTTTACTTGTACACTCTTCCTCTTCATGATACTCCACTTTGCTCCTTGTATCAGGGGTGTTAAGTATCGGATTGAAAGGTTTAGACAGGTTTAGGTCCAATCTGGGAAACTCTTATTTGGATCACTGTCTACGCAGGTCCTTGCTCATACGGTGGTATACTCCTCTTCAAGTTACCACTTCAGAACCAAGATGACTCTGTGTTTTGGCCCTTGTTTTAAGCGTTCGTGTCCTGCATAGTAGTTCTTCGCTCGACATACTTTGTACTGCTTTTGCTGTTACAGGGTACAACCGTCATCGATGAGTCGCATGATCAAGATACAACGGATTTCCAGAAATGTATTGCTCACTGCAGAAATTCCAATCTAGGTCTATCAGATTTCAAGGTGAGATGATTGCTTTCTTATGCATTTCTGCACATCATACTTGCCGTACATGCCAAATTTGTATGGATACAAGCGAAGTCCATTTTATAGCTTGGAACTTAGTGGCATGTTATTTCTAATCCATTGGAACACTCGTCTCTTGAAGGTCGTCGTTGTGGGAGCTCTTGGGGGGAGATTTGACCACGTGGTTGCACACATTAATGTACTTTATAAGTATCCTAAGCTCCGAATAGTCCTTCTCAGCGATGAGAGCTTGTTGTACCTTCTTCCTAAAGGCTTTTCTCATGAGATCCAGATTAATTCTGCTGTGGAAGGTCCACACTGTGGGTTAATACCGTTCTGTACAACGTCTGAGAGCACTACCACCACCGGGCTCCGTTGGAACTTAAGTGAGTACTCTTTGCAAATGCATAGAACAAGCAGGAATTTTTCCAGGGGAAGGATCACATTTTCAGCTTCTTGGGGGATTGCCCTCTTGATGTAGAAAGAATCACAATAACGGTGCAGTGGTTCTTATTTTGTAAACTGTTTTGCTCTGTTTCCCTTTCAGATGCAACTGGGATGGCTTTTGGAGCGATGATCAGCACGTCAAACATTTTAGATGATGATGTGGTGACAGTGGTCTCAGATACTCCTCTCATCTGGACGGTCTCTATCCGGCAATCTGAGGATGTCCCTCAAACTTAAATGTTGATAATTATGAATTGCTGGAATTGTTCCCATCAACTTCTTTGAAGAAGTCTATTTTCAGTTGTTGACCACGAGATGGTTCGGCCATGGATCGTAGGATGAGGAATTTCGGAATCAGGTTCAAATGATGGCGACCAAGGAGAGTTCCTAAAATGAAGCTCTGACACAAAGCATTGCGCCAGCAGAATTTACATACATAAGTTTCATATACCTGACTTGGCATCATTGCTCATTCAATTTACACCTGGTCCAGGTCGTTGTAGTGAAAGCTGACGCAAATTCCAATAGTGGAAATCAGTAATCAAGATCCCAAAGCGTAATGGTCTCTGCAGTTCAAAGGAGAAATTCAACTACTGAGGGGGAGCGTCTATGTAATGAACATATCTGAACTTCCTAGATATTTCTTCATGGAGAACTGGAATGTTTGGATAAGGGACGTTCCGAACAGAGCTCTTGTACAAGCAGTCAGGGCGGTGGTAAACATTCCTTGGATCTGTACAGGACTTACTTTAGATGTTTCCACAAACATCAGAGAGGTATCTAACTATCTTTAGCTGGAATTGCGTTTACATCTTAACAATAAAGACAGGTCTACCATCGATTCTATCTATTTGATGTCAACTATCAAACCACTCAAGCTGCTTTTCACTTTGACATAATATGTATGTTGCACTGGCTTTTTGTAACGGTTGAAGGTCTTATCCACACTTCTGCAACCCCTTCTGGCTATGCTTGATGGCACACCTTAACAAGTGTACACATGACACCGAAGTCTGTTCTATTCTTTGCTATGATGTACCAAGATTGCTATGATGTACCAAGATGGAAAAAGGTCTCTGTGGGCATCTTACCAATGCAACACCTGATTTCTGCAACGTTGCAGTTTGAGCAGTCCTGAGAAGGTACATGTAAAGACCGGTCTACCTATGAGCCGCCCCTCTCAGGAGTACAACGAGATGAGAGAGCTAAACAGATTTTAAAATCTACTGTATGTCTTCAGAAGATTTAGAAACTCAACTCGGTTCTCGAAGATGAGTTGTCCTATCAGGATTAGCTCACAGAGCTAAGAGAAGTTGACAGGTTAAAATCTACAGTACACGAATAGAAGGATTGTGCATCTCAACTCAGTTGTTCAAAGCCGAGTCCCTCGTTTCCTTACACTCGAGCACGACCGTCAAACGTAGCGGACATAAGACAGGACAAGAGTTCGAAATATTGGATTATCCTCGACGACGAATGACGAGAGCAGGGGAGTATGGCCAGGATAGAAGAAGAGGTGGCGCAAAATGACACAAAAGAAGTTCATTCTGCACCACATCAATGCCGTATCCGCATGACCGTCGTTCAGTCAAAACTTCCCAGCCTGCTAGGACCACTTTCCTGAAATCCACTGTAATCGGAGTAGTCTTGTACTTTTAACTCGACAGAATCTAGACTTTAAAGGCCCAGGCTGACCGACCAGTGGATTTCCTCTTCGGTTTCATGCGTTGCTTTATACAGTGCACACTCTCATGTCTACCTGCAATAATTCATCCGCTCACCGAGTACGGGACAGCTCAGTTTCACCTCTTTCTACCTCGTCGCCTCGAGAGAAAACCCCATCGGCCGTCATTGATTTCACCGTTGCTAGGTTGGATGGATTAATGTTCGTTCGTTCCAGTTTGCCTGTTGTACATTCCACGCCTTCAATTATTACGTCATCAGAAGTTGCAGAACATACACGAGGCACATCGTGTCTCTAAGCAGCGGACGGAGAGAGTTGCAGTGACGGAGGTTTAGTGCACCAGGTATTTCGGAGGAGGAGAGAAGGACGTTCTTCATGGCCGGGAGCGAGAGCAGGTCCATTCCAGTGGCCGGCAGGCAACGTCAGGCCAGATCGTTGCTGTCAGAAAGAAGACCTTCCACCTGTCCGGGGAACGAAAACGCGGGAACGCACTACGGTCGTGACCTGGGGGGTATAGTTGTCAGTTCCCCTCCGTTATCTCCGAGGGAACGGTAAATTTTGTCGCGGGTAAAGTAGGTAATTCACGAGAGAGAGACCGGAGGGGAGTCTGATTGATTTCCCGCGAAAACAGAAGTGCCCGGTGAAGGTCAAGTGGAATGGGAAGTTGCTTTTTCGGGTGTCGTTCCGCCAGGAAACCCACACTTGTTTCTTCCGTATTACCGGGTGTGCGGGTGTGCTTTGCTGGCAAAACATCTGTCTTGCCAGCAAAGCTCAAGTGGCTCCCACGTGGCGAGAAGACGAACTTATACTGGCGCAGAAAAATTGGAAGTCCGAGCTGGAAAATGGTGACGCCGATGTGGCACAATCCTTTGGCGCGCTGAGAAGAAGAGGCGCGAGAGCGCATTCAAACCCTTCCCTCCTCTCTCTCGTCTGTGTGTTTCTCTCTCCCGTCTTCTTCCTTCTTCCTTCCTCCCTATTCCTCTTTGCTTGTGGAGTGTGCTCCTCGCGTCTTTCGCTCGTTCTATCTATCTCACCTCACATGACGAGCCAGCCTTTGAGCTCGAGGTCTCCACCCCGTCCTCCTGTTGTCCCTCTCCGCTACTCGAGCGCAGAGAGGAAACGCAACACCTCGTCGAACGCCGAGTGTTCGCCCCGAGTGGAGGCCGATCAAGCCTCGGAAGCTTGAACGAGGAAAAGCTTCAGACAGTGCTCGGATGATGGCGTACTGTAGGCAGGAATCGAATGGACTAAGGCAAGGAAAAGTAAAGGTGGGAGGAAGCAGAGGAGAGTGCTGAGAGGAGGATCTTGGTTAGGGTTGAGATTGGCAAAGGAGAGAGGTTCTTGGAGGTGTAGAAGAGGTTTTCAGAAGAAGAGTTTATTGTTTGAGGCGAACTCGAGAGGGGGAGAAGTATGAGTGATCCCGAGGCTTGTCAAGAAGTGGCTGCTTAAGGTAGATTGTAGTTTCTCTGCTCTCCTCCTGTAGTAGTGTAGACACGTCAATGCTTTGAAGTTACCGGTGGTTGTCGGGTGTATCGGAGGTTGTGCTTCGTCATGTCTGCCACCTGCTCGAACCGCTGAGTATCTCGCCTTCGTTATGCACTTCTATGGTTGCTTGGGGTTGCTTGCTGTGCACGATAGCCGATTTGTTTGGCTAATTTCATATCTCCACGGGTGTGTGGCGGTGCATTAAGTGCGCGCGTTTCCTCCTACTTACTGTTGTCAACAACGCAAATTTGGACTCTCGGGGTATTGCGGTGTAGTCCAGGGTCGTCTTCCGTCATGGGGATGTGTCACAGTACTTGCAATTTTACAGCAAAGCGGTGCTAGGAGCACCCTTGGCCGAACAAAATTATCAAATTCCCGTATCTGCCTCTTGGAGCATGATAGCGGTGAAGCTCAGGATTATTACTATGAGTATCAGTGATCGGTCGTCTTGAATTTGTGGAGAAGGTAGACGTTGTAGCCAGGGAGGGAAAGACTTTTCAAGCCTCTGTCAAACATTCTATGCCGTTAAGGCGAGGTAATTCTGGAACGAGGCCTGCCTACCGCCCACAGCATGGAAACAACTCCATTCAGCCTCAACAACAGTTATCTATGTACCCACCAGCCTCCCCTGCCTTCGCACTATCTGAAGACTATCACCGTTTCCATGAAGCAGGAGCTGCACTTGACAATCAGGGTGCAAGCGGAAGCCTCCCTCATCCAGATGTGACGGTCAACAGGTTCCCGGTATGAAATCTGAATCATCTCTTTGGTTGAGTTTGTTAAGTGGTAGTATCTTTTCGTGAGGGGATTACCCTAGTTAGGTGTGTAGCCCGAAATGGTGGATAAGATCCCAATCGAATTTTATCACTCTTGATTATCCAGTAATTGACACTTAAATCAATTGGATAAGAGGTCGCCTAATGACGACTAAAACGGAAACTGTGGGACCTTTCTATCATAGTCCAATCATGGAATCGCCTTCCAGTTGAAATACTGAACCATCCGCACCTTAAATGGAAAGATAGAGGTGGAATATAGGAACAGAACTTGAAATACGGTGTTCTTTTCGACTCGAAGATCGCTGTTGATCTATATTGTCAACATACGACGCCAGGGATTCTATTGTAGCCTACTTGGATTTGGCTCTTACAATTGCGAGTGAAGATCCGATTATCTGAGAAGCTCACTAAAGCCCATTCCTTAGTCTGTACAGTATCTTATTGCACCTCAAGGTAGCAATTTTTATATATAAAATCATTCGCCTTGATCACATCGTTGTGTTTCTGAAGTTCATTCTTTAGACGTAAATGCTATCTCACGCAAGATCTGGTTCGTGCTCTCGATCGGGGCCTCAGCTTGGGAAGCTACCCCATGCATATCGAAATTAGCATATCTGGCCTCTGACTCTCATGTGCTTCACTCGCTACGTATTATCGCTTTAAAATATGGTATATACGCGCATTATTTATATGGGTTAGAATTTGTCGTCCTTCCAGGGCTTTTGCTGGGGTGTACACTATGTGCGCTGATCCAAGTATCTCTATGATTACACTTTTTACATAGAAGGTGGCTTTTCAAATCTACTTTTTCCTTACCAGAGTTGCATCTGCCCTGCGTTCATGTGCCGCAGTGTATAGATGAGTTCAGTGTCGAAAGAACATTGCATAAATAATCTGAAGCACAAGTGAAGCCTCTTCTCCCAGCCGGCTCCTCACAAGCACCTCTAGTGGATGTTTCAGATTCCTTCTTTTACAGCTGTTGACGATCGCCCGTGACGAGAACTCTACATTCTGTATGCTAATACTGCATTCATTACAAAGAATCACCAGTCTCATTAGCATATGTCATCGGTTCCCGGAGGAGCCAGATAGCGTCGGCGATTGAGACCATCGGCTAGGTGGACTTTCTCCAGCCTTCCACTCTTTCCATGTTGCATAGGCTTCGTATATGAAGCAAGGTCTTGCTTACCTGGCGGATCTGAGGTACCCAGCGGTCAGTACTTGAGTGCAGTTTCACTTTTGTTTCATCATCGGTAACCAGTTATACGTGCCAATGATAGTTGTGGCTTTAGGTGCCCCATCAGATGTACTGCAACACAGTGCCGGGGAACCACTATATCGCATCTCGTAGCTTTGTACATTGTGTGATGATGCCCACCGAGGATCCTCTTTAATCCTGCCAAAAGACTAGCATTCGTGCAGTTGAGGGTACGGATCGGTGTGTAGTATTTCACCATCCAGGTGTTTACAAGCCCTGACGGTCTCCACAAACAGGAGGAGAAAGTCTTGCACAATATCTCATTTTCTCGTCGTCGCTCATGCTGCCAGTAGTGATGCTATCCCTCGCAAGCAAGAGTAGTTTAAACTTGTCGTTGGACTTACTCTCGTGCAGTTCACTCCCTGCACTTGACATTCAATGTTTCTCTAGCGGAACTGGCCTCCTTGTGAAACTTATTTTGTGTGATTCTTTGATTCTTTGCCACTTTGTTTATTTGTCAAATTTAACGAGTTTTACTGCAAGGACATCTGGTATATCGCCCAGTTTATGTTGAACTATTCAAGGCTAAAATATGTTTACATTGGATTGCAGGATTCTGCCCATCATCAATCTACAAATTCTACCTGTATGCAGGATGCCAAGGTTAGCCACTGATTGGAAGGCAAGACAACACTGGGCTGTACAATGTGACCTAAGTATCTTCGTGTGTTCTCGGAGAAGAATTGCCTCGGGGGCAAAGTGACCCACTCATATCTGTGTGGTCCTCATAGCATGGTCTCGTATCTAATGCTATTTGGTTTATGAATGTTTTGGCTGGTTTCAGCTCTGCTTTCTCGTGTGTCTGATGGCTCTTATTGCGAGATACGTTAACTAAATAGATCATGATTCTATGCTAGTACCAAACCAATGCACTGCTAGCTTGACACAAGTCTTTCCTGGAAACACAGGGAAGGCGGAAATCAGTAAATAATGATCAGGAGATGGAAATAAATGGCTGGTCATCCGGCAATGGGTTCGCCGGAGGGGCCGATGCGAGTCCCCTTCCTACCCCTGGACCTAAGCGTGGTGGCCGTGTCAAGGTAGGCAGGCAGCTGAAGAATGGACCGCACACACCTGGGGGGCCTCCTCGCATCGGTAGGCAGACCTGACCTCTTTTCCCTCTCAAGTTGGATAGCCTAAGTCTGGACAGCTCCTTAATATCGATCCCGGTCTAGTCAGTGCATGTCTTTAGACCAGTTTTGTCTGTGCTCCGCTTACTGCTATTTGGAATTTAAGATGTTCTTTGCATGTGCTTAATCGAGCGTCTGAATGCAAGGTTTTAAACGTGCGACTCCATATCCAGGTTCCCCCACAAGCAACGCACCCACTCCAAACAGCACCTGTCGCTACGACAATTCTCTTGGTAATTGACTTTACAAGCAGCTACTAAATGGAATTTTTGGAATTCTTAGGACCTATTCTTAGGATTCATTACAACTGCTTTCCGCTTCGGGTAACCTCTCTCTAAGGATCATTACTCACTTAATATCTGTCTCGGGAAGGCCTGCTGACGAAGAAGTTCATAGACCTCATCAAGCAAGCAGATGACGGCGTCCTGGATCTCAACAAGGCGGCCGATACGCTTCATGTGGGTAGTTTTCGTTCTGGCTTCAGCGGTGGGAGTTCACTTAGTGTTGTTGTTTCCTAAACCTTGTTTCGCTGCATCATCGGAACATGTCTGGAAGTTTTACTGCGTTTTGCGCCACTTTTCGTCATCTCCCAATGGAGTCAAGTTCTCTTTCTCCTGTCTCACTTCCATAGTTTCTATCAAATGTTCCTATCACAGGTGCAAAAGAGGCGTATCTATGATATCACCAATGTTTTAGAAGGAATTGGTCTGATTGAGAAGAAACTAAAAAATCGCATCCGCTGGAAGTGAGTAACTGGTCAAATCCTGGAGTTGTACATTACTAGAAGTCTTGGTCTACTTGACTTTTGCGTCAGCACGCGTATCCTGTTGATTCTTGTTTGGACACTCCTTACATTTTCATAACACACCATCACTGCAATGAACAGAGGTCTTGGCGTTCTAAGACCGGGTGAAGGAAAGGATGATGCTACAGCTTTACAGGTATTTCTTGTTTCTACTAGAAATTGCTGTCTATGGCTGCAGCTTATATATCTTAACCCGTCCATATCAGAGATGTCTGAAATACCGGTACTAAATCTAATTTATGAACCACATAGTTGCACTTAGCCATTACTCTATTCCTCTCCATATCGCATAGCCTTCCTTTGTTGAACTTAATCTAACATTAATATGTCAGTGTGGGAATAAATTTCTCAACCTATTTTATGTAGCTACATATGTCAGTTTGGAATTGTGATTTTCAAAAGGCATTACTCCAAGAATCCTGCTATAACTAGATAGACTCATGAGCTTCCCCAGAAAGTCTATTCCACCATCACCCTGTTGGTAGTTTTCACTCTTTTCTCTTATCCTAGTTCGGTTTATAGTGTGTGGGCTTGTTTCGCTTAGGTAGCACTAGTTAATGCGACGTGTCTGTGCGACATACATGTATATGCTTGACCACTCGTCGGGTATAAGATGTTGCTTTCAAACCGAATGTCTGATTTGCAGGCTGAGATCGAGCACATGCTGATGAAAGAACGAGAGATGGATGAGCGCATAAGGTGTGTCTCAAGACCTTGGATCAGAAAGACTTTCTTGTGCAGCTTCATAGGATACTCTAGCTGAATAGTAGCTGTGGCTGGATTCATTATGTGACATTTAGAATCATGTATCCATGATGTCGGCACGCATGCATAACTTCAATCTACTAAGGTGATTCTCGTCTCTGGTCGTAGTCAAATGCGGGAGAAGCTGCGAATTCTCAGCGAGGATGAAACCAATAAGCAGTATCCAATTGAAACTGGTCATTGTCTGACCTAGCAGTTGTATTTTCAGTATAAACCGATTATCGTTTCCTGTGGATGAGGTTATTCCTAAGAGGGCCATGATATTCAAAACTACCATGTTCTTGCAATCTTAACCCTTACAACCATCAGATGGCTATATGTGACTGAAGAGGATATCAAGAATCTGCCGTGCTTTCAGGTGAGTTATTAAAACAGATATTATTTCCCCTTCCTGCCCACACTTCCTGCATTCGATTTAGCAGGTTTCTCGGAGATCCAGTTTATATACACTGTATAATGGAGATCCGCACGTTATCCTTTATGAGAAGTTTAGCTCTCCTTGCGCATTGTCCAATATAACGGATATCGATTGAGTCGTCACTATCCAGTCATTAAAACCTGCGCACTCCTGTCCAGAATGGTCCTTGACCACTTATTCCAGCTTTTGTCCAGTACATAGTAGGTCAGTCGTCAAATAATAGACTAGATCTTCGTACCATCTATTGCTCCACCATACTGAGCCTCCTTAGGTCTCAGGAGATCCTAACTTCTGTCTGAAAACTGGTTTGCAGAATGAAACCCTCATAGCCATCAAAGCTCCGCATGGCACGACGTTGGAAGTTCCCGATCCGGATGAGGTACACCCTTCTTTCTTTGTCACGCAGATTATCATTTGCCGATGTTAATTGTTTGTAAATCAGGAGGCCCAATCTAACTCCCGTGCATGGATCACAGGCCGTGGAATATCCTCAGAGGCGCTATCAAATATTGTTACGGAGTAACATGGGGCCCATTGATGTCTACTTAGTGAGGTATATTCGGGGTGGAGAGAAGAGAGTGAATTCTGCAGTAGTTTTCCCAGAAATACTGCAGGATATCCCACTACCTTTTCTTCCAAGAATTTGTCATTTGGACAATATTCCTCGAAGAGTCAGGGGTATAGCCATACAAGTGCGTAAATACTATGTCTACATTGCATGTCTTTTAAACTTCTCACGGAGAATGTCTGTTCTCTTCAGTCGATTTCAGGAGAAGTTTGAGGAGATGAACAATGGAGTCCAGCAGCCTATGGAGTTGTCTGAAGGACATTCCGGAGTCCCACATTCCTACGTTGCAAACGCCATCATGGATAGCGATCAAGATGTGGAACGTTGCGTGACAGATTTGGGACCTGCAAGTCAACCAGAAGTACCCTCGCCTCACACGGATCCGGAGAGTCCTCATGACTTTGTTGGTGGGATCATGAGAATCATGCCTGCTGAAGTGAATGTAAGTTTTTACATTCTAAGGGCATATTGGTTCGGCATCATTGCTTTATTGGCGAATCGATTTTACTCCAGTTGGGCTACCGGATCTGGTATTGAGTGACCCACCTAAATGATGAATGCTGCAGACGGATACGGATTACTGGTTGCTGTCCGATGCGGGTGTGGGCCTCACTGATATGTGGAGGAGTGACCGTATCCTTTTGTCAATTTCTATTTTATGTTCTGATAGGCGTTCCGTAAGTACATTTTGGAAGGTCATTGAAAAGTGGTCTAGCTGAGAATATAAGGGCAAACTTATTGTCATGATGTTCAGTGGATTCCTAGTGTACTTTTGCACTAGTAGCTCCATGGTTTAGCCTTGACCTGATGACAGCTTCGAATGCCATGTGGGACGAAGTGGTAAAACTAAACCCAGAATTTGGGATCGGGGAGGATTCCCCCGATCCCCAAACTCCTCCTTCAAATTCTGGTCACGAGTCCTCCACTTGATTAAACCCTTTCGCCTGCGTGCCACCCTTTGTGATATTTGTCACAATTATGTATTGTCACAGGAGGCCGAAGGCAGCCTGTTCATGATTTTGACTCGCCCTTCCTCCGAAGAGATTTTCTCTTGCCGCAGCCTACATTATTTGTACATTATAGGAGAATCCTGTCTACGAGCGTGGATCATATTCATGGCTCGATGTGTGAGCCCATTGAGGAAGGTGTACTGTAAAGCTATGGGAGCAACCACAACATCTTCGGAGACATCATTTTATGTACGGGAGTTAAGTAACTGGCGCTGTAATTGCCGAGAGTGAAATACTAACTTACAGCATTTATGCATCTTTCAGCAATAAAAATGTAGGTCATTGCCTAGAATAGGCTGGTTAAGATCATCAGACCCCGCCCCAGCCAGCAAGTCCTCTAAGCAGCGACAGCCTGCCATTCTACCAAAGACAGTCTTTGGTTCTTCGGGTTCTTCAAATAAAATCTCCGCAGCAGGCAGCAGCCAAGTCAGTACTAGGAACCTGAACGATTCTGAAAAATGGTTGAGAGCTCAGGTTTTTGGTGTACTCGGCAAAAGCAATTTTTGGATTGAATACCGGAGATGGGCGCAACTTTCTCACGAATCTGTGTATGCGACGTGTGTTCATGTTTTGTACTTCCCAAATGGTCGTCAGTTCTCTCGAGACCTGTAATTCAAGTTGATTTTCATGTGCCGAGGTCGTAATCAAACGACATGTACGGTACTAGCGTTGAGGGCATTCTCCATCTCATATTAGGCCCTCAACCAGGACTCTCCTGAACTCTGGCAGTTCTCTGTTTAGTATTGCTTGTAAGCACTTCGCATAATAAATCATAACTGGGTGGAATCGCCCGACGCTTTGTTCTGCACTCGCCACGAAGATTATGGGCATCGTACCCATCTTTCGTCTTGAACGAGGAAACATTACTCTTTAGAAACACTGATCAGGGGCAGAACTGTCATTCTCACGAAACCTACATATATCGTCATGCAATCAAAAGATGTTGCAAAGCGTTTGGTTCCGGAGTGTTTCGAGGGCTTAAGACTGAAATGGACGAAACTTCATTCTGTCGATCAAGGTGTAGCAGCGAGGCCAATTGAACTCGCTATACTTTCAGTCGAAGAGGCAGATTCGTCAGAAGTACGCGGCTAGGAAACCTTGTTACAAGGTTTCTTACGCTAAACACAAGTAACAGTAACTTTTTCTGGTATTGGACTGTCCTGCAGAAGGGTAACGACAAGGAGTTCGGACGTGTGTTATGATAAGCTTCTAGTTGGTATGCTGACTCTGGCATGGTTGTTCATATGAAAATCCTTACACACGTCTATGGTCGTACTCATATTTGGTCCAACAGATGAAAACAAATATCACGGTTGTGATTTAATGAATGAGTGAATCTGTGTGAGCCAAGTCATTTACCTGAAACTGATGCTCCTGACTCAACTACATCTACTATTACACTGCTCTGATGCCAAAAGGAAAACGGTGGCCAATGTGTCGTGAGCAAGAATTGATCGCACCATTCACTTCTTATGACCGAGGAGTGGTAAAAGTAGTTCCTTGTTCCACCGCCCTTCCCGATCATCGTAGAGTTATGCAGCTTGTTCAGTAACAAGCGAATATTCTACGAACCCAAGTGGTTTTCTTGGAGCCACGGATTCTCTGCCTTCTGACTGTTAGAAGACAGTAGTCAATATGATCTAGTCAATACCACGAACAAGTTCACGTGCATATCATAGGGGCAAGCGTTATATCCGTTGGGGTCATAGTATAATGGGATTTGTTGTACTCCAAAACATGTTACGAATTGAATTCAGATGCATGCTATGAAAGTCAAACCATGCTGGGCCGGGGATCATCACATAGGAAATGCATGGAATCCACGATAAATTCTTTCTTATTCTGTTCATTGCAGACGCACCCAGTAGACACACCAACTTCCATCTAAGCCCTCTGGTAACCTCATCGTTATTCAATGCACTGCAAAGGCACTGGGTAGATCTTTAGAAAAGCAAAGCTGTGGTATTGCACTTTGGTTCTCAGTACAGTTTAGGTCGTCCTGGAAAGATTGGTAGTCTGCTCATTCAAGTTATGATTACCAGCTTAACGCCAAATTAAGGTGGCCAATGAAATGAGGATAGAAACCAGCGTCAGGCCAGTAAGCAATGTGTCGGTATCCACTTGCAACTTCTAGTAGGATAAACTGCAGCTCGTTTTAAGCACGAGCCTTGAAGTGCACTCCGGATCTCTCTTTGTCTATAGCTCATCGCCCCCAAGCCTATATCACCTAACTTTTCCAACCCTGTATAACTACCTGGAAGGAGCCAACAGCCCTGATTTTCATTTGTAAATCCAGTAGCTAACGAACCAAAATGACTTACAAGTATCAGGTAAATATAGCTGGATATCCTTGTCAGTCCTAGATGAAGTCGAAGGATCTGTTCAAAACGGAGGCGGTCTTGCTAATTTACAGGATACACCTGCCCAAGAAGTTTCAATACTCATCCCAAACACATGCCAGTCACAAGAAAAAGCTGTTCTTAAAGAATTCGGACGGAAAAGGATCCAAGTCGGTGAGGATGTGATACACGCAATATACTTTTAACGATCTAGCAATTGTGAAGTGGAGTTCGAAGGTCAAATGACCAAAACGAAAGCCCTGGTAGAATGCTAGAATAGATTGAAAACATTCCTGAACCATACTTCTCAAAGTAGCATCATCACTTTGCCAGGCGATGGACACCAATCGAAGGCACTCGTCACACTGACAGTACCAAACCGAATCCTCACCATCTTGTGTCGCTGCGTACTATGAACAAGAGAAGGATACAGCAGCTCGGCATCACTAATACCCCCCTCCAAGGACAGTACACCTTTTAGACAAGAATGGGGAAGAACAAAGAAACACCAAAACGTCTTCCAGTAGGAAATCTGGTATTTGACTTGGGCGCGAATGACAAAACTCCTGACAGTAGAGAACTGCAGAACTACTGGGACTACTGGGTGGACTGAGTTTAGCACGAAACGACCGGGTTCAAGTGAAATATGGGAAGGACAGCAAAATTTCTTCTTGAAGTTTTGTCCTATCTGCTCAGAACACATTCTATCCATCCTTATGAACTCCTCCTGCTTGGCTACCACAGTACAGTATTATACTTCCTAATCACTTATGAAATACTATAGCGACCAAGTAGACCCGTGCGATATGGACACTCTCAAATTGATCGCTGCAAGAGGTTGTGTTCGATAGACACAGAAAGCCCATGAACACGTCACACATCTGGCATACACTCAAGTATAGCTGGACGAAGCTAAGATAGGTGGAAGAGGACCTGCGGTCAAGACATGTGGTAGCACGAGTTGGAGTTCTGTCGGAGAAGTATATCTCTCTACTTCCAGGATGGACTCAGTATTCCCAAGGATTAGATTTAGAAACTCAAATCTAGAGCTTCTTCTTTTCTCTTCTGCATGAGAGAGTCAATGAATTAAACATTGTAATAATTTACATCGTCCACGGCGCCCATGGTGCCCGGGACAACTCAGTCACCATTTCACGTATGTACAAGCGACCTAGATGGGAATTCCAATCAAAGTCAAATGTGAAATTTTTACTTCCCCATACTTTCTATAGCGCTAAGTGCCATCAAGTACTTCACGAGACTATCCACTACATTTCTACATCTCTAATTTCTACATCAACCCCTGTCGTTTCGCTAAACCTCTACATGGTCAGGAAACTGCATAATCTTACTGAGTTCATGGAATACTTTGGGCAGTTTTCATTCGTATCAAACTCTCGCATCATGCACAAATGAAAGAGTATTTCATCAACACCAGTTGAATCACTCTACCTATCGACGTCACATCCTTTGGAACTGATTCTAAACTAGGCATTCTATTCCATGAGGCAGGTATTTCAACCAAATTAGTTGTATCTTCACACTTGGTGTTTCTTGTACTTGATAAGCTCCTTGATCTCTGTGTGCGTCTGCTTCAGCCGTGCCCAATGTTGCCGTGTGTGATGTTTTTTAGGTTTACATTCAGAAATGAGCATTTCAGAATGGGATTATCACTGACTGGAACTGCCTGCCATGGCTTTCCAGCCCTAAACCTCGTGTCCTGGTGGACGAAGCAAGACAGTTTCAGAAAAAAGAGAAAGACCACAACGGAAAACCGTTTTCCAACGGTGCCTTACCAGGTCCAGACAATCCAGAACTCTTAACAGTAGACACAGTATCAGACATATGCATACCTCGGGGAAACATTGAGGGCCCAACCGTTGTGAATAGAAAAATGAACAAGGTGATCTCATGAGCATTCAGCCCAATAAAGCAACCTTATTACCAAAACGAACAGGAGAAGATCAAGTTCGAAACAAAGCTCATGCAAAATGCCATCAGCGCACATTTCGAACCAGACAGCGAAACCAATCAATGCATGAGGTTGAATGCAATACCACGTCATCATCATCTCGCACAATTTCCATCCAAAGTAGGTTGAGAATTACCAGTTGTTCCGTTGCGTGATTGCCTATCCTGAGCTCTAACTTGGAATAAGTCGTCTACCATTGTCTCTACTTCCTCTGCCGAATACTTCATGTACTTGGTGCTGACTCCTTGGTCCAAGAAACCCTTGTACGCAGTGGTATAGCTTCTGTACGCTGGAACAACAGCCTGCGTTACTGCCAACTCCACCCCTTCTCTCAGTTCTTCGTCAGGTATTACCCACCTGGAGTGCTTTAGGCAGGTCTCATCAAAACAGGCAGTAAATTGTTTAAGTCTCGAGCGAACGAGTTCGCGAGTGGTTCCCCTTCCTCCGCTCGAAACTGACAATCCATCTCTTTTGAGTAAATCCAGCATCTTTCCCCAAGTCTCCCTTTGGTAGTTGAGAGTATGCTGCCTCACCTTTCCCCTACAATCCTTTACCCAAGATTCACCCAACAATGGACTCAGTTCACTGTCCTTTGCACGAGTGAGCATGTACCAGAGATTATTCATCATGAAAATATGCCCCAGGGTGGGGTCATCATAGGTTTTTGCTTGCTTCTGTAGATGCTTCTCCAGTGATTGCATCATTCTTACAATCCCCACAGACAGCCATTTCTCATCACTTTCTTCTGCTCCTCCTGCTCCAGCTCCAGCTGCTTCTGCTTCCGCCCTCTGGTAAACTCTTAACACCTTAGACATAATAGGTCCATAGAAGTCGCTAACCAAGTACTTCACATAGTTGACGACATAACTGCACAGACGAGAACGTTCTCCGTTCAGAGGAGCATCACCAGGACCATCTTCCACACTCCTTCCAAATTCTGTCAATGTTTCACTCGCTCTAGTCACGATCTTTTTCTGCAGCTCCCTGGCTCGAATCCGGATTTCTCCACAACCCACATCTGGACCCTCAAATACCTCAAAAATGCTGGGCAAAAGATGCTCCATTGCCTCGTACATGTCCAGTAATTTGAACAGCTTGGCTGGAGCAATCTCGCTCAGGGCTACACCTTCACCAAATTCCAGAAACGGAAGGAAACCACCAGTGACTAGCTTTCCCCAACACCTAATCCACTTCTCTTTCTCCACCTTACTAAATACACGAGTACACAATCTGCGCTCGCTCTTGAACAATATTCTACAAGCTACCTCAATGTCCTGAGTCCACGATGCTATCATACCCTCCAACTCCTCCCAGGGCAACTTGTCGATCTTTCCTGCTGTGGAATACCCCAAATAATCTGCATCTAATCCTTGCAAACTTGCTCGTATAGCAACGAGTCTGCTCTCTCTGTAGATTTCCAACAGATTATCTGTCCATTTGTGAAACAGCGTCCTTTCCACGATGGTCTGCAGCTGCTCTGATACTGCAATTGGAAGAATAGGAGGTAAGCTCACCGTTTCAGGTTCTTCGTTTCCGTCTGCAGAGACAGATTCTTCCACAGGAGGAACGGCGTCCGGTAACGTCATGGGTCCACTGTTTTCTAGCAGCAGTCTTTTGAACTCGGTATCCAGCTTAACCAAAGCAATCTCCAGAAGACCCATGTCGTAATTCCGTCCCTCCTCAGAATTCATATCCTGTAACACACTAGCTAACTTTTCATTCAACTGGTACATTCTGTAATTGTCTGCTGTCTTACTGTTGGCTATATAGCTCACTGCATCGCTGATCCATTTAACCGCTCTAAGACAATTTTCAGATAAGTACATCATGGCCTCCTCAAGTTGAGACAAAGAAGCTAGGTACTCAGCCAAGTCCAGCCTTGGATCGCCCTTGAGAATCCGTTCTAAACCTCGGATAATTTCAAAGGTCTGCAGAACCCTCTCTGCAGGCTCAGAAGCTTTATCTATTTTGGCTCCCAGGCCCTTTTGTAGAAGTGTTTGAGCCTGAAGCGGCTTTATGGCTGCTTCGAGAGCAGGAAGGCTGTCGATCATGCCTTGCAACCTCATGTGAGATTTATCGATCGACAGGGCCATCTCTTTGGTCTTGTCCATAGTCCGCATCAGAGTGGCTCGCGCAGCCAGCAAGTATCTAGCATCCTCATCCGCCGCAGCTCCTCTAAATCGTCCTCCTGAACTATCCAGCCCCATCTGTAGTTGTAAAAGTTGTTGCTGCTGTTCTGAGCTCCTTCTAGCGAGAAAGCTGTGCTACCTGTTTCTCCTCAAGCTAAATCCACAAACGACTGATGATGGCCGCTGCTTTGTCACGATGGTACTTCCTCATTCCTTCCTTCTTGCTTTTGCACTTCCTTCCCCAACAAACCATCTCTCTCTCTAAAGTTCTACAACTTTCTCGTTTTTCCAGGCATGAAACTCGCAATCTAATGATGCGATTGCTTTTCACAAACACGCGCACAGCCTTTTCCTGTGCGGCGTCAAATTGAGAAGAAGACGCTCCTTCGTTTGTTGAAACTTCACGAAATTCTACCACTTTCCCTCCATCGAGTCCATCTTCAAAGCTCGAATGTTAGACAATTTCATGGCAGACATGACAAGAATATCACGTCTCGAGAAGCAGTCTTCCTGTTGCAGATCCAACTTTCCAAGTGACATACACAACGCGCATCCTAAGGAGCAAGTAATAAAATGAGAATCCCCACTGACAGAAAAAGTCTCCGATATACAAGTGACAAGAAAGTACAAGAAGAGACGGAGGAAAAGAAAGTCAAAACATGAGGATCGGTCTTTCTCCTTTCCCAGTCGAACTAACGCTGCGCAACAGCACAGAACTCGCTGTTGACTGGCGGGGGCAAGAGAAAAAAAGCCAAGCAAGGAGAAGAAGGAGACACTTGTTGACTGAGTGAGTGGGCAACAATATCGGATTCCCCTGTAGTGCTCCCAATTCCACTCATGCGGGACTGGAAATGGAGGGAAGAATGACGAGCCGCGGAAAAACGCGGTGGGGGAGGGGAGGAACCGTGAAAGTTCTTGGAGTCCTACAGTAGGCGGAGTGTGCCAAAACTCTCCTTCGAGCAACTCAAGAGGTGGGTACCTAGAAGAAGAAAAGTGCCACAACGCGGTAGTAGGAGTAGCAGCAGCAGCAGCCCAACAGGCCACCTTTCCGTTTCCTTGTCGAAATGGGCCTTTTCGTCCTTTGAGGCCACCACCACTACTCACTGTACTTTTACACTCTTCCACACACATTCATCTCATCATCACTCCCTTCTCCTCCGATCTTGCTTGCTGTCTGGGTCAGTAAAAGAAAACCAGAGAACACTTCTCGGGTGTGTATATGTGCCGCCGTGGGGGTCGGAACACTACAGTCATATCGGAGGAAGTAAAAAACATGACGCTTTCAGCGTACTCCACTCCTCACTCACAAGAGAGCTTTGAAAGGAATTGTGCAGCCGCAGCAGCAGCAACAGTAGCTCCTCTACTACTTCTACTACTACTCCGGTGGTGATGAGCAGTGTCGTCTCGCTCTTCAAACAACAGCAAACAGTTGGCCTGACAACACTGTAGCTTTAGCAGGTACAAACTTCGTGTTCCGGGGAGAGATCGGTCTCCTCCGGATGGGAACTCCATCATGAGTTTCACTGTCCTTCACTCTCAACACAAGCAATCCAATCCACTCAGCTGCTCGTACAGTACAGGCTCGAAGCCAGTCCCAACTTCCAACCGCCCATCCAGGCAGCATCCAGCCATCCAGCAGCCACCCGGGCCCATACGCAAATGCCGTCAAGTAAGTAAGACTCTCCTCCTCCTCCTCCTCCTCCTGGGAACAAGAGTACGTATCATGAAGCGTCATATGTCAACCACTTGGTTGACTGCAGCAGCAGAGCTGACCGCCCCCATTGTTCGCTGTTCGCGCTATTCCGGCAACTTCTGCAGTTAATCCCGGCCTGTTTAGGTGATTTCTGGCGTCTCGCCAGAATGCAGAAGCATTCCCGTGAAGTCTAGGAGAAGAACCCGGTGGATATCATGCTTTTTTTGCCCGAAAGCTGGCAAGTCCTCCAACGCATCATCTCCGCGATTTTCTTCACTTTCTGCTAAGTTCCATCACACCTGGTGCACAAGCACTCGTTTTCTCGTGCTAATTTGTGGATTCCAACTTCATTAGCAGCTGGCTGGCTGGCTGGCTGCTCTCTATCCTTCCCACATTGTTTTGGTTTCTATTTCCGTTGCGATGATCGTCGTCACCCATGTGGTTTGCACTGCGTACGATTCTCTCTGCTGTCGCAGTCGAATGGGCAATGATTGATTGATTACGTTCAAGATCAGGAAGCCTTCGATTTGGCGATTGGATAGCGAGCTCCTTTATAGCTTTTTCTTCCATCACTTTTCTCGACATTTGTCATCAAGGCGTGACGTTCTTTTGGATAAATGTTTTAGAATGTTAGATCCCTCTCCTTTTTCATGATGAATAATCATTATTCTATACAGTTTCGTGATCCCCTCGTTTCGTAGTTGCGAGACGAGACAAGAAAGGTGTATATATATAATGAATAAAATCCCCTTCACTACTGGAGCAGATTGCCATGAATCGATGGTCTCTGTGTTGGTCTTCAAAGGCAGGTTATTATGTTGAATTATGCGATCAAATCATCTGCTGCCAAACCTCACCTCATGGGCTCTCACTCAAAGGTTATCTGGTCATCGACGGGGCGAGAAACAACGGACATCAACTGGTAAGTTTTATGTCTTGGAAGAGATCAAGCACCTTGAATCAAGTCCGAGAATCATGAATTGATGTACTACAACCAAAGTGGATGCTGTAGGGCACGATTCAAGGTCAAAGAGCAGATTGCAAAATTTCTGTTTAGTCCCACGCTCATAAATTTTCTACCCAAGAAGTCACGAGAATCAACCCCTTAGTTTGCCCATGCTCTACTCCACTATCCATGCTATAAGGTGGGACACCTAGGCTAGTTTTTTAGCACCAACAGGATTGTCTATCCCCATGTTGGAGATTCGTGTTTTTCTTTTTCTCTTTGCATTCTGTCCTAGTTTTCTCTCCTACAAGATTGTATGCCCCGCATGCTCCTGAATCGGGTTTCACTCTCCTCTTTGCTTTCGGTACTTGTATTGCCTTTGGTCAAGTGCTCCTTAGAGAAGCTAGTTTGTTTGGAGTATCATGCCATTTGTAGCATTGCACCTAGATTGCTCGGCCTCTAGAGTATGCACCTAGTTTGCTCGGACTCTAGAGTAGTAGTGTTTGTAGTCAGGACTATTTGTTCATGGTAAGATTTTGTGTTTCAGATATTGATTACATGGTGCGGTCCACCATCATTTAGCACCGTTCGCACTGTCGGATGTGTTGTCAATGGAACCGTTAGGGTTGGAGACCAAGGGGTATACTTTTGAAGTGCATCTACATAGAGTTCATTTCTTTGATGTTCAGCTTTTGAGTTTCTAGCTATGGTGGACAAAGGCCAATGAACATCACCTAGATTCTCTTAGCTGGAGGGTGTGGCTTGATTGTAATTAGTGTCCAATTGTTGGTAGATTATGGAGTGACAAATCAAAACATTGATCTAATTGAGTCTGATTTGAGTTGTGTAAAACAAATTGATTACATCAGAGAAATCAGGTTTGGGGGAAATCAGGTGCAAAGATTGAAGGTGTCGGTGGTATCTCCAAGCCTTGCTGATCATTGTAGCTTGATCTTGGTCAAAATTTTCCCTGAGGGTGACTGTGTCTTAAAATTGATACAGATTTGGCAGTGAGGCAGACGGTGTATAGAAGTGTTGGCAAAACTTTGAGCAAAGAAAAGCAATTTTCAAGTGGTAGTTGTGATTTTGAGCTCAAGAGGTGAAAGTAGTACCAATTTGGTGCAAGTTGAGCTCTAAAGTGAAATGGAAGGTGGAGTTGGGAACCCATCTACGTGAATTACAAATTTGGAGAATCCTGTTTGTGGAATTTGGCTCAAATGAAGATTTAGCGGAGGATTTGATGGTCAACTAACTTTAGGGATTCATGTCAAATTTTTTATAGAGTTTACGTCAAATTTTGGCCAAATTTGGAAGAGTTTTGCCAGATTTGGAAGAGTTTTGCCAGATTTGGAGAGGGTTAGAAGTGGTAGATTTTGGCTCAAGTTGGGGGAGCTTAGCCAAATTTGGAGGAGCTTAGCCAAATTTGGAGGAGTTTTGCCAAATTTTGGAGAGGGCTTGAAGTGGCAAGAAGATGACCTCATTTGGCTTTTAGAGGCTTTGAGGCATAGGGTTGTGGGCTACAAGAGGCTACAAAGGCCTAGAAGGGCCAGCAAGCCAACTTGTTGGCGCGAGGCTAGCTAGTTTAGTGTAGATTTTAATAATTTTTTGGCAAAATCTGCACACCCTACTAGATTGTGTGCAATAGAGTTTGATCGCTAGATCTTTGGTTCCTAGGGTGGTGCACTAGCCAACTAGTACACCCTCACTTGTTGTCCTAGTGATTGTTCCACTATTATTTATACACTTGTAGCTTTGGCTAGGAGAGATATTTTGATCCCATTCTTGGTGATCCTGGTAGCTTAGGAAGTAGATAACTCTTATTATGTCAAGTGCCAAATGGTGGTAGAGTCAGTCTAGTGTTGATTTATGAGATGGAGTGTTTTTGTTTAGATTTCTTGTGATTGGACCCCCTCTATTCTCTACTTCTTGTTAGTGCACCATGTTTATGTGAGGTGCCCTAACTTTAGAGTGTTGGTGCTCTGGTGTGTTCTCAATAGTGAGGCTGGAGTGATGACCAATCAGACTACTTATGTTTCTCTTTGATGAAGCAGGAAGTGATGACCTGTAGATCGTGAGAGTGCATGTTGTGATGGCAGGTTATAGGTTGCCCTTTCCCCTAGTGTAGTTGTTCTGGGTAGAGCTACATTAGTGGGTGACGTTTGGTTAGTACTTGGTGGGGTACTTGCAATGGTTATGATTGCGTGTTGCAACTTTCAATTACTTTGTTACAACAAAGTTCTTTGGGATTTCAAAGGAGATAATGCTGCAATATGCATTGGGTTTACTCGGATTGGCACTTGATATCAACCTATATCTCAAGTCCTATATCTAAGCAAACACACCTAGTGGGAGAGGAGATTGACTTTGAGTTGGAGTTTGACATAGGAGCTAATTCAATGGAGAGTGCACTCGGTGTGTTTGCACTATTGTTGTAAGACATGGATAAGATTTATAGGTCTCCAAAAAGCCCCAATAGTTACTCTGGTGCAATGGGTACTATTGAGTTGGATGACTTCATCTAGGAGTTTGATAGTTGGTGTGATTTGTAATAGATGCAAAACCTGACTTTGTTCACACCCTTCATGGCATAGAAAGGGTTATTTTAGCACTTAGAAGGTCAGTCAATGAATGACTAACATGAGTTTAGGAGAGCTTCTTGGAAGAGATTGACCTATGGAGACATTATTGGTCTTCGGACTATGTCTCCATCACTTTAAGTTCATTCTCTAGGGATAGATCAGTTGTACTCACAAGTTCTAGCTCTAGTAGCATTGGTGGATCTCTTGGAGATGGTGCTACTATGAGTGAAACTACTATAGGACGTGGTTTAGTACCAGGGTTTAACCCCATGGTAGACTTCTTATAGTGTTTGAGGCAAAACTACTAGGGAGTGCAGATTGACAAGTTGAGGAGCTTGCAAGAGTTCCAATGGAAGGTTGGAAAGAGCCTATGCAAGGTATACACTTGCATGAGATGGCTGATCAGTTTTACTCAAGGAGTTACTGAGGCCTAAGCAATCTAGTTTTGGTATGGGTTACTAGATAGGGTGTTACAACATAGAGTCCGTGATGTTATGTTGTTATAGGCTACTTTGCCTACTTTGGCAACAATCTTTGGTTTGGCTAAGCATATCGAGCTCAACATGGTGGAGGAGAGAGTGGTGACATCTGGATTTGGTAGGGAGACCTCATCCACAACTGTTACTTCTTCTAGAGTGCATTAGAGTGCACCATGCCATGTTGGTTTTTGAGGACAAGGTGAATAGCCCAAATCCTATGGAACAAGTGGAGGGTATATGCTATAGCTAGTCCCTTACCTTCATTTTTGGGTCAATAGTAGTCAGTGAGTGGTGGTGTTGCTTGTTGGACTTGTGGTGGACTTCACTATAGGAGAGAGTGCACTTAGGGCAGCGGACTTCATACCTTTGGTGCATCAGAGCCAATATAGAGACAATGTGAGTATTTCCCATTTTGTTAGATTGTGCATAATAGGGTTTGACCCCTAGATCTTTGGTTCCTAGACTTGTGCCCTAGCCAACCGGTCCACCCTTGCTTATTGTCCTAATGACTATTCCATTGTTATCTATACACCTATAGCTTTGGCTAGGAGAGATAATTTGATCCCATTCTTGGTGATCATGGTAGCTTAGGAAGTAGATAACTCCAATTATATCAAATACCAAATGGTTGCAAAGTTAGTCCAATGTTGATTTATGAGATGGAGAATTTTTGCTGAGATTTCTTATGATTGGACTCCTTCCATTCTATGCTTCATGTTTTTACACCATGTTTGTGCGAGGTGCACTAACTTTAGAGCATTGGTGCTCTAGTGTGCTCTTGGTAGTGAAGCTGGAGTGATGACCAATCAGACTACTTATGTCTCTCTTTGGTGAAGTAAGAATTGATGACCTATAGACAATAAGAGCGCATGTTGTGATGGTAGGTTATAGGTTGCTCTTTCCCTAGTGTAGTTGTCGCAGTTATAGCTACGTTAGTTAGTGATATTTAGTTAGAGGTGTTGGCACTTGGTGGTGACTTTTGGTGGGTACTTGTGGTGGTTCTGGTTACGGGTTGCAGTTCTTGGTTACTTTTTCATGATGGAGTTCTTTGGGGAACTGGAGGAGATAGCATTGTAGTACGCAATGGGTTTACTCAGAGTGGTGCTTGATGTCAACCTATATCTTAGGTCCCATTGAGGGAAGAGATTGGCTCTAAGTGGAGTATGGCATAGGAGCCGATTCAGTTGAGAGTGCACTTGGTGTGTCCGCATTGTTGTTGTGGGACATGGACAAGATTTATGGGGCCTCCAAAGGTCCCATGCACTACTCAAGTATAGTGAGTACCATTAAGTTGGATGACTTCATCCAAGAGCTCAATAGTTGGTGTGATCTGCAGCAAATATGGAACCCAACTTTGTTCACACCCTTCATGGCATAGAAGAGGTTATTTCAGTACCTGGAGCATCCACCAATAGACAACTACCATGCCTTCAAGAGAGTTCACTTGGAGGAGATTGAGCTATGGAGACAATATTGGTCTTTGAACTATGTCTCTATAACTTTAGGCTCGGGTTTTAGTGGTAGATCGGCATTACCCACAAGTTCTAGCTCTAGTAGCATTGGTGGATCTCTTGGAGATGGTGCTACTACAAGTGGAGGTACTACTACAAGAGGTGGTTTAGTAGTAGGGTTTAACCCCATGGTGGAGTTCTTTTGGTGTTTGAGGCAAAACTACTAAGGAGTGTGGATTGACAAGCTAAAGAGCTTGCATGAGTTTCAACAAAAGGCTGGAGAGAGCCTACGCAAGGCATACACTTGCATAAGACAGTTGATCAATTTACTCAAGCAGTTATTGAGGCCCAAGCAGTCCAAATTTGGTATGGGATATTGGACAAGGAGTTGCAATATAGAGTTTGTGATGTTATGTTGTTATAGGCTACTTCACCTACTTTGATGGTGGTCTTTGGGTTTGGTTGAGCATATTGAGCTCAATATGGTGGAGGAGAGAGTGGTGATATCTGGATTTGGTAGGGAGACCTCATCCATAGCTGTTACTTCTTCCAAAGTGCAGCAGAGTGCACCACACCATGTTGGTTTCTAAGGATAGGATGGATAGCCCAAATCCTATGGAGCAAGTGGAGGGCCTACTATAGCTAGACCCTTATCTTCATTTTTGGGTCACCAATAGCCAATGAGTGGTAGTGTTGCTTGTTGGACTTGTGGTGGATCTCACCATAGGAGAGAGAGCACTCAAGGCAGTGGACTTGATACCTCTAGTGCATCATAGCCAACATAGAGAGCATTGTCACAGATTTGGTCACACTAGTGACCAATGCTTTGACCTACATCCAGAGTTACATAGTGGTAGAGCTACTATGGCAGGTGGTAGAGGAGCTCCAAGTCATGGAGGACAATGTGGTAGAGGTGGTGGTAGAGGATCCACACCTAGTAGGGGTGTAGTACTTGCCCTTACTCATGATATAACCATGGCTACTTGGATTGAGCAGTTGGAGCAAAGATTGGCTACCATGGCCATTACTCAGAGGAGATTAGTTTCAAGTACTGAGGCTTCCACCTCATATGTGGGAGCACATATTGCACTCCTAGTCATTGTGGCAAAGGCATCTACCTATGCTGCTCCACACATGAAATCCAAGGTGATAGAGACATCTTAGATTTCATGTGTGGAGCAGCACAGGTAGATGCCTTTGCCACAATGACTAGGAGTGCAATATGTGCTCCTGAGCCTAGAGGAGCATCAATGGAGTTGGACCCATAGAGAGGAGAGGTTGGAAGATAGGTCATTCTTCCTCAGTCTTTCACACTCTTTGAGGCCCTATAGATGTCATCCATGGCTCCTAGATGTCCTAGTGCAGGTGTGGTAGGTGGTGATGGGGTGTATGATGTACTAACTACTAGTCAACCACTCGCCACTACATAGATTGAGTCTAGCACAATGTTGGAGGCGGCTTAGCTGATTCTACATTTTTTATTATTCTCAGCTAGGGATATGTTTACACTGAAAGTTGACCCAACCCTAGTGTTTCAGTTCGCTGTGACACTTTGTGAGAGTAGGGGCGATGACCTATGGATGTGACAAAAGTGCAAGCATTCCTTGGATTGGCAAAATTTTATTGCTGCTATGTTAGAGGATTTAGTGCCATTGCCAAGGCCTTGACAAAGTTGACCAAGCTTACACAAGAGTGGTGTTGGGGAGATGAGCAAGAGAGAGCTTTTGTAGAGCTCAAAGGAAAGTTGAAATTTGCTCCTATTTTGAGGAGACTAATCAAAAGATGACCATTTTAGGATCACACAAATTGGAGTATGATTTCATGGTTATTCATAGATCTCGAGTGGTGAACCGTGATGCAGATGGGTTGAGTAGAAACCCATGTCCCAGCCTATAGGATCAGACTAGAGCACATTGGCATGTTAAGATAGATGAGGAGATGGTGCCAGGTTGGCACACATCTGCCTTTCTCTATATATTTTCTAAGGTTATGGTGGTATCTCTCTTAACGCATACATGAAGAGTTATTGATGTCACCGATCCAAAGAGTGGAGATAGTAGTACAATTTAGTGAGACATTCATGATGATGTCTTAGTGATTGACTATCTTTGCATTGGTGTTGTGGGTAGCACAATTGGAGCCAAGGAGAGAGATGTGTCCTTCAATGAGCCAAAAGGCTCAGATTAGAGGGCAGATACCTTCTTTGTGTTAGGAGAATGGTAGAGTGAGAGTAGTACCACTTTTATCTCAGAGACCACAGTTGGTCAAGCATGCTCATGAGGAGCTAAGACATTTTGGAGTAAAGTATATATATAGCTTACTCCAAAGTCATTATTGGTGGCACGATATGCAAACTATTGTACAATAGTTTTTACCAAATGTGTGGTTTGTGACCAAGTCAGAGCTATAACACCCATTTGTGCATGTGTGTGGTATTGTGATATTTAGCTTAGTATTATAAATACTTGAGAGATATTATTTGTATAGAGATAAAGAATGGTTCTACATTAGTCATAATTAGCTAAAGTTAGTTATAGCTTAGATAGTGGGGATCTTACTTAAGAGGAAGTAGAAAAGATGAATACCATTATCTTGGATTTTAGTGTGTTGACTTGGTATTATTCCTAGGTGTTTGGCTTTGCGGAAAGAGTTGAGAACTCTTGGGCCCGCAGCTTTTCTGTTTTGGATTCTTCTATAGTCCAAGGATAGCCCATGTGAAGGAATCCTTGACTTAGTTGTTGGGTCAAGATAAGATCACATACTTAGTGGAATATGCCCATGTGGATGAATATTCCTTTATACTTTTTGACTTTACTTGACTTTTAGCCTAGTAACTTGAGTTACTTTGGTAAATAGTAACTTTAGTGCATAACTATTTCACAAGTATAGAAACAAGGGATGAGGAGGTACTCAACATCCTTTCATTTGCAACTATCTCTCTCTCATTGAGTTCTCTAGTGAGCAATGTCTTGAGTCTTGAAGTGTTAGCCTTGGAGTAGTATGATGGAGTTAGGGTTCTTTGTCTTCTTAGTCCATGGTGCACTACCATAGTAACTATCAAAGGTTCATTTTAAGTTAAAGACAGGCCAACTCATATTTTTGGTTCTATTGCCGGGACCTCTCTAGAAGGTAAGATAATGTTTTGCGTACAATCTTATATTAGACAGAAGGAGGCTATAAGAGCTCACTTGGAGAGAACTTGAGGGGAGGAGAAGGCTGAACTTATGTTAGAAAATTTGGACCCATTTCTATACCCTATAGTTTATTATGATATCTTTGAGGTGATTTTGTACATCTTGTACACATGAGAGGATTTGGAGAGATTGTGTGAGGTGAATTCAAGGTTTTGGGAGATTAACATGATTTTGGGCAAAGTATCAAGTTTGAGATCTAGACTTGAAATTTCTACACATGATAGCTTGGTTTATCCTTCAATTAGCACACTTAAAATAATTGTGAGAGCTACTATGCGCAATGGGCTAAAAATTTTGAAAGTTGATAGGGTAAACTACTCCCGCAACTATATTTTCTCTGGAAAATTGTACAAAGTTTCCCATTTCTTCACGTTTTGGTGGATTTTTTTGAAACTTCTCAAGAAAATTCAGTGCATTATATCCTACCTGTTGACACAAAAATTCAAGATAGATCATTCTTATGCAAAGAGTTATGAGTTTTTAAAGCGAAGGGGGCGGTTTTTAGACCAAATCTAAAATGTGTGTGCTGAATAGAAAGGTGCCTAGGCCAAATGGCTCAATGAAAAGATTTGAATTTTTTCAAGGAGGAACCCCCTGAAGTTTTGATCAAGTGTGAAAAATTTCACAGGATCGGGACATACCTGTTGAGAGATTTGAGTGACATTGAGGAAGGGTTAATTCTATATAGTTTAGATCTCATGCAAGAAGAGTGTGAGAGCAACAAAAAGCATGTTTGAGTGTTTAGACTTATCTTTTGAACATGGAGGATCACCAAGAGTGGAAATTGAGGCTATACAAAGTTCCTCAAGGGTTTGAGGTGATTGTAGGGGTGGATTTGAGGAAAAGAGAGTTTAGAATAGAATTTGAAGAGAGTGTTGAGAGGATCCAAAAACCTACACCACTTGGAGGAAAGAGTGAGTCTCAGTGTTTTCTATATGGAGAGAAGGGACATAAGGCAAGTTCATGTCCATTGACTTTTGAGAGCAAGAGATTGATGGAAAGGAGATGTTTACTTGACTTGGGTTTGCATGTTTGACCTTCTTCACCAAGATTGGAAGGGAGAAGATCTAAGACCAAGGAGTTGTGTGAGGTTTGTGGAGTGGAAGGACTTCCAAAAGAACATGAGTGTAGTGGAGTAAAAGCACTTTTGGAGACTTTGGTGAAGGACCTTGGAGCAAGTCTTAGTAAAGCTACAAAATTACTACCACCTTCATCAACTAGTTCTCAAGATTAGTGATGGAGATAATCTTTCAACTTATGGATAAACTATCCATGAGAGTTTGATTAATATGCACTCTAGGATTTGAGTTGCTATAGAAATCTTGGAGCAACCTGAACCTTTTGTGTTCCCTAGGGTGGATTACTCTCAAATGGTGTTAGTCATGTATATACTCTATTAGTTATAGAGTGAGAGAACAAAAAAAAGAAAGATAGTGAGGGGTTAAGATGGGGAAACTTCCGGTTTTCTTTGGCAAGGATGAAGAAGATGTGGAGGCCTTTGTGAGAGACTTCAAGAGAGCTTGCATAAGAAACATTGAGAGGAGGAAGAATGAGTGGGCCTCATAATTACCAAATTTCTTTGAGGATGCAGCACTTACATGGTATGAGTTAGAATACCAAAAGAGAGAGAGGAGAGATGGGGAAGAAGAGTCTTGGGAGAGTTCAACTTCAGCACTCATTGAGAAATTTCTTCCAGACAAGAGTTATGAGAGATTGATGAGTGAGGTAACATTTCTCAAGCAAGGAGAAGGAGAAAAAGTGAAATTCTATTTGGAAAGAGTGGAAAAGTTAGAGTCCAGATTTCACATAGTGTTGAGGAAAGGTGTGGATGATGTGAAGACTACAATGATTGGCATAGGAGCTATGCTCACCAAGAATTTTGTGGGAGGGTTGAGACCACAAATCAGAAGCAAGGTGAAATATGAGAAACCTTCTTCCAAGGTTGAAGCTATCAAGATAGCAATTCGTATGGAGGAGAGTTTGGAAGGAGATGAGAGTGATTTGGTGGTGAAAGAGGTTGTGCATCCTCCTCAAGGCTACAAGTATGGTGGAACTTTTGATACTTTGGTGGCAAGATTTGCACCACAAGTAGTTTTTGCTCTAATTCTTGCACCTCTTCTAAAGGATCCACTTCAAACCATCATATAACAACTTGCAAATCTCAAGATCAATATGGTGCAACTATGGGAGAAGAGAGAGGTGGATTAGAATGTTGGGAGAGGATCTAAGAGTTATGGAAGTTATCCATATAGAGGAGGTCAACCAACCAACAATTTCAATGAGAGAAATTGTTTTGGTTGTGGAGGAAGATGTCACATCCAAAGGAATTGCCCAAATTCTACTTATCGTGGAGGAAGGGGTTATGAAGGAGCCAATAGAGGAAAAGAGGGAAGAGTTGAAACCCAAGTGCCTCCTAATCCAAAAAAGGTAAGGGGATAGCATCTATAGATGTGGTTGATAGCAAGTATGAGAAGGGAAAGTGATCAAAGTCCAAGGGTCTTAATTTGGATCTTTTGGCACAAGAGAAGAAGAGAGCTTGTATTGCAAAGGATGTGCACTCTTTTCAAGGATTTGCTCCTAGCCAAGATACTCTTGTGCCTACTAGGAACACTTGCACAAGCACTTCAACACCATCAACAACAGAGACTCCAAGGAAGAAGTTGGGGATGGAGGACTTCTTGATATGAAAGCAACAATGGAACTACAATGTCTTGGAAGATGTTGGTAGTCACAAGGCTAACATCAAAGTGGACCAATTGATTGCTTTGAACCCTACCTTGAGAAAGGAGCTTAGAGGTGGTTTGAGATCTACAAGGAGCAAGAAAAAGAAGAAGAAGGTAAAAGCTCCAGTATTAATGGGGGTGGTGGATGCCAAACCAACACTATGGAAGACTTGTGAATATACCTCCAAGATTGATGTGAGAGTGAATGGTTGCAACATCAAGGATGCATTGGTTAATAGAGGATTAGTAGTGAATGCCATGTCAAAAGGGTTGATGAAGAAGTTGGTTATGATAACCTCTAGACCTTTAACATTTGTGGTGAGCATGGCAAACAAGCAACAAGTTTGACCTGTAGGGGTGATGGATAAGGTGGTAGTTTCAATTATGGGAGTTCAAAATCTCATGATTTTCCAAGTCTTGAAGGATTCAAGCCATGACTTACTTCTTAGGAGGCCATGGTTGAGAGCAACATGCACAACTTATCAATGGCACAAAGGGTACTTGACAATTGGGCCATCAATCCATAGAGTCATAGTTCTTGTGACTAACACCACCAACACTTCACATTCAGATACACCATCTTCTGATTATTGGGAATCAAATTCTGAAGAAGGAGCTTCAAGTGTGGACACAAGCATAGAAGAGGAGATTTCCACGGAGGAGAATTATCTTACCGAGTGGGTTGAGGCTAGACCATTAAGGAACAAGAATGAAGACAAAGTTGGGAGATTTCTTTATGAACGCATTATCACTAGGTTTGAGTGCCCTTTGGAGTTGGTTTCTGATAGAGGAGGAGACTTTACATGAAGCATTACTACAGCCATACAACAACATTTCTCTATCACACATAGAATAACTACATCCTATAAGCCAAATTCCAATAGCTTGGTAGAGTGAACCAATCAAACCTTGTGCATGGTGTTGGCCAAAGATGCAAAAATGGAGGGGGCTAAACATCATTGGGATAAGAGGATTCATGCAATTTTGTGAGAGTATAGGACAACCATGAAGACTTCTACCATATATTCTCCATTTCAATTAGTATAAGGTATTGAGTCTACCTTACCTATTCACTTTGATCTTCCTACCTTCGAAAGCATTCATAAGAGATTGAAGAAACCACAAGGAGGTGATGTAGAGAAGTCAAAGAAGGATCAACTCATGGAATTGGAAGAGGCAAGAGTAGTTGCTATGGTTCAAGTGGAGCAAGCCCAAAGGAAACAAAAAGAGAGCTATGACAAGAGGCAAGGCAAGAAGAAGGTGGAGCTTTTCAAAGAAGGTGGTTGGGTAATGTTGTTTGATTCCATTTGATTCAAGAGAGTGCAAAAGAGGTTTTTGCCTAAGTACTTTGGACCTTTTATAGTAGAGAAGGTGTGGGGCAATTATACCTATGATCTCAAGGATTTGGGAGGAAGACACATTGAGAGCATTAACCATGATAAGTTAAAGATATATCATAGAAGATAAATAGACCTTCACTTGGAGGACAAAGTGAAAACTTAGTCCGGGGGTAAATGTAACACCCATTTGTGCATGTGTGTGGTATTATGATATTTAGCTTGGTATTACAAATACTTAGAGAGATATTATTTATATAAAGATAAAGGATGGTTCTATATTAGTCATGATTAGCTAAAGTTATTCAAAGCTAAGATAAAGGGGACCTTACTTTAGAGGAAGTGGAAAAGATGAGCACCACTATTTTTGATTCTAGTGTATTGACTTGGTATTATTTCTAGGTGTTTGGCTTTGAGGAAAGAGTCAAGAACTCTTAGGCCAGCAAGCCTTTTTGTTTTGGATTCTTCTATAGTCCAAGGATAGCCCATGTGAAGGAATCCTTGACTTAGTAGTTGGGTCAAGATAAGATCACATGCTTAGTGGAATATGCCCATGTCGATGGATATTTCTTTATACTTTTTGACTTTACTTGACTTTTAGCCTAGTAATTTGAGTTACTCCAATAATTAGTAAATTTGGTGTGTAACTATTTCACAAGTATATAAACTAGGGATGAGGAGGTACTCAACATCCTTTCATTTGCAACTATCTCTCTCTCATTGAGTTCTCTAGAGAGCAATGTCTTGAGTCTTGGACTGTTAGCCTTGGAGGAGTATGATGGAGTTGTAGTTCTTTGCCTTCTTAGTCCATGGTGTGCTACCATAAATAGCAATTAGAGATTCATCTTGAATGAGAGACAGGTCGGCTCACAATCCGCACTCCTTGGTAGTTCTATGAGCCGGCATGTCTTTCACTTAGGATGAACCTCTGATGGCTATTATGGTACCACACCTTGGACTAAGAAGGCAAGGAACCCCAACTCCATCATACTCCTCTAAGGCTAACACTCCAAGACTCAAGACATTGCTCACTAGAGAACTCAATGAGAGAGAGATAGTTGCAAATGAAAGGATGATGAGTACCTCCTCACCCCTTGTTTATATACTTGTGAAATAGTTCCGTACCAAAGTTAATAATGACTGGAGTAACTCAAGTTACTAGGCTAAACATCAAGTAAAGTCAAAAAGTAGAAAGGAATATCCATTCACATGAGCATATTCCACTAAGCATGTGATCTTATCTTGACCCAACCACTAAGTCAGGGATTCCTTCACATGGGCTATCCTTGGACTATAGAAGAATCCAAAAAAAGGCTTGTGGGCCCAAGAGTTCTCAACTCTTTCTTCAAAGCCAAACACCTAGGAATAATACCAAGTCAACACACTAGAATCCAAAATAGTGGTGCTCATCTTTTCTACTTCCTCTAAAGTAAGGTCTTCTCTATCTTAGCTATGACTAAATTTAGCTAATCATGATTAATGTATAACCATCCTTTATCTCTATATAAATAATATCTCTCAAGTACTTGTAATACCAAGCTAAATATCACAAGACCACACACATGCACAAATAGGTGTTACAGTTCTGCCTCAAACACTATAAGAACTTCACCATGGGGTTAAACCCTTGTACTACACCACTTCCTATAATAATACCTCCACTTGTAGTAGCACTATCTCTGACTAGTGCACCTCCACTAGCTCCACCAACCCTACTCAAGCTAGAACTCGTGGGTATGTCCAATCTACCCCTAGAAACTAAGCCTAAAGTAATGGAGATATAGTTTAGAGACCAATATTGTCTCCATAGCTCAATTTCCTCCAAGTGAGCTCTCCTGAACTCATGGTAGTTGTCCATTGGTGGACTTTAATATTGAGGACAAGAGAACTCTTTGAGCTAGAAAACACAAATTTCATACTTAATCTTTTGATGCCCCAAAGGAGCACCTTCTCTTTGTTATATAACAAAGAGGATCCCCTCAAACCCTTGGATCGGATACATGGATTGGTGACTTGTCATCAAGCTCCATCCTTGGCTTAGTTGTTTGGATGGGTGACATGTCAATCCTTGTCCTATCTAGTTGGTCCAAAGGTTTGACCAAAGGGAATCTTTAGGGAATCTTCTTATAGGAAGCTTAGAATTGCATGGGTAAGGTACCATCATAAAGCTCTCCATGAGACAAATCATGGGGGAAGAAAACATACCTTTTCTTCCTAAGGGAGAAGACTATTTCCATTTTCAAGGTCTAATTCATCCGTTTAGGCCGCCAAAAATGGCTTTAAAGTTTTCAAGCTATTTTTGACTTCTACACTATTAGTAGAAGTGCTCTTTTGGTGATAACTCTATCTGATCTATGTTTTCCATCATGTGTAATATCCTTCCAGATGTCACCACCCCAAGTTTCTCCACTAGATCATATATCTAGCTATTGATTTTGAAGTCTTCAAGCCTATTTTGGTTTCTGGCCTATTAGTAGAAGTACTCTTTTGGAGATAAATTTGTCTGATCTACTTAGTCCATTGTGTATACCATCCTCCCAAATGGTACAAAACCAAATTTCATCTCTAGATCATGTGTTTAGCTATTGGTATTACAAACTTCCCTCTTAAGATGCAACATCCTCGTTGCGAAGATATTGCTCAAAAGATTTTACTAACATTGGTGTGTGGGTCAAGTTGGCTATTGGCTCCCATGTTGCCTCATACAATGGGTAACCTTTCCATTGTATGAGATATTCCACACGTAATTAACAAGTACCATGGGTGTATTTTTGGAGAATGCATTCAACTTTGTATTCTTCCGTGCCATCAATGAGTGTCAAGCAAGGTCGAATGTCTTGCATGGAGGGACTGTAACACCCATTTGTGCATGTGTGTGGTATTGTTATAGTTAGCTTGGTATTACAAGTACTTAAGAGATATTATTTATAGAGATAAAGGATGGTTCTATATTAGTCATGGTTAGCTAAAGTTAGTCATAGCTAAGATAGAGAGGACTTTACTTTAGAGGAAGTAGAAAAGATGAGCACCACTATTTTGGATTTTAGTGTGTTGACTTGGTATTATTCCTAGGTGTTTGGCTTTGAGGAAAGAGTTGAGAACTCTTGGGCCCGCAAGCCTTTTTGTTTTGGATTCTTCTTTAGTCCAAGGATAGCCCATGTGAAGGAATCCTTGACTTAGTGGTTGGGTCAAGATAAGACCACATGCTTAGGGGAATATGCTCATGTGAATGGATATTCCTTTCTACTTTTTGACTTTACTTGACTTTTAGTCTAGTAACTTGAGTTATTACGGTAATAAGTATCTTTGGTACGTAACTATTTCACAAGTATATAAACAAGGGGTGAGGAGGTACTCATCATCCTTTCATTTGCAACTATCTCTCTCTCATTGAGTTCTCTAGTGAGCAATGTCTTGAGTCTTGGAGTGTTAGCCTTGGAGGAGTATGATGGAGTTCAGGTTCCTTGCCTTCTTAGTCCATGGTGCGCTACCATAATAGCCATCAGAGGTTCATCTTGAGTGAGAGACAGGCCGGCTCACATTTTTGGTTCCATTGTCAAGACCTCTCTAGAAGGCAAGATAATGTTCCGCATTCAATTCTACATTAGGCAGAAGGAGGCTATGAGAGCTCACTTGGAGAAAACATTAGGAGAGGAGAGGGTTGAACTTATGTTAGGGAACCAAGATCCATTTGTATACCTTGTAGTTCATTATGATGTCTTTGAGGTGATTTTGTACATCTTGTACACATGAGAGGAAATGGAGAGATTGTGTGAGGTGGATTGCAGATTTTGGGGATTAAGGTGATTTTGGGCAAAATCTCAAGTTTGAGATCTGGACTTGAAATTTCTACACATGATAGCTTGGGTTATCTTTCAGTTAGCACACTTGAAATTATTATGAGAGCTACTATGCGCACTGGGCTAGAATTTTTGAAAGTTGATAGGGTAAAGTGCTCCCGCAACTGCATGCTCTTTAGAAAATTGTACAGAGTCTGCCATTTCTTCAATTTTCAGTGAATTGTACTGACAATTTCCAAGAAAATTCAGTGCATTGTATCCTACCTGCTGCCAAAAAAAATGAGAGAGAGATCATTTTTGCGCAGGGCGTTATGAGTTTTTGAAGTCAAGGGGGTGGTTTTCAGACCAAATCTGAAATATGGGTGCTGAATAGAAAGGTGTGTAGGCCAAATGGCTTGATGAAAAGATCTGAAATTTTGCAGGGAGGAACGACCTAGAGTTGTGATCAAGTGTGCCAAATTTCAAAGGACTATGATATAATGGTTGGGAGATTTGAGTGACATTGTGAGGATGGGTCAATTCTGCAGAGTGGAGATCTCATGCATGAGAAGTTTGAGATCAACAAAAAACATGTTTGAGTGTTTAGATTCATCTTGGGAACATGGAGGGTCATCAAGAGTGGAAATTGAGATTATGCAAGGTTCCCCAAGGGTTTGAGGTGATTTTAGGGGTGGATTTGAGGAAAAGAGAGTTTACAATAGAATTTGAAGAGAGTGTTGAGAGGATCCAAAAACCTACACCACTTGGAGGAAAGAGTGAGTCTAAGTGCTTTTTGTGTGGAGAGAAGGGACATAAGGCAAGTTCATGTCCATTGACCTTTGAGAGCAAGAGATTGAGGGAAAGGAGAGGCTTACTTGACTTGGGTTTGCATGTTGGACCTTCTTCACCAAGATTAGGAGGGAGAAGATTTAAGACCAAGGAGTTATGTGAGGTTTGTGGAGTGGAAGGACTTCCAAAAGAACATGAGTGTAGTGGAGTAAAAACACTTTTGGAGACTTTGGTGAAGGATCTTGGAGAGAGCCTTAGTACAGCTATTGAAATACTACCACCTTCATGAGCTAGTTCTCAAGATTAGTGATGGAGATAATCTTTCAACTTATGGATAAACTATCCATGAGAGTTAGATTAATATGCACTCTAGGATTTGATATTGCTATAGAAATCTTGGAGCAACATGAACCTTTTGTGTTCCCTAGAGTGGATTATTCTCAGAAAGTGTTAGTCATGTATATACTTTATTAGTTATAGAGTGAGAGAAAAGAAAAGAGAAAAAAAATTTTGAGAGAAGAGAAAGATAGTGAGAGGTTAAGATGGGGAAACTTCCGGTTTTCTTTGGCAAGGATGGAGAAGATGTGGAGGCCTTGGTGAGAGAATTCAAGAGAGCTTGCATAGGAAACAATGAGAGGAGGAAGAATGAGTGGGCCTCATTATTACCAGATTTCTTTGAGGATGCATCTTTTACATGGTATGAGTCAGAATACCAAAAGAGAGAGAGGAGAGATGGAGAAGAGGAGTCTTGGGAGACTTTGACTTCAGCACTCATTGAGAACTTTCTTCTTGATGAGAGTTATGAGAGATTGATGAGTGAGGTTACATTTCTCAAGCAAGGAGAAGGAGAGAAAGTGAGTCTATGTGGAAAGAGTGGAAAAGTTAGAGTCCAGATTTCGCATAGTGTTGAGGAAGGGTGGGGATGATGTGGAGACTACAATGATTGGCATAGGGACCAAGCTCACCAAGAATTTTATGGGAGGGTTGAGACCACAAATTAGAAGCAAGGTGAGATATGAGAAACCTTCTTCCAAGGTTGAAGCTATCAAGATCACAATTCGTATGGAGGAGAGTTTGGAAGGGGATGAGAGTGATTTGGTGGTGAAGGAGGTTGTGCATCCTCCTCAAGGCTACAAGTATGGTGGAATTTATGATACTTTGGTGGCAAGGGTTGCACCACAGTAGTAGTTGCTCCAGTTCTTGCACCTCCACCAAAAGATCCACTCCAAACCATCACAGAACAACTTGTGGATCTCAAGGTCAATGTGGTCCAACTATGGGAGAAGAGAGAGGTGGATCAGACTGTAGGGAGAGGGCCTAGGAGTTATGGAAACTATCCATATAGAGGAGGCCAACCAGCCAACAATTTCAATGATAGAAATTGTTTTGGTTGTGGAGGAAGAGGCCATATCGAAAGGAATTGCCAAAATTCCACTTACCATGGAGGAAGGGTTATGAGGGAGCCAATAGAGGGAAAGAGGGAGGTAGTGAAACCCAAGTGGCTCCTAATCCCAACAAAGGTAAGGGGATAGCATCCATAGATGTGGTGGAGAGAAAGTATGAGAAGGGAGAGTGCTCAAACTCCAAGAGTCTTAATTTGGAGCTTTTGGCACAAGAGAAGAAGAGAGCTCGTTCTGCAGAGGATGTTCACTCTTCTCAAGGATTTACTTCAAGCAAAGATACTCCTATGTCTACTAGGAGCACTCGCACCTCAACACCATCAACAACAAAGACTCCAAGGAAGAAGTTGGGGATGGAGGACTTCTTGATCTCAAAGCAACAATGGAACTACAATGTGTTGGAGGATGTTGGTAGTCATAAGGCTAACATCACAGTGGGCCGATTAATTGCTTTGAACCCTACCTTGAGAAAGGAGCTTAGAGGTGGTTTGAGTTCTACAAGGAGCAAGAGGAAGAAGAAGGCAAAAGGTCCAATATCAATGGGGGTGGTGGATGCCAAGCCAACACCATGAGAGGCTTGTGAATATGCCTCTAAGATTGATGTGAGAGTGAATGGTCACAACATCAAGGATGCATTGGTTGATGGATGATCAATAGTAAATGCCATGTCAAAAAGGTTGATGAAGAAGTTGGGTATGATACCCTCAAGACCTTCAACATTTGTGGTGAGCATGGCAAACAAGTAACAAGTTCGACCAATAGGGGTGATGGATAAAGTGGTAATTTCAGTTATAGGAGTTCAAAATCTCATGACTTTCCAAGTCTTGAAGGATTCAAGCTATGACTTACTTCTTGGGAGGCCATGGTTGAGAGCAGCACACACAACTGATCGATGGCACAAAGGGTACTTGAGGATTGGGCCATCAAACCATAGAGTCACAGTTCCTGTGACTAACACCACCAACACTTCACATTTAGATACACCATCTTCTGATTATTGGGAATCAGATTTTGAAGAAGGAGCTTCAGGTGTGGACACAAGCATGGAAGAGGAGACTTCCACGGAGGAGGATGAATCTGAATCTGATTCAGATGTGTATCCTTTGTGTGCTATGGATTTTGCACCTAAGCCAAAGGTTTTGAAGGACCCAGACAAATCACCATTGACACTTGAGGAGGTAGAGAGAAGGTTAGCTACCCTCAAGTATGGCCCAAATGTTACCAAGGAGGAGAAGGTGAGATTTGAGGAGATTTTCCGCAAGTTCATCCATGTGTTTGCTTTTAGTTACAAGGATTTGAAGGAAGTCACCTTGGAGGAGCCCAAGATAGAGGTGGAGTCACATGCAAGACCAATCCGCCAAAAGCAACGTCGCATTAGCCCACCAATATCTTTGGTTGTGAAGGAGGAGATTGATAAGCTCAAGGAGGTTGGATTTATCTTTGAGGTGAAGAATTCAGAATAGGTGTCTCCAATTGTCATTGTGAAGAAAAAGAATGGCAAGCTTCAAGTATGTGTGGATTACAAGAAGCTTAATGTTGTTACCAAGAAGGACTACTACCCATTGCCATTCATTGATGAGATCTTGGAAGAGGTTGCAGGTCATGAGAGGTACAGTTTTGGAGATGGTTATAGTGGATACAACCAAATCAAGATTGCACCAAAGCATCAACAACTCACCACATTCACCACACCTTGGGGAACTTACGCTTTCAAGGTCATGCCTTTTGGGCTTTGCAATGCTCCAGCCACATTCCAATGGTTCACAAACAAGGTATTTGAACCTTTCATTGGGAAATTTGTGAGAGACTTCATTGATGACTTGTGTGTCTATGGAAGCAAGGAGGAGCACTTTGAGCACCTAATCAAAGTCTTGCAACCCTTGGATGAGGCAAATGCATCACTTAACCCAGAGAAGTGCACTTTTGGATGTGAAGAAGGTCTACTTTTGGGGCACATCATCTCCAAGGATGGAATAGCAGTTGATCCTAAGAAGGTGAGGAAAATCTCAGACCTTCCATTCCCTTCAAGCTTGACAAAGTTACGCCAATTCTTGGGGATGGTTGGATACTATAGAGGGTTCATCTTTAGTTTCTGATAGAGGAAAAGAGTTTACAGGAAGCATTACTACAGCCATGCTACGACATTTTTCTATCACACATAGAGTAACTACATCCTATAAGCCAAATTCCAATGGCTTGGCAGAGAGAACCAATCAGACCTTGTGCATGATGTTGGCTAAAGATGCAGAAATGGAGGGGGCTAAACATCATTGGGACAAGAGGATTCATGCAGTTTTGTAGGAGTATAGGACAACCATGAAGACTTCCACCGGATTTTCTCCATTTCAATTGGTGTATGGTATTGAGTCTACCTTACCTATTCACTTTGATCTTCCTACCTTCCAAAGCATTCATAGGAGATTGAAGAAAGCACAAGGAGGTGATGAGAAGTCAAGGAAGGATCAACTCATGGAGTTGGAAGAGGCAAGAGCAGTTGTTGTGGTTCAAGTGGAGCAAGCCCAAAGGAAACAAAAGGAGAGCTATGACAAGAGGAAAGGCAAGAAGAAGGTGGAGCCTTTCAAAGAAGGTGATTGGGTAATGTTGTTTGATTCCATTCGATTCAAGAGAGTGCAAAAGAAGTTCTTGCCTAAGTACTTTGGAACTTTCATAGTAGAGAAGGTGTGGGGCAATTACACCTATGATCTCAAGGAGTTGGGAGGAAGACACTTTGATAGGATTAACCATGATAAGTTGAAGATGTACCATAGAAGGTAGAGAGGCCTTCACTTTGAGGACAAAGTGAAAACTTAGTCCGGGGGTAAATGTAACACCCATTTGTGCATGTGTGTGGTATTGTGATATTTAGCTTGGTATTACAAGTACTTAAGAGATATTATTTATAGAGATAAAGGATGGTTCTATATTAGTCATGGTTAGCTAAAGTTAGTCATAGCTAAGATAGAGGGGACCTTACTTTAGAGGAAGTAGAAAAGATGAGCACCACTATTTTGGATTTTAGTGTGTTGACTTGGTATTATTCCTAGGTGTTTGGCTTTGAGGAAAGAGTTGAGAACTCTTGGGCCCGCAAGCCTTTTTGTTTTGGATTCTTCTTTAGTCCAAGGATAGCACATGTGAAGGAATCCTTGACTTAGTGGTTGGGTCAAGATAAGACCACATGCTTAGGGGAATATGCTCATGTGAATGGATATTCCTTTCTACTTTTTGACTTTACTTGACTTTTAGTCTAGTAACTTGAGTTATTGCGGTAATTAGTAACTTTGGTACGTAACTATTTCACAAGTATATAAACAAGGGTTGAGGAGGTACTCATCATCCTTTCATTTGCAACTATCTCTCTCTCATTGAGTTCTCTAGTGAGCAATGTCTTGAGTCTTGGAGTGTTAGCCTTGGAGGAGTATGATGGAGTTCAAGTTCCTTGCCTTCTTAGTCGATGGTGCGCTACCATAATAGCCATCAGAGGTTCATCCTGAGTGAGAGACAGGCTGGCTCAGAGGACAGGGGTTTGATCAGGGTGCATATTTACAAAGGAGGGAGACATGGGACATTGGATGGATCTTCATGTGTAGTGGTAGCTTGAGATGATAGGCCACAGAACCGATTTGACAAAGAATGGGAAAATGCCAAATAAAGCAAGGTCTAAGTTTGTGAGGGCCAACTATTGTGAAGTTAGTTGTTGACAGCCAAACCTGATCTCCCACCTAGAACTCATGTGCCTATGGTGTGCATCAACATATGGTTTTTGTCAATTTTTGGCAATCTACAACCTATTTTTGGCATTTCCATGCCTTATTGGATTCTTGAAACAAAAAAGTTGACAACATCAACCTTGGTAGTCACCAGATTGATCTTCATCAAGCTCATAGGTGTGAAAGGATGCTAGCCATACATGAGGAAGAATGATGTGACTTGGGTGGAGGTATTTATTGAATTTTTGTATGTGAATTCCACCAATGGAAGTAAAGTGTCCCACCTCTCTTGCTCATCTAAGGTCAAGCCCCAAAGCATATCCTCAATAGTGTGATTGGCCTGCTCTGTTTGGCCATCAATCTGTGGATGATAAGCCATGGACATGGCCAATTTGGTTTTGAAGACACCATAGAGGTTCTCCAAAATAGACTAGTAAATTGAGTGCCTTTATTAGTGATGAGCACTCAAGACAAGCCATAGTGAGAGAAGACTGCATCTAAGTACAACTGAGCTTGTTTTGGAGCCATCACCTCCTTGGTGGTAGGGCATACATGAATCATTTTGGTGAGTTGGTCAACAAATACTACAATGGAGTCAAACCTTGAGGTTGTCTTGGGCAATTTGCAAACTAGATCCATTCTCACCTGCTCCTAATGTTGCATAGGAGTAGGGAGGTGTTGCAAGAGTCCTACAAGAGCTTGATTAGAGGCTTTGTTCTATTGAAAAAGTAGGCAGCTCCAAACATATTCCATCACATTGTTGCTCATCTTAGGCCAATAGTAATGGCGTTGGATTGCATCTAAGGTCTTGTCCACTCCACCATGACCTGCAATGGCAGAATCATGGCATTCTACTAAGATGGTGGTGCGTAATTCTGGAGCATTTGGGATTTATAATTTACCCTCACAAAAAGCAAGTCCTTGGTTGTTGGTGATGCCTTTGGATGATTGAGCTCCTAGAATTTGGGGATCTATTTTGGTAGTAGTTAGAATCTTTGGCCAAAATTCAAGGTTCATCTTGACCTCTACCACCAAATTGTTTGCCATCAGCATTTTGGTAAATGCATCTACAAGTTGCTTTTTGCCTTCCACATAGGTGATTGTCATGTTGAATGGTTCTCGCCACTGTGCCCACCAAATCTGGCAATGAGATAGATCTTCTTTTGTCTCGAGGTAGACTAGAGGTCTATGGTCTGACTCCACTACAAATGCCTTCTCATCAAGATAGTGCTTCCAATGCTTGGTTGCAAGGACAATGGCCAGCTCTTCTTGCTCTATGGTGTGATAATTACATTTTGCCGATAATAGCTTTTGAGAGAAGTATGCAATTGGATGTCACCCATCATGCCACTCTTGTTGTAAGATTGCTCGTATTGTTACGCTTGATGCATTGATAGCCAATTTGATTGGATGTTTTGGGTCATACAATTTCAAGATTGGTGCATGTAGCAAAAACTTTTTCAATTCTTGAAAGGCCAACTCTTGTGTGGTTCCTCATGTCCACTTCTTCTCCTTGCCAAGTAGTGTTTTTAAATTTTGTGCCACCTTGGAGAATTCCTTGACAAACCAATGATAGAACCCCATCAACCCCACGAAGCTCTTGAGTTGAGTCTGATCTTCTGGAGCGCTCCATTTTTGAATGACCTCTATTTTTTCTGTTAATACTTGGATACCTTTTGCACTTACTCTATGCCCCAAGTAGTCTACTTCAGACTTGCCAAACTCACACTTTGGATCTTGGTGTGACAACCTAGCAAATATCACTTTGGCGGTAATCAAGTAAGTAAATTTCATTCCCGTAGAGATACTGGTAAAAAATGTCCAAATACAAAGTCCAATGTCACAAATGTTGTTCTTCTTGATTCTGTCTTTAGACTCTTGGGTAGAAACCACACCCAGAAGAGAGTAACAAGTGCTCAATCTTGACAACTTGTCACTAATTCACATACTTATAATCACAACATAGTAAATCTTTCCAAACAATCTCAATTATGATAATTCAGTCTTTCCCAAAAATAGCTACTTCACTGCAAAACACTTCTACCTCAGAATTGTGTTCCAACCTTCTACCAAAGGCACAACTTCCATGATCAAAATTGCTTCACATCAACACTGCATTGCACTCACAACTGTAGAATACTACCAACACTACAATTCTTCTCAGATCTGTCAAGACATTGCTCTTATTGCACTTCACTCAAGATCAAACACATAGAATGAAGATCAAGGTTGCGGAATCCAACATCCAATATGCACACTAACTTGCATGTCAAAATTCTCCCAACACTCACAAACACAAACATAGAGTTGATACTCGGAATTAAGCTCAAGCGACGAGCACTACTTCACAGCAGTTTGCTTTATCTATTCTCAGAATTATGAGTATTGATCAACATTTTACTACAAAGGCCTCCTTTAAATAGGCTGAGCACTTGACAATTATCTAACTTCCTAAACTACTTCCTAACAACTTTACCAACCTATAGATCCAAAATGACAATGCACCTCTTCATATCTGCCTCTTCCTATCTTAAAATTATCCTAGTTCAATCCAATGTCTACATCCACTTTGGCTTCCAATCCCAAAGTAACTTCACATACTACTCTATCCCTGGGTTTTACATCTACTAACTCTTCTACCAATTCTAACACCTCTTCCTCCTAATCTGCAATTACTGTCATGGGCAACCTACATACATCTTCTTCATGCAACCCATCCTTCTCTAATATCTCCAATGGCAACTCAAAAGATATTTGTACTCCTACTTCCTCTACTTTGGGTTTCATTCTTACATCATTCTAAAGTTTATCTACTCCTAACTTAACTAAGTCTAATCTAATTGTGATATTGTCTTTCACTTCCAATATCTTCCTATCTACACAAGTTCCCAAGACTAATCAGTAATGCATCTAAGTCTTTATCCTTTGCATTTCTTCTCCTTGTCTCCTGCACCAACAATCTTAACTCTTGCAACCTTGTTTCTTCAATTCTTATATTGGCTTTGCTACTCAGCATTGTATTCATCTTCACTACTATCACCTTCAATGGCTTGAGCCTCATCCTTCTCTCATGTTCCCTATCCGCCTACTAGTCTTCTTAGTACATTTGCCAGTTATGCCTCAAAATTGGCCCTACACATTTTCCTTCTCTTTCTCTTTATGTACTATCTTCTCTTCTAGATTACAAATGAGTTCCCACAATCTTTCTTCTTCTCTATACCACATTGTTAACTCTCTTTGCTAGAGTTGTGTCTTCTCTTCTACACTTTGCATCACTTGGTCAAGTTCTTGCTCCTTCTCTACTACCCTTGCCATGGCATGGATGACTTCTATTTACAAATCAACAAATTGCTACTTCACAATTTTGTACTCACCTATCTATCTTTCCATGGCTATGACATTTTGCTCTATTATTGTATCTTTACTCCCTACTTCTCTCTTTAAATTTTCACTTATCTGATTTTTTACTATTGCATCTACTTGCAATGTCTCCCTTTGCTCCTCTCCGTGGGTTATACTCTCCTTCAATTCCAAGTTTTCTACTTCTAACCGCTCCAACACTTGCAACGCAGTTGTAACGTCAAGACACTCTGGCTGCATTTCTTTCTTCTTCTTCTTCTCCAGCTTCATTAGCAATGGGCAGAAAATCTCCCACATATGCTCCATCCCTCCAGTCTAATTCCCTTCTTCTTGCGGGCTTTTCTCATTCTTTGTCTCTTTTTGCTTGACATTCTCTTCTTTAGTCGGAGTCGTCTGATTAGAATTGATTTCTTGCTCTCCAAACTCTCACTTTCTATTTCCTTCCTCTAACTTTACCCCGCCTCATGCATCACGCTTCTTCTTGATCTGATTCCTCTCTAAATGATAACCTTCCTCTCCAATTTCTCTGGAACTTCCTCTTCTTCTTTCTGGTTATCTTCATCTACAATCTCTACTTTTTCCTCACTCTTGCTACTTGCTTCACCATTCTACAATGTGAGTTCAGTTTCCTCTTCTCTCTCCAAGTCTTTTGACTTGTACTGGGCCTCACCTTCTAATTCTTCCTCCGACTACGCTATTACCGCCATGACCTTCTTTGGGTTCACTTTCCTAGTCTTCCTTGGTCTTGCCACCACCACTTCTTCTTCAGGTAGACTCTTCTTCTTTGGCTTTGGAACAGTCACTACCAATCTCACACTATGCCTTGTTTGTGCGTAGTACTCATCATTGCTTCTAATTTGAAGAATGTATTGTTGCTTGTCTGCATCAACATCTCTCCTCAAGTCAAGATGGAAGTGTGACACCATCTTTTGTCACTCCACTGCATTAAGTAGATTCAATCCCAAGTAAAAGTGGGCTGCAAATGGCACAATGTAATGTGGAGGCATCTTATCTTGTAAATTCTACACCATCTGTCTTGTGCATTGATAAAAGCACTTTGCCCAATTGATGGGTTCCCTTGCAAACATCTTATGGAAAAGCACCGCTTGGTGTTTCATCACATAAGTGGTTCACTCCGGCTTGAAGATGGCAATCATTGCTCCTATGATGCCTCTCTTCATAGGGTCCTTATAACTCTTGACCTTATATCCATAATTTATGCATTTTGAAGAAAATATGTCTCTTACTTCTTGGGTTTCTTCAGCTACTTCTCCTCTCCCCAAGAATGAGGCTCCTTGCTCCTCACAAGCCTCTCTTCCGAGTACTAACCTCCAATCCAACTTTTCCTAACAAGCCGGATTTCCTCTCTTCCCTTCTGCCTCAGGTCCCTCCAGACACTTACTCTCTATTATCTTGATCATGAAACCTGGAAAGCTAAGGTTCCTGTTCTATGACAAAAACATGATCCAAAGCCTACTCAAGTCTTGATCCTTGCGATCACATCTAACCTCCAAATTGCATGATTTCTCACTACAAATTCTGAGTTCTTCTTTCTACCTCCTATCTTACTCTCCTCTACTCTGGGTTTGTGAAAACTCTTCCTCCCAATTCTTGGACTAACAATTCTGACTTCCTCTCAATGCCCAAAGGCATCTCTTACTACAATCCATTTTCCACAATCTCTCTTAGGACGACTTCTTTATGGCAATGGGAAGTTTCTTGTCATTCCTCCTCTCTTCATCTCAATCCCAAATCTTATAGTGGCGCATCTCCTCAGTCTCTGCTCACATTGAGCTTCTACCAAGAAATCACACCTTTTGCATGCTTCTTTTCTATCAATGTCAAATTTTCCCCGCTCATAGGCCAGCCATTTTTGTGTGTGGTACCTTCTTGAATGTCCAACCCCAAAGGAAAATTGTTACACTATCCTTGCCTCGGGTTGAGCACCTTGAGACAAAGTTTCATTACGTCAGGTTGAATGCTGACATGACCAATCCGAGTACTCTTTTTGGACACAAAGTCACTTTACTTCAGGTTATAACCCACAGACACCATTCTTTGCCTGTTGATGCCATACAAGTACAATACAACTTTGTCTATACACTTTTTCTTTAAAATAGGATGAAAACTTAAAAAACAAAAATGTGAGTACCATATTTGGCATACAAGTGATTCTATCTGAGAATTTGGAGGACTTCTCATAGATGTTGTTTTTGTTTTGTCATCATCCTACTTATACTAAGATATCATCTAGGAAAATGATAATAGACTTATCCAAATATGGCCAAAATATGTCAATCATCAGACTCATGAAAGTGGCAGGTGCATTGGTGAGGCTAGATGGCATCACAAGGTACTCAAAGTGGCCATACTTGGTTCAAAAGGCAATTTTGTATACATCTTCCTCTACAATCTGGATTTGATTGTAACCGCTCCATAAGTCTAGTTTGGTGAAAATTCTTGCTCCATTGAGTTGATCAAACAGGTCATCCATGCGGGGTAAAGGATATTTTTTCTTCACTATTTGCTGATTGAGGCCCCGATAGTCAATGCACATGCACATTGTACCATCCTTCTTCTTCATAAACAACAAAGGAGCCCCATATGGTAATACTTTGGGTTGGATAAACCTCTTTTGTAGCATATCCTCAATTTGAGCCTTACACTCCTCCAACTCCTGAGGTGATAGACAATATGGGGCCTTACAAGGAGATGTCTTCCCCAGAATTTTATGATCTACTCTCCTTTTTGGTGGTAAAGTTGAGGGTAGATCACCTGGGAAAACATCTTGAAACTCATTTACTACATCCTTCAATTTCTCAAGAATTTGTCCATTGAGTTGTACACTATGGACTTCTCCTATTAAACCCATGAAACATATATTTGTCTTATAGATAGTTGTTGTTATTGTGATATAGAGAGGCAATTTCTACCTATGTGCTTTTCCTCTAACCCCAATGATTGTCTATTAACGGGTGCTCACTACTTTCTTCCTCCAATCTATCATAGGGTTGTATTGCCCCATCCAAGGCTTGCCTAAGATTGCATCATAATGAGCTAATTGCATCACCTGCCACTCAATTGCTTCTTGATATTCTCCTACAAAGAGTGTTACCCTTTTGGATAACAACTCAATCTTCTCTATTTGCCCATTAGGTATCTCTACTTCTTTGCTCTCATCTTTCTCTAGATCCATCCCCAATTTTATTGCAACAAAGTGAGATAAGAAATTCTCTATTGCTCCAGGATTTATCAATGCTTTCACTTGATTGCCTTCTAGGATCCCATTAACAACAATCAATTGTGAGTTTACCTTTGTAGATCTTTGCATACTCATCTTCTTCCTCCCCTTGCTTGTCCACTTCCCTATTGAGCCACTAAGGCCACAAGGTACCTTTATTGGTGATCTTTGTTTTCGAAGGTGATTTCTACCTCCTCTTCTTCCATGCATCACTCCATGTTATTCAAAGATTGCATGTTTGGAGGTCGAGGGCTTCTAGGGAGACGAGCACAACAATTGATGGAGATGTGCCCAATACGGCCACAATTGTAGCAATGACGTGTTCTCCTTGAGTTCCTTCTCCTTGTAGGATTCCATCTCTCCGTTCTTCCATCCATTCCCGCTCTCCTTGAAGCGGTCATGCTCCTCTATCTTGAAACCAAAGGTTACTCAATTCCATAGGTGTTGGTCCACCCATATGTGGAATTTCTGCCCAATAATGTTGAGACGGAACTACTCCTTCACCTCCTCCAAGTGCCCTTGCTATTCTTTGAGCACAAGCAATGGTTTCAAATATAGTGCAAGGATTTTGTACAATGACTTCTTGGTGAATTCGGTCCTTCAACCCTCATTTGAAATTATCTAGAGCCCCTATTACACTCATGTCAATTATTACGACTTGTAGATCCAAAAAATTTTCCATGTACTCTTGTATACTATTCTTTTTTTTCAATCCCCATAGTTGGATTTGGGTCATCTACACGGAACCCATAGTTTGGAAATTCTCCAAAAGTCATTCTTTCATTGTTGTCCACGTGACCTCCCTTCTTTCTGCCAACATTGATTATTCCCAAGCATCATACCATGTGAGGCTTTATCGGTTAGGTACCCACACGCAAACATGCCTATGGCATGCTCAATGATCTTTGTCAAGAACAATTAGAAATATCAATTCATTTTTAAGATCCAATTCTCCTTTACTCCCATAGCACATTGCTCCTTGTAAGGCTTGATATTGTAGGTCTTCTTCATCCATAGTAACAATGTGGCTTCATCTTTGGCCAGGTTTTATATCATAGGCACGGGTGCCTCTCCAAGTACTTCAATTGCAGGTATTGGGCTTCAAGATGGTTCCCTTTCCTGCATTGTTTGATCATTCTTGAGGTTTTGTACTTGATTTTGTAATGCCCCTAGGGTCATCTTGATTTCTCAAAACTCATTCAACATCCTCTACATTCCTTGCATCAACTCCTGCAATTGCGGATCCATGATTCCTACACATGATCAATGTTCTCTTGCTACTTCCTACTTCAATAAAGGGTTAGAATGATCACTCAAGAGGATGCACAAACTATGGGGACTACCATTGCGACCTCTGAGGCCATCTCTCCTTGATAATATTCCTGACCAAAATTGCAGACTACAAAATCCCTAAACATCACTTTTGGTCTAACTACATAATGGATTTCTACTTGTGTGTTGAAAGAGTAAGGATTTGGTATGTCATGCCATTTGTAGTTCCGCATCTAGATGCTCGGACATTGGAGTTCTAGTGATAGTAGTTAGAGTTATTCTAGCAGTTTCTCAGAGACGACTTTCCAATGGTTAGATTTTGTGTTCGGGGTACTGACTTCACGGTGAGGCCCACCGTCACTTTGCACCGTTTACACCGTCGAGTGTGCCGTCAGTGGGACCGTTAGGGTTTCAGTGCTAGCTCAAGTCCAGGGGGTATAGTTTTGAAGTGAGCTCCAGAGAGCTCACTTCTTTGATGTTGAGCCTTTGAGTTCTTGGCTATGGTGGACAGAGGCCGGCGAGCGTCACCTGGATTCTCTATGCTTGAGTGGGTGTGGCTTGACTATAATCAGTGCCCAATTGTTGGCAGTTTATAGAGTGAGAGATCAAGTACTGATCTAAGTTGAGTTGAGTTGAGAGTGTTAAGCAATCGGATTACATCAGAGAAGTGAGGTCAGGGGGAGATCGGGTGCAGGAACTATGAGTGTTGGTGGTATCTCTAAGCTCGGTGGATCGTTGGTAGCTCAATTCAAGTTTAGTGTTTCCCTAGTGTGCAGAAGCTCATTCAATTGATGCAGATTTGGCAGTTATACGGATGGTGTGCGGAAGCGCTGGCCAAATTTTGAGCAAAGAAGGAGCAATTTTTGAGTAGTGCTGTGATTTTGAGCTCAAGAGGTCAAGGCAGGACCAATTTGCTGCAAGTTGGGCTCAGAAAGTCAAATTGAAGGTGGAGTTGGGAAGCTCTTCTCATGAAATTGTGATTTGGAAAAACCCGTTTTGTCAATTTGGCTTGAGTAGAAAGTTAGCGGAGGATTTGGCGGACAGCCATCTTTAGGGTTTACGTCAGATTTTACGTCAAATTTTGGTCAGAATTGGAGGAGTTTTTGCTGTTTGGCCAGATTTGGAGGAGTTTCGCTAGTTTGGAGGACTTTCGCAGATTTGGAGAAGTTTTGCCAATTGTGGAGGAGGTTCAAAGTGGCAACAAGAAAGGCCTCATTTGGCTGAATTCCGGCATTTAGAGGCTTCGAGGCTAGGACTGTGGGCTATGAGAGGCTACAAAGGCCTAGAAGGGCCAGCTTGCTGGCATGAGGCTAGCTAGTTTAGAGTAGATCTTGGTCATTGGTTGGCAAAATCTGCCTTTCTTGCTAGATTGTGCACAATAGGGTTTGACCCCTAGATCTCTTGTTCCTAGACTGGTGCCCTAGCCAACTGGTCCACCCTCACTTGTTGTCGTAGTGACTGTGCCACTGTTATCCATACACATGTAGCTTTGGCTAGGAGAGATAGTTTGATCCCATTCTTGGTGATCCTGGTAGCTTAGGACTTAGATACAAACTCCTCTTATGTCAAATGCCAAATGGTGGTAGAGTCAGTCCCGTGTTGTGTTATGAGATGGAGGGTTTTTGTTTAGATTTCTTGTGATTGGACCCCCTCCATTCTCTACTTCCTGTTTGTGCACCACGTTTGTGTGAGGTGCCCTGATTTTTGAGCGTTGGTGCTCTGGTGTGCTCACGGTGGTGAGGCTGGAGTGATGACCAGTCAGACTACCTTTGTTTCTCTCCGGTGAGGCAAGAAGTGATGACCTGCAGACCGTGAGAGTGTGTGTTATGATGGCAGGTTACAGGTGTAGCCCTTCCCCTAGTGTAGTTATCTCGGTTAGAGTTACATTAGTGGGTGGTGCTTAGTTGGTATTGGCACTTGGTGGTGTTGGCACGTGGTGGTGTTGGCACTTGGTGGGGTACTTGCGGTAGCAGTTGGTAGTTCGGGTTTGCTGTTGTGGTTACTTTGTCACGATAAAGTTCTTTGGAGATTCTAGAGGAGTTAACCCTGCAGTATTCAGTGGGTTTACTCGAAGTGGTGCTCGGTATCAACCTGTATCTCAGGTCCTAGTGAGGGAGGAGATTGACTCTGAGTTGGAGTTTGACACAGGAGCTGATTCAGTTGAGAGTGCACTTGGTGTGTTTGCACCGTTGTTGTGGGACATGGACAAGATTTATGGGGCCTCCAAAGGCCCTAGGCGTTACTCTGGTACAGTGGGTACCATTGTACAGATGCGGAACTGTACTTTGTTCCTAGCAGATGTGGAACCCAACTTTGTTCACACCCTTCATGGCATGGAAGAGGTTGTTTCAGCATCTGGAAGGTCTGCCAATGGATGACTATCATGAGTTCAGGAGAGCTCATTTGGAGGAGATCAAGTTATGGAGACAATATTGGTCTCCACATTATGTCTCCATCACTTCAGGCTCGGTGGCCAGGAGTAGATTGGCTGTACCTACGAGTTCTAGCTCGAGTAGTGTTGGTGGAGCTAGTGGAGGTGCACTAGTTGGAGATAGTGCTACTACAAGTGGAGGTACCGCTGCAGGAGGTGGTGTGGTACCGGGGTTTAACCCCATGGTGGAGTTCTTCCTATGTTTGAGACAGAACTACCAGGGAGTACGGACTGACAAGTTGAGGAGCTTGCAGGAGTTCCAGCGGAAGGCTAGGGAGAGCCTACGCAAGGCATACACTTGCATGAGGCGGCTGATCAGTTTCACTCAGGGAGTTACTGAGGCCCAGGCAGTCCAGTTTTGGTATGGGATACTGGATAGGGAATTACGACGTAGAGTTTATGATGCTATGTTGTTGCAGGCTACTTCGCCCACTTTGGCAGTAGTCTTTGATTTGGCTAAGCGTATTGAGCTCAATATGGTGGATGAGAGAGTGGTGACATCTGGATTTGGTAGGGAGACCTCATCCATAGTTGTGACTTCTTCTAGAGTGCAATAGAGTGCACCACGCTCAGTTGGTTTTAGAGGACAGGGTGGACAGCCCAGATCCTATGGAGCGAGTGGAGGGCCTAGTGGAGTCAGACCCTTACCCTCATTTTTGAGTCAGCAGCAGCCAGTGAGTGTGGTGTTGCTTGTTGGACTTGTGGTGGACCTCACCATAGGAGAGAGTGTACTCAAGGCAACAGACCTGGTGCATTACAGCCAACATAGAAACAATATGAGCATTGCCACCAATTTGGTCACACTAGTGACCGGTGTTTTGACCTACACCCGGAGTTATGGAGTGGTAGGGCTGCTATGGCAGGTAGTAGAGGAGCTCCAGTTCATGGAGGACGAGGTGGTAGAGGTGGTGGTAGAGGATCTACACCTAGTAGGGGTGCAGTACCTGCTCTTACTTCTGACACAGCTATGGCTACTCGGATTGAGCAGTTGGAGCAGAGATTGGCTAGTATGGCTATTGCTCAGAGGAGATCAGATTCGGGTGCTGAAGCTTCCACCTCATATGCTGGTGATAGAGATGCTTTGGACTTCATGTGTAGAGCAGCACAGGTGGATGCATTTGCAGCAGTGACTAGGAGTGCAGTATGTGCTCCAGAGCCTAGAGGAGCATCAATGGAGTTGGACCCACAGAGAAGAGAGGTTGGGAGATAGGTCAGACTTCCCCAGTCTTTCATGCTATCTGAGGCATTGTAGATGACATCCACGGTTCCTAGACATCCCAGTGCAGGTGTGGTAGGTGGTGATGGAGTACATGATGGACTACCTGCTAGTCAGCCACCTACTACTACACAGATTGAGTCTAGCATGATGTTGGGGGTGGCTCAGCTGATTATGCGGCATCCTTTATTTTCAGCCAGTGACATGTTTACATTGGAAGTTGACCCAGCCCCAGTATTCCGGTTGGCTGCCACATTGTGTGAGAGTAGGGATGGTGCAATTCCTACTACTAGAGTAGAGGTGGTAGGTAGTGGAGCTGACTTGGTTGAGGAGCATGGGATCCGTTCAACGACCAGTGGTTTATGGCAGGCAGTAGCGGCTAGACTGGAGGAGTTGCTAGCTAGACCGGCCTTTGAGAGAGCGCGGTTTACACCTGGTGTTGTCCTATTGGATAACCAGAGGGGGATTTTTAGTTTGGTGGGACCTTCAAGGAAGGTATATACACCACAAAGAGGCTTGTTAGACTCTGGTGCATAGCCCCTTATGTTGGGGAAGGCTGCAGTTGTCGGTCTGGAGTTACGGAAGACCGATGTGGAGAAGTGTCCATTTTAGATCCAGACATCTCTAGGTGGTGGTTCGACATAGTACATCACACGTGGGGAGCTTGTTGTCCAGGTTAAGCCTGGTCATCCGACTGATAGCTCAATGGTGAGAGCTCAGGCTATTGCGACGATAGCTGAGTCATATGATGTGCTAGTTGCGGGAGCTATAACACTCATTTGTGCATGTGTATGGTATTGTGATATTTAGCTTGGTATTACAAGTACTTAAGAGATATTATTTAGAGATAAAGGATGGTTCTATATTAGTCATGGTTAGCTAAAGTTAGTCATAACTAAGATAGAGGGGACCTTACTTTAGAGGAAGTAGAAAAGATGAGCACCACTATTTTGGATTTTAGTGTGTTGACTTGGTATTATTCCTAGGTGTTTGGCTTTGAGGAAAGAGGTGAGAACTCTTGGGCCCGCAAGCCTTTTTGTTTTGGATTCTTCTTTAGTCCAAGGATAGCCCATGTGAAGGAATCCTTGACTTAGTGGTTGGGTCAAGATAAGACCACATGCTTAGGGGAATATGCCCATGTGAATGGATATTCCTTTCTACTTTTTGACTTTACTTGACTTTTAGTCTAGTAACTTGAGTTACTACGGTAATTAGTAACTTTGGTACATAACTATTTCACAAGTATATAAACAAGGGGTGAGGAGGTACTCATCATCCTTTCATTTGCAATTATCTCTCTCTCATTGAGTTCTCTAGTGAGCAATGTCTTGAGTCTTGGAGTGTTAGCCTTGGAGGAGTATGATGGAGTTGGGATTCCTTGCCTTCTTAGTCCATGGTGCGCTACCATAATAGCCATCAGAGGTTCATCTTGAGTGAGAGACAGGCTGGCTCCCATTTTTGGTTCCGTTGTCAGGACCTCTCTAGAAGGCAAGATAATGTTCCGCGTTCAATTCTACATTAGGCAGAAGGAGGCTATGAGAGCTCACTTGGAGAGAACATTAGGAGAGGAGAGAGTTGAACTTATGTTAGAGAACCAAGATCCATTTGTATACACTATAGTTCATTATGATGTCTTTGAGGTGATTTTGTACATCTTGTACACATGAGAGGAATTGGAGAGATTGTGTGAGGTGGATTGCAGATTTTGGGGATTAAGGTGATTTTGGGCAAAATCTCAAGTTTGAGATCTGAACTTGAAATTTCTACACATGATAGCTTGGGTTATCCTTCAGTTAGCACACTTAAAATAATTATCAGAGCTACTATGTGCACTGAGCTAGAATTTTTGAAAGTTGATAGGCTAAAGTGCTCCCGCAATTGCATGCTCTCTGGAAAATTGTATAGAGTCTGCCATTTCTTCAATTTTCACTGAATTGTACTGACAATTTCCAAGAAAATTCAGTGCGTTGTATCCTACCTGCTGCCGAAAAAAATTAGAGAGAGATCGTTTTTTCACAGGGCGTTATGAGTTTTTGAAGTGAGGGGGTGGTTTTCAGACCAAATCTGAAATTTGTGTGCTGAATAGAAAGATGTCTAGGCCAAATGGCTCTATGAAAAGATCTGAAATTTTGCAGGGAGGAACGACCTAGAGTTGTGATCAAGTGTGCCAAATTTCAAAGGACTATGATATAATGGTTGGGAGATTTGAGTGACATTGTGAGGAAGGGTCAATTCTGCAGAGTGGAGATCTCATGCATGAGAAGTTTGAGATCAACAAAAAACATGTTTGAGTGTTTAGATTCATCTTGGGAACATGGAGGGTCATCAAGAGTGGAAATTGAGATTATGCAAGGTTCCCCAAGGGTTTGAGGTGATTCTAGGGGTGGATTTGAGGAAAAGAGAGTTTACAATAGAATTTGAAGAGAGTGTTGAGAGGATCCAAAAACCTACACCACTTGGAGGAAAGAGTGAGTCTAAGTGCTTTTTGTGTGGAGAGAAGGGACATAAGGCAAGTTCATGTCCATTGACCTTTGAGAGCAAGAGATTTAGAGAAAGGAGAGGCTTACTGAACTTGGGTTTACATGTTGGACCTTCTTCACCAAGATTGGGAGGAAGAAGATCTAAGACCAAGGAGTTGTGTGAGGTTTGTGGAGTTGAAGTACTTCCAAAAGGACATGAGTGTAGTGGAGTTAAATCACTTTTGGAGACTTTGGTGAAGGATCTTGGAGAGAGTCTTAGTATAGCTACAGAAATACTACCACCTTCATGAGCTAGTTCTCAAGATTAGTGATGGAGATAATCTTTCAACTTATGGATAAACTATCCATGAGAGTTAGATTAATATGCACTCGAGGATTTGATATTGCTATAGAAATCTTGGAGCAACCTGAACCTTTTGTGTTCCCTAGAGTGGATTATTCTCAGATGGTGTTAGTCATGGATATACTCTATTAGTAATAGAGTGAGAGAAAAAAAAAAGAGAAAAAAAAATTTGAGAGAAAAGAAAGATAGTGAGAGGTTAAGAGTGGAAACTTCCGGTTTTCTTTGGCAAGGATGGAGAAGATGTGGAGGCCTTTGTGAGAGACTTCAAGAGAGCTTGCATAGGAAACAATGAGAGGAGGAAGAATGAGTGGGTCTCATTATTACCAGATTTCTTTGAGGATGCATCACTTACATGGTATGAGTCAGAATACCAAAAGAGAGAGAGAAGAGATGGGGAAGAGGAGTCTTGGGAGACTTTGACTTCAGCACTCATTGAGAACTTTCTTCTTGATGAGAATTATGAGAGATTGATGAGTGAGGTTACATTTCTCAAGCAAGGAGATGGAGAGAAAGTGAAAGTCTATGTGGAAAGAGTGGAAAAGTTAGAGTCCAGATTTTGCATAGTGTTGAGGAAGGGTGGGGATGATGTGGAGACTACAATGATAGGCATAGGGGCCATGCTCACCAAGGATTTTGTGGGAGGGTTGAGACCACAAATAAGAATCAAGGTGAGATATGAGAAATCTTCTTCCAAGGTTGAAGCTATCAAGATCTGAATTCGTATGGAGGAGAGTTTGGAAGGAGATGAGAATGATATGGTGGTGAAGAAGGTTGTGCATCCTCCTCAAGGCTACAAGTATGGTGGAATTTCTGATACTTTGGTGACAAGGGTTACACCACAAGTAGTAGTTGCTCCAGTTCTTGCACCTCCACCAAAAGATCCACTCCAAACCATCACAGAACAACTTGCGGATCTCAAGATCAATGTGGTGCAACTATGGAAGAAGAGATAGGTGGATCAGAATGTAGGGATAGGGCCTAGGAGTTATGGAAACTATCCATATAGAGGAGGCCAACCAGCCAACAATTTCAATGATAGAAATTGTTTTGGTTGTGGAGGAAGAGACCATATCCAAAGGAATTGCCGAAATTCCACTTACCATGGAGGAAGGGGTTATGAGGGAGCCAATAGAGGGAAAGAGGGAGGTAGTGAAACCCAAGTGGCTCCTAATCCCAACAAAGGTAAGGGGATAGCATCCATAGATGTGGTTGAGAGCAAGTATGAGAAGGGAGAGTGCTCAAACTCCAAGGGTCTTAATTTGGAGCTTTTGGCACAAGAGAAGAAGAGAGCTCGTTTTGCAGAGGATGTTCACTCTTCTCAAGGATTTACTTCAAGCAAAGATACTCCTATGTCTACTAGGAGCACTCGCACCTCAACACCATCAACAACAAAGACTCCAAGGAAGAAGTTGGGGATGGAGGACTTCTTGATCTCAAAGCAACAATGGAACTACAATGTGTTGGAAGATGTTGGTAGTCACAAGGCTAACATCACAGTGGGCCAATTAATTGCTTTGAACCCTACCTTGAGAAAGGAGCTTAGAGGTGGTTTGAGTTCTACAAGGAGCAAGAGGAAGAAGAAGGCAAAAGTTCCAATATCAATGGGGGTGGTGGATGCCAAGCCAACACCATGGGAGGCTTGTGAATATGCCTCTAAGATTGATGTGAGAGTGAATGGTCACAACATCAAGGATGCATTCGTTGATGGAGGATCAGCAGTGAATGCCATGTCTGAAAGGTTGATGAAGAAGTTGGGTATGATACCCTCAAGACCTTCAACATTTGTGGTGAGCATGGCAAACAAGTAACAAGTTCGACCAGTAGGGGTGATGGATAAAGTGGTAGTTTCAGTTATGGGAGTTCAAAATCTCATGACTTTCCAAGTCTTGAAGGATTCAAGCTATGACTTACTTCTTGGGAGGCCATGGTTGAGAGTAGCATGCACAACTGATCGATGGCACAAAGGGTACTGGAGGATTGGGCCATCAAACCATAGAGTCACAGTTCCTGTGACTAACACCACCAACACTTCACACTCAGATACACCATCTTCTGATTATTGGGAATCAGATTTTGAAGAAGGAGCTTCAGGTGTGGACACAAGCATGGAGGAGGATGAATCTGAACCTGATTCATATGTGTATCCCTTGTGTGCTATGGATTTTGCATCTAAGCCAGAGGTTTTGAAGGACCCAGACAAATCACCATTGACACTTGAGGAGGTAGAGAGAAGGTTAGCTACCCTCAAGTATGGCCCAAATGTTACCAAGGAGGAGAAGGTGAGATTTGAGGAGATTTTCCGCAAGTTCATCCATGTGTTTTCTTTTAGTTACAAGGATTTGAAGGAAGTCACCTTGGAGGAGCCCAAGATAGAGGTGGAGTCACATGCAAGACCAATCCGCCAAAAGCAACATCGCATTAGCCCACCAATATCTTTGGTTGTGAAGGAGGAGATTGATAAGCTCAAGGAGGCTAGATTTATCTTTGAGGTGGAGAATTCAGAATGGGTGTCTCCAATTGTCATTGTGAAGAAAAAGAATGGCAAGCTTCAAGTATGTGTGGATTACAAGAAGCTTAATGTTATTACCAAGAAGGACTACTACCCATTGCCATTCATTGATGAGATCTTGGAGGAGGTTGCAGGTCATGAGAGGTATAGTTTTGGAGATCGTTATAGTGGATACAACCAAATCAAGATTGCACCAGAGCATCACAACTCACCACATTCACCACACCTTGGGGAACTTACGCTTTCAAGGTCATGCCTTTTGGGCTTTGCAATGCTCCAGCCACATTCCAACGGTTCATGAACAAGGTATTTGAACCTTTCATTGGGAAATTTGTGAGAGACTTCATTGATGACTTTTTTGTCTAAGGGAGCAAGGAGGAGCACTTTGAACACCTAATCAAAGTCTTGCAACGCTTGGATGAGGCAAATGCATCACTCAACCCAAAGAAGTGTATTTTTGGATGTGAAGAAGGTCTACTTTTGGGGCACATCATCTCCAAGGATGGAATAGCAGTTGATCCTGAGAAGGTGAGGAAAATCTCAGACCTTCCATTCCCTTCAAGCTTGACAAAGTTACGCCAATTCTTGGGGATGGTTGGGTACTATAGGAGGTTCATCTTTTCATTTTCCAACAAGGCTTATGCATTGACTATCTACATGAAGAAGGGTGTAGATTACATGGTGATTTTAAAAGACAAGGAGGCTCTCAAAGCTTTTGAGGAGCTCAAGCAATCCCTTGTTGTAGCTCCAATTCTTGCTAAACCTGATTGGAGTAAGCCTTTCATCCTCTACACTGATGCTTCTAATGTAGCTATAGGATGCACTCTTAGTCAATTAGACCAAGATGGGCATGATCATCCAATAGCTTATGCTAGTAGGCAGATGGTTTCAGCAAAGAAGAACTACTCTGTCACGGAGAGAGAAGGGTTGGCAGTGATCTTTGGTCTCAAGAAGTTTAGACACTACTTGATTGGAGGGAAAGCCACCATTGTCACGGATCACAAGGCTTTGAAGTACATCTTCAACAAGCCTAATGTTGAAGGGAGACTAGCAAGGTGGATGATACTCTTATCTGAGTATGACTACACCATTGAGGATAGGCCAGGAAAGAAACATGCAAATGCTGATTTGTTAGCTAGAGCCTATGATCATGATGGAGATGAGCCAGTGGATGATTCCTTCCCGGATGAGGAGCTCATGACAATCTCAGTCACTCAAGAGGTTCCAATGGAGTACAAGGAGATTGTGGATTTTGTGACAAGAGATAACTATCCAGAATGGATGCCTGCTAGGGAGAGGAAGGCCCTTGCAGCAAGATCTAGACCTTACACAATGGTGGAGGATATTCTTTTTCACCAAGGAGCAGGTGGTCTACTTTGAAGAGCAGTGGGTAAGGAAGAGTCTATCCTACTCATAAAGGAGTTTTATGAAGGTCTAGTATGTGCAGGACACTTTGCAAGAAAGGTAACTGCTTTTAAGATTCTAGATGCAGGTTACCATTGGAGAGGGATTTTCAAGGATTGTGTTGATTATTGCAAAACTTGTCATGTTTGTCAAGCTTTTGCTAGAAAGTCTACATCCACTCCACCACTTAGATCAATTCCATTGCTGGGACCTTTTGAGAAGTGGGGAATTGATTTTGTAGGTCCTCTCAATAGAACACCAAGGAACAATTGGTACATTGTGGTAGTTACTAATTACCTTACCAAGTGGGTTGAGGCTAGACCATTGAGGGACAAGAATGAAGATGAAGTGGGTAGATTTCTTTATGAACGCATTATCACTAGGTTTGGATGCCCTTTGGAGTTAGTTTCTGATAGAGGAGGAGAGTTTACAGGAAGCATTACTACAGCCATGCTACGACATTTCTCTATCACACATAGAGTAATTACATCTTATAAGCCAAATTCCAATGGCTTGGCAGAGAGAACCAATCAGACTTTGTGCATGATGTTGGCCAAAGATGCAAAAATGGAAGGGGCTAAACATCATTGGGACAAGAGGATTCATGCAGTTTTGTGGGAGTATAGGACAACTATGAAAACTTCCACCGGATATTCTCCATTTCAATTGGTGTATGGTATTGAGTCTACCTTACCTATTCACTTTGATCTTCCTACCTTCCAAAGCATTCATAGGAGATTGAAGAAAGCACAAGGAGGTGATGCAGAGAAGTCAAGGAAGGATCAATTCATGGAGTTGGAAGAGGCAAGAGCAGTTGCTATGGTTCAAGTGGAGCAAGCCCAAAGGAAACAAAAGGAGAGCTATGACAAGAGGCAAGGCAAGAACAAGGTGGAGACTTTCAAAGAAGGTGATTGTGTAATGTTGTTTGATTCCATTCGATTCAAGAGAGTGCAAAAGAAGTTTTTGCCTAAGTACTTTGGACCTTTCATAGTGGAGAAGGTGTGGGGCAATTACACCTGTGATCTCAAGGAGTTGGGAGGAAGACACTTTGATAGGATTAACCATGATAAGTTGAAGATGTACCATAGAAGGTAGACAAACCTTCACTTTGAGGACAAAGTGAAAACTTAGTCCGTGGGTAAATGTAACACTCATTTGTGCATGTGTATGGTATTGTGATATTTAGCTTGGTATTATAAGTACTTAAGAGATATTATTTAGAGATAAAGGATGGTTCTATATTAGTCATGGTTAGCTAAAGTTAGTCATAGCTAAGATAGAGGGGACCTTACTTTAGAGGAAGTAGAAAAGATGAGCACCACTATTTTGGATTTTAGTGTGTTGACTTGGTATTATTGGGAAATCTCCTGATGGTACGAAGGCTCCACTCCAAGCCTACTACACCAACTGATCTGCATGTTGCTGCAATGCCTCCTCTGAACTCCACAATGGAACATCCAAGGTGGATGGAACAATCCCACTCGTACTCCAAAGCCGAGTGATCTCCTCTGGTACTAGAGTATCCTCTGCATGGGCATTCCCCTCCAACAACTCACTAGGCCAAGTAACTGCCCACCGCTGAAAGCTAAAACTGATGCTGCCATGGTCCCGGACTGTAGTGAGCCAAGATTGCCACTACTGAAGCGTACTGGTAGGCGACATACCCGTCCCTGACCAGACTGCCAACCATGTCTATAAGAGGTTGTCTCCTCCCAATAGTCAATGCTGAAACCCATAGGGTATAACACTGCTCTGTGAGCCGGCCTGTCTCTCACTCAAGATGAACCTCTGATGGCTATTATGGTAGCGCACCATGGACTAAGAAGGCAAGGAATCCCAACTCCATCATACTCCTCCAAGGCTAACACTCCAAGACTCAAGACATTGCTCACTAGAGAACTCAATGAGAGAGAGATAGTTGCAAATGAAAGGATGATGAGTACCTCCTCACCCCTTGTTTATATACTTGTGAAATAATTACATACCAAAGTTACTAATTACCGTAGTAACTCAAGTTACTAGACTAAAAGTCAAGTAAAGTCAAAAAGTAGAAAGGAATATCCATTCACATGGGCATATTCCCCTAAGCATGTGGTCTTATCTTGACCCAACCACTAAGTCAAGGATTCCTTCACATGGGCTATCCTTGGACTAAAGAAGAATCCAAAACAAAAAGGCTTGCGGGCCCAAGAGTTCTCACCTCTTTCCTCAAAGCCAAACACCTAGGAATAATACCAAGTCAACACACTAAAATCCAAAATAGTGGTGCTCATCTTTTCTACTTCCTCTAAAGTAAGGTCCCCTCTATCTTAGTTATGACTAACTTTAGCTAACCATGACTAATATTGAACCATTCTTTACCTCTAAATAATATCTCTTAAGTACTTGTAATACCAAGTTAAATATCACAATACCACACACATGCACATATGGGTGTTACAGACCGGAGCACGTTGGCATGGTGAGACAGATGAGGAGATGGTGCCAGGTTGGCATGCATCGGCCTTTTTGTGTATATTTGCAGAGGCATTGGTGGTATCTCTCTCAGCGCATACGGGAGGAGTTATTGAGGTCACAGATCCAGAGAGTGAAGATATCGGTACAATTTAGCGAGACATTCATGATGATGTCTTTGTGATAGACTATCTTTGCACTGGTGTTGTGGGTGGCACAGTTGGAGCCAAGGAGAGAGACTATATTCTTCAACGAGCCAGACGGTTCAGCTTGGAGGGTAGACACCTTTTGCGTGTATGGGAGGATGGTAGAGTGCGAGTAGTACCACTTCCAGCACAGAGACCACAGTTGGTCCGTCATGCTCATGAGGAGCTAGGACATTTTGGAGTAAAGCGTACGTATAGCTTACTCCAGAGTCATTATTAGTGGCGCGGTATGCAAACCAAGGTACAGCAGTTTGTTGCCAGATGTATGGTTTGTGACCAAGTTAGAGCATCATTCAATGCTCCTACGCCATAGTTACACCCATTACCTATCATGGGATTGGGTTACTGTTAGAGTTTGGACTTTGCCGGACCTTTACCGCTAACTGTGAGACATCATCGGTATGTTTTGGTGATGGTGGAGCACTTCTCCAGGTGGATTGAGTTGGTGGCACTTCCTGACAAGTCTAGTGAAGGGACAGCTTACTCGTTCCTAGATCGAGTTCTTAGTCATTTTGGTGCACCAGTTGAGGTTTTGACTGATCAAGGTACAGAGTTCTTGGGGGAGTTTCAGGTCTTGTGTGACAAGGCTTTGATTGATCATTGTACTACATCCCGAGATCACCCTGAGGCAGATGGCTTAGCAGAGAGAGTGGTTCAGACGGTGAAGAGAGGATTGTGAAAGTATGGTTTGCAGAGAGGCCACTTGGGAGATTGGGATCTCCAATTACCTTGGTTGGCCATGGGCTATTGGTTCAGCCGGCAAGCCTCCTTAGCATCCTTCTCTCCATACTTTCTACTATATGAACAAGATCTAGATTTACCTGCAGCCATTTGTCAAGATGCTACTGTAGTTTTGGACTTGGATGACCCTGATGTATGGATGACCGCATGTTCTCAATGGTAGAGATCTTTTGGAGAGTGATGCCGATGGCCTTTGAGAACTTGGCGATTGCTCAGCATAGAGATACTTTATGCTATGCTACCATTCGAGGAGGAGGTTATAGCCCCTCGATCCGTCGATTTCATCCATGTGACTATGTATATCTATAGTAGATAGCACCGACGACATTTGATGTTTCTACAGGCCACACTATCTTGAGAGTGCATGAGGTTTTGCCATCTGGAGTCCTTGTGTTAGAAGGACGTGATGGTGTTGTTTGGAAGGATCATGTGCGCAATTGTGCGCCATGCCACCTCCCAAACATTGATGGTACTATGGACCCAAGCTTGGCACTTGTATGTGCAAGCTTGAGGTGTATGTTATGTGGCTCTTCTGGTGGAGCTGCTACTATGTTAGTGCGTGATAGCTGTTTGAGAGGATGGCATATGGCATGTATGACTCCTCTCCTCATGGTGGTTCCTCAGGGATAGTGGTTATGTCCTAGATGTACTTGACCTATAGCTAGTTCATTCTTGATATGGTATAGATTGCAGACAGGCGACTAACGATGGGGCTCCATAGCACCCGGCCTCTTGATCTTTGCCCATTAGAAAGTATACCATATACTTAGAGTAGATGGCTATCTGAAGTTAGAGGGACCTAACCGCCAACTAAGAGGGCGATTGTGGCACTTTAGAGTCTATGTATGACTTATGTGTGAGTTGTGCTTCTATAGTGTATGATGTTGACAGCAATGTATGTTGTGTAACGATGTATATACGCACAACAGCTATCACGCCATTTGTAGTTCCGCATCTAGATGCTCAGACACTAGAGTTCTAGTGATAGTAGTTATTCTAGCAATTTCTCAGAGACTACTTTCCGACGGTTAGATTTCATGTTTAGGGTACTGACTTCACGGTGAGGCCCACCGTCACTTTGCACCGTTTGCACCGTTGAGTGTGCCGTCAGTGGGACCATTAGGGTTTCAGTGCTAGCTCGAGTCCAAGGGGTATAGTTTTGAAGTGAGCTCCAAAAAGCTCACTTCTCTGATGTTGAGCCTTCGAGTTCTTGGCTATGGTGGACAGAGGCCGGTGAGCGTCACCTGGATTCTCTATGCTTGAGTGGGTGTGGCTTGACTGTAATCAGTGCCCAGTTGTTGGCAGTTTATAGAGTGAGAGATCAAGTACTAATTTAAGTTGAGTTGAGTTGAGAGTGTTAAGCAATCTGATTATTGTGGCACTTTAGAGTCTATGTATGACTTATGTGTGAGTTGTGCTTCTATAGTGTATGATGTTGACAGCAATGTATGTTGTGTAGTGATGTATATACGCACGACAAGTATATTAGATCTATAACATCATAATAGAATGTAGATTGTCAAATCCCACTCTCTGTCATATACCACCACAGGTAGAATCATTGGGTTTGGTGAATTCATCACTCTATCCATGAATTCTGCTCCAAAGTGATAAACTAGCAATACTCTCATTTGCTCACATTGGATGTATATAATCTTGATGAGGAATGGGTTCAAGAATGGGAAGCTAGGTGCGGGAAACTATCCTCCCAATGCATTCATCCCATCCGCTCTCTAAAGCCCTTCCCAAGTCTAGCAAGTGCACTATGTTCTCCATCTCAAATTATTCAATTTCAGTTGCTCATGCTCTAAGAGAGGTGATCCACTCTCTTGGATTAAAATACTTGCTTTGATACCATTTTGATACTCTGAGGACAAGAACTCTTCAAGAGAGAAAAGACAGATTTCATACTCAATCCTTTGATGTCCTAAAGGAGCACCTTCTCTTTATTATATAGCAAAGAGTATCCACTCAAAAGAAGCTCCACCCTTGGATCAGATACATGGATTTGTGACCTGTTAGCAAGCTCCATCCTTGGATTAGTTGTTTGGATGGGTAGCATGTTGGTCCTTGTCCTATCTAGTTGGTCAAATGGGTTTGACAAAAGGGAATCTTTAGGGAATCTTCTTGTAGGAAGCTCAAAATTGCATGGGTAAGGTACCATTGGAAAGCTCTCAATGAGACAAATCATAAGGGGAGAATGAAAGCCTTTCTTTCTTAAGGAGGGGAGAATATTTTCTTTTTCAAGGCCTAATTCATCCGTTTAGACCTCCAAAAATGACTTTAAAGTTTTCATGCTATTTTTGGCTTTTTTCCTTATTAGTAGAAGTGATATTTTGGTGATACCTATATCTTATTTATGTTTTCTATCATCCTTCCAGATATCACCACCCCAAGTTTCTCCTCTAGATCATATGTCTAGCTATTGATTCTAAGGTCTTCAAGCTTATTTTGGTTTTTGGCCTATTAGTAGAAGTACTCTTTTGGAGATACCTCTATCTAATCTACTTAGTCCATCATGTATACCATCTTCTCATCTATCATGTATACCAAATCAAATTTCATCTCTAGATCATGTGTCTAGCTCTTGGTATTACATGGAACCTCCAAATAGTAAAACAAGCTCTTCTATGCCATGAAAGGTGTGAACAAAGTCAGGTTTTGCATTTGCTGCAGTGCTGCATTTGTTCAACTATCAAACTCCTAGATGAAGTCATCCAACTCAATGGTACCCACTATACCAAAGTAACGCCTAGGGCCTTTGGAGGCCCCATAAATCTTGTCCATGTCCCACAACAACGGTGTGGACACGCCAAGTGCACTTTCAACTAAATCAGCTCTTATGTCAAACTCCATCTCAGAGTCAATCTCATCTCTCATTGGGACCTAAGATGTAGGCTAATACATAGCACCACTTTGATTAAACCTATTCCGTATTGCATGGCTATCTCCTCTGGAATCCACAAAGAACTCTATCGTGACAAAGTAACCACAAATGGCCAACCGCCAAGCACCAACACCATCAGCCAAAAACCACCAAGTACCAACACCAATGGAACACTACCCACTAATATAACTCTAATTGAGACAACTACACTAAGAGAATGGGCAACATGTAACTTGCCATCATAACACACACTCTCACGGTCTATAGGTCATCACTTCTTGCCTCATTGGAGAGAAACAAAGGTAGTCTGACTTGTCATCATTCTAGCCTCACCACCCAGAGCACACCAGAGCACCAATGCTCTAAATTTAAGGCACCTCACACAAACAAGGTGCACAAATAGGAAATAGGGAATTGAAGAGATCCAATCACAAGAAAGTTAAGCAACATCCATCTCATAAACCAACACTGGGCTGGCTTTACCACCATTTGGTATTTGATATAATAAGAGTTCCTATTTACGTCCTAAGCTACCAGGATCACCAAGAATAGGATCAAATTGCCTCTCCTAGCCAAAGCTACATGTGTATAGATAACAGTGGAACAGTCACTAGGATAACAAGTGAGGGTGGACCAGTTAGCTAGGGCACCAATCTAGGAACTAGAGATCTAGAGGTCAAACCCTATTGCACACAATCTAGTAGGATGGGCAGATTTTGCCAAACAATGACCAAACTCCAACTTTGGCTATTTGTCACCTCAAAACTCCTCCAAATTTGGCCAAAATCTGGCATAAACTCCAACAAAATCTGACATAAACCCTATAGTTGGCTGACTGCCAAATCCTCTACTAACTCTCCACTTGGGCCAAACTAAAATGATGAGTTTTTGCAAATCACAAATTCACGAGGATAGGTTCCCAACTCCACGTTCAATTTCACTTTTTGAGTCCAACTCACAATAAATTGGTCTTGCTTTCACATCTTGAGCCCAAAATCACAACCACTGCTTGAAAATTGCTTCTCTTTGCTCAAAATTTGGCCAACGCTTCCACACACCGTCTATCTCACTGCCAAATCTACATCAATCAACAAGCTTCTACACACTAGGGAAAACTTGAATTTTTATCAAGCTACCAATGATCCACCGAGCTTGGAGATACCACCAACACTTGTAGTTCTTGTACCCTTTTTCCCTTGACCTCACTTCTCTGATGTAATCATTTTTTTACACTACTCAAATCAACTCAACTCATATTAGTACTTGATATGTCACTCTATAAACTGTCAACAAATGGGCACTAATTACAATCAAGCCACACCCACTCTAGCTAAGAGAATCCAGGTGACATTCACCGGCCTTTGTCCACCATAGCCAAGAACTCAAAAGCTCAACATCAAAGAAGTGAGCTCTCTAGAACTACATTTCCAAAGTATACTCCTAGACTAGAGCTAGGTCTGAAACCCTAACGGTCCCGCTGATGGCACACCCAATGGTGTGAACGGTGCAAAGTGGTGGTGGGCTCCACCATGAAGTCAATACCCCAAACACAAAATCTGATCATCAAAAAGTAGTCCATGAGTGACTGCTAAAATACCTCTAACTACTATCAATGCAACTCAATGTTTGAGAAATCTAGATGCAACACTACAAATGGTGTGACAATACTACATATGCAACACTACATACATGGTAATCATCTATCAAAGGACCCTCCAAGTGCTAAAACAACCCCTTCTATGCATGAAAGGTGTGAACAAAGTTGGGTTCCGCATCTACTACAAATCACACTAACTATAGAATTCTTGGATAAAATCATCCAACTCAATGGTACCAACCATACCAGAGTAACACCTCATGCCTTCGGAAGCCCTATAAATCTCATCCATGTCCTACAACAACGCTATGGACACACCAAGAGCACTCTCAACTAAATTAGCTCTTGTGTCTACTCCAACTCAGAGTCAATCTCCTCTCTCTGTGGACCTAAGATACAAGTTGATATTGAGCGCCACTCCAAGTAAACCCATTGTATACTGCAAGGTTATCTCCTCTAGAATCTCCAAACAACTGTCATGAAAAAGTAACCAAAAACTACAAACCGCAACTATAACCATCGCAAGTACCTCACCAAGAATCATCACCAAAGTGCCAACACCACCAACCAAATATCACCCACTAATTTAACTCTAACCATGATAACTATAATAGGAGAAATAGCAACCTATAATTTGCTATCACAACACACATTCTCATGGTCTACAGGTCATCACTTCTTGTCTCACAAAGAGAAACACAAGTAGTTTGACTAATCATCACTCTAGCCTCACTACCAAACGCACACCAAAGCACCAACCCTCTAAAGTCAAAGCACCTCACACAAACATGGTGCACAAATAGAAAGTGGAGAATGGAGATGATTCAATGACAAGAAATCTAAACAAGAAACACTCCATCTCATAAATCAACACGAGACAAACTCTACCACCATTTAGCAATTGATATTATACTTCCTAAGCTACCAAGATCACCAAGGATAGGATCAATTGTCTCTCTTAGCCAAAGCTACATGTGTATAGATATTAGAGGAATAGTCACTAGGACAACAAGTGAGGTTGTACCAATTGGCTAGGGCACCAATCTAAGAACCAGATATCTAGGGTTTAAACCCTATCATGCACAATCTAGTAGTGTAAAAGACCAAGACTAAGGAAAGAAATAGGAGAATGGAAGATCACATTGGGATATTTGAGTGTGGAAAACTTCAAATACCTAGCATGATCTTTGGCTTTGGTATTTATAGGGAGCATACAAGGCTCTTGAGAAGCTTCTCAAGAAGCTTCTTTGAGTTGCTTTCTTGGAATGCAAGCCAAGTTAACCAAGAAGCTCTCAAGAAGCTTCCTTCTAGAAACTACCTACTTGGCGTGCAAGCTAAGCTAGCCAAGAAGCTTCCCAAGAAGCTTCCTAGATACTTCTAGAATATTATAGGCTAATTTGGCCTATTTTCTACTCTAGTAGCCCTAACTAACTTCATTGCTAAACTCCATATTGTTATATATTCCCCCACCTCTAGTTGATAATATCCTCGTTGCCATTGAAGCTTCAAACTCCTGGATGGCCATTTGTGCATTCAAGAGATGAGAAAGAGGTTCCTATGTGGCATCATGAAGGGGATACCTTTTCCAAAGGACCTCGTACTTTTTATGTTGTTGGCAGCCTTGTTGAATGTGGCAATGTGCAAGGATACGATCAACTTCATACTCCTCATGATCATTGATAGGGACGGGAGGAGGAGGTTGGACATGAGAGGAAAAAGAAGATGGGAACAATAGGAACAAAGTGTTTCAATTGGAAATGTGAAAGACAAGGTGGATGTGCATATGACAAGGCAAGGCAAATTAATAAGCAATAAGAGAGATGATTTGGGTGACATCAAAGGGTCCTATCCAATTAGGGGTAAGTTTACAAACTTGGGTATCATGGGGGAGAGGTAGGTTACTAGAGGAGAGAATGAAATTATCAATGACTTGAAAGGTGAGATCATGATAATGGTGGTCCACATATTATTTCTATCAATTCTAAGCAACAAGGAGATGAAATTTGGCTTGTAGTAGAATTGAGATATGGTGGTCAAGAAGGTAGAAGTATGAGGGACATGAGATAGAGGAGAGGCAAAAAGGGATCTTGAACAGGTGGATCTTGGCCAAAATTGAGGAAGAAAGGAGAGAATCTGGTGCTTGTTTATTTTGAGTTATTGTATGCAAACTCCATAGCTGCAAGACATTCATCCCATGTATGGTGGATGTTGATGAAGGCACAAAGAAAATCCTCCAAGGTGCAATTTGCACATTCAATTTTTCCATCAGTTTGAGGATGATAGGCCATGGAAAAATCAAGCTTGGTGTTGAGTTTATGGAAGATTCCTTGCCAAAATTTCCCAATCAATCAAGGATCATGATCAAAGATCAGTACATGAGGCATCCATGATGCTTGAAGATAGTGTCAAAGTATATCTATGCCAATGTTGGAGCATCCACAATATCAAAGGTTGGTGCCAAATGGATTTTCTTACTAAGCTTATCCACAAACACCACAATTGTTGTATGACCTTGATTTGTCTTGGGCAAGGATATGATGAGATCCAAGCTCATATGTTCCCATTGAGCAGATGGAACAAGGAGTGGTTGAAGGATTCCACTCGGTTATTGCTTGTTGTCCTTGTTGCATTGGCAATTCTTACACAATTGGACAAACTCTTGAACATCTCGTGTCATTTTGGGCTACCACCATTGGTGTTGGGGAGTACCCAAGATCTTGTCCACACCCATATGACCATCAATTGGTAAGCCGTGGGCTTCTTGGAGTCGCATAAGTTGGAGATCATCCTTGGCTTGAATATAAATCTGGTTCTCACAAAATAGAAGACCTTCCTTGAAATTGAAGGTGTTGTACTCCTTGTTTCATGCTGCAAGACAACCTTGTATCATCTAAAAGAAATGATCTTGCTATAAAGCGGTCTTAAACTTGAGTTGGACTTTGGAATCAATTGATATCATCATAATTACCATTGTGATGAGAGGAAGAGACTTTAAATCAGGTCATTGTTATAGTGCATTGGAAATGACATGGAACCAATCAGGTTTGTACTCAATTTTGATATCAAAAAATTGTAGTTTTTTCTCTCATTGATGATGTCAATTCTTCATGTGTTTCAAGTGTAATGTTTGCAAAAAAGGTTTATGATCAGTTTGTATGATCACTTGTTTCTCCAAGAGATAATGCATCTATACCTTGGTTGCATATACCATTGCTAGTTGTTCTTAATCTCAAGCAGAGTAATTCCTTTTTGTTGTATTTAGTCAGCAAGACACAAAGGCAACGAGATGTAACATGTCTGGGAATTCTTATTGCAACACGGCTCCAATTGCAATTAGAAGCATCAAAATCAATCACACAAGTTAGTTGAGGATCATATGGTTGAAGACACCATATGTTACAGCTTCTAGACTACTTCTTTGTGCTTGTTGTTCCACTAAAAACTCAAGTTCTTCCTTAAGAGATTGGTCAATGGTATGGTTACATGAGCATAGTAGTGGATGAACTGTCAATAAAAGCTTGTTAATCCATTAAATACTCATACTTTTATCGTATCCTTTGGAGTAGGCCAATCAATGATGGCCTTGGTTTTCTCCTCTTCTATCTTGATCCCCTTTGATGAGATCTTGTGACCTAAGAGAATAACTTCCTTTTGCCAAAAGACACACTTTGACTTCTTGCAATCAAACTTCCATTGGCATAGTCCTCTTATGACTCCTTGCACATGATTTGTGTGTTCTACCTCTATCTTGCTATAGATTAAAATTTCATCCAAGAACACCATCACATACTGATCCAATAGTCCATCCAACACCCTATGCATTTGGTCCATAAAGATTGTTAGAGCATTAGTGAGCCCAAAAGGTAGAACTCTCTATTCAAAATGCCCATACCTTGTGCAAAAGGTAATCTTTTGCACATCATCCCTATCAATAGGGATTTGCCAATAGCTACTATGAAGATCTAACTTGGAGAAGTATCATGCTCTACTCAATTAATCAAGCAATTCATCACTTCAAGGCAAGGGATATGCATTCTTCACTATTTTTTTATTGAGCCCATAGTTTTCAATATAGAAATGAAGTCTTCTATCCTTCTTTGGAACAAATTGTACCAGTGCTTCCCAAAGAGATATACTATGTCATATGAAATCCTTCTCCAACAACTCCATAAGGGTTCTTCACAACTCCTCCCACTCCCTTTGGTGAGAGTCAACAGATTGGTCTACTCATTAGAGTACTCCTTGGTAATAACTCAATCTTGAAGGGCATACCACGATTGGAGGGTAATCCCTTTGGAAAATCATCCAAAAACACATTTGACAACTCTTGGACTATTTGGTCAACCACTGCTTAATGAGGTTTTTGATCCTCCTTAGATCCTCCATGCACAATCAGATTGATCCACACCGCAAAACTAGATTTATCTTCCTCCAAAGCTTGCTCTGTGGCTACTTCATTAACAAATTTCCTATCTTGGGACTCATCTTCCTCCAAAGCTTGCTCTATGGCTACCCTCCCGACAAACTTCTCATCTTGGGACTCATTATTCTTAAGTGTCTTACTTAGAGGTGCCAAGCAACCTAATCAGCAATTTTTACCTTGGTGTTGTAATTTGTTGTCGATTCCAATAAAATTGAACCTTATGATGTTCAATCCAAGGTAGACCTAGAATGGCATCATAGTGTAGAGGTGCCACAACAAACCTCATACATTCTAAAAACCATTTCCCAATCTTGAAGTAACAAATGCAAGGTACAAAATGCAAAACCCTTTCTACCATCCGCCATCATCAATCTACTTCCAATTACTTGCTTGATAGGATTATGTAATTCTGTTGCTAATTGCATGGATAAGAAATTTTCTAAACTTCCAAAATCAACCAAAATTCTACAACCACAATCAAATATTATACCTTGCATGTGAATCAAACTTGCATAGGTTGAGCCTTCAATCTCATTAGAACTAATCAAGTTCTCAATAAGTGGCTCAAAATCTCCTATTGGGATTCCTTTTTTCCTTGATCATTTTGCTCCACAAACTCCATCTAAGCAACTTGTCAAGGTTACCAATTCTTGAGCGTACATTCAGCAATGTGATGTCTAATTTAGCAACAATAGAGACAACCACCATTTTGTTGTAGTTTTTTTCTATCTGTAGTGCCAAGTGATCTCCGTTGAATGGCATCAATCTCCATTGGTGTTGGCTCCTCCACCCATGTGTAGTGTATTGGTAGGTTATGTGGAGGTCAAGGTCAAGGTCGAGGTCAAGACCAAGTTGTTGCAACCAAGGAATCAAAGTGTTTGGCCAACCGCATAGCTTCCTCCAAATGTTGCGGCTCTTGCATAGTTATCTCTAATTTGGTTTGTGACTTCAAGCTCCTCATAAATTGATCCAGAGCTTCACCTTCCAATATATCAGGAATTTTCATAATGGTGTTCTGGAATTATGTGATGTAACTTCTCACAAAGCAAATATGCTTCAACTTTGCCAACCTATCTTGTGTGGCATTTATATCTTGGAATTGACCAATTATTGCACTCTTGAATTCTGCCCATTTCAAGATCGGTGCAACAATTTTTCATTCAACTTGCTCCACTTGGAATTGACACCATAGCTTTGCTACTCCATCCAATTGGTTGGAAGCCAAGAGAATCTATTTCCATTCATTTTAAAGATTGGTAGCTTTGAAATAACATTCACAATCAAACACAAAATTCTCCAATACACCCAAGAGATTCTTGCCTTTGAAAAATTTGGGTTTTGGAAATCAGAATTGGTCTTCTCCTTCTTGAACTAGTACTCTCTCTATGTTTTTTTTTCATCAATGATCTTGTTCATCCAACAATTGAGTAAGGTGCTTCATTTGTTGTTGCATAGCAATGATGACTTTGGGCATTGCCGCCATAGTTACTACTCTATCACACCACCCCTAATCTATCTAATTTATTAACACATAGATGCAACATGTCCATCATTCTCTATAAGTTACAACCGGAAGTACCAAGGGTTCCTTATACAAGGTAATTGTATTCAGAATTTTTTGCCCAAAGCATGAGATGATGAACTATGTGAATTGATGCTTGGGTAGTACTAAGATCCAAAATACCTAATGGTTTGATGGAAATGGATTTAGTGGGTCTATAAATTCCATCCATCCCATTCTTGCTCTAATACTAATGTAAAAGACCAAGCCAAGGAGAGAAATAGGAGAATAAAAGATCACATAGGGACACTTGAGTGTGAAAAACTCCGATGCATAGCATGAGCTTTGGTTTTGATATTTATAGGGAGCATATAAGCTTCTTGAGAAGCTTCTCACCAAGGAGCTTCTCAAGAAGTTTCCTTTTAGAAGCCGTCTACTTGGCATGCAAGCTAAGCTAGTTAGAAGCTTCTAGAAGCTTCCTTCTAAAAGCTACCTACTTGGAGTGCAAGCTAAACTAGCTGTGAAGTTTCCCAAGAAGCTTCCTAGATACTTCCATAATATTCTAAGCTAATTTGACTTATTTGTAACTTTGTTAGCCCTAATTAACTTCATCATTAAACTCCATATTGTTACAAGTAGGGTGTGCATACTTTGCCTAACAATGACCAAAAACTACACAAAACTAGCTAGCCTTATGATAGCAAGTTGGCCCTTCTAGGCCCTCATAGCCCATAGCCCGATGCCTTGAAGCCTCTAAATGCCAAAATTCAACCAAATGAGGTCTTTCTTCTTGCCACTTCAAACCTTCTCCAAACCTAGGAAACCTCCTCCAAATCTGGCCAAGCTCCTCCAATTTGAGCCAAAATTTGACATAAACTAGAGCTAAAATTTGACATAAATCTGACATAAATCCATACAGTTGGTTGACCATCAAATCCTTCAATAAATTTCCACTCGAGCCAAATTGAAAAGATAAGGATCTTCAAATCTCTAATTTGTGGGGTTCGGTTCCCAACTTCACCTTCAATTTTTCCCTTTAAGCTCAATTTGCACCAAATTGGTCTTGCTTTCACCTCTTGAGCTCAAAACAAACACCACTGTTTGAAATTGACTCTCTTCTCAAGGAAATTTGGTTGGCACTTTTGCACACAATCATTCTCATGGAAAATCTGAACAACAATCTAGCTACCAATGATCAATAAGGCTTGGGATACCACCACCATCCTCAGTTCTTGCATTGGATTTCTCCCCGACTTCACTTTTTTGATGTAATCAATTTGCTCACAACTCAAATTACACTCAATCAGATCAATAATTGATCTATCACTCAACAATATACCAACAACTATGTACTTATTACAGTAAAGCCACACCTACTCTAGCTAAGAGACTCAAGGTGATGCTCGTCGGCCTCTAGATACCATAGCCAAGAACTCAAAGGCTCAACATCAGAGGAGTGAGCTCTTTGGAGCTGCACTTCAAAAGTATACTTCCTTGATCTCGACCTAGATCTACAACCCTAATGGTCTCATTGACAGCACACCCAATGGTGTGAATGGTGCAAGTGATGGTGGGCTCCACCATGTAGTAAGCACCCCAAACATGATTTGACTGTCAACAAGTAGTCTATGAGTAATTGCCAAAATACCTCTGACTACCAACACTACTACTCCAAAGTCTAAGCAATCTAGGTACGATGCTACAAATGGCATCATAGATAAGTTGGAAAAAGTGAAGTATATTGGTTCTATGAGAAGCTACATCACTCACTTCGATAACACCATAATGCAAATTCCAAATATATTAGAAGGTGAAGCTCTTGATTGATTTGTGTGGGGCTTTAAGTCATGCACCAAATCAAAAGTGACCATGCAGGAGCCCATACATTTGGATGAAGCTATGCAATTGGTTGAGTGCTTTGATTCCTGTTGTGACAACTTGGTCTTGACCTATGAGCCGGTTTGTCTCTCACTGAAGATGAACCTTTGATGGATATAATGGTAGCGCACCATAGACTAAGAATGCAAAGAACCCCAACTCCATCATACTCCTCCAAGGCTAACACTCCAAGACTCAATACATTGCTCACTAGAGAACTCAATGATAGAGAGATAGTTGTAAATGAAAGGATGATGAGTACCTCCTCACCCCTTTTTTATATACTTGTGAAATAGTTACGCATCAAAGTTACTAATAACCGTAGTAACTCAAGTTACTAAGCTAAAAGTCAAATAAAGTCAAAAATCTAAAAGAATATCCATGCTCATGGGAATATTCTCCTAAGCATATGGTCTTATCTTGATCCAACCACTAAGTCAAGGATTCCTTCACATGGGCTATCCTTGGACTATAGAAGAATCCAAAACAAAAAGGCTTGTGGGTCCAAGAGTTCTCAACTCTTTCTTCAAAGCCAAACACCTATGAATAAAACCAAGTCAACACATAGGATCCAAAATAGTGGTTCTCATCTTTTCTACTTCCTATAAAGTAAGGTCCACTCTATCTTAGCTTTGACTAACTTTAGCTAATCATGACTAATGGAGAACTATCCTTTTATCTCTATAAATAATATCTCTCAAGTATTTATAATACTAAGCTAAATATGACAATACCACACACATGCACAAATGGGTGTTACAAACCTCAATCTTCATAGAACCTACCCACAAACTACACACGTGTTGAGGAATCTGCACCAATGGAGATTATGCTATCCATTGGAAACTACTTGGCCTTACAAATAGGGAAAATTTGTGACAAAATGATGGTTGCTTTTATTATCGCCAAATTAGGCATTGCATTGTTGAATGTCCACCTAAGAATGGATGACCTTGACAAATTGCCCAAATGGAGTTCATGGAGCATGATGATCAAGAAATGAGGAATCCCAATGAGAGAACTTGAGCCCCCTACTAGGAACTTGATTAATTCCAATGGGATTGATAGCTTGACCTATGCAAGTTTATTTCACTTGCAAAGTATGATATTTGATTTTGGTTGATTTTAGGATTTTGGTTGATTCTAGAAGTTCAGAGAATTGCATGTCCATGCAATTAGCAAAGGAATTAAATATTCCTATCAATGCAATAATAAGAAGAACATTGATGATAGTGGATGGTAGAAAGGGTTTTACATTCCGTACTTCACATCTTGTTACATTCAAGATTAGGAGAAGGAGTGTATGAGGTTTGTAGTGTGTGACAACTCAGAAAATATCACTTTTGCGGTAATTGGGTAAGTAAAGTTTTTCCCCACAGAGATACAAGTCAGAAATGTCCAAATACAAAGTCAAAGTAACAATTGCAGTCCTTCTTGAGTTCTTCTTTAATCTCTCAGGTAGAAACTACACCCAGAAGAGAGTAACAAGCACTGATTTGCAATCTTGTCACAAATTCACACTTCTTAATCACAACTCCAACAAATCTTTCCAAACAATCTTGATTGTGATGATTCAGGCTCTCCCAAAAATGGCACTTCACTGCAAAACAACTTCGCCTCAGAATTGTGTTCCACCCTTCCACTGAAGGCACAACTTCCTCAATCGAAATTGCTTCACATCAACCTCGCACTGCACTCACAAATGTAGAATACTACCAACACTACAATTCCTCTTAGATCTGTCAAGGCATTGCTTTGATTGCACTTCACTCAGGATCAAACACACAGAATGAAGATCAAGGCTGTGGAATCCAACATCCAACAAGCACACTGACTTGCACTTTGAATTTCTTCACACACTCACAAACACAAGTACAACGTTGATACTTGGAATCAAGCTCAAGCAACGAGCACTACTTCATAGCACTTTGCTTTATCTATTCTCAAAAATTATGAGCATTGAACAAAAATTCTCTATGAATACCACTCTTAAGTAGTGAAGCAATTGACAATTCTAACAACTATACCGTTCTACAACAACTTTTCAAACCTGCAAATCCGAAATGACAATGCACCTCTTTATATCTGCCTCTTCATATCTCAAAAACTGTTACTAATCCGATCCGATGTCTACTTTGTCATCGGCTTTCAACCCCAAACCCGAAGTAAATTTACTTCCTACTACTCTGTCCTCGGGTTTCATATCTTCTACTTCTTCTACCAGATCCAGCAATTCTCTTTCCAGATCTGAAATTGCACTAGTGGGTAATCTATCTAACTCTTCATCTCTCAACCCACTCTTCTCCAATGTCTCCATCTCTAACTCCAAAGACATCTGCACTCCTATGTTATCTACTTTGGGTTTGGCTCTAACATCCTTCCGAAGTTTATCTATCTCTATTTTCACTAAATCTAATCTAATTGCAATATTTTCTTCTACTTCTAAGATCTTCTTGTCTACATGAGTTCTTAAACTGATCAACAAGGCATTCAAATCAATGTCTTTTGCCTGTCTTTGCCTCTTCTCTTGCACTAACAACTTCAACTCGTGCAGCCTCATTTCTTCAATTCAAACTCTGGCCTCTGTACTCAACATCGCATTCATCCTAAGGACTATCTCCTTCAATGGCTCCAATCTCATTTTTCTTTCTCACTCTTGATCTGTAAGCCAATCCTCCCTATACATGGCCAATTCCACCTCGAACTCGGCTTTCACCGTCTCCTTCTCCTTCTCCTTCTATACAACCTTCTCCTCTTGATTACGAAGTAACTCTCGTAATCTCTCTTCTTCCTTATACCGTGCTGCCAACTCTTTTTGCCAGAGTTGCTTCTTCTCCTCTACGCTCTCCATCACCCTATCAAGCTCTTGATCCTTCGCTGCTACTCTCGCCATAGCATGGATAACTTCTACTCTTGAATCAGCAAACTGCTGCTTCAAGATTTCATATTCAGCTACTTGTCTCTCCCTTGCTATGTCACTCTTCTTAACAAGATCTTCTCGATAACTCACTTCTCTCTTCAGGTCTTCAATTACTTGAGTCGTCATTACTGCCTCCACTCGTAGTACTTCCCTCTCCTCCTCACCTCGGGTTATACTCTTCTTCAACCCCGAGTTCTCTTCTTCTAATCTTGATAACACCTGCAAGACAATCTTCATCTCTGGACAAGTCGACTGCATCTCCTTCTTCTTGTGCTCTAACTTCACCAGCAATGGACACACGACCTCCCTCAAATACTCGACCTCATCGCTTGCTACTACTTCCTCTTGTGTAGCAACTTCTCTTTGTACTTTGTGTTCATCCGATACTCGCCTTCTTCTCTACAGTCTTCATATCTGACGCCTTGCTACCTGAGCTTTCATTCACCTCTTCTTTCAAGTTACTTGGACCTGCATCGCACCTCGCCTTGCATCTCGAGTGAACTCCCCTCTGAACTGCAATCTTCTCTTTTACCTCGGGTACTTCATCTTCTAACTTTGTGATGTCCTCGGCTTTGATTTCTGCCTGCACTCCTTCTTCCTCCTCTGCAGCAACTGGCCCCGATGTCATTTCTCCACCCTCATTGCTGTCGCTACTCGTATTTCCACTCTGTATTGTTAGCTCGGGCTCCTCCTTGTGTTCCAAATCTTCAGACTTGCACTCAGCTTCAGCTTCTGAGTCTTCATCTTCTGACTTGATCACCACCATGCCTCACCTCGGGTTTCCTCTCTTGGTCTTCTGAGGTTTTGTCGTATTTTTGGCTTTGCCCTACCAACTTCTCTTCTTCAATTTTGGAGTACTCACTTCTATCTCCACATTCTTCCCCATCTTCTTGTAATACTCATCGGTGCTTCTGATTTGCAAGATGTACTGTTGCTCCTCTACATCGACCTTCTTTCTCAAATTGGGATGGAAATGCGACACCATCCGAGTTTGCTCCGAGTTTAGCAAATTCAACCCGAGGTAGAAATGAGCTGCAAACGGCATGATGTAGTGTGGAGGCGATTTATCCCGCAGATTCCACACCATTTGTCACGTTCTCTGATGGAAACACCTCGCCCAATTGATCGGTTCTCCTGCAAAAAATTTGTGAAAGAACATTGCTTGGTGTTTCATCACATAGGTTGTTCTCTCAGGCTTCAGGATTGCCATCAGAGCACTCACAGTTCCTCTCTTGATAGGGTCTTTGTAACTCTCCACTTTGTACCCATTCTTTGTCCGCTTTGACAAGATTGCATCTCTCACCTCTTGGGTTTCTTGGGCTATCTCTCCCTTCCCCAAGAACGTGGCCCCCTGCTCTGAGCCTGCTTCCTTCCCAAGTACTAGTCTCCAATCCGACTCTGTCCAGCAAGCCGGATTTCCTCTCTTCCCTTCTTCCTTGGGTCCATCAAGACACTTGCTCTTGATTATCTTTGTCATGAAACCTGCAAAACTCACATTCCAGTTCCACGCCAAGAAGGTGATCCAAAGTCGGCTCAAGACTTTGATCCTTGCAATCAAATCTAACCTCCGGATTGCATGATTTCTCATTGCAAATTCGGAGTTCTTCTTTCTTCCTCCCATCTCTCCTGCTTTCTCACTATCTCTCGGTTTCACTCTTACGACTTCTCCCTTACACACTAGTGTGTTTCCAACTCTATTTTCCTTCCCACGATCACCTACAGGACGACTTCTCAATGGCGAAGGAAAATTACTCAACATTGCGTCATTGCGAGTTTGATTTTTATAGAGTTGTGCTTTCTTTGTCTTTCTTCACTTTGAGTTTCTACCAAGAAATCACACCTCATGCATGCACCTATCACTGTCAATCAAACTTTGTGCGTATGGGCCGCCGGTTTTTGAACGGTCCCTTCTTGAATTTCTTGCCCCGACAAAAGGTTGTTAGACAAACTTTGCCTCGGGTTGAGCTCCCCCCGATACGAAGACTCCTTACTTTGGGTTGTATGCTGACAGGGCATTTTCGAGTACTTCGCCTTATGACCCGAAGTCACTTTACTTTGGGTTTCATCTCAAAGACTCTTTTCCTCACCTTCTTCGGCCATACAGGCGCAATCCGACTTCTCTATACACTTCTTCTTCTCTATTTTGAAAAAAAAACAAAAAATGTGGGCACCACATAGTGGCACAGCTACACTATGATGTCATTCTAGGTTTACCTTGGCTTGAACATTGTAAGCTTCAATTTGATTGGATTTGACAATAAATTCAAGTACAACACCAAGGTAAGAATTATAGATTAGATTGTTTGGCACCATTGAATAAGACACCTGAGAATAGTCAATTTCAAAATGTGAAGTTTGTTAGAAAAGCAACCATAGAGCAAAATTTGGAGGAAAATAAGCGTATGTTTGTAGTGTGGATCAAACAAATTATGCATGGAGAATCTGATGAGGGCCAAAAGCCTCATCAAGCAATGGTTGATCAAATAGTGCAAGAGTTTGCAGATGTGTTTTTGGATGATTTGCCAAAGGGATTACACTCCAATTGTGGTGTGCACTTCAAGATTGAGTTATTTCCATGAAGTACTCTAGTGAGTAGACCAATCTATCAACTCTGCTGGAATCTGCAATTGTCGGGTCATGTTGCCAAAACCTCGTAGAGATATCCTGCTGTCACATCCTCTTTATACGAAAGACATTAATAATGAAACAGGAGAGATGTGGGAAACCGATTGACACAAGAAAACAAGAATGAACGCCTTCCTACATCACTACTCATCTCTTCTCACATTTTGTCTGAAGGCTAGAGACTTTGGTCACCTTACCTCACATATCAACATATGTCAAGCCCATTCTAAGATGCAAGCGTAGCCACAATCAGCTCCACAAGTTCTCAGTCCAGGGTACTATACATCCATCGTATACTCATGTTTAAAGAAGTTGTTGAAAAGAAAGCGTCTTTGAAAGTTAAAGTAGACCACTTAAAGAATTGGATGAAATCTGAATAACACTAACGGAGTTGTTGGAGAAGGATGTTATACAACATAGTACATCTCCTTAGGGAGCACCGGTACTATTTGTACCAAAGAAGGATGGAGGAGTTTGCTTTTGTATTGATTGTAGTGGCTTCAATAAACAAATAGTGAAGAATGCATATCCCTTCCCTCAAATTGATATTTCTTGCTAGATCAATTGAGTGGAGCACAATACTTCTCCAAGCTAGATCTCTAAAGCGACCATTGGTAGATTTCCATTGATAGAGAGGATGTGCAAAAGATTACCTTTTGCACAAGGTATAGGCATTTTGAATGGAGATTTTTACCTTTTGGGCTCACTAATGCTCCAATAGTCTTCATGGATTAGATGCATTGGAAGTTGGATAGGCTATTGGATTGGTATGTGATGGTGTTCTTGGATAATATTTTAATCTATAGCAAGATGGAGGTAGAACATGCAAATCACATGCAAGAAGTCTTAAGATAACTACGTGGAAGTTCTACTACAAGAAGTCAAAGTGTGCCTTTTGGCAAAAGGATGTTACCTTATTGGGTCATAAGATCTCACCAGAAAGGATCAAGATGGAATAGGAGAAAATCAAGGCCATTATTGATTGGTCTACTCCAAAGAATACCACAAAAATGCAAGCATTTAATGGATTGGCAAGTTTTTACCAATAATTTATCCACTATTATGCTCATGTGGCCTTACCATTGACCAACCTCTTGGGAAAGACCTCAAGCTTTCAATGGACCACCAAGCATGAGGAATAATTTTAGAAGCTATAACATATGGTGTCTTCAAGACCCATTCTTCAACCATATGATCCTCACATACCTTGTGTGGTTTACTCTGATCTTCTAACTTTACCATTGGAGCTATGTTTTAGTAGGAATTTCCAAATGGGTTACATCTCATTGCCTTTTTGTATCACCATTTAAATATTACAAAAATCAATTACTTTGCTTGAGATCAAGAATAATTAACAATGGTATATTCCACCAAGGTATGGAGGCATTATCTCTTGGAGAAACAAGTGATCATGCAAATTGATCACAAACTCTTGTTATAAACATTATATCTAGAGCACATGAAGAGTCAATATCATCAATGGGAGGAAGAACTATAGTTTTTTTACACCAAACTTGAGTACAAACCCAATAGATTCCATGTCATCCTTGATGCCTTATCACATGAACTAATTTGAAGACTCTTCATGTCATCAACTTCCTGTCATCAACGGCAATTACGACAGTGTCAATTGACTCAAAAGTCAAAATTGAGTTTAGGATTGCTTTACAACAAGACCCTTTCTTTTAGATGATACAAGGTCGTCTTGTAGCACGCAACAAGGAATATGACACCTTCTCCTTCAAGGAAGGTCTTCTATTTTGTGAGAACCGGATATATGTTCCAACCAAGGGTGATCTATAACTTGTGCACCTGCAAGAAGCCCATAACTTACCAGTCATTGGTTGCATGGGTGTGGACAAGATGTTAGGTACCCTGCAATGCAAATGGTGGTGGCCCAATATGGCACGAGATGCTCAAGAGTTTGTCCAATCTTGTGAGAGTTGCCAATGCAACAAGGCCAGCAACCAAAATTTGAGTGGCCTCCTTCAACCACTTCCCATCCCATCTACTCGATGGGAACACGTGAGCTTAGATCTCATCACCTCCTTACTCAAGAAAAAGCAAGGTCACATAGCAATCATAGTGTTTGTGGATAAGCTTAGTAAGCAAATTCATTTGGCACCAACCTTTGATACAATGGATGCTCCAACATTGGCTAGATCTACTTTGACAATGTCTTCAAGCATCATGGGATGTCTCGTGTGCTCATCTTCAACCGTGATCCTCAATTCATTGGGAAATTTTGGCAAGCACTCTTCCAAATTCTCTTGCACCAAGCTTGCTTTGTCCATTGCCTAACGTCCTCAAATTGATAGACAAACCAAACGTCCAAATTGCACCTTGGAGGATATACTTTGTGCCTTTGTCAATATTCACCATACCAACTGGGATGAATATCTTGCAATTGTTGAGTTTACCTTTAATAATTCCAAGCACCAAATTCTCTCCCTTTTTCCTTAATTTTGGCCAAGACCCACTTGTTCCAGATTCCTTTCTTGCTCCTCTTCCATCTCATGTCCCTCATACTTCCACCTTCTTGACCACAATATCTCAATCCCTATAACAAGCCAAATATCATCTCCTTGTTGCTCAAAATCATCTAGAAGGAAGCTTCCCAACTAGAATGCCAAGTAAACGGCTTCTAGAAGAAAGCTTCTTGAGAAGCTTCCCGATTAATTTGGCTTCCACTCAAAGAAGTTGGCTTTTAGGAAGCTTCTCAAAGTCTTGTAAGTTCCCTATAAATATCGTAGCCCAAGCTCATGCTAGGCATTTGGAGATTTCCTCATTCAAGAGTACCAATATGATCTTTCACTTTGATCTTCCATTCTCCTATTTCTATCCTTAATCTGTTACATCACTAGTGCGCCTCTACCTAATAGAGCTAGGATCCTCTCTTGTGGGAGGAAAGGCTCTAGAGCTTGGCTCCAGACTTCTCCCTTGATTAACAACTTCTGTTTCACTTTTGAGTAGTTTACCACAACACTTTGACTAAGGTTGGTCTCCCACATCCAACTCTCATGAGGTTGTCGGACCAATGTGCATGTGGTTCTCCTCATGACATGCAAGGGATACACTTTCTATGTTGTGCAATAGGTAGGGAGCCCACTAGAGTCCATGATGCAATTTGGGATATATTGCTCAAATCTTACAAGCTACATGGGCCTAGGTTCAGATTGAGCGATGGTTTGATCTACTAGGACCACCTATCCGTTAGGTATGAGCGGATATAGTTACTGTCACTAATAGTCACCATTCCTTGCATGATGTGGTCTTGGCAAACCCTTTGAGAGTAGAGCCCTTGACACATGCATGCATTCAGGCGGGAGCAGCAACTACCATCGCATCTAGAGGCAAGGAGGGACCATTGTGCACCCCAACTATCCTCTTATACCTTTGTCCCTGTAGCGATCAAGAGTTTTGTGTGTCTACATCACCATTTTGACGGCCTCCTTAGGAATGCAACACGTGGTTCTTTGCAGAGGAGAGTGGCACTAGCTGCCTCTCCTACCATGCTCACATCTTATTATAGACAGTTAGTATCGGTTGCTTTGCAACGCTCTCAAGCATTAGGTCTTCATTGACGAGTGATTGGAGGGTGTACTCTCAGCATGACTAGGGTCCTTTCTCTCCACTTACCAGACATACCATTGGCAGACCTCTACCACATAGTTCAGGAGTAGACCTCCCCTCCTTTGATGCTTGTTGTTGGGATGTTCTTTCCCTCGTGTCCCTTTGGACCCTACTTGTTTGTGTCTTTGTGCTTGGTCTTTTGGGACTCTTGGGCTCTTCTGTCCTTTTGCACTTGTTTGTTTGTGGCTTGTACTCTTTTCCTCTTTCTGTTTGCATACGATTTTATACACTGTCTTTTAACCTTAGTTGGGTTTCTATTTAACAAATTACTAGCCCAAGAATGCATACACGTTGGCCAAGAATCTAACCACACCAACTCTTGGGATTGGTTTCTATGATATATTGACATGCAGTGGCACTTTCACACGTCGCGGCTTTTCAGCTCGGAAAAGGATGGGTTGGACGGAACATGCTAGTTGCGAGAAGTATCCTTAAGATTGTATCCGGTTCGTATGCGACATGATACCCGTGGAGATGCACATCGTATTATCCAAAATGAATTTACTGTTTCCGGGTTAAAACCTCAAACACTTGTGCGCTATCGACGGCATCTGTCAGTGAATCCAATGCTCTTGTTTGCTTTTCAAAGTTTGCAATGTTAGCGAAAACAAGCTCAAAACGGATCACATTTGCGTAATTGTTGTCAGAATCTTTCATATGTGGATTAACGAGGCGTAGAGTTATTGAATCCAATGCTGAAACCAGCTTTCTATGCTTCAATTGGATTTATACAAGCTCTTGCTTATAACTCAAAGCTCAAATATTGTTAGATAAACCTTCTCATATTTTCAATGATTCGACGCCATTCAAGATTGATGAAAGAATTTTACTAGTCCAGAACCACGCCTGGCTTTCCCCGTATCTTCATGATGCAAATTTGGACAAAATCTTTGAACCTATGTTTAAAGATGCCAACGATACGAATGATATTTAACTTAGCCAAGAGATGCCTCTCTCCTCTAGAAGTAATTGGTTTCAATCTGTATGTGAACACTACTATGGACATAGTATACCTCCCGAAACAAGCTAGGAAACAGATACACTTTGTGCATCGATCAGTTCTGTTAGATCTACCACGTCATGAACAAGCATGATACTTGTGTAGTTAAATCGAGGGAAGAACGGTTATCCACATGTCCACATCCTTTCGGTGCTTTTGATCACAACTGCGAAGCGTTCCAATCGTCTCGTACCGAAGACATGTACAGAAATTGTAATTTAACTGCTGCATGGCCAGGTGTAGCTACGAGAACAAGGATGCGGAGGCAATTGATAGTATATCTATATGAGAGAGAAGTGAGAAATTCAGCCCCCGTTAGCTGCCCTTCGTATGAAGAATATTGTAATTCGAAGCGCATGATGGCTTGCGCAGGCGTAGGTTTGAATGGACTCGTCGTAAATTGCTGTTACAATTGTTTGCATGAACATGCAAGATCCCACGCTAGAATCTGTGTATAGGTTGGTCATAGGGAGCTTTTGGTCATAACGGTAACAATCTTCTTGGGTTCCTGAGCCTTTTTGATAGGTAACGCTATCTGCTGAGTTGGTTCGTTCTCTCTATCTATTCTACAGTTTCTATTCAGGATCAGACTTGTGGGCTGTTGGGGTCAGAAGGTTTGAAGTGCAGTTATGCTTGAATCCAAGGAGCGAAGGAAGCACTGAGACTAGGAGATATCAAACAGTGCGGTGGATAGCTCAATAGAAGATCATCAGAGAAAGACTGAAGATCTTCTGCTGCTGCTGAGGCCGGGCATGAAATGAAGGTGCAGACACTTACAGTAGAAGATAGGGGAATCTAGAATGACTGGGTTCGTGCGTGTACAGGTAGTAGACCAAAGAGCAATGTTTTGCGAAGTGGGCAGCACGATGAGCGGAGTGAGCTGGCCACAAAATGTCACACCTCTCGTGCACGACTCTCTCTTGCCTTGCGCATTGTCCTACTCGGTTGCTCCCGTAGCAGCCTTACTAAAGGAGGAAGTCTGGTGCTGACTGCCTTTATGTCTCACTGTAACGACCTCGTGCATCGTCGTCTTCATATATATTCTGTCCGTCCTAGTAAAGGGAACTTGGAAAGTAAGTGTTGTGCTACATCTTGTACAAGGTTTGCTCGCTGCCGCTGTGGAATGGACGCGTTAAGCACTTGAAAGTGCTGCTGCTTGATGTTCACAATGTTCCTACAAACGTTCTTTCTTGCAAAGCAGCGCTTGGAGTGCTACCAGTACTTTGGAGAACGTTGTTGACGAGGTTTTCTGAACTTAAGCTTAGGAGTTGTGTAGATCAATTCTCTTGCTTGCAAGAAACGGAATTGTGATGTTGGGATCCCTTGAAAGTGAAGCCATTAAGTCCGGAGAAGGAAGACTGTGATACTAAGAGTCATGCGGTGCATCTCAAGATGTGGGCCTACTTTTCAGGCGCTCACGACGTACGCGGCTTGTTGAGAAATCAGCAGTGCGCAGTGACTTACACTATGAACAGGGCAAGTTGGGAGCCGATAAACCAGAAATAAAAGAAACAAAAGAAGTCTTTAGTGAAGGCGTGCTTGATCATCTAAGACGGTTATTCTACGGCAGGGTCGAACATACAAAACTTTCCAGGACACCATGGACCAAATCTTAAAGACATCCGCAAACAATCAAACTTGACCGAAATTGCGATAGTTCAGGGCAACTCAAACTCCAATTTAAAGGCTCGCAATCAGGAATATAACCTGGTCATAATCGCGAAGTTTAACCACAAACTGAAATGCTATCGCCAAAGTCACATTCTTACACCACCTGCTCCTTGCAGGCTTTGTCGGCACCTATTGAGATTTTCAATGCCTTGAATAATAGGAGAGAACCTATTCGTCCAGTCAATGATATTTTACTGTGCACCTTCACACTGGCCCTAAGTATTACTAGAAACGGAAACAAGAGTACGAACAAGTCCGGACCCCATAATATGCAGCGACGAGTCAGATGCTAACAGACGGCACGTTCCCCATAGTCTTCAGACTTTTGGCTAGACTCACTCATACCGTAGGATGCACACTCCTCGAACATATACGACGCGCGTTGAGCCGGACATAGTATTTCCAAGATTTTCACTCGTGCTCGAAAGAACTGCATTAATTAGACTGACACACGAGTGTTCTATTGCTTTCGGTCCCGCAAAATCACAGGCAACAGTAAGTTGACATCCCAATTCTGACGTACACAAACAAGCCCACAAGTTAGTGCAGGCAACTCGCCAAATACCATTTGACGAAGTGTTGTAAACAAGAATGAATGAAAGGTACACGCCAGATATATCTGATCATGCAAAAGTAACAAGGATACTTTCAGGCGCACTAACAAGCTCTGCTACCTGAAATGTATTACGGCAAGAATTAGTGCAAGTACCAACTATGAGCTGCGTGGTACCCCAATACGCATCTGAACCGGCCATATTGCATTCAGGAGAGCGAATAGAGGACTTGGACTGATGATCAAGACTGAAGATATACCTGTGTGAACAGTTTGCGTGTGCCGTCAAGGCAAGGTATGGAGATGCAAGGAAGGTTCAATGCGAACTATGCGGAAATGGAAGAGATAATTAAATGCGAGTTGGAGTTAAGTTAGAGTCTACATTCAGTAAACAAAAGAACGATAAAATGGATAACTGAAAGTCTGGACAAAATGATAACCATTGACAATGACATGTCTGCAAAAATAGTGAGTGAAATCTAGCAATGAAATCAGCGACATGGAAATGGAGAAAAATAGATGTGCAAAGTTGGAACATGGTTTAGGGATAAAGAACAAATGTACAATGTCCATGGTCAGCAGGCACCCTGGTAGACAAGACAAACCAGTGTCCTGGACTCAGCCGTATCTAAGGTAGCTAAGAACAATTGAATCACTTAACAAGGCTGCTATATCTACTTCTATGCAATGTCCAGAACTTTAGTGCTTCAAATAGATCTGCAATATTCAGCATTACACCATTATGATCAAAAAGTACAAATTCTTGGACCTCTTTTGGAACTTTACATGAAAGTTGACTGTCTATCTCTTCTGGCCGTAGTCCCCTGAAAACTTCCAACTTGCTGCTCATCCCACTTGATGTAAGAGTTACACTTGGACTGAAAGTATCTCTAAAATTGGAACTCATCTGTAATCTCCTTTCCGAAGGAGAAGCGGCCAAAGACAGTACTTCCCTTCCACTGAATTTCACAAGACATTGGTATGGATCTTTCCAAGCCAAGATGGCTGTCACACATTGTTGTAAGTTACATTCAAAGGGTACAAACTATGGCACAAAATTGAGTCTATGAATCCTACCCTTTGTGGACAGAACAAACTATGCCAAACGGTAACTTAGGCATTGTCCACCATCTAAGTAACTGTTGCAGCTAAACGGGCTAAAAATTCGCTACATTCTCCTACTCGCCATATTTAACCTTCTCAACATGGCAAAGCTGCCGGAGTTTAGTCGGAACATACCATATTCGTAACTTCTCATTCCTGTTGAAGAGACCCTCAATATCCCAGCCGTTGTCACGAGCCATGGCTACTAAAGGGTAGTAGCATGCACCCCGCCAGGCCCCTACGTTCTCCCCTCTTTCTTTGTACAGCTTCCGTAGCGCATTGGACTGGTCAAGATCCAAACAATGAAGCGCATAGCAGTGCACATAATGCCGCATCTTCGGTTTGTTGATGTAGCCTGCACCCGTGTGCTTAGCATGCCGGAACACCTGGTTCGTAACCTGCGTAGTTACAAACCAATTCTTAGACGAGGTCCAACTTACTGGATGGACACAAGTGAAGATATCCTCTAAACATCCTCAAATCAGAACCCTGAAGGAATGCTCAAAAAGGATACGTCACAACAAAGAGGCTATATTTCTAGCAACCTGGCTTGAAGTCTCGGCCATTAACAAGCGTCCTATACATATGAATTATTTGTTCGAATTGCAGTGAAATCCTATCAAAACACAATCACTTGAAAGCACAGGTCAGACTTCTTGCTCGAACAAATATTACGTAAGTATCCCAGCCTCTTTTGACGTGGCATCAAAGGACCAAGGCATGTCTGTCCTGGACTCTATTGCGTCCTTGATCAAAATCTAAATATCAGTGTCTAGGAAAACTTCACCGTCCTCAACCTTCCAAACTCTGACTTCTTTCGCGTGCTGGAGGACCTAGTAAAGACCATTTGCTCACTAGGTCAACTTGCTCTGTTCCCTAGAGGCGGGTCAAACAGTAATGAAGATTCTTGACACCATTTTTACTGTTACCTCTTCATCATGTCTAGGAATTACAGGAGCTATGCCATCTCAAAGACCACACCACGGTCCCGAATGTGGCCAATATACTAGGATGTTTCGGGTTAGACATTCCTGTCTGTGACTTTCGCACAAATACACACTATTAGTGTGTATGAATTCACGTTTGTTACGCCTAAAACAGTAAAAATAGTTTGTGGTTTCCAGATCCAATAGGATTTGCTTTGACTGGTTGTCGGCCTTTGAGAGCCCTGATGAGCATCAACAGTCGTAGAGTCGGGACAGGACATTGCACGTGCCTGTCCCGCAAGGTACTTGGAACCTTTAGAGCTTTTCAACAGCATACAGAAGGCATCGTAATGTACTGATGTGTTCTAGAGCGGAAAGTAATCATCAATTTCACAACAGAATCGCTTCCCTTTATTTGCCTGTTTGTCTTGGTGGGGACATGCCACATAACTGAAACTTCACCTAGACTCGAGGATGCAGTCCTTTTGTCTAGAAACTGCAAATAGGATAGACGGTTTCTATGGATTATATGGAAAGAATCGACAAATAAAAAGTCATGCAGTATGCTAAGTTTGAGCATGGGTTACAGATAAATGCACTGCAGTACCTTTGTTGGGCATTTCTCTCCCTTTTCTCTCGCTAGTTGTTGTACTTGCTCCAGAAACTTGCCACATTGTTCATATAAGTCGAAAAGGTAATCCAGCCCATTTTTCTTCCCCCTTGCCGCTTCACCTGGTTCAGTTACAATAAACGGATGCTCCCGCGGCCTATCTTCTCCATCCTCTCCATGTTCTTTCGGCCGCCGCCGTTTCTGTTTCTTCTTTCCTAATCGCTTGTCTTCACTATCACTACTATTCTCTGCAAGCGCAAGAAGACCTGGGGTAAGGGAACTATGTCCTGCTCCCATGAGAAGAGGTGGTTCCTTGCTGTTCAAGTTCAGGGCACTGACTGGGGTGATCGACTCGGGCATCATCATCGCGCTTTCTCTTCTCTGCTCAATTGCAGCCCCTGAAGAATTCAAGCCAAGGAGAAGATGAGAGATAGATTGGATGTATTAATCACATCAGCAATCATAACTAAACTTCAGTTAGATATAGTTACGTCCCAGCTAGTTTGGCAACATTAACGGGTCGCAATCCCGGTGGTTAACTATCTATGTAAATATCAGTAGCAGACACCAAAGAGTGAACAGTGAATCACCGGATCGACTCCTACCCGTAGGTATGTACAAACTGGAAAATACAATCTACGGAACATGTAGCATGACCTGAAACAAGGTACAAGATTTTAGCCATATTTTCTTAATTTGGCTTCAGAATCAGCGGATTTTACTCATTTCAGCCAGCCGAGAAATCTGTGCAACATAAGAGAGCAGGCGATTCTACTCTTTCCAAGATGAAGAATCCAAGAAAATAGATCACGATACAAGCGAGCGAAGTATCCAAAATGGAATTCATGGAAATGTAATGATAATAAAACAGTAATTTCCCCTTCCTATGCAGATGTGTAAGGCAGATACATTGTAATCTTTCAAATTCAGGTTCTGTAGTTTACGCCAACTCACTGTGTATAGCTGAGAAAGGTCATTATCTTTACCCTACCCCGAATGGACAAATGTAGCTACTATATTCCTAAGCTTTCAGCCGACTCAAACTGTAAGGAGAACCACTGATCTGGTGTGGTCAGGTATTGTGAGAGGTAGTTATATTTTGCCCTACCCTTGATGGTTCTTCAGCTCCAATGGAAGATTGGAAGTATATGAGAAGCAGATAGTAGACAGTAACCAGCGTGATATTATGCGGTAGCTTAGCTCATTCAGATTAATCGAATATCAACCTCCCAAAGAAATGAATCACTGGATAAAGATTCAGTCTCTAACTGTCCGTAAGGAACTCGTCGTAGGTTGTCTCGATTGTCAGGAGCGTGCGCTTATCACAAGACTTTTCCTTCTATCTGCTCGCTACTGTGAAATACTAGCTAAGAAAATATGCCACTGACTGTGTTGAGTTCTACAGTTCTACTGAGCTCGCAGGAATGCCTTGGTATATATAGGTACACGAAAACAGAAGCCGTTCTGGGAACGGATTATCCAGAACTCATGAAGTGCAAATGATCGATAAGCAATATGTACATGAATCACATTGCGAGAGTAGTGTTAAAGCACTAAGGTAGCATGCATCGAATGTAACCTGCAGCAAAGGCATCATTGAAACAAATTGAAAATAACTGGTGGCCAACAGACTAGTAAAGAACATTAAATCGAGAGCATCTATGCAAACGATAGCAAGGAATAGGAAAACCATGATGTAAAAGGCCGCCAGTAAGCAGTGCGTGAACAACGATGAAGAACCCGCCAGTAAGCCGTGCGTGAACAACTATAAAGAACGTGGGCTGGAGTCCGGCAGGGACACTGTAGGCATGAGAGGGTGAAGCAGGAAGCAATCAGAGAGCAAAGGAAGTGAAAATACTATGGAGGGAATTAGTTGGGGAATGGAGGAGTGGAACAAAACAAGAGGTCTCAGATGATGTGGCTACAGAAATGGGTCGAAGTGTAAAAGGGGAACGAGAGCGAAGCATAAGAGGACAGGATATGAATAATATCACAACCAGCGCGATGGACGCTGGAGTCCTGAGACGCTAAACAGCTAAGGGAAGCAGAAGGCGGCCATAGAAGCAGAATGTCTTGGTATATATGTCTACTCCTATGGCATTGTCGTCCTTATACATGACATTCGGAAAATTCTGCAGTTTTGATGCTATTCCACTTAGATCGTCAAGTTATCTACGAACATTCAGTCTTGTAATCACTCGTCTTCTCTGTTGACGATGAATCTTTCGGACTCGTAAGTGAATAGGCAAGGAAAGTTGCATAATTGGTATCAATCGGTATGCCCTTGTCTTGCCTGTAGAGCTGGTCTGCAAAAGTAATGTACAGGTTGTCTACCAGGAAATGTTTCCAAAACAATCATATTTTCTACTGTCTTAAAGCGTTCTATGTTCTTGATGCACTTCACCTCTTTCATAGACTTAACCGAGAATCTGAAAAAGAACAGGTTCTATAAACTCAGTAGCCCTCTACTGTAATAGACTTGTCCTGTGAGGGCTTTCTCCGCTGTTTTACCATACGTAATAGGTTGGCAACCCCTAAAGAGTTACTCGTTTCCAACTAGAAGTCCACTAAACTGTTACTTAATTGACCTTTAATTCAGCCATCTCTCAGATCTTATGAAGTGAAACGTATTGGAATTGTGAAATTAGGGGAGTATGGTCTGATATTGCAATTTAATCGAATCCATGCTCTTCTCCTTGCCTCTCAAGTTATGCCCACGAGGTACTCATGTTCTAGCTACTGTAATTTGAATTCCAAACCAGCAGAGTTTCAACATCCAAATTTTGCAGAGCAGAGACACCAATGTTTACATGTTAGTGGCATATCAACAAAGGATATGAGGGGATCTAAGGGTAAAAATATTAACTTTCCCGCCAAAACAAGACTCCCTACGGTATGAATAAACATCTGAGGATTTAACTTTCTCGCCAAAAGACACTCTTACTGGCTCGATCCAACTTCGCTGTGAAGATTTACCATTCCCGCCATACAGAAAACCTATCAACTACAGTACTAACCATCACTGAGGAATTAAAATACTCGCTGATTGGGACAAACTTAATGAATCGACTATCCATTCAAGTTAAACGGTTCACTCTGCAGATTTCCGCATAGATTTTCATGGTCTGGTCGGGTCCCCCGTGAGGTTCCTACATGGATTATTGAGATTTTTCCATATCGTTCAGTACAAGTAATAACCTTGTAAGGTCAAACATTGCCAAGACGGGTCGAGGTGTCGCCCTTGTAACGTATACTACATCCCGGAAAAGTCTAGCACCAAAATCACCCCAAGATGTGCAAAATCGTTTTGCGGACTATACACGGGGAAGTACAAAAGGGAAGTCCAAGGTTGGAAAAAGCCGTTGACACTTCGAGTGTAAGAGAGATACCATTGAGTATCTTCCCTAACAGTAGTTTATCATCTTGCAAGATGAAGCGTCAATTTATTTCTTATGGTTACAGGCGGCCCAAGGTGCACGTGAACACGTGTGGCTGGGGAACTCCAACATCGATGGCTGCATACGGAGGGTTGTGAGGTAGGTCTGAAACTATAAATTTAGTCCCTTCAGAGAAAAGTTCGGCAGGTTTACAGAGGGGACAAGATGTGACTTGCCCAGATTAGTCAGAGTCTATTGCGCTGAGATAGGTGCAATGGTTTATATTATATCCTCTTGAAAAAATCGAAGCACGAGTAGAAATGATTTCAATTTCTTCATTTGGCAGGCCCTTCTAATATGCCTTCAGAATCAGAGAAATTTTGGTTTTCAGCCAGTAAGGAGTGGTGCTTGTCTAAAGGAAGGAATTCAATCCTCCTCTTCTTAAATATATCGAAAGACAAAACTACTCGATTTCCTTCTTGGAAGAAAAAGCTGCTCAAAGCAGTTCAAGACTGTAAATAACCATACAAAAATTCAATTTGTATGGTTATTCATAAGTTCGACTTGCATGGTTTCTCTGCCAACTTGGCTTAGATAACTATATTCCTTTGGTGCCTACCCCAGTTGGTGCATAGCTCCTACTCCCAAGATCGATTGACAAATTGCTTCTTCATTAAATGGCCTACGACTTCATCCACAATAAGCTCCATCCATATACCTGGATGCAGCTGTCCTTTCCCTAATGAAGGCCATGCACAGTACAGGACTGCCGGAAACTACTTGACGACTTATCTGCCAAACTGTTAAGACCAAAAGCGATTGCTTCTTTCTTGCCCACTCAGGCTAGCAACCACGTATGTCTTGAACCCTTTCCGATCTGCTCAGATGTGCTTGAAGAAAATTAGCTGTTTTTTTTAGAAGAATATTCAAGAAAAGGATCATCATACCCGGTGAGGCAACGCGCGAACCTTCACCCAGATAAATCATCGAACTCGTTGGGGATAACCTTGTAAACGTTTGCCTCTTCAAGGTGTGGGCGAGAATTGGTAACACACCTTCTTTAGATACAAGCGAAGATGTCACCTCGTCGAGCTTACGCTTCCGTTCACTCTTAGTTAAAAGCTCTAGCCGTTGGCGCTCTAACTCTTCCTCCAAGTGCTTCTTCTCTGCTCTAACAGCTGACTTGATACCATAACGCTCTCCGACCAAAAGTTCCATTTGAAGAATATCAGATATGGTCTGAATGACATCATCGAGCTCCGCTTCAGTCATATTCACCAAAGTACTCACAGTAAAACCCATTTCTGTCATCTTGGCGAGAGTGGCTATTCGGACTCCATAACCTTGGAACAAATCCTCCAAGGTTCTCACCTCTCTCCGCCCACCCGCTGTAGTGAATCCAAACTCAAAAGACCGACTATCACCCGAAGGCTGCATCATCCTCCCATCCAGCCTTTGTTCGAGGCGAGGGTCCATTCCCCTCGTGTCCATCCGCGGATCTATCCTCGGTTCCATCCGAGGATCCATCCTTGGATCCATCCGAGGGTCCATCCTCGAGTGATCCAGTCTTGGATCCATCCGCGAGTCCCAGAAGAAATCCAGCCTCCCTGATCAACATGCAACTCTAATTATTTTTTCCCTCCTCTCCTCTAACGCTTGAACCTCTGGTCCGAAAACCCTTTGTATAACTCAAACCGCAAAAACCCTCAAGAAAGTCTTTCTCCTCCTGTCGACGATTCTGCTGACAATTTTCTTTGCCAATCCTACCTGCTGTTTAACCCTTCGAATGTACTATACATCCAGGTGCTTTACTCCCTCCCTATCGAACTCCACTCCTCCTTCGCTAAAACTCGCCAATTAGGTTTTCGCCAAGTCTACACCTTCTTATTCCCTGTTCCTTGCTCCTCCGCTGCGCTATAGCACTTCCTTCCTGTCTTCCCTGCTTCCTTCGTTTGTTCTTTGGTTCTCGTCGATAATCTTCTTCTACTTCCTCATCCTCTTCTTCGTCTTCTTGCACTTGTCACATGAACTCCCCCCCCTCTCCCTCTCTTCTTCTTCCACCACAAAACCTATCACTACTTCCTTCCTTAGCCTTCGCTTTCTGTCCCTTCTCTTTCCTTCCTTCTTTGCTTCTTCCGTTCTTTAAGTAGAATTGCAACCCTTGTTAGCTTGAATTCCTCACTGGAAGCCTCCCGTGCCTTCAATGCGTTCAACACGTTGCCTCGTCTATTCTGGTGTGTATGGAATATTATGTCGCAATAATCATGTATTCTTCCTTCCACCAGAAATCCATCAACAAGACCACAACGACAGAAATCACCAGAGCACGTATAAACACCAGAACACAGACTCACTCCTTGGAAACACAGAGCCACGAGAAGAATTACGTTTCCGACCTGATAATTTCGTGGCCTTCTCTTGTTCTTCTTCTTCCTCTCCTTCTTCTTCGTCGTGTGATTATCTTTTTACTCTGTGCTGCTGCAGGAAATGAATCGTTCGGGAATAGCGTGTCCTGTCACTCGAAGAGAAAGAACTCGTATTTGTTTCGCTACACCGCAGACACTTTCACACACGATGTTGCACAGGTGACAAAGCTCAAACTCTGGGAGACGCGGTAATTAGAAGTAACTCGCGGTAGGGCAAGTGGAGTAAAAATCCACGGAAGCAAGAGGCGGGGAAGATTCCGTTTCTCGTCGCCGTCACGGCGGGAGCTCCCGTGGCCATCCCGTACGTACACCTTCCTATCTTTCGTACGTCCTCTTTTCTTCTAAAGTACAGGAACAGAAGACGTTGCCACGTCGTATCGCCAATCCTGACAGCTAGGACAAACCACTACATTTTTGTGAATTCGTGACAAACAGACAATTCAAGAATTTTATCATTAATGCGTCCTCAATAGCCTTCAACTTTTAGTTTATCTATAAAGAAAGGTGTGGATTCTAGGTTGACCTCGCGCATTAAAAGAGACTGATATGTTAACTTATTTGTTTTCTGATTTACTTGTTTGAAAACCTTTCCTGATATAGGAATTTACTTGTTTGTTGGTTTCTTGACATTCCTATAACTAAGTTATAATTATTTACGAGAATAAAATAACTATTCGAATATCATAATATGTAGCTGTAAAAAGATTTGCTAAAAGGATTATAGATTCCAATCAACCCCTTGTAGCTTGTATCTGCCAATTTCTGATATTAATTCAGCATTATAGGTTAATAATCCACATAAACAAGTACGCACAATAATAATTGGTTTTGGATGATTAATTCATTACTCATGACAAGTTTTACTTACATAAGAGAGTAAGATGCAAGGAAAACCTTTTTTCTCGATGATTAAAAATGATATATTTGAGTGTACCTCTAATTTGGTATACATAACTCAAAATAATAAATTGTAGAGAGACCTTCTAGTTTAAGATTGCATGAATACTAGACAGTTTAAAAATTTTAATATAAACACCTTATGTTCTTGTTTAGTCATTCAAAAAGAAAAGTTATAAAACTATTATCAATAAAATAGAAACGAGTTTCAAATCCGATGAGTCCACAACTAAGCAGTTACCTTGGATGAACAACTATATTTGTATTATAGCCCGTTCACCAATTAAACAATGCAATGTATTATACCTTTCTAACAAATTTATTCTACCATCAATCTAAACAAAAATCTTATTAAAATTCCATATTGATTTCTATAGACATGCTTAGAGTATAAAGAACTACGAAGAAAAATAGTATGTATATTACTGTAAAGGCGGTGTAATTCAGAACTGGAACACTTGTAAAAAATAGGCAAATTAGGAGAGTCAATCTATACTTATATCTTATAATATATAATTATTTTCACTACAATACCATTGAAATGTATATCATCTAGAGATAGTTGGAATAATAGACATATCTTTCAAATAAGTTTAAGTATCTAACCTCTAACTAGAAAGTGTATCCACCTTCTTAATTAATTATCTATATCTAATTTTTCTTCTAGATTTGGAACAACAAAGCTATTGACTTTAGAGTTTATAACTGTATTAGGCCTTGCCACCATTTAAATACCCTTAGCGAGGCTAGCGAACTCTAAAATAACTTGCGCTCGCCTCCTAAAGAAACCTCTACTATTTGTATTATAGCGGAGGAGAAGAAACAGCTAAACACCAAATACAAACTTCACCGTGAATTAAATTAGGACGTAGTGGCTAGGAAGCCGTATATAAATGTAAAATTAGAGCTAAAGATTTGGTTATGTGTTCTACGTTTGGAGCTTTAAATTGTGAATCTGAAAGTTAAAGGAAATATTAGGGACATTTTAAGGGTAATATGTTTTGAGACTTTTGAAAATAAAAATGCATGATAATCATAATGAAATTGACAAAGTAAATGCTAAAACAGATTCTACGAGAGCTAAAATCTCTGAGTGTTACCCAGCATTACTGAACTTTTTAATCTAAAAGATAAGATTTAGATATTTCTCATTTCCATGTAGCTTTTCTTTTGCATTTGGGGTTTCTTTCTATGATGATGGGCACATTGGATATAGAACTGAACGAGCTTTCCTACTCTATAAATTGCTTGAAACAAACACTAAATGAGAAAATAGTAAAAGTCAATAGATGAAATTTATGGATTATTTCATCATGTAGAATTTTAGATACAAAAAGTTGTTTTTGAGAACAATTAAGCTGGTTTTAATCTTTAAGTATTATAAATTTGGACTACAAAAGTATATGTATGCGTATCTAAGAAGAAAAACTGAACTTTTTTCTCCATATTTTTCACATTTATATTTTGTTTCTCATGATTTTAGAATCCATGCAAAATTCAGAAGCATACACCGCCTACACCACCAACACAGCTAGAACAAAAACTAAAACCAAAACTAAATGAAAAAGCTACAGCACATCAAGAAATAAATCTCTATATAATCTTGCAATCTATGGTTTAGACTCCTAAATTGATGTTGAGTTTTCATCAATTGTGTTTTGGATTTGGACTTCAATATCACGAAATATGGTCATCAAGAGAAAAGTTACAAATTTCACATAAATCATTTTACATCATCTTACATTTTGGTTTATTTTACATGACTTTGGTTTTATCAGATATAAAATTATGAAAGTTTTCTAATATGTAAAAAATAAATTTTTAATTGACTTTAGATAATGATAAAAATCATAATTAAGTAGTGAATTATAGCATTGTGGAAATATTATAAATTTGGACTCTAATACTATTATTGAATGGGCCTTAATACTTTAATATGATGGTTTTAAACTCCAATGTTGTAAAATACAATATGAAAAATCTAGTATTTTATTCATTTCACTATTTTCACATTTATGTCATGATTTTGATTTCATAGAATGCAAATTTTGAAAAACCCTTCAAATACCATTCGAACCACTTGAAACTAATTCTAGATTGAAAATTTACAACTATTCATAAGGAACAAGGAAGAGTGTCTCGTTAGCCTTTAATATTGTAAAGTTGTAACCTCTTAAAGTCTTGTACATTATAAGTTTGAACATAATTAACTAACTTGAGCAAATTTTGAACATCCAAATCCATAGATAAATCTTCAAAATTGATAGTTCTCAAATTTTTAGTATTTGATTATTTGCATTTTCTTGGTAATTGGAGGTTAGAGCAGTACACCATATGCTTAAGTTGAATCTAAAATTAATTAATAAAAATAGAGTCAATATTATATAATCAAAGCAATATACTATAATTATGGTTATACCGAATAAGTAACTATATACTCCTTCAACAATTAGGTTCAAGTTATTTAATATTTGATTGATTGATTTTCTTGAAAACTATTATCTATATGATATTGTTCTAAAACATGTCATAATTACCAAACCTGCATTTATACATGGTATGACTTACATAAATTTTGGTTGCTCCATAGAGTTATTACTTTTATCAAAGAGATGTATTTGAAACCGTGGAAAACTATACAATGAACAAGTAAAAAGAGTATGAAAAAGAGACCAAAAAAACATGCTTATATTTTAATTTCATTTAATGATATTTTTTTATGTGTACTAAAGTAAGAAAAGAATAACCTCCAAGATAGTTTTACGTACCAAAGCCAAAGAAATTATTACAAAAATAATAAGATATGCTTGAGATTGAATAAAATTGTTTGTACTGATGTTATAATGTATGAAGTATTAAGAAATATTGATAAGAGTATCCATTTTAATTTAGTCTTTGTGTTTTATAAGTTAATAAATGAATACCAATAAATTTGTATGACTTATTAATTTAAATTTAATTTTAGCATTGAGAAGTCTAATTCACTAACTTAGAATTTTGAGTTTAAACATATTTTTAGGAATTTTATATAACATGAAATCATATTCAAAAAAATTAAAATATATATAAATCCTCACAAGTAATCATGAAATCTTGCTTCACCTAGTCATCAACCTAGGTGAAGCAAGATCCTTGATGATCATAATTTAAAAATGGATATCACCTAGACCAAAGATAAAGATATTAACTACTAATTTGGAACACCAAATATATATAAATATCAGATATTATATTTTGTAGTAATTTAGTATGAATCCAAAATTTAAGGCACCAAAATGATGCTCCAGGGCGTTAAGTCAAGGTCCCAACATTTGCCTGATCTAGTTTCCTTCTAGATTTTTGTGAATAGTCAAAATATTTTTCATTTGAAAATCCAAGGCTTGATGTATTATTTTCATGTTTTGGTAGAGTCTTATCACATTGATTATAACCCTATTGGATCTTTGATTAATGGTTTTTAAGTTTACTATGGTGAATGAACTAGATTTTATAGTTTAAAAGTTATAGAGAACTATAGTTAAACAATTATACAAAATTCATTGTTCCTTTTTCACTTCTTTATATCTCTAAGAATTATAATAACTTGACTATTTTGTCCAAGAATTCATATGTAATCATGAATTTTTTCCACTAATGTTTTTTTCCTCAATTTATTGCTATTGGAAAACTACCATTGAATTCTTTTGCTTAGATTTCAAATTATAAAATAAAATACCATAAAAATTGGTAAAATAGAGCTTAATGGTTTAGCCTTGTTGTTATATGAACTAAATTTAAATTACTCTATTATTTATTTGTGCTCTAAATCTACAACAAACTTAGCTATAATCCTGAAATTCCAAAAGAAGTTAATCTATGTATATTATGTTTATTTAGATTATACTTCCAAGATCATTGGTTGATTTATAGTTTTATCTGTTTAAAATGCTAGTTTTCTTATCTTCAAATTCAATGTATTTTAAAACGATTAGTATTAAATTAAATATATCATAAATTTCTGAATTAATTTTAAATATTTTTTGATAAAAATACTCAAACCTTCTATTACAACTAAAACTTCAACCCTCAGACTGAGCCTTATGACTATACGGAATGATATTGGATTTCAATGTTCACAACCTCCTCTCCTAAGGGAAACCAGTTATTACACTTTGGTTGTAGATGACTAATCCAAAATGGAAACAAATATATTTGTTTGTGTCTAACATAGTTATCCTCCCAAATTTGTTTAATATTTTGGTAGTCCCTTGTTATACACATTATATCAATTTTAGAAAGATAATATACTCATAATATGATAATTTACATGCATTTCTAACACCCATTCAATATTCCATATAATTTAATTTTGAGCAAAGAGTGAAAAGAGAAAATAAATGGATATATTTGGTAGAGTTTTACCTTGAAACTTATCAATATTATAATTTATCTTAAGAAAAATCAAAATTAAAATATATGTAGATTAAATTGATTCATAATTTGACATGCATTAGAGGAACCACGGGAATAAAAGGTCTATCATTGAAAGATTTCCCTACTTGTCATTAAATAAATCATAGCCAATACCATAACCTACACAACACATACTATTAGCTCCATTTTAAAATAGATTCAAAATTTGAAACATATGATAAGAAATAATTCATTACATTGAATTGATGTGTAGGTAGCCTGAAAAGCAAGCATATGTTTTAAACTTCACTAGCAAAATTTTCTTGGTTATACATTAGATATATGATAAGATAAATTTATATTTGATTAAATTATAAAAAAATAACAGTTATATTTTCATAAAATTATCATATCTTAAAGTTATATATGATTGTTATCACAAAAAAATAAATAAATAGAAGTTGAGCTAATCTCTTTGGGAGTATTTTATCACTAGATTGTTATGCTATTTTTATTTTATTAATAACCATTGAAGTAGATATACTTTTAAGAAAGTAAAAATTTGCAACAATATGATCTTTCTACATCACTATCACAAGGTAAGTTCTCTATTAGTAAGTTCATCACTTTTGACGATCAAGAGTTATTACAAATTATTACTTTTTTTTTAAGTTCATTTTTTAGCATAAAACCTTTCCAACTTTCTGTCAATTGGTAAAATTCTATATATTTAAACTAAATTTTATCATGAATATGCATGTTCTGAAAAAGAAACAAATTAACAAAATTTAAAATTTAAAAATAAAATCTTCATAAAACATTTCAATAAAATAATTTCATAATTAATATTATGAATATTAATTACTATTTTAAATAATTAATAATAAATAGACAAATCCTTATATTCTAATCAAACTCATATTCTTATCACGTTTTATTTTATCATATCAAACCATAAGGATTATCATTTAGAATAATCCTGATGAGACAAATATTAATCTCTGTTAAACCTAATGCAACATTAACCAAAAATCAACACTATGAACTATACTTAAAGGTAGAATTCTCATTCTAAGCAAAATAATTGTACTTCCTTTATGGTTTAAAGTCAATAATTTATTACTTCAATTATATATCATGTAATATTACAGTGCACACTTTTTTTAACAAAATCTGCAATTTTGTTGTTGTTATAGAAATATAATAAAATAATTTCATGTTAAGGGAAATAAACCTTTTATTTGGATATTTTTAAATTTACCTTTGCACATGCAAAGGTATAAAGAAGAACTCGAGGACAAAGATTTGGTGAGCAAATGATCCTATTCCAAAGAGTCTTTCACCAAAGTGTTCTTCTCTTAAGAGTCTTCAACATTAAAGGAATTTTATTGAACACACTACGGGGCTGATATCTTTGTGATGAAATGTCCAAATGGAGCGATCTTTATTCCATTAGAAGTCTCTACTCAAGGGTTTTCCGATGATATGAAAATCACAACATCATGTCTTTAGTAAATGTCAAAAGCATTTTAAGTTTTAGAATACCCAAAGATTCCAAATGTGATACAAGAATACAAGAAGCAAACTTATCTTGTAATAAGTTTATCACAAATAGAAGATCAGAAACATATATTGAAACTCCAAATGCTTAGCATGAGCTTTTGCTTTGGTATTTATAGGGAGCATAAAGGGCTTTTGAGAAGCTTCTCAAGAAGTTTCCTTGAGCCATTTTCTTGGAGTGCAAGCCAAGTTAACCGAGAAGCTTCTCAAGAAGATTCCTTCTAGAAGTTATCTACTTGACGTGCAAACTAAGCTAGTTGTAAGCTTTTAGAAGCTATCTACTTGAAGTGCAAGCTAAGCTAGCCAAGAAGCTTCCTCCTAGAAGTCACCACTTGGCATGCACGTTACCCAATACTTGGGAGAGTACCAAGTAGCTTCCTAGATACCTTTAGAATTTTCTAGGCTAATTTGGCCCATTTGCCACTTTGTTAGCCTTGACTAACTTCGGCACTAAACTCCATATGGTTACACTTTGGAGAAATGTAGTTTGGAGTCAAAGTCTTTGAGACGAAGGGGTCTTTGGAGTGCAAAGAACCATCACTTTCAAGAGTTAATTAGACCTATTTGTATTGAATCTGATATTTAGTTTCCTTTTTTTGTAGTGCACCACAAGGGGTGACACTACACTCTTATAGTAGTAGTTCTTGCTCAAGAGGTTAAATAGTAAAGAAAACATAAACTGCAACTTAGTGAAATTTCACTTCACTTCTATGTAATACTTTGAGGATAAGAGAAGGGAGAAAACACAGATTACACACTCAACATTCTGTGCCCCAAAGAGCACCTTCTTTTTATTATATAGACAAAGAGGATCTACTCCAAGGGAGCTACACCATAGGATTAGGCACACAGATAGGTGACATGTCATCAAGCTCCACCCTTGGATTACTTACTTGGATGGGTGACATGTTGGTCTAGGTCCCATCTGGTTGGTCAAACAAGCTTTGATTGGAGGGAATCTTTAGAGAATCTTCTTGTAGGAGTCTCAAAATCACATAAGGTACCATTGGAAAGCTCTTGATGAGACAAACCAAGGGGGAGGGTAGGCAAGCCTGTCCTCCATTGGGGGGAGTGATCTCTACATTTTCGAGGCCTAATTCATCTATTTAGGCCTCCGAAATTGCCTTCAAAGATTTCAGGTATATTTTGGTTCATACTCTATTAGTAGAAGTCCTCTTTTGGTGATACCTCTTTTTGATCTATTTAGTCCATCATGTGTAACATCGTACCAGATGTTACCAAACCAATTCTCACCTTTAAATCATATGTCTAGTTATTGGTTCTAAGGTTCTCAAGTCTATTTCGGTTTCTGCTCTATTAGTAGAAGTGCTCTTTTGGTGATACTTCTATCTGATCTATTTTGACCATCATGTATAACATCATTCTAGATGTTACCAAACCAAATTTCAAATCTAGATCATATGGCTAGCTTGTGGTATTACATTCTAGTTATTCTAATCATTTCACTTTACTTCAAATCATTGCAGACTCGAATCCTTAAGAGAAGAAGCTATTCTTACTAATTTTACTAGCATTGTGTTGACACTAAGTTCACACACTCACTCTTTCTTCTAAAATTATATCAATAATCAAGACTTATAAAAAATTATAAGAAAAGAAATATAAGCTAAATGAACTTGAATCATAAACCCTATGATATGATAAGCAAATAATAAATAAATAAAACTCCTACATAATTTGACTATTTTGATGAATGTTTATTTAGATCTTCTTTTCTTATGGTTTAGATGTTCTTTTCTGTTGATTATGAATTTAGTTTAAGACTTATACTCTAAAAGTATCTTTTCATTCTTCTTTCAATTCATAAGGTTTGTGATTGAAGTTCATTTTTCTTATATTTCTTTTCTTATAATCTTGGTACAACTTTTGATTCTATATAATTTTGATTAATTTTTTCTTTTATTTAAAGTGATAGCATATAATCATATCTATTATATTTTTGAGGATGTATGTTCATATCTCATTATCTCATATTTATGGTATATTAGCTCTTTAAACTACTCTATAAATGAAATGGATCTAAGACAAGAAGATTCATCTAAGTATCTTTTTAGTAATGCAAATTTTGCGTTCTTTTATGAACTTTTACATAGTTAGGAATATATCTCTGAAATAATTTTAGTATATATGCCATATATTATTAATGATTGAGATATAACTGGTAAGAAAATATAGCACTAAGATAATGATTAGTCATTATAATCTATAGTTTGTTTTTCAAATTGCAAAATCATCTACAACTTTGAAATCCAATGGTTGTGTATGCTGTATATTTAAGCAATAATTTATATCTTAATATAGTAAGGAAGAGAAGATGGATAAGAAGATGAATAAAATAAAACAAAATAAATAAGATTCACTTTTTCATTCATTTGATGTCATAAATATAACTCACTTTTCATCTTCCTATAGTCAATTGAAAAGATAATAATATGTGTGTACAATAGTAATATAGTGTACGATGTTGACAATGATGTATATTGTGTAGTGATGTATATATGCACGACAACCCTCCCAAGTGATCATATTAATTGTTTATTGAAGTAAGAAGTAGAGATTGAGTGTTTGTATGAACCATGGATTTGCAATTGCAAGAGCTGATGTAAGGAATGTAAGGGATGTTGAACTAGTTTTGAGAGATCAAGATGACCATGGAGGCATTACAAAGTCAAGTACATACCTTCAAGAATGACCAAGCAATGCAAGAGGGAGAATTGTTGCAAAACTCGGTACTTGCAGTTGAAGCTCTTGGAGAGGCACCCAATCAAGAATGAAGCAATATTACTACTACGGATGAAGAAGACTTGCAACATTGAGCCATAAAAAGAGCAATGTTCTATGGGAGTAGTGGAGAATTGGATTTTGAGGATGAATTGATACTTCAGATTTTTCTCAACATAGATTCACCAAGCAATCCGTAGGCGTATTTGCATATGGGTACTTGACAAATAAAGCCTTCACATGGTACAATGCTTGGGAACAATCAAGGTTGGTAGAAGGAAGAGAAGTCACATGGACAACAATGCAAGAAGGACTATTGAAGAATTTCCAGTCTATGGACTTTGTGTAGATGGTCTAAACCCCACTATGGCGATTGAGGCAAAAGAACAACATACAAGAGTACGTGCAGACCTTTCTTGATCTACAAGTTGCAATAACCAACATGAGTCTAGCAGAGGCACTAGACAATTTCAAATGAGGGTTGAAAGAGCGGATTCACCAAAAAGCCATGGTACAAAATCCTTGTACTATATTTGAGGCCATTGCTTGTACTCAGAGAATAACTAGGGCACTTGGAGGAGGTGAAGGAGTAGCTCCATCTCAACATTATTGGGCTGAAATGCCACACGTGGGTGGACCAGTTCCTATGGAATTGGGCAACCTTTGATTTTGAGACCAAGGAGCACAACCACTCCAAGGATAACGGGTACAAGTGGAAGAACGGAGAGAGGGAGTTGCACAAGTAGAAGGACCTAGAGGAGAACAATGTCATTGTTACAATTCTAGCCATATTGGGCACATATCCATCAATTGTTGTGCTTGTCTTCTTAGAGGCCTCGGCCTCCATACAAGTAATCTTTGAACCACATGGAAAGACGAATTGAAGAAGAGGATGCAAAAATCACCTCAAAAAATGAAGATTACTAGCAAATGTACCTCATGGCCTTATTGGCTCAATTAGGAAGCGGAAAAGCAAGGAGAGGAAGTGGATGAGTGTGCAAAGATCCAAAAAGGCAAACTCACAATTGATGATTGTGAATAGAGTCCTAGAAGGCAATCAGGTGAGAGTACTAATAGATCATGGAGCAATAGAGAATTTTTTGTCTCACTCTGATGCACTGAGATTGGAGATGGATCTAGAGAAGGATGAGAGTGAAGAATTCACGTTACCTAATGGACAAATATAAAGGATTGAGTCGTTAGAAAAGTAGCACTCTTTGTAGGAGAATATCAAGAAGCAATTGAGTGGCAAGTGATACAATTAACTCATTATGATGCAATCTTAGGCATGCTGTGGATGGAGCACAACAATCCCATGGTAGATTGAGAGAGAAAGTAGTGAGAACTCACCAATGGAAGATCATTGAAGTTAAAGATAGAGCATGCAAGAAAGAAGTACCTCTCTATGTCATAAGGAAAACAACAATCTGTAATACAAATAGATGTTTCATGGGTCTAATAAGAGAAGTCTAGAGTGTACAACTCGATGGACAAGTTCCTGATAAATTGAAATATGTGGTTAATGAGTTCCAAGATATCTTCCTGGATGACCTGGCATCAAGATTACCACCAAAAAGGAGAGTAGACCATAAAATTGAGATAATTCCTAAGAAGACACCTCCTTGTAAGGCCCCATACCATCTATCACCTCATGAGTTGGAGGAGTGTAAGGCTCACATTGAAGATATGCTACAAAAAGGATTTATCCAACCCAACATATCACCATATGGAGCTCTTGTATTGTTTGTAAAGAAAAAAGATGGTACAATACGTGTAAAAGACCAAGACTAAGGAGAGAAATAGGAGAATGGAAGCTCACATTAGGACACTTGAATGAGAGAAAACTCCCAATCCCTAGCATGAGCTTTGGCTTTGGTATTTATAGGTAGCATACAAGGCTCTTGATAAGCTTCTCAAGAAGCTTCCTTGTAGAAGCCACCTACTTGGTGTGCAAGTTAAGCTAGTTGGAAGCTTCTAGAAGCTTCCTTCTAGAAACTACCTTCTTGGGGTGCAAGTTAAGCTAGTCACGAAGCTTCCCAAGAAGCTTCATAGATGCTTTTGGAATATTTTGGGCTAATTGGCTTATTCTCTACTTCATTAGCCTTACTACCTACGTTGCTAACTCCATATTGTTACATATTTCCTCACCGCTAGTTGGTGACTTCCTCGTCGCCATTGAAGCTTCAAACTCCTGGATGGCTATTTGTGCATTCTAGAGGTGAGAGAGGTTCCCATGTGGCATCATGAAGGGTATACCCTTTCCAAAGGACCATGTACTTTGTATGTTTTCAGCATCCTCTTGGAATGTGGCGACGTGCAAAGATACGATCAACTTCATACTCCTCATGATCATTGATAGGGATGGGAGGAGGAGAAGGAGGAGGTTGGACATGAGAGGAAAAGGAAGATGGGTTAGGAAAAAAGGGTTTTTAACTTGGAAATATGAAAGACAAGGCGGATGCGCACATGACAAGGTAAGGCAAGTCAAAAAGTGACAAGAGAGATGATTTGGGTGACACCAAAGGGTCCTATCCAATTAGGGGTAAGTTTACAAACTTGGGTATCAAGTGGGAGGTGTAGGTTACTAGAGGATATGATAATTTTATCATCAACTTCAGAGGTGAGATCACAACAATGGTGGTACGTATATTGTTTCTGACGATTCAGGGCAACAAGGAGGTGAGAGTTGGCTTGTTGGAGAGATTGGGAGATGGTGGTCAAAAAAGTTGAAGTATGAGGGACCTGATGTAATACCAAGAGCTAGCCATATAATCTAGATGTGAAATTTGGTTTGGTAACATCTGGAATGATGTTATACATGATGGTCAAAATAGATCAGATAGAAATATCACCAAAAGAGTACTTCTACTAATAGGGCAAAAACCGAAATAGACTTGAAAACCTTAGAACTAATAGCTAGACATATGATTTAAAGGTGAGAATAGGTTTGGTAACATCTGGAAGAATGTTACACATGATGAATTAAATAGATCAGAAAAAGATATCACCAAAAGGAGACTTCTACTAATAGGGTAGGAACTGAAATATGCCCAAAATCTTTGAAGGCACTTTGGAGTCCTAAACGGATGAATTAGGCCTAAAAAATGTGCAGATTCCCCTCCTAAAATAGGAAAAGATAGCCTTCCCTCCCCTTGTGTTTGTCTCATTGAATGCTTTCCAACAGTACCTCACCCATGTGATTCTAAGATTCCTATAAGAAGATTCCTTAAAAGATTCACTCCGATCAAAGCTTGTTTGATCAACCAGATAGGATTGTGACCGACATGTCACCCATCCAAGTAAGTAATACAAGGGTGGAGCTTGCTGAAATGTCACCTATATGCGTGCCTAATCCTATGGTGGAGTTTCCTTGGAAGAGATCCTCTTTGTCTATATAATAAAGAGAAGGTGCTCCTTTGGGGCATCAGATGAATGAGTGTGAAATCTGTGCTTTCTCTCTTCTCTTGTCCTTGGAGTATTACAATGGTATTAGAGCAAGTTTTTTAGTCCAAGAGAGTGGATCATCCCTCTTGGAAGAACATGAACTACTGAAACTGAGTAATTTGAAGTGGAGAACGTAGAGTAATTGCTAGACTTAGGAAGGACTTTAGAGAGCAGATCGGATGGATGCACCGGGAGGAAAATTTCACACACCTAGCTTTCCATTCTTGAATTCATTCCACATAAAGGTTATGTACATCCAACATGAGTAAATGAGAGTATCGCTAGTTTATCACTTTGGAGCAGAATTCATAGATAGGGTGATGAACTCACCAAACCCGGTGATTCTACTTGTGATGGTACATAACAAAGAGTGGGATTTGACAATCTATATTCTATTATGATGTTATGGAAATGAATGTCCCAAATCCGCTCCCTTTCAACACTCAAGTAGAAATTTGTTATGTAGTGAGACCAAAAGTGATGTTTAGAGATTTTGTGGTTAGGAATTTTGATTAGGAGTAATATCAATGAGTGATAGCTTTTGAGGTCCCAATGGTAGTTTTGATAGTTTGTGCGCCTTCCAAAGTGATCATATTGACTCTATATTGAAGTAGACATTAGCAATTGAGTGTTGTAGGAACCATGGATCTGCAATTGCAAGAGCTGGTGCAAGGAATGCAAAGGATGTTGAATGAATTTTGAAAGATTAAGATTACCATGGAGACATTACAAAGTCAAGTGCATATCCTCAAGAATGATCAAGCAATGCAAGAAGAAGAGCTATCTCAAAACCCAATTCCTGTGATTGAAGTACTTGGAGAGGCACCTGTGCCTATGAACCTTGTCAATGATGAAGTCATATTGCTACTCCAAATGAAGAAGACCTACAACATCAAGCTTGACAAGGGGCAGCATATGATGGGAGTAGTGGAAAATTAGATCTTGAGAATGAATCGATATTTTTGATTGTTCTCAACAAAGACACAAAGCATGCTGCAAGCATGTTTGCATGTGGATACTTGACCAATAAAGCCCTCACATGGTACGATGCTTGGGAACAATCCATGTTTGTAGAGAGAAGAGAGGTCACATGGACAGCAATGCAAGAAGGATTGTTGAAGAATTTCCAATCGGTGGATTTTGTGTAGATGGCCCAAATCCGACTATGGGGATTGAGACAAAAGAACAATGTATAGGAGTATGTGGAGGCATTTTCTAGATATACAAGTTGCAATAACTGACATGAGTCCAATAGAGGCTCTCAAAAATTTCAAACAAGGATTGAAGGAGAAAATTTGCCAAGAAGTCATAGTGCAAAATCCTTGCACAATATTTGAAGCCATTGCTTGTGCGCAGAGAATAGCATTGAAGGAGTAGTTCCACCTCAACATTATCAGGCAGAAATGCCATACATGGGTGGACCAGTACCAATAGAATTAGGCAACCTTTGATTTCAAGATCGAGGAGCACGACCGCTTCAAGGAGAGCATAGACAGGTAGAAGAACAAAGAGATGGAGTCCCACAAGGATAAGTAACTCAAGGAAAAAAATGCTGTTGTTATAATTGTGGCCGTATTGGCCACATATCTACCAACTATCATGCTCATTTCCCTAGAGGCCCTCGGCCTTCATACATGCAATCTTTGAACAACATTGAGAGATACACTGAAGAGGAGGAGGTAGAAATCACTTCAAAAAATGAAGATCACCAGTAAATGTACCTCACGGCCTTACTAGCTCAATAAGGAAGCAAAGAAGTGAAGGAAGGAAGAAGACAAATATGCAAAGTTCTCAAAAGGCAACCTCACAATTGATTGTTGTGAATCGAGTCCTAGAAGGCAATCAAGTGAGAGTATTAATAGATTTGGGAGCAATAGAGAATTTCTTGTCTCGCTCTATTGCAATAAGATTGGGAATGGATCTAGAGAAAGATGAGAGTGAAGAAGTAGAGTTACCTAACAGGCAAACAAAGAAGATTGAATCATTACCTAGACGGATAACACTTTATGTAGGAGAATATCAAGAAGCAATTGCATGGCAAGTGATACAATTAGCTCATTATGATGCAATCTTAGGCATACCATGGATGGAGCATTACAACCCTATGGTAGATTGGAAGAAGAAAGTAGTGAGAACCCATCAATGGTCAATCATTGGGGTTAAAGAAAAATCACACAGGCAAGAACTGCCTCTATATGTCATAAGGACGGCAATTATTTGTAAGATCAATAGATGTTTCATGGGTATAATAAGAGAAGTCTAGAGTGCACAACTTGATGGAAAAATTGAAAGATGTGATGGATGAGTTTCAAGATGTCTTTCCTGATGATCTACCCTCAGGATTACCACCAAAAAGGAGAGTAGATCATAAAATTGAGACACTCTCGAGGAAAACACCTCCTTGTAAGGCCCCATATCGCCTATCACCTCATGAGTTGGAGGAGTGTAAGACTCAAATTGAGGAGATGTTGTAGAAAGGGTTCATCCAACCTAGCATATCACTATATGGGGCTCCTGTCTTGTTTGTGAAGAAGAAGGACGGCACAATGGGCATGTGCATTGATTATCGGGGTCTCAATCAACAAACAATGAAGAACAAATACCCCTTACCTTACTAGATGACATGTTTTATCAACTCTATGGAGCAAGATACTTCACCAAATTGGACTTGTGGAGTGGTTACAATCAAATCCAAATTGCAGAGGAAGATGTGTACAAAATTGCCTTTTGATCCAAGTATGGCCACTTCAAGTATCTTGTGATGCCTTTTGGCCTCACCAATACACTTACTACTTTCATGAGTATAATGAATGACATATTTCATCCATACCTAGATAATTTTGTTATCATCTTCTTGGACGACATCTTAGTATACAGTAGCACAATGATAGAACACAAACAATATCTACAAGAAGTCCTCCAAATTCTAAGACAGAATCGATTGTATGCCAAAATCTCAAAGTGTGAGTTTGACAAGTTTGAAGTAGACTACTTGGGGCATAGAATAAGTGCAGAGTGCATTCAAGTATTGATGGATAAAATTGAGGTCATTCAAAAATGGAGTGCCCCATAAGATTAGACTCAATTCAAGAGCTTCTTGGGGTTGATGAGATTCTATCGTAGGTTTGTCAAGGACTTTGCTAAGGTTGCACAGCCTTTAACGGCACTACTTGGCAAGGGGAAGAAGTGGACATGGGGAACTACACAAGAATTGGCCTTTCAAGAATTGAAAGCCGCCTTGCTACATTCACCAATCTTGAAGTGGTATGACCTGAAACATCTAATTAAGTTGGCTACAGATGCATCAAGCATAGCAATAGGAGCAATCCTACAACAAGAGTGGCATGATGGATGGCATCCAATTGCATATTTCTCTCAAAAGTTGTTATTGGCATAACACAACTACCACACCATAGAACAAGAAGAGTTGACCATCATTCTTGCAACCAAGCATTGGAAGCACTATTTGGGCAAGAAGGCATTTGTAGTAGAGACAAACCATAAACCTCTAGTCTACCTTGAGATGCAGAAGGATCTATCTCATCACCAAATTTGGTGGGCAAAGTGCGACAATGCTTTAACATGACAATCACCTATGTGGAAGGTAAGAAACAACTTGTAGATGCATTCACCTGCATGCCAATGGCAAACAACTTGGTGGTAGAGGTTAAGATTAACCCTAAATTTTGGCTAGAGATTTTGGCTACTACAAAAAATGATCCATAGATTGGAAAAGCACAATCATCTAAAGGTGTCACTAGCACCCAATGACTCACCTTTTGTGATGGCAAATTATGGATCTCAAATGTCCCAGAATTATGCACCACCATTCTAGCAGAAGTCATGATTTGGCCATTGCAGGTCATGTTGGAGTGGACAAGACCTTGGATGCAATCCAACGCCATTACTATTGGCCCAAGATGAGCAATGATGTGATAGACTAAGTGAGAAGCTGCCTACTTTGTCAACAAAACAAAGGTTCTAATCAAGCTCTTGCAGGGCTCCTTCAACCTCTCTCAACTCCTATCTAACATTGGGAACAGAGGAGTATGGATCTCGTCTGTGAATTACCCAAGACCACCTTAGGGCTTGACTCCATCATGGTCTTTGTGGACTGGCTCAGCAAAATGATTCATGTATGCCCTACCACCAAGGATGTGACCGCTCCACAACTAGCTCAATTATACTTAGATGCAGTCTTCTCTCACCATGGCTTGTCTCGAGTACTCATCGCCGATAGAGGCACTCAATTCACTAGTTTGTTTTGGCAAACACTCTTTGGTTTCTTCAAAACCAAGTTGGCCTTGTCCATAGCCTACCACCAACAAACAAATGGACAAACAGAGTGGGCTAATTGCACTATTGAAGACATGTTATACGACTTCACCTTAGAAGAGCAAGAGTGGTGGGACACCCTACTCCTGTTGGTAGAATTTGCTTACAAAAATTTAGTGAATGCATCCACCCAAGTTACTCCATTCTTCCTCATGTATGCTGAGAATCCTTTCACACCTTCTAGCTTGATGAAGATCCGTTTGGTGGCTACCAAGTCGATGCAATCAACACATTTGTTTCTAGAATCCAACAAGGTGTGGAGAGTGCCAAACACAGATTACAAATTGTGCAAAACCAACAAAAGCAGTATGCTGATGCACATCGTAGGCACATGGAGTTTGATATTGGGGATCAAGTGTAGCTATCGACAACCAACCTCACATTAGTTGGACCTCATAAGCTCAGACCTTGTTTTATTGGGGCCTTTCTGGATTCTTTGTTGAGTTGGCACTGTGGCCTTTCACCTCAAGCTACCACCACACATGAAGATCCATCTAGTGTTCCATGTTTCCCTTCTATGTAGATATGCTCCCCGATCAAGCCAGTATCATTCCACACAAGACATTCAACCTTGTTTAACACTCATTGATGACACAAAGGAATATGAAGTGGAGCGTATTCTCCAAAAATGCATGCATGATACTTGCCATCCATGGGTGGACTATCTAGAATAGTGGAAAGGTTACTCCCTCTATGAAGCAACTTGGGAGCTTGCTGCTAATTTGACACATGCACCAATGTTGGTCCAAGCGTTTGAGCAACAGCTACACAACAAGGACGTTGCGTCTTAAAAGGAGTGAGGTCTATAATACCAAGAGCTAGCCATATGATCTAGATGGGAAATTTGGTTTGGTAACATCGGAATGATGTTATATATGATGGTCAAAATAGATCATATAGAAGTATTACCAAAAGAGTACTTCTACTAATAGGGCAAAAACCAAAATATACTTAAAAACCTTAGAACCAATAGCTAGACATATGATTTAAAGGTGAGAATAGGTTTGGTAACATCTGGAAGGATGTTCCACATGATAGACTAAACAGATCAAAAAGAGGTATCACCAAAAGGGGACTTCTACTAATAGAGTAGGAACTAAAATATGCTTGAAATCTTTGAAGGCATTTTGGAGGCCTAAACGGATGAATTAGGCCTCAAAAATGTGCAAATTCCATTCCCAATGGAGAAGAGGCTAGCCTTCCCTCCCCTTTAGTTTTTCTCGTTGAGAGCTTTCCAATGGTACCTCACCCATGTGATTCTAAGATTCCTATAGGAAGAATCCCTAAAAGATTCCCTCCAGTCAAAACTTGTTTGACCAACCAAATAGGACCAAGACCAACATATCACCCATCTAATTAAGTAATCCAAGGGTGGAGCTTGTTGACATGTCACCTATCTGTGTGCCTAATCCTATGGTGGAGTTTCCTTGGAGGAGATCCTCTTTGTCTATATAATAATATGCTTCTTTGGGGCATCGGATGATTGAGTGTGAAATTTGTGTTTTCTCTTTTCTCTTGTCCTCAAATTATTACACCTGAGATGAAAGAGGAGAAAGAAGAGAATCTGGGGCAAGCGGATCTTGGCCAAATTTGAGAAAGAAAGGAGAAAATCCGATGCTTACCTATTTGGAATTGTTGGAGGCAAATTTTGCAATTGCAAGACATTCATCCTAGTTGGTATGGTGGACATTGATGAAACATATCTTCACAAAATATATCTTCCAAGGTACGATTTGCATGTTTGGTTTTTCCATCAGTTTGAGGATGATAGGCCGTGGACAAAGCAAGCTTGGTGCCGAGTATCTAGAAGAATGCTTGCCAAAACTTCCCAGTGAATCAAGGATCATGGTCAAGGATAAGTACACATGGCATCCTATCATGCTTGAAGACATTGTCAAAGTCAATTTGCGCTAAGGTTGGAGCATCCACAATATCAAAGGTTGGTGCAAAGTGAATTTGTTTACTAAGCTTATCCACAAACACCACAATTGCTATGTGTCCTTGCTTTGTCTTGGGCAAAGATAAGATGAGATCCAAACTCACATATCAAGCAGATGGAATGGCAAGTGGTTGAAGCAGTCCACTTGTCTTTTGGTTGTTGGTCTTGTTGCTTTGGCAACTTTCATACAATCAGAAAAACTCTCGAACATCTCACGTCATGTTGGGCCACCACCATTGGCATTGGAGGGTACCCTAGGTCTTGTCCACACCCATATGACCAACTATTGGTAAATCATGGGCTTCTTGAAGATGCACAAGTTGGAGATCACCTTGGGTTGGAACATAGATCTGGTCCTCATGGAATAGAAGGCTTTCCTTGAAGGAGAAAGTATTGTACTTGTCACATACTGTAAGACGACCATGTACCATTTGGAAGAAGGGATCTTGTTGTAGAGTTGACCGAAACTCATTTTGGACCTTGGATTCAATTGCCACCGTTGTGATTGCCACCGTGATGAGAGGAAGAGACTTCAAATCAGGTTGTTGTGATAGAGCATCAGGGATGTTATGGAACTGACCTGGTTTGTACTCAAGTTTGATGTGAAACAATTGGATTTGCTCCTCCCATCAATGATATTGACTCTTCATGTGTTCCAAGTGTAAGGTTTGCAACAATGATTTGTGATTAGTTTGCATGATCACTTGTTTCACCAAGAGATAATGCCTCCATACCTTGGTGGCATAAACCATTGCAAGTTGTTCCTCATCTCAAGCAGAGTAATTTCTTTCAGTTGTATTCAGTCGGCAAGACACAAAGGCAATAGGATGTAGTCTATTTGGGAATTCCTATTGCAACACTGCTCCAATTGCAAAGTTAGAAGCATCAAAATCAACCACACAAGGTAGTTGAGGATCATACGGTTGAAGGATGGGTCTTGAAGACACCATATGTTTTAGCTTCTAGAATGCTTCTTCATGCTTGGTGGTCCATTGGAAGCTTGAGTTCTTCCCCAAGAGACCAGTCAATGTTACAGCCACATGAGCATAATAATAGATGAGCTGTTGGTAAAATTTAGCCAATCCATTAAATGCCCATACTTTTGTATATCTTTTGGAGCAGGCCAATCAATAATGGCCTTGATTTTCTTCTCTTCCATCTTGATCACTTCTGATGAGATCTTGTGACCCAAGAAGGCGACTTCTTTTTGCCAAAAGGCACACTTTAACTTCTTGCAATAAAATTTCCATTGTTATAGTTGTCTTAGGACTTCTTGTACATGATTCACATGTTTTGCCCCTATCTTGCTATAGATTAAGATATCATCCAAGAACACCACCATGTACCAATCCAATAGTCCATCCAACACTCGATTCATCTGATCCATGAAGACTACTAGAGTATTAGTGAGCCCAAAAGGTAGAACTCTCCACTCAAAATGCCCATACCTTGTGCAAAAGGCAGTCTTTTGCACATCCTTCCTATCAATGGAGATTTGCCAATAGCCACTATGGAGATCCAACTTAAAAAGTATCATTCTCCACTCAATTGATCAAGCAAGTCATCAATCCGAGGTAAGGGATATGCATTCGTCACTGTTTGTTTATTGAGCCCACAGTAATCAATACATAAACAAAGTCCTCCATCCTTCTTTGGTACAAATAGTATCGGTGCTCCCTAAGGAGAGGTATTGTGTCATATGAAGTCCCTCTCCAATAACTCCATAAGTGTTGTTTGCAACTCCTCCAACTCCTTTAGTGAGAGCCGATAGATGGGTCATTGGTGTACTCCTTGGCAATAACTCAATCTTGAAGGAGATACCACGACTGGAAGGTAATCCCTTTGGCAAATCATCCAAAAACACGTCCGCAAACTCCTAACTATCTGATCAACCATTGCTTGATGAGGCTCTTGGCCCTCCTCAGATTGTCCTTGTGTAATCGGCTTGATCCACACCGCAAAAATAGATTTATCTTCCTCCAAAGCTTGCTCTATGGTTGCTTCACTAACAAACTTCCCATCTAGGGACTCAACTCTCTTCAAAGCATGCTCCATAGCTTCTTTCTTGGTAAACTTCACATATTGGGACTCATCCTCCTTCAAGGCTTGCTCTATGGCTACCTTCTCAACAAACTTCACATCATGAGACTGACTATTTTTAGGTGTTTTACTTAGAGGTGCCAGACAACCTAATGGGAAATTCCTACCTTGGTACTGTACTTGAATTTGTCGTCGGTCCAATCAAATTGAACCTTATGACGTTCAAGCCAAGGTAGTTCCAGAATGACATTGTAGTGTAGAGGTACCACTACAAACCTCATACATTCCAAATACTCCTTCCTAATCTTGAAGGTAACAAGATGTGAGGTACGGAATGTAGAACACGTTCTACCATCAGCCATCATCAATCTACTTCTAATTAATGGCTTGATAGGAATACCCAATTCCTTTGCTACTTGCATAGATATGCAATTCTCTGAACTTCCAGAATCAACCAAAATCCTATAACCTTGACTAGATACGGTACCTTGCAAGTGAAGCAAACTTGCATAGGTCAAGCCTTCAATCCCATTGGAACTAATCAAACTCCCAATAGGCAGCTTGAAATCTCCTATTGGGATTCCTTATTTCCTTGATCATTCCTCTCCACAAACTCCATCTGGGCAACTTGTCAAGGTCACTCATTCTTGAGTGGACATTCAATGATACGATGTCCCAATTGGTGACAATAAAAACAACCACCATCATTTTGTTGCAATTTCTCTCTATCTACAGTGCCAAGTGGTCTCCATTGAATGGCATCAATCTCCATTGGTGCCGGCTCTCCACCCGTGTGTAGTGTATCAGTAGGTTCTATGGAGGTCGAGGTTGAGACCAAGTTTTTGCAACCAAGGAATCAAAATGTTTGGCCAACAACATGGCTTCCTCCAAGTGTTGTGTCTCTCGCATGGTTACTTCTAATTTGGTTCTTGACTTCAAGTCCCTCATAAATCAATCCAGAGCTTCACCTTCCAATATATCTAGATTTGCATGATGGTGTTTTGGAGTTGCAAGATGTAACTTCTTACAGAGCCAATTTGTTTCAGCTCTGCCAACCTATGCCATGCAGCTTGTGTGACATTTATGGCTTGGAACCAACTAATAATTGCACTCTTGAATTTTGCTCACTTCAAGATTGGTGCAACAATTTGTCGTTCATCTTCTTCCACTCAAAATCTCCACCATAGCTTTGCTACTCCATCCAATTGGCTAGAAGCTAAGAGAATATGCTTTTGCTTGTCTTGTAGATTTGTAGCTTCAAAATAACATTCACAATCAAACACAAAATTCTCTATTGCACATGTGAGATTCTTGCCTTCAAATACCTTGGGTTTAGAGGATCAAATTCAATTTTCTCCTTCTTGAACTAGTACACTCTCTACGTGCTCTTGTTATCAAAGATCTCATTCATCCAACAATCAATTGTTGCTGCATAGCAAGGATAACATCAAGCATTGCCACCATGGTTGCTGCTTTATCATGCCATCCCTAATCTATCTAATTTATTAACACATAGAAGCAACATTGTAATACCCATTTGTGCATGTGTGCGGTGTTATGATATTTAGCTTAGTATAACAAGTCTTGAGAGATATTATTTATAAAGATAAAGGATGGTTCTACATTAGTCATGATTAGCTAAATTTAGTCATAGCTAAGATAGTGTAGACCTTACTTTAGAGAAGGTGGAAAAGATGAGCACCACTATTTTGGATTCTAGTGTGTTGACTTGGTATTATTCCTAGGTGTTTAGCTTTGAGGAAAGAAGATGAGAATCCTTGGGCCCGCAAGCCTTTTTGTTTTGGATTCTTCTATAGTCCAAGGATAGCCTATGTGAAGGAATCCTTGACTTAGTGGTTGGGTCAAGATAAGATCACATGCTTAGTGGAATATGCCCATGTGGATGGATATTCCTTTATACTTTTTGACTTTATTTGACTTTTAGCCTAGTAACTTGAGTTACTTTGGTAAATAGTAACTTTAATGCATAACTATTTCACAAGTATATAAACATGGGGTGAGGAGGTACTCATAATTCTTTCATTTGCAACTATATCTCCCTCATTGAGTTCTCTAGTGAGCAATGGCTTGAGTCTTGGAGTGTTAGCCTTGTAGGAGTATGATGGAGTTGGGGTTCTTTGCCTTCTTAGTCCATGGTGCACTACCATAATAGCCATCAAAGGTTCATCCTGAGTGAGAGATAGGCCAACTCACAACATGTCCACCGTTCTCCATAAGTTACAACCAAAAGCACCAAGAGTTCCTCAGATATGGTGATCATATGCAAAAAATCTTGTCCAAAGTATGAAGTGATGAATTGTGTGAAATGATGCTGGGGTAGTACTTGGACACAAAACTCCCAATGGTTTGGTGGAAGTGGATTTGGTGGTCCATAAATTCCATCCATCCCATTCCTACTCTAATACCAATGTAAAAGACCAAGACCGAGGAGAGAAATAGGAGAATGGAAGCTCACATTGGGACACTTGAATGAGGGAAAAATCTGAATGCATAGCATGAGCTTTGGCCTTGGTATTTATAGGTAGCATAGAAGGCCCTTGAGAAGCTTCTCAATAAGCTTCCTTGAGAATGCTTAGAGTGCAAGCCAAGTTAACCATGAAGTTTCTCAAGAAACTTCCTTTTAGAAGTTGTCTACTTGGCGTGCAAGCTAAGCTAGTTGGAAGCTTCCTTCCAACTAGAACCTTTTCTAGAAGATTCCTTCTAGGAACTGCCTATTTGGGATGCAAGTTAAGCTAATCTAGAAGCTTTCCAAGAAGCTTCTTAGATGCTTCTGGAATATTATGGGTTAATTTGGCTTATTCTCTACTTCATTAGCCTTACTAACTACGTCGCTAAACTCCATATTGTTACAATATGCATGTGCGTTGACTATCAGGGCCTAAATCAATAGATAGTGAAGAAAAAATACCCCTTACCTTGCATGGATGACTTGTTTGATCACCTCTACAGGGCAAAATACTTCACCAAATTGGATCTACAAAGTGGGTATAACCAAATTTAGATTGTGGAGGAAGACGTTCATAAAACTACCTTTCAAACAAGGTATGGTCACTTTAAGTACCTGGTGATGCCGTTTGGCTTCACCAACGCACCAACCACTTTCATGAGTTTGATGATGACATATTTTGTCCAACTTGGATAAATCTATTATTGTTTTCCTAGATGATATTCTTATCTACAATAGGATGATGATGGAATACAAGCAACATTTGCAAGAAGTCTTCCAAATTCTATGACAAAATCAATTATACGCCAAATCTCAAAGTGTGAGTTTGGCAAGTCTAAAGTAGACTATTTGGGGCATAGAGTAAGTGCAACAGGTATCCAAGTGTTGACAAATAAAATAGAGGTCATTTGAAAATGGTGCGCTCTAAAGGATAAGACTCAACTCAAGAGCTTGTTGGGGTTGACGGAGTTCTATCATTGATTTGTCAAGGACTTCTCTAGGATGACACAACCTCTAGTGGCATTGCTCGGCAAGGGGGAAAAGTGGATATGGGGAACCTCACAAGAATTGGCCTTTCAAGAATTGAAAGACACATTACTACATGCACCAATCTTGAAATGGTATGACCTAAAATGTCCAATCAAGTTGGCTACGGATGCATCAAGCATATCAATAAGAGCAATCCTACAACAAGAGTGGCATGATGGATGGCACCTAGTTGCATATTTCTCTCAAAAGTTGTTACTAGCAGAATGCAACTAACACACCACCAAATGAGATGAGTTGGCCATTGTCCTTGCAACCAAGCATTGGAAGCACTATCGTGGCAAGAAATCATTTGTAGTGGGGACAAATCACAAACCTTTAGTCTAACTTGAGACACAAAAAGATCTCTCTCCTTGACAGCTTTGGCGGGTAGAGTGGAGACAACTGTTCAATATGATGATCATGTATGTGGAAGGCAATGAGCAACTCTCAAATGCATTCACCCAAATGCCTATGATAAAAAATATGGTGGTAGAGGTAAAGATGAACCATGAATTTTAGCCAAGGATGCTTGCTGCTACAAAAACTAACCCATAGATTGTAGGAGCTTGAAAGGTGTTATCAATACTTAAGGATTCACATTTTTGGATGGTAGGTTATGGATCCTTGATGACAAGGACCTAAGGACCCCCATCCTAGCAAAATGTCATGATTCTCTTATTGCCAATCATGTTGGGGTAGACAAAACCTTAGATACAACCAAATGCAATTATTATTTGCCCAGATGAGCAACAACGTGATGGAGTACGTTCAAAGCTGCCTCCTCTGCCAACAAATTAAAGTGTCTAATCAAGCTTCCAAAAGACTCCTTCACCTCCTTCCTACTCCTACCCATCGTTGGGAATAAGTAAGCATGGATCTGGTTTGTGAATTGCCCAAGACCACCTCAGGATTTGACTCCATCGTCATTTTTGTTGATTGGCGTAACAAAATGATCCATGTGCATCCTACCACCAAGGATGTGACGACTCTCCAAATAGCTCAATTGTACTTAGATGTCTTGTTTTCTCACCATGGCTTATCTTGGGTGCTCATCATTGATAGGGACACTCAATTCACAAGTTTATTTTGGAGACCACTGTTTGGTCTCTTCAAAACCAAATTGGCCTTGTCCATGGTCTACCATCCACAAACCGATAGTCAAATGGAGTGGGCTAATTGTACTATTGAGGACATGCTAAAGAGCTTTACTCTAGAAGAGCAGAAAAGGTGGGACACCTTACTTCCACTAGTGGAGTTCACATACAACAATTCAATGAATGTATCCATACAAGTCACACCATTCTTCCTAATGTATGGAGAACATCCTTTCACATTGCCAAGCTTGATGAAGATTCGCTTGGTGGATAGCAAGCCGGAGGCTGTCAACACTTTTGTTTCTAGAATCCAACAAGGAGTGGAGAGCACCAAAAACAAGTTGCAGATTGCTCAAAATCAATATTGTCGTGCGTATATACATTGCTACACAACATACATCGCTGTCAACATCATACACTATAGAAGCACAACTCACACATAAGTCATACACTAAAGTGCCACAATTAATCAGATTGCTTACCACTCTCAACTCAGATCAATACTTGATCTGTCACTCTATAAATTGCCAACAATTGGGCACTGATTATAGTCAAGCCACACCCACTCAAGCATAGAGAATCCAGGTGACACTCGCCGGCCTCTGTCCACCATAGCCAAGAACTCGAAGGCTCAACATCAGAGAAGTAAGCTCTCTGGAGCTCACTTCAAAACTATACTCCCTAGACTCGAGCTAGCACTAAAACCCTAACGGTCCCGCTGATGGCACATTCAATGGTGCAAACGGTGCAAAGTGACGGTGGGCCCCACTGTGAAGTCAGTACCTTGAACACCAAATCTGACCATCGGAAAGTAGTCTCTGAGATACTACTGAAATAACTCTAACTACTATCACTGGAACTCCAATGTCTGAGCATCTAGATGCGGCACTACAAATGGCGTGATAGCTGTCGTGCGTATATACATTGCTACACAACATACATCACTATCAACATCATACACTATAGAAGCACAACTCACACATAAGTCATACATAGAATCTAAAGTGCCACAATCACCCCCTAGCTGGCGGTTAGGTCCCTCTAACTCCAAATAGCCATCTACTCTTAGTATATGGTATACCCTCTAATGGGCAAAGATTAGGAGGCCGGGTGCTATGGAGCCCCATCGTTAGTCACCTGTCTGCAATCTATACCATATATAAAGAATGAACTAGCTATAGGTCAAGTACATCTAGGACATAACCACTGTCCATGAGGAACCACCGTGAGGGGAGGAGTCATACATGCCATATGCCATCCTCTCGAACAGCTATCACACACTAACATAGTAGCAGCTCCACCAGAAGAGCCACATAACATACACCTCAAGCCTGCAAGTACAAGTGCCAAGCTTGGGTCCATAGTACCATCAATGTTTGGGAGGTGGCATGGCGCACAATTGCGCATATGATCCTTCCAAACAACACCATCACGTCCTTCTAACACAAGGACTCTAGATGGCAAAAACTCGTGCACTCTCAAGATAGTGTGGCATGTAGAAACATCAAGTGTTGTCGGTGCTGTCTATTGTAGATATACATAGTCACCTGGATGAAATTGACGGATCGAGGGTCTATAACCTCCTCCTCGAATGGTAGCATAGCGTAAAGTATCTCTATGCTGAGCAATCGCCAAGTTCTCAAAGGCCATCGGCATCACTCTCCAAAAGGTCTCTGCCCGCTGAGAACATGCGCTCATCCATACATCGGGGTCATCCAAGTCCAAAACTACAGTAGCATCTCGACGAATGGCTGCAGGTAAATCAGGATCTTGTCCATAGAGTAGAAAGTATGAAGAGAAGGATGCTAAGGAGGCTTGCCGGCTGAACCGATAGCCCATGGCCAACCAAGGTAATTGGAGATCCCAATCTCCCAAGTGGCCTCTCTGCAAACCATAATTTTGCAATCCTCTCTTCACCGTCTAAACCACTCTCTCTGCTAAGCCATCTGCCTCAGGGTGATCTTGGGATGTAGTATGATGATCAATCAAAGCCTTGTCACACAAACCCTGAAACTCCCCCAAGAACTCTGTACCCTGATCAGTCAAAACCTCAGTTGGCGCACCAAAATGACTAAGAACTCGATCCAGGAACAAGTAAGCTGTCCCTTCACTAGACTTGTCAAGAAGTGCCACTAACTCAATCCACTTGGAGAAGTGCTCCACCATCACCAAAACATACCGATGATGTCTCACAATCAGCGGTAAAGGTCCGACAAAGTCCAAACTCCAATGGTAACCCAATCCTATGATAGGTAATAGGTGTAACTGTGGCGTAGGAGCATTGAATGATGCTCTAACTCGGTCACAAACCATACATCTGGCAACAAACTGCTGTACCTTGGTCTGCATACCACACCACCAATAATGACTCTAGAGTAAGCTATATGTACGCTTTACGCCAAAATGTCCTAGCTCCTCATGAGCATGACGGACCAACTGTGGTCTCTGTGATGGAAGTGGTACTAATTGCACTCTACCATCCTCCCATACATGCAAAAGGTGTCTACCCTCCAATCTGAACCGTCTGGCTCGCTGAAGAACACGGTCTCTCTCCTTGGCTCCAACTGTGCCACCCACAACACCAGTGCAAAGATAGTCTATCACTAAGACATCATCATGAATGTCTTTCTAAATTGTACCAATATCTTCACTCTCTAGATCTGTGACCTCAATAACTCCTCCTGTATGCGCTGAGAGAGATACCACCAAAGCCTCTGCAAATATACACAAAAAGGCCGATGCATGCCAACCTGGCACCATCTCCTCATCTGTCTCACCATGCCAACGTGCTCCGGTCTGATCCTGCTGGTTGGGACATGGGTTTCTACTCAACCCATCTGCATCACAGTTCACCACTCCAGGTCTGTGAACAACCGTGAAATCATACTCCTGTAAAATCAGAGCCCATCGTGCAAGCTTCCTTGAAAGCTTGTCGGACTCCACTTCAGTGGCTGATGATCAATGATGAGAGTGAAGGGGTTACCAAATAGGTAACATTGAAAATGAGCTATTGCCCAAACTGCTGCCAAGCACTCTCCCTCATATGAACTATACTTCACCTTTGCTGAATTGTTGGAGCGACTAGCATAGGCCACCACAAACTCCTTCCCCTCATCATCATGTTGGGTGAGCACCGCTCCAAGCCCCAACATACTCCAATCAGTATGAACCTAAAATGGTTGTCTCCTGATTGGTCTCCTCAAAATAGAAGCAGATGTCAACCTCTCCTTGAGCTCTACATAAGCTCTCTCCTGCTCATCTCTCCAACACCACTCATGTGCAAGCTTGGTTAGCTTCGTCAAGGCCTTGGCAATGGCACTAAATCCTCTAACATAACGGCGATAGAAGTTTGCCAACCTAAGGAATGCTTGCACTCTGCTCACATCTGTAGGCCAAGGAATACGTGCAATAGCCTCCACCTTGGTCTACTGAACACCAAGTCCTCCAGGGTAGATAGTGTGACCCAAATACTCAACCTGCTCGTGGAAGAACCTACACTTCCTAGGATGTAATTTGAGTCCATGAGATCTCAACCTCTCAAACACCTCCAACAACTGTCTCTCATGCTCCTCCACAGTAGTGCTATAAACCAAAATGTCATCAATATAGCACCGAGCAAAATCCAATCTAGCTAGGATCCTATCTATGACCCTCTAGAACTCAGTAGGAGCGTTCTTTAACCCAAATGGTAAGAACCTCCACTGATATAACACATCCTTGCCGTGAGGATCAATAGCCTAAAACGCTGTCTTGGACTTATCCTCCTCTTTGATCGGCAACTGATGATATCCCACTCGAAGATCCAAAGTACTGAAGACCTTTGCATGCCCAATCACATCAAAAATCTCCTCCGGTGTAGGCATGGCATACCAATCAGCCCTGGTCTGTCGGTTGATAGGACGGTAATCTCCACACATCTGCCTATCTATATAGTTGCCATGCATATCCTTCTTGGCTGGCATCACTGTCGCTGATGCATACTCTCCATGTGAAATCTCCACCAAACCAGCCTCAAAAAGGTCACTACTCCAGCTCTGAATCAATGTCCTCTCCATCTCACTATATCGATAAGGACGTCGGAAACTGGTGTGTTGCTAGTCAGCTCAATCCGTATACCAAGTCCCTTCAGAGCACCCAAATCCTTCATACTGAAGGCAAAACAACTCGTGTGACTCCTCAAGAACCTCCAAACCCTCCGTCTTTCCTCTCCAGTAAGCTTGGGTCCAAGATCTGGCTCCCAAGTATCCTCGGTAACTGTAGTAGGAGTGGAAGACGTATTGACTAACTGCTACACTAGGCTCTTGGGAGCAATAATGTCATGCTTCCAACCACTAGAAGTCCCAACCTTTGTGCGAAAAACTCCCTCCACTTTGGCTGCAAGCTCCACACGTCCTCTAGCTACATCCCATGTGGACCAAGGGTGTAATCCAAGTAGCCCACGCTCACCTGGATGGACTCCAAGTAGACCACTCTCCCTAGTAGCTACTGGATGTGTACCAAGAATACCATGTCCACTCGGTCCATCGCCCCCAGCATGTGCCTGAATCGTCTCGATAGGCACAAGGCTCACAAGTGTCCGAGTGGTGATGCCTATCAAGCACATCCTACGCTGCTTTGCCAAGCCAAGGCTCACAATCCAAGTCAAACAGTTTAGGTCCATAGCCTGACCTAATACCTGACGCCTGGATGCCTCTAACACTGCTGGAACAGTGGTAATACCGGTGCAAAAACCCATCGCCCGCTCTCTCTCATCAGCATTGGGCTCCACCAATTGCTGTAATTGTGAGTCCCAAACAAGTCCAGGTCCTCCCTCTCAAAAAACATGAGAGCTTGGGAAACTCATAAGTGTGGGAAATGCAGCTCTAGGCTGTCCAACTAGGTTCACTACTGCCATAGGTGACCTATCAGCCACTACCACTGTCTAAAACTGACGCCCAACATCCAAGATATCATCAACAAGAATGTGGTCCAATCGCTGAATCCCATCATAAGCACATTGTAGAACCTCTCTAGGTAAGAGGTTCGTCGACCAAAGACAAAGATGATGAGCCCTTGATCCCACTCTAGCTGCATCTAACAATCTAACATGTCCCATCCAAGAATGGACCTGATGTGTACTTGCCACCACTTTGGTGCAAGAATCACCCAACAAAGGAACGTTCTCCAGAAGGTAAGCTGGAGAAACGGACTGATGAACCTGGAGATGTCGTAATATCCGTAACATCTCCCAAAACACACCAAAACAAGGATCTTGAAGACCCAAACCATGGCCCGCACGTGTATGTCCTTGACATGGCCATCTAGAAATCACCAAGTGAATAGGCCCATGTCTCTCTAGGTCATGCGTCCCCAGTAAGGAAATGTCTCCTGGTAAGGCCTTCTGGTAACCTCTAACTGCTCACATCGGTAATAACTCTGGATACCGATAGGCCAGGTGTGCTACATGATGTAGAGAGACTTGCCTAGCAGTCTCATCTCTCTCTACAAGTACCTCTGTACTCGGATACCCGCCTGTAACACCGCAGCTAGTCGGTGATGATCCCACCAAACAACTCCAATAGGCATATCCCCTCTACTGGATACTGCCAAGCAATGAGTGTGGTATCCAGAGGTGTCAAAGCAATCGCCTTTGGAGGCTCATCCTCACACTCATCTCCTGATGGTACGAAGGCTCCACTCCAAGCCTGCTGCACCAACTGATCTGCATGCTGCTACAATGCCTCCTCTGAACTCCACAATGGAACATCCAAGGTAGATGGAACAATCCCACTTGTACTCCAAAGCCAAGTGATCTCCTCTGGTATTGGAGTATCCTCTATATGGGTGTTCTCCTCCAACAAGTCACCAGGCCAAGTAACTGCACCACTAAAAGCAAAAACTGATGCTGCCATGGTCCTGGACTGTAGTGAGCCAAGATTGCCACTAAAAAGCGTATTGGTAGGTGACATACCCGTCCCTCACCAGACTGCCAACCAGGTCTATAAGAGGCTGTCTCCTCCCAATAGTCAATGCTGAAACCCATGGGATATAACACTGCTCCCCCAACTAGCACATCATATGACTTAGCTATCGTCGCAATAGCCTGAGCTCTCACCACCGAGATATCAGTCGGATGACCAGGCTGAACTTGGACAACAAGCTCTCCATGTGTGATGTACTGTGTCGAACCATCACCAAGAGATGTTTGGATCTGAAATGGACACCTCTCCACATTGGTCTTCTGTAACTCCAAAGCGACAACTGCAGCCTTCCCCAACATAAAGGGCTGCGCACCAAAGTCTAACAAGAATCTTTGTGGTGTATAGACCTTCCCTGAAGGTCCCACCAAAAAAAAAATCCCCCTCTGGTTATCCAATAGGACAACACCAGGTGTAAACCGTGCTCTCTCAAAGGCCGGTCTAGCTGGCAACTCCTCCAGTCTAGCCGCTACTGCTTGCCATAAACCACTGGTCGCTGAACAGATCCCATGCTCCTCAACCAAGTTAGCTCCACTACCAACCACCTCTGCTCTAGTAGTAGGAACTGCACCATGTCTACTCTCACACAACATGGCAGCCAACCAGAACACTAGGGCTGGGTCAACTCCCAATGTAAACATGTCAATGGCTGAAAACAAAGGATGCTGCATAATCAGCTGAGCCGCCCCCAACATCATGCTAGACTCAATCTCTGTAGTAGCAGGTGGCTGACTAGCAAGTAGTCCATCATGTACTTGATCACCACCTAGCACACCTACACTAGGATGTCTAGGAACCATGGATGTCATCTGCAATGCCTTAGATAGCGTGAAAGACTGGGGAAGTCTGACCTGTCTCCCAACCTCTCCTCTCTGTGGGTCCAACTCCACTGATGCTCCTCTAGGCTCTGGAGCACGTACCACACTCCTAGTCACTATTGCAGATGCACCACCTATGCTGCTCTGCACATGAAGTCCAAAGCATTTCTATCACCAGCATATGAGGTGGAAGCCTCAGCACCCAAATCTGATCTCCTCTGAGCAATAGCCATACTAGCCAATCTCTGCTCTAACTGCTCAATCCAAGTAGCCATAGCTGTGTCAGAAGTAAGGGCAGGTACTGCACCCCTACTAGGTGTAGATCTTCTACCACCACCTCTACCACCTCATCCTCCATGAACCGGAGCTCCCCTACTACCTGCCATAACAGCCCTACCACTCCATAACTCCGGGTGTAGGTCAAAACACCGGTCACTAGTGTGACCAAATCTGTGGCAGTGCTCACACTGCCTCTATGCTGGCTATGATGCACCAGAGGTATCAGGTCCACTTCCCTGAGTACACTCTCTCCGATGGTGAGGTCCACCACAAGTCCAACAAGCAACACCACCACTCACTGGCTGCTGTTGACCCGAAAATGAGGGTAAGGGTCTAACTCCACTAGGCCCTCCACTCGCTCCATAGGATCTGAGCTGTCCACCCTATCCTCGAAAACCAATTGGGCATGGTGCACTCTGCTGCACTCTAGAAGAAGTAACAGCCAAGGATGAGGTCTCCCTACCAAATCCAGATGTCACCACTCTCTCCTCCACCATATTGAGCTCAATATGCTCAGCCAAACCAAAGACTACTGCCAAAGTGGGCAAAGTAGCCTGCAACAACGTAGCATCACAAACTCTACGTCGCAACTCTATCCAGTATCCCATACCAAAACTGGACTGCCTGGGCCTCAGTAACTCCCTGAGTGAAACTGATCAGCCGCCTCATGTGAGTGTATGCCTCACGTAGGCTCTCTCCAGCCTTCCGCTGGAACTCTTGCAAGCTCTTCAGCTTGTCAATCCGCACTCCTTGGTAGTTCTGCCTCAAACATAGGAAGAACTCCACCATGGGGTTAAACCCCGGTACCACACCACCTCCTGCAGCGGAACCTCCACTCGTAGTAGCACTATCTCCAGCTAGTGCACCTCCACTAGCTCCACCAACACTACTCGAGCTAGAACTCGTAGGTATAGCCAATCTACTCCTGGCCACCGAGCCTGAAGTGATGGAGACATAGTGTGGAGACCAATACTGTCTCCATAACTCAATCTCCTCCAAATGAGCTCTCCTGAACTCATGGTAGTCATCCATCGGCGGACCCTCCAAGTGCTGAAACAACCCCTTCCATGCCATGAAGGGTGTGAACAAAGTCAGGTTCCGCATCTACTGCAGATCACACCAACTGTCAAACTCCTGGATGAAGTCATCCAACTCAATGGTACCCACTGTACCAGAGTAATGCCTAGGGCCTTTGGAGACCCCATAAATCTTGTCCATGTCCCACAACAACGGTGCGGACACACCAAGTGCACTCTCAACTAAATCAACTCCTATGCCAAACTCCAACTCAGAGTCAATCTCCTCCCTCATTGGGACCTGAGATACAGGCTGATATCGAGTACCACTCCGAGTAAACCCACTACGTATTGCAGGGCTAACTCCTCTGGAATCTCCAAAGAACTCCATCGTGACAAAGTAACCACAACAGCAAACCCAAACCACCAACTGCAACCACAAGTCGCAACCGCAAGTACCCCACCAAGTGCCAACACCACCACGTGCCAACACTACCAAGCACCACCCACTAATGTAACTCTAACCGAGATAACTACACTAGGGGAAAGGGCAACCTATAACCTGCCATCATAACATGCACTCTCACGGTCTGCAGGTCATCACTTCCTGCCTCACCAGAGAGAAACAAAGGTAGTCTGACTGGTCATCACTCTAGCCTCACCACCGAGAGCACACCAGAGTACCAACGATCAAAAGTCAGCGCACCTCACACAAACGTGGTGCACAAATAGGAAGCAGAGAATGGAGGGGGTCCAATTACAAGAAATCTAAATGAAAACCTCCATCTCATAATACAACACGAGATTGACTCTGCCACCATTTAGCATTTGACATAAGAGCAGTTTGTATCTAAGTCCTAAGCTACCAGGATCACCAAGAATGAGATCAAACTACCTCTCCTAGCCAAAGCTACATGTGTATAGATAACAGTGGCACAATCACTATGACAACAAGTGAGGGTGGACCAGTTGGCTAGGGCACCAGTCTAAGAACAAGAGATCTAGGGGTCAAACCCTATTGCGCACAATCTAGCAGGAAAGGCAGATTTTGCCAACCAATGACCAAGATCTACTCTAAACTAGCTAGCCTCACGCCAACAAGCTGGCTTGCTAGCCCTTCTAGGCCTTCATAGCCCACAGCCCTATGCCTCAAAGCGCCGAAATTCAGCCAAATGAGGCCTTTCTACGAAACTCCTCCAAATCTGGCCAAACAGCAAAAACTCCTCCAAATCTGGCCAAAATCTGACGTAAATCTGACGTAAAATCTGACATAAACCCTAAAGATGGCTGTCCGCCAAATCTCCCGTTAACTTTCCACTCGAGCCAAATTGACAAAACGGGTTTTTCCAAATCACAAATTCATGAGAAGAGCTTCCCAACTCCACCTTCAACTTGACTTTCTGAGCCCAACTCGTAGCAAATTGGTCCTGCCTTCACCTCTTGAGCTCAAAATCACAACACTGCTCAAAAATTGCTCATTCTTTGCTCAAAATTTGGCCAACGCTTCCGCACACCGTACGCATAACTGCCAAATTTGCATCAATCAATTGAGCTTCTACACATTAGGGAAACACTAAACTTGAATTGAGCTACCAACGATCCACCGAGCTTGGAGATACCACCAACATTCACATTTCCTGCACCCGATTCCCCCCTGACTTCACTTCTCTGATGTTATCAAATTACTTATCACTCTCAACTCAACTCACCTCAGATAAGTACTTGATCTGTCACTCTATAAACTGCCAACAATTGGGCACTGATTACAGTCAAGCCACACCCACTCAAGCATAGAGAATCCAGGTGACGCTCGCCGGCCTCTGTCCACCATAGCCAGGAACTCGAAGGCTCAACATCAGAGAAGTGAGCTCTCTGGAGCTCACTTCAAAACTATACCCCCTGGACTCGAGCTAGCACTGAAACCCTAACGGTTCCACTGACGGCACACTCAACGGTGTGAACGGTGCAAAGTGACGGTGGGCCCTACCGTGAAGTCAGTACCCCAAACACCAAATCTGACCGTCGGAAAGTAGTCTCTGAGATACTACTGAAATAACTCTAACTACTATCACTGGAACTCCAGTGTCCGAGCATCTAGATGCGGCACTACAAATGGTGTGACAATATAAACAATATGCAGATGTCCACCTTCAACACCTAGAGTTTGATGTGGGGGATCAAGTCTGGTCATCAACAACCAACCTCACATTAGTTGGCCCTTGCAAACTTAGACCATGTTTTATTGGACCTTTTTCCATACTTCCATCAAATTGGCGCATTAGCCTACCACCTCAAACTACCGGCTCACATGAAGATTCATCTAGTATTCCATGTCTCCTTATTAAGCAGATATGCATCCTGACCAAAAAATTTTCCTTCCTTACAAGAAATTTGACCTTGTACATCAATTATTGATGACATAGAGGAGTATGATGTCAAACATATTCTCCAAAAGCACAACCGGGGTACTTGCCATCCACGTGTGGAATACTTGGTACATTGGAAAGGGTACCTCTTATATGAGACAACATGGGATCCCTCACAACCAACTTGACCCACACACCAATGTTAGTGAAATCTCTTGAGCAACAATTTCACAATGAGGACATTGCGTCTTAAATGGAGAGAGGTTTGTAATACCAATAGCTAAACAAATGATCTAGAGATGAAATTTGGTTTGGTAACATTTGTAAGGATGTTATACATGATGGACTAAGTAGATCAGACAAAGGTATCACCAAAAGAGTACTTTTACTAATAGGCCAAAAACCAAAACATGCTTGGAAACTTTAGAATCAATAGCTAGGCATATGATCTAGAGGTGAAAATTGGGGTGGTGATATTTAGAAAGATGTTACATATGATGGAGAAATTAGATCAGATAGAGGTATCAAAAAAAGAGCACTTCTACTAATAGGGCAAAAGCCAAAGTAGGCTTGAAAACTTCAAAGGTAATTTTGGAGGCCTAAACGGATGAATTAGGTCTAAAAAAGTGTGAATTCCCTCCACAATATAGAAGAGGTTGGCCTTCCTCCCAACTAATTTATCTTGCCAAGAGCTTTCCAATGGTACCTCATCCATGTGATTCTAAGATTCCACAAGAAGATTCCTAAATAGATTCCTTCTTGTCAAAGCTTGTTTGACCAACCAGATTGGACCAAAACCAACATGTCATCCATCCAAGCAAGTTATCTAAGGGTGGAGCTTGCTGACAAGTCACCTATCCATGTATCTAATCCTATGGTGGAGCTTCTTTGGAGGAGATCCTCTTTGGCTATATATAAAGAGAAGGTGCTCTTTTGGAGCATCGGAGGATTGAGTGTGAAACTTGTGTTTTCTCTCTTGGAGAGTTCTCTTGTCCTCGGAGTATTACATAGCACCATCTCCAAGAGATCTACCAATGCTACTAGAGCTAGAACTTGCCGATCTACCCCTAGAAACCAAGCTTGAAGTGATGGAGACATAGTTTGGAGACCAATACTGTCTCCATAGCTCAATATCCTCCAAGTGAGCTCTCTTGAACTTATGTTAGTCATCCATTGGTGGACTTTGCAAGTGCTGAAATAACCCTTTCCATGCCATGAAGGGTTTGCATCTGCTATAGATCACACCAAGTGCACTCTCAACTAAATAAGCTCTTGTGCCAAGCTCCAACTCAGAGTCAATCTACTCCCTCATTAAGACTTGAGATATAGGCTGATATTGAGTGCCACTCCAAGTAAATCCATTGTGTACAATAGCACTATCTCCTTTTGAATCCCCAAAGAACTCCGTTGTGACAAAGTAACTAAGAACTGCAACCCGCAATTGAAACCACCGCAAGTACCCACCAAGTGCAAATACCACCAGCTGAATGTCACTGACTAATGTAGCTCTAACTACATTGGAGGAAAGGGCAACTTGTAACTTGTAGCTTGCTATCACAACATACACTCTCATGGTCTGTAGGTCATCACTTCCTACCTCATTGGAGAGAAACATAGGTAGTCTGACTAGCCATCACTCCAACCTCACTACCAAGAGCACACTAGAGCACCAACGCTCTAAAGTTAGGCCATCTTACACAAACATGGTGCACAAACAAGAAGTAGAGAATGGAGGGGGTCCATCTAAATCTAAACAAAAGCACTCCATCTCATAAATCAACATTGGATTAACTTTGCCACCATTTGGCATTTGACATAATATGAGTTATCTATTTCCTAAGCTATCAAGATCACCAAGAATGGGATCAAATTGTCTATCCTAGCCAAAGCTACAAATGTATGGATAACAATAGAACAATCCCTAGGACAACGAGTGAGGGTGGACCAGTTGGCTAGGGCACCAGTCTAAGATCCAAAGATCTAAGAGTCAAATCTTGTTGCGCACAATCTAACAGAGTGGGCAGATTTTACCAAACAATGACCAAAATCTACTCTAAACTAGCTAGCCTCATGCCAACAAGCTGGCTTTGTGGCCCTTCATAGCCTCTCATAGTCCACAGCCCTATGCCTCAAACCGTCTAAATGCCCAAATGAGGCCTTTCTTCTTACCACTTCAAACCCTCTCTAAATTTGCAAAACTCCTCCAACTCAAGCAAAAATCCTCCAAATCTAGCCAAAATATGATGTAAACTCTAGCAAAAATCTGACATAAATCCCTAAAGTTGGCAAAACTCCTCCAACTCAAGCAAAACTCCTCCAAATCTAACCAAAATTTGACGTAAACTCAGAAAAAATCTGAAATGAATCTCTAAAGTTGGTTGACTGCCAAATCCTTTGCTAACTCTCCACTTGAGCCAAATTGAAATGACGGGTTTTTTCAAATCACAAATTCATGGGAATGGGTTCCCAAACTCACCTTCTATTTCACTTTTTGAGCTCAACTTGCACCAAATTGGTCTTGCTTTCACCTCTTGAGTTCAAAATCCCAACTACCACTTGAAAATTGCTTCTCTTTGCTCAAAATTTGGCCAATGTTTTTGTACACCATTTGCATCACTACCAAAACTGCATCAATAGAATGAGCTTCTGCACACTTGGGAAAATCAGAACTTGATCGAGCTACCAACCATCATCAAATCTTGGAGATACCACCAATACTCTCAGTTCTTGCACTTGATTTCTCCTTGACCTCACTTCTTTAATGTAATCAATTTGTTTACACAACTTGGATTACACTTAGATTAGTACTTGATCTATCACTCAATAATCTGCCAACAACTAGACACTGATTATGTCAAGCCACACCCACTCTAACTAAGCGAATCCAAGTGATGCTCTCCAGCCTCTATCCACCATAGCCATAAACTCAAAGGCTCAACATCAGAGAAATGAGCTCTCTAAAGTTGTACTTCAAAAGTATACCCCTTGGACTTGAGCTAGGTCTCAAACCCTAACGGTCTTGCTGATGGCACACCCAACGGTGCAAACGGTACAAGTGATAGTGGGCCCTACCATGTAATCAGTACCTTGAATATGAAATCTGACCATTGACAAGTAGCCTATGAGTAACTACCAAAATACTCATTATTACCAACACTACTACTCCAGAGTTCGAGCAATCTAGATGCAACGCTACAAATAGCATGACACAACACTCACTTTTCAGTCAAGATTATTATAACATCCAAACCGACACCCATTGATCTTATGCTGCTTTTTAGAGAAGGTCATCTTGATGTTAATCAATGCCTTGACTATAAATTTTGTTTTTAATGTTATTGCACTTGTTGGCCTTACATCATGTCCTAGCACATTCCACCAATTCTCCTTGGTCCAATTACAAGCGTTGCCTCTCAAGTTCCCATTTGGTTTATCTTTCTTCCCACTCATCTTGTGTTTCATCCCAAAGTCACTCAATTCCTAATTCTAGAAGAAGAAGCCAAGATGCTTGGTTTGGATCACCTCACTTCTACAATGGATTGCACATTGTTGATTGTTGTGTTACAAAAGATGGCTTTGAGGATCTTTCTCGTGGGTTTTTGGGTGAACACCATGTTTTCTATTGGAGTTGGGATTGGGTCCAAAGATGAAGAACAAACAACTACAAAGTCAATAAGAATTGCAAAGGCTACAAAGGCTTGGGAAATTTAAGCTTACTCAAATCTTAGATTGAAATTGATTTGCAAAAAGTGAAACTGATTAGTAAGCACTTGCTTTTATAGGCAAATCCCTCAATCATTCTTTAGTCCTTTAGTGGCTAGGCGGTGGTTGAGCACTCATGCTCTATACATGTCAAGCACACAATGAAGAGTTCTTCTCTACACATGCAAAACATTCCTTGAACAATCACTGTCACACATCAAGGCCATAGCCAAATGTGAACAATCTTCCTTAAATTAAAACGGTCAATGGTAGCAGTTCTTTAGCCAGGTCATTGTGCATTCAAATTTATGTATGATCTTCAAGTCCAATGATGATTGTGCTGAAGTCTTTTGCAATAGAATATTCAGGCCAAAGTTCTTCCAGTTGATGATCTTAGTACCCTTTGTTTTGCTAATCCTTTGGATTTGAGGCTTTTTCAGTTTGTACCTTTGCATAGACATGTACAACTCTAAGGGATATTCCAACCACAAAGTTTTCCTTCCTAAACAAAAAATTATTATGTTAGGTCTTTACAAACAAGAGTGGAGTTACTAAAAAGAACATTCTCACAATGAGTCTTCATATATTGAGTATTAAAATAAATTATATTTTTCTTTCTTCTATAAGACTTCCATCGGAATTCATTTTATGTAGTATTTAAATTAAATGTAAGATTCATGCATTACAACAACACTAAAACTAAAAATGAATAATTAATGAAAAAGTTGCACAAAACATACAATTAAAATCTTTTTCATTGTTACAACATATGTAGATTAAGATTCCAAATTAGTTATAATGCATGTTTTGATGCTTAAGTCTATATATTTAGACTTTTCGTAGTAGTAAAATGAGTATCCAAGAAAATCTATAGTTTAGTTTCTTCATCATTTCTCAATTCTAATTCTAATTTTTATAAATTTTTTATGAGTTAAAAATTCAAGAAGCTTTATAATACTACCATATTTAGTTAGATGGAAAGTGTTTGAAGAAATTATCCAAAATTCACCAATGAAGTCATCCTATCGTTCTACCATTTACTCCAAATTTTGTGCAAAGAAAGCCTTGATGCTTACGTTTACGGACTCGGAATTTATACTAGTAGAATGGATACCAAAGGAGAAACTATGGTTTTATTCCTCTAAAATTTTTATATCTAAATTTAATTTAATGATTATACATTTTTAAATACACATTTCAAAAATATTTCTTGTGCCACCTTTAACATTAAAGGTGTATGAAAATGTTACCCAAGTCCAAATGTAACTTTTTTAGTGTACACAAATTTAGACTCTATAGTTACTACAAGGCAAATCTTGATGCTTGAACTTAAGGAGTTGGACTCCATAAGCATAATATTTATTTACTGGTATATGCCAATAAATGAATAAATATAAAAAATATAGTGTTAGAACCTACCAATTTACCCTTTTTGGAAAAATCATATATTGGACTTCTATATCTTGGAGCACCAAACATAAAAAAAAAAAAATCAATATCAAAGATGAGCTAAGGCTTATGAATCCATAAATGCCCATTCTAGATTCGTAAAACATATTTACTAACGCAAAACACCTTGCAGCTAGTTCTTAATTTATGTTTACATTTTCATAATTCTTGATATTTGATGACTAGTCTAGTACGAGAGAAAATAGATTTTAATTTGTTAATTAAACCTGGCTCTTATAGGAGAGTGAGGCGACATCATTCAATCTAATAATGCTGAATGTTTGGAAAGGATTGAGATGAATGCTAATAAATATAGAATCCTTCAATCGTTATTTATCTCACAAAGAAACCACACCACTGGAAAAATATTATAAACTGAACGAGACTTTCAGACCATTTCAGAAAACTCATCATCCCTCCGACTTCATACTTCACCTATTCTGATAGAAAAATGTGCAACTTCTTCAGTTGTTGTCACGTACGGGTACTTCACCTATTCTGGATTAAAAATATAAAAGATGTATAATATCTTCAGCTATTGAAAATCACGGATTTTACTTTGCGTAAAACTATTGAACGTCGTTCATTTCACATGATTGTAGAACATCATCATTATTACCAATGACTATCAACAAAACTCTGGAATCAAAGATGTATTCAGAGTCCATACGCAATCATGCTTTTGGCTATAGCATAGTTGAGTAACGAGCTACCAGCGAAGTTAGCATTAACTTAGCTCCGGCACGAGAAAGAATGAAATGTCCTGCAGTATTCTTACGCTTTCAACCTTTTGCAGTGGAATTACTATTGATCCTAGAAACAGTACATAGCATTTGATGGATCCGTTGATGCATTGTTTTGATGACTCAGTACTAGAAGAAGATCTTCAATGTTCGTGGCTTCAATTTGTCCAAGCATTATGAATGAAAAACTGCGAAATCAATAAGCCGAGGTTTACGTATATCTGGCCAGACCTGAACTCTCCAGGCATTGCACTCATACAGGTGTGCCTGTCCTGGTAACCTTAGTAATCTTATCAAAGTCTCGGGCAGTTCATTAGGCAGCAGCATACTCCACTTTGAACGGCCCATCTGTTGAACTCGTATCCCGAGCACTCAAACAAGAGATAATCAAACATACTTCCAAGCGATGCAAATGACGAGGGTAATGTATTCTTATTGTAAGTCACTACTAGGTTACACCGGGGCCTGGAGAGCAACACAGGACTAAAAGGCGTCAAGACTTTTTCACTAAAGGGCAGGAATCTACCATATAGGATTTTCTAGAGCTAGCTAGCTACATCTGTACCATCGAACGCAAAAGACTTGAGATTTGCTTGGGTCCTTTCCTTGTACTGTTAATGCTATATTGTCCAGGTACTTCGATACATGCTTAGAGTATCCTAAAGCTCTAGAGCCCCATTTTGAATAATTCCTACAGTGGAAACTCATCATCAAGAAACATCTGCTCAAGAAGGTACCACCACTGTTTGATATGCAATTTTGACTTTGGTCTCTTCTCGCACGTCCCCAGTTCCTGCCTCCAGTAATTTATCAAGCTTTCGCTTGTAACCATGAGGCACAAATGGGTGCTCCTGAAGCTTTACTGGAGTGGGTGGCGCTGGAGTAGGTGGCAGTTCAACCATCGTGGCCTTCCAGGGATGCCATATACCCTCATTCTGTATTCAGCAAAACAAACAAGACGCAGTGTAAGCATCGTTGCATGCATCGTAGAAATAACTTACAGAATTTGCAAAAGTATTGGAAACTTACAAGAGTTCCCTTTAGTAGAGAGAAGCTGTTAGAAGGAAAGCAGACGAGGATGCAGACAAGCCCTTGAACAATGTTACTGGAACTTCATGCCAAGGAGCGGGCTAATGATTGTGAACGAGGACTTCTACGACAAAGGAAATTTTCGAGGTATATGTGGCACTATACCTTGAGTATAGCAAGCATCTGCTGCGCTGCGTCCTTTTGTGCTGTCTTTCTCTGCATTTGAGAAGAGCTTGCAAAGAATTGCTTCTCACCAAGGTCAACGTCAATTTTAACGCGCGACATTTTGTTTTCATGGTTCACATTTATGGTCATGAAAAATTCTTTGAGGTGGCATAGCTCCTGTAACTCTCTCACAGGATGAAGAGGAAGAGTAGCTGGAGTAACAATTGGTGTCAATAAGGGCTTCATGACTGTCCAAACCGTATCTAGGTTGAAGCCAGTGTCAACGAGGATAGCACCAGCAATGCTCTCGACCAGGTCACCGAGCACCTGGAAACACGTTTTACCTTGGTTAAAGTTTCCTATATCCTCATGCTCAAATTCTGATTAAAGATGTAGCAAAATATACAGGAAGATTTAAATACTTGCCTTTGGTCCTTTGATTCCATCCCACCCGAAAGAGGAGGCGTTTTTGTCTTCTCCAGATTGCTCAATGTTATTCACAAATTCCTCTATTTGTTTGAGCAAGAACCCGGACCCGTGTCTTAGGTATTTGTTCAGACAATGTTTCACGGCAATTCGAGCAAAGCATTCATTGTTCACTGCGGCTGAGCGAAGGTCCGTCAATCGGCCTGGGGTCAACCCAGGATGCGAGAAATATAGATGCCTCGTGATGAGATAATCCAGTACAGCATCTCCGAGAAACTCCAGCCTCTGATGCACAATTTTCAAACGCGAAGTCTCAAGGTTATCTCCATGCACCCTCCTCGGAAAGGCCTGATCGTGACGCGGAAAATAGGACAGCAACTGAACTTAATGAATATGGAAAACATAGCTATTATGGCACAAATTTTCATATGTACCAACTACCCTTGCGCGCGAGCGCTACGAGCGCTTTTGTGACTAGAATATGAATCTGAACCATAACTGAACGTTTGCATATAAGAGGGAGACCTGAATGACAATCAGCCCGCATGTGGGTCTGATTCACTGCAGTAGAGCAAGTAACTGTAACTTGGATAACATAAATGTGGAATGGAAATCATTGAGCAAGTAAACGCTTGTTAAGAGTGAAACAATAATTGAACAGCAACAGTAAGTAGATAGATAGATAGCTAGATGCTTGTAGATATGCATCAAACCATCAACATCAGGAATATATTGAGTGCATAAGTTTAAATACATATATCTAGCAGGCAAAGAAACTGGGTTGTTTGCAACTCGTTCTATCTTCCATTACTCAGTATATAGCAGTCGTGGGTACGAACCTCAACTACCAACGTCAAGGTGATACGCAAAGAACAGGACCAGAACTTTTCATTCCTTATCAGCAGAAATGTCTATTGAAATTAGCAGAGCACAATATACGGTGCATATTCTATACGTACAAACGCCACATCAATTAGTCACTTACTGCCTTGTTACAAGATTTTTCTGACAGAATTACATTACATACCTGATAACAGAACCCGCCTTTGAGCTCCTGGTGAGAAGCATGAGTAATAGCTTCGACTAGGAGAGCCTTGTTGGTGAAAGTGTACTTCAAACGAGCCTCAAGGCCTTGTAAATCAGCGCCAACATTAACTTTAGGATCGCATGCTGCGTAAGCTTTGGCTCTGTCAACCAAAGACTGCTCTACTTTGACATCCATACCTACCCAGGTCATGAAGTTAAGAGCACCGGCGTCATCACTCTCTACTAAATATGCACCTATTAGGGCCTCAACAACATCTGATATCGTTTTGGAGCACAGCCAACGATGTCCATTGCCACAACTTTTTCCTATCTTAACAACTTTTCCCGGTTTCTTTTTCTCGGTTTCGGTTTCGGTTTCGGTTTCGGTTTCAGGCTCAGGTTCAGCATTTTCTGGCTGACCATGGTTGAGATTTGCTAGGTTGCAACGACACAGAAGTATCTTAGGACAGTGCATTCCTGGCGGGACCCAGCGGCTTGGATCGAACACTTCGTCTCGAATGTATTCCTGCATCATCAAAATCCCAAAATATTAACATGCTGTACAAATTCAGAGCTAGAAGTAATGTCGAATACAATGAGTTCAAGAACTTACCGGTAACTCTCGTTTTAGAGCCAAATCGTGGAGTTTAGCATTGCAGATTTCTCTACAACGTCTGGCAGATAATTGACCTTCATGCTTTTGATGATGAGTAAGGAACAAACTTTTGCTCCAAGCATACTTCAGAAAAGAATCTCCAAGTAGTTCCAGCCCCTCGAGTGAAAATTCCTCCAAACACCTCAAAGTTGTCAAAGCCTCAACAATCTGTACAAACAACAAAGACTTGTATAACTTGGCTAAGATTCCGTTAAAGTGCCCAGCCGCACACTATCCCCACCATACATCTCGACCAAAACTGGACTTATACTCAGAACAACGAATTATGATATTTATGAGACAGACAGAGGACTATGGTTGGAGGAGTACCTATATAGAGCTATCATATCATGATACTACCTCTGCGGACAAATCCTCTGGTGGCCAATAAAGTAAAAGCTTTGTATGATTACTTTCGCTGTTCCTCTACTTTCGGAGAGAACCGTACCCGCATAACTGGGATGTTCGGATGCGGGAAGTCCTTCCTGATGAAGTCACGCAGCTGACTAGCTGCTAGTGCAGCATCGAGTCTGTGCATGACCGAAGGAAGAAGATATGCTGATCTTACTACAGCATCGGACACACCTAATACAATGCAGAGTTCAGGAGGAAGTTCTATGTAGCAATTGTCCGATTCCTCCTGGTTACCCTTGGACTTCTTCTTGCCTGGAACAAAAACACATAGAATAAGCCAAGTGGCACAACCAAGGAATCAATATGGAGTGTTGAACCTAAAACAACGTCTGAAGTCGATTCCAAAATTGTAATTGAATTTTCTTGCTGCATTCGTACTCGAGGAACATATTTTGCGTCAAGTCAAAGCCTTCTACCTTTTCCGGAGCCAATAACTGAGTTTCTGGCAAGCAGATTTCGAGGACGATGGGTTTGTTTGGCTTGCAGCATCGGTTGCTCAGGATGTCTTAAGATCTGTTTATGTCTGTCAGAATGAAGGAAGGTCTGAACTGCTTAGACTCTGATCAGCTCAAGACATCAACTTCCACCGTCCTTATTGCGCAAAAGTACTGATACCAAGGTACAAATAAGCACAAACATCCAACCTTCTGCGAGGAGTATACTCACTTCTGCTGAAAGTAATCTCTATAAGTGCTGAATTCTTTACTTTCTGGAAATACACACTTAGCAGTGGTGTCGTGCAGCACTTTAGTTATGCAATAAAGCATCCCGGTGTGTACAGTCAGTACAACAGTGCCTACAATGTTTGAGACCTGTGCGGTTACTCCAAATGCCATCATGAGGTCTTCAACTGGCTTCTGTGAACTGCTTGAAGGTAGTGGTTCCTCCACAGTAACGTCAGGAGTCGTTAAGGGATGTAATGTGGTCGAAACTGCTGTCGAGTAAAGAGATTTGAATAATCGAGCAGCTTCAGCGGTCTTGCGAACACATTCCCAATAAATATCTGGATTTGTCTCTTGTACCCCATCTTTGGTCATCCCATTCTGACGAAGGGGCAACAGAAGATATAACTTGTTTTGGTCCCATATTCGAGCCCTGTCCTCATCAGTAGCTATAACCAGAGACTTGTGAGATGTAAGTATCACCGACCCTTTGCCTGCTTCGGGTCCCACTCCTTTGCTTGCTCGCGTTAGAAGTTTACTGAACATCCCATTGAAGAATAGTTCTTGACTATCTTTGCAATCTTTAATCTGTCAATGCAAGAACATGTCTAGTCAAACAAGAATGATAAAACATCCTAGGAACGCCTGGTTTCTGAATTACATGGACTATATGTCTCTTACATTGAGGATACTGTGATCTTTCTAGCTTTGCAGATACGATCTGTTACCTGCTCATTTGTCAAAGTAACTTCACCAGCAGGATAGAAGTTCGCTCTCCCCATCTTTCCTGCTTTCAGAGCCAAATCTACTTCCAGTGTTGCAACATCGTCGTCAAGTTTCGTTTCAACCAAGAAAGCAAAGTTAGCATAAACAGTCTTATCTTCAGTAGAGAATATGAGATTGTAGCCGTGAAATATATGCCCTGTGTCTGTGGTACCCCATGATCCTCTCAGCTTAGTAGCAGCAATTGTTCCATGGAGCTCTTTCTGCTTCGTCGTACCTGGGAGTACATAACAGTTGTCAATGATTCCTATCAATGGGCTTTAAAAGTCTAGCGACGTCTATAAACGAGCGGTATGGTAACCGAAATGAGAGAGTCCAGTGAAGTGGATCATGGTTAGGACTATAAGTTTAACCTAACATGCTTAATGACACCATAACTCCATGCTTAATCAACAGACGGAAGTAGCCACTCATTTCTTAGAGGTCTGCAGGAAAAAAGAAAAACATTGTCAAGGCCCTCATAGTGCCAGAGTGGCTGGAGAGGAGCGCCAGAACCTATCCTTTCAAGTTTTGCTCATAGTTCTAGAGGGGCCAGTGAGTTACTTCCTGTAATGCTCGCTCTGGGGACAAATGAGTATGAATTCTTGCTACAAAACAAAAAGGAAAGCACATTGGAATAATCCGGAATGTAGTTGAATACCAGAATTCTATACCGAGACAGGCATATATCGTCAGACAGTTGTCAGAATAACGGAGCAGCGGAGACTGTGATCAACATTTGTTGGCAGTAGCAAGAAAGATGACCGGAGAAACTACAATGTTGATATGTAACAAAGGACAACAAAAGACAATTAAGGACCGTGATTTCAGTGAAGATTTCTGTTAGAATCCCAATAAAGAATGAGAAAGATGGCATGAAGAGTCGGGTGATAGGATATAGATTGGGAGAAGAGGTTACAGACCTAAGTAAGAAAAATTGTTGGAAAGCATGATGTGGACAAAAATTTAGATGAGAAAAATAGAGACCTAGAAACACGAAATTTCGGGTTTGGCAGCAGAGACAGATCACTAAACTAACAGCGAGTTAGATAAAGTCACTCAGGTACACGAACACGAAATATGAGCTTTGGTAACAGGACAACTGAAGGAACAGCGTATGGCAGGGGTAAGCTGGAAAAGCTAACTTGAAGCTAAAGTTTGAACGAAGATATTTAGTGAGCAATATTAGGAAACGTATATTACGCATAACCCGGTGAGCTTGCAGTACTGATTTAAAACTCTGCTTCTCAAATACTTGCTATGATGGAGAGTAGCTAGTCTTCGAATTAATCTGAAAGAAAAAAGCTACAAACCTGCTCCACGGTTCTTCAGTGATTTCAGGTTCATGATTTCTTCTTCGTCTACTTTCTCCTCATCAATAACTGGCAGAAGGTAGTCTGTAATAGCACCCATGGAGTGCAATAGCTTACATGCTTCCAGACACACCACTTGCTTTGCAAGGACCGCTGTTTTCCTCTTAGGACCGACTAATTCATGAATTGAAGCATTGGGTGGTAGCTTTAAAGTGCACACATGCATCTTATCCGCTTCTTCCGTGATAATAAACTCTGGCCTCGGTGTGTAATACCTGAACATAAGCAGTAAATGGCATTCAAATACTAAAGAATACTGGACATTTGGCTCAGGAATGAAGGCAACTCTTTTAAACTAAACGTCATAGTTTAGCCTGTTTTGCTCAAAGAGTCGCTAGTGCCATATTGTGAGATTGAACAATACATACTTGTCTCCTGGCAATTTGGAGCAAAATCGGAAGATGAATGCAATACTCGAATCTGTTGTCAAAGATGCTCCTGTACTTGCGACTCGAAAGACCTCGACAGGTGCAGCAGTTGGTGGAACCATCTGAGCTATAAATTCGCCTGATCTATCCAGGGCTGATTCGATCATTTTTGACTCGCTCTGTACAATAGCGTTGAATTCATCCTTTTGTTTCTCGTTGCCCCTGTGGTTGAATGAAGTCAGGTTATGGACGTCAATGTATGGTTACATATCATTGGACATTTTCAAACTTTCCTCTCAAACTCCATATCGAGGAAGCTCCTTGAAACAGCTAGTTTTGAGAGTTACTTACTTCTCCATGAACACGATGTAGTCGGAACCAGGTCTCCTTGCTCTTCCACGAGACTGGATATAGCTTCGGACAGTCTTGCAGATGTCGAAACGTATGACTGAATGACAGCCTTGTACATCAAGACCTTCTTCGGCCACATTTGTTGCTACCAGAAGATTCAGCTGCAAAACGAAAAATGATATAAACTATTTTCCTCGAAGTTCTTGCATACAAGAAACTTTTATACTTCATCTACGGTGAATAACTCTGTTGTCGATGTTGAACGATTTAAGGCAAGTACCTTTCCATTCCGAAATTTCTGAATGACTTGATCTTGAAATGTCCGAGTTGGGGCATCGAGGGCGCCATTTATACCAGCAAGATACTCACAGCGAAGGAAAGATAGAATCTTCATTTGATTAACTAGGTATGATAGAACGAGAGCGCCGACCACTCTGTCAACGAAAACAATGGATCGAATGTCTTCGACCGCCCTGCAAAAATTTGCAAGACAGACTTTTTTCACCTACTTTTCAGTTCCGGGCAGTACTCGCGATCCGAAACAGAGAAATGTCAGAAATTTTATATCGTACGTCACTTGGAACTGCTACCCAGTCCAGCTGATTTATCTCTTTGAATAGGCAGGAGTCTTCCCCTGAGATATTGAAACTCCAGTGGAACAGTTTAAAACCAGTTTGTACTTTCAAGCATATAAGATTGAGAGGGCATATTAAAGAAAGATCACAGACTTGTATTTGACAAGGACCTCCACCAACTTCCTGACTTTTGGTGTGAGTTGCCCCAGCTCTACTGCTGCGGACATCTCCTGATCTGTACTGCAAGGATCTGAAAGTGGAAAAGTTTTGTGTTAGTCCATTCTATGCGCAGAAGCCAAGCAAAACGGGAATATGGATTGAAAGAGGACTTGTAGGACAGAGGTTATATTCTTGTGATGGGAAAACCTTAGCTCAGTTGATGTGTAGACTCCGGTAATGAGACGAACTATTTGGAGAAGGAAGTACAGACCGTTTGGTAGGGGAGACTTGAGGACTTCAATGGCCTCCTTCAAGAAATTGTCCTTCGCGCTTTTCAATATGGTAACGACATCCATGTCGGGCTCCGCAATTATGTCTTTATAGTCGTTCTTCAGAAGAAGTTCTGCAGCCTGCTCAAGAGAGAACACATGACAAAGCTTCTATATAAAAACAGATCCTACAATTAAATTAATAGATAAGATCATGGCCCGCCTCTCTGCGGATTGAGATGTGTTACCTTGTGAGCACACCAGAGTCCCAGCTCCGTCAAACAGTAGACGAGAGCGTTGTAAAATCGGTTGATGCTCTTTTGTAGCTTCTTCCCTAGCTCCTCGTAATCTTTGAATTGCTCATCACTCCCTCCATGTTTTGCCTTCCCAAATTGTTGGTACTGGATTGACAGAATACGGTTTCCGAATACAGGTCACGCGTGATCTACACATTACATCTACAGAAAAATATAACTAAGAAACATGCTTTGTGTATTTCAGCTTGGTATACCTTTTCTGCAATTGCTTGCAGTGTGCTTTTAAGTTCCTCAACATCTACAGTGGGACTGTCGAAATCAATCCCTTGGGTGTTTGGTGTCGGAACAAAAGACTCCAACTCAGATCTATCTTTGACGGCAAACACCTTTGCATCAAGTTTTTGCTCTAACCGTCCAAGTTGTAACTCGCAGTCTGCACCAGAGCTCACTCCTAGAAGTAGGTGAAGACCCGATTAGTCAAACAAATGAATAGATGGAGAAAGCTGAGCGCCAGCCTTACAAGAGAAGACCCAACATACATTTAGGATACTTGATTTGAATTGCGCACCTTTACGAATGACGGGTGAAGCTGTCATACCGAACACCTTAGGCCGAATACTTTCTGGTACATCTCTATATTTCTGAATCACCCGGAGGTAGACAGAGGATAAGATCAAACGAGCATATAGTTAGCAAGAGTCTGTACAGGTACCCAGTTCGAGCGGTTTGTACGCACCACTGGCGGTATGGTAACCACAGATGAATACACCCATAACTGAACATTTCCTATATGACCAGCGAATGAATAATCAAGATTGTAACGACAAAAGAACCAGAAGCACAACTGGAAAATTTGCATCGAGTAAGTAACCGACAAACTTTATTTTGAAAATCTATTGCGGACCTCGCTGAACATACAGTTGCAGACATACAATTTCAGCTTACAAATGTAGTCTATAAATGAGAGGCGCTTGAACGAAACGCATGAATGAAGATAATGCAGGTAGACCAGACTCCACAAACGAGAAAGTGAAATATGATTGCAGATATAATCTTGACTCAAACAGCATTCTAGGCCATACTCTGCACACAGATCGTAAAAAGGCGATATGACAAAATGACAGCTTGGTAGTATTTGATTCCCTGATACTACCGGTACTTCAAGTGACTAATCCATCGAAGTGTAATCTGGTAAAAAGCACCTAGCAGCAAGAACAGAAAGTAGTTCATAGGCAGTGTGACCAACATCCATGATTTTGCAGTAGGCATGTTTCTTGTGAGCATGGTGGCACTCGTCGAAGATCAAGAGCTCAATAACCTCCAGTTTGATAATTCCGTGAGTTAAAAGATCCACGAGGATTTGTGGGGTCATCACCAAGACCTGCATAACAAAGCGAATCATCTTATTTGTCATATCATTGCTTAGCAGAAGTCCGGAACCTGGAAATTGGAATGATTACACCATTACAACTACACAGTAGGTCCTGAGTTCAGTAGTGTCCAGTCGAGTCACGAGGGTGAGAGATTGAGTTATGACTAATCCACAAAAGTTGAACATTCAATTAAACGACATGTCCATTTGAGCGGCAAATGTCAAGCCACATAAGGACTTTACTTTCCTAATTGGTTGCTCGAGTTCGACACTTGCTCGGTGAACAGGGCTACCGGATTCAACATACCTCATGGTTGTTTACTTCGTCCTGCCATTTGTCTGGCTTCCAGGTGTCCACCCCCAAAGAGCCAAAATATTCCCCGAGCCTCAAGTCAGTGTGCAGACTGATCACGCTTGCTTGCTGTTCAAATGGCAACAATGGCTCGTCAGAGCTTTGAGTTGATACTCCTACTTCCTCCATTAGACCACTGGAAGCATACTTCCTCGAATTGCGCCCGAAGTCAACTAAAAACCACTGTGCAACTGCACTAAAAGGCATAAGCTGTTGATAGGAGAGAACTTCATCAATTGAGGAGACCGACGTTGAATTGTTCCATCTACAGTAAAATATCAATTACAATAAATGCTGAAAGCAACACTTCCAAGTTTGCATAACCGTATACATTACCTGTCGAACCAGGTGCACAGTTGGCGCAAGAAAGATTGCGACCTTCTTCTTGTCAGGAATACGGAGTTTGTGAGCAAGGGACTTCATGAGCAAGACGGCGATCAATGTCTTGCCGCATCCCGTTTCCAAGTAAACAATAGTATTCTTCTTCTGCGCTTCTACGAGGACCTCCAGCTGATACCTGCGAAGCAAATAACCAGTTGAGTGAATGCTGGATTGAACCGTACAAATGCAGACTCCTGCCGAAGTGGAGCAAACGTAGGCAGGGAAATACCGTCACCTGCGAGCTTTTCCTTCCGGATCTTTGACGATAGCATGATCAACACCTGCTTCGGTTACGCTAACGTCTTTCTTTGTGACCTTCTTAACAATGCCATTCAACTTTTTCTTCTTTTCGACCGTGCGCTGCCTTTTCTTCGTCCGAGTAGCAAATAGTGGATCATCACATTCTACATCAGGCGCTGGAAATTTATGCTGATCCACTACATTTTCGTCTTCCCTCTTACGCTTCCCAAGAGTTTCTACATTCTGACACTCTCCATCAACGGCATCGCAGCCAGACTGTAGTTCTGACCTCAGCACCACTACATCGTTTGGGGATAGAGTCCCCATTGAACCGGAGGTCCCGAGCGGCGAGAATCTGATTTTGCGGTTCGAGTCAAGCTTGTCGTGGGTGCTGGTAAGTCAAAAGTTTGAATTCGGCTTTGAGCTGCAGATCACGAGAATGTGTCTAGCCAATCTTCCGACAAACGTATAATTCATTATGAATTGCTCAGGGTACAATCTCATAGAGTTCAGACCAAATCTGCAGCCCAAAGAAAATCTCCTGTCCCCGTTGTTCCATCTCTTTCCTTTGCCTGACTTACAACAGACAAACATTAGCGCCTCTTCTACTCTCTCACTTGTGCATAGAAATTTGGAATTCCTTCTGTTGCTTCACCTCTCTTGTTCTCTCCCTCTCTCTCTTTGCCTGAAGAGCAAGTCAATTTTGACCATTTAATATCTCGGGCCCCTCACTTCTCGGAGCACTGACTGAGACAAAAGCTTACTCCTACTTTTCTTTCTTTCTTTCTTTCTCCCTGGTGCATCAATCTCACAATTCCTTCTGCTGCTTTTTTTCTCTCTCCCTTCTCCCTCTCTTTGCCGGGACGGCTGTAAGCGCAAGTGAATTTTGACCCAAGATATTTTTCGGCTTCGCTTACAAAGTTCCTGTTTGACTGACAGAAGACGTCGCTCCCCTCTCTCCTCTCACTTGTACATCGGAGTCTTACGTTCCTTGGCTGCTTCCCTTTCTCCCTCTCCCTCTTCGCCAGGAAGCTCAAATGAATTTTGAGAGATAATTATCTCGGCTTCTCACGAATCGACGACTGACTGCATGCTGCAAAGCGGAAGCACAGCTCTTCTTCTCTCACTTGTCTGTCGAAATTTTCTTCCCGTAACGTTTCCGTCAACGACAACCAGAAATGCGACCATCTCTTCCTTTCCCTTGATGACCTCCGTGTTTAACGCTGACTTTTGACAACAAGCGCAAGCGTTCCATGTCCCCGGACCAATGGAAGCACTCGTACGCTTGCAAGAACAACGATGAAAGCGGTCGGTACTGAGCCCTTCCAGTACATATAGGTGAGGGAAAGCGATGTGCAGTAATAGCTCTTTAGGCCCCGGTGATGGACCACCTTATGACTTGATGTGGTAATTTTGACTAGCCACCGAAATCCATGGCCTCCCACCAGGAAAAGGGACATCTGAGTAAAATGACACAAACCTCATGGGATATGACAGTCTGCTCAGACCGGTAGAAAGAAGCCTGGCTGTTCAGGTTCTGTTGTATTAAATTCTCTCTCAGCTAAACTGCCTCACTACGACTCGTACGCTGCAGGTAGATTGGTCATCGATTTGTGAGTACACAACATTGTTCTCATTCCACAACGTACAATTTAGCTTCTGGTGTAAACAGCCGACTACAGTAGAACGAATTGGTCTAGAGAATCCAACCCAGTCAGAAAGAACAATTGCGATCGTAGTTACGTAGAAGCTGAACCAGTGCTGGTGCAGAATTGCCCGGGGTCAAAATGCTGACGAGCGCAGCCCACTGTTTTCGCTGCTGTTGTCCCCCAAGTACAGTGGGGGACCAGCATGCACTCCAAGGCGACAACGAACGAACGATGGAGGCAGCGACTTTCGATCTCATCCGACGACAAGGGATCCACTTCTATTCTTTAATGCTGTATTCCAAAAGCGTGCGAATACCCCTTCATCATTAACCACCTTGTGGCAGCAATTCTACCTGCACACCTAGTGTCACGTGAATTGAAACTGGAGCTGCTCGAGGGCCAGCATAAGCGTGTGCACAATTCTTCATAACAGTTGCCCGTTACAGTCGACTTTTTAACCTTTTACTCAAAGACTCTCTGCGATGCGGATAAACAAGGAATACCGTAAAGCGACGCGATCACTTGTCTGCTTCGAACAGGTTCCTCCCCACGCGATAGGGATGGACCGTACCTCCGGTCGCCTCAACGGTCCGTCGCATCTCCCGCGGGATATGGGAACACGAGCCGACCCCCGGACGACGAAAGGGCACAGATGAAGGGCGTGAAACAGATTCAATCGACGCCGTCCGATAATTCCAGAATAAAACAACTACTTTTATGTGATACTGGCAGCTCAAAGAAGAAATATGAAAATCACTTGAGAGTGCAGATAAAGGGCAGAGACTAAATCAATACTAAATCAATTCACGACATATTCAAGAGGAACTCGGATACTTAATTGATGCTGAAACGAGGACCGGAGAGAGGATTTTGACTCACGAGAACCTTTCAAAAAGGATAAACTGGCCGAGGTTCAATGCATTGAGAGTTAAAACGTGAATCGAAAGACCGGTGGATGATTACTCGGTAAATTACTGAAGCTTATATCAAGATAATTATGAAACGAAATTTTAATAGGATAGATAATGCAATACTTACAGAGATATTTTACTTCACTTTCAAACGAATATTATATCCCTTCTGACCAAGAACTTTTTCTTTTAAGGAAAATTCCATTCATGTAAGCAAAGGCTTAAGTACTTCAAAGAAAACACGAGAATACTTAAGAAAACAAAGAGTAAAATTTGGATCTAGTTATGAGAATAACATACAAATAGTCATTTGTTTCTTCAATTTGAAATTCCCTCTTTCTTTCTCTCAGTGAGGACGGACAAAGGATAACTTTCTACTTTCACGTGGATCAGGATATATGACAAATTTTTACTTCTTGGATTCATTTTAATTTTACATTTTTTATTTTAGTAAGTAGGTTCTGTTGTAAAATTTGAAGGAAGCATCAACCAGTTACTTTAGCTCCTAAGAATCAATTAAACCCAAAAATAATAGATGTATTATCACTGATATTCATTAATGTTGATCAGTGCATAATAGTCATTCTGCACTGATGAACCTAACCAATGAGTCCAAATTGGTTTTTTTTAATTTTTTTAAAAATTTCTTTAGTTCTCTTTCTCTAAATATTGCAAACGTATGCAGACATTTCAGAGTTAAAAATAAAGAGATGCAAACTATATGTGCAGGGAGACAATGAGAGCACCGCAGGAAAAAAGGTGAAGAGATTGAGGGGAAAATGCAACGGAAGAGGATAACAAGAAGGATGGAAGACACCCAAGCCATACAAGTATAAGACGTAAGAGGTAAAATGTGCATAAGCTCCAATAATATTGATAAGAGGAATCTGACCTATTGCACCTAAGATGTTTGAGCTATGCTAAGTATTATATTCTATATAATACTACCAGAGCATCCAAAGAAGTATCACTCAGTGTAATTGCTATTATGGATTGCACCAGCCACTGCTCTCTATAAAGCAATGGACACACTCTATTTAAAGTACACTACAAAGTAGGAAACTAAAAGTGGTATTCCTTGAAGTTTAATATAATATGCACTCTCACACTCCTTAACAAATGTGTCAAACTTCCTATTCATTGCTCCATATAACTCCAAGGCTAAAAGAACAAAGAATTGTCCTTACTACCTACATGGAGACCTTGGTTGCTACCGCTGTACTTGTTGCTATCCAAGAGGATGAGCACTCATTCTCTCTATTGCATCACGTGTAAGATCCATAACCACCATTTGTGCTATTGTCACTTGATTATCTTTGAAAAAATATAAGTTTGCATTGACTTGTGTTGTTTACAAAGTGTACCAACGCTCCCTCTAAGTAAGATATCCACTCTCTTATGCCATGTCAAACACTATATCCTTATGGCATCATGGGTAGCTATTCTTTGTCCTCCAAAAGGACACTATATATATGGACTCTTATTGCATTTGGTGTAGAACCACACTCATAAGTGAAAAACAAAGATGCAAGTGTGTACCAACCCTATATAGAACTTCATTGCTATGGAGAAAGTAAAACTATTACAAGTTGGAATGCCCTAATACACATTTGAGCTAGGATCTAAGAGCTTGTATCCTTGCCAGAGCAAGAGTGAAGACATGCTCTATTAGCATGAGGAATAGATCACCCAACTAAGAGAGAAATGTAACATATGTTTAAAATGTCAATCCGTGAAGGAAGACTACAAACCTCTAGTCCAATCAGAAGGTAAGGAAGCAAAGGATGAAAGGCCATCTTGTGCTTGTAGAGATAGGCCATCTCTTGTCAGCTAAGATAATACCTAGAGAGAAAAGGATCCCCCTTCCACCTTGGTTCTATACGTCTCCAAATGTTGGCTATCAACAATGAAAAAATTGGAAGAAAGTAAAAGTGCAAAGAGAGCCTAACTATCCAAAAATGCTATAGGTGTTCTCTACTCTACAAATAGTAGAACTACCCCTCCAAAAAAGATCAATAGAGATCTTTTTTCTATGTGCAAAATCCCCTATCTCACTCTCAAATGCCTTGGTCATATGATTTCACCAAAGCCTCACATAATGCTCCTATCAAAAGCATGATAGAAGGTCAAAGAAAGAAGATTGCACAAAGTAGGTAAGTTGATCAATATGCAAAACTAGAGGAGAGTATACCAAATGCCACTTATGGATTTCCTATTAGATGAAGGTCATCCACTTAAAGAATATCCTCTGCAAGGGTTGCATCTAAAAAGCATATGACAAAATCCTCAAATCCTACTAGCACTCAAAGAATATGTAGGTCATCTATAGATGTGATTACTGCTCTAGAAGTTGGAGGTGCAGAAGAATACTTGAAGGAGATCATGCTCTATAATTTGATACCTTGACTCTCAAGCCTACAAGATGAAGCTTGGTAGTCAAGTCATCAAAAGCTTACCTAATCTTGTCTGTAGAGCCCATAATGTTTGTATCATTTTCCAATGAGTAGAATACATAACTTGGCATGGCTAAGTAATAGATAAGGGAGATCTAAAGTGAGCCATGGCAAATAAAGATCCTCCTAAAGGATCTCCATATCATTGAAAAATTATTGACTCCAAGATTGTGATTCTTTCCTATGAAAAACCATATTGGTAATAAAAGGACAAAGTAGAATCATAAAAGTACAATACAAGAGAAATAGACTTGCTAAGGATTCACCGGTCTCCCTAATCTCTCTAAAGATGAATGCATGTGAGATGCTAATAAAATTGTTCTCAATATCTACCTATAGAACAATCCACTCTAGGTGGATATCTAGAAGTGCTGTGATGCATAGAAATATAGCTTCACAACCTTTGGATGTAGCATATTGATGTGGAATGAGGTGCTGCAAGAAGTGAGAAAATATTAAAGGAAAATGGTATGGCTAACAAGACATAAAAGGACCTCCCCAATAGCAATCAATCTAATGTTCTCTATATCCTTCTTCAATCTTGAGAAGTCAACTAGTATCTAACACCTTACTAACTAACATAGGAATCTCTCCTATAGCTATTGCTACAACCACTTGAAATAGCTCTAGAAAACCACTAGAATCAATCTCTAAGATGTTCATGTACTATCTTGAGGAGAAGTGTGGTGAAATGCACAACACATATGCAAAAAAAGATCTATTGAGACATAAAGGTTACTCAGGTTGATAGTCTAAGACCTCTAATCATATTTCTTCTCCTGCAAAAGGATATAATAAGCATAAGGATGAGATAGTCTAGTCAATGAGACTAGCCTTGGACAAAAGATGTAGGATTTGTATTACTCTACTTTACTCTCTAACATGATCCATTATCCTACACCGTGATAATTGAATAGAATGTGTAGTATCTTGTGGATGAACTTGTCTCTTGTGATGTGCATTATGAATAGAATCCTTCTATAGGGTAGCTCAATCTCCGCTTGGAATCTACAAAATCTAATAGCTATCTCTCTCAACCCCGCATGCTTCTCTTTGGCAAGACTGGGAAAAACTATTAATTGTATATATTTGAGAAGTGGTCCATGGTTTTATTCCAATACTAAAAAGCTATTGGCTTTGATGTTTTTATTGAAAACATTCATATTTGATAAGTATTTCAATGATCTATAATTTCACTTGGTATAATTGATAGAATACTTAGATAATGGTATACCAAGAAGTGCTCTAATTGAAGATTGTATTACACTGAAGAAAAATTATGATGATTCACAAGTTTGCCATACTCAATTCTCATTTTTAGCAATCAATTCAACCTTGGATGAATAGTCATCACTGGAAATGCACTCAAAGTTGATCTCCATTTGCTTGGTGAACTGCAAATTCTTTGTCTTGATATACATAAACTTCATGACAACATCAAGTAAAAAGGTGGAGAAATTCTATAATTTTGAATGAAAGAAACTAAAGGTGGAGAAATTTTGTTTTGAAGCATCACTTGATATCACCAATGCAAAGATACAATAGGCTAGCTTTGGAAGATTGGGCCATTGAGCCCCTTGTGACATCCAAAACTCATAAATGGATACCTTGTATACCTTGAGCATTTCCAAGGCAATTGGTGTAGTAGTTTGAGCCAATTGCTGCAAAGCAAAGATACAAAAACTTGTGTACTCTTGGTACATAATTTCATGCATATCTTGTATTGGCACAATAATATCTTGAAGTAAAGCTATATAAACCTAGTCCTTGATTTTCATACAAAGTAGGTCAAGCATTCCTACACCAACATATCTTGGATCCAAAGATAGCAAATTATTTGAGCAAGTACATACATTAAATCAAGTTGTAATTGATTAAATTTCAACAAATATAATCTTTCATTGGTGGTTATCACTAGCAAACAATTGAATGCATCAACTAACTCCATTGTAAAATTTCAAAAAAACTCATCGATAGGTATAAGATTGATAAAATTGAATGGCAATATTGAGAGGCACTAGAATAGAAATACTCTTCTTCAAGAGTGGAACAAAATCATCAGATTAGATGGTTTGTAAGATCAACATCTTGGACTCCTTTTGTTTACTAGTTCCACTTATAAAGTCACAAGGCATTAACCAAAGAATGTATAATCTTCTCAACTACAAGTAATGAAACAAGCAACATTGTAGAGTGCACCATCATGTGAGAGTTGGAGTGACAAGATTACAAAGATTTGCATGTTTGAGCACTTTTTGAAGTGGTGCTTTTGAGAGATGATAATTATGAAAGAATTTCAAAATATCTTTACATGTAGCAACAAACTTCAGCAAGCACTTGAATGAGTACCATCATGATACTTATAAATCTTCCAACCTCACTTTAACTTTTTTTCAGCAAAGATGTCCTTGAAAATAAATGAAGGCCATGAGATACACAACCATGGAAATATTTTGAATTGTATTGCTTCTCCAACATTGTACATGCCAACTTGCAGGCGGTAGGTGTTGTCCATAACTCATCCTGACACATTGCTATGAGTACTCTTGATAACCCAACTATGTTCTCAAATAGGAAACTCAGAATTGTGTGCTTGTTCAACAATATTAAAAAATTCAAGAAAGAAGTTAGCTTTTGGTCAAACCAACATATAATTGATTATAAAATCATTTTTCACATTTGACCAGCCATCACTTGTTAGCAATGATATGTTCCTTGTGAAAGAACATTTCAACCTTGCATTTGACTTTAAGGTAGCACATATCAAGAAGCTTACCTGCCAAGTCCTTAGGAAAGCAATTTCACATCTAATTGAAGTAGTTTTAGATCATCTATCAGATGTTGCCCTTCAATGCAAAAGTAAAACTTGTAAAATAAAACTTGTCATATATAAATGCATCACAATCATTTTGTGAAACAATTCTAACTCCGTCTTGGACAACTTAGAGCAACCAAATGACCGCATGTTGCTCTATTGCGTGCAACCAACAACTATAGCGCTACAACTTGTTGGAGTAGACTTGTTCAAACCTTGCATCACAAGCCAATCAGGGTATTTTGATGTTGGTAATTCCTTCAAGAATCTTTTAACTTGCCACACTACTTGAGATGCTTCTTCACAATCATGCAATTTTTTGGTGTAGGACAATACATTGGCAATTTTTGAATCTAGACTTTTGGCCAGAATTGGGATCTAGTTCATTCAACAACATGGACCACACTATAGCCAGATCTTGGCTTCATTTTTTGACTGTAGATATGGTGTCTTTCTCTACTTCAATGACATCTCATAATGACTATCGTGAAGTTGATGTAGCTTCTCCATTGGAAACCATAGATTGCAGTGAAATTTCAACACCAGACATTTGTGACTTGTGGATCCTTGGTTTGATTCTCAAATTCACTATTCAATTTTAATCTCTTGATGAGGAAATATACACCTACATGATTGATGCAAATTTCTAATTGAAAGTGGTGATTGACACTAAGTCTGCATCTCAAACCTTGACCGTATATCCTTTTGGTCTACTAATGGCCTAGACCTTAAGCCCCCTTGTTTGCTAAAAACCAAAAAACCATTATTTGCCAAATATATGGAAAAGTTGTTTTTTATAAATAATTAAAAATTAAAAATCCATTTGAAAAAAACCATTGTAAGCAACACTTGCACTCCAATATAAAAAATGCACTATCATAGGAGTAAGAAGAATAAGAACCATCCATCCAAGGAATCATGTGCAAATTGATTGAGTGGTAAGCAAAAAGTATGTCCAACCTCATCATGGAATGAACTTGGAAGCTAATAGAATAGGCATGAACATGGAAAACTAGTCTCAAAGAGCCTCAAAATACAACCCACCTAAGATGTTAACCATTCCTATGATTCACTTGGTATCCTTGGAATGATTAATGAAACAATAGACAAAGTGTGTGTAATTTTGTGTGTCAACAATGTTGATGTCGTCGCTTGCCTCACATGAGTATCCCAAGTATTCCAATCAAAGTCATTGTGAATCTTTCCTACATGAGTCGTTACCTCTTGCAAGGTAAAGAGTAGATGATACACAAAGTATAGTTTATCTTGAGACACTTTAGTCTAGTCGGTCCCACATGTGGCAATGGAACCATAGCTAACATAAGAATAATAATAGTTTCATGTTATGCTCCTCTCTATATTTCACCATACATGCAAAAACATAACACATTCACTCACATGAATAGTTTTAACTCAAGAAACACTAGAAATTATAAATTCTTATAGCTTTTAATTAGGATCTTTGTAATTTTTAAACTAAGTTCTAATAAAGCTAGAGCATGAAGACTAAAAAGTTAAAACTGAAAATTTCCAAATCTCATCACCTTCATTGTGAATTAATCACTTTACAATCCAGATAACTAAATATTTTATATCTTTTTATTGAATTTTCTATAGTCTTCAATTTAAGGACCAACAAAATCTAAATTGAAAATAAAAATAAAAATAGACTATTCACTTGTTATATATACTTATGTATGCTTCACCTCTCTCATCTCTCCCTTGTTGCCACACTTTTCATCACATCACAAATCAATTGCTAAGTGTCATTGTAAAAGACCAAGACTGAGGAGAGAAATAGGAGAATGGAAGCTCACATTGGTACGCTTGAATGAGTGAAAACTCTAAATGCCTAGCATGAGCTTCAGTTTTGGTATTTATAGGTAGCATACAAGGCCCTTGAGAAGCTTCTCAAGAAGCTTCCTTCTAGAAGCTACCTGCTTGGGGCACAAGTTAACTAGTTAGGAAGCTTCCCAAGAAGCTTCCTAGATGCTTCTAGAATATTCTAGGCTAATTTGGCTTATTCTCTATTTCATTAGCCTTACTAACTACGTAGCTAAACTCCATATTGTTACATATTCCCCCATCGCTAGTTGGTGACGTCCTTGTTGCCATTGAAGCTTCAATCTCTTGGATGGCTATTTGTGCATTCTGGAGGTGAGAAAGAGGTTCCTATGTGGCATCGTGAAGGGGATACCCTTTCCAAAGGACCTTGTACTCCATATGTTGTCGACGTTTGTGTTGGATGTGGCGACGCACAAGGATACGATCAACTTCGTACTTCTCATGATCATTAAGAGGGATAGGAGGAGGAGGAGGAGGTTTGGCTCAAGAGGCAAAAAAAAGAGGGATTAGGAACAAAGGGTTTCAACTTGGAAACATGAAAGACAGGAGAGATGTGCATATGACAAGGCAAGGCAAGTCGATAAGCAACAAGAGAAACAATATGGATGACATCAAAAGGTCCTATCCAATTAGGGGTAAGTTTATGAACTTAGGTATTAAGTGGGAGGGGTAGATTACTAGAAGAAAGCATAACTTTATTATCAACTTCAAAGGTGATATCACAACAATGGTGTTCCACATATTGTTTTTGACGATTCTAAGCAACAAGAAGATGAGATTTGGCTTGTTGGAGAGATTTGGATATGGTGGTCAAAAAGGTTGAAGTATGAGGGACCTGAGACGGAGGAGGAGCAAGAAGAGAATATGGGACACGCGGATCTTGGCCAAAATTGAGAAAGAAAGGAGAGAATCCAGTGCTTGCCTGTTTAGAATTGTTGTATGCAAACTCCACAATTGCAAGACATTCATCTCAATTGGTATGGTGAATATTGACAAAGGCACAAAGCATATCCTCCAAGGTGCAATTTTTACGTTCAATTTGTCTATCAGTTTGAGGATGATAGGTTGTGGACAAAGTAAGCTTGGTGCCAAGTATCTAGAAGAGGGCTTGCCAAAACTATCCAGTGAAGCAAGGATCACAGCTAGAGATGAGTACACCTAGTATCCCATGATACTTGAATACATTATCAAAGTAGAGTTGTGCCAAGGTTGGAGCATCCATAGTATCAACAGTTAATGCCAAATGGATTTGCTTACTAAGCTTATCCACAAACACCACAATTGTTGTGTGACCTTGTTGTGTCTTGGGCAAGGAGGTGATGAGATCTAAGCTCACATGTTCCCAATGAGTAGTTGGAATGGGAAGTGGTTGGAGAAGTCCACTCGGCTTTTGGTTACTAGCCTTGTTGCATTGACAACTCTCACACGATCAAACAAACTCCCAAACATCTTGTGTCATGTTGGGCCACCACCATTGGTGTTGGAGGGTACCCAAGGTCTTGTCTACCCCCATGTGACCAGCTATTAGTAGATCATGGGCTTCTTGAAGGCGCACTAGTAGGAGATCACCTTTGGCTAGAACATAGATCCGGTCCGCATGGAATAGAAGGCCTTCCTTGAAGGAGAAGGTGTTTTACTCCTTGTTTCTTGCTATCAGATGACCATGTGCCATTTGGAAGAAGGGATCTTGTTGTAGAGCTGACCAAAACTTGTTATGGACCTTGGGGTCAATTGACACTATCGTAATGGCCACCGTGATGAGAGGTAGAGAATTCAAATTAGGTCATCATGATAGAGCATCCGGGATGACATAAAACCAACCTGATTTGTATTCAAGTTTGATGTCAAACAATTGGAGTTGCTCTTTCCATTGATGATGTCGACTCTTCATGTGTTCCAAGTGTAAGGTCTGCAACAATAGCTTATGATCAATTTGCATGATCACTTGTTTTCCCAAGAGATAATGCCTCCACACCTTGGTGGCATATACCATTGCAAGTTGTTCCTGATCTCAAGCAGAGTAATTTCTTTTAGCTGTATTTAGTTGGCGAGACACAAAAGCAATGGGATGTGGTCTATCTGGGAATTCTTATTGCAACATAGCTCCAATTGCAAAGTTAGAAGCATCAAAATCAACCACACAAGGTAGTTGAGGATCATATGGTTGAAGAATGGGTCTTGACGACACCATATGCTTTAATTTCTAGAATGCTTCTTCATGCTTAGTGGTCCACTAGAAACTCAATTTCTTTCCCAAGAGGTCAGTCAATGATGCAACCACACATGAGCATAATAGTGGATGAACCGATGGTAAAAACTAGCCAATCCATTGAATGCTCGTACTTCTATAGCATCCTTTAGGGTAAGCCAATTAGTAATGGCCTTGATTTTCTCTTCTTCCATCTTGATCACCTCTGATGAGATCTTATGACCCAAGAAGGTAACCTCCTTTTGCCAAAAGGCACACTTCGACTTCTTGTAGTAAAATTTCCTTTGTTGTAGTTGACTTAGGACTTCTTGCACATGATTCACATGTTCTACCTCTGTCTTACTATAGATTAAGATATCATCCAAGAATACCACCACGGACCAATCCAATAGTCCATCCAACACCCAATGCATCTGATCTTTGAAGACCACTGGAGCATTAGTGAGTCCAAAAGGTAGAACTCTCCACTCAAAATGCACATACCTTGTGCAAAAGGCAATCTTTTGCACATCCTCTTTATCAATAGGAATTTGACAATAACCACTATGAAGATCCAACTTGGAAAAGTAGCATGCTCCACTTAGTTGACCAAGTAAGTCATCGATCCGAGGCAAGGGATATGCATTCTTCATGGTTTGCTTATTGTGCCCACTGTAATCAATATAAAAACAAAGTCCTCCATCCTTCTTGGGAAAAAATAGTACCGGTGCTCCCCACGGAGAGGTCCTATGTTGTATGAAACCCTTCTCTAACAACTCTATAAGTGTTGTTTGCAACTCCTCCAACTCCTTTGGTGAGAGCCGATAGATGGGTCTACTCACAAGAGTACTCCCTAGCAATAACTCGATCTTGAAGGGCATACCTCGATCAAAGGGTAATCCCTTTGGCAGATCATCCAAAAACACGTCCACAAACTCCTGAACTATCCAATCAACCATTGCTTGATGAGGCTCTTAGCCCTCCTTAGATTATTCTTGTGCAATCGGCTTGATCCACACCACAAATACAGACTTATCTTCCTCCAAAGCTTGCTCTATGGCTGCTTTACTAACCAAATTCCCTTCTAAGGACTCATCTCTCTTCCAAGCTTGCTCCATGGTTGCCTTCTTGGCAAACTTCCCATCTTGGGACTCATCTCCCTTCAAGTTTTGCTCTATGGCTACCTTCTTGACAAACTTCTTGTCTTGGGACTAACTATTCTTAGGTGTCTTACTTAGAGGTGCCAAACAACCTAGTCAGAAATTCCTACCTTGGTGTTTTATTTGAATTTGTCATCGGGTCCAATTGAATTGAACCTTATGACATTCAAGCCAAGGTAGACCCAAAATGATATCATAGTTTAGAGGTGCCACTACAAACCTCATACACTCCAAATACTCCTTCCCAATCTTGAAGGTAACAAGACGTGAGGTACGAAATGCAGAACCATGTCTACCATCCGCAATCATCAATCTACATCCAATCATAGGCTTGATAAGAATACCCAATTCCTTTGCTACTTGCATAGACATGCAATTCTACAAACTTCCAAAATCAATCAAAATCCTACAACCCCAATTAGATAGCATACCTTGCAAGTGAAGCAAACTTGCATAGGTTGAGCCTTCAATCCCATTGGAACTAATCAAGCTCCCAATAGGCGGCTCAAAATCTCCTACTAGGATTCTCTGTTCCACAAACTCCATTTGGGCAACTTGTCAAGGTTGCACATTCCTAAGTGGACATTCAGCAATGTGATGTCCAACTTGGCAACAATAAAAGCAACCTCCATTTTGTCGCAATCTTTCTCTATCCGCTATACCAAGTGGTCTCCGTTGGATAGCATCAATCTCCATTGGTACCAATTCTTCCACTTGTGCATAGTGTACTAGTAGAATTTTTGTAGGTCAAGGTCGAGACCAAGTTGTCGCAACCAAGGAATCAAAACGCTCAACCAATTGCATGGCTTCTTCTACATTTTGTGGCTCCCGCAAGGTCACTTCCAATTTGGTTTGTGACTTCAATCCTTGCACAAATTAATCTAGGACTTCACCTTCTTGGATATCTGGAATTTGCATGATGATGTTTTGAAATTGTGTGATGTAGCTCCTTATTAAGCCAATTTGCTTCAACTCCGCTAATTTATCTTGTGTAGCTCGGGTGGCATTTATAGTTTCAAATTGACCGAGTATTGCATCCTTGAATTCTGCCCATGTCAAAATTGGTGTAACAATCTATCATTTAGCTCGCTCCACTCAAAATAGCCACCAAAGTTTTTCCGCACCATCCAATTGGCTAGAAGTCAAGAGAATTTGTTTCCGCTTGTCTTGAAGATTTGTGGTTTCAAAGTAACATTTGTAGTCAAACACAAATTCTCCACCATGCTCGAAAGATTCTTGCCTTCAAACACCTTGGGTTTTGGAAATCAAATGTGATCTTCTCCATCTCAAACTTGCGCTCTCTCTATATGTTCTCGTTGTTGTTGGTCTTGTTCATCCAACAATTGATTAAGATGCTTAATTTGTTGCTGCATTGCAATGATAGCGTCCGGTATTTCCGCCATAGCTACTACTCTATTCTACTACACTCAATTTATCTAATTGATTAACACATAGATATAGCATGTCTACCGTTCTCCATAAGTTACAATCAGAAGTATCAAGGGTTCCTCAGACACAATGATCATATGTAGAAAATCCTGCCCAAAGCGCGAGGTGATGAATTGTGTGAAATGATGCTTGGGTAATATCTAGACATGAAAATCTCAATGGTTTAGCAAAAGTGGATTTGGTGGTCCATAAATTCCATCCATCCCATTCTTGCTCTTATACCAATGTAAAAGACTAAGACCAAAGAGAGAAATAGAAGAATAGAAGCTCACATTGGTACGCTCAAGCGTACCAATGAGGGAAAACTCTGAATGCCTAGCATGCGCGTCGGCTTTGGTATTTATAGGTAGCATACAAGGCATTTGAGAAGCTTCTCAAGAAGCTTCCTTGAGCCGCTTTCTTAGACTGCAAGCCAAGTTAACCAAGAAGCTTCTTCCTAGAAGATGCCTACTTGGCGAGCAAGCTAAGGTAGTCAGAAGCTTCTAGAAGCTACCTGCTTGGGGCGCAAGTTAACTAGTTAGGAAGCTTCCCACAAAGCTTCTTAGATGCTTCTAGAATATTCTAGGCTAATTTGGCTTATTCTCTACTTCATTAGCCTTACTAACTACGTCGCTAAACTCCATATTGTTACAATCATGAATCATATCACGCCAGTTTGTAGTGTCGCATCTAGATTGCTCGGACACTGGAGTTGCAGTGATAGTAGTTAGAGGTATTTTAGCAATCACTCATAGACCACTTTCCGACGGTCAAATTTTGTGTTCAAGGTACTGACTTTGTGGTAGGGCCCACCGTCACTTTGCACCATTTGCACCGTTAGGTGTGCCGTCAGTAGGACCATTAGGGTTTCAGACCTAGCTCATGTCCATAGGTATACGTTTGAAGTGTGTATCCAGAGAGCTCACTTCTCTGATATTGAGCCTTTGAGTTCCTGGCTATGGTGGACAAAGGTCGGCAAGCGTCATATGGACTCTCTTACTAGAGTGGGTGTGACTTGATTGTAATCAATGTCTAGTTGTTGGCAATTTATAGTGACAGATCAAGTACTGATCTAAGTTGAGTTGATTTGAGTGGTGTAAACAAACAAATTACATCAAAGAAATGAGGTCAAGGGGAAACAAGGTGCAAGAACTAAGAGTGTTGGTGGTATCTCCAAGACTTGCTGATCGTTGGTAGCTTGATTGGAGTTCAAATTTTCCCTAGTGTGCAAAAGCTCATTTGATTGATGTAGATTTGGTAGTGAGGTAGATAGTGTGCGGAAGCATTGGCCAAATTTTGAGTAAAGAGAAGCAATTTTCAAGGAGTGGTTGTGATTTTGAACTAAGGAGGTGAAAGCAGGACCAATTTGTTGCAAGTTGTGCTCAGAAAGTGAAATTGAATGTGGAGTTGAGAACCTATCCTCATGAATTTGTGATTTGGAAAAACCCATCATTTCAATTTGGACCAAGTAGAGAGTTAGTAGAGGGATTTGGCGGTCAGCCAACTTTAGGGTTTACATCAGATTTTTGCTAGAGTTTACGTCCGATTTTGGCCAAATTTGGAGGAGTTTCAAAGTGGCAAAGTTTTTTGCCAAAGTTGGAGGAGTTTTGCTAGATTTTGAGAGGGTTTGGAGTTTAGAGGCTTTGAGGCATAGGGTTGTGAGCTATGAGGGCCTAGAAGGAGCAACTTGCTAGAGTGAGGTTAGCCCGTTTAAAAGTAGATCTTGGTCATTGTTTGGCAAAATCTGCACATCCTACTAGATTGTACACAATGGGGTTTGACTCCTAGATCTCTAATTCCTAGATTGGTGCCTTAGCCAACTGGTCCACCCTCACTTGTTATCCTAGTGACTGGCTCACTATTATCTATACACTTGTAGCTTTTGCTAGGAAAGGCAGTTTGATCTCATTCTTGGTGATCCTAGTAGCTTATGACATAGATAGGAATTCCTATTATGTCAAATGCCAAATGGTGGCAAAGTCAATTCCGTATTGCTTTATGAGATGGATGGTTTAGATTTCTTAGATAAAGTGTTTAGATTTTGTTTAGATTTCTTGTGATTGGACCTCTTCCATTCTCTACTTCTTATTTGTGCATCATGTTGTATGAGGTGCCATGAATTTAGAGTGTTGGTGCTCTAGTGTGCTCTCGATGGTGAGGTTGGAGTGATGACCAATCAAACTACCTTTGTTTCTCTTCGGTGAGGCAAGAAGTGATGACCTGCAGACCGTGAGAGTGCATGTTGTGATGGCAGGTTATCTCATTTCCCCTAGTGTAGTTGTCTTAGTTAGAGTTATATTAGTGGGTAGTGTTTGGTTGGTGGTGTTTGTTCTTGGTGGGGTACTTGCAGTTATGGTTGTGGTTGTGGTTGCGATTGCAATTGCAGTTGGCAATTTTTGATTACTTTGTCACGACAAAGTCCTTTGGGATTCTAGAGGAGATAACCCTATACTACATAGTGAGGTTTACTCAAAGTGGTGCTCAATATCAGCATGTATCTCATGTCCCAATGAGAGAGGAGATTGACTTTGAGTTGGAGTTTGACACAGGAGTTGATTTAGTTGAGAGTGCACTTGGTGTGTCCGCACCGTTGTTGTGGGACATGGACAAGATTTATGGGGTCTCCAAAGGCTCTAGGCGTCACTCTGGTATAGTGGGTACCATTGAGTTGGATGACTTCATCCAAGAGTTTGATAGTTGGTGTGATCTGCAATAGATGCGGAACCTGACTTTGTTCATACCCTTCATGGCATGGAAGTGCTTGTTTTAATATTTGGAGGGTCCATCGATGGACAACTACCATGAGTTCAGGAGATCTCACTTGGAGGAAATTGAGTTATGGAGATAGTATTGGTCTCCAAACTATGTTTCCATTACTTCAAGCTCAATTTCTAAGGGTAGACTAGCTGTACCCACGAGTTCTAGCTTGAGTAGTGTTGGTGGAGGTGCACTAACTGGAGATAGTGCTACTACAAGTGGAGGTACCCCTACAAGAGGTGGTGTAGTACCGGGGTTTAACCCCATGGTGGAGTTCTTCTAGTGTTTGAGGTAGAACTACCAGGGAGTGCCAATTAACAAGTTGAGGAGCTTGCAAAAATACCAATGGAAGGCTGGAAGAGCCTCTGCAAGATGTACACTTGCATGAGACGGCTGATCAGTTCACTCAAGGAGTTATTGAGGCCCAAGCAATCCAATTTTGGTATAAGGATATTGGACAAGGAGTTGCAACATAGAGTTCCTAATGCTACATTATTACATGGTACGTTGCACACTTTGGCAGTGGTCTTTGGTTTGGATGAGCATATTGAGCTCAACATGGTGGAGGAGAGAGTGGTGACATCTAGATTTGGTAGGGAGACCTCATCCACAACTGTGACTTCTTCTAGAGTGCAATAGAGTGCACCACGCCCAGTTGGTTTTTGAGCACAGGGTGGATAGCCCAGACTCTGTGGACCAAGTGGAGGGCCTAGTGGAGCTAGACCCTTAGCTTCATTTTTGGGTCAACAACAACCAATGAGTGGTGGTGTTGCTTGTGGGACTTGTGGTGAACCTCACTATTGGAGAGAGTGTACTCAAGGCAGTGAACTTGATACATCTAGTGCATTATAGCCAACATAGAGACAATGTGAGCATTGTCACAAATATGGTCTCTAGTGATTGATGCTTTGACCTACACCCAAAGTTACAGAGTGATAGGGCTGCTATGGCAGGTAGTGGAGGAGCTTTAGTTCATGGAGGACGAGGTGGTAGAAGATCTACACCTAATAGGGATGCAATACCTACCCTTACTTTTGATATAGCAATGGCTACTCAGATTGAGCAATTGGAGTAGAGATTGGCTAGTATGGCTAAGAGGAGATCAGATTTGGGTGTTGACGCTTCCACCTCATATGCTGGTGATAGAGATTCTTTGGACTTCATGTGCGGAGCAACATAGGTGGATCATCTACAGTAGTGACTAGGAGTGCAGTACGTGCTCTAGAGCCTAGAGGAGCATGAATGGAGTTGGACCCACAAAGAGGAGGGTTGGGAGACAAGTCAAACTTCCCCAATCTTTCATGCTCTCTGAAGCCCTATAGACATCATCCATGGATCCTAGACGTCCTAGTGTAGGTGTGGTAGGTGGTAATGTGGTGCATGATGGACTACCTACTAGTCAGCCACCTGCTACTACACAGACTGAGTCTAGCACAATGTTGGGGGTAGCTCAGCTGATTATGCACTATCCTTTATTTTTAGCCAATGATGTGTACATTGGGAGTTGACCTAACCCTAGTGTTTAGATTGGCTACCATGCTTTGTGAGAGTAGGGATGATGTGGTTCCTATGACGAGAGCATAGGTGGTTGATAGTGGGGTTGACTTGGTTGAGGAGCATGGGATTTGCTCAACGACCAATGATTTATGGCAAGCAACAACGGTTAGATTGGAGGAGTTACCAAAGCACGGTTCACACCTAATGTTGTCCTATTGGATAACCAAAGTGGGATTTTCTATTTGGTGTGACCTTCAAGGAAGATCTATACACCACAAAGTGTCTCACTTGACTCTAGGACGTAGCTCTTATGTTGGGAAAGACTATAGTTGTTGGTATGGAGTTACGGAAGACCAATGTGGAGAGGTGTCCATTTCAGATCCAAACATCTCTAGGTGGTGGTTTGACACAATACATCACATGTGGGGAGCTTGTTATCTAGGTTTAGCCTTGTCACCCGACTAATAGCTTGGTGGTGAGAGCTCAAGCTATTGCAACAATAGTTGAGTCATATGATGTGCTAGTTGGGAGAGTAGTGTTATACCCCATGGGTTTTAATATTGACTATTGGGAGGAGACAACCTCCTATAAACGAGGTTGGCAGTTTGGTGAGGGACTAGTATGTTGCCTACCAATACATTTCAATAGTGGCAATCTTGGCTCACTATAGTTCGGGACTATGGCGGCTTCAATTTCAGCTTTCAATGGTTCTATTACTTGGCCTGGTGAGTTATTGGAGGGGAAAGCCAATGCAAAGGATACTCCAATACCAGAGGAGATCATTTGGATTTGGAGTATGAGTGAGATTTTTTCATCCACCTTGGATATTCCTTTATGGAATTCAAAGGAGGCATTGTAGTAGCATGTAGATCAATTTGTGTAGTAGGCTTGAAGTGGAGCCTTTGTACCACCATGAGATGAGTGTGAGGATGAGCATCCAAAGTCAATTACCTTGACACCTCTAGATACCACACTCATTGCTTGATAGTATCGAGTAGAGGGAGTATGTCTATTGGATTTGTTCAGTGGGATTAGCACCGGACTAGTTGCGGTCCTATAGGCAAGTATATGAGTACATAGGTACTTTTATGTGGAGAGAGATGCGACCGCTATGCAAGTCTCTTTACATCATGTGGCACACTTAGCTTATTGGTATCCTAAGTTATTATTGATGTCAGTAGCCAGGGGTTACCAAAAGACCCTACCAACAAACATTTCCTTGTTGGGGGCGCTAGACTTGGAGAGACATGGTCCCATTCACTTGGTGATTGCTGGATGACCATATCAAGGACATACACGTGTTGGCCAAGGTTTGGATCTTTAGGATGCCTGTTCTAGTGTGTTTTGGGAGATGTTACATATACTTTGACATCTCCAGTTCCATCAGTCCATTTCTCCAACTTACCTTTTGGAGAACATTGCTTTGATGGGTGATTCTTGCACTAAGGTGGTGGTGAGTACACATTTGGTCCATTCTTGGATGGGATCTTAAGTACTATTAGATGCAGCCAGAGTGGGAACACATGCTCATTGTCTTTGTCTTTGGTGGACAAACCTCTTACCTAGAAAGGTTCTCCAACATGCATATGATTGGATTCAACAACTAGACCACATCCTTGTTGATGGCATCTTGGATGTTGGGCATTAGTCTCAGATGGCGGTAGTGGTGATAGGTCACCTATGGTAGTGGTGAACGTAGTTGGACAGCTTACATCCACTTTTCCCACACTTATAAGTTTCCCAAGCTCTCATACTTTTTGAGAAGGAGGTCTTGTAACACCCATTTGTGCATGTGTGTGGTATTGTGATATTTAGCTTGGTATTACAAGTACTTGAGAGATATTATGTATAAAGAGATAAAAGATGGTTCTACATCAGTCATGATTAGCTAAAGTTATTCATAGCTAAGATAGAAGGGACCTTACTTTAGAGGAAGTAGAAAAGATGAGCACCACTATTTTGGATTCTAGTGTGTTGACTTGGTATTATTCCTAAGTGTTTGGCTTTGAGGAAAGAGTTGAGAACTCTTGGGGCTGCAAGCATTTTTGTTTTGGATTCTTCTATAGTCCAAGGATAGCCCATGTGAAGGAATCATTGACTTAGTGGTTGGGTCAAGATAAGATCATATGCTAGTGGAATATGCCCATATGAATGGATATTCTTTTCTAGTTTTTGACTTTACTTGACTTTTAGTCTAGTAACTTGAGTTACTACGGTAATCAGTAACTTTGGTTTGTAATTATTTCACAAGTATATAAACAAGGGGTGAGGAGGTACTCATCATCCTTTCATTTACAACTATCTCTCTCTCATTGAGTTCTCTAGTGAGCAATGTCTTAAGTCTTGGAGTGTTAGCCTTGGAGGAGTATGATGGAGTTGGGTTCCTTGTCTTCTTAGTCCATAGTGCACTACCATAATAGCCATAAGAGGTTCATCCTGAGTGAGAGATAGGCCGGCTCATAGTCCTGGATTGGTTTGGGACTCCAATTATAGCAATTGGTACACCCCAATACCGATGAGAGAGAGTGGGCAATGGGTTTTTGCATTGGTATTATTGTTGTTCTAGTAGTGTTAAAGGCATCTAAGCGTCAAGTGTAAGGTCAGGCTATGGACCTGAATTGTTTGACATGGATTATGAGCCTTGGCTTGGTAGAGCAGCGTAAGATGTGCTTGATAGGCATCACCACTTGGACATCTATGAGCCTTGTGCCTATCAAGATGATTCAAGCACATACTAGGGGCGATGGACCGAGTGGGCAGGGTATTCTTGGGACACAACCAGTGGCTACTAGGGAGAGTGGTCTACTTGGATTCCAGTTAAGTGAGCTTGGGCTACTTGGATTACACCCTTGGTCTACTTGGGATGCAGCTAGAGGATGTATGGAGCTTGCAGCCAGATCGGAGGGAGTTTTTCACTCTAAGGTTGGGACCTCTAGTGGTTGGGAGCATGACACTACTGCTCCCAAGGGTCCAGTGTAGCAGCTAGTTAGCACGTCTTCCACTCCTACAACATTTATAGGGGATACTTGGGAGCCAGATATTGGACCCAAGCTTACAAGAGAGGAAAGATGGAGAGTTTGGAGGTTCTTGAGGAGCTATACAAGTTGTTTTTCCTTCAATATGAAGGATTTGGGTGCTTTGAAGGGACTTGGTATACGGATTGAGTTGACTAGCAATACACCAGTTTTCTGACGTCCCTATTGATATAGTGACATGGAGCAAGCATTGATTTAGAGCCAGAGTAGTGACCTTTTTGAGTTTGGTTTGGTGGAGATTTCACATGGAGAGTATGCATCAACAACAATGATGCCAGCCAAGAAGGATATGTATGGCAACTACACAAATAGGCAGATGTGTGGAGATTACCATCCTATCAACCAATGGACTAGGGCTGATTGGTATGACATGCCTACACCGGAGGAGATCTTTGATGCGATTGGGTATGCAAAGGTCTTTAATACATTGGATCTTTGAGCAAGATATCATCAATTGCCAATCAGAGAGGAAAATCAGTCCAAGACAACATTTTGGGCTATTGATCCTCACGGCAAGCATGTGTTATATCAATGGAAGTTCTTACAATTTGGGTTAAAGAATGTTCTTGCTGAGTTCCAAATTGTCATGGATAGGATCCTAGTGGAATTGGATTTTTCTTGGTGCTATGTTGATGGCATTCTAGTCTATAGCACTATTGTGGAGGAGCATGAGAGATAGTTGTTGGAGGTGTTTGAGAGGTTGAGATCTCATGGACTCAAATTACATCTGGGAAGTGTAGGTTCTTCCACAAGTAGGTTGAGTATTTGGTTCAAACTATCTACCCCGGACGACTTGGTGTTCAACATACCAAGGTGGAGGCTATTGCATGTATTCCTTGTCCTACGGATGTGAGCAAAGTGAAAGCATTCCTTGGGTTATCAAACTTCTATCACTATTATGTTAGAGGATTTAGTGTCATTGCCAAGGCCTTGACAAAGTTGACCTGTAACACCCATTTGTGCATGTGTGTGGTATTGTGATGTTTAGCTTGGTATTACAAGTACTTAAGAGATGTTATTTATATAGAGATAAAGGATGGTTCTATAATAGTCATGGTTAGCTAAAGTTATTCATAACTAAGATAGAGTGGACTTTACTTTAGAGGAAGTAGAAAAGATGAGCACCACTATTTTGGATTTTAGTGTGTTGACTTTGTATTATTCCTAGGTGTTTGGCTTTGAGGAAAGAGTTGAGAGCTCTTGGGCCCGCAAGCATTTTTGTTTTGGATTCTTCTTTAGTCCAAGGATAGCCTGTGAAGGAATCCTTGACTTAGTGGTTAGGTCAAGATAAGACCACATGCTTAGGGGAATATGCCCATGTGAATGGATATTCCTTTCTACTTTTTGACTTTACTTGACTTTTAGTCTAATAACTTGAGTTACTACGGTAATTAATAACTTTGGTACGTAACTATTTCACAAGTATATAAACAAGGGGTGAGGAGGTACTCATCATCCTTTCATTTGCAACTATCTCTCTCTCATTGAGTTCTCTAGTGAGCAATGTCTTGAGTCTTGGAGTGTTAGCCTTGGAGGAGTATGATGGAGTTCGGGTTCCTTGCCTTCTTAGTCCATGGTGCGCTACCATAATAGCCATCAGAGGTTCATCCTCAGTGAGAGACAGGCCGGCTCACATTTTTGGTTCCGTTGTCGGGACCTCTCTAGAAGGCAAGATAATGTTCCGCGTTCAATTCTGTATTAGGCAGAAGGAGGCTATAAGAGCTCACTTGGAGAGAACATTAGGAGAGGAGAGTGTTGAACTTATGTTAGAGAACCAAGATCCATTTGTATACCCTTTAGTTCATTATGATGTCTTTGAGGTGATTTTGTATATCTTGTACATATGAGATGAATTGGAGAGATTGTGTGAGGTGGATTGCAGATTTTGGGGATTAAGGTGATTTTGGGTAAAATCTCAAGTTTGAGATCTGGACTTAAAATTTTTACACATGATAGTTTGGGTTATCTTTCAGTTAACACACTTGAAATTATTGTGAGAGCTACTATGTGCACTGGGCTAGAATTTTTGAAAGTTGATAGGGTAAAGTGCTCTCGCAACTACATGCTCTCTGGAAAATTGTACAGAGTCTGCCATTTCTTCAATTTTCATTGAATTCTCCTGAAAATTTCCAAGAAAATTCAATGCATTGTATCCTACTTGCTGCCACAAAAATGAGACAGAGATCATTCTTGCGCAGGGAGTTATGAGCTTTTGAAGTGAGGGGGTGGTTTTCAGACCAAATCTGAAATATGTGTGCTGAATAGAAAGGTGTCTAGGCCAAATGGCTTGATGAAAAGATCTGAAATTTTGCAGGGAGGGACACCCTAAAGTTGTGATCAAGTGAGAAAAATTTCAAAGGACTATGACATATTGGTTGGGAGATTTGAGTGACATTGTGAGGAAGGGTAAATTCTGCAGAGTGGATATCTCATGCATGAGGAGTTTGAGATCAACAAAAAGCATGTTTGAGTGTTTAGATTCATCTTGGGAACATGGAGGGTCATCAAGAGTGGAAATTGAGATTATGCAAGGTTCTCCAAAGGTTTGAGGTGATTGTAGGGGTGGATTTGAGGAAAAGAGAGTTTACAATAGAATTTGAAGAGAGTGTTGAGAGGATCCAAAAACCTATACCACTTGGAGGAAAGAGTGAGTCTAAGTGCTTTCTGTGTGTAGAGAAAGGACATAAGGCAAGTTCATGTCCATTGACCTTTGACAGCAAGAGATTGAGAGAAAGGAGAGGCTTACTTGACTTGGGTTTGCATGTTGGACCTTCTTCACCAAGATTGGGAGGGAGAAGATCTAAGACCAAGGAGTTGTGTGAGGTTTGTGGAGTGGAAGGACTTCCAAAAGGACATGAGTGTAGTGGAATAAAAGCACTTTTGGAGACTTTGGTGAAGGATCTTGGAGAGAGTCTTAGTACAGCTACAGAAATACTACCACCTTCATCAGCTAGCTCTCAAGATTAGTGATGGAGATAATCTTTCAACTTATGGATAAACTATCCATGAGGGTTCGATTAATATGCACTCTAGGATTTGATGTTGCTATAGAAATCTTGGAGCAACCTGAACCTTTTGTGTTCCCTAGAGTGGATTATTCTCAGATGGTGTTAGTCATGTATATATTCTATTAGTAATAGAGTAAGAGAAAAAAAATTGAGAGAAAGAAAGATAGTGAGAGGTTAAGATGGGGAAACTTCCGGTTTTCTTTGGCAAGGATGGAGAAGATGTGGAGGCCTTTGTGAGAGACTTTGAGAGAGCTTGCATATGAAACAATGAGAGGAGGAAGAATGAGTGGGCCTCATTATACCAGATTTCTTTGAGGATGCAGCACTTACATGGTATGAGTCAGAATACCAAAAGAGAGAGAGGAGAGATGGGGAAGAGGAGTCTTGGGAGACTTTGACTTCAGCACTCATTGAGAACTTTCTTCCTGATGAGAGTTATGAGAGATTGATGAGTGAGGTTACATTTCTCAAGTAAGGAGAAGGAGAGAAAGTGAGAATCTATGTGGAAAGAGTGGAAAAGTTAGAGTCCAAATTTCACATAGTGTTGAGGAAGGGTGGGGATGATGTGGAGACTACAATGATTGGCATAGGGGCCATGCTCACCAAGAATTTTGTGGGAGGGTTGAGACCAAAAATTAGAAGCAAGGTGAGATATGAGAAACCTTCTTCCAAGGTTGAAGCTATCAAGATCACAATTTGTATGGAGGAGAGTTTGGAAGGAGATGAGAGTGATTTGGTGGTGAAGGAGGTTGTGCATCCTCCTCAAGGCTACAAGTATGGTGGAACTTCTGATACTTTGGTGGCAAGGGTTGCACCACAAGTAGTGGTTGCTCCAATTATTGCACCTCCACCAAAAGATCCACTTCAAACCATCATAGAACAACTTGCGGATCTCAAGATCAATGTGGTGCAACTATGGGAGAAGAAAGAGGTAGATCAGAATGTAGGGAGAGGGCCTATAAGTTATGGAAACTATCCATATAGAGGAGGCCAACCAGCCAACAATTTCAATGATAGAAATTGTTTTGGTTGTGGAGGAAGAGGCCATATCCAAAGGAATTGCCCAAATTCCACTTACCATGGAGGAAGGGGTTATGAGGGAGCCAATAGAGGGAAAGAGGGAGGTAGTGAAACCCAAATGGCTCCTAATCCCAATAAAGGTAAGGAGATAGCATCCATAGATGTGGTTGAGAGCAAGTATGAGAAGGGAGAGTGCTCAAACTCCAAGGGTCTTAATTTAGAGCTTTTGGCACAAGAGAAGAAGAGAGCTCGTTTTGCACATGATGTTCACTCTTCTCAAGGATTCACTCCAAGAAAGGATACTCCTATGTCTACTAGGAGCACTCGCACCTCAACACCATCAACAACAAAGACTCCAAGGAAGAAGTTGGGGATGGAGGATTTCTTGATTTCAAAGCAACAATTGAACTACAATGTGTTAGAGGATGTTGGTAGTCAGAAGGCTAACATCACAGTGGGCCAATTGATTGCTTTGAACCCTACCTTGAGAAAGGAGCTTAGAGGTGGTTTGAGTTCTACAAGGAGCAAGAAGAAGAAGAAAGCAAAAGCTCCAGTATCAATGGGGGTGGTGGATGCCAAGCCAGCACCATGGGAGGCTTGTGAATATACCTCCAAGATTGATGTGAGAGTGAATGGTCACAACATCAAGGATGCATTGGTTCATGGAGGATCAGCAGTAAATGCCATGTCAGAAAGGTTGATGAAGAAGTTGGGTATGATACCCTCAAGACTTTCAACATTTGTGGTGAGCATGGCAACCAAGCAACAAGTTTGACCAGTAGGGGTGATGGATAAAGTGGTAGTTTCAATTATGGGAGTTCAAAATCTCATGACTTTCCAAGTCTTGAAGGATTCAAGCTATGACTTACTTCTTGGGAGGCCATGGTTGAGAGCAGCACGCACAACTGATCGATGGCACAAAGGGTACTTGAGGATTGGGCCATCAAACCATAGAGTCACAGTTCCTATGACTAACACCACCAACACTTCACATTCAGATACACCATCTTCTGATTATTGGGAATCAGATTCTGAAGAAGGAGCTTCATGTGTGGACACAAGCATGGAAGAGTAGACTTCCACGGAGGAGGATGAATCTTAATCTGATTCAGATGTGTATCCTTTGTGTGCTATGGATTTTGCACCTAAGCTAGAGGTTTTGAAGGACCCAGAAAAATCACCATTGACACTTGAGGAGGTAGAGAGAAGGTTATCTACCCTCAAGTATGGCCCAAATATTACCAAGGAGGAGAAGGTGAGATTTGAGGAGATTTTCCGCAAGTTCATCCATGTGTTTGCTTTTAGTTACCAGGATTTGAAGGAAGTCACCTTGGAGGAGCACAAGATAGAGGTGGAGTCACATGCAAGACCAATCCGCCAAAAACAACGTCACATTAGCCCACCAATATCTTTGGTTGTGAAGGAGGGGATTGATAAGCTCAAGGAGGCTAGATTTATCTTTGAGGTAGAGAATTCAGAATGGGTGTCTCCAATTGTCATTGTGAAGAAAAATAATGGCAAGCTTTGGGTATGTGTGGATTATAAGAAGCTCAATGTTGTTACCAAGAAGGACTATTACCCATTGCCATTCATTGATGAGATCTTGGAGGAGGTTGCAGGTCATGAGAGGTACAATTTTGGAGATGGTTATAGTGGATATAACCAAATCAAGATTGCACCAGAGCATCAACAACTCACCACATTCACCACACCTTGGGGAACTTACGCTTTCAAGGTCATGCCTTGTGGGCTTTGCAATGCTCCAGCCACATTCCAACGGTTCATGAACAAGGTATTTGAACCTTTCATTGGGAAATTTGTGAGAGACTTCATTGATGACTTTTGTGTCTATGGAAGCAAGGAAGAGCACTTTGAGCACCTAATCAAAGTCTTGCAACGCTTGGATGAGGCAAATGCATCACTCAACCCAGAGAAGTGTATTTTTGGATGTGAAGAAGGTCTACTTTTGGGGCACATCATCTCCAAGGATGGAAGAGCAGTTGATCTTGAGAAGGTGAGGAAAATCTCAGACCTTCCAGTCCCTTCAAGCTTGACAAAGTTACGCCAATTCTTGGGGATGGTTGGATACTATAGGAGGTTCATCTTCTCATTTTCCAACAAGGCTTATGCATTGACCATCTACATGAAGAAGGGTGTAGATTACATGGTGATTTTATAGGACAAGGAGGCTCTCAAAGCTTTTGAGGAGCTCAAGCAATCCCTTGTTGTAGCTCCAATTCTTGCTAAACCTGATTGGAGTAAGCCTTTCATCCTCTACACTGATGCTTCTAATGTAGCTATAGGATGCACTCTTAGTCAATTAGACCAAGATGGGCATGATCATCCAATAGCTTATGCTAGTAGGCAGATGGTTTCAGCAGAGAAGAACTACTTTGTCACGGAGAGAGAAGGGTTGGTAGTGATCTTTGGTCTCAAGAAGTTTAGACACTACTTGATTGGAGGGAAAGCCACCATTGTCACGGATCACAAGGCTTTGAAGTACATCTTCAACAAGCCTAATGTTGAAGGGAGACTAGCAAGGTGGATGATACTCTTGTCTGAGTATGACTACACCATTGAGGATAGGTCAGGAAAGAAACATGCAAATGCTGATTTGTTATCTGGAGCCTATGATCATGATGGAGATGAGCCAATGGATGATTCCTTCCCGGATGAGGAGCTCATGAGAATCTCAGTCACTCAAGAGGTTCCAATGGAGTACAAGGAGATTGTGGATTTTGTGACAAGAGGTAACTATCCAAAAGGGATGCATGCTAGGGAGAGGAAGGCCCTTGCAGCAAGATCTAGACCTTACACAATGGTGGAGGATATTCTTTTTCACCAAGGAGCAGATGGTCTACTTCGAAGAGCAGTGGGTAAGGAGGAGTCTATCCTACTCATAAAGGAGTTTCATGAAGGTTTAGTATGTGGAGGACACTTTGCAAGAAAGGTGATTGCTTTCAAGATTCTAGATGTAGATTACCATTGGAGAGGGATTTTCAAGGATTGTCTTGATTATTGCAAAACTTGTCATGTTTTTCAAGCTTTTGCTAGAAAGTCTACATCCACTCCACCACTTAGATCAATTCCATTGCTAGGACCTTTTGAGAAGTAGGGAATTGATTTTGTAGGTCCTCTCAATAGAACCCCAAGGAACAATCAGTACATTGTGGTAGTTATTGATTACCTTACCAAGTGGGTTGAGGCTAGACCATTGAGGGACAAGAATGAAGATGAAGTGGGTAGATTTCTTTATGAATGCATTATCACTAGGTTTGGATGCCCTTTGGAGTTGGTTTCTAATAGAGGAGGAGAGTTTACAGGAAGCATTACTACAGCCATGCTACAACATTTCTCTATCACACATAGAGTAACTACATCCTATAAGCCAAATTCCAATGGCTTGGCAGAGAGAACCAATCAGACCTTGTGCATCATGTTGGCTAAAGATGCAGAAATGGAGGGGGCTAAACATCATTGGGACAAGAGGATTCATGCAGTTTTGTGGGAGTACAGGATAATCATGAAGACTTCCACCGGATATTCTCCATTTCAATTGGTGTATGGTATTGAGTCTACCTTACCTATTCACTTTGATCTTCCTACCTTCCAAAGCATTCATAGGAGATTGAAGAAAGCACAAGGAGGTGATGCAGAGAAGTCAAGGAAGGATCAACTCATGGAGTTAGAAGAGGCAAGAGCAGTTGCTATGGTTCGAGAGGAGCAAGCCCAAAGGAAATAAAAGGAGAGCTATGACAAGAGGCAAGGCAAGAAGAAGGTGGAGACTTTCAAAGAAGGTGATTGGGTAATGTTGTTTGATTCCATTTGATTCAAGAGAGTGCAAAAGAAGTTTTTGCCTAAGTACTTTGGACCTTTCATAGTAGAGAAGGTGTGGGGCAATTACACCTATGATCTCAAGGAGTTGGGAGGAAGTCACTTTGATAGGATTAACCATGATAAGTTGAAGATGTACCATAGAAGGTAGACAGACCTTCACTTTGAGGACAAAGTGAAAACTTAGTCCGGGGGTAAATGTAGCACTCATTTGTGCATTTGTATGGTATTGTGATATTTAGCTTGGTATTACAAGTACTTAAGAGATATTATTTAGAGATAAAGGATGGTTCTATATTAGTCATGGTTAGCTAAAGTTAGTCATAGCTAAGATAAAGGGGACCTTACTTTAGAGGAAGTAGAAAAGATGAGCACCACTATTTTGGATTTTAGTGTGTTGACTTGGTATTATTCCTAGGTGTTTGGCTTTGAGGAAAGAGTTGAGAACTCTTGGGCCCAAAAGCCTTTTTGTTTTGGATTCTTCTTTAGTCCAAGGATAGCACATGTGAAGGAATCCTTGACTTAGTGGTTGGGTCAAGATAAGACCACATGCTTAGGTGAATATGCCCATGTGAATGGATATTCCTTTCTACTTTTTGATTTTACTTGACTTTTAGTCTAATAACTTGAGTTACTATGGTAATTAATAACTTTGGTACGTAACTATTTCACAAGTATATAAACAAGGGGTGAGGAGGTACTCATCATCCTTTCATTTGCAACTATCTCTCTCTCATTGAGTTCTATAGTGAGCAATGTCTTGAGTCTTGGAGTGTTAGCCTTGGAGGAGTATGATAGAGTTTGGGTTCCTTGCCTTCTTAGTCCATGGTGCGCTACCATAATAGCCATCAGAGGTTCATCCTGAGTGAGAGATAGGCTGGCTCACAGACCAAGCTTACACAAGAGTGGTGTTGGGAAGTTGAGCATGAGAGAGCTTTTGTAGAGCTCAAGGAGACATTGACATCTGCTCCTTTTTTTAGGAGATTGATTAGAGGACAACCATTTCAAGTTCATACCAATTGAAATATGTTGGGGCTCGGAGCAGTGCTCACCTAGCATGATGATGAGGGGAAGGAGTTTATGGTGGCCTACGCTAGTCGGTCCAACAATTCAATGGAGGCAAAGTATACTTCATATGAAGGAGAGTGCTTGGTAACATTTTGAGCAGTAGCACATTTTTGTTGTTACCTATTTGGTAACCCCTTCACTCTCATCACTTATCATTGGCCACTAAAGTGGTTGATGGAGTCCGACAAGCTTTTAGGAAAGCTTGCATGATGGGCTCTGATTTTACAAGAGTTTGATTTCATGGTTGTTCATAGACTTGGAATAATGAACCGTGATGCAGATGGGTTGAGTAGAAACCCATGTCCCAATAAGGAGGATCAGACCAGCGCATGTCTGCACGGTGAGACAGATGAGGAGATGGTTCCAGGTTGGCATGCATCTTCCTTTCTCTATATATTTTCTAAGGCTTTGGTGGTACCTCTATCAACATACAGGAGGAGTTATTGAGATCATGGATCCAAGAGTGGAGATAATGGTACAGTTTAGTGAGACATTAATGATGATGTCTTAGTGGTGGAATATCTTTGTATGGGTGTTGTGGGTGGCACAGTTGGGGCCAAGGAGAGAGATTGTGTCCTTTAGCAAGCCAGGTGGTTCAGATTGGAGGGCAAACACCTTCTTTGGGTATGGGAGGATGGTAGAGTGAAAGTAGTACCATTTCCATCTCAAAGACTACAATTGGTCCGTCATGCTCATGAGGAGCTAGGACATTTTGGAGTAAAGCGTACATATAGCTTACTCCAAAGTTATTATTGGTGGCACGGTATGCATACTGATGTACAATAGTTTTTGGCCATATGTGTGGTTTATGACCAAGTTAGAGCATCATTCAATGCTCCTACGCTACAGTTATAGCCATTACCTATCATGGGATTGGGTTCCTATTTGAGTTTGGACTTTGCAATATCAACGATCAATGATAATCAACGATAAAGGTCAGTTATCATTGATTGTGAGACATCATCGGTATGTTTTGGTGATGGTGGAGCACTTTTCCAAGTGGATTGAGTTGGTAGCACTTCTTGATAAGTCTAGTGAAGGGACGGCTTATTCATTCCTAGATCGGGTTCTTAGTCATTTTGGTGCACCAGTTGAGGTTTTGACTGATCAAGGTACAGAGTTCTTGGGGGAGTTTCAAGTCTTGTGTAACAAGGTTTTGATTCATCATCATACTACCTCCCAAGATCATCCAAAGGCAAATGGCTTAGCAAAGAGAGTGGTTTAGATGGTGAAGAGAGGATTGCAAAAGTATGGTTTACAGAGAGGCCACTTGGGAGATTGGGATCTCTAGTTACCTTGGTTGGCCATGGGCTATCGGTTCAGCCGGAAAGCCTCCTTAACATCCTTCTCTCCTTACTTCCTACTCTATGGACAAGATCCAGACTTACTTGTAGTCATTCATTGAGATGTTATTGTAGTTTTGGACTTGGATGATCCAAATGTATGGATGAGCACATGTTCTCAACGGATAACGATCTTTTGAAGAGTGATGTTTATGGCCTTTGAGAACTTGGCAATTGCTTAGCATAGAGATACCTTACGCTATGCTACTATTGGAGGAGGAGGTTAATAGACCCTCAATCTATCAATTTCATCCAAGGCACTATGTATATCTACAACGGACAACACCAACGACACTTGATGTTTCTACAAGCCGTACTATCTTGAGAGTGCACAAGGTTTTGTCATTTGGAGTCCTTGTGTTGGAAGGACTTGATTGAGTTGTTTGGAAGGATCATGTGCGCAATTGTGCACCATGCCATCTCCTAAACATTGATGGTACTATGGACCCAAGCTTGGTACTTGTATGTGTAGGCTTGAGGTGTATGTTATGTGGCTCTTCTGGTGGAGTTGCTACTATGTTAGTGTGTGATAGTTGTTTGAGAGGATGGCATATGGCATGTATGACTCCTTCCCTCATGGTGGTTCCTCAAGGACAATGGTTATGTCCTAGATGTACTTGACCTATAGCTAGTACATCCTTTATATGGTATAGATTGCGGACACACGACTAACGATGGGGCTCAATAGCACTTGGCCTCCTGATCTTTGCCTATCATAAGGTATACCATATACTTGGAGTAGATGGTTATCTAGAGTTCGAGGGACCTAATTGCTAGCTATGGGGCAATTGTGGCACTTTAGAGTCTATGTATGACTTATGTGTGAGTTATGTGTCTATAATGTATGATGTTGATAGTGATGTATGTTGTGAATTTATATATATATATATATATATATATATATATATATATATATATATATATATATGCACGACACCTGTCACACTATTTGTAGTGTCGCATCTAGATTGCTCAGACACTAGAGTTGTAGTGATAGTAGTTAGAGGTATTTTAGCAATCACCCATAGACTACTTTCCAAGGATCAAATTTTGTGTTTGGGGTATTGACTTCATGGTAGGGCCCACCTGGATTCTCTTAGCTAGAGTGTGTGTGGCTTGACTGTAAATAGTGCCCAATTGTTGATAGTTTATTGAGTGACAGATCAAGTACTGATCTGAGTTGAGTTGAGTTGATTTGAGTAGTGTAAACAAACTGATTATTATGGCACTTTAGAGTCTATGTATGACTTATGTGTGAGTTATATGTCTATAGTGTATGATGTTGACAGCAATGTATGTTGTGTAGCACTATATATACGCCCGACAATCAAGAAGATTCAACTTAGTTTGCAAAGAGTTGCAACTGTAGGACCAAACTGCAACTGTAGTTGGTAATGCCAGTGCTTTTGATCATGGGTCCAAAGATGGATGGACTGGGCATGTTCACATATCCACTACTAGCATGAGGATAAGAAAAAAGTGAGAAAGGATGACTGCATAGAAAAAACAAAGGATGGGAAGACCCCATCAAGCCGTACAAGGGAGAGACAAAAAGGTAAAATGGAGCTTAGCTCCAATAGAGTCTCTATGAAAAATCTGCCCTACTACACCTAAGATATCCAAGCTATGCAAGTCATACGGTCTACAAACAACTAGAGCATCCAAAGAAGCATCACCTAGTGTGATTGCTCTCATAAGGGTTGCACTAGCCACTGACCTCTGTAGAGCAATGGACACACATGTCTAAAATATGCTACAAAGTATGAGAGTGAGAGTGGTACCCCATGGCGCCTAACATGATAAGCTCTCGTGCACTCCCTAACAAATGTGTCAAACACCGTGTCCATCACTTCATATAACTCCAAGGCTAGAGGAACAAAGAGGTGACTTCGCTGCATGCCACTATACTTGGAGACCTTGCGACATGTTGCTGCACTCGCCGCCCATCCAAGGGGATGGGTAATCACTCCTTCCAAAATTGTATCCTACTTAGGGTCCATAACCACGACATCCGCTACTTCACCTGATCATCTCGGACCAAGTATAAGTCTGCCTTGAAACATGTTGTTTGCAAAGCATACCAACTCCAAGCCAAGTATCCACTCTCTTGTGCCGTAGCAAACACTATGTCCCTAATAGCATCATGGGTAGCTATCATGTATCCTCCAAAAGGACATTGTGTCATATGGACCGCTGTTGCATCTAAGGTAGAACCATACTCACGAGTGAGTAATGAAGATGTACATGGGTGGACCAAACCCAGGCAAAACCTCATTGTTGTAGAGAAAATAGCTAGTGCAAGTTGGAATGCCCTAATGCACGATCGAGCTAGAATCCAAGAGCTTGCACCCTTGCTCGAGCAAGAGCGAAGACGTGCTCTAGTAGCCTGAGGACAAGTCAACTAAGAGAGTGTATGCTCACAATGTTGCTCCATCAAGTCTTCCTTGTAAAGAAGACTATAAACTTTCCCTGGAAGACTATAAACCTCTAGTCCAATCTTGATGATAATGAAACAAAAGATGGAAAGTACTAATGTGCCCGAGGGGATAAACGAGGAACAAGGAACAAGGAACGGCATTTTCTTCTCTTCAATGGCCTGGCGGGTTAAGGGAATGAATGACTGAATGCATCCATTTCTCATTAGAGAAAAGTCAACAGGCGAGCGGTGTACGAAGACATTCGCTCCTTCTGGACTTTCTCCTCTATCTTCCATGGAGAGTTGCTATCGCTGCCCATGAACCAGATTAATGACTGGAATTAGCGCTTCATTAGCCTTCTTGTAAGATTTTCAGGCTCTCAATTCGAGTAGTTACAGCAGTGTCTTACAGACAATTTCCAAGTCACCGAGTCTGGATTCGGTGGGAACACACTCTATTCTGATTTCATCCTCTCAATCTGGGCAATTGAGGAGTACAGCCAACAAAAACCATTCTATTTTGTATCAATAGGGCTACATTATGCAACTGATGGCTGGAATACGCAGTGACGAATATTGATGTTGTTCGAAAGCAACTGTACTTACGTCTACAGCCCACTCTCAATAAGTGCAATGCCTTCCCGGCATTGCACTTATCCAAATACTTTCAATAGTGCAACTATTTGGAAACTTGCAATTATCCGGAGTTAGGGTTTGGATAAGTACAATTTTTAGTTAAGATTGCCCTTCTCAATTTTTGGTTAAGATTGCCCTTCTCGAGAGTAGGAATATTTTAGTATTACACTGAAACTATTTTTTAATCGCAATTTGCAACTTTTTTAAGTGGAATTTTTTTGAAATAATTGCTCTCACCAAGTTATATTTAGTGGGAATGTTCTGAGAGTCCATTGTACTTATTACCATTGTGTTTCTTTTCCTTCTAGCCAAACTCATTGCACTTCATTTCTATATTCCTATATTTCTCTTTAGTGCGGTAGTGATACTGTACTCAATTTGAGGCCTTAAGCGATTACAGTGAAATTCCTGCAGAGCTTACTAGGAGAGGAGTAGAATGCTTCAGACAGGCAGGATATACTCAGATACTGTGGGTGGTCCCAGAAGACTTCTTTATTACAGAATAGGAAACGTGTGGCAATCCGCTTTCTAGCTTTCGATATAAAAAAGAAGCAGAACTGCCACAAATCCATAAGGAACAAAATTGCGCAGTCTCAACGTGGAAGAAGGGAGTCGAGATTAGCAATTGAGTACATCCACACTGCAAGTGTGGCAGAGCAATGCTGTAGTTGTTCTGGGTCTAGCTTGTCTATAGTATCTGCCTCCGTATGATGGTACCTGCGCAGCGTAATTCAACAGGAAGCAGGTTATGAGCACTCCTTTCAAGGGTGGCTTACAGACACTTTTGTTCTCTTGGTTATTTCACTTCGCTACTTGACTTCAAAAAATGATGCTGCACCAAAGCACGAGTAAACATGAAAGCAGGTGAGCACAAAACTGATGCTCAAAGCATTTACACAGTAAGAGATTGGGGCAAACTGACCAAAAGTATGCACTTCTCAGAAAGTCAACGTCCTCTGTTCCTACTCCGGAGGTACCATCACCAAACCCTCGACATGGATTGTTGGCGTGATTTCCAACCCTGGGATCCAATACTTGTAGACTTCCTGCAGGTACTCCTTGCTCGGCCTGCAGGTAAAGAATGTAAATGTTGCATCTGAAACTAAACAAGGAATAAGTTTCGAGCGATACGCCAAGGAAATAAGCGCTTGATCCCAATGTCTTCCAAATCATGGGAACAACCTATGAAACAATACTAGCATAAATCTAAGTCAGTGCGTGACCACAACCTACATAATATAGCAGAATACTAAATGTCTGTAAATAAACTAACTGTAGACGGCAGAGAGGGAAGAAGGTACCAGATAGAATACGTCTTCTCCAACTTCCGTGCCGGTGATATTGCCAGATCCAATACCAGCGAGCACTTGTTGACCAAGCTAAGAAAGAGACATAACAATTTTAGCTTAAACTTCATAAGAAGGTGACATAAGATAGGGGTGTGGGCTGCCTGTTCATACATATGAGTACGATATAATATCGAGTTGTCATTTTCAAGTTATTCACATCAACAGGTAGGGTATAAGGAACATATATTCAGCATTAAACTTAGCCGTATATTGGGAACATACCTCTATAAGGATGGACTTGGCCTCTTTGGAGCCAGAGAAAGAAAGGCCCACAGGAGTGAAAGTGCCCACATCTGATTCAATTGCAATGCTTGTTCTGGAAATTTTCAATCAGTACATCGACTATTGGTATACGAGAACAGAAGCCGTTCCCAGAACAGAACAGAAGCGTTCTGGGAACGGGTTATCCAGAACTCATGAAGTGTAAATGATCGGTAAGCAAGATGTACTTGATTCACAATGCTAGAATAGTGAGAAATCCACAATGTAGAATGCATCGAATGTAACTTGAAGCAAACGCATAATTGAAACAAATTGCAATAACATATGGCTAACAGACTAGTAAACCACCATGAAATCGAGAACTCTATGCAAACGGCTGCGAGAAATAGGTAACACTATGTAAAAGACTGCCAGTAAGCAGTGCGTGTACAATAAAAATAAAAAACGTGGGCTGTAGTCTGGTAGGAACACGGTATACACCAGAGGTCCTATGAATCAGGCAAAGAGCGAAGGATAAATAATAAGGAGGGAATTAGCTGGGGAATGGAGGAGTGGAACAATGTAAGAGCTATAGGATGGTGTGGCTGCAGAAACCTGTCGAAGTGTAACAGGGTAACGAGAGCGAAGCGAAAAAGGACAGGATATAAAGTATATCGCAACAAGCGCTATGGACGCTTGAGTCCTGAGACGCTAAACAGCAAAGGGTACATCGACATATTATACATCGATGCCCGTTGCTTGCCTGCTTAGACATATATGGAGAAAAAACTGATGCATAGAAACACCATTGACCATGCTTGCTGCTTGTGAGCGTAGAAACTTTTACTGAAATAAAACTGGTCCATTATTGACTCCAAACCTATAAAAGGCTATGTCATGACAAAGAATTCGAGTTCTCTCTTTAGATTAGCCCTCATCAAAAAGTTCTCATTGTTTTGAACACCGCAACAGGGGGAAGTGATTGGCACATTATGTATGAATTTAAAGCATCAAAGCCCAAGACTTGTATAGGCACACTACAGAGAAAGAATAGGACGCAATCAGAAGGCAGGTAGCGGAGAAGGAAAAAAACCCACTTGTTGGATTCACTTTGATGGACTTTGGCGTACTGAATGGCTCCTTTCGATCCATTTTCTTCATTTACAAATAAGACAGCTCGTAGAGTGCGTCTGGGTTTCAAGCCCAGCTTGCTTATAAGACGTATTACCTGCATAGGAAGGACCTCTAAGTTGATGAACACTATCCTTGTAAAAGCTTGTAAGTAATTGAGGACGGAGTCACTGAACAGAAGAAGGAAATACCTCCCAGCAGACAAAGGCTCCACCCCCATCGTCCATGGCGCCATCAGCAATATCCCAACTGTCCATGTGGCCACCGAAAACAACAAGTTCGTCTGGCTTTTCACTTCCTTCGATCTCGATAATCAAATTCCTGTCTCAGGTAGTACGATGTCAATCTTTGTACAGTTTCAGCAGACGCTTGTCTCTCACTAAAGTAAGCACTTCAACCATAATAGAAATCTTTTAGATTCCTTTACTCTTACCCTCTTTACTCTTCTTTTAAGCAATTTACAATCTTGATTTGATAAGGTATATCTATTCATCAGCAAAACCAGACCCTAAGAGTCAACTAACATTTAAAGCCCAGTCATTCATTAAATCCTATGGCCAGAAAAGTTGGGAACCAGTTATAGTCATTATGGTGGTCACTTAAATCTTAGCAATGCTGGAACTCTCGGCTAAGTTTCTTGAGTGACTCACCTAGAGGGCCGATCAGGCAAAGTATGAGCCTGCATTCACGTTTCAATTTCATCACATGTGCTAACTTGCAGAGAAGTTTGTCTTAGTTCCACAAATATTCCATTGAACCATCATGTATTCCATTGCCACATCGCAAGATGTTTTGGATTTACTTCTGGTCGCAAAAGTAAAGGATAAAACCGTCATAGGATATACAACCACAGTAACATACAAATAACAATAACAGTGCCACCATTCATTTCCTGGTTTTTAGTAGCTATAGATTGACTGAATAAACAAGACAAATAATTGATTGTTACAGTCAAACAACCGAAACTAAATAAGATGCTCTAAGCGTTGTGCTTTACAAATGAAAAAGTTGAATCGATACCTCCATGTAAAGTTCAATAACAACGTCCTGCTTTCGGTCTTGCATTCTTTGGAACATTTTGGCATCTTCTAGAGTTATCGCGGCCGCAGGAATACCTGCTTCGTTCATCACTCCAGTATGGACTGTCTGTTATCAGCATCACACATTCAAGTCAAGACCAACGTACACATAACCTGTACTTCTATAACATATAATGTAGAACATAAAACTGACCACTGAGAATATTTTAAAGATATAAAGCCGGTATACAAAACCGACCGCAATGTAGACACTGCATAACCTTGTTGGATTCAGGACAAAGCACCTGCAAACCATATGGAGAGATTGAGCGGACAAGGACTGCCACAGCTCCAAATTTTTCAGCGCTTAAAGCAGCATTTGCGCGATAAGCAACCGTGGTACCGTAGTCCTCAAATTCAACATTGAAGACTACAATCCTCCCTGCAGTATTTGTACAGAAGATGTAGATCAGTGACACTAGATGAACAAAAACAAGATTCTTCAAATTGCCAAGAAATATTTAAATAGAATCATCTCAATCTAAACATGATCGCAGTTACAAATGATCCAAAGGTTAGTATATCCAAATAATTGAGTAAAGGTGTCCAAAAGCCTTTCACTCACCTTTAGCTTGGTGATTATAATTCTGCAGTTCATCAAATGACTTGACAACAAGTGCTTTCGCTACCAGTGGCTTTCCATCAGGGGTACTGATGCTACTACCCAATCCAGCTATTCTGATGTTCTTCGTCCGTGGAGACAGTAGCGTAGCGTACTCACGTCCCCGTACCCAACTTGGAATCTTCACTGGTTCTTCATAAACTTTAAGTCCATCTTTTTCTACTTGTTTCTGCACTAACAAAAAACATTTCAACTTTATACTCGCATTGCTGAAGCTCACATGTAGCGCACAAATTCAGGAATGGAAACTTTCTTACAATTTACCCGAAAGAGAACAGAGGTAGAGACGACAAACCTTTGTCCAATCTAAAGCACTCTCAAGCGCACTTGAACCACTGAGCCGTGGTCCAAAAGTGTCTGTCATGTAGGCCAATCTCTCGTACACCAAACTGTTCCGAGGAGTTACTTCCCACCGGTAAAAAACAAATCAGTCGCTTCACAATGGACATACAATTTCCGAAATACATGGTACTCGATCGGTCTATATTAAGGCTCAGAACTGTACCATTGATACTTTTAAGAGACCATCAAGACTCTTCAAATTTCTTCAGACGTTACCAAATCAGGCACAATATTGTCCAGCACTTCAATCCCAGATACGAAATGAGCAGAGGAGAAACAGTTTTGCAAGGAATGTGATGATGTAGAGTACTAGGAGTCTCCAATCCAGTAGAATGGAACCTGAGGTCGACAATCACAGTCGTGTGGGCGTTCATGTGACGATTATGTGCTCTGTGGAACACGTTCATATTTTGACCGAGGAAACTGGCAATATACGTAAAAAACTCTGAGATGCTGTCGTGATGAAAACCTAGACCTTCGTTTTCTGGACTAATTTCCTAGTTTCTCCGGCATAATTATCCCCTGCTTCCCGCCACATTATACACAATTGCGGATGTTACCGGACCTGGTGGAGAACGCCTCCGCGATGATCAAGTCCGCATCCGATTTTGCTCCCAGAACACTCCAATTCTCCGCAGTGGGCAATGCCAAAACTGACTTGCCCTCATTTGCGGCCCCAATCACAAGCACCACTAAGCAGGCGAAGGTACCCATCTTCACCAAACCATCAGCCGGACGAGGCACACTGAGAGTACTCATAGTTGTGACTCGTTGGCTTCAGCTCTCCAAAATCTCGCCACTGAATAATGGACAAATGAGCAATTTGTCCATTATTCCCCCCTCCCAGGTAGGACGAGCATAACGTGCTTCAGCTTGTGTCCTGTTCGCCTGAGTTGTTTCTTAATCAGGCAGCAGCACCCAGCTTTTTCTTCTGCTTCATTACCTTTCTGTCGGCACTCTCTGTCCCTTGCATGTGGGACGCACCAGGCAGACGCTCTAGATTCGATCCCGAGTGAAAAGAGTGCCGGAGTAGCCAACTACAGTAGATCATTCGTACAAACAGGTCAGTCACCGGTGTGCAATGTACAGAGCACTGGAGTGTAAACAGGCAGTCATAGCTCTGCAATTTAAAGCGGCGTCGAGCAATTTGTGCTCTTTTGCTTGCAAGTCGAGCACATTCCTGCGCCACGTACAATTTGGCCTTGACGTCAAAGGTGCCGATGAATCTGAACTGCAGAATTTCCCTGAAGCGTTCTGAATAAATGTCCCCAAAATTAAACATTAAGTTTGCTTACAGAAATCCACGTTGTCAACATCAGGATGTCATATTTACTTCAGACCCGGATTCTGGTTGATGAAAGTCATTGAAATGGGCAATAATGATACCGACATGCTGTCGTGTTTATCTTGTTTGGTGATGCATGTTTTCAGTACTTCTGTAAACTAGCAATTTACTTCGTTCTGATGTGGATTCCGAAGTGAGCAATAAATGTTGTCTAATTTGGACACTTGCTACATTCTAAGGTGTATTCCGAGATGTTGCGTGATGTTGTCAAGTTCCACGAAGTAATTCCAGAAAGAGATGTGTTTTCGATTCCAGAACTTCCAGAAAGAGATGTATAGGCTTCCAAAGCAGATGTCATGGACCGAGATACATGGTACCCAAACTATGAGGACCTTACTAATTTATAATTATGGACTGCTAGACTTCTCGACAGTAATGGTCGAGTCCTCAATAACTTTTAGTTACGGGCTCAAAGACTTCCCGAGGGTAATGGTTGAGTCCTGTTTTAGCACCGAAAATGGTTGTAGATGTGCTTGTGTGCTTTCCTCTAGTCGCTCGGCCACTGAGCTAGAGGAGATTTCTCAAATTGAAATGTAGGTGCTTAAATGACGGTAGGACCCCTTCGCTAAACTGGCACATTTGACTTGATCCAGGTTTCAGCATGACGTTACGGTGCGATGTACGCGACAATGGAACCAGGTGTTGCAAGGAGGATGGGGAAGGACAAACAAGCTCCAGTGGTAACTTGAAGGAGGCATCACGTTCCAACTCAGATGAACCCCAATTTTGAACAACATGCAATCGACTTTGTGCCCAACGAGCTGGAAGATGCTTTCCTATGAGAAGAATGCTTAGTTTCAATAAATGGTACATTTGCAAAGGCTACTACATTACTGTCCTACTCTGAGCTACCAGATGGCTCTCCTCCGCTGTATGCCCCACTCCCTCCTGAAGCTACTCCACTCAATGCAGATGCAGAATTGCCGACAACACGGGCTCTCTGTAGCTGTCGCAATCGGAATACGTCACGCGGCGGAGGTCGACTCTGTGATACAGGACTATCCTCTTCTTCTTCTGTTCCTGGAAAATAGAGACATATTGGGACGAGGTAAGATCTTTATCCAGTTGAAGACTGCAACTTCCTGTACCCACTTACAGGACGTTACATACAATATACGGCAGACAAAATTTCTTTCATCCCATCATCTCTCTCCCCCTTTCAGTCCGATAAACTACTCACTGTCAGGTTCTTTCCGCTTATGTTGCTGTTGACGCTGGTGCCGAGGTCCTGGTCCTCCAGCATGTCTGCCTTCACCACCAGACGTGGCCTGCTGACTACCGCTTCTGGTTGTCCCGTTTGAGCCAGGTTGTAGCTTGACACTGGTGGAAGAATCTGCTGGAGTGGCAACATTACCAGCATTGCCTGGACTAGACACACGCTGAGTTTGCTGGGGTTGTTGCGAAGCATTCTCGGACGCTGATGGTAATTCTGCCTGTAACAAGACCGAAATCACTACTTCTACATCTGGAATTGGCCCTGTAAAAATGATGATTCACTTCAACATCGTCAGAAACTGCTATTTCATAAAACTAAGAAATACGTTAAATCGTGCAACAATTAACCGGTCGAGATGGATATCACCCAGACGTATTGAGTGATGGAATAGAGAACTCGTTGTAATCAAATCATCCACATACACTGTATAAACCAGTGTCAAAGTTAACGTACGCTATCAAATAGATACAAAACTGTATCATATTAAGACGGACTTACCATTCACTACCGGTAGCCGGCTGAGGAAATTGCCCACTGCGGTGGGCAACGATTTGAGTACCTCCTCGCTTATCTTCGACCCCATTGCCACATCAGGAGGCCGACCTGGGGGTAAAGGAGGAGGTCCTGCTAGCCGTGGAGGTAGCCCACCAGGTGGAGGAGCAGGAGGACGCATCGGTAACCCTATTCCTGGCATTGGAACACTGTTCATCATTCCTCCTGCACAAAAAAGAATCTAACGTTTGTCAACTAAAAGAGAGGGGAGGGGGAAGAGAGAGATCATAAAAGAAATATTTATGGCCAATCTATGGGTCACTTCGATAATCAGGAACCAAACTGCAATGTTTTGATCAGTTCGCCCATGATATATTGTCCAAATATTCGACCGTACACCGTAAACAACCTGCTAGGCTTGTAAGTCTGACAAGTGCAGATTTGTAAGTTGAGTAAAAACCAAGGCCTGTTAAACTTACCAAAGCCTTGTCTAGGATCATACACGACCATGTGAGAAATATCTGGCCGGACAATATTTACAGATGCACTCATTGTTGTCGCTCCATCGCCGACAGTCGCAGTTGGTTGAGCTCTCTCTGAATCATTCGGTTCAGTAAACAGCCTTAATCGTGTTATTCACCTCAACAAGGTCACACGTTCGATTGAAACTCAAAAGCAATTTCAGCTTAGAAGATGATGTCAATCAGGAGAACTACAAAGTAGCTTCAAGAGGAAGCTCACTACGCCTTACCACTAGGTCCATAAATAATGCTATCCAAGAAAAGTACCCAATTTCCCGGTCAGCTAGAGTAGCAGTAACAAAAATAGGCAGTCATATAGCCAGAATTTACGACAAAGAATCAACGTCCAACCTGTTGAGATTCCAGTTGACATGTTAGGGCCTTGTAAAACAGAAGGCTTCTCTGATTTTATCGCAGGCCTCTGAGAGATGATCTGTCCAATACCGAATGCAAGGATAAATATTAGGACAGCTCATGTGAATCTCGATGAGAAAAGCTGGAACTCAATTTCCTTGATATACACTACATACATGTACCTACTAATATAGTGATCAAGTTTTCTAAATATTCGAGTTTCCACAAGGTCGACCTATGAAGAGAGGAATTGAGAGCCTCTAGAGCTTGCTCCCAAGATGATAAAACTCTTTTACTTGACATATCAACATTGATGCCCAATCTCGTATTACCTGACATCAGTGTAACATCAATCAACAGTCAATATACAATCCAAACAATACTGATAAAAATCTCCTGGCAAGCCAGAATTGTTTTGACACCTGCTGACGGGCCAGGTGATCAAGATCCGTGGATGAGCAAGGCCAAAGGTCAAGAAATCGATATCTTGCAATTAATTGCTGTAAAGAGCCTTCTAGTGCACTGGACCCATCTTCAGCATTTTGACTGAGTGCCTCTCGTCGTCTCTGCTCTACCTGTTTGATGACCACAAGAACGTACCATCAGCTAAGTGAAGAGAATTAACCTGCGTCACATCTGGCACATGCTTCTCTACACCTTGGAATTAGTAAAAGCCAGGATAGTGAGCATACCTTCAACATACTCTGGAGATCTCCATAAGCTTGTTCAAATGCCATGAAACGATTCCATACCTGTGAGGGGTACCAACGCATGAAGTCTTGATGCACAGGGAAATCAAAGGCTTAGCAAGGAGGTAAAGGACCAAGGCTGAGGACAAAAAAGAGATAGGATGGGGCCTCCCTCATTCGACAGGATGAGGGAGGCCCAGAAGAAAGAACTGGAGCCATTTAAACAATTCAAAGGTTTGATATCTACTTCAAACATAAGTGTGAGTTTTATAGCTCGATGCTCAGCGAGCCTAGGTGAGCTTGTAGGATGATGACTTCTGGTTGAACCATTACCTCAACTGACTCCTCAGGAGGAAGAACTTTCAGAGCACGTTCGAACAATACACGCACATTCCGGTCGTCGTTCATTCGGCACAGAAAATCTGCATACCTGTGAATAGGTCAACCCATTGGTCAGACTACAGCTGACCAATATGCTCAAGTATTTTCTATTTAGTATTTGGACGATACTAACAGACACTGGTAGCTTCTAGGTCTATGACTCCCATTAAGTGAAATGTCGGGCAAAAGTCATCAAGGGGCAAACTGAAAGTCTTGTTTTTAAAGTGCCTACTGCGCATATCCTCGAGAGAAGTTACTAAAATGAGTAGATATTGTATATCCTTGTTTCCATGCTGTTTGTCTCAAACTAGGCATCGAGTTTTGTGGACACTAGATGCCTACAACAACCCAACCGTCGGGAGACTAACGTTGTCAACCAATTTGACGAAGCACACAGGTCAGGAGTGTTGATACTTGATGTCTAAGAGAAACCAACGATCCAGAAAACAACGTAGTCAATCTTGTTGATAAGCAGCCAGCTCAGAAGTTGATGTCTCACTCTAAAACATATGCAGGCTCGTGACTGTATTTCTTCAGTCCCAATTCGAAGATATTCCGCGCCACCTGCGGGAGCACAGCAAAGCTTAAAAGTTTTACTAAGCTATTTTCGGTAGAACAGTTTTGATTTCATTAAATGAAAAGTTGGCAGAGAGATACACCAAAGAACAAATGAAGTTACTGACACAGTACTTGCAAGATGCATAAGCAAAACTAATCACCTTTGGATCCTTATCTACACAGAGTTCCATAGTAGCCGAAGCTACGTACACATGGTACGTGCAAGCTGGCGATTTTCGGGCTTCAAGGAAAATCTTTCGGGCTGCCTCTACACCTTCAGTTCTTCGCACAAACCGCATGTACTGCACGAATATAGGTATTTTATCAGGGTGTCTCACAGTAGTTCAGGATTTCATGTTTTGACAATTCCAGGGCGTAACTTATGTCTCATTCTCAAGATCTCCAAATTGAAACATAAGTCCATAATCTTCTTAAGAAGAACCGCTAACGATAAAATGGATACGGTACTCTCAATCACATTAGGGTTCCATACCTGGATGTAAGCTAAGGCATTGGAAGTGCTGTCATTCCGCAAAAGAGTTTCATAGACTTTCTTTGCCTCCTGCGCACAGTTGAAGCTTAAAGTCAAATATGACATCGATTGTGAGTATAATCCAGTTCACATTCTTCATTTAGCTTGCGCGCAGGCATGCAAGACTTCACCTATTGAAGCAAATTTACGCATTTGCTGCCCAAGCTTGTAGATTGTTTACACCAAAGTAAAGTGATTAGGTGGAGGTCATATTTCTCTCGTAGTGAGTGGCAGTGAGTGGCAGGCCCAGACGAAGCACTCAAGCAAGAGACGTGGAAGTCTGAAGTCCCCAACTATGCCGCTGGCGGTATGTAGTATGTGACGGTCCACTAATTAGGGGGCCGGCCAGAACTAAATGATCCTTAACGAGAAAGACCCGCAGAAACAATTGATGAAGACTTGCGTGTTGAGTGTATGCGCATGGAACCCGTTCGTTAGAACACAGTTCTATACACACGTAAGACTTGTACGTATGAGAAATTGGAGCCGAAGTCGTTCGAAGAACGGGGGATCCAGAACCCACTAAGTATGGAACCGAGAACGTGCATATGAAATGCAAGAATGAACGTGTGCAAACCGAAATGAATTGAAGATCGAAATTAAGTGAATCTAACAACACGGAGATAAGCAGAAGGAAAAACATAATTTATACATTTTATGATAGCAACTACAGAGAACTAGTATACATCATCTAATAACAAGCAAGACACAACCGCTTTAGCATCTGAAAATTGAAAACCGGGGAGGGCATCAAACACATAAACATCGAGCAAGGAGCAAAAGACAGAGCTTTAGTTGAGGATGGGTGGAGTGGAGCGAAGTGGGAGAGGAGTGGATGGTGTCTTGGCTGGGGCGGGAGAGAAGCATGAGAACTGGATATGAGGAAATGACAACAGAAGCCGTTCCTCGGTTCGAGGTATGGGAGATCCGGATATGAGATATGAGAGCAGAAGCTGTTCCTCGAACGGGAGATCTGGGACTCATTAAGTGCATATGAAGTGCATGTGTAATGGCAACGAAATGAACGTAAAATTAAATGAAAAGAACATGCGGAAAGGAGATGAAGTGAAACACGCAGATCGGAAGTAAGGCAAAGCACCGACATCAAAAAGTGAAGGCAAAGCACCGATATCAAAAAGTGATCAGAAGATAACCACCTGCAGAGAAACTGTTAATCAACGAGAAAACGAAAAGCGATAAGCAACGCATGGAGATGAAGTGCAACACGCATATCGAAAGAAAGGCAGAGCACCGACATGAAAAATGAGCACAAGATAACAACCTGCAGAGAAACTGTTAATCAACGGCTAAACGAAAATCGATAAGCAACGCATGTAAAGAGTTCGTAAAGAAACCCACGAAGAGAAATCGCCAACAAACTGTAACTGAAGACCCGAAGAGGAGCCGTTCAGAGAACGGGGGACACAGAGCAAGGCGTTAGGGGACTGGATATGAATATATAGGTATATGAGAGCAGAAGCCGTTCTGGGATCCAAAACTCATGAAATGCAAATGATTGGTAACCAAGACGTATGTGATGCACAATGCTAGAATAGTGATAAATCTATAAGGTGGAATGCATCGAATGTAACCTGAAGCAAAGGCATAATTGCAACAAAATGAGAATAACATAGATCTAAGGACTAGTAAACAACTTGAAAGCGATAACAGCTATGCAAACGAATGCAAGAACTATAGAACGTTATGTAATAGACCACCAGTAAGCAGTGCGTGAACGATGAAAATTAAGAAACGTGGGCTGGAGTCGGGTAGGAACAGTGTAGACACTGGAGGTCGAACCATGAATCAGGCAAAGAGCGAAGGAAAATAATAGAGGGGGAATTAGCTGGGGAATGGAGGAGTGGAACAATGTGAGAGCTTATGGATGGTGTGGCTGCAGAGACATATCGAAGTGTAACAAGGTAATGGGGGCGAAGCGAAAGAGGACAGGATATAAAGTAAATCGCAACAAGCACTGTGGACGCTTGAGGCTGAGACACTGAACAGCAAAGGGAAGCAGAAGGCAGCCATAGGAAACCTCCAAGAAAACACATGCAACTTCATCAGTGCCTCACGCAGCTCCGAAGTAGCTGAGCAAGTGTCAGTACCCCTCGTTCGGAGTTTCTGCTTGAAAACTCATGAGTCCAAGGCAAACTCAGTTGCTCCCCTAAAGAGCCGCTCATGAGTAGTGGGAATGGTGAAAAACAGAAGAACAGAAGTGGACGTGTGGAAAGAAAGAGCAAGCAGAAGTGCAGGCACATAAATAACCGCAGGAGTCTCAACCGCATAATGAGGATCAGGCAAGAAAGAAATGAATCAACATGAGTAAGAGGACTGGATATGAATATATGAGGACAGAAACCGAGGACTCAGAGGTCCAGAATTCATTAAATGCATTTGAAGTGTAGATGATATGGCAATAACATGAAAGCAGCGCTGACTGAAAAATATATTGGTATACGAGAACAGAAGCTGTTCTGGGAACGGGTTATCCAGAACTCATGAGGTGCAAATGACTGAAAAATATATAGGTATACGCGAACAGATGCCGTTCTGGGAGTGGGTTATCCAGAACTTATTAGGTGCACATGATCGATAAGCAAAATGTAAATAATTGACAATGCTAGAATAGTGAGAAATCCATAAGGTAAAATGCATCGAATGTAACTTGAAGCAAAGCCATAATTGAAACAATTTGAGAATAACATATAGCTAACAGACTAGTAATCCACCATGAAATTGAGAACTCTATGCAAACAACTGCAAGAAATAGGTAACGCTATGTAAAAGACTGCCAGTAAGCAGTGCATGAATGATAAAAATAAAAAACTTGGGCTGGAGTCGGGTAGAAACACTGTATACACAAGAGGTCCCATGAATCAGGCAAAGAGCAAAGGAAAAATAATAGGGAGTGAATTAGCTGGGGAATGGAGGAGTGGAACAATTCAAGAGCTATAGGATGGTGTGGCTGCAGAAACCTGTCAAAGTGTAAAAGGGTAACAAGAGCGAAGCGAAGCGAAAAAGGACATGACATAAAGTGTTAGTTTAGTTAATCTCTAGTTTAGAGACTTCTCTTTGTTTTTTAGGTTTTGTTAGAATCCTCTAGAAGCCCTATTGAATATCTTGTACTTAGGGTAAAGAGGGGCGCAGCACTTATTAGGGTTAAGCAAAATAACCCCCTAGGGTTTGCTTAAGTGTATATAAGAGTGCTTTCTGTTCCTATTTCAATTAGATCTTCAACAAGGGTGATTCCCAACACCTCTTCTTTGCATTTCGTGAAGTCCTGAGTTGCCTAACATCATCTCAGGATTGTCTTTTGATATCTCAGTATTAGAGGCTACTAGTGCTGCGTGAGAGAACCTACTTGATGCTTGTGAGTTGTGATACAAAGAGAGAGGTCTAGTATTGCAGTAGTGATGTCTGATACATCAGAGATAAGAGGGAGTGATAGACCTTCCACTTCAAAGAGTAAGAAGCATGGTTCTTATCAGGTTATGGGTCCACAATCACCATTGGGGTTGATAGGACAACTCAGAGAGATAGAGAAATTGGGAAAGACTAACTACAAAGCTTGGGCTTTGGATGTGAAGACTATCTTAGACAGTTATGACTGTCTAGAGTTTGCATTAGAAGCTCATGATATAGATGAACTAGAGACCAACAAGGAGGAGAGAGTCAAGCACTCTACTACTAGGAGGTTTCTGCTGAGGGCTATGGAAGAGCCAGCTAGAGACCTAGTAGATACTTATGTTTGGAGTTGGGAGATTTGGGAAAAATCAAGAACTATTACACTGTTGAGAAGCAGGAGAGCTGTTGAGAAGCAGGAAAGCTCTTATCGAGTCTGGTCTGCAGTAAAGAACTTGAGATTGGAGGAAGGTGAAGATTTCATCTATTATCTATCAAAACTGCAGAAACTCTTCAAGTGTATCAAGGAGGATGGGGTTATACTTACAGAGAAGTATGAGATCAATCATCTCTTAGATAGTATTCCTTCAAGCTATGACTCTGTCCTAGTAGCTCTGCAAGTTTTGCCTGTTGAAACTGTCACATGGGATTATGTGATACTCAAATTGCTGGTGTTTAGCAGACACAGGAAAGACAAAGGGCTGAAGTTATATGAGCAGGGAGATGCTGCTCTGTTCAGTGCTTCTTCTCAGTCAAGAAGAGTGCCAGATAGAAGAGTGAGCAAACCAGAGCAAACCAGAGTGAGTAAATCTGGTAAAGGAGTTAGCAGTGTTGATGACAGGACTTGTTCTTACGGTCATGATAAAGATCATATAGCACCCATATGTCCCAAGAGAGGAGAAAGGAGAGAACGAGAGCTGAAGCTGGTAGGCAAGAGACTTCATCCAGTAAAGGGACGAAAATCTGGGAGTTCAGCTTACAACTCAGAGGAGTGCCATGAGATAGTCAGCAATGAGGAGGGGTACTCAGCAGAAGAGCTGGATTGTGGTATGTTGGCAGAATCACAGTTGTCCTCAAACTGTTCTGGATGGTTCTTGGACTCAGGAGCCACCTCTCATATCTGTTATCAGAAGGAGCTGTTCTCAACTCTTCAACCTCTGAAGATTCCCAAGAGTGTTTGTTGTGGACCTGGGATTCTGAATCCAATGTTAGGAACTGGCAAAGTTCCTATTGCCTTCATAGGATGTTCTGAAAAATGCTATTTGGAAAATGTACTGTATGTTCCAGATTACACCAAGAACTTGATATCAGATTACACCAAGAACTTGATATCAGTACATAGCCTCATGGAGCATGGTGTGGATGTTCTATTTGAAAGCAACAGAAATCAATGTACTTTGAAGAAAGGAGAGCTGGTCCTTGGGTATGGTACTGCCAAAGGGAAGCTGTTCAAGTTGATGGAAGCTGATGGTTCTGATTCTGCACTGGTAGCAGAAAACAGAAATGATATCCATCTCTGGCATTTGAGGTTAGGGCACTTGTTAGTGCAAAACCTATATGCTTTAGAGAAGGTAGTGGATGGGTTGAAACTAGATCCCAAAGGAAAACTCGAGTTCTGCATTGGGTGTGCAGAAGGTAAGGCACACAAGGCTCCTATTCCCAAGAAATTTTCATCTAGAGCTTCTGGTGTTCTAGATGTCATACATTCTGATGTATGGGGATACATGACTGAGAAGTCATTGAGTGGAGCAGCCTACTATATTTCCTTTGTGGATGATTCCAGTAGAAAGAGCTTTATCTATCTCATGAAAAGCAAGGATGAAGTGCTGCGAAAATTCCAGAAGTTTGTAGCCATGGCTAAGTTGCAGACTGGGAGGAAAGTCAAGCGATTGAGAACAGATGGAGGCAGAGAGTACAGGAATGAGGAATTCCTCTCTTTTCTGTCAGAAAAAGAAATCCTCCTTGACTGTACTGCCAGAGACAGTCCTGCACAGAATGGAGTTGCAGAAAGGTTGAACAGGACACTGGTGGACAAAGCATTGGCAATGCTCCAACATGCGAAGCTGGAGAGAAAGTTTTGGGGTGCTGCAATTAGCACTGCAAATTTTCTTAGAAATATCAGTGGTACCACATCATTGCAAGGAAGAGCTCCTGAAGAATGCTGGAGTGGTAAGACACCTAATCTTTCAGCTTTGAAAGTCTTTGGATGTCCTGCCTATGTTCATATCCCCAAGGAGCAGAGGAGGAAGTTCACAAAGAAGGCTGAGAGAATGCTTTTTGTAGGATATGAAGAGGGACTGAAAGGATATCTTCTGTACAATCCTAAGTCTGGACAAATCATCAGAAGTAGAGATGTACTCTTTGATGAATTGAGGACTTGAGTGAGAACATTGACGAGTTGCAGAAGCAAGCTGATCAGTTTGATCAGCCTGATCAATCTATCTTCCCAAGCTGCAGAGTCAGTTTTTCAGATCAATCATCAGAAGAGCAATCTCTACCTGAAGCTGATGGTTCACCAAAGGCGAGTCTGAAGGTGTACAAAAGAAGGCCTAAACAGACAATGGTTTCTGATTCTGATACTACAGAAGATTACTCCCAGAAGTAGACTGCAGATGCAGAATCTCTGAGTGAGACTCCAGAGATGTCAAGAGACGGCATGAATCTTCTGGGCACAGAGCCAAGAAGATCACAGAGAGATAGAAAACCTATTGACAGACTTGGTTTTCTATCAGAAGAGATGTTAGATGAATCTTACATCTGTCATGAAGATTGTGATCCAGACACTTTACAGCAAGCTATGCTCAGACCAGATTCGAGTCAGTGGGAGTTGGCTATAGCAGAAGAGAAGAAGTCTCTTCAGACTAATGGTACATGGGTACTAGCTGATTTACCACCAGGTAGGAAAGCAATTGGCTGCAAATAGATTTTCAGGGTCAAATGGGAGCTGAGAATGAGATCCTGAAGTACAAAACAAGACTTGTTGCAAAGGGCTTCAATCAGATAGCATCAATAGATTATTCAGAAACTTTTGCACCAGTTGCCAGGTATGGATCTATTCGCACACTTCTAGCTCTTGCAGCAGAGAGAGATTGGGAAGTGGAGCAGTTAGATGTGAAAACAGCCTTTCTCAATGGAGATTTGAGAGAGACTATTCACATGGATGTTCCAGATGGATATACTGAAGGCAAAGGAAACGTATGCTTGCTTAAGAAGGCTTTATATGGCCTTAAGCAAGCTCCTAGAGCCTGGTATGAGAAACTGGACTCATACTTGAGAGAGCAGGATTTCAAACGAGCAGATTCTGACATGAGTGTGTATACTAGAGATGATGTATACATAGCTGTACATGTAGATGATCTATTACTGTTGGGGAACAGTGAATCTATCAAAGGAGTGATTGATTTCTTGTGCTCTGTTTTTGAGATGACTATCCTTGGTCCTATAAAACTCGTTTTGGGAATCAAAGTGAGCAGAGACAGAGAAACAGGATGGATCCGGATCAGCCAACCACAGTATGTGAGATCCATACTAGCTAAGTATCAGATGACAGAGGCGAATCCTGTCTCTACACCTCTTGATCGGGGGTGGAAGCACAGCAGAATCATAGATGTGGAGGTGAATCTCTGTGACAAAGTGTTGTATCAGAGTGCTCTTGGTTCTCTAATGTTTATCATGGTCTGTAAAAGACCAGATATATGCTATGCAGTGGGAGCACTAGCTATATATACTAGCAACCCTGCACAAGTACATTGGAAGGGTATAAAGAGAGTATTCGGGTACTTAAAGGGTACTCAAGATGCATTCTTGGAGTACAAAAGGCAAGGTAACATACTTGCTTGTACTCTTGAAGCATATACAGATGCTAGTTGGGGAGATGACACAGATAACAGCAGATCAACTAGTGGATATGTAGTTATGTTTAGTGGTGGAGCAATCAGTTGGCGTAGTAAACAGCAAACATCTGTTGCACTGTCTACTACTGAGGCAGAATTTATGGCTGCCTCAGATGCTACTCAAGAAGTCATTTGGAACAGGAGACTTCTTAAGGAGCTGGGTTGTGAACAGGAAAGTCCTACTACATTGTACTGTGACAATATAGGAAGTATAGCACTCAGCAAAAATCATGTACATCACCCAAGGACTAAGCACATTGAGATTAGAAGAAGATTTGTAGAGGAGAAAGAAAAGGAGAATGTTGTGAAGTTAGTTTACTGTCCTACACAGGAGATGACAGCAGATGTGTTTACAAACGCATTACCTAAAGATAAACACATAAAATGTGGAGTAGAAATGGGAATAGTCCTAAACTCTCATTGAGTGGGAGTGTTAGTTTAGTTAATCTCTAGTTTAGAGATTTCTCTTTGTTTTTTAGGTTTTGTTAGAATCCTCTAGAAGCCCTACTAAATATCTTCTACTTAGGGTAAAGAAGGGCCTTTATTAAGGTTAAGCAAAACAACTCCCTATGGTTTGCTGAAGTGTATATAAGAGTATTTTCTGCTCCTGTTTCAATTAGTTCTTCAACAAGGGTGATTCCCAACACCTCTTCCTTGCATTTCATGAAATCCTGAGTTGCCTAACATCATCTCAGGATTGTCTTTTGATATCTTAATATTAGAGGCTACTTGTGCTGCGTGAGAGAACCTACTTGATACTTGTGAGTTGTGATACAAAGAGAGAGTCTAGTATTGCAGTAGTGATGTCTGATACATCAGAGATAAGAGGGAGTGATAGGCCTTCCACTTCAAAGAGTAGGAAGCATGGTTCTTATTATAAAGTATATCACAACAAGCTCTATGGATGCTTGAGTCCTGAGACGCTAAACAGCAAAAGGGAGGCAGAAGGCGGCCATAGTAAACCTTCACGAAAACACCTATGACTTCATCAGTGCCTCACACAGTGCCGAAGTAGCTGAGCAATTGTCAGTACCCCTCATACCGAGTTTCTGCTTGAAAACTCATGAGTGCCAAGGCAAACTCGATTGCTCCCCTAAAGTGCCGCTCAAAAGTAATGGGAATGTCAAAAGGAACAGACGTGGAAGTGTGGAAAGCAAAGGCAAGCAAAAGTGCAGGCACGCACTTAAGCGGTGGAGTCTTAGCCGTATAATGACGATCAGTCCAGAAAGAAAAGAATCCACATGAGTAAGATGAGGGAAGAAATTGAGACATACCTGATGGATCCCTGAAATCACAAACATTCATTAGTAGAGAGAAAGTCCATGACACAATAATGAGAAAGAGTCAAGCAGAGGTTTGCTAGTGATACGAGAGTGGAGCAAGAAAACTTCAGCACTGCACAGGAAGGGGATGAGTCAACTGAAGCGGGAAAAGCAGAGGTGAAGTGAATGAAGGTGAAGGTGAAGTATACAGTATATATATGAATTCAGAAATCAAGAAGGACTCCCAAACAACAGTATGGTATACCGGCCTCCGGGAACTGAAAAATAACTGAAAAATATATGTGAAAAGGAGAAGAAATGTAATTCATAAATAGCATGTATTATCAAGCATCGACCACATATAACTACATGTAGAGAATCCGCCAACCAATGTGTATTGAGGAAACGAAGAGTCAACTTATATAAAGAAATTGCGAAGTGCGCACACGTGAAACAATAGGAAACAAACTGAATAAATAGAAAGCAAATTGTAAACCGAGACTAATACAGAAACGTACAACCAAGTACAAACCTAATCACAAGGTAAACGTAAAGCAAAGCATGTAAGAAAGTAGTAAACCACTTGTAAACGAAGATGAGCCGGACATTGACTTAGAAGCAGTTTACAAACGAAAAAATTTCGGTAATGACACAAGAAGTTGGGACACGGGTAGGAACCATGGAGCGAAACACATTAGGAGTTTTGGTTGAGGAAAGTTGGAGTGGCTCGCAGTGTGAGAGAGGAGAGTAAGGTGTTATGGCTAAGATAGATCAAAACAATCATGGGTTTGGGTATGGAGAAGGAGAGTGGAAATAGGGCGCGGTGGACCAAGTAGGGCGAAGCATTAGAGGACTGGATATAGGTGTATGAGAGCAGAAGCCGTTCTGGGAACAGGTGATCCAGAACTCATGAAATGCAAATGATCGGTAACCAAGAGGTCCTTTATGCACAATGCTAGAATAGTGATAAATCCATAAAGTAGAATGCATCGAATGTAACCTGAAGCAAAGGCATAATTGCAACAAATTGAGAATAACATATTGGTATACAAGAACAGAAGCCGTTCCCAGAACGGGTTATCCAGAACTCATGAAGTGTAAATGATCTGTAAGCAAGATGTACATGCTTCACAATGCTAGAATAGTGAGAAATCCACAATGTAGAATGCATTGAATGTAACTTGAAGCAAATGCATAATTGAAACAAATTGACAATAACATATGGCTACCAGACTAGTAAACCACCATGAAATTGAGAACTCTATGCAAACGACTGCGAGAAATAGGTAACACTATGTAAAAGACTACCAGTAAGCAGTGCGTGAACAATAAAAATTAAAAACGTGGGCTGTAGTCTGGTAGGAACACTGTATACACCAGAGGTCCAATGAATCAGGCAAAGAGCGAAGGATAAATAATAGGGAGGGAATTAGATGGGGAATGAAGGAGTGGAACAATGTGAGAGCTATAGGATGGTGTGGTTGCACAAACCTGTCGAAGTGTAACAGGGTAACGAGAGCGAAACGAAAAAGGACAGGATATAAGTATATCGCAACAAGCGCTATGGCCGCTTGAGATCTGAGACGCTAAACAGCAAAGGGAAGCAGAAGATGGCCATAGTAAACCTTCATGAAAACACCTGCGACTTCATCAGTGCCTCACGCAGTGTCGAAGTAGCTGAGCAATTGTCAGTACCCCTCATAGCGAGTTTCTGCTCGAAAACTCATGAGTGCCAAGGCAAACTCGGTTGCTCCCCTAAAATGCCGCTCAAAAGGAGTGGGAATGTCAAAAAGAACAGAAGTGGAAGTGTGGAAAGCAAGGGCTAGCAAAAGTGCAGGCACATCTGTCAGTGCTGGAGTCTTAGCCACATAGTGAGGATCAGTCCAGAAAGAAAAGAATCCACATGAGTGAGATGAGGGAAGAAATCGAGACATACCTGATGGATCCCTGAAATCACAAACATTCATTAGTAGAGAGAAAATCCAGGACACAACAATGAGAAAGAGTCAAGCAGAGGTTCGTTAGTTCTATGAGAGTGGAGCAAGAAAACTTCAGGGCTGCACGGGAAGGGGACGAGTCAATGGGGAAAGCAGAGGTGAAGTGAATTAAGGTGAAGGTGAAGTATACAGTGTATATATGAATTCAGAAGTCAAGTAGGACTCCCAAACAACAGTATGGTATACAGGCCTTTGGGAATAACATATCTCTAAAGGACTAGTAAACAACTTGAAATTGATAACAACTATGCAGGAACGCGAGAATGGAATGCGAGAAATATAAAACGTTATGTAATGACCACCAGTAAGCAGTGCATGAACGATGAAAATTAGAACCTAGGCTGGAGTCGGGTAGGAACAGTGTAGACACGGGGTCGAACCATGAATCAGGCAAAGAGCGAAGGAAAATAATAGGGAGAGAATTAGCTGGGGAATGGAAGAGTGGAACAATGCAAGAGCTTATGGATGGTGTTGCTGCAGAGACATATCAAAGTGTAACAGGGTAACAAGAGCGACGCGAAAGAGGACAGGATATAAAGTATATCACAGCAAGAGCTATGGACACTTGAGTCCTGAGACACCAAACAGCAAAGGGAAGCAGAAGGCCACCATAGTAAACCTCCACGAAAAACACATGCAACTTCATCAGTGCCTCACGCAGTGCTGGAGTAGCTGAGCAAGTGTCAGTACCCCTTGTACCGAGTTTCTGCTTAGAGGACTGTATATAGAGAAATGAGGACAGAAGCCGTTAGAGGACTGAATAGAGTATATCGCCAACATGTGCTACGAACACATGAGTCCTACAACACTGAAACAACTGAAGGAAGCAGAAGGCGTTCATAGTAAGCCTCCTCGAAAGCCCGTTAGTTATGAGGACTGGATAGAGTATATTGCCAGCATGTGCTATGAACACATCCGTCCTAAAACACTGAAACAACTGAAGGAAGCAGAAGGCGTTCATAGTAAGCCTCCTCAAAAGCACATTCGACTTCAATGTCAAACGTAGTGCCGAAGTATCTAAGCGAATGTCAGTAACCCTTGAACCGAGTTTCTGTTTGAAAGCTCGTGAGTGCCAAGGCAAACTCGGTTGCTTCCCACAGTGTAAGTCCAAAGCCAGTAAACATGTTGAGAGAAGAGCTGAGAAAAGAAGGCTGCTGAAAACGAAATTAGGCCTGCAGTGTCAGGTAAGGCATAAGTCGCATGTGAGGCACTGAAGGTGGAAAGTAGGAAACCAGTTGTAAGAATCGAAGTGAAAAGAATAACCGAGGAGTGAATAGAATAACTGAGACTGGAAAAGCCAGAGGAGCCAAAGAAAATGTATCGCAGTGACCAGAATAAGAAATAAGAAAGGGAGCGAGACGTACCTGGTGAAAACCTGAAAGGCAAACCAAGATTAGTAGGGAAGCAAGCATAAATCAAAACAGGAAACATAACCATGTAATTATAGAGCAAAGCGAAGTGAAATTAGACGAAGTCGATAAAGGCAGTAGAAAGCGCATATCGGAAGCTAGGGGAGGAACATAAGACAGAAACGAAATGAAACCAGAAGAAGAGAGGAGGGAAAGAGGGGGTTCGAAGAGGAGAGGCGAATCTGGGATGTTCTCAGGGGTAGGTGACCAGCCACGTGGATTAGGGTATAAACCCATCTCATATAAACTGACAAATACAGGTGCTATTTAATGGGATGTGAGATTAACTACTGGTGGGCTCGGACAGGAGCTCCCGCCTGGTTGAGAGAACAGAATTTCTCAGATTTCTGTAGATCCTAAGACCATGATAACCATAGCTGTCTTTTCGAAAGGCGTCTGTCTTTACTTGTGAGAACAACTACTGGTGGGCTCTGACTGGAGCTCAGGTTTTTATAGATGCTGAGACCATGAATATATTTTTCCCTTCATAAAACTGAGTGAAAGTTTCAGCGAATGAGGTGAAGAGGGTAGTTTATCGAAACAGAATTGTCTATTAATTTCCTACATGCTGCAAGGTATAACTTTTTGGAATTACAAACTCTCCTGTATCTTCCGCACTGCGATTTAATAATCCCTATTTTACATTGGGAGGAAATATCTGAGAGAACATGAGGTGACGAAAAGGCTTAATTTTAGCAAAATGAGGAAGCTCTTTCTTGTCATGTATGCAGACAAAGATGTGGAAGTCATCCTGAGTAATTCTGCAGTCTAGATAATCGCAATGATAGCCATAGTGAGTTCGTACTAACTCACAGAAAAGTCTGAGGACTGGATATTGAGAAATGAAGACAGATGGACGCATGAGTCCTAAAACGCAAAGCAAACCAAAGGAAGCAGAAGGCGGCCATAGCAAACCTCCACGAAAGCACATACGACTTCATCAGTGCCGAAGTAGCTGAGCGAATGTCAGTACTCCTCATACCGAGTTTCTGTTCGAAAGCTCAAGAGTGCCAAGGCACTCATGAGGGATGTCCAGATATTTGAAAATGAGAGCGGAGGACGTTCATCCAGATATAGAGAAATGAGGACAGAAGCCTTTCATCCGGATATGAGGACATGAGAGCAGAAGCCGTTCTTTAAACGGGCGATCCAGAACTTATTAAATGCATATGAAGTGCAGATGAAATGTACACATGATATTGGAGTTCTGAGGACAGAAGCCGTTCTTTGAACGGGGGATCCAGAACTCATTAAATGCAAATGAAATGTAGATGAAATGGCAATAAAATGAAAGCAGAACTGACTAAGAAACATGCAAATAATAGATGAAATCTAAATCATAAAAAGCATATATTGTCAAGTAACAATCATATATAACTACATGTAGAGAATACGTGAACCAATGCGTACTGAGGAAACGAAGAATCATTTCATATCAAGAAATCTCGAAATAAGCAAATGTGAAACAATTGAAAACCAAACTGAATGAATGGAGAACTAATTGATTGAAACCAAACCCGGGATTTTGGGTACAAAAAAGAGAGTGGAAATCCTTCTTTGAACGATTTCCACTCTGCTTTACTTCCCTCGTTTGGGTAAGCAAATTAGAGTATGGCGTTAGGGGACTGGATAGAGTATATCAATGCATGCACTATGGACCCATGAGTCCTGAAACGCTGAAACAGCCAGAGGAAGCAGAAGGCGCCCATAGAAAGCCATCCTGAAAGTGCGTACGACTTCATCAGTGCCAAATGTAGTACCGAAATAGCTGAGAGAATGTCAGTACTCCTCGCACCGAGTTTCTGATCGAAAGCTCATGAGTGCCAAGTGCTTATGAGTATACATGATATTGGAGTTCTGAGTTGTGCTTATGCGTATACATGATATTGTGCAAATCGAGAAGAGTAATAAATCCGTAAAGGAGAAGAAGTGAATCTAACTGATCAAATGTAAGGCTAAGCACAAACGAAATATAAATTTCGGATATTGGTAGATAAGAGCAGACGCCGTTCTTAGAACGGGTGATCCAGAACTCATTAAATGCATATAAGGTAACCAAGATATACTCAATAGGAGAAGAGTGATAAATCCCTAAAGTAGAATGCAGCGAAAGTGACCTGAAGCAAAGGCATAATCGCAACATATCCGATATTGATAGATGAGAGCAGAAGCCCGTTCTAGGAACGAGTGATCCAGAACTTATTACATGCATATGAAAAGTAACCAAGATATGCTCAATACGAGAAGAGTGATAAATCCCTACAGTAGAATGCAGCGAATGGAACACATCGGATGCCTAAAGCAGAATGCAACATATCGGGTATGGATATATGAGGACACAAGCCATTCAAAGAACGAGGGATCCAGAACTCATTAAATGCATATAAAATGCAGATGAAGTGGCAATAAATGAAAGCAGAACTGACTGAAAAAGATAACCAAGATATGCTCCTTTCGAGAAGAGAGATAAATCCCTAAAGTAGATGACGTGAATTTAACAAAGTGAATGTAACCTGAAGCAAAGGCAAAATAGTAACATATCGAGAACAACATATAGAAAAGATTAGTAAGCTACATCTATCCAGTAACAGCTATGCAACATAAGTCGAGAAATATCGTACATTGGGTAATTGAACACCTACTAGCAACGCTGTAACTCAGAGTAAGCTAAAGTCTGGAGTCGGGCAGGAACCGTGAAACCGAAAGTCATGTATGAGCCATGTATGGAAACAGGCAAACAGCGAGCAAATAGCGAGCAAATAGGAATAGAGAGTGAATTAGTTAAGGACGGGAGGAGTGGAGCGATGTGGGCATGGAGTGGAGTGTTGTTTTGTTTGAGATGAAGCGAAGTGTAACATGATGGGATAGAGTATAACGTAACTGGATATTAGGAGAAGAGATCAAGGCGAAAGAGGACTGGATATAGAGAAATGAGGACAAAAGAGAAAGAGGACTGGATAGTGTATATTGCAACATGCGCCATGAACGCATAAGTGCTAGAACACTAAACAGCTGAAGAAAGCAGAACGCGGTCATGGTATGCCTTCACGAAAGCATGTAGAACTTCATCAGTGCCCTATGCAGTGCCGAAGTAGCTGAGCGAATGTCAGCATTCCTTGTACCGAGTTTCTGTTCGAAAGCTCATGAGTGCAAGGCAAACTCAGTTGCTCCCCAAAGTCCCACTTAAAGTAGAATCCGGGCTGAGAAAAATGCTGAGAGAAGAAATCGGTGGAAAATGATGTGTGGATATAGAGAAATGAGGACAGAAGCCGTTCGATGAACGGGAGATCCAGAACTCATTGGATGCAAATGAGATGCACGATATGTAATGTATACAAGATAATGAACATCCCAGAAATAAAATCAACAGGAAATGCGACGACTTAACGAGCCAGACGATAAAGATTAAGATAAACAGAGGTCTAGAATCATGTAGAAGCCTGGAAATCGAAAGACTTGGAAGATCCGTGTGGAAGCAGACCAAGAGTATGAAATCGCTCAGAGAACGAGGGAAGTAGAGCGAGGCGGTAGAGGACTGGATACAGATTATATCGCAGCATGTCCTATGAACGCATGGGCCCTAAAACACTAAACACTGAAAGAAGCAGACAGGCGGTCATAGTAAGCCTTCACAAAGCACTAACGACTGCATCAGTGCCTAACGGAATGCCGAAGTAGTACATGCGCTGTTGTTCTGTTTCCGCTGCATGCTGCTTGTACATAATGGTTACTCCTGCTATGTTTCCAGGTTACGTTTATTTATGCTATCATCTGATCCAGTATATATGAGTCCAGTATATATGAGAAATGTTATGCCGAAGCCGGTAGAGGAAAACAAGTGATGAAGGCTTGCATATAGCACATACCTCGACGCTACCTCGAGACTCCTCAAACTCAGCGTACGCATAGTGGAGCACAGAAGCATCTATAACAGCAAGAAAGCAAAAGAACAGACCTGATTTGTCAGATACACTTTGACAAGAATAAACAAGTATAAAGTCGAAAATTCTACCCAAACCAATCAAAAATTCCTTATTCCTGAGTGGTCCAGAAAGTTCGTATCCCGAGTTTGACAGCAGATGAATATTCTCAATTCTACCCAAAATTAAATACATAAGGAGACTAAACTTGTTTACAGATAACAAAAAGCTGCAAAACTACTCGTATTCACAATACCACAACAATTCTTCTGAAGCCAGCGAACAAAGGGTATACCTGGTAAAGCTTTCAGCGCTCTCCCGAAGATTGCCACCGCTGCCTCGAAAGAATTATTCTCAGCATGCCAAGTGGCATAATCATACCAAATGTCTGGATAATGATACAAGTACATAAGGCACTACAAGTGTGCACCAATTAAGAAAATAAGTAACGTCGAAATCGGATTGTTAGGTCCAGCACAGCACACTGAGCAATAACAGAATCGAGCTGGTGTCTACATCGATCTCGAGATTTGATTAAGACCTCGTCCATTCTCCCTGCTCAGATTGAGCCTCAGGGGACGTAAAAAGGGGGGCAAAAGACTTTAAGTTGTGGATGATGAAAAACGGTTGGCTTTTAGTGGTTGGTTCACGGGAGGCGAGTTACAATCTAGAATAGCAATTTGAGGAAAGAGACATTGAGCATCTGATCCAAGCCTTCAAACTTGACTCGTCGCAGAGAGACAGGCTAAGTGTGACCTTGCCAAGACCAGGAAATTGCCGGGTCCAGGAGTGACATCAGGTGCAACTTGCAAATGAGAGTATGAATCCAGCACCAAGTTTGCACTACGGATGAGGTACGGGGAAAATGCTCACCTGTTCGTAGGTAAAAGCTACACGTTTTGCCAAGGCTCCAGGATCAAGTCTCTGTGGGTTCCCTCTGCTCACAGGCACAACGTGGCAAGTCAGCAACAACCCGAACCAGTACTAGCAAGAATCATGTGCAGTAGTGTGGGTGAAATCATCGATATTTCGGCAGACAGATATTTCGGCCAACAAACTCGCATCCAAAGCGTATCCTTTGGACAATAAGGCTACTACTAGAACTGAAAGGATCAAAAACTTCCATGCAGCAGCTTTGAAGTGGAGGATTCTTAAGGCCTACCTTTCAAAAGTCAAGATTGCTTTCCAGACTAGACACTGCTGCTCCTCCTGAAAAACAGATTCATCAAGGGTCAGTTCAGCAGTTCGGAACTCATGTCGTCAGCCACTCTTGTGATATTAGAAGTGAAACAAGTGAACCGTGTTAACAAGTGCCAGCTGTAACCAATTACTTTCGTTGGACAATTTGTCGACTGGGTCTCCTCAAATCCTTGCGTTGATGGCTGAGGATGTAAAACTAGAAGTCACTTTGTCTATCTACTGGTAAGGTACGTAACGTGGCGTAGCAGGTCGACAATCTTACGAAAGCTTTAATATCAAAGTTTAAGCTCCACTCCATCCTCATCCGTCTCAAACACCGGAAAGAAAAATTCATTAGTAGTAACTCCACTAGGAGGAAATTAGACTTCCGAAAACTCTGATGATCAGCGATGCAGGCCTCCTTGAGTAGAGAGATCACGTGCAAGGGACCTCCACGGCTCAGATAAGTCAGTCGACCATAGCTTGATAAAGGCAATCTGACGAACTGACCTTAATCGACCCTGTCGGTGGTATGGCTAAGACACTGTGATCGATACGCTCAGAGAGTTTTTTACGTTCCCGGTAGACAGCCCTTGCACTGAAATGCTTCGGCTGGTACTCAGCTAACAAACCTTTTGCCTGCAGTCGGGAAAATGATGACAAGAGATGGAACTCACACGTTAGTCAGAAGGCAAAATGGTCCCTTACCGTAAAAAACTAACTCGGCATAAAGGACGAGGGGAAAGCTCCTACCAGTGCCCTGCTCACAGAATTTTCGAAACTTTCATAATCCTTCCACAGCTGCTCAACTAAGTGGATCGGTGTAAGAACTGCCTTTTGATATGCCTTGCGTACTGATGTCATCCTTTGCGATTCATCCTGAGGAGTCAAAGCCTGGTGATGGCCTATGTTATTACGTAGAAAATAGCTATGCTTCCCGATTACATCAAGGAATAAACTGAAGCATAGTAATATAAACCTGGAGAAATTTGGAGCATACTGGAATTTGATTATATGCTCTTTGACAATTTAGCTGTTGCAGGTGGGTCAATAGATTTCAATTGCTCCTGTTCATGGTGCTAAGAAATATGTTTGGCGTAAAATATGGGACATATTATTGGAATACAGAACCGTTGTAAACAGCCCGATCCCATGCCCACGTCTGACATGGACTGACTGACTCTGACATATGATGGTAACCCACTAAAGATCGTCATCGGCGTAAATTCTAGGACAAGGTATTCGGACATTTAGCCATATTTGTATAATGGAATACAGAACCCGTTGTACACAACCCAGTTCCATACCCATGCGAACATTTAGCCATAGTGTTCTCCTAGTCAATCTCCAGCACTCTTATACTTCTCAAGAAATGCAACTACATCTACTGAATCGTCAAATTTTACAGCGAACAGATTGGAGAGTGGATCATACCGGAGCAGATTTCAAGAAAGAAATGTATTCCATCCAAACTGGTCCGGCTGCAATGTCTACTCCTGTTATAATAAACAGTCCAACCAGAACAGAAGCTATGAATATTAATACTAAGTAACCACATCAGATAAGTCATTGCAAGAAGACACGAAGAAATCCACGACCAAGTCTCCACACGCGCAACATTACTGACGCTATGTTGGTATTTAGCGATATCATTTCGAATTAAAGAACTAGTAGTACATGTTACAAGGAATAATGTTGGCGTGTATGTTGACAACCAATTTTAATCTCACGTACAAGCAACATTCGAAATGCGGCACGCAAAAGGTTGTTTCTGTACGTAACTTTCACATGTACTCTATATCTTAAAGCAGAAAATGACCATCAACTTGTCGACCTGCTGTGACTCACACTCGATTGTGACAAGATTTGACAACCAAGGTGAGGCACGCGGCTGCCAAGATCTCTTAAATAACCTTCTACGTTCACAGTTTCAGTGGGCATCTAGTACTTGTGACTGAAGACGCCACTGTTCTGCGATTATTACAGTTCCGTACATATGTTCAGGAATATTTTGAGACAAAGGAGAACTACAACATACACAACAGCCCAGGTCTTGCAACCTGTAAATGGCTCCTACCAATGAAGCTTCATACAACAGGAATAAGCGTATGCAGGGGGACGTCTAAGAAGACTGGTGATTGCGTCACATTCGACAACCACTGGTCGACAAGGTGTATATGCAAAAAGAAGAGAAGAAAGAGTTCCAATTCCTGGACAAAGCTCAACCTGAGTGATCACAGATTGAGGTTGTAATCTGTGCAGGAAAGGGGGACGAGACGAAACGAAAGAACGTACCTAAATGACCAAGCATAAATTCGTATGCTTTTTTCATTTCTTCTCGTCCTTCATTCCCTCTATTGTCGTTCACTTTCCGCATGAACCGGATATAGCACCTCCTGCACCCTCCGTTTAAAAACATAGGACGTAGCTGTGTGAGTTTCTAGCTGCGGACAGCACGAGTTGAAGTGGAATTTCCCAAGTCATTTGAGAAGACAAAAAGGACAATTCGATACAGGACATCATCTAGCAAACAACATGAGACATTTCAATAAACAGCGGCTGAATATCGTAGCCTTTACTGACCAAAGATCCACGTTGAGGCAGTTCAATAAACAGCGGCTGAAGATTTGTTTGACCGCATCATCATTGTTTGCAGCCATTTGAGCTTCTACGTACATTTTCCAGAATCTTGCCTGCACATCTCAATTTCGAAGAACAACCCCTTTCTTCAAGACAGTACTCCTTCACAATTCCTTCACTCGTGACAAAGGGTTTAGTTCGTTACTGATATTGGATATATGAGGACAAAAGCCGTTCGAGGAACGGGAGATCCAGATCATTCGTTATTGATAGTGCACAAAAGCGCACAAAAATATTACGTTGATCAATTTGGTGCAGAGGAGGGTAGAGTTTAAGTTCGAGAAGTGACGTACTGCGGTGGGAAATGTTGCCAGAAGTTGCTCATAAAGTGGTGCTGCCTCGCCAATCGGCCTTGACTGTAAAAGACAAAAATGATAAGCGAGCCATGAGGCCGTCAGCTTCAACGTGACATTGTAATAGGGGAGCACATCAGGCAAAAACCTACCTTTTCAAGAAGGATAGGATAGTTTTCCATGTTCACTACCAGCAAAACTGCAGAATCTTTAGTAAGTTCTGCACAGTTCTTGCGCCAAACCCCGAGGCTTCCGATCAATAAAAACGATCAGTAAGTTCGTGATATCACCCTGGGAAGACTGCTCAAAGATAACGCCATGAACCCACCGAGTGAGGCAAGATTCAATGCCGTCAATGACCAGTACTGAATACCGCATCTACATGCAAGTATGCTGCTACTGAGTGCTTGCATAAAAAATAAATTCAGCTGGGGCCTTTCGCTCTGGAAACGTCTGATATCTATCTACAATGGTGCAACCGACTGTGGAGTCCAATTTAACTCGCAATGTTCCAAAGAGCCCCCATAATTCATGACTTTGGCAGTGCGTGGGCTGCAAATATTGGAAGATGATACCAAACAGATATCATGTCATGCCATGCCATGCGATATCATTCTCCGCAGCAAAATTGTCCCAACCAGGGTTGATTCCACTGCATTCCCCTTTTAAGCGCTGGCACCACTGTTCTCTCGCAAATGACTGAAGGAAGGGCTTTCCTTGAGTTGTAGCTCACAAATCCTAAACAAATGACATTTCCTTCTTGCAGCAAACTAATTTATAACTAAACGGGACCCGGCGACCACAATAGTAAAAGCTGCTGCTAGTGACTTTCCACATATCCTAAACGCGAAGAAGTCTTAAACCCTTACTTGGGCATCATTAGCGATGGCAGTACAGGCCTCGACATCATAACGCTCCACATTAGTTCTCCCCCTTGCCTGCGCAGACCAGAAAATTCAACAATATGGAACCCCAACTTCCTCGACGTTCCAGACTTCTTGACGGCACCAGAATTCCCAGGAGCTCGAGAGAAACAGGAAAGAATGACGGAAAAAATTTTACTTTGACAGAATCGCACCAGCCACTCAGACGACAGAAAGCCTCTCTCTCTCTCTCTCTCTCTCACCTGATCATTGAGAGAAGTGGCAACTTCCTGCTCAGGGGATGTGGCTGTAGTAATAGAGCTCATAGAAGAACTCAACCACCAAACAATAAAGTTAATGTCCTGTCTGCTAACGGATTGAGATTGGTTGTAAGTAAGAGCAAACGGATGAGCGCGCACTGCGGAAAATGGAGGCTGTACTGAAAGAATACAGATGGAAACACTGCGCCATGGTACGTCTGGCAAAGCTTCTACTCTACTAGCAAGATCTTGACTCCATAAACCCTACAACAACACTCCTTCCTTCATTCCCTCACGCGTTCGTTCTTTCCTAGTCTTCTCTTCTCTTCTCTTCTGTTCTTCTTTCATGTTTCGAGCAACGCCCTCCCTCCCTCTGTACCGATCAACGACGAGAAGGGACACCGGAGGAATGAATACGTTAGAAATTTCGGCCGTAAGCTGATTTCGTTTCCGTGTTACGTTGCCATGGAGCTCGTGCCGATGGAGGGGCGGGGAGGAAGGACGGACGAACGGGCGGTCACGATACTAATTACTGCAGAACGTCTCTATGCTGTTGATAGACGTTCGCCCTGAAGTCGGGGTGACATGTGAGCTAGATAATATCATCTACGATGTATAGTATTCGTATCCGTACCCGTATTCACGTCACATGTATGTTATAGCGTAGATATCAGGTTTCGGGTCCGCGCTTTAGAGGGCAGGAAATATCTCATAAACTAAGAGTCTGTACGAGCTTCCTCTCCAGCGATGATCAAATAAAGGAATATTCTATTGTTTGTACCCAGAGAAGATCTCATGTCTTAGGAATTGGAGATAAGTGCGATGGAGCCTCGCCTTGCATTGCATTTAGTTTACATTGAATGACGATAAGATGTCAAGCAAACAGTAAAGTCAAAAGCACAAGATTGAGAAAGGATTTCTGAGATATTTCCTCTAAATGCTCATTAAAGGACATAGGGTAGTGTTCCTGTCAACTACATGCCCATATTAGTTATAGCTATTGACTGATACAAATGAGATTATCCTGTATAATGGTTCAAGTATCTTGAATTATGAACCATACTTAGAGATAGGTTCAAACTTCACTATTATAATATTATTCTTTTACCTTTAACTTGTCTATCCATATAAAATAGAATTTAACTACACAATATAAGCTCTTTCCTGTATGGCCTTTCATTCATCATTTAGTTCCTTGATTTTATTTCACATCAAACTCACCCTTCAAGACATAAGATGATGGAAAAGAATATGCTTAAATGTATGTAATGAACAATGCGTCATATTGCAATATGGCCATGACACATGATAGACAACCTTATAATAGAATACATTCACAATAGCGAAGGTTTCTAACATGAAGAATGGATACATATTTTGATTATATATCAAGTAATGGAAAAAGAATATCATGATTTTAAGACGTGAATCCGCTTAACGTTTCCATTTCGATTCGAAAGAATTTTCCTAGTAGTAGTCAACTCGGGTATCATGATGAAACAGGTCGTATATTGATTGATATTCCCATAGATTCAAACATGTGAATCTAAAGATTTGAACATAGATTGACTTTTAAATTATAAGTCTCACTTTGCATTCCTCATAATCTATACGAGTAACTCAAGTATATTGACCATTAAGACATCCAATATCTATTAGAACAGTTTTTTACTATACCCGCATTCCATTCAATGTATGTTCTTTTATATTCTCCATTTGTTCTTTCTTAACCTAGTCTTTTAAAACAAATTTAAAGCAAAAATTGTACATGGAGTCAATGACTCTCTTGAATACTCACCTTCGAAGCATTTAGATTTCTACATATTTATCATACTTAAGTCTTATTTGCAATAGGTGACCGGATGTTATTTTGGTCAAAATTGCTTGGATACTATCTCTTTGATAATCAGATATTCAGTGTCTTTGATAATCACTTGGTATTAGTATTGAAATTCCTTATATATTGATTGGAATTTTACTTAGAATTCTATTTCTGTAATTGTAATAATGATATTTATAGCCAAGATAAATATATTCCCATGGAAGTCCATGCACTCAACTGTATGTGGTGCATTTTGAGAAGAGAAGAATTGTGTCTATTTTTTCATGTAAAGAACCTCTAATATGAAGTTAATTACAAAATCAGTAAAGGATTCTTACTTCCAAGAATTTTCAACTGATATTTGTGCACCATTAACATAAGATGCCAAGCATAAAATGATATTTATTTTTAAGTTAATTTTATGTATCACACAAATGTTAGTGGAGCATGTTTAACTTGGCTTTGTAGCTTTGATTCATTTTCAAGTCATTAAAATAGCAAACGCAAGATGTGATTATTTTTCAAAACCTAAATGTATTAATAAGGAATAAATTATTCTATCAGCAGATTCCAAAATACAACTACATGTGTTTTAGGAATTCATAAAGGAGAAAATTAGAGTATTTTTATGTATTTTACTAAGTATAAAGATACAAAAAAGTCATAAAGGGAGCATATAGACTAAAAGAAGTCATATAAACATCTAAGTGTGCCAAAAGAATTTATGAGTTTATGATCTCTATTGCACCGATGTTCATAGGAGTTTGGTTATAGTTCTAATGAAAGGAAGTTATATTCTTTGTGGGTCCTAGTCTTATTACTTCAAAGGTCAGATATATATTAAAGAAGCCCATAAAATGTATAGTTTATCTTTGGATTAAATTTAGTTTGAGACTAAACTAGTTTGAAAGTAATTGTGCTAAAGTTTATTAGCCAAGAAGATTACGAGAGACTATACAATGCAAATTACTACATTTATTATAGTTGGAATCTTTGATATATGTGTCAACTATTATAGTATTTGCTATAAAAGATAATTATATTAATGTATTTTTACTAAGTAGCTATGAAATAAGATATATAAGTGATTGTAGTCTAGATAAAACCAATTGTAGAAATTTATCATGTGGAGATTAAAGTATTAAATTCAGAGGTAGTGGATGAGATTTTGCAAGAGATTTAAAATATATTTCCAAATGATTTATGCAAGGATGTACTTTATATCAAGGACGTCAATTGGAATAGATATGCTCCCAGTAAATATAATTTTTGGTTGAACTACACATCACTTATCTCCAAAGGAATCAAATAAAAAGTGTAGACCTCGATAAACTTCATGAAACTTACCTTATCAAGCACATAACCTTGCCTTAAGGAGTACATGCATTGACTTTTTATAGAAAAATAGTGGTTTTTGCTTTGTATTGATGAATATGGCTCATACAAACTATAACAATATGTAGTTTACACATGAGTTAGTTAAGACAAATGAAGTAGCAAATAGCCAAATTAGCCTAAAGTTATAAGAATACTCTAGAAGCATCTATGAAGCCTTTCGGTACCTTCTAAGTATTGTGTAATGTGTATGCAAAGTGATAATTTCAAGGAGGAAGCTTCTTTAGAAGCTTCCCAACGAGCTTGGCAAGCTTCCCAATTAGCTTGGCTTACATGCAAAGTAACTATTACACATATTTCACAATGCTTCTAATTGATATCTCATGTGAAGATTCTAAATTCTAGTGAGGTAACAAAGGAAGAGGTACTTTTTGCTAACTAAAAAACTTGGTGTATAGTTCAATAATCTTACAATTATATGATATAGAGTTAAATTGTGAAGTTGATTTGTATACCTCTAATATCATTATTGATACAATGCTACAAAGAGAACTTATAATTGAAATGCAGTTGATATTGTATTATTTCTTTAAAGATAATTTTTTAAGAGATAAATTATTTAATATTTTATAGTATGTTTTAGAAACTCATAATTATAAACCAATGTCTATGGTTTGTTATACCAAGATATAATTGTAACTATTTTATAGTCAATACTAATCATGCATATAAATAACAAGCAAGTCTTGTATTATCTTTGAACATACAAGGAATTAATATTATTGTTGGAGGAGAAATTTCAAATATAAAATATTAGTCAAAATACAAATCTAGCAAATTATTTATTATCCTACATTTTTCTTCTATTATTTAGATTACATAGCTCTAACAGTATTAAATGTTTAGTGTGATCATACTCAAGGAAGAATACAAGTCAATTTCCCAATAAAATTGGGAACAAGAACCTGTACTCCATTTTTTTTTAACCAGATATATAGTTAAGTGGATTAAGTATAAATTTTATTCCATTCAAACTATGTTGTTATTCAAAGTGAACCAAGTGTATATTCCTCGTTATCTTATTCTTCATTTGGATTAATCATCTTATTACTCATCTCGTATAATCTTGCAATACATATTTCTTGTTTACTTCAAATTTGTGTTGGTAATTAAACATAGCTCAAGGTACTAATGCATTTGTATTACTTATACAAATATTTAAAGGAATATGGCTTTAAATATGAAATGGCCATCTTAAAAAGTTTTAATCCACCATGATAAGAGAAAAAACTAATTACATCTATTTTAATAAGTGATTAATATCATATTGTAATGCTTGTATTTGGAAATGGATTGAGTAACAAAAGACCCATACTTTCTAACTTTGATATAATGAATAGTACTTGTTTTACCAAGCTCTACATTGATCCTTTCATTTTTCATCATTAATTCTCATTGGTCCTCATCTTTGACCTAAAGTTCACTTCTATGGTAAGTTTTAACTATCAATATTTATGATTTTTGGTGTCAACTTGGCCACATCAATAACTAATCACCCTCAGAACCAGGTCAAACCAATGTATTAATTATACCTTAAAGGATATATAATAATAATGGTAAACCATGCTTACTAGGATACTCTTCTTTCAAAATACCAAGTTTTCCTTACAATAATTTCAAGTGATGAAGTGTTGGATTCTGTCCTTTCTTAATTATGGTCAAAATTTACATGACTTAGGTGCACATAAAGACTTAGAAAATGAAATCCAAAGTTAAATTCCCTTGAGGATCACTCTCTTTTCTTTATATACAAAATCCATATCATAAAGTCCAATCATCATCCTTCACACATATTCATGGTTGGATATGAGGTACAAACACAAGTAACAAATTAATCAAAGACTTCATCCGTAGGTCATTACCAATTATACTCATCTTTTGTAACATATTACTCTTAACTTGATCTAGAAGTCTATATTTAATGTACCAAATCGAGGAGAGAAATAAGAGCAAGGAAAATCAGATTGAAATTTCTAAACAAAGGGACACTTCAAAGGCTTTGGTATTTATAGGTAAACTAAGTACAATAGTCCAAAGGAAGTTTCTAAGGAAATTTCCCTCTTGAATATCCAAGAAATCACCTTTCTTGGAGTACAAGGTAAGCTAGTTGTTTACTTAACATATAAGCCATGAAATCCTTCCAAAGTTTTTAAAGCTTCTCTTCAAGAAGCTTTTTTGGATTCTCTTAGAAAATTCTTAGAATTCCTAGATGTATATTGTAGTTACACACCTTAACATCCCCAAAGAAATATTTGGTTTCTTTACCTATTAGTTTAGTAATTTCAGTACATAAGAAGGCAAAAGGTTGGGAACAAAGCCAAACAAATGGTGTTAGTTGTTAGAAAAGCAACTCACAAGGTAAATAATCCCAACATGTGACAATTATAACCCAATTCCATGGCCTCATGGTCCAATTTTCATATTGTAACAAGGCTTTCTTGAGGATCTATGGTTATAAAGATCAACACTATGATGACCTCAAGAATACAAAGCATCCTTTTTTTATGAAGACATGTCATTAAAAAAATATATTTAAAAGGTTATGTTGGCATGAGGATGCTTCATTAAAAAGATTAGTGAATATGAAGTTTTGTCAATACAAACTTTTGCCGTTAGATGAAGTACCACCAAATTCCATATCAATGGAAATTAATGCATTATAAACAAATGCACTACCAAAGGATATACTCAAGACCATTTGGTGTCAAGCAATACTCATACAAGGTGTGAATGCAACCCTTTATTAACCACCATGATGGATAAAGGACAAAATAGTTTTGACAATACTATAAAATTAGGATCCCACATTGCAAGGAAATCTTTCTTTTACCTTTTCCACTTTTTTTTGTGATTAATTTTTTATCATGTGTCATAGGAATTCACATTGCTATTGACAAAAATTGCTTTTCACCAAGAAAGTATGAAAATTTAAGAGATTTTATAAGTAGTATTGGTCTTAGAATAAATTCACAAATCTAAATAATTAAGCAATGGTATGACAAATTGCAAAGGATGGAGGATAAGGGAAGGCTATAAAAATCATAGAAAAACCTCTAGAGATTTATGAGTGGAGTTTGTACTACAAGTTTGAGTACCTCAAGAGTTGGAAGTTGCAGTTCTTACTATTGGACTGAAGTTTGTTAGATACCTCTAGATTAGAGGAACTTTGCAATGACCTTGATGTATGTGGCAAGACATTGAGTGCAAAATTGACCATGTGGATAGAATAACATTGGCGATAGGTGATAGGAAAGAGTGCTATCCACATACACATGCAACTTTCTTGTGACCACCCAAGTAAAGGCTTGGACGACAAATGTAAACGACCAAGAAGAGAAACAAGAGAATGGAAGATCAAAATGGAAAGTCACCTTGGAAATTCACAAGTGAGAGAAAATTTGGATGCTCAGTGTGAGCTTGAGATTTGGTATCTATAGCAAAGAAATAAAAGGCTCTTGAGAAGCTTCCCTCTCAAAGCTATCAACTCAGATTGCAAGCTAAGTTACTCAAGAAGTTGTCAAGGAAGATTCCTTTTAGAAGCCACCTACATGGTATACAAGCTAAGCTAGTTTTTAACTAGATGTGCAAGTTACATGATCCTTGGAAGGCACCAAGAAGCTTCTAACCTCAAAGCTTCCTAGATGCTTCAAGGGTATCTACCACAAAATTTCATAGATGCTTCTAGCATATTCTTAACATTTGTAGGTTATGCTAGTTCTACCTCATTTTTATTATATATAGTTGATTCTACTAACTCCTTAGATTATACTTACTCTTCTATTGACTCCATATTATTACATATTCCTTTACTGCTAGTGGGTGACATCCTTGATGCCATGGAATCTTTCATGGTCATTTTTACATTTTGGAGATGATAAATGGATTCTCATGAGGTATTGTGAAGAGGATATCTTTTCCAAAGGACCTTATATTACCAATGTCATTGACGGTCATGTTAGATGTTGCAATGTGCAAGTATATGATCAATTTTATATTCCTCATGATCATTGATATGGATGGGAGGAAGAGGGATTTGGACATGAGTGGAAAAAGAAGATGGATTAGAAACAACTGATTTTAACTTGAAAACCATCACCTTTGAGAATCCTTTGGATTTAATCTATAGTGAATGTGATTTTTGCTTGTTTTGATTTTCATAGTGTACTAAGAATGGTTACATTACCCTCCTTTAGGAATGATTTTTCACAAGAGGTCAAATATGTAACATGAGATTGTCATTGTCAATGATATTTTTATGTCATTTCCAATCATATTTAACTTGTATCCTCATAGAACCGACCTATTCTTACCACAATATTAGAAATTAAGATGACACCATGTTGTTAAATGTAATACTTGTAACCTACTTCTAACTATACACAGCTTCTAATATCTCAATATTGTTACATTGAGCCTTTAATCCCAATATTGATATATTAAGCCATCAATCCAATTGGAGTTAATAAGGTTCTATAATAAGCTTGATATTTCCTTTTTGGAAATTATTGTTTCCAAAAGGAAATATCTTTGAGAGTGATGATAAGGGAAACTTTTTTTCCTTATCATCATACTCCAAGGAGTCCATTGGGCAAGTAGTTAAGGTTTTTTATTCTTACATGGACATTTTCAATACAACGTATAGTTTGGCAACAATAGAAGCAACCACCATGAATCAATATTTCATGATCTATAGTGTTTAGTTTTCTACATTGGATAGCATTGATCTCCATGTATTGGCTTGTCCACACATGATTGATGTGTTTGTAGGTTTAGTGAAGGTCTATGTCAAGGCCAAGTTTTAGTAACTAGAGAATTAAAGATTCGACTAATTGCTCACAATCAAAAGCTAGATTACCAATTGCATTTGGTAACTCTTAACTCCAAATGCCTTAAATTTTGTGAATTTAATTCTGTCTTCTTCTTCTTCTTAAAAAGATGCTCTCTTCATTTGCTCAAGTTGTTGAGCATCAAAATTTCCTTCTTCAGATAATCAAGTAAGATATTTAAATTTTTTTTGCATAGCAATCATAACTTCAACCATTTACATGTTTAACACTATGATTACTCCTCTACCAAACTTCTTGCTCACATATATATATATATCTAAGTTAATACTAAGATATAATATATCCACCATTCAACTTAAGTCACAAGTAGAAGGATCAATGGTTCATGAAGGAAAGTGATTACATTTAGGAGCACGTAGCCAAAGCATTTAAGGATAAATTGCTTAAAATTGTGCTTTAGTAATACATGGATACTAAATTCCTAATTATGTGGTGATCTATAGATTCCATCCATATTATTTTTGCTTTGATACCAATTTAATAGACCAAGGAGAAAGACAAGAGAATAAAAGATTAAGCTAAAAGATCTCTATAAAAAGGAACTCCAATTGTTTTGGATCAACCTAAAATCTGGTACTTATAGATAAAATAATTACATGAGTCCAACAAAAACTTTCAAATAAGTTTCTTTCTAAGGTTTCAAAGAAGTTACCTTTCTTGGAGTAAAAACTAAGCTAGCCATTTAGTTAATGAATCATTTGGAAGTTTTAATAAGCTTCTTGTCAAGAAAATTTCTAGAAGCTTCTAGAACATGATTACAATCCCTAGATTTATGTTAATTCTAATCTCCTTTTAGCTAGACATGGACATGACTCGACTAATGGTTAGATTTCTAACTAAACATTGTAGCATGCTAGCTCCCAAATTAGCCAGTTAGCTATGGTTTGAGCCAACTAATCTAAGTCATATTACTAAAGTAGATAGATATCCTTGCTTAAGCACAACAATAAACATATAATTGCAAAAAAATATTTGCAAGTGCAAATGGTAGATGAAGGACATTGCAAATAGAGAATTTATAGCATTCTATTTTGGAAAGTCTTGAGTGGTCTTGTTTTAAATTATGTTGTCTCTTCAATGAGCTTGCAAACCCATTGGTAAACTACCTTGATAATCTTTACACATAGCCTGAAAACTTGCATCTATAGTTACCAAGTTAGGTTTTTGTGATGCTACATTAAGATCCAAGTTTGATTGAAATGTAAGATATTGAAGTCATCTACAAGAGTCTTTGCATTATCATTCCTATTTAATGCTGTATAGTTATATCTTTATATTACTTATAAACTAACCCACTATATGATGACCAACTCTTCTATGGCATTTCATTAGATTTTTTTAAAAATCAGCTCAAATGAAAGAAAATAAGCCCTGAATATGCAATCTTATCTTACCTTTTATTCTAACAACATAAATTTGTTTTTCTAAAGCCTAAAAATAAATGCATGAGTCATTATAAAAAATTTACCATTAGGGTAGCCAATACTCATGCCATTGGTTCACCATAAACCCAAGCGTGACAGCGTCAGTCATGGCTATTTGTTTACATTTTCAACCTGCCAATGGAACTTATAAATTCAAATGTATGCGATCTTGTGTTGTTTGGATCCTATTTGAGTAATTGAATTTGATGTTATTGAATTGAACTCATAGAGGTGAGTAAATTGATAGCAATGTAGGTCTAAAATTTCATTGATATGCTATCAATTCTTGACTCTATTTATATATAAGGTATGTTGGATGATGAAAAGACCTTGGTGGCTACTTTGAAGAAACTGGAGGTAGTAATAACAATTTTTGGGGAAATCATCAAACAATTGAATCTAATTGAGGTAATCAAGGAAGCACAAACAATTAAATTCTGGGTGCAATGACCTAATATTCACAATATCAGATTCTTTGTAATGAAATCCCTTTTCTTTCCCTTCTAGTCCTCAAGGGAATTAGTTTATAAGTCACCATAAAGGGTATAGATTATGTATAACTAAGAGAATTTGTTAAATAAATTATATGATTGAAGTCAAAGAGCCATTGATCATGATATTAACACTTGCATTTCCTTAGTACTAAGAGTAACCACTACATATTAGGAGATTGTAGTACTTCCTCTTATTTATAGAGGCATAGAGTGAAGTATGGTACTCAATGGCTGAACATAACAAAGCATACAAACATGTTTTTGACTCACAAATAGAGTATGCTAACATGTGTTAATATTGGATTATCTTTGAGGATTTTGAAACTACTTTCTTACTTTAAAATTGAACATCTTCAACTTTCTACCTTTTGTGTGTGGCATCATGAACTGGACTGGTTTGTTACCAAATTGTAGTACCAATTGAATGCAATCATAGTTTTGTGTGGCTTTTTGGACCATTTTAGCTTGGTGTAAAGAGTTACACTCCTTGATTTGCCAAGGTATGCTATTTATATACAAGGTACGTTGAATGATTAAAAGACCTTGGTGGATACCTTGAAGAAAGTGGAGGTAGGAATAGCAGTTATTTGGGAGATCACCAAAAAATTGAAATCTGATCAAGGTGACAAAGGAATTAAGAACAATTAAGTTCCATTAACCTAACATTCACAATCATAAATTATGTGCAATGAAATCTTTTTTCTTTCCATTATAGTCCTCAAAAAGAAGTAGTCTACAAGTCATGATAGATTGTATAGATCAAGTAGAACTAAGAGAGTTAAACTTGTTTATGGGATTGTAAGGCTCAAAATTGTATGATTGAAACTTTTAAATCATTCTTTCTCATTTCTCTTATATACTTTGTATTGCAGATAGTCATCCTATTTGAGTTTAGTTTGAATCCTAATAGAACAACCATTTTTCTAGTGCTATAGAGGTTGTTAGAGAAAAAGATGGAAGTTCATAGGGAAATTGAGAAGGCTAAAATTCCTTACATTACATTACTAATTGCATGTTTGCATCCATTTTCATTGCAACCTATGGGATCTTGAGAATCCATCTCCACCAAAAGACAAGACCTTTTTTTAATGATGGTGAATTAAATGGTATGCATCAAAATATCTTTTCAGTTTATAGGGTTTTAGGTCTTTTCAGTTTACTAGGTCTGAATGGTGCATTTTGCAGTGGTTGAAGGTGTTCAATTTGACCATCATGCAAATCTGCATGCCTTCCAAAGCTTGAGTTTTCTTAAGTAATAAGGTTTTTATTAGTACAATCATGTAGTGTTTCAAGAAATAATAAATCTCCATCAAAAGATGAGATAGAGTTCTCCAATGATGGTGAATTAAATGATATCCATCAGCAAATATATTTAGTTTACTAGGTTTTGATAGTGTGTTTGTAGTGGTTGAAGATGTCCAAGTTTATAGTCATACAAATCTGTAAGTCTTGTAAACCTTGAGCTTTCTCAAGTAATATAGTTCTTGTTATTGTCATCATGTATTTTTTCAAGAAATAGTGGAATAAAAAAATTGATTTTATGATGCAATGAACATATTCTTTGCTAGGAACTTATTGATTGATCTGACATTATTTGGTTGGGAAATTCTAACTAGGATCAATTTGAGTTTTGATCCACATTGCAAACTTGAAAAATGCAAACAATACAATATAGAAGTAAACTGAATTGTTACAATTCATTCAATCTTTGGCCTTCCCTTTGAGACATGAGAACATGATGATTATGAGTTTCTTAAGTGGTGACTTTGACTTTTGTATGTCTTTGAGGTTCCATAGATTATGAACTCATGACCACTTGTTGATCAATCTCCCTATTGGATAGATAATTGTCTACAATCCTTCTCTTACCACCATACTCTTGCTATCAACCACTATATATTGACAAGCCTTTAGGTATAGCTTGTTTTCCTTTGAGAAAATAAAGTGTGCTTAAATTTAGACAACATGCCTCTTTGGCACCCATGAATGTCAATGGGAAATTTTCTTGTGAATCTAATGGAAATTGCTTTCAAAATAGAGTCTCGGATCTCAAACAACATCCACAACCACTTGCTCTCCAAGTTGGCCAAATAGAAGACAACATTTCGGAATGATAGATACATTATGCACCTATTATAGAGCTCACCATTGTGCTTTTGAGACCACATGAGATGGCTTTGGGTTCTCCTCTTGCTACCAAGAGTGCAAGCTTGTCTCCCTTCCCTTCAAGATTACCACATTCCTCAGTACTATCTCAAAGATGATAATAGATGAAAAATACTTCCATGACAACATATGCCAATCCAATTTAGCCCTTGCCATGATCAAAGCTCAAAGGTAAATATTAAGACCAAAGAAGATACTAGCCAAGGGCCATATTATTTCAAAATTCATGGTGAAATCTACCATGGGAGTGGAACTCTCAAACTTGATATAGGAACCACTCCTACTTATGCCCAAGTTTTTATTTCATGATGGAGCTAACAAAGCATATCCTCAAAGTTAACCCATATGTCAAGTCTTACAAGCTCATGGTTGAGATGTCGTGCGTTTATACATTGCTACAAAAAAAACATCATTGTCAACATCATACACTATAGAAGCACAACTCACACATAACTCATATATGAACTCTAAAGTGCCACAATAATCAGATTGTTTACAACTCAAATCAACTCAAATCAGATCAGTACTTGATTTGATCCTCAAAAACTTGCTAACAATAGTGCACTAATTATAGTCAAGCCACACCCACTCTAGCTAAGAGACTCCAAGTAATGCTTGCCGACTTTTTGTCCACTCTAGACAAGAACTCAAAGGCTCAACATCAAAAAAGTGAGCTCTCTAGAGTTGCAATTCCAAGGTATACTCTTGATTTTGACCTAGGTCTCATCCCAATGGTCCCATTGATGGCACACCCAATGGTGTGGATGGTGGGCCCCACCATGAAGTCAGTACCCCAAATACAAAATCTAACTAGCAGAAAGTAGAGTATGAGTAATTGCCAAAATGCCTCTAACAACTATCATTGGAACTCAAGTGTCCAAGCAATCTAGATGTGACACTACAAATGGTGTGACAACTATCATGCATATATACATTGCTACCACAACATACATCATTGTCAATATTAAACACTAAGGAAACACAACTCACACATAAGTCATACATGAACTCTAAAGTGCCACAATCCTAGCTGGCTGTTAGGTTCCTCTAACTCCAGATAGCTATCTACTTCAAGTATATGGTATACCCTATGAAGGGCAAAGATAAAGAGGCCGGGTGCTATGGAGCCCCATTTTTTGTCTCTTGTGTGAAATCTATACCATATAACAGATGAACTAGGTACAAGTCAAGTACATCTAGAACATAACTACTATCCCTAAGGAACCACCATGAGGGGAGGAGTCATACATGCCATATGCCATCCTCTCAAACAACTATCACACACTAACATAGTAGCAGCTCCATTGGAAGAGCCCCATAACATACACTTCAAGCTTGCCCGTACAAGTGCCAAGCTTGGGTCCATAGTACCATCAATTTTTGGGAGGTGGCATGACACATAATTGTGCACATGACACACAATTGTGCACATAATCCTTCCAAACAACTCCATCATGTCCTTCCAACACAAGGACTCCAAATGGCAAAACCTCATGCACTCTTAAGATAGTGCGGCTTGGAAAAACATCAAGTGTCATTGATGTTGTCTATTGTAGATATACATAGTCTCTTGGATGAAATCAATGGATCAAGGGTCTATAAACTCCTCCTCAAATAGTAGCATAGCGTAAGGTATCACTATGCTGAGTAATTGCCAAGTTCTCAAAGGGCATTGGCATCACTCTCCAAAAGATCTTTGCCCGTTGAGATCATGTGCTCATCCATACATCTAGATCATCCAAGTCCAAAACTATAGTATTATCTTGACAAATGACTGTAGGTAAATCTGGATCTTGTCCATAGAGTAAAAAGTAAGGAGAGAAGGATGCTAAGGAGGCTTATTGACTGAACCAATAGCCCATGGCCAACCAAGGTAATTGGAGATCCCAATCTCCCAAGTGGTCTCTTTGCAAACCATACTTTTGCAATCCTGTCTACATTGTCTAAACCACTCTCTCTACTGAGTCACCTACCTCAAGGTGATCTCAAGAGGTAGTATGGCGATCAATCAAAGCCTTGTCACATAAGACCTTAAACTCTCCCAAGAACTCTATACCTTGATTAGTCAAAACCTCAACTGGTGCACCAAAATGACTAAGAACTTGATTTAGGAACAAGGAAGCCATCCTTTCACTAGACTTGTCAGGAAGTGCAACCATCTCAATCCACTTGGAGAAGTGCTCCTATAAAAGACCAAGACCAAGGAGAGAAAGAGGAAAATGGAAGCTCACATTGGAACATTGGAAGGAGGGAAAACTCCAAATACCTAGCATGAGCTTTGGATTTGGTATTTATAGGTAGCAAACAAGGCCTTTTAGAAACTTCTCAAGAAGTTTCCTTGAGCCACTTTCTTAGAGTGCAAGCCAAGTTAACTAGGAAGCTTCTCAAGAAGCTTCCTTCTAGAAGCCACCTACTTGGCATGCAAGCTAAGCTAGTTAGAAGCTTCTAGAAGCTTCCTTCTAGAAGCTACTTGCTTGAGGTGCAAGCGTAGCTAGTCAGGAAGCTTCTTAGATATTTTTAGAATATTCCAAACTAATTTGTCTTATTTACTACTTTGTTAGCACTATTAACTTTGTTGCTAAACTCCATATTGTTACATATTCCTCCACCGCTAGTTGGTCACATCCTCGTTGCTAGTGAAACTTTCAACTCGTGGATGGCCATTTATGCATTTTGGAGGTGAGAAAGAGGTTCTTATGTTGCATCATGAAGGAGATACCCTTTCCAAAGGACCTTGTACTCTGTATGTTATTGATGGCTTGTTGAATATGGCGACATGCAAGGATACAATCAACTTTGTACTCCTTATGATCATTGATAGGGATAGGAGGAAAGAGAGGTTGGACTCAAGAGAAAAAGGAAGAGGTAGTAGGAACAAAGGGTTTCAACTTGGAAATATGAAAGACAAGAGGATACACATATGACAAGGCAAGGCAAGTCGATAAGAAACAAGAGAGACAATTTGGGTGATATCAAAGTGTCCTATCCAATTAGGGGCAATTTTATGAAATTGGGTATCAAGGGGAAGAGAGAGGTTACTAGAGGAAAGCATAACTTTATCACCAAATTCAAAGGTGAGATCATGACAATGGTGGTCCGCATATTACTTTTGATGATTTTGAGCAGCAAGGAGGTGAGATTTGGCTTCTTGGAGAGATTGGGATATAGTGGTCAAGAATGTTGAAGTATGAAGAACATGAGATGGAAAGGGAGCAAGAAGAGAATCTAGAACAAGTAGATCTTGGGCAAAATTGAGAAAGAAAGGAGAAAATCCGATGCTTGCCTATTTGGAATTGTTGTAAGCAAATTCTTTAGCTCCAAGACATTCATCCCAATTGGTATGGTAGACATTGACAAAGACACACAACATATCTTCCAATGTATGATTTGTACATTTGGTTTGTCTATTAGTTTGAGGATGATAGGCCATGAACAAAGCAAGCTTGGTGTCGAGTATCTAGAAGAGTGCTTGCAAAACCTTCCCCGTAAATCAAGGATTGCGGTGGAAGATGAGCACATATGGTATCCCATGATGCTTGAAGACATTGTTGAAGTAGACTTGTGCTAAGGTTGGAGCATCCACGGTATCACAGGTTGGTGTCAAGTGGATTTGCTTACTAAGATTATCCACAAACACCATGATTGTTTTGTGTACATGCTTTGTCTTGGGCAAGGATATGATGAGATCCAAGCTCACATGCTCCCATCAAGCGGATGGAATTGCAAGTGGTTGAAGGAGTACATTCAGCTTTTGGTTGTTGGCCTTGTCTAATGAAGGATGGAGAAGTACTCTATCCTTCATTGGAACAAATAGTATTGGTGTTCCCCAAGGAGAGGTAATATGTTGTATGAAGCCTTCTCCAAAAACTTTGTAAGTGTTGTTCGGAACTCCTCCAACTCCTTTGGTGAGAGCCAATAGATTGGTCTACTCATTGGAGTACTCCTTCGCAATAACTTAATCTTGAAGTGCATACCATGATTGGAGGGTAATCCCTTTTGCAGATCATCCGGAAACACATCCGCAAACTCTTAAACTATTTGATCAACCATTGCTTGATGATGCTCTTGGCTCTCCTCAGCTTGTCCTTGTGCAATTGGCTTGTTCCACACCACAAAAACAGACTTATCTTCCTCCAAAGCTTGCTCTATGGCTGCTTCACCAATAAGCTTCCCATCTAGGGACTCATTTCTTTTCAAAGTTTACTCCATGGTTGCCCTCCTGGCAAACTTCCCATCTTGGGGCTCCTCTCTCTTCAAGGCATGCTCTATGGCTACCTTCTCAACCAACTTCCCATCCTAAGACTGACTATTCTTAGGTGTCTTACTCAGAGATGCCAAACAACCTAATAAAAAATTCCTACCTTGGGGTTGCACTTGAGTTTGTCATTGGGTCCAATCAAATTGAACCTTATGATGTTCAAGCCAAGGTAGTCTTAGAATGACATCATAGTGTAAAGGTGCCACTACAAACCTCATACACTCCAAATACTCCTTGCCAATCTTAAAAGTAATAGGATGTGATGGACGGAATGCAGAACCCTTTGTACCATCCGCCATCATCACTCTACTTCCAAACAATGGCTTGATAGGAATACTCAATTCCTTTGCTACTTGCATAGACATGCAATTTTCTAAACTGCCAAAATCAACTAAAATACTACAACCTTGATTAGATATCTTACCTTGCAAGTGAAGCAAACTTGCATAAGTTGGGCCTTCAATCCCATTGGAACTAATCAAGCTCCTAGTAGGCGGCTTGAAATCTCCTATTGGGATTCCTTGTTTCTCTAACCATCTTGTTCCATAAACACCATCTGGGCAACTTGTCGAGGTTGCTTGTTCCTAAGTGGACATTTAGCAATATGATGTCCAACTTGGCAACAATAAAAACAATCTCCATTTTGTCGCAATCTTTCTCTATCAGCTGTACCAAGTGGTCTCTATTTGATAACATCAATCTCCATTGGTGCTGGTTCTTCCACTTGTGAGTAGTGTACTAGTAAGCTTTGTGTAGGTTGAGGTCAAGACCAAGTTGTTGCAACTAAGGAATGAAAATGCTCAACCAATTACATAACTTCTTCTACTTTTTGTGGTTCTCGCATGGTCACCTCCAATTTGGTTTGTGACTTTAATCTCTACACAATAGATCTAGAACTTCACCTTCTTGTACATCTGGAAGTTGCATGATGATGTTCTAAAATTGTTTGATGTAGCCCCTTATTGAGCCAATCTGTTTTAATTCTACCAATTTATCTCATGCGACTCAGGTAACATTTATAGTTTAAAATTGCAAAGTATTGCATCCTTGAATTTTGCCCATGGAAAATTAGTGCAACAATCTATTGTTCAGCTTGCTCCACTAGGAATCACCACCAAATTTTTGCCACACCATCCAATTGGCTAGAAGCCAAAAGAATCTATTTCTATTCATCTTGAAGATTGGTGGCTTCAAAGTAAAGTTTGTAGTCAAACAAAAAATTCTCCATTGTACACAAAAGATTCTTGCCTTCCCACACCTTGGGTTTTGGAAATGGATTGTGAGCTTCTTCATCTTGAACTGGCACTCTCTCTATATGTTATTGTCGTTGCTGGTCTTGTTCATCCAACAATTGAGTAAGGGTCTTGATTTGTTGCTGCATCACAAGGATAACGTCCGGTATTGTTGCCAAAGTTACTACTCTATCCCAATACTCCCATTTTATCTAATTGATAAACACATATGTGCAACACGTCTACCATTCTCCATAAGTTACAATTTGAAGTACCAAGGATTCCACAAACAAGGTGATCATATGCAAAAAATCCTGTCCAAAGCACGAGGTGATGACTTGTGTGAAACAATGCTTGGGAAATATTTGGACATGAAAATCCCAATGGTTTGGCAGAAGTGGATTTGGTGGTCCATAAAATCCATCCATCCCATTCTTGCTCTAATACGAATGTAAAAGACCAAGACCAAGGAGATAAATAGGAGAATAGAAGCTCACATTGGGACATTGGAATGAGTGAAAACTTCAAATGCCTAGCATGAGCTTTGGCTTTAGTATTTATAGGTAGCATACAAGGCCCTTTAAAAGCTTCTCAAGAAGCTTCTTTGAGCCACTTTCTTAGAGTGCAAGCCAAGTTAACCAAGAAGCTTCTCAAGAAGCTTTCTTCTAAAAACCACCTACTTGGCGTGCAAGCTAAGCTAGTTGGAAGCTTATAGAAGCTTCCTTTTAGAAACTACTTGCTTGAGGGGCAAGCTAAGCTAGCCAAGAAGCTTCCTAGATACTTCCAGAATATTCTAGGCTAATTTGTCTTATTTGCTATTTCGTTAGCCCTACTAACTTTGTCATTAAACTTCATATTGTTACAGCTCCACACCAAAACATACCAATGATATCTCACTGTCAATGATAGAGGTCCGGCAAAGTCTAAAATCCAATGATAACCAAATCTCATGATAGGTAATGGGTGCAACTATGGCATATGAGCATTAAATGATGCTCTTACTTGGGCACAAACCACACATCTTGGCAACAAATTGCTATACATTGGTCTGCATACCGCACCACCAATAATATCTTTGGAGTAAGCTATCTATATGCTTTACTCCAAAATGTCTTAGTTCTTCATGAGCATGACAGACCAACTATAGTCTTTGAGATGGAAGTGGTACTACTCTCACTCTACAATCCTCCCATACATGCAAAAGGTGTTTTCCCTCCAATCTGAACCCTCTGGCTTGTTGAAGAACATGGTCTCTCTCCTTGGCTTCATTTGAGTTACCCACAAGATAGTCCATCACTAAGGCATCATCATGAATGTCTCACTTGATTGTACCAATATCTTCACTCTTTGGATTTGTGGTCTCAATAACCTCTCTTGTATGCATTGAGAGAGATACCACCAAAGTCTCAAAAAATATACATAGAAAAGAACATGCATGCTAGCCTGGAAACATTTCCTCATCTAAGTCACCATGCCAACATGCTCTAGTTTGATCCTGCTGGCTAGGACATGGGTTTCTATTCAACCCATTTGCATCATAGGTCACCACTCCAAATTTATGAATAACCATGAAATCATACTCTTGTAAAATCAGAGCCCATCATGGAAGCTTCCCTCAAAGCTTGTCACACTCTATCAACCACTTCAATGGCTGATGAACAGTGATGAGAGTGAAGGGGTTACCAAATAGGTTACATCAGAAATGTGCTACAGCCCAAATTGTTGCTAAGCACTCTCCTTCACATAAACTATACTTTGACTCTGCTAAATTGTTGGAGAAACTAGCATATGCCACCACAAACTCTTTCCACTCATCATCGTGTTGGGTGAGCACTACTCCAAGCCCCAACATACTCCAATCAGTGTGAATTTGAAATGGTCATCCTTTGATTGGTCTTCTCAAAATAGGAGCAAATATCAACCTCTCCTTGAGCTCTACAAAAGCTCTCTACTACTCATCTCCCCAACACCACTCATGTGTAAGCTTGGACAGCTTTGTCAAGGCCTTGGCAATGGCACTAAATCCTCTAATATAACGGTGATAGAAGTTTTCCAACCCAAGGAATGCTTGCACTTTGCTAACATCCGTAGGTCAAGGAATATGTGCAATAGCTTCCACCTTGATTTGCTGAACACCAAGTCCTCCGGGGTAGATAGTGTGACCCAAATACTCAACCTGCTCATGGAAGAACCTACACTTCCCAAGATGTTATTTGAGTCCATGAGATCTCAATCTCTCAAATACCTCCAACAAATGTCTCTCATGCTCCTCCATAGTAGTGATATAGACCAAAATGTCATCAATATAGCACTGAGAAAAATCCATTCTAGCTAGGATCCCATCCATGACCCTCTAGAACTTAGCAAGAGCATTCTTTAACCCAAATGGTAAGAACCTCCATTAATAAAACACATGCTTGCCATGAGGATCAATAGCCTACAATGCTATCTTGGACTTATCCTCCTCCTTGATTGGCAACAGATGATATCTTGCTCAAAGATCCAAAGTATTGAAGACCTTGCATGCCCAATTGTATCAAAGATCTCCTCCGGTGTAGGCATGGCATACCAATTAGCCATAGTCTACTGGTTGATAGGATGGTAAACTCCACACATCCGCCTATCTGTGTAGTTGCCATGCATATCCTTCTAGGCTGGCATCACTATAGTTGATGCATACTCTCCATGTGAAATATCCACCAAACTAGCCTCAAAAAGGTCTCTACTCCGACTCTGAATCAATGGCCTCTCCATATCACTATATCAATAAGGACATCATAAAACTAGTGTATCACTAGTCAGCTCAATCCAAATACCAAGTCCTTTTAGAGCACCCAAATCCTTCATATTGAAGGCAAAACAACTCGTGTAGCTCCTCAAAAACCTCCAAACTCTCCTGCTTTCCACTCTTGTAAGCTTAGGTCCAAGATAAAGCTCCCATGTATCCTCTATAACTATCATAGGAGTAGAAGACATATTGACAAGCTGCTACATTGGACATGGGAGTTGTGGTGTCATGCCTCCAAGCACTAGAGGTTCCAACCTCAGTGTGAAAAACTCCTTCCACTTTGGCTGCAAGCTCCACACGTCCTCTAGCAGCATCCCAAGTGGACCAAGGGTGTAATCCATGTAGCCCATGCTCACTTGGATGGGCTCCAAGTAGACCACTCTCCCTAGTAGCTATTGGTTATATCCCAAGAATACCATGTCCACTTGGTCCATCTCCCCCAGCATGTGCCTAAATCATCTCAATAAGCACATGGCTCACAATTGTCCGAGTGGTGATGCCTACAAGCGTATCTTATGCTACTCTACCAAGCCACGGCTCACAATCTAGGTCAAATAGTTTAGGTCCATAGCTTGACCTAACACTTGATGCCTCTTACACTACTAGAACAATGGTAATACTGGTGGAAAAACCCATTGCTCGCTCTCTCTCATTGGTGTTGGACTCTACCAACTATTGTAACTATGAGTCCCAAACAAGTCCAAGACCTCCCTCTCAAAAAGCATGAGAGCTTGGGAAACTCATGAGTGTGGGAAAAGCGGCTCTAGGTTGTCCAACTAGGGTTCACCACTCCCATAGGTGACCTATCAGCTACTACCACCGTTTGAGAGTGACATCCAACATCCAAGATGTCATTAACAACGATGTGGTCTAGTCTCTAAATCCCATCATATGCATGTTGTAAAACCTCTCTAGCTAAGAGGTTTGTCCACCAAAGACAAAGATAATGAGCCTTGTAACACCCATTTGTGCATGCATGTAGTATTCTGATATTTAGTTTGGTATTACTAGTGATTGAGAGATATTATTTATATAAAGATAAAGGATGGTTCTACATTAGTCATGATTAGCTAAAGTTAATCATAGCTAAGATAGAGGGGACCTTACTTTAGAGGAAGTGAAAAAGATGAATACCATTATTTTGGATTCTTGTGTGTTGACTTGGTATTATTCCTAGGTGTTTGGTTTTGAGGAAAGAGTTGAGAACTCTTGGGCCCGCAAGCCTTTTTGTTTTGGATTCTTTGATAGTCCAAGAATAACCCATGTGAAGGAATCCTTGACTTAGTGGTTGGGTCAAGATAAGATCACATGCTTAGTGGAATATGCCCATATGGATGGATATTGCTTTATGTTTTTTGACTTTACTTGACTTTTAGCCTAGTAACTTGAGTTACTCCAGTTATTAATAAATTTGGTGCATAATTATTTCACAAGTATATAAACTAGGGGTGAGGAAGTACTCATCATCCTTTTATTTGCAACTATCTCTCTCTCATTGAGTTCTCTAGTGAACAATATCTGGAGTCTTGGAGTGTTAGCCTTGGAGGAGTATGATGGAGTTTAGGCTCCTTGCCTTGTTAGTCCATGGTGCACTACCATAATAGCCATCAGAGGTTCATCTTGAGTGAGAGATTTTTGGTTTCATTTTGGGAACCTCTCTAAAAGGCAAGGAAATTTTATGCGTACAATTCTATATTAGAAAAAAGGAGGCTATGAGAGCTCACTTGGAGAGAACTTTAGGGGAGGAGAGAGCTGAACTTATGTAAGAGAACTTGGACCCATTTGTCTACCATATAGTTAATTATGATGTCTTTGAGGTGATTTTGTGCATCTTGTACACTTGAGAGGATTTGGAGAGATTATGTGAGGTGGATTGTAGATTTTGGGGATTAAGGTGATTTTTGGCAAAACCTCAACTTTAAGATCTGGAATTGAAATTTCTACACATGATAGCTTTGGATATCTGTCAATTACCATACTTAGAATTATTGTGAGATCTACTATGTGCACCAGGCTAGAATTTTTGAAAGTTGATAGGGTAAACTATTGCAACTGTATGCTCTTTAGAAAATTGTATAGAGTCTGCAATTTCTTCAATTTTAGGTGGATTTTTCTGAAAATTTCCAAGAAAATTCAATGCATTATGTTCTACATGTTGACACAAAAATAAGAGGGACATCATTCTGACACAAAGAATTATGAGTTTTTGAAATGAGTGACGTGGTTTTCAAACCAAATTTGAAATATGTGTGTTGAATAGAAAGGTGTCTAGGCCAAATGGCATCATGAAAAGATATGAAATTTTTCAAGGACGGATGTCCTAGAATTGTGATCAAGTGTGAATATTTTTAGGAGACTATGATATACCAATTGAGAGATTTGAGTAACATTGTCAAGAAGGGTCAATTTTGTAGGGTTGAGATCTCATGCATGAGGAGTTTGAGAGCAACAAAAAGTATGTTTAAGTGTTAAGATTCATCCTGTGAACATCAAGAGCATCAAGAGTAGAGATTGAGACTATGCAAGGTTCTTCAAGGGTTTGAGGTGATTTTAGAGGTAGATTTGAGGAAAAGAGAGTTTAGAATAGAATTTGAAGAGAGTGTTGAGAGGATTCAAAAATCTACACCATTTGGAAGAAGGAGTGAGTTTAAGTGCTTTCTATGTAGAGAGAAGGGACATAAAGCAAGTTAATTTCCATTGACCTTTGGAGAGCAAGAGATTGAGAGAAAGGAGCAGATTACTTGACTTGGGTTTGCATGTTGGACCTTCTTCACCAAGATTGGGAGGGAGAAGATCTAAGACCAAGGAGTTGTGTGAGGTTTGTGGAGTTGAAGGACTTCCAAAAGCACATGAGTGTAGTGGAGTAAAAGCACTTTTGGAGACTTTGGTGAAGGATCTTGGAGAGAGTCTTAGTAAAGCTATAGAAATACTACCACCTTCATCAACTAGTTCTCAAGATTAGTGATGGAAATAATCTTTCAACTTATGGATAAACTATCCATGAGGGTTTAATTAATATGCACTCTAGGATTTGATGTTGCTATAGAAATCTTAGAGCAACCTGAAACTTTTGTGTTCCCTCAGGTGGATTATTCTTAAATAGTGTTAGTCATGTACATACTCTATTAGTTATAGAGTGAGAGAAAAGAAAAGAAAAAAAGAAAGATAGTGAGGGGTTAAGATGAGAAACTTCCGGTTTTCTTTGGCAAGGATGGAGAAGATGTGGAGTCCTTTGTGAGAGAATTAAAGAGAGGTTGCATAGGAAATAATGAGAGGAGGAAAAATGAGTGGGCTTTATTATTACTAGATTTCTTTGAGGTTGCATCACTTACATTGTATGAGTCCAAATACCAAAAGAGAGACAAGAGAGATGGGCAAGAAGAGTCTTGGGAGAGTTTGACTTCAACACTCATTGAGAACTTCCTTCCTTCTAGATGAGAGTTATAAGAGATTGATCAGTCAAGTTAGCTTTCTCAAGCAAGAAGATGGAGAGAAAGTGAGAGTCTATGTGGAAAGAGTGGAAAAGTTAGAGTCTAAATTTTGTATATTGTTGAGGAAAAGTAGGGATGATGTAGACACTTCTATGATTGGCATAGGAGCTATGCTCACCAATAATTTTTTGGGAGGATTGAGACCACAAATTAAAAGCAAGGTGAGATATGAGAAACCTTCTTCCGAGGTTGAAGCTATCAAGATCGCAATTTGTATGGAGTAGAGTTTGGAAGGGGATGAGAGAGATTTGGTGTTGAAGAAGGTTGTGCATCCTCCTCAAGGATACAAGTATGGTGGAACTTCTGATACTTTGGTGGCAAGGGTTGCACCACAAGTAGTAGTAATTGCTACAGTACTTGCATCTCTACCAAAAGATCCACTTCAAACTATCATAGAACAACTTGCAGATCTCAAGATCAATGTGATGTAACTATGGGAGAAGAGAGAGGTGGATCAGAATGTAGGGAGATGCCCTAGGAGTTATGGAAACTATCCATATAGAGGAGGCCAACCAGCCAACAATTTTAATGATAGAAATTGTTTTGGTTGTGGAGGAAGAGGCCATATCCAAAGGAGTTGCCCAAATTCCACTTACCATGGAGGAAGGGGTTATGAGGGAGCCAATAGAGGGAAAGAGGAAGGTAGTGAAATGCAAGTGGCTCCTAATCCAAACAAAGATAAGCAAATAGCATCTATAGATGTGATTGAGAGCAATTATGAGAAGGGAGAGTGCTCAAACTCCAAGGGTCTTAATTTGGAGCGTTTGGCACAAGAGAAGAAGAGAGCTTGTTTTGTAGAGGATGTGCACTCTTCTCAGGGATTCACTCCTAGCAAGGATGCTCTTATGTCTACTAGGAGCACTCGCACCTCAACACCATCAACAACAAAGACTCCAAGAAAGAAGTTGGGGATGGAAGACTATTGATATCAAAGCAACAATGGAACTACAATATCTTGGAGGATATGTTGGTAGTCACAAGGGTAACATCACAATGGGCCAACTGATTATGGTGAATCCTACTTTGAGAAAGGAACTTAGAGGTGGTTTGAGTTCTACAAGGTGCAAGAGGAAGAAGAAGGCAAAAGCTCCAATATCCATGGGGGTGGTTGTAATACCAAGAGCTAGCCATATGATCTAGATGTGAAATTTGGTTTGGTAACATCTAAAATGATGTTTTACATTATGGTTGAAATAGATCAGATAGAACTATCACCAAAATAGTACTTCTACTAATAGGGCAAAAACCGAAATAGACTTGAGAACCTTAGAACCAATAGCTAGACATATGATTTAAAGGTGAGAATTGGTTTGGTAACATTTGGAAGGATGTTACACATTATGGACTAAACAGATCAGAAAGAGGTATCACCAAAAGTGGACTTCTACTAATAGAGTAGGAACCGAAGTATGCCTGAAATCTTGGAAGGCAATTTCGGAGGCCTAAACGGATGAATTAGGCCTCAAAAATGTGCAGATTCCCCTCCCCCCCAATGGAAGGAAGGTTGGCCTGCCCTCCCCCCCATGCTTTGTCTCATTGAGAGCTTTCCAACGGTACCTTACTCAGGTGATTCTAAGATTCCTACAAGAAGATTCCCTAAAATATTCACTCCGGTCAAAGGTTGTTTGACCAACCAGATAGGACCTAGACCAGACATGTCACCCATCCAAGTAAGTAATCCAAGGGTGGAGTTTGCTGACATGTCACCTATCTATGTCCCTAATCCTATGGTGGAGCTTCCTTGGCGGAGATCCTCTTTGTCTATTTAATAAAGAGAAGGTGCTCCCTTGGGGCATCGAATGTTTGAGTATGCAATCTGTGTTTTCTCTCTTCTCTTGTCCTCGGATTATTACAATGGTGGATGCCAAGCCAACACCATGAGAGGCTTGTGAATATGCCTCCAATATTGATGTGAGAGTGAATGGTCATAACATCAAGGATGCATTGGTTGATGGAGGATCAACAATGAATGCAATGTCAAAAAGGTTGATGAAGAAGTTTGGTATGATACACTCGCAACCTTCAACATTTGTGGTGAGCATGGTAAACAAACAACAAGTTTGACTAGTAGGAGTGATGGATAAAGTGATAGTTTCAATTATGGGAGTTCAAAATCTCATGACTTTCCAAGTCTTGAAGGATTCAAGCTATGACTTACTTCTTAGGAGGCTATGGTTGAGAGTAGCATGCACAACTGATTGATGGCACAAAGGTACTTGAGGGTTGGGCCATCAAACCATAGAGTCACAGTTCTTGTGACTTACACCACCAACACTTCACATTAAGATATACCATCTTCTGATTATTGAGAATCAAATTCTGAAGAAGGAGTTTTAGGTCTGGACACAAGCATGGAAGAGGAGACTTCCACGGATGAGGATGAATCTGAATCTGATTTAGATGTGTATTCCTTGTGTACTATGGATTTTGCACCTAAGCCAAAGGTTTTGGAGGACCCGAATAAATCACTATTGACACTTAAGGAGACAGAGAGGAGGTTATCTACCCTCAAGTATGGCCCAAATGTTACCAAGGAGGGGAAGGTGAGATTTGAGGAGATTTTCCACAAGTCATCCATGTGTTTGCTTTAAGTTACAAGGATTTGAAGGAAGTCACCTTGGAGGAGCACAAGATAGAGGTGGAGTCACATGCAAGACCAATCTGCCAAAAGCAACATCACATTAGTCCACCAATATCTTTGGTTGTGAAGGAGGAGATTGATAAGGTCAAGGAGGCTAGATTTACCTTTGAGGTAGAGAATTTAGAATGGGTATCTCCAATCATCATTGTGAAGAAAAGAATGGCAAGCTTTGATTATGTGTGGATTACAAGAAACTCAACATTGTTACCAAGAAGGTCTACTACCTGTTGCCATTCATTAATGAGATCTTGGAGGAGGTTGCGGGTTACAAGAGGTACAGTTTTGGAGATGGTTATAGTGGATATAACAAAAACAAGATTGCACTTGAGCATCAAGAACTCACCACTATCACCACACCTTGGGGAACTTACGCTTTCAAGGTCATGCCTTTTGGGCTTTGCGATGCTCTAGCCACATTCCAACGGTTCATGAACAAGGTATTTAAACCTTTCATTGGGAAATTTGTGAGAGACTTCATTGATGACTTTTGTGTCTATGGGAGATAGGAGGAGCACTTTGAGCACCTAATCAAGGTCTTGCAATGCTTGGATGAGGCAAATGTATCACTCAACCCGGAGAAGTGCATTTTTGGATGTGAAGAAGGTCTACTTTTAAAGCAAATCATCTCCAAGGATGGAATAGTAGTTGATCTTGAGAAGGTGAGAAAAATCTCAAACTTTCCATTCCCTTCAAGCTTGACAAAGTTTCTCCAATTCTTGGAGATGGTTGGGTACTATAAGAGGTTAATCTTCTCATTTTATAACAAGGCTTATGCATTGACCATCTACATGAAGAAGGGTGTAGATTACTAGTGATTTTGGAGGACAAGGAGGCTCTCAAAGCTTTTGAGGAGCTCAAGTAATCCCTTGTTGTAGCTCCAATTCTTACTCCAATGCCTGATTGGAGTAAGACTTTCATCTTCTACACTAATGCTTCTTATATAGTTATAGGATGCACTCTTAGTCAATTAGACCAAGATGGGCATGATCATCCAATAGCTTATGCTAGTAGGCAGATGGTTTCGGCAAAAAAGAACTACTTTGTCATAGAGAGAGAAGGGTCGGTAGTGATCTTTGGTCTCAAGAAGTTTAGACTCTACTTGATTGGAGTGAAAGCCACCATTGTCATAAATCACAAGGCTTTGAAGTATATCTTCAACAAGCCTAATGTTGAAGGGAGACTAGCAAGGTGGATGATACTCTTGTTAGAGTATGACTACACCATTGAGGATAGGCCATGAAAGAAACATGCAAATGTTGATTTGTTATCTAGGGCCTATAATCATGATGGAGATGAGCGAGCGGCTAATTCCTTCTTGGATGAAGAGCTCATGACAATCTCAATCACTCAAGAGGTTCCAATAGAGTACAAGGAGATTATGGATTTTGTTACAAGAGGAAACTATCCAGAAAGGATGCTTGCTAGGGAGAGGAAGGCCCTTGCAGCAAGATCTAGACCTTACATAATGGTGGAGGATATTCTTTTTCACCAAGGAGTAGATGGTCTACTTTGAAGAGCAATGTGTAAGGAAGAGTCTATCCTACTCATAAAGGAGTTTCATGAAGGTTTAGTGTGTGGAGTTCACTTTGCAGGAAAGGTGATTGCTTTCAAGATTTTGTGTGGAGAGGGATTTTCAAGGATTGTCTTGATTATTGCAAAAAATTTCATGTTTGTCAAGCTTGTGCTAGAAAATCTTCTTCCACTCCACCACTTGAATCAATTCCATTGCTACGACCTTTTGAGAAGTGGAGAAGTGATTTTGTAGGTCCTCTTAATCAAACCCCAAGGAACAATTGGTACATTGTGGTAAATACTTATTACTTTACCAATTGGATTGAGGCTAGACCATTGAGGGACAAGAATGAAGATGAAGTTGGTAGATTTCTTTATGAACACATTATCACTAGGTTGCCCTTTGGATGCCCTTTGGAGTTGGTTTCTGATAGAGGAGGAGAGTTTACAAGAATCATCACTACAACCATGCTAGAACATTTTTCTATCACACATAGAGTAATTACATCTTATAAGCCAAATTCCAATGGCTTGGCAGAGAGAACCAATCAGACCTTGTGCATCATGTTGGCCAAGGATGTAGAAATGGAGGAGGCTAAACATCATCAGGACAAGAAGATTCATGTAGTTCTATGGGAGTATAGGATAACCATGAAGACTTCCACCGGATATTCTCTATTTCAATTGGTATATGGCATTGAGTCTACCTTACCCATTCACTTTGATCTTCCTACCTTCTGAAGTATTCATAGGAGATTGAAGAAAGCACAAGGAGGTGATGCAGAGAAGTCAAGGAAGGATCAACTCATGGAATTGGAAGAGGCAAGAGCAGTTGCTATGGTTTGAGTGGAGCAAGCCTAAAGGAAATAAAAGGAGAGCTATGACAAGAGGCAAGGCAAGAAGAAGTTGGACCCTTTCAAAGGAGGTGATTGGGTAATGTTTCATTCCATTTGATTCAAGAGAGTATAAAAGAAGTTTTTGCCTAAGTACTTTGGACCTTTCATAGTGGAGAAGGTGTGGTGAAATTACACCTATGATCTCAAGGAATTGGGAGGAAGACACTTTAATAGGATTAACCATGATAAGTTGAAGATGTATCATAGAAAGTAAGAGACCTTCACTTTGAGGACAAAGTGAAAACTTAGTGCGGGGGTAAATATAGTACCCATTTGTGCATGTTTGTAATATTGTGATATTTAGTTTGATATTACTAGTACTTGAGAGATATTATTTATATAGAGATAAAGGATTATTCTACATTAGTCATAATTAGCTAAAGTTATTCATAGCTAAGATAGAGGGGGCCTTACTTTAGAGGAAGTAGAAAAGATGAGCACCACTATTTTAGATTCTAGTGTGTTGACTTGGTGTTATTCTTTGGTGTTTGGCTTTGAGGAAAGAGTTGAGAACTCTTGGGCCCGCAAGCCTTTTTGTTTTGGATTCTTCTATAGTCCAAGGATAGCCCCTAACTATTTCACAAGTATATAAACTAGGGGTGAGGAGGTATTCATCATCCTTTCATTTGAAACTATCTCTCTCATTGAGTTCTTTGGTGAGCAATGTTTTGAGTCTTGGAGTGTTAGCCTTGGAGGAGTATGATGGAGTTGGGGTTCCTTGCCTTCTTAGTCCATGTTACACTACCATAATAGCTATTAGAGGTTCATCTTGAGTGAGAGACAGGCCGGCTCATAGCCCGTGACCCCACTCTGGCTGCATCTAATAATATAGCAAGTCCCATCCAAGAATGGACCTGATGTGTACTTGTCACCACTCTAGTGCAAGAATCACTCATTAAAGGAACATTCTCCAAAATGTAAGTTGGAGAAATGGATTGATGAACCTAGAGATGTCATAGTATCTATACCATCTCCCAAGACACACCAGACCAAGGATCATCAAGACCCAAACCTTGGCAAACACGTGTATGTCCCTAACATGGCCATCTAGAAATCACCAAATGACCAAGCCCATGTCACTCTAGGTCATGCGCTCCTAGTAAGGAATGTCTATTGGTAGGGCCTTCTGGTAATCCCTGATTGCTCACATTGGTAATAATTCAAGATATCAATAGGCCAAGTGTGCCACATGATGTAGAGAGACTTGCCTAGCAGTCTCATCTCTCTCCTCATACAAGTACCTTTGTATTTGTGTACCTGCTTGTAGTACCGCAACTAGTCCAATGCTAATCCCACCAAACAACTCCAATAGACATACTCTCTCTATTGGATACTGCCAAGCAGTGAGTGTGGTATCCAAAGGTGTCAAGGTCATTGACTCAAGAGGCTCATCCTCACACTCATTGCCTAGTGGTACAAACAATCCACTCCAAGCTTACATCACCAACCAATATGCATGTTGCTGCAATGCCTCCTCCAAACTCCACAATGGAACATCCAAGGTGGATGGAACAATCTCACTTGTACTCCAAATCTGATCAATCTCCTTTGTTATTGGAGTATCTTTTGATGGGCGTTCCCCTCTAATAAGTCACAAGGCTAAGTAATAGCACCACTAAAAGCTAAAACTGATGCTGCCATGGTCTCGGACTATAGTGAGCCAAGACTGCCGCTATTGAAGCATACTCGTAGAAGCATATTGGTAGGTGACATACTTGTCCTTCACCTGATAGCCAACCTGGTCTATAGGAGGTTGTCTCCTCCCAATAGTCAATATTGAAACCTATGGGGTATAACATTGCTCCTCCAACTAACAAGTCATATGACTTAGCTATTGTTACAATAGCTTGAGCTCTCACCACCGGGCTATCAATCAGGTGACTAGGTTGAACTTGGAAAACAAGCTCTCTACGTATGATGTACTATGTCAAACAACCTCCTAGAGATGTTTGGATCTGAAATGGAAACCTCTGCACATTTGTCTTTTGTAACCTTAGACCAACAATGGTAGCCTTCCCCAACATAAGGGGTTGCGCACCATAGTCTAATAAGACTCTTTGTGGTGTATAGATCTTCCCTAAAGGTCCCACCAAACAAAAAATCCTCCTCTAGTTATCCAATAGGACAACACCAGGTGTGAACCGTGCTCTCTCAAAGGCCGGTCTAGTTGGTAACTCCTCCAATCTAGCCATTGTTGCTTGCCATAAACCACTAGTAGCTAAGCGGATCCCATGCTCCTCAACCAATTCAGCTCCACTATCAACCACCTCTATTCTAGAAGCAAGAACCACATCATTCCTACTCTCACAAAGCATGGTAGCCAATCTGAACACTAGGGCTGGGTCAACTTCCAATGTACACATGTCACTGGCTGAAAATAAAGGATAACTCATAATCAATTGAGCCGACCCTAACATCATGCTAGACTCAATCTACGTAGTAGAAAGAGGTTGATTAGTAGGTAGTCCATCATGCACCCTATCACCACCTACCACACATACACTAGGATGTCTAGGAGCCATTGATGATGTCTTTAGGGCCTTAGAGAGTGTGAAAGACTAGGGAAGTCTGACTTGTCTCCCAACCTCTCCTCTTTATTGGTCCAACTTCATTGATGCTCCTCTAGGCTTTGGAGCACATACTGCACTCCTAGTCATTGCTATAGATACATCCACCTATGTTGCTCCACACATGAAGTCCAAAGCATCTTTATCACCAACATATAGGTGGAAGCCTGAGCACTTGAATATGATCTCCTTTGAGCAATGGCCATATTAGCCAATCTCTGCTCCAAATGCTCAATCCAAGTAGCCATAGATGTATCAAAAGTAAGGGCACATACTGCACCCCTACTATGTGTAGATCCTCTACCACCTCATCTTCCATGGACAAGAGCTCCTCTACCACCATTAGCAGCACTACTACTCCATAACTCTAGGGGTAGTTCAAAGCACTGATCACTAGTGTGACCAAATCTGTGGCAATGCTCACATTGTCTTTATGTTGGTTGTGATGCACCAGAGGTATTAGGTCCGTTGCCCTAAGGGAACTCTCTCTTGTGATGAGGTCCACCACAAGTCCATCAAGCAACACCAATACTCATTGGCTGATGCTGACCCAAAAATGAAGGTAAGGATTTGACTACAATAGACCCTCTACTTGCTCCATAAGACCTAAGCTATCCACCTTGTCCAAGAAAACCAACTTGACATGGTGCACTCCGTTGTAATCTAGAAGAAGTCACAACTATGGATGAGGTCTCCCTACCAAATCAAGATGTCACTACTCTCTCCTCCACCATGTTGACCTCAATACACTTAGCCAAACCAAAGACCAATGCCAAAGTGGGCAAAGTAGCCTGTAACAACGTAACATCATAAACTCTAGATTGTAATTCCTTGTCCAATATCCCATACCAAAATTGGACTACTTGGGCCTTAGTAACTCCTTGAGTGAAGCTGATCAACCGCCTCATGCAAGTGTATGCCTCGCGTAGGCTCTCTCTAGCCTTTTGTTGGAACTCCTATAAGCTCCTCAGCTTATCAAGCCGCACTCCTTGGTAGTTCTACCTCAAACATTGCATGAACTCTATTGTGGGGTTAAAGCCTTGTACCACATCACCTCTTATAGCGGTACCTCCACTCATAGCAGCATTATCTCTAGCTAGTGCACCTCCACTAGCTCCACCAACGCTATTCGAGCTAGAACTTGTGGGTATTGCCAATCTCCTCTTGGCAACTAAGCCTGAAGTGATAGAGATATAGTTTGGAGACCAATGTTGTCTCCATAACTCAATCTCCTCCAAGTGAGCTCTCCTAAACTCATGGTCATTGTCCATCAGCGGATCCTCCAAATGCTGAAACAATCTCTTCCATGCCATGAAGAGTGTAAACAAAGTTGGGTTCCGCATTTGCTGCAAATCACACCAACTATTGAACTCCTGGATGAAGTCATCTAGCTCAATGGTACCCATTGTACTAGAGTAATGCCTAGAGCCTTTGGAGGCCCCATAAATCTTGTTCATGTCCCATAACAACAATGCAGACACGCCAAGTGCACTCTCAACGGGATCAACTCTTGTGTCAAACTCCAACTCAAAGTCAATCTCCTCTCCCATTGGGACCTAAGATAAAGGCTGATATCAAGCACCACTCCAAGTAAACCCACTGCATACTATAGAGCGATCTCCTCTAGAATCCACAACAAACTCTGTTGTGGCAAAGTAACTACAAACCACTAACTACAAACCAAAATCACAAATGCAACCGCAAATTGCAAGTACCCCACCAAGTGCCAACACCACCAACCAAGCACCACCGAGTGCCAACACTAATGGAACACTACCCACTAATGTAACTCTAACTGAGACAACTACACTAGAGGAAGGGCGACCTGTAACCTGCCATCACAACACACACTTGCATGATCTATGGGCCATCACTTCCTACATCATCGAAGAGAAGCAAAGATAGTTTGATTGGTCATCCCTCCAGCCTCACTATAGAGAGTACACCAAAGCACCAAGGTTCTAAATTTAGGGCACCTCACACAAACACGGTGCACAAATAAGAAGTAGAGAATGGAGTGGGTCCAATCACAAGCATGTTAAACAAAAACACTCCATCTCATAAATTAACACAAGATTGACTCTGCCACTATTTGGCATTTTACATAATTGGAGTACCTATCTACTTCCTAAGCTACAAGGATCATTGAGAATGAGATCAAATTTCTTCTTGCCAAAATTTGACATAAACCCCTCACAAAATTTGACATAAAATTTGACATAAATCTCTAAAATTGGTTGATTGCCAAATCCAAACTCTTCACTTGAGACAAATTGGAAAAATAGGTTTTGTCCAATCTCTAATTTATGAGGATCTGCTCCCAACTCCACCTTTAGTTTCACTTTCTGAGCACAACTCGTAACAAATTGGTCCTACTTTCACCTCTTGAGTTCAAAATCACAACTATCGCTTGAAAATTGCTTCTCTTTGGCTCCAAATTTTGCTTGTGCTTCCACGCACAATCTCTCATAGGGAAATCAGAACTACTCAACCAAGACACCATGATCTACCGAGCTTAGAGATACCACCAACACTCGCCATTCTTGTACTCGATTTCTTCCTAACTCACTTCTCTGGTGTAATCAGATCGTTTACAACTCAAATCAACTCAAATCAGATCAGTACTTGATCTGATCCTCAACAACTTGCCAACAACAAGGCATTGATTACAGTCAAGCCACACCCACTCAAGCTAAGAGACTCTAGGTGACGTTCACCGGCTTTTTGTCCAAAGGCTCAACATCAAAGAAGTGAGCTCTTTGGACTTGCACTTCTAGGGTATACTCCTGATTTTGACCTAGGTTTCATCCCATTGGTCCTATTGACAGCGTACCCGATGGTATGGATGGTGCAAGTGACAATGGGCCCTACCATGAAGTCAGTACCCCAAACACAAAATCTAACCATTGGAAAGTAGTCTATGAATAATTGCCAAAATGCCTCTAACTACTATCATTGGAACTCAAGTGTCCAAGCAATCTAGATGTGACACTACAAATGGCATGACAGAGGAAATGTGCTTGCTTTTGATTCCAACCATAATGAGGTTTGCATGCTCATCTACTTTGAGCCATGCCAAGATAACCATCAATATAATGATACAATCACTAATGATGTTACTATTATCTTTATCACCAACTTATCACAAGCACAAGAAAGAACACCATGAGTTCATCGTTTATCCTCACGTGCATGGACTGCAATGCATCAACAACTCATATCAAGCCTTGGACCCATTGGCCTATTCTTTGTTGTTCTCTCTTGGTGATATTTGGGTGGGCCTTGAACATGAAACAAAGCACTTCTTGTGCAATGCAGATTCAAAACAAGTTGACATTGCAAAACAAAATTGCTTATTGAGGCCATTTGTCTTAGCTTTTGTACCATTCATTTTGCATGTAAGCTTTCTTTGTTGTGTTATGTGGATAACTTCCTTGTGTTGAGGCTAAAATGTGTCAATATTATCACTTTCACCAAGATGATCTCCTTGCCAATACCTAAACAAAAACCATTGAATATATCTATAATTAGGCCAAGACAAACCACCAAAATGTTAGAAGATTATCATACTTCCTACTTCTTGCAATGGAAGCCCTTGTGTAACACCAATAGCTAGACATATGATCCAAAGGTGAAATTTGGTTTGGCAACATCTGGAATGATGTTATACATGATGGATTAAATAGATCAGATAGAAGTATCACCAAAAGAGCACTTCTACAAATAGGGTAGAAACCAAAATAGACTTGAAAATCTCAAACCAATAGCTAGACATATGATCTAAGGACAAAATTTGTTTTGGTAAAGTTTTAAGGATGTTACACGTGATGGACTAAGTATATTAGAAAGAAGTATCACCAAAAGTGTACTTGTATTAATAGAGCAAAAATTGAAATATACTTGAAATCTTTATGTAATTTTGAGGGCCTCAATGGATGAATTAGGCCTTGAACACATGCATATTAGCCCTTAGGGAAAAATAAGTTGGTCTTCCCTCCACCCCCCCTATTTGTCTCATTGAGAGCTTTCCAACGGTATCTCACCTATGCAATTTTGAGATTCCTACAAGAAGATTCACTAAAGATTTCCTCTGGTCAATGATGGTTTGACCAACCAGATAGAACCAGATCTGACATGTCACCCATGCATACATCTAATCTGAGGGTGGAGATCAATGACATGCCACCAATCCACATATCTGATCCTAGTGTTATGCTTTTGTTGAGTGTCTCTACTTTGCTATATAATAAAGCCAAAGGTGCTCCTTTGGGGCATCAAGGTTTGAGTGTGAACTTGTGCTTTCTCTTATGAGTTTCTCTACTATCTTCAAAACATTACACCAAGGAACATGCATGCCAAGTATCAAGATGCTATGGTTGTTGTCCAACCCTTCGGCAAGCTGGATCTAATCATCACATTTACTTGCAACAGAATCTCAACAAAATTCATGATTAATCTTTGATTGAGGCAAACACTTGCATTCTAGCCTGATTTTGTGGCTCAAGTTTTCAAATCCAAGCTCATGTCTCTAATGGATGATATTGAACATGGTAAAAATTTTGGCTAGGTCATTGCCATTATATATAGTATTGAATTTTAGACACTTGGATTACCTCATTATCACATGTTGCTCACAATTGGGTATAACTCAATAGTCGTGAGCTCATTGACAAGGTTGTTTTGGTGGAGATTCCAAACCATACTTCAGACCCAATGTTGTACAAGCATGTCAGGCTTCATATGATTCATGTCCCATGTGGAGTGCTCAACACCAAGTCACAATGTATAACTTACAAGGATGAAGAAGAAACCACTATTTATGCCAAGAAGTTTCCCAAGCATTTTGAGCCCTTCATTAGAGATAAACACATATGGCTATCTAGTTTACCATTATCAAGACATTGGACACTCAATAGAAGTTGGGCATTTCAATGTTATCAATAGGTTTGTGGTACCATACAACCACTTCCTCTTCCTTAAGTATACGCTTCAACATTAAGTTTTGCACTATTGTGAAAAGCATAAAATACATCTACAAGTATATCATGAAAGGCAAAGATAAGTGCACTATATAGATGTTTGGAAATTTGGGTTCTATATTGGACTATAATGACATTGAAAACTTTTAAATGCATGGTGGTGAGATCTATTAAGGCTATATGTTGGTTGAGCTCTTTTCTAATGGATCACAAACTCATACACTTTGATTCCATTGTATTTCCATCTTGAGTGCTAAGAAACAATTTAACTCCATCCTAGAAATGAGGTACCAACTATAGCTCACCCAAACTCCAAGCTCTTGGCTTGGTTTCACCTTAGCACATCCAATGAAGAAACTATGCAATTCTTGTACACAAAGATACTACAACATTACACATGGAAAGGTAACATTGGGATCCATGTAAACAAGGAATAAAAAAACTATGTATTGGCTTTATACTATCAATCCCAAGAATATTGAGCATTTTCATCTTGGACTTTTACTCTTGGATTTCCAAGGAGCTACTAGTTTTTTGGACCTCATAACAATTGAACGAGTGACTCAATTGACTTTCCATGTAGCTATAGTTGCTAGGAAAATTGTCTCCTCAACTAAAGAGCACTATAAGACCCTTCTAGAGGCTATATCATGTCAATTTTCACATCAGATCCATGAATTATTTGCCATCAGCTATGCACTCAACCCATCTGACTAGGCTAATACACTTTGGCAAGAATTTTCAAGTGCTATGACTGACAATTTCGTTGTAGATACCATGTTTATTGTTGATGCAAAAAACTTTGCATTGATTGAGATCAATGAGATTTTTTTCACACATAACACCTATTGTAAGGACTTCAGACTTCTACAACCTTAAATTGGTATCAATGACACCAAGAATCCTGACCTTTTCAAATAAAAAGAGATATTTCTTAAACTTTAATGCAAAACAAACATGGAGCAAAAATTGGTTTTTAATTTTGTGTTGGAAATCCTATATGAAAATACACCAACTCCAAAAGTGTTCTACGTTGATGCACTTGCTCGTTGTGGTAAGACTTTTGTCTAACTTGTCCTCCTTGCAAAAGTGAGAAGCTTTACAAGCTTACTATAAGCTATTTTATGTTTTACATGATGAAGCTACATGACCGCTCATAAAGTGACACAATGGGAAGAGTACCATTGCCAACTTGCAACAAATAACATGCAAATTCATCCTCTCCCTACTTTCCTCTCATGTTGGTCGTTAGTTTTCAGCATTTGACAAGGACCCAAAGACTATTGCTCTTGAGGCTTGCCTCCAAAATGCATGGATTGCAACCATGAGAAACAACAAGGAGGCATTGACAAAAGTCACCACGAAATAGAACAAAATTGCCTCCAAAGGGGACATCACATCTAGAGCAATGCACTTTGTGCTTCTCAATCTAGCAAGGAGGACATGTTGGACTTTAGTTCTAAAAAACCAAAGATTATCCTTGTTTATCATTCTTTTTTACTCTAATTTATTTTAATATCTTGGTTGCTTTTATTTTCTTTATCAATCTTATCTTCATCCTTTTAAGAAACTACAAGTAATCTTGTTGCAACTTAAAATTGTGGAAATTTGAGCCACATTATATCAATTTTTATTGTAACACTCATATGTAGTTCATACAAAGAAGAAAATAAGAACTTTAAGTGCTCAATCTAAGATGAGACATTGGTTGATGCTTGTGAGTCTTTTGTACCAAACTATAATAACATCAACACAAGACTTTGAGTTGATAGTCAAATAGTTCAAAGATAAGAAATACTTGATTTGATAGGTGACAAATTGCTAATTATGAACCAAAAGAAAATTATATCTATAAGACAATAATATATCAACCCAATGGAATGGATTTCATATAAGAGAAGAGAAGAGAAGTAATGGTTTACAAGTAAAAATGCCTTTTTGTCTATAACTTAAGATCATATTTCTTGTTCAAGAAGATAAAGATATCATTAGAAAGCATTCTTGAGTAGCTTTCTAACAAGCTCAAGTTTAAATTTGGTTGAATTGTAATCTTTTTAAACAAAAAGAGAATGTAATTCAAAAGTGCTCAATTTATGATACGAGGTAGAGAGTACTTAAGGTGGCTTGGAACATGGTCTAATCTTGACAAATTTTTTATCTTATCTAAGGGCATGAGATGGATATGTGGATAAGGTGGTATGTAATAATCAATTTAGGAAATCAATAAGAAATAGGTCCAACTATAGGTCCATAGTTGGACCTATTCTTAGACCAAACCTTAATCTATACAAAATGTTAATTTGTTGTATAATAGTCATAAATCATGAAAAGTAAAAGATGGTTTGAGAAATGTTTGTATGACCAGATCAATAATTCCAGTACTATTTGGGAGGTTCATTATAAGAGTATAAGAAGACACTAGATAGCTTACTATGAAATTATAGCCTTAGTTTTACAAGGGTACGGGGTTATCAATAAAGCTAATTTGAAATAATGGTTGAGTACTTTAAGTGTCAAGAAAGTACGTCTTAAGTTGTGATTGGCTTGCTAATGTAACTAATAAGCAATCAAAATAAGCCCAACTACAAAGTTTGAATTCATTGAGCTTGAGTAAGCTAAAGATTTAAATTAACAAATTTGATATTTGTAGGTATCATATTGTATAGATTGCAGTTTATAGCTTATAATCTATTAATTCATATGAAAATTGTGCAAGAGTATGATACTTTTTATTTATCTTTTGTAAATAGATACAAAAGTCATGATCTTCCCTTGCTATTGATACTAAAGCTTGTAAACTTGCTATAAATCTCAATTGGATTTGCATATTATATATCATGAGTGTTAATTTATTTCTATATCTATCAACTTTACTTTTTCACCAAATTTTGGTTCATTTTATCTTCTAGATAAAGAAACTTGAAATTATTATTTCAAAGTCAATCTCTTTTCCTAATTAGATTAACTTCTTCCGCTTTCAACCACTATTGAAGATCATATTGAGTATGAGGTCGAGGTTGATTTGGATTTCCTAATTGTAGTTATCATCAAAATATAAATAAAACCTTTTATAAATAGGTTATCTATTTCACGTGCTATCTTTATCATATGCAATACTCCATCCAAGACTTCATAATTGAAGCATATAACAAGGATGTAAAAAACTAGCAAAAGGAGGTTTTTGTTGTATATAAGACTCTATCCAAGGGTTTAAAAAGAAAGTACAATCCAAGGGTCTAAAAAGAAAGTACATGAAGATGAGGTAGAATATTAGTAAAAGAAGATTGTACTACAAAACAATAATCCACTATATTAGAGTAATAGAATTTTACATTTATTTCACTAAAAACTCTATATGATTCTTTAAAAGAAAAGAAAAAGTTGTACAGTAGAATAATTAGGAATCCATTGGAAGCTTTTAGGTACTTAGTAACCTAATAAGGTACTAGAAAATCTTCTTATGGATGTAATCTAAAAGCTATAAAGGAATCTTCTTGATAATTGAGTAACCTGATCTAGAAGTTAAGAGTTGACTTCTTCCAAAAGCAAACATTTTCTTATCTCGAATACTTGAAATAAATTTTTGTCTCCTTTTTCCTATGTTTTCTAGTTTGTTTACTTTGATTGTTATCTTCTACATTATGATAAATTTATAATATAACTTGTACCAATATAGAAAAATCAAAGACTGTTTCTTATAAATATAACCATATGATACTAATAAACCTAAAATAGAAAGTATAGCTATATTTGATTCAGACCTAAATTATGATGTAAAAATTACAATATCTTATCTAATGTTGGTTTACTCAAGTGATAAAATATTATAATTCTCAAATATTACTATATCTATATATAAATTACAAAATAAAATTAAATATTAATAAAATTATTAAATTAATATAAATTGTCTATTTAAAATAGTTTTATCATAAAAAAGTAAGTATCTGTATTTTAATATGCACGGTTAAAAGGCATTGATGGAATCACTTTAAAATTTAGATATTTCATGTCGGAAAACCTCTATTGGTTAAATTATAATTTTCTCTTAGGAAGATATCTACAACTACCTCATTAACTTATACCCGAGTCTTCACCGTTTTCTTCCGAATGAATAGTGATTTAAAATTGGGAGCTTACGCGTCGGTGATTCCGTAAAACAATATATGAATCGTCTCATCAAATACTACAGGATATGTCCGAAGGCGACCCATGAAAATTTGGAAATTGAATACATTTCCCTATAGTGTGGTATTCTAAATGTTACATTTTTTTGTTAAATTTTATTTCCCCATTTCTCGGAAATTTCAAAAATCATTTTTTACTGGCCCGTTCAATTTTGGTGGGATTCTGTCGACGAGTTGTCCCGTTAGCTTTTTCGGATATGACTTCATTTCCTTGCAATTCCATACGTATGCAATTGAAACCACCTAATGAGATGTGGTAAAGATGCTTCGTAGTTTTCTTTCTTGTATATATAGTTCACACCCTCTCGCTTTCTCTAGTTTAATTAAAATATTTGGTGTACAATATTGCCCACTCAATCCCACATACAATGGTACGAGAATAATCGGGGAAAGTGCATTCTCTAGAAGAAAAGAATGCTTGCTACAGGGATGGTCACGTCCTTCTTCCTCAATGGTCTACGGCGTAATGGAACATAGCAAAGTTCGAATTCTCCGTAGTGCAGTATTGGAATCTCTAAACCTGTTTACTTTCGATACAAACGTTCTAGTACCACGCACTACTGCAGTATTCTCGCCCCCCGTTGACAAGTGTCGCAATGGTACAGGTAGACATGCATTAGTGCCATGGACTTTGGTGAGGAGCCAACACTGGCACTGATTGGAGCAAATGTAGGTCCTCGTGCACTCACAGGGGATTCAAGTGGGAGAGTGTGGGACCCACGAGCAGAGAACGACAGACGAGGAGTCCGAAAGTGGACTGAACTTAGGAGACTGCGTCCTCTTCAGAGTTAAGAAATCCTGGTGGGCTGTGTATGGGGGCCGAATTGACGGAACTCGAGTCCAAACGTTGTGGAGAAAGGTAAGTGTGCTATTGCCGGCAAGTTCAGTTCGTGGATTGCTGTGTTCATCGTCTTCCTCTTTTCACTCGATGATGGGGAGTGGTTGAGGAGGAGACGAGGGGGAGAGAGACATCCCGCATGAGGCGAAGAAAAGAAGAGAAGAAGAAGAAGAAGCATGAAAACGTGGGGCCTCATGGGAGAAGGGTCGGAAGAGGTGGGTACTACAGAAGAAGATGAAGGAAGCAGAGGAAGATATGCGTCATAGCTGCGGATCGGACTGCCCCGGGGTTTATGAAGCTTTGAGAGCAGATGAGAATGTTTTCACAATCTGTAGATGAGTGGCTAGTGCGGAGGAATAAGATGAGTGGGAGAGATTGGTAGGGAGAGACAGAGAGGGCCACAGGGATAGTCGCGCACTTGGCAATTCCCTCGAATAAAAGTTCAAATATGGCTCTCCGGACGCTCATCCGGCATCTGCACTACATGTATGTAACTCGGCTCGTGGAAGGGTGGTCCAATTTGAACAATGCAATGACCCACCCTAAACGTAGATTTGATTCGCAATTCAAATTCATCAACCACTGTTGGGTGAGATGCTAGACCTGTCCCTTTCTGAGGTCAGGCACAAAGTACTGTCCATCAGCGCCTACTTTGCCTGATGCCTCTTTGTCAGGTCCTCCATTTCGGCCTCAACTGCTGGCAGGTTTCAGAAGCGACTGTGCTCATTTCGGATGATCATTTATTCAAATCTAAAGTGAACCAAGCGGCTAGCATATCATAGTTACAAGATTTTCAGTATAGATCTGGAGTCGTACTGGGGTCTTAAGTTGTTGACAATATTGTGTCATATGTCAACTACGTTTGATGATTGATAAGCTAAACTGTATGGAGTGGAAGGCATGTTGTGGCCTGTAGCAGGGCTACCCTGAATGTCAAAAGTTGAGACTTCGGTTTTCAGCATAATTCAAAAGCTATTAAGCTGTCTTCCACAAGTTGATTAGAACGTGGGGTTTAGAGGTTGGAGTACGGACGGTCATGAGACTGGAAGCAGGGATAATAATCACTGACGCTACTGGGACTAACGCATCACTTTCGATGAGGCCCTTTTTTGAGTAGCCCAACCGAGATACTATGTAATGTACTTAGAAAATGTACCAAAAACTTGACTGAATTCTTAATTAAGATAGCTCTCCAATATTGTATGTTCCTTTTCTTGCAGAGGCTCAAAGATGACACTCTTGAACCGACTCACTGCAGGTGGGCCTCCTTCATTGTCAGGAGTCAATTGATTTTAGACGCTACAGTGAAAACTGCGGGTCCTCTGTATATCCTTCTGGCTTTTTCTCTAATCAGGTGCGCATATAATCAGGTGTTGTTTGCTTCCTCCTCTTGATGGAAAAAATGAGACTGACTCTGAGACAGTGAAGAAATATTTGGAAACGCCAGACCAATCTTCCCAAGTTTCTTGCGTCATTGTATTATTTTGGGGAGCATTTGATCATCAAGGATTGTGGTAAGTCTGCATGAGGTAGAAAAATTGATATCCAGAACCTACAATTGTCTTTGCAGCTGTATAATATATCTTTACTATTCAACAGTACTTCCAGCCATATACGACTTTCAATCACTTCCAGGAATTGGTCATCTGCTATTCTCATCATGGCTCGTTTACAACGTCTTCTTCAACTACTTTTGGTGCATACAGACAGATCCGGGATCTCCCGCTGTGAACTTTGTAAGTCTGCTGAATTTGTAGCCCCTCGTTCAACAACTTGTTTAGACGTTACAAAATATGTTGAGTATCTTTGGAACCACTTATGGCTCTCCTTCTCCTGATCTTGGCTGAAAATGCGTTATCTTTATACTGTATAGGACGTGGATGTGAATACATACGAGACAACTTCGGACATACCACAAACCAGATGGTGCAAACGCTGTAAGTTGTCAGGAGCAATAAATATTCTTACATGAGAATCAAGTGTATGCTGCCAGTTCTGTTCTGTTTGCAAGTTGTCTTCTTCGTATCACGTGTTAAATAAACAACTAATCAGTAAACTTCTTTCAGGCCGCAAACCGAAACCTCCAATGACCCATCACTGTCACATATGTAAAAGGTAGGGGGTGCAAACGCTCTACTTCTACTCTCTGTAATGTGTATCGTGCCTTTTTGGTGCCTATTCTTGTTACAAATGTGAGTGCCTCACGACCTTCCTGCTTCTGGAATCTGATACAAACATATTCAAAGTTTTCAGAGACTCCTACGACTAGTACCTGCAGCTCCCAGGATGCCTCTAATCTAACGAGCTTGATTGTTTCTATGGCAGGTGCATACTGAAAATGGACCATCATTGCCGTATCCTTACAAATGTCGACGACATTACCTTGTATTCAATCGCTTCCTTCTGCTTGCTAGCAGAAGTCGTAGTGAACTTCTAAGGATCTCTATCTTACACTTCATTGTACGATTGTGGGAAAAGCTGGGTCGCATAAGACGTAGAAGCAGCAAAATGCATTTTTCTGCAGCGAATTCTTCTTAAGATTATGATAACATGCAATTTCTCCCTGTCAGAATGGAATGCTTTCCATAAGCTCTGTTGGTAAAGCCAGATCAGACAAGGCGTGGGAGCAGGATAATCATCTCGTCTACTGCAGTGAACCATTTTGGAGATTGTCTTCTATGAGTTGATATCTAGGATGTTGAGTTTTGTTCCTCCATATTGGTTTCCTTGACCATCGTAAAGCCTGGATGCACAACTGCATTGGCTTCTACAACTATCGATTTTTTCTGGTATTCTGTAAGTTCTTCTGATGTATCCACGAACCCTTGTGCTGCTGACCTTCTTATGGTTCTATAAACAATTTTTTCTTCCGGAGACCATTGCACTCCATCAGTGGAGATTATGATGTCATGTTATCTCACCTAAATGACCACTTTTCGTTTTATCTTTTGTCTTCCTATCCGAAGCTTTGACCATGAAAGTTCCTACTCGACATCAATTACGACCATTGCACATACTTACGAACTCTTCATGTTGCTACTACGTCAGTGGTGTATCTGTGGGCAGGTTGTATATACACAACATGTATGGCATCAATTCCCCTCTTTGGGTCAACACATGTATGAATCGTATCTTTTCTTCCTTGTTGTGAACTTGTACCATGTGCTTTTGTATTGGTTACTGCTTTCTCAACCAGGTCCAACTGGTGTATTAAGAGATCTAGTTCTATATGAGTGCTATCTCTAGATTATTTTGCATTATCTCTATCGTTTCAATGAAGGAATTGCATTTCTGTTCCGCATCATTTTGTAAATTGTCAGACTTCTTGCATTAACAGTTCTCCCAGCTCTAATTTTTACAGGAGCCGACCAAGTTAAACGGTGTATTATTCACCTTTGTGCTAGCTCTTGCTGTGTTCGGCTCCTTATCATGCCTCCTTGGTTGGCACATTTACTTGGTACTCACAGCTCAGGTCAGTTTGTTTCAGTTCGTTATTTTTGAGAAATTTACCCTATGATCTTGAGGTAAAAAGTAGCTCTACACGAAGGAATAGTTGTTGTGCCTGCTTGTGCAACATTCTTTCATGGTCGAAGTTTTCTGACTCACGTGCAGGATTTAAGCACGGGACTTGTCAATCTAGAGAATTCTTACTGGCTGGGATCCTCTTTCCTGTTTACTTCATTGTGGTGTTCTTCATGACACCTGTTCTGATATACCCTTTGTTCTTTGTAGACAACAATAGACTTCTACAACAATCGCCAAAGATATAGAGATGCAAGAAGATCTGGACAGGTTCGTTACCTTCAATCTCTAAGAGCGTTCAGTCATAAAAGTTGGTTAGTGGTGAACACATGGTCCCTGCCCAAGTCTGTGCCATTCTTGCAGAAGATTCTAGTGTTCTCGTTTTCCTTTCTGAGATTGTAACCAGTGTTGCGTTCTTGTAATGTAGGTGTGGGTTAATGAGTTCGACTTGGGGATGGTACAGAATTTCCGGAACATATTCGATACAAGTAGCGGTCGGTTTTGGTGGCTAAAGATTTTAGTTCCATCCAGACTTCCACCTCGAGGAGATGGTACCCGTTTTCCATCGCGTAATTCAATGTATGATGTCAACCAGTCTCATCTTAGTGATGCATTAAATTCTTTCGCAAATGGTTCTGCCTCCAACAGGGAAGTTATAACGCTTGAAAGAGTGTTGGCAACAAGTGAAGACAGTTGGCCGTCAGCCAACATGGTATAGCTGGCATCCTACAGTTTGAGATTAAGTTCCTATTCTTGATCTGTTGATCTTCTCTGTACAAGTAAAAGCAGGTGTAAGAGCATCTGTCTGGTCTGCAATGGCAGCTTCCTCTTACTGTAGAATGGGATGTTATCACAGTAGACACATAAAGCTCCTCGAATCTTGGCATCATCAATTCATGATGTAGGTTGTAACAGGGCGAACCGTCAGAGGGCCTCAATCAAGCTGATGTCTTTCCACTTTGGCTACTACGCCATTCAGAAATTCCCCTACATATCAGGTTGCCAAGTGTTTTAGTCCATTTTCAAATTGGATGCTGTTGTTGGGTTTGTTTGTTCACCATCCTTTACTCCTCGGACTCACCATTCTGAGCCGCTGGACCTGTAGCCTGCTGATCAAGTTGGCCATGCAGCTGAAATTTACTTCCCTAGTCTTGTTTAGGTAGGAATAATTTTTGCACCTCGAGACGGTCGCCTTTCCATGGAAGTAGCGAGTTCTATCATGAAAACCCGGCGGTAAGTGGTTTCCTAAAGTTTCCTAAAGTTTTGACTGTAGGAAAAAATCATTTTTGATTCAAATCTATTCAGGGATTGGCGCCGTTACTGGATCATATTGTGAACGGTAAATACTACTCGAGCAAGGAGAAGGCTATATAGGAGGCTATATACCATATGATGGCATATAGCCTCAAGTGTTTAGTGTTTGTGTACTCATGCGCTTATAGAGCATGTATGAGCGCATGCAGAGATATGCACCATGAGCTTTGGAACAGAAACTTGGTACGAGGGGTACTGGCATTCGCCCAGCTACGTCGGCACTTTGTTGGCACTGATGAAGTCGTACGTGCTTTCGTGGAGGCTTACTATGACCGCCTTTCTGCTTCCCTCTGTGTTTTTGGTGTTTTAGGACTCATGTGTTCATAGCACATGCTGCGATGTAATCTACATCCAGTCCTCTAACGCTTCGCTCTTCGTCCCTCGTTCTCTGAGCGATTTCATACTCTCGGGCTGACTCACGGATCTTCCAGGACTTTCGATTTCCAGGCTTCTACATTGATTCTCAACTTCGGTTTATCTTAATCTTTCTCGTCTGGCTCGTCAAGTCGCCGCTTTTCCTGCTAATTTTATTTCTCTACATGCACTATTGTTCTGTTTCCACTTTTTTCGATGCATGCAACTTGTATGTAGGTGTTACTCTTGATATGTTTCCAGGTTACGTTTATTTATGTTGTCATTCGATCAGATGTTCATTATCTTGTATACATTACATACCTTACATCTCATTTGCATTCAATGAGTTCTGGATCTCCCGTTCATCCAACGGCTTCTGTCCTCATTTCTCTATATCCTGTCTTCTTACACGTCACTCTCTTTAATTACACCCTCACCTCTGCCGACATACACAACACAACACAACTCTTCTTCCCATTACCAATTCGCTCGATACGGAACCCTGTTAGGCACATATTGCCAGTTGTCTACTTATCGAAATCATCGTTGCTTCTCGTTGTTCATTTCGCGGCGATATTGCATATATTCATTTACTATCGTGTGTGGATTCTTCGTTCGCCGTTCTTCCGCACAGCATTCCGCATGTATATGACTTCTGGCCTCCATCCCCTGCATTAGGAACTGCCCCTCATGGATTTAGGCTTGTGTGATACGCGAGTAGCGAGCCTCATAGTAGACGCCCTGAAGAGTTGGATGGGATATTCATGATTATACGAGATACCTTACTCTTGAACAAAATGGCGCCTTCTTAGAAACACGGACCAGCAGACGATTTAACGTTGCTCAAGATAGGTTTATCGGACCAAGGATCATGCATACAAGGTACCAGTCGTCCAACCCAGCGTTTCACAGTAGAAAGTTACAGATTCAGGTTCGACTATTTCAAGTGATACAACGGTTACTGAAGTCGAGGCGGAATAGGTTGTAAAAACCAACCACGATCATCACGGTATAACTGGCATGTATATGACTATCAATCTTTTTATGAATTTCGATTTTAACAAGCATATTAAATTTGGGTGTGTTTCCACATAACAATTTACCCGTGAGATCTGGGCGGTCCAAGGAGAACCAATTGAAAGAAATGAGAAAAAAAGATTTGTTCCTAGAACTTCTAACGCGCGAATTATAAAGGGAGCAATACGAGCGGACAAATTAATGAGCTACCATTTAAGTAGTCATTGACTAAACCTATAATATGGAAAACAACTTTCCTGTCTAATCATTTACAGCTCTGGATAGTGTGTTTCGCGCATGTTTTTATTGACGTTTATAGCAAAATACTGTAACCCACAAAAGGTCTGACTTCTTTCCAAATCATAAGTCAAATTCATAAGCTGGTCATTTCTTTCCATGTAATAATTGGCAGAGCCTCATACAGTAAATTGGATGGGGCACGATTGTCCTACAGTACTGTAGTAAATGAGTAAATGCATCCTTCCGAGGAAATGGAATGTTGGCATCCCCAAAACTTGATAGCCGGAACCGGAGACGACCATGCTGTTCAGGATGCTTTCATGTCGATCTACCCCTTAAGAAATTTTCCTGCGAAGACAACGTCCGAATCTCAGTGTTGTGCCTTGCAAATGAGTACTGTAATACCTTCGTATCTCCCCGTCTCTTAGCTGGTAAAAGCGTTGGGATGATCAGACCGGTCCTGCACATACATGCATTCTGCATTTCAACAAGTGCCCGATCGGAGAATGCATGATGTACCTGCTGAATCTACCTTCTCGACCTCAATAGTGACTGGACACTGTCACATGTGTGTGTCTGATCTGACTCATTGGTGATGTCTGTGCTCAGTGCGGACTTTCGATTTTATTGTGACTCCCTGGTCTGGACATCGGTATACTTGCTAGTCTGATGTCCTTTTGTTCAGAGGCTTGCAACCATAGCACCCGGTATTGAGAAGGGAATGCAAACTCTGTTGACGACATTCTTGAACTTTGGTTGAATTCCCTCCGCCTCTCTTGACATACTTGTGAATCTCTGAACGATATTGACCCAGCTTGATAGGTACCCCGGCGTGCTCACATCCACGGCCGAAATCTCAGCAATGTGAACTAGTGTAAATCACGTTCAATGCTTTTGACTGGAGTTCGTCCTTCAGTGGCGGACTGAAGCTGAAATGGATCTCCGCACTCCTACGAATGTACGGAAATCCGTGTGACTGAGAGGGACTCACTGTATTTGAGGTGATAGTCTAATTGCGACGTTCCGTTTAGAGAGGAATTGACGAGGCGAATAATCTGCGCCTAGTCCAAACCTTCCAGGTGACGGTGAGTTTCTTAAGGAAAAGATTTTGGGTTCTGCGCCTTCTGCTAGGATCAGGAGAGAATCTCGAATCATTCCAATATCAATTCAAGTCTCGCGTGATGAAAATCGATTTTGTTAAAAGGGATTTGCAAGAGTTGCACCAACTCTCTCCTAACATGAAATGATCTTGTAGCAGAATTCATTTAATCTGGTATAGTGTTCTTAGACTTCATTTAATCTGGATGTGTATTATTCTTCTTATCCCCAAGTTATACTCACATAATGGATAAAGTTGCCACGAAAAGGGGTATTGTCCCCACTGGTTAGTACGGTCAACAGCTTCTTGTTAATCTTCTTGTTTTCTTTACATGTGATTATGTTCAGTTAGTTACGGTTGGAGTCTTGATGTTCAGCTTTCACAGGGTGTGTGTATCCGCTTCCCGTAACTCTCTTTCAATGACTGTCGTTTTCCCACCTTCGTTGTCTCTTCATGAGCTTAGTTGTTTAGAATGCCATGGCGAGTCGAGGTTCTCGAGCGCGCTACTACCCGGGCGCTAACTCCCTCACTCTCTTTAGTGCTCAGGTATCTTCTTTCATGATCCTCGAGATGAAAGTGGAGAGTTTCGGAATTTTGCGTAGTCTTTCTCCACTTTTCAGGACTCTTCACTTTCGAAGAAAATTTGGACGGAGGATTCCAGAACAATGGAGAAATTATACGAATTTGTCAGATAAAATCTACAGCTTTTGTTTGAGATCCGGGGTTGTATGTCTGCTTTCCAGTTGTTGCTCTCGAAAATAAATAGGAGAGACGAAGCGAAACAGGATTTCAGGATTCAGTGCGTTACTCCGCGTGTATTATTAATGCTGTTTATTCTGGGTTCGAATGTGAAAAGGGAAGCAATCCTCTCGAAGACTGTAAAGTGTATGGAAAAGGAGTTCAAAAGGTAAAGATCCTTGCTACACATTCTAAACTTTTACGTGGATGGTGTCTGCAGTTAAGATTTGAGAGGACAGGAGAACCAATTCTAAACTCAATGGACCTGAACAAACTCCTCAGCACATATATTTCTAACTACTGAGCAGGGGCGCCATATGCTTGTTCCCGGGCTTATCGGTGCTTTCTTTCACAGGTTTATGACAGATCAGTGAAAGGTTACATCTACAGCATCAGTGGTGGGCTTCAATCGAAACTGCAACTACCAAAACTTGACAGCAAAGCAGGTGTTTGTCAGTCGATCCAGCTGCTTACTTCCTTGTAGACTGCACGTCAAATGCAGTTTGAATAGTAGTGGGTTACTATTCAAACTATCCCCTGAAATGATGGAGTAAACTAAGAGAATGCTATGCCTTGCCTCAGCAGGACTCCAGCTGGTGCACCATTTCTTAGTGTTCCAGGTGTATGTGCCCCCCAGCCAGCATTTTTCTGTTGAGCTAAGGTGACAAATTAAATCCCACCGGCACTTATTGCACCTTCGCTCTCCTCGGCCCTTTGCGGATAGATCATGAATCTCATGCAGATCTCAACCAAGATAAAAGATCGTTGCCTTGTTTGCTGTCTAATCTCTATATGCATATTTATCACAACGTAAGGATATCGTTCGTTGGTGCTTTGCCCTGAACAATAGAACACCCCTGCTCTGACCTGCAAGGTGGTGGATATGTGCAGGGTAAGCGACACCAAGAACACAAGGAGAAAGATGTACTTCTCCACGTCTTTCAGTGATATCAAAACAACTCCTCTACATTGTCAAATACCTATTTCCATGGTGAGTCTTCGCCAAACATCTCGCCAATCATAAAGCAACGCTGGTCACGTGCAAAAGGGAAGGATCAGAGTCTACTCATAACTTGTTGAGACAGAGATATCGAGTGAGAGAATCTCCCGCGTTCTACAAATTAGGAGTGTCACTGGTCTTTCATTCTTTCGGATTTCAGATTCCATATCAGGAGAAACTTCGATTCCTGCTTGAACCCTTCCTTACCTGCATATCAATGCAGGTTATACGCAATAAATGGCTTAGTCTGGCATTTCATGTTGCAGATCTCTTCAACAGCTGTTTCCGGGGTGGGGTGAGTTTCCGGTAATAATCTACTGAATCTCCCGATGCGTGGTTGGCTGTTGCTTTCTGCTTTGGTGTAGCTTCTCTTATCACTTGCATCTATATATTGCCCGCAGGTTGTCAGAATCATAAATTTTTGTTCGGCTTGGAAAATATTCTCTCTTTCTCAAAATGTGTGCAATTTGTATCAGGTCAATTGATATCATCATCCTGGGCCCCGTGTGTAAGCTGAGGAAGATTTTCACCATGAGGTGTCGTGTAACAGAAACGGCTCCTCATGGATACATGGAGGAAAATAGTGAGGATTGCTTACCACAAGAGCATCTCTATGCTGTAGGGGTAGAACATTGCATCCAGATATTGGACATGACATCTTTGCTATCAGCAGTGCACCAGAGCGCCGATGCAATCACTGCAGGTAGTTCCAAATTTTTGCTGCAGTCGCCACTTCACCCAAGTTCCAAAGTTTCTGTATGATCAGTACGTGGTTTCAACTTGTACGAATCTGAGACTACGTTGCCTTCATTGTTGTTCTGTTTCCTTCACTGCAGACTCTCGTTGCGGACACGCTCCAGATTCTGCGTTAAGTGCCCGAAAGGGCTTACAGGGCAAGACAGACTCAAGAATGGTGCATGTGGCCTTTGGAACAAGAATGCCTCTCCCTTTGTCCACAGTTCAGATCAATACCAGTCTTCCTCACGACCACAAATGCCTATCTTATACGAAAGATCGAAACGGGAGACAGCTGCATACTGACACGGTAGTTTGCGAAGCAAGAGACACTGAGGCCATACCGAGTATGATAACACGTGCGCTGAGTGCAATAATCCATCCTGATCCAGGAAGGAGGAAGATTGAAAGCGTGCTTTTAGAACACAAGTTAACTCGAGGATGTAGATCAGGCCATGGTAGTGGTGGTGCCCCTGCTGTTGAGGAGAAAGATCCTGTCAACACTCCACGAGGAGGAGTTAAGGAGGCAGAAAGGGTAATCAATGAGCCCAACTTGCTACCAGCTCTGGATCCACTCCCCGATTTTCCTGTTGTGAGCACACATCATAACTCCAGTACATCGACGGAGACTAATGTTGGGGTTGATGCTCATAAGAGCCCCAGTAAGTGGCAGGGAGCAAGGAAAAGGGATACTCAAACGTCCTCACAATTGAAACAACTGCGGAAGGACTCTCAAACAAGAAATAAGGAGTACAAACCTTCAAGATATATGGATTCACCTCCTGGAAGCCCTCCTTGTGGCTGGGACAGTACCATTGGAGGCAACAAATCGGATGACACTGCTTTTAATGCTCATTTTCTGGAGGGATCCTGGATGAAGAATCAATTAAATGAGCCTGTAGAAGCAGGTAAACCTTACTGCCTCGCCAATAGCCTCAAAGAGAAACTCTTATTCTCTCAGTCTGAAAATCACTTCGCACGACCTGAGGAGATGACTGGTGCGACTCACAGTGATAGCTTGAAGCCTAGCAGTGACCAGGACCTTCGTCAGAGTACAAGCTTGTATTCTAACCACGAACATTATGATAAATTCCTGGAAGGAGGACACTCAGACAGTGGGTATATGGCTTCCACGTTTGGGAAAAAAGTGGATAGTAGCGATGAACGTAGTTATTTCAGGGCCTCCGAAGCCAATCGTGAATCTAGTGGAGGACAGAGCTGGTCTTCGGGCAGTTCAGACCACCCTGGGGAGGAGTTAGATGTTCCACGCTTTATGTCAGGAGGAGCCTCACGTGCTGTTGCTGAGAAGCTTGGAAGGGGGGCTCACACAAAGTCTGATCTTCTTGGTCGTTTGCCGACACCACTTCTGACCAAGGGTGACTGCAATCTTGTTTTTGAAAATTACCTGTTGCAGCTGTGGAGGAGTAACTCTTAATAGAATGTAGTGAGTCATAACTCCTTAACAGAACCATTTTCTTCTAGGGGTGGTTAGAATGCAACTAAATGAACTCCATCAGAATTGTATGTTGCTGAAGATTGTCGTACTTGCTTCAAAGTGTCAAGTTCAGGACAAGAGGAAGGAGGGTGGCAGTATTCTTCGCCTTCTAGATAGGTAAGAAGTAAAGTTTTCGAATCTTGCCAGTGCATACTTGCCATCTTAAGAAACACGCACTTTTTGCAGACCTGTCGAGGAAAGTTAGTCATGAGGAAGACTCGCTAAAGTTGGATGCAGAAGACGAAATACTTTTGGAGAAACTCCTCCTAGAAAATAAGAAGGTCAGGATTTCGAGTCTGGAACCCCATCTTTTACTACATCAACGCAGTTAGCTACCCAAAGTCTGCTCCTGTTAAGTCGTGGAGAGAGGAAGCTATATCCGGGTTCTAAATCTCACAGGCACTATAGCCCGAGAGTTCTGTCATTCTGAGGAAAACTGGCCTACATTACAACGGTACCGTTGATTCTGTTCATGGAAAGATTGCAATTTGTACGCATAAAACGCAGAACTTGGGGTTTTAGCTTATCTGCTTTGTAGATCATTTTCATGTTCCAATGGGTTAAGCAACCCCTATTAGTTGGATAGGACGATATGTTAAAGGTCGGTTGATGGTCGGGGGCCTGTCTTAGGATTGCCACTTGCTAGGTTGGTGCACCTTCTGAGACGTCTCCAGAATCTTGACAATATGAAACTCGAGTATGTAGTAGTATCCTGTGTTGACGGGCTCATGCTGACATAGAGCATGCAGGGGTTAATCCCAGTCCTCATATACTCGCTCCTCGGAGGTCTAAAATGGTTCTCCATTCGGAGAGTTATGCGATGTGTCCTATACACTAACGCTATGATGATGTAAATCGTTATGCTGTTTCTCAAGGTTACACTAGCTCGCACTAACCCTGTACTGCAGGTACATATGTATTACACCTTAGACAACCATAAAAGGCACCATGCTACTAACCACTGCATGCAGTGGTTAGAGCTTTATCTCTATGACAGTTATGGAGATTTTTACCATGTTACTGTCAGACGTCAGAGTCAGTCCGGTCAGACGTGGGTATGTAACTGGGTTGTTTACAAAGGGTTCTGTATTCCATTACTCAATATGTATAGCCAAGTCACACTTCGCTCCAGTTCACCATTCTCCCTATTTTTCGTTGAGTTCTCCTTGTTTTCGCGTTTCTTCGTGCTTATTTGCTGGACAAGGCTCGCTTGTTTTATCATATGAATGTGGTTGTTGTACTCTAGGTATGCTATTAAGGAAGCCATCAATTTTTCGTTTCTGTTCCTTAACAAAATTCCTCTGTTGCAACAATTGCATGATAATCATACAAATAATTCTTTATTCTCTTGTCCTCTTAACTACTCAGATTAGATTCCACTCTGTCTTTGCCTACTCACCTCACCTTTCTTGCGTTAACATCCCTTGCTTGCACTTCTTCTTACTTGCATGCACGCGTCAAGTCCGGTCCTAAGTGGGTTCTGGTTCACCTGTTCCATGAGCGGCTTCTGGTCCCATTACTCCTATATGTATAGCCAAGCCTCTGATGCCAGTTACGATCTTCTAGGAGGTGCACGGATCAGACAGGTGGATGAGCGGCAAGCTTTCTAAACTGCAAGATAATGGTGTAGGAGATTGTTTGGACTTTGAGGGAACCGTCGAGACAGACAGGGATGCACTGGACACCACTTTTCATGACACACTTCTCAAGATGCAGGCAAGTAGGTGCGTTCAATGTCTCCTTCCGTCATATGATTTTCATAAGGCGTTGTAAGCGAGCTGGATGTGAGGGGATTGTTATGGAGTTTACTTTATAATAAGGGGACCATGCTTAGTATTTCCAGATCCAATAAAAGTTTTACCTCAAGCTTGAGTATCCAGTATCTATAATTTGTCTTCTTTGGTTCGCAGAGAAACCAACAAGTTTATGGTGGAGTCCGTGAGGAATGCTCTTGAAGTGGATCCCTTGCAAAGCCACATATCTTCGGAATTGTCGGCGCTACCTCCTATGTCTCCATCGAAGCAAATCATTAGTCATAATGATGAAGGTACATTAAGTATCAACTGGGAAGCCTGTGAATTGAATGAGCTTGGTTCTGTCAAGTTGGAGTCCCGCATTTCGCAGTAGATGTCGACTGTCTACCAGCTAAATTTAAGATATGTTTACAGGAACTCGTGATATCTGCAAAACTTCCCTGGAGAAAATAATCCTGCAACCAAAGTGGCATTTTTTCAAACAAGCTGTGGCTGGGTTAAGTCACAAACCTTATTAAGCATTTGGCACTTGTGCAGGACTACCTGTGAAGAAGAAAATACTGAAGTAAAAGTAGCATGTCCTAAAAGTAGCTGCTGTGGCGCCAAAGTTTACTCACCTTCTCACGATAGTGGGATATATGCAGGATTTGTTGTGAATAAAGGTAGATTGGACGAGGATCTGGATCTTCTCTACGATCCGACTTTGGATTGCTACTACGATCCCAAGACCAATCGTTACTACGAGCTGAAGTAGGGATAGCAAATGATTAATGAAGTCTTGTTCTCTTGGAGTTCCTGGAACTGCTGGGAGATGCATGATATCTTCTGCCCAGGTGCAATCCTTTGGTTGAGGTTACCTGGCCTGGCAACATTCTATTTTGTGGAAAGGAGAACAGTGGGGCGTACGATCAACTCAAAAATCTCCTGGCATCCGATGGATCACGAGGCGGGAGTGGAAAGGATGGAAGCTCAAAGCATTCGCTTGTAGACCTGATCTAAGAAGAAGATCCACTCTGATAGCTTCTAGGTGCGCGCGGTGTTCCTCTAGCATACGAGTTCAACGTACAGGCAGACGTAATGCAGTGATTTCAAAGAAGGGAGATCCTCTCTTCTGCATTGCTTGTGAAACCGACGCAATTAAATCAAGCCCTAAACTGATGCATATTGCGCTAGTGACCCGGTCCTCAGAACGCCGTTCAGAGCAACCCCCAGGCAAAATGTGCGACTGCGCACGTCTTTCCAAAAGATGACTTTCCTGTTACCTGACTAGAGATTTGAAGTACAGGTTTAACACGCGATGTGCTTATTGGTTCTCTATATCCTTCCGACTTTTTGGGTTGATCGTTCTTGCCTGGTGATTTCAGGTATTCGTGAGAATTCTACAGGTTGGATTATGCATACACCATTTGGTGTTTGAATGACAGTGTCGACGGTTGGTGAGCCATGTTGGCCAGTTGTAGGGTGCTCAGATCCATGACTGCAGTAGGTCCAGCATGTTGGGAAGGTTCCAACTGACAGCAGTTCCAGATTCAGCCTCACAAGCAAGTCGTTGATAGACAGACAATTCTCAACATGGGCACATAGGGGGTAATAATACATGATCTCCTTTTCATAGTCACTTTCTTGGCAATAAAGAGAGCTGCACAGTTAAATCATCATGTCTGTCCATCTCGTAGCGGATTTTAAGATACATGGGTTTCCTAACAAGAAGTAATTGCCTATGGCATCTTTTCATCATCCTCCAAGCATCCTACAGCTTCATAAGCGCACTGAGACGACTAATTGAAACACTTTCTTTAACAGAAGTGTTTAAAGCCGTGGGTTTCATGGCCCAACAAATCTAAAGGTTCCGCCTCAAGGTGTCAGTGTCTCAGCGTGATAAAATTATCACAGTGCTCAACAATCAAGCTGACATGATTTCTTGTCTACCTCAATCTCAGGTGGGATTGCAATACATAGATTGTCATCCCTATCCCGCAAGACATGAACAAGCAAGAACACTGTAACCGGACATCCCTTCATACTTCCCTTCTTTCGCTCAAAGAATGCCGTACACTGTACAGAACCTTGTTCAATAATTGTAAAGACGCCAAACACGAGAAGTTCCATGAAAGTAAGGCGCAGAGAGAGAATTCCGTGTCGTGCCACCAACATGGACGACTGTAGAAGCTGAAGAAGAGCAAGAAAGAACAGAGCGAAGGAGCAAAGACGTCCTGTGGATGGACGCCGTCAATCAGATTACCTGGTAGCTCCTCAATACAATACAGTCCAGTAGTAGCTTGGTGAAATAAGCGTCGAGGAGCACATGTGGTGCCGAACCCCGCGGTGAGAAAGTCAGACTAACAGAGAGCCACCTGAAGAGAGTTGCGACGAGAGCGACGTTTTCGTTCAAGATCATCTATTCTATTCGAGCGTTTGCGCGTTGCGAATCATTCTGACGATCGGGGAGCAGGTGATAACGGAGTGTGCAATGTGTGTGTCAGAAATTGATGAATTTGGTGTCAAATCTCCCACAAGCACGGTTTCTGAAACTTGGAAACTTTCGCACTGCAGGGACTCCCTCTACTGATTGATTTGATGCAATTTGCTGGAACAACGCATTGGCCGAGGTGATGGGATCTAATCCTTCCTTTGTGCCGAATGTCGGGGCTGATGGCCTCGCAACTGATGTTCCTATAATTTCTTACACTGAGAAGGTATGTTGTGCATGTCCCTCATCACTACCGTAGCACTGTCATGGTCAAGTGATTGTGTCATTGTGTTAGAGTGCGAAGTGACTACGTTTCTGCGTGTATTCCGTTTTCCATGCTAATTATCCTCGGTAGCGCTTGCTGGGAGCTGATCCTCGTCTTTCCGTGCACAAATTTGGAGTAGTAATGATCTTTACAAGTCGGGACTTCTTGAGCAAAGATCCAAATCATGTTGATTATAGAGTAGCCCTATGTGATTCCAATCTTCAAATTCCGTCATCTTTTCCCCTTAATTATGGATGGTTGCAGGTCCTTGAGGAGAAGGAACTGAAGCTTAAACAGTGAGTTTCGTTCGACTTGTCTAGCTAGCGCAAATTCAGTTTCGATCCTAGCTCACAAGCTTTAGGTTCTAGAATATCATTGTGCGGAAGTCATAGCAGTGAATACGCTTAAACTGATCGCCTTTGTACCAACGTTTCTGTCAGCGTGTTTTAGATGAATTTATTTCATGTTCTCAAAACTTCCAGTCGTGATCTACTGGTTCCCAAGACAGTAAAATATAGAAGAAATGTTAAAGTCTGAGGTAGAACTTGTTCGGGACTTTGAAGCATTCATGAACGCCACTTAGAGTACGTGGATTGGGCCCTGTCACACCGTCACTGTGAAGGGGTAATAGGTTAGTTGTGCACAAGAATTTGGTGATTGGATAACTTATGTCATGTGGAGCGTGGGCCCCCAACTTTTCCACTTCATGGATGGAACGAAGACTTGCATTCTTTGGGCTAGAAGTTGCACTCTTGCATATTCTTAGTACGTTATGCTTTGACCTGTGAAGGATTCGTGCTGCAGTTGCAATGTTCGTAATTTCAAAGCTGGTCTCTCTCTACAGGTATATTCAGGATAATTACTCAAAAATACGAAATGTTGAGAAAGAGCTCGCAATTCTTGCTCTTGAAGTGAAACTCACAGCTGGGCCAAAGAAACATGGTATTCATCTTGCTCAAGTGTGGTGATGTTGGTACTTAAGGATACTACTGCATGTGAGATGTGTGAGTCCTGCACTTTGATGCTACTTTCAGGATGAAGGTCGGGATTGGAGAAATTGATGAATCTTTTGTCGAAGAGTTCTTAATATGGTTGCTTGTTCGACGTGCAGCCCTTGAGCACCTAAGAAAAATGATAGAGACATCCACCGAGAAAATTAAAGCAGCAAAGTTAAAGGAAGAGCAGGCGAAGAAGGTGCGTTTTATGGTTGATGTGCACGGAAGGTCGAGCTGGCAGATTTAACTAGGTCTACTACATCTGCTGCAGACGGGAAAGTCAGTTTCGACAGATGTTTCCCTTTCGCATTAAAAGTTGGAATCTGGGACTTCGCATGACTGCATGATTCTATCGCACCTAACAGCAAAATCTACTGTGAACGTTTGTCCCTAGACATAGCTACAACCCTCCGATGGAGATCCACGCCTTTGGTTTCAGTGGACGAAGTACTGAATATACCCATGGGTGTGGGTTGTACACACAATCCGTCGCTTCTTGAGCAATCGTGCGACCAATTTTGGAATCCATGAAATGTTTTCCTTTGGCTCATACACTCGTATCCATGGCAATATGTTGGGCATATTATGTCATTTCAGGTGTGGGAAGCAGCAGAGAAGGCAGTGCAAGTGGAAGAAGCTTACAAGCAACGCCTTTGTGAAGACTTGAATAGACTGGTAGGCAATCCTTTCTTCAATAAGAGATGTTTGTGCTTGATATGATTTTCCCATGAAACACGTTTTAGACTATGTAGAATTTTGGCTACCTTCCTCAGAACTAATTGACCGGGTTATTTATATTGGGTTACTCGCCCTCTGTATTTACCTATGATATTTCATACATGCACTGGTGATTGTACTGTGTTGAACTGAAGGTACAAGAAAGTGCAGCAGCTCAATACACTCGTCTGGAAGATCTGACAAGACGGATAGAGGCGTTGAATCCGCCTCCTAGAGAAGCAGCTACAGAACAAATGGCTAGTGAAACCAACAACACCTCGTCTTCACAGGAATCACCTGTTCCGGAGGCCCAACAACCTGCACCAAGCGCCAATGTGAGTAGAGATCCATGTATAAAATAATGATCATGTTGTTAAATTACATTTCCCTTCTCACAGACTTGAAACTCGTTATTTCCTTTCGCCATTCGATTTCCTCAAAAGGTAGCTGACAGATGTCAATTTGTATACAGGGAGCAGCTCTGCATTTAGGGCAGCGCTCACCGACCCCACAAGGTGCCAATAGCAATGCAAGCTCCGTTTCCTCTACACCAAGTTCAGTTGTTTCCTCGTCAACAAGTTCATCTTCAAACTCCTCTGACTCTGATGTTCAAGATACACGTACTGTAGGCCGAACACAATACGTAACAATGGGACAACATATCAGCATGGGAAGAGGACGAGGCAGGACTCATGGTGGACGATCGAAGGGCGCTTTAGTCATGCAAGGCTCTAAAGCAAATGACGCGGCTGGTTGGACTGGAGCTGGGTTTAATGTTCAAGATGAGCAATAGGAGTCGCACGCTGCGGGTAAAGTATCAGGCGCTGGGGAGTTTCAAATTCCTGATCCAAATTTACGTGCTTCACTATTTACGGGGCTACTTCACTAAAGCGGGGAGCTGCTCAGTTTCATCTCAAGCGAGCACCTAATAAGTTGGTCAATGGAAAGAACTCCCTTGAAATTTGCCAAACCAGTTCCACTATCAGAAATTCTTTTACTGCAACGCTTTACAGGAAAGAGTACGTTCCTTCTTCCACCTTCGTTACACTCAAAACTAGCATTATAGACGTAACGAAAGTTACATTGTATCAAGTCAATATCTGACCTGAAAGAGCCCCCATTATGCGTATTCATGTTTAGGTTAGGAAGCACCATCGCCTCTGCAGCAACGTGCAGGGCGTCGTATTATTTTACGAACTCGTTCGTTTCTGTCTTCGTGAAGGAAGCGCGAAGGACCTGACCTCGATCAGGCTATTTCCACATCTGAAAAGTAATACATGGCTATGGGTGAAAATTGTGGACTAGCATTTTGTAAGGTGTAATATGGTCATGATATTCAACCAACCTAGGACTTGCATGCGCAGTGTATTCCTCGCAAATCTTCTTGTCACGATATCTAGGGGGTCTTTCTTTATCTGGCATGAGCTTCGGCATTATACCGACTGACATAGCAAAATTCTCTGCGCTGACAATGTAGGGTTACTGCTTCATGCAACTCGTTTCTTGCGGTGTCATACCTAGCGATTAGACTGTTAGGAGTGACTAGCGTCTTGACTTTCCCTTCTGCAGGTTTGGGGATACCAAAACGTTGTGAAATAGACAACGCGTGGTGTGTTGAGAAGATCAAAATGGAATGGGGACTCTCATGTAGACTAGAAACAATTCTGGCCCTGTATTTGAGATGGGAAACTGCTCTAAAGGGTCACCGGTTACAAGGTGTTGAACCGTTGTCCCCGGAACCTTGTACGGGAGTTATGCTTTGAACCAGTGATGCAGAGTGTGAATAGGAAAGGCTTAGAATCGACTATGTTACGCTGATCATAAAACATGTTCGGATGTGTATTTATTGGCAGACTGCCAATCTTTGACCGAAGGGAAAATGAATACTACCTTTCAAGACGTACAAGCCTCGAAGTGCTAGCTTCTATTCCTTTACTTTAGGAAGTATATCCCTTCGTTGGAATGTCTTTCAAGTCATTGGCGGAAAACTGAACTATCGGACTAGCTACTGTGTTCGGGAGTCCAGTCATCATGATCGACCGCTTGATACTATCTGACCGATTCGATCGTAATTCCTTACTTTACAGTAGTCTATTCAAATGAAAACGGGCTTGATAAAATCCCCTCTGTTTGTCCGTTCCGGAGCGATATCATAGCGGGAGAAGGACCAGTGTTATCGTTTGGATCTCCAACACACGGGTATACAACTGGTCATCGTCACAGCTTGAAGCAGCGAAGTCATTTTGTGCTTCAAGGTACCTAGCTTGTCACATTCGGTAATCACGAAGTGTTTCACTTTTAGATTTCCATGAACCACAAGCTAGAAAAAGGATCGGGCCTCGGATGAAAGCACAGATTAGGCCCCTGTTTTCCCCACTGAAAGTCGAGTTACATGAACACCGAAGCAAATAGAACCCAAGATGAAAGACGGGAGGAAAGAGCACGTGTGGTCACAGCTCCGACGTATTTTTTGGGGTTTCAAAAGTTTAAGGCTTCTGTCAGAACGCGCAATTCAGAGTCTCGCTTTATGATTTGAGAAATCGTCTCTGTTATGTTTGTACGATCAGACTTCCCATTCCATACAAACACCACTATCGTATGCTACGTTCAGGGCGCATCCCGCACCTGTAAGGTACATGCCGGCTTCAAAAAGAGGGCTATTCAAACTGTGTGTAATACTCCGCAGCTGTAACAAGACGATGACAGTAGCGATTCATGATAGACGAATTCTCCTCCGAAGAACCATTCCAGACTTCGTTTACACAATTCAATTCTAGCGTGGACACACTCGTCATAGCGGACCATATAGGAGAACACAATCGTATGAATGAATTTTCTTATTCATGATTCTTACTCCAGGTGTGGATATACATTTGATATTGCCGGTTGTGTCTGTCAGGGGCTTACGGCAATAAGTTCTGTACGACTTCCAGTAATCGAGTGACCGAAACTGACTGTGATTTGTGAGTGGAGTCAAGGGGAGTCGAACAGACGAAAATCACGACAACGCTCACTACATTGTTATCAATAAGAGTAATAGGTGTCTGATACTATCGACTACACCGGCCAGCCACGTACCTCAAAAAAGACCTCAAAGCACATGAACTGATAAACATAGCCACCTGCCCTTCTTCCCCTTCTTGTTCTCTTTCCCTTCCTTGTAACTAAAGCAGGATGTCAGTACCCTACACGACAGATTGCTGCAAAATAACACGCCAAGAGAAGCGGAGAAAGACGGAATCCCTCAACAGATACGGTGAATTCATGTCATCCTGGAGAGAGGAGTTTTTACAGAGTTTTTGCGAATTCCCCGCGAGTCGCTTCGATATCAACAACGACGAACCACACGGGATGATGAGCTCTGGGAGAGAAAAGAAGGAGACACTTTCTACTCTCTGAGAGCTAGATCAGGCCTTACCTGAACTGCTACTTAGTCAAATGCTAACCGACAGTTGGATTACCCGGCCCCTCAGGACTCACATTGGAAAAGGTGCAAGGGGCTTTGTGTGCACCGTAGATGCCACATCTGCTACATTTCTGTTGGTAGGGGTGAAACTCAACGGATGTGTTCCTAAAGGTGTAAAAACTCACAGCAAATCCCCTAGATGCGACATCCCCCATAATGTTGGTGATACATCAGTTCAACTTGACGTGAAGAGATAAGTACGGTTTTCCACTACAGCAAATCGAGTCAATGCAACATCTTTCTGAAACGTCTGTAGTTGGTTGTAGAAACGCCGGCAGCCAAATCTTTCCATGTGCCGAGAAGCCACCATTCACAGGGACCTACCTTCCAACGACGCTCGTGGAGGAGCGATAGACGATGTACTGACAGGTGTGAATAAAGCTCTCCTCATGTGCATAGTTCCAGTACTTACCCACACCATTAAGTTGTCAGTGTAGCCAACTGTGCAGCTCAACTTTCAAATTCAGTTGACTGCACCTTATTGGTCGACCGGACTCACATGGCAGTCAATTGTCTTAGTTTTGGATGATAATAAATCGGAATATTCTTCAGGGAGTTGTAAAAATGAGGATTTAAAAAATATTCGTTTAGTAGACCATGTAAATTTCAATAAAATTTTTGGGGGGTTTGACGGCAATTGCCATAGGGTATAATTCTGGGAGATTACTCGTAATATTTTTCGATTGCGGGTGATCTCCCATGGGATGTTAGGCTTAATTTGAATTTGAAGATATACAGTGCTTTTGAAATTGCAATTGTGTCTCATGGTCTATGAGACGAGTCCGGTTCTGTTCAATATTCCTTAGGTTCCTTGGTTGGGTTGGACTTGTCATTCAATTCTTGCATCAATTCCACTTCTCCTTGTTGAAGTTTTCAAGATACAATTTTTTTCTTTAATTTTCATATTCATTTTTCTTTCTCCCACGTGAAATTGCTAGCTGTACTCCTTGACATAACATTCAGTTCTTTTATTTTCATATCCACTTTCCTTTTTCTTTGTAAAGTGCCTTCGACATACCGTTCAATTCTTTGATTTTCATATCCATTATTTTTCTTTATAAAATGCCTCCCGGGTGCCTTCGACATTCAATTCCATTCATTCGATTTTCACATTCATTTTACTTTCTCCTTTGTGGGGCGCAAAGAAAATTCCTTTTCTTTTTGTTTGTAAATTGCCTCCTCAAGTGCCTTTGGCATGCCATTCAATGCTTTGATTTTCATATGTGCTTTCCTTTCTCCTTTTGGACTTCGAAGAGAATTCTTGTGCAGTTTCCGAGGCAAGTACCAAAATCTCTTTCATTCATCTCTTTTTCGTTCTTCTCTTAGAGGAGCGGGTTAAAGGTTCTTTTATGTCAAGATGCTGCGGATAGGTTCTTGCATAGAAGTGCTATATAAACTCATAAAGGTGATGCAAAGGTCCATGAAGAGTACACAAAGAGACAAACAATGGATTGAGGATAATGATAATGAATCATGGATAAAAGATGAGTGAATTGAGAATGAGATGAGTTTAGATTTAGAGGGATGGAGTGGTGAGAAAGATGAATATAACAGGGGGTTAATTTGATTGAAATGGTGAGAATTTGTTATTTCAATCAGATTTCTTCACAAAAAAGTAAACTCATATTGCTACAATGATTTTGTGCATAAAAGTTTCATGGACCTCGGTCCTCTATCTTTTAGACAACTCATCCATATGGATCTTTTATCTTTTACAATGTTAGTAGATCATATAAAATAAAAGACTATCCAATTTTTAAAAATAATTCACATAGATAAACCCCTATCTCGATGCAACTTGCAAATGCTAGATAGATTTGTGCATCATGGAGATGGAGCATGTGTAGCAAGAAAATTAAATATTTGGGGGTTTAGTGCAAAATCAATAATGCATTTACAAATAGAGTGACCATTGCATTATCATCTTCTTTGGGAAGGGAAGGGAAGTGAAGTGGAGTGGTTGGATAAAAGAGAGAGAGAAAAAATTTCTTCCATCTTTAAAACAAAGGATTTTTTGGGTATGTGGGATTAGTGGATGGCTCACTTTTCCCTTAGCATAGAGACCCACCATTGATGGAGAAATCTAATTTAGTAGGAAAGGAAAATATTTGATCAATTGTAAGTGACTTGTGACAACAAGAGTAGTATTATTCAGTTTAAAGGAAGTAAGGGTTCTGATTGGTACTTTGGTATATCAGTGGTGAAATTGGTAAGGGCTTTATGTGGAGATGTTTGTTGACTAGTGTGTAGTGTTTGTGCAGGTATGCTTGGGTAATGTCATGACATGAATTGTTTAAAGAAATCTCCACTATGACCTAAGCTAAGTGTGAGAGAAGCTTGCTACTATTTTTTTAATAGCCATCAATATTTGATAAGGGATTTGGGATGTTTTCTTATGAGACATGTAGTTCACTCTTTCAAGAAAACCTTTATTGAAGATAAATTTGACTTTAAGAATTTTTTAGCTCAAACTTGTGTTCTCAATGAGCAATGTATTAAGATTTTAAAAGCTAAATGACATTCATTGAAGGAGTTAAGAGTACAATTGAATAAAAATAGAAGACATTTATATCTCTTAAGAAGGATTAGTTTTTGTGTGACACTACACAACTTTATAATCAACCAAACTGATTTATGTTAGGGTTTATAATCAACCAAACTGATTTATGGTTAGGGTATGGTTTAGGGAAGAAATTGCCAAAGAATCAAGTATAAGTAGTGAGGATGACAGAGAGGAAAAAAGAATAAATGTAATGGGAAAGTTGTTTTATTTTTGATAGGCAACATGGGAGAATAGTTTATGAAAGATGAAAAAGTAATATTTGACTGATTTTTTTGTATCCCATAGTATGAATTTTATGTATGAGTTACTTTATTGTGAGGTCTATTGCATGAAATTTTTTTTGGATGTGTTGGGTGGGTGGAATGCCAAGTGCAAGAAAGTGCTTCCTTGGGTATCACAAGGCCTACATTGTTGTTCATGCTAGCTCTGGTTCATTTGAGATAGGATGTTCAAATTTAGTTCAAGAAAGGATGTTTGAATGTTAAATATGAAAAGCAGGTTTGAGGGGTTGAGAAGTAATTTTCTCTATTACCAATGGAATTTGAGGGTACCATTCAAGAGTGCAATCCAATAAAAGAGAAGAATGAATGAAATTTCATTACAATAGAAAGTGAATGAAGTAGAATCTGATAGAACAAAAGTGTGTTACTATAGTAATTGAGAGAGCAATGGAAGAGAATGAGGGAGAATATTGTAGAGTGATTGATAAAGAAAACATGGAAGATCCAAGTGCAAGTATATGGTTAATTTTATTCCACACCATTGTTGAAGATACAGTTTTTATAAAATGGTGATGGATGAACAAGGCAAAAACAAGAACCTTTGGAGAAAATAAGAGAAATTTATTTAGAGTATTTTGGTTTGAATTTAGAAAATGGTTAGGAATATCTTATTCTAGAGATAAGCTAATTTCACCTTTGAATTGATTTTTGAATATTTGCAATTTTGTTCATGCTCAAGTTTCGATTTCAATTTTGAGTTTCTTTTTCTTTTCAGATCTTTCTACTTCTACTGCTTTGTTACCTTGCTCTACCCACCTTGTTCCATGGATTCACTTGGTTTAAGTCCTAGATACCAAGCAATGCTACTAAAACCTCTTCATCAAATTTTCCTTACATACCTTATTTGCCGACCTCTCGTGTAAAGATCTCAATTCTTGTTCTTACAACAATCAAACATCTCCATAATATTAATCCATTTCTTCATGGTATCAACTAATTCAATAGTCAATAGAGAGTTTAGCTATACAAGATTTTTGAATTTTTTCTATTGCTTCTTTTTCTCCTTTCTCATATAACTTGAATACCTCTTTGTATGGAAGATTGATCTTTTTATTTCATGTGGACTTGTTTGAGACAAAAGAGAGAACATAACTCTACATCTTGTATTATAGAGTTTGATAAAAGTGGAACAATACAACCCACAATGCCTATACATGCTTATAATGCTTTACCCACAACCTACAATGCTTGAACTGGGAGCACTTTTGCCCCATGTATGGAGCAACAACCCAACATGGTGCTTACTCTAAAAATGATGCTTGGAGCACCATGCTATGGTTGGTGCTAGGAGTTGAGCACAGTGCTAGAGCTCAACATCAAGTGCTACACCAAGTGTTGGAAAATGGCAATTGGTGCTTGTTCCAATGCCATGCTTGGAGCTATCTTATAATTACACTTTGACAATCCCATAGACAATCTATCCCATATTGACTCTTAAATATTCCCATGATTAATCAGACTCCAGACTTACCAATTGTCCATTTGGACTTTTGATATTACTTGGCACTCTAATCAATTAACTTTGAAGTCCAATTGTAGCTATGTATTGCTTGAGCTTCTCAATAGTGACTACCTTGGTAAACATATCCATGGGAATTTTTACTCTAGCAATCTTTACCAAAATCAATACTCCACCATCTATGAATTCATGAATGAAATGATACTTCAATTGAATATTCTTTATCCTAGCATGAAACACTAGATTCTTTACAAAAATGATAGCATTTTGGCTATTAACTATGGAGTATATTTTCATCCTATTTCTTGCCTAACTTTAACATCAATTTTTTCAACCAGAGCATCTCCTTGCTAGCTTCTAAGATGGCCATGTACTCAACTTCTATGGTAGAAAGAGCAACACTCTTTTATAATAAGACATCCAACTAATAACAATACCATAGAAGGTAAACATATACCATATGATGCTCTTTCTATTATCCAAGTCTCCTCCCAAATCTGCCTTAATGAAGGCTTCTAAAGTAGCATTTTTTTGCTTGCCTTATCAAAGGTACCTTTCAAGTAGCATAACAACTATTTAATTGCTTCCCAATGTCTCTTCATGGGTTTGACATAAATCTACTTACAACTCCTAATGCATGAGCAATGTCTAGCCTAGTGCATAGTATTATATACATCAGATTACCAACTACTGATGCATAATCTACTCTACTCATGTACTCTCTATTTGCATCAATTCTTGGTGATTGCTCCTTAGAGAGTTTGAAGTGGCTTCCTAAGGGAGTGGTTCAAATTGTAGCATTTTTTAGACCAAATTTATCAATCAACTTCTTGATGTACTTCTCTTGAGACAAATTCAAAGTTCATGCAAATGTATCACTATTGATCCTTGTTCCAAGTTTTTTTGTGTAGAACCTAGGTCTTTCATTTCAAGTACATCAAACAACTGGCACTTTAGCTTGTTGATTTTACTCATGTTAGATCCAAAAACCAACATATTATGAACATGAAGCAGCAAGATGATGTATGAATCAAAAAATGACTTAATATAGCAAAAATGATCCATTTTGCATTTGGTGTAACCATTGATGGCCATGAAGCCATCAAATTTCAAGTGCTAATTTCAAGGAGCTTATTTCAAACCATAGAGGCTCTTCTTCAACTTGCAGACCTTGCCTCCTTGTTAGTGTTTTGAAACCTCTCTTGTTGTGCCATATAGATATCCTCTCAAGGTCTCCATGTAGAAATGTTATTTTTAGATCTAGTTGCTCTAGATGCAAATTGTTTGCCATCACAAGACCCAAGACTAATCTGATGGTAGTAATCTTAACTATGAGAGAGAAAATCTCATTGTAGTCTATACCTTTGGTTTGTTGAAAACTTTTTGCCACAAATTTGGCCTTGTACCACTTGCTTCCATCATGTTCTTCTTTGATTCTGTAAATCCATTTGTTATGTAATGCCTTCTTTTCCTTTGTGTAACTTTTCAAGAATAGGAGAAACCTCAAGAGAAAAAATACAAGACAAACACAAGGTTTCATTCCTTAATACTCCGATGCCTCAAATGAACACCTTGTCTTTATTATATAGCAAAGAGGATCCACTCAAAGAGAGCTAAACCTTTAGATTAGCTACATGGATTGGTAACATTTTGATCCTTGTCCAATTTGGATTCCCATGATCCAAGGGAATATTTGGGGAATCTTCTTACAAGAAGCTCTAAATAGTATGGTTGAGATACAATTGGAAAGATCTTGATGAGACAAACAAGAGGAGGGGAGGAGGGGGGGGAGAAGGGATAGAAGCAAAGCCTAATTATTTTTTTTAGCCTCTAAAATTGGATCTAAAGTTTTTAGGGTATTTTTGGCCTTTGCACTATTAGTGAAAGTACTCTCTGATGACACCTCTATTTGGTCTAAGTAGATCAAATTTGGTGTATAACATCCTTAAAGATATTACCATACTAATTTCCATTTAAGATGCAACGTCCTTGTTATGAAGTTATTACTTAAAAGGTTTCACTAAAACTTGTGCATTGGTTAAGTTAGTTGCTAGCTTCTATGTTGCCTCATAAAATGTGTACTCTTTCGAACGTTATGAGATATTCCACATGAAAATGGTGGGTATTGCAAATGCATTTCTAGATAATGTATTTGGCTTTGTATTTCTTTGTGCTATCAATGAGTGTTGGACAAGGTAAAGCTTCTTGTATGGAAGGAAAGTGTAGCGGTCATGGTGCATATTTGCATAGCAAGGAAACATGGAACATTGGATATATATTTATGTGTGGTGTTAGGTCAGGTAATAGGCCACTATGCCAATTTGATGAATGATGGGAAAAGGGCCAATAAGATAAGGTCTGAACTTATGTGAACCAACTAATGTAAGCTTGTGGACAACCACACTTGATCACTGATGCTAAACTCCATGCACTTACATATTTTTTTTGGTTGATTTTGGCCTATCTATAACCTAATCTTGGCATTCTCCACACCATGTTGGATTCTAGAAACAAAAGTGTTTACATCATCAAATTTTGTAGCAATTGTGCGGATCTTTACCAAGCTTGAAGGTATCAAAGGATGTTTTTCATACATGAGGAAGAATGGTGTGACTTGTGTAAATGCATTCATTAAATTGTTGTAGTCAAATTCTATCAATGGAAGCAATTTGTCTCACCTTTCTTGCTCCTCTAAGATGAAGCCTTGGAGCATGTCCTAAATAGTGCAATTGGCACACTCTATTTGTCCATTGGTTTGTGGATGGTACGCCATGGACATGGCAAGTTTGGTTTTGAAGATGCTAAAGAGTGTTCTCAAAAACAAACTATTGAATTGAGTGCCTTGATCAATGATGAGCACTTGAGATAGTCCATGGTGAGAAATGACCATAGCTAAGTACATTTGAGCTTATTGTGGTGCAATCATGTCCTTGGTTGTAGTACCTACATGAATCATTTTGCTAAGTTGGTCTACAAAGACTACAATGGAGTCAAAACCTAAGGTGGTCTTGGGCAAATCACAAACCAAATCCATGTTGAATTACTCCCACCATTTTATAGGAGTAAGAAGGGGTTGAATTAGACCTACAAGGGCCTAATTAGAGGCTTTATTTTGTTGAAAAAGCAAGCAACTTCAAACATATTCCATCACATCATTATTCATCTTGGACCAATAATAATGATGTTTGATTGCATCTAAGATCTTGTCCACTCCAACATGACTTGCAATGGAAAAATCATGATATTTTGCTAGGATAGTGGTTCTTAGGTTTGGAGCATCTAGGATCCATAACTTTCCATCATGAAAGGTGAGTCTTTGGGTACTTGTTATGCCTTTGGATGATTGAGCTCCTACAATCTGTGGGTCAATCTTCATAGCAATAAGAATCGTTGGCCAAAGTTCTAGGTTCATCTTGACCTCTATAACCAAATTTTTCACCATAGACATTCCAGGTGAATGCCTCTGCAAGTTTTTTCTTACCCTCCACATATATGATCATCATGTTGAACCATTGTCAAAATTTTTCCACTAGCAATGCAGAATACACCATGTAACTATGACTTCTTTCAATAGAAGTTATTACGTTGAATGACAGTCCCATCAATCCTCTAAAACTTCTCTATCCCTACAATGCTTGATATTTAGTTTAAGGCTTTCTCTTTGCAGGATAAATATTTCCACTGATCCCTTTGGAAAAGCTCTACCTTGGGTAGTTTCTCAAGAGAAACAACAAAAAACCTATATATGATGATCATGCTGAATTGTTGTCTCCACTTTGCCCAACAAATCTATCTATAAGATAGATTTTTGTGTGTCTCAAGATAGACTAGTAATTTGTTGTCTATCTCCACTAAATTCCTTCTTGCCAAGATAGTGCTTCTAATGCTTGGTCACAAGTAAAATAGCCAACTTTGCTCATTCAATGGTGTGATAGTTGCACTCTGCCAATAATAACTTTTGAGAGAAACATGAAACTAAAAGTCATCCGTCACTCCATTCTTGTTGTAGGGTTGCTCTTATCGCAATGCATGATGCATCTATAGCTAGCTTGATTGGACATGTTGGGTCATACAATTTCAAGATTGGTGCATGTAGTAATGCATCTTTCAATTCTTGAAAGACCAATTCCTTTGCAATTCCTCACATCCACTTCTTTTGCTTGTCAAGTAGTGCCATTAGAGGTTATGTAACCTTGGAGAAGTCCTTGAAAAATAGATAATAAATATCAATCAACCCAAGAAACTCTTGAGTTGAGTCTAATCTTCTAGAGCACTCCATTTTTGTATAATATTTATTTTATCTATTAAAACTTGGATACCTTCTACACGTACTCTATGCTCCAAGTAATCTACTTCAAACTTGCCAAACATATACTTTGAGTCTTTGGCATACAACTAGTTGTATCATAGAATCTAGAATAATTCTCATAGATGTTGCTTGTGCTCTATCATTGTCTGTAATACCAAGAGCTAGCCATATGATCTAGATGTGAAATTCAGTTTGGTAACATCTAGAATGATTTTATACATGATGGTCAAAATAGATAAGACAGAAGTATCCCCAAAAGAGTACTTCTACTAATAGGGCAAAACCCAAAATAGACTTGAGAACCTTAGAACCAATAGCTAGATATATGATATAAAGGTGAGAATTGGTTTGGTAACATCTAGAAGGATGTTACACATGATGGACTAAATAGATCAGAAAGAGGTATCACCAAAAGTGGACTTCTACTAATAGAGTAAGAATCAAAATATGCTTGAAATCTTTGAAGGCAATTTTAGAGGCCTAAACAGATGAATTAGGCCTCAAAAATGTGCAAATTCCACCCATAACATAGGAAAGGTTGGCCTTTCATCCCCCTGCTTTTTCTTGTTGAGAGCTTTCCAATGGTACCTTACGTGATTCTGAGATTCTTACAGGAAGATTCCCTAAAATATTCCCTCCGGTCAAAACTTGTTTGACCAACCAGATAGGACCTAGACCAGACATGTCACCCATCCGAGTAAGTAACCCAAGGGTGGAGCTTGCTGACATGTCACCTATCTGTGTCCCTAATCCTAGGGTGGAGCTTCCTTGGAGGAGATCTTCTTTGTCTATATAATAAAGAGAAGGTGCTCCCTTGGGGCATTGATTGTTTAAGTGTGCAATTTGTGTTTTCTCTCTTCTCTTGTCCTTGGAGTATTACAATGGTATCAGAGCAAGTGTTTTAGTCCAAGAGAGTGGATCACCCCTCTTGGAATAACACGAACTATTGAAACTGAGTAACTTGAGGTGGAGAACATAGAGTAGTTGCTAGACTTAGGAAGGACTTTAGAGAGCGGATGGGATGGATGCATCGGGGAGCCAATTTCCCGCACCTACCTTTCCATTCTCAAACCCATTCCACATCAAGGTTATGTACATCCAGCGGGAGCAAATGAAGGTATCGTTAGTTTATCACTTTGGTGCAAAATTCATGGATAGAGTGATGAACTCACCAAACCCGATGATTCTACCTATGGTGATATATGACAGAGAGTGGGATTTGACAATCTACATTCTATTATGATAAAATGGATATGAATGTCCCAAATCCTCTCCCTTTCAACACTCAATCTTATGTATTGAGGCCGAAAGTGATGTTTAGAGATTTTGTGGTTAGGAATTTTGGTGAGGAGTATTATCAGCAAGTGATAGCTTCTAAGGTCCCAATGGTAGTTCCGATAGTTTGTGCGCCTTCCAGAGTGATTATATTGACTCTGTTTTGAAGTAGATGTTAGCAATTGGGTGTTGTAGGAACCATGGATCCGTAGTTGCAAGAGCTGGTGCAAGGAATGCAAGGGATGTTGAATGAATTTCAAGAGATTAAGATGACCATGGAGACATTACAAAGTCAAGTGTAGATCCTTAGGAACGATCAAGCCATGCAAGAAGAAGAGCCATCTCAAAACCCAGTACCTATGACTAAAGTACTTGGAGAGGCACCCATGCCTACGAACCCTATCAACAATGAAGCCACATTGCTACTCCGGATGAAGATGACCTGCAACATCAAACCTTACAAGGGGCAGCGTACGATGGGAGTAGTGGAAAATTGGATCTCGAGAATGAATCGATATTTCCGATTGTTCTCAACAGAGATCATAGAGCATGATGCAAGCGTGTTTGCATGTGTGTAACAATATGGAGTTTAGTGACAAAGTTAATTGGGCTTACGAAGTAGAGAATAAGACAAAATAGCCTAGAATATTCTAGAAGCATCTAAGAAGCTTCTTAGGAAGCTTCCCAACTAGTTAACTTGCGCCCTAAGCAGGTAGCTTCTAGAAGGAAGCTTCTAGAAGGAAGCTTCTAGAAGCTTCTAACTAGCTTAGCTTGCATGCCAAGTAGGTGGCTTCTAGAAGGAAGCTTCTTGAGAAGCTTCCTAGTTAACTTGGCTTGCACTCCAAGAAAGCGGCTCAAGGAAGCTTCTTGAGAAGCTTCAAGGGTCTTGTATGTTACCTATAAATACCAAGGCCAAAGCTCATGCTAGGCATTCGGAGTTTTCCCTCATTCAAGTGTCCCAATGTGAATTTCCATTCTCCTATTTCTCTCCTCGGTTTTGGTCTTTTACATTGGTATCAGAGCAGGAATGGGATGGATGGAATTTATGGACCACCAAATCCACTTCCGCCAAACCATTGGGACTTTCATGTCTAGATATTACCAAAGCATCATTTCACACAGTTCATCACCTCACGTTTTGGGCAGGATTTTCTACATATGATCACCGTGTCAGAGGAACCCTTGATACTTCCAATTGTGACTTATGGAGAACGGTGGACGTGTTGTATCTATGTGTTAATCAACTAGATAAATTGAGGGTAGTGGATTAGGGTAGTAGCAATGGCCGCAATACCGGATGTTATCCTTGCAATGCAACAAGAAATCGAGCATCTTACTCGATTGTTGGATGAACGAGACCAGCAACGACGAGAACAGATAGACAGAGCGCCAGTTCGAGATGGAGAAGATCGCATTCAATTTCCGAAACCCAAGGTGTTTGAAGGCAAGAATGTTCCAAGCACAGTGGAGAATTTTGTGTTTGACTGTGAACGTTACTTTGAAGCCACCAATCTTCAAGACAAGCGGAAACAAATTCTCTTGGCTTCTAGCCAGTTGGATGGCGTGGCAAAACTTTGGTGGCGATTCCGAGTAGAAAGAGCTGAACGACAAATTGTTACACCAATTTTGACATGGGCAGAATTCAAGGATGCAATACTTGGTCGATTTCAGACTATAAATGCCACCCGAGCTGCACGAGATAAATTGGCGGAGTTGAGGCAGATTAGTTTGGTGAGAAGCTACATCACACAATTTTAGAATATCATCATGCAAATTCCAGATATCCAAGAAGGCGAAGTTCTGGATCGATTTGTGCGAGGATTGAAGTCATGAACCAGATTGGAGGTGACCATGCGAGAGCCACAGAACGTAGAAGAAGCCATGCAATTGGCTGAGCGTTTTGATTCCTTAGTTGCAACAACTTGGTCTCGACCTCGACCTACACAAAACCTACCCGTACCACGGGTGGAAGAACCGGTACCAATGGAGATTGATGCTATCCAGCGAAGACCACTTGGCACAACAGATAGAGAAAGATTACGACAAAATGGAGGTTGCTTTTATTGTCGCCAGTTGGGGCATCGCATTGCTGAATGTCCACTCAAGAATGGACGACCTCGACAAGTTGCCCAAGTGGAGGTTGTGGAGCGGAATGATTCGGGAAACGAGGAATCCCAGTAGGAGATTTTGAGCCGCCTACTGGGAGCTTGATTAGTTCCAATGGGATTGAAGGCTCGACCTATGCAAGTTTGCTTCACTTGCAAGGTATGATATCTAATCGGGGTTGTAGAATTTTGGTTGATTCTGGAAGTTCAGAGAATTGCATGTCTATGCAAGTGGCAAAGGAATTGGGTATTCCTATCAAGCGAGTGATTGGAAGTAGTTTGATGATGGCGGATGGTAGAAAGGGTTCTGCATTCCGCACCTTGCATCCTGTTACCTTCAAGATTGGGAAGGAGTATTTGAAGTGTATGAGGTTCGTAGTGGCACCTCTACATTATGATATCATTCTAGGTCTACCTTGGCTTGAATGTCATAAGGTTCAATTTGATTGGACCCGACACCAAATTCAAGCACAACACCAAGGTAGGAATTTCCGATTAGGTTGTCTGGCACCTCTGAGTAAGACACCTAAGAATAGTCAGTCCCAAGATGGGAAGTTTGTCAAGAAGGTAGCCATAGAGCAAATCTGGAAGGGAGATGAGTCCCAAGATGGGAAGTTTGCCAGGAAGGCAACCATGGAGCAAGCTTGGAAGAGAGATGAGTCCCTAGAAGGGAAGTTTGTGAATGAAGCAGCCATAGAGCAAGCTTTGGAGGACGATAAGTCTGTATTCGCGGTGTGGATCAAGCCGATTGCAAAAGAACAATCTGAGGAGGGCCAAGTGCCGCATCAAGCAATGGTTGATCGGATAGTTCAGGAGTTTGCAGATGTATTTCCGGATGATCTGCCAAAGGGATTACCCTCCAATTGAGGTATGCCCTTCAAGATCGAGTTATTGCCAGGGAGTACTCCAGTGAGTAGACCAATCTATCGGCTCTCACCAAAGGAGTTGGAGGAGTTGCGAACAACACTTACAGAGTTGTTGGAGAAGGATTTCATACGACATAGTACCTCTCCGTGGGGAGCACCGGTACTATTTGTTCCAAAGAAGGATGGAGGACTTCATTTCTGTATTGATTACCGTGGGCTCAATAAGCAAACCGTGAAGAATGCATATCCCTTGCCTCGGATCGATGACCTGCTTGATCAACTAAGTGGAGCACGCTACTTTTCCAAGCTGGATCTTCGTAGCGGCTATTGGCAAATTCCTATTGAAGGAGAGGACGTGCAAAAGACTGCTTTTTGCACAAGGTATGGACATTTTGAGTGGAGAGTTCTACCTTTCGGACTCACTAATGCTCCAGCAGTCTTCATGGATCAGATGCATAGAGTGTTGGAGGGACTATTGGATCGGTCCGTGGTAGTGTTCTTAGATGATATCTTAATCTATAGCAGGACAGAGGCAGAACATGTGAATCATGTGCGAGAAGTCCTAAGACGACTACGACAGTGGAAATTTTACTGCAAGAAGTCAAAGTGTGCTTTTTGGCAGAAGGAGGTTACCTTCTTGGGTCATAAGATCTCATCAGAGGGGATCAAGATGGAAGAAGAGAAGATCAAGGCCATTACTGATTGGCCTACCCCGAAGGATGCTACAGAAGTACGAGCATTCAATGGACTGGCCAGTTTTTACCGACGATTCATCCACTATTATGCTCACGTGGCTGCACCATTGACTGACCTCTTGGGAAAGAACTTGAGCTTCCAGTGGACCACCAAGCATGAAGAAGCATTCCAGAAGTTAAAGCATATGGTGTCTTCAAGACCTATTCTTCAACCATATGATCCTCAACTACCTTGTGTGGTTGATTTTGATGCTTCTAACTTTGCAATTGGAGCTGTGTTGCAACAAGAATTTCCAGATGGACTACATCCGATTGCCTTTGTGTCTCGCCGACTAAATACAGCGGAAAGAAATTACTCTGCTCAAGATCGGGAACAACTTGCAATGGTATATGCCACCAAGGTATGGAGGCATTATCTCTTGGGGAAACAAGTGATCATGCGAACTGATCACAAGCCATTGTTGCAGACCTTACACTTGGAGCACATGAAGAGCCGGCATCATTGATGGGAAGAGCAACTCCAATTGTTTGACATCAAACTTGAGTACAAACCAGGTCAATTCCATGTCATTCCCGATGCTCTATCACGACAACCTCATTTGAAGGATCTTCCTTTCATCACGGCGGCAATTACAACGGTGTCCATTGACCCTAAGGTCCACAATGAGTTTCAATCAGCTCTACGACAAGATCCCTTCTTCCAAATGATACACGGTCGTCTGACAGCATGCGACAAGGAGTACAACACCTTCTCCTTCAAGGAAGGCCTTTTATTCCATGCAGACCAGATCTATGTTCCAGCCAAAGGTGATCTTCGACTAGTGCGCCTTCAAGAAGCCCATGATTTACCAATAGCTGGTCACATGGGAGTGGACAAGACCTTGGGCACCCTCCAACGCCAATGGTGGTGGCCCAACATGACACGAGATGTTCGAGACTTTGTCCGATCATGTGAGAGTTGCCAACGGAACAAGGCTAGCAACCAGAAGCCGAGTGGACTCCTTCAACCACTCGCCATTCCATCCGCTCGTTGGGAGCATGTGAGCTTGGATCTCATCACATCCTTGCCAAAGACAAAACAAGGACACACCGCAATTGTGGTGTTTGTGGATAAGCTTAGTAAGCAAATCCACTTGGCACCAACCTGTGATATCGTGGATGCTCCAACCTTAGCACAAATCTACTTCGACAATGTCTTCAAGCATCATGAGATGCCACGTGTACTCATCTCCGACCGTGATCCTCGATTTACCGAGAAGTTTTGGCAAGCACTCTTCCAGATACTCGGCACCAAGCTTGCTTTGTCCACGGCCTATCATCCTCAAACTGATGGACAAACCGAACGCGTCAATCGTACATTGGAGGATATGTTGCGGGCCTTTGTCAATGTCCACCATACCAACTGGGATGAATGTCTTGCAGCTGCAGAATTTGCCTACAACAATTCCAAACAGGCAAGCACTGGATTTTCTCCCTTCTTTCTCAATTTTGGCCAAGATCCGCTTGTTCCAGATTCCCTTCTTGCTCCCCCTCCCTCTCACGTTCCTCATACTTCTACATTCTTGACCACTATATCCCAATCTCTCCAACAAGCCAAATCTCACCTCCTTGTTGCTCAAAATCGCCAAAAACAATATGCAGACCATCATCGTCGTGATCTCACCTTTGAAGTTGGTGATAAAGTCATGCTATCCTCTAGTAACCTCCCTCTCCCACTTGATACCCAAGTTCGTAAACTTGCTCCTAATTGGATAGGACCCTTTGATATCACCCACATTATCTCTCCTGTTGCCTATCGTCTTGCCTTACCTTGTCACATGCGTATCCATCCTGTCTTTCACGTTTCCAAGTTGAAACCCTTTGTTCCTAACCCTTCTTCCTTTTCCTCTCGAGTCCAACCTCCCCCTCTTCCTATCCCTATCAATGATCATGAGGAGTACGAAGTTGATCGTATCCTTGCGCGTCGCCATATTCAACGAGGCCGTCGCCAACACACGGAGTACAAGGTCCTTTGGAAAGGGTATCCCCTTCATGATGCCACATGGGAACCTCTTTCTCACCTCCAGAATGCACAGATGGCCATCCAGGAATTCGAAGCTTCACTGGCGACAAGGACGTCACCAACTAGCGGCGGGGGAATATGTAACAATATGGAGTTTAGTGACGAAGTTAATCGGGCTTACGAAGTAGAGAATAAGACAAAATAGCCTAGAATATTCTAGAAGCATCTAAGAAGCTTCTTAGGAAGCTTCCCAACTAGTTAACTTGCACCCTAAGCAGGTAGCTTCTAGAAGGAAGCTTCTAGAAGGAAGCTTCTAGAAGCTTCTAACTAGCTTAGCTTGCACGCCAAGTAGGTGGCTTCTAGAAGGAAGCTTCTTGAGAAGCTTCCTAGTTAACTTGGCTTGCACTCCAAGAAAGCGGCTCAAGGAAGCTTCTTGAGAAGCTTCAAGGGTCTTGTATGCTACCTATAAATACCAAGGCCGAAGCTCATGCTAGGCATTCAGAGTTTTCCCTCATTCAAGTGTCCCAATGTGAATTTCCATTCTCCTATTTCTCTCCTCGGTTTTGGTCTTTTACAATGTGGGTACTTGACCGATAAAGCCCTCACATGGTATGATGCTTGGGAACAATCCATACTGGCAAAGATAAGGGAGGTCACATGGACAGCAATGCAAGAAGGACTGCAGAAGAATTTCCAATTGGTGGATTCTGTGCAGATGGCTTGAACCCAACTATGGGGATTGAGACAGAAGAATAGCGTACAAGAGTATGTGGAGGCATTTCTAGATCTACAAGTCACAATTACCGACATGAGTCCAGTAGAGGCTCTCGACAATTTTAAATGAGGGTTGAAAGAGCGGATTTGCCAAGAAGTCATGGTGCAAAACACTCGCATGGTATTTGAAGCCATTGCTTGTGCGCAAAGAATAGCAGGACCATTAGGTGGAGGTGAAGGAGTAGTTCTACCTCAACATTTTCAGGCAGAAATGCCACACATGGGTGGACCAGTACTGATGGAATTGGGCAACCTTTGATTCCAAGATCAAGGAGCACAATTGCTTCAAGGGGAGCAGGGAAAGGTAGAAGAACAAAGAGATGGAGTCCCACGAGGAGGAGGGACTCAAGGAGAAAAATGCTGTTGTTACAATTGTGGCCGTATTGGGCACATATCTACCAATTGTTGCACTTGTTTCCCTAAAGGCCCTCGGCCTTCATACAAGCGATCTTTGAACAACATGGAGAGGCATATTGAAGAGGAGGAGGTGGAAATCACTTTGGAAAACAAAGATCGCCAGTTAATGTACCTCGTGGCCTTTGGCTCAATAAGGAAGCAATGGAAGGAAGAAGAATAATGCGCAAAGATCCTGAAAGGCAACTTCATAATTGATTGTCGTGAATGGAATCCTAGAAGGTAATCTAGTGAGAGTATTAATAGATCTAGAAGCAACAGAGAATTTCTTGTCTCGCTCTGTTGCAATAAGATTGGGAATGGATCTAGAGAGAGATGGAAGTGAAGAAGTAGAGTTACCAAATGGGCAAACGAAGAGGATTGAATCATTACCTAGACGGGTAACCCTCTCTGTAGGAGAATATCGGGAAGCAATTGAGTGGCGAGTGATACAATTAGCTCATTATGATGCAATTTTAGGCATGCCATGGATGGAGCAATACAACCCTATGGTGGATTGGAGGAAGAAAGTAGTGAGAACCCACCAATGGTCAATCATTGGGGTTAAAGAAAAATCACACAGGCAAAAACTGCCTCTATATGTCGTAGGGACGGCAACTGTCTATAAGACCGATAGATGTTTTATGGGTCTAATAAGAGAAGTCCAGAGTGCACAACTTGATGGAAAAATTCCTGAGAAATTGAAGGATGTGGTGGATGAGTTTCAAGATGTCTTTCCCGATGATCTACCCTCAAGATTACCACCAAAAAGGCGAGTAGATCACAAAATAGAGATACTCCCAGGGAAAACACCTCCTTGTAAGGCCCCATATCGCCTATCACCTCATGAGTTAGAGGAGTGTAAGACTCAAATTGAGGAGATGCTGCAAAAAGGTTTCATCCAACCTATCATATCACCATATGGGGCCTCTGTCTTGTTTGTGAAGAAGAAGGATGGTACAATGCGCATGTGCATTGACTATCGGGGTCTCAATCAGCAAACAATGAAGAACAAATACCCCTTACCTCTCATGGATGACCTGTTTGATCAACTCCATGGAGCGAGACACTTCACCAAACTGGACTTGCGGAGTGGTTACAATCAAATCCAAATTGTAGAGGAGGATGTGTACAAAACCGCCTTTTGCACCAGGTATGGCCACTTTGAGTATCTTGTGATGCCTTTTGGCCTCACCAATGCACCTACTACTTTCATGAGTCTAATGAATGACATATTTTGTCCATACTTGGATAAGTCTGTTATCGTCTTCTTGGATGATATCTTAGTATATAGTAGCACGATGACAGAACACAAACAACACCTACGAGAGGTCCTCCAAATTCTAAGACAGAATCAATTGTACGCCAAAATCTCAAATTGTGAGTTTGGCAAGTTTGAAGTAGACTACTTAGGGCATAGAGTAAGTGCAGAGGGCATTCAAGTATTGACAGATAAAATAGAAGTCATTCAAAAATGGAGTGCACCAGAAGATCAGACTCAACTTAAGAGCTTCCTCGGGTTGACGGGATTCTATTGTAGATTTGTCAAGGACTTCTCCAAGGTTGCACAGCCTTTAACGGCACTACTTGGCAAGGGGAAGAAGTGGACATGGGGAACTGCACACGAGTTGGCCTTTCAAGAATTGAAGGCCGCTTTGCTACATGCACCAATCTTGAAGTGGTATGACCCAAAACGCCCAATCAAGTTGGCTACAAATGCATCAGGCATAGCAATAGGAGCAGTCCTACAACAAGAGTGGCATGACGGATGGCATCCAATTGCATATTTCTCTCACAAGTTGTTACCGGCAGAAGCGCAACTACCACACCACAGAACGAGAAGAGCTGACCATCGTTCTAGCAACCAAGCATTGGAAGCACTACTTGGGCGAGAAGGCATTTGTAGTAGAGACAGACCACAAACCTCTAGTCTACCTTGAGACACAGAAGGATCTATCTCATCACCAAATTTGGTAGGCAGAGTGGCAACAACGCTTCAACATGACAATCACCTACGTGGAAGGTAAGAAGCAACTTGCAGATGCATTCACCCGCATGCCAATGGCCAACAACTTGGTGGCAGAGGTTAAGATTAACCCTAAATTCTGGCAAGAGATTTTGGCTGCTACAAAAACTGATCCATAGATTGTAGAAGCACAATCATCCAAAGGTGTCACCAACACCCAAGGACTCACCTTTTAGGATGGTAGATTAATGATCCCAAATGTCCCAAAATTACACACCACCATTCTAGCGGAATGTCATGATTCGGCCATTGCAGCTCATGTCGGAGTGGACAAGACCTTGGATTTAGTCAAGCGCCATTACTATTGGCCCAAGATGAACAACAACGTGATGGACTATGTGCGTAGCTGCCTACTTTGTCAACCGAACAAAGCTTCTAATCAAGCTCATGCAGAGCTCCTTCAACCTCTCCCCACTCCTACCCAACATAGGGAACAAGTGAGTATGGATCTCGTTTGTGAATTACCCAAGACCACCTTAGGATTTGACTCCATCGTGGTCTTTGTGGACCGGCTCAGCAAAATGATTCATGTACGCCCTACCACCAAGGAGATGACCGCTCCACAACTAGCTCAATTATACTTAGATGCAGTATTTGCTCACCATGGCTTGTCTAGAGTACTCATCACCAATAGAGGTACCCAATGCACCAGTTTGTTTTGGCAAACACTCTTTGGTTTCTTCAAAACCAAGTTTGCCATGTCCACAGCTTACTACCCACAAATAGATGGCCAAACAGAGTGGGCTAATTGCATGATTGAAGACATGTTATGCGGCTTCACCTTAGAAGAGCAAGAGAGGTGGGACACCCTATTCCCGTTGGTGGAATTTGCTTACAACAATTCAGTGAATGCCTCTACCCAAGTCACTCCATTCTTCCTCATGTATGGTGAGCATCCCTTCATACCTTCTAGCTTGATGAAGATCCGTCCAGTGGCTACCAAGGTCGATGCAGTCAATACATTTCTTTCTAGAATCCAACAAGGTGTGGAGAGCGCCAAGCACAGATTACAAATTACACAAAATTGACAGAAGCAGTATGCTGATGCACACTATAGGCACATGGAGTTCTGTTGGGGATCAAGTGTGGCTATTGACAACCAACCTCACATTAGTTGGACCTCGTAAGCTCAGACCTTGTTTTATTGGGCCTTTCTCGATTCTTTGTTGTATCGGCGCTATGGCCTATCACCTTGAGCTCCCACCACACATGAAGATCCACCCAGTGTTCCATGTCTCCCTACTACGCAGATATGCTCCCTGATCAGGCCAAGGTCATTCCACACAAGACATTCGGCCTTGTCTGACACTCATTGATGGCATAGAGGAATATGAAGTGGAGCGGATTCTCCAAAAACGCATGCGTGGTACTCGCCATCCGCGGGTGGACTATTTAGTACAATGGAAAGGTTACCCCCTCTATGAAGCCACCTGGGAGCCCGCTACCAATTTGGCACATGCACCTGTGTTGGTGCAAGCATTTGAGCAACAATTGCACAACAAGGACGTTGCATCTTAAAAGGAGAGATGTCTATAATACCAAGAGCTAGCCATATGATCTAGATGTGAAATTTGGTTTGGTAACATCTAGAATGATGTTATACATGATGGTCAAAATAGATAAGATAGAAGTATCACCAAAAGAGTACTTCTACTAATAGGGCAAAAACCAAAATAGACTTGAGAACCTTAGAACCAATAGCTAGACATATGATTTAAAGGTGAGAATTGGTTTGGTAACATCTGGAAGGATGTTACACATGATGGACTAAACAGATCAGAAAGAGGTATCACCAAAAGGGGACTTCTACTAATAGAGTAGGAATCGAAATATGCTTAAAATCTTTGAAGGCAATTTCGGAGGCCTAAACGGATGAATTAGGCCTAAAAAATGTGCAGATTCCCCCCCCTTATGGAGGAATGGCTGGCCTTCCCTCCCCCTACTTTGTCTTGTCGAGAGCTTTCCAATGGTACCTTACTCATGTGATTCTGAGATTCTTACAGCAAGATTCCCTAAAAGATTCCCTCTAGTCAAAACTTGTTTGACCAACCACATAGGACCTAGACCAGACATGTCACCCATCCAAGTAAGTAACCCAAGGGTGGAGCTTGCTGACATGTCACCTATTTGTGTCCCTAATCCTAGGGTGGAGCTTCATTGGAGGAGATCCTCTTTGTCTATATAATAAAGAGAAGGTGCTCCCTTGGGGCATCAATTGTTTAAGTGTGCAATCTGTGTTTTCTCTCTTCTCTTGTCCTCGGAGTATTACATTGTCCTACTATAGACTAAGATGTCATCTTGGGAAATGATAATGGACTTATCTAAGTATGGAAAAAATACATTATTCATCAATTTCATGAAACCATTGGTGCATTAGTGAACCTTAATAGCACCATTAGGTACTCAAAATGACAATACCTTATTTGAAAGGTAGTTTTGTGTACATCTTCTTTTGCAATCTTGACTTGGTTATAATTGCTCTACAAATCAAGTTTGGTGAAGTGTTTTGTCCTTTTGAGTTGATCAAATAGTTCATCCATACAAGGTAATGGGTAGTCAATGCACATTTTTATCATACCATCCTTCTTCTTCCAACAAGACAAGAGCTCCATATGGTGATAAGCTAGGTTAGATAAACTCTTTCTGTAGCGTATCCTCAATTTTAGCCTTGCACTCCTCCAACTCATGAGATGATAGTTGATATGGGACCTTATAGGTAAGTATCTCCCTAAGAAGTATCTTGATTTTGCGATTTACTCTCCTTTTTGGTGGTAATCCTTAGGGTAAATCATCAAGAAAGACATCTTGGAACTCACCAACCATATCTTTCAAATTCTTAATTGATTTATGCACTTTGGAATTTTATTATCAGACCCATAAAACATCTGTTTGTCTTACCAATAGTTGTTGTCTCTATGACATAGAGAGATAATTCTTGCCTTTGGGATCTTTCTTTATCTCCATTATCTTCCATTGGCTAGTTCTCAGTATTTTCCTTCTCCAATCTATTGTGTAGTGATAATGCTCCATATACCGTATTACTAAGATCATATCATAACAAGCTAATTATACCACTTGCAACTCAATTTATTCTTTCTCATCTTTTGCCATCATTTTTCTCTCTCTCTAAAACCAACACTTTGATACTACTTTTTGGGAGAAAATCACATTTGGATTTGAGAGAACAATAGGACTACAAATTTGGTTATCCTATTGAGCAAAATTCATTCATCAATCTGGTAAAAAGAAACATGCATAGAAATTACACAAATTTGATATGGTTTGGCCAATGTTTGCTTACATCCACAATTGCATAATATTTTGTTTATTCAAGAATTGACAAAGTCACAACTGACCACCGACATTAAAAAAAATATAAAAATATAAAAATATAAATAAATAAATATATACATAGTTGCACTTGTTCTTATCAAGTTTTGGAATGTATGGTGCCAATTTGATCCCCTATTTAACCCTAAATTCTCTAGTACCAATTGATACACATCACATCACAAAGTTTATAAGTGGGGTCTAGTCCTATAGCTACATATAGGGTACATTCCCATAGTTATTCAATCCCATAGCCTTTCCCATAGGACCTATGCTTTCAATCCTGTAGTCCTCATAAGTCTTTGCAAGATATATTTATCTTGAACTTCAAGTGGACATAAGTTCTTTTTTTGAGCTTTGTTTACCATGATCTTGGTATCTATGGAAAGCCCTTGAGAAGAAAATTCTAAAGAGATAAGAAATTCCTCATTTTCATGTGTATTCTCAAAAAAATTTGTCCAAACATGAAGTGCCTTTTTGTGCACTTCCATAAATGGAATCCTATAGTTGAAGATCTATTCTATACTTACACTTCTACACTCCCATAGACAACTTGTCTTGTATTGACTCTTCAATGTTCATGTTGAGAATTCCTATCATTAATATGAATCCACACTTAACAAAGGAATCTTTGCTAGGAGAAGTGCACAACAAAGATTTGACTTTGAGTTTGACTATGATAAGAGATTACTTTGCAATTCCTCCACAAGGGAGGAGTGGAAGTACAAGAATAATAAAGATTAATTTAGTGGAGGATTGGATTCCCTTCCAAGACTCAACCTTGAGGAGGTATTTGGCAAGACAATGTGTATTCCTAGCTTAGCAACCTGCCTTTCAGATGGTGAGTGCATTCTTGATGATAAGAAGGAGACCAAAACCAATACAAGGGCCTATGATACTCTATGTGAATAAAAATATTGCTTAGTCATAGAGATTTTGTGGGACAATTTCTCAATCATATTTTTTTGGAGCGTGCATTGATGAGACAAGATCAGCTAACATAGAAGAGCTATGAGGTAAAGTACTTTCAATTGGAAGAGGAAGAAGGTGAGTTTACTTTAAATTTTGTAATTTGTTTGAATTATTAGAGTAGTAAATGCTCACTGAAGTGTAAGTGATAGAAGAGGAGTAAATAGAGTTTTCACCACTAAACTTTATGTTATAGTAATTATGCATAGGTTAGATTCATGATCCTATGGAAGATAGTAGCTTGGATGTTCATATGGATAACACTCATTTTGATATTGACTTAGAGTATAGTGAGGGTGGAGTTATATTACCCATGGAAGGTCAAGAGAGATTCATGTACTACACATAATGTTGTGACCAACTTGTAGTATAGATGCACACTAGTGGGACTCAAATTGAGATGGAAATTCAAGACACACATGATATGGGAACTTAGATAGAGTTGGAGACTAACAAGACATATTTTAAGGGAACTCAAACTATCAGGATAGAGAAGGAGACTCAAGGAACATAGACTATTAAGAGAGAGTTTATCAATTGTTGTAATACCCCAAGGACAAGAGAAGAGAGAAAACACAGATTGCACACTCAAACAATTGATGCCCCAAGGGAACACCTTCTCTTTATTATATAGACAAAGAGGATCTCTTCCAAGAAAGTTCCACCCTAGGATTAGGGACACAGATAGGTGACATGTCAGCAAGATCCACCCTTGGATTACTTACTTGGATGGGTGACATGTCTGGTCTAGGTCCTATCTGGTTGGTCAAACAAGTTTTGACCGGAGGGAATCTTTTAGGGAATCTTCCTGTAGGAATCTCAGAATCACGTGAGTAACGTACCGTTGGAAAGCTCTCGACGAAACAAAGCATGGGGGAGGGAAGGTCAGCCTTTCCTCCATTAGAGGGGGGAGGGAATCAGCACATTTTTGAGGCCTAATTCATCCGTTTAGGCCTCCAAAATTGCCTTCAAAGATTTTAAGCATATTTCGGTTCCTACTCTATTAGTAGAAGTCCCCTTTTGGTGATACCTCTTTCTAATCTGTTTTGACTATCATGTATAACATCCTTCCAGATGTTACCAAACCGAATTTCACATCTAGATCATATGGCTAGCTCTTGGTATTACAATTGTCTTGCAACAACATCTTCATGGCATCCTTTAATCCTACTCCCTTTTGAAGATCTTGACATTGAGATGGAGTGGCTCAAGGAGAGGAAGATGAGTTTGAGAGATGAAGTTGCATAACTTGAAGGTTTGATGCAACGGATGTACTCAACTCAACACTTCATTCCTTGTATTCTTTACTATCCACATGTGCACAAGAAGATCTAATTTTGGATCTTGGATGTATTACATATGTAATGTAGGATAGTAGTCTTCTTTTTTCTCAATGGTGTTTTTGATAGAGCAGTTTGGATGTAATCATAGAGAGGCACAAGTTCTCCAGATATATACCTTATCCAAGGGTTAGAGATTTCATTTCTTATCATGTCTCTTCCTTTGAGGTTATAATCTATACAAATGACTTGAAGATGCAGGAGAGTCACCTCCTTTGTTCCATGTGTGACTATAAATTCCTACCCAAGGGATTTCACACAAGGAAGTGCCTTATGGGTATATACTTGCCAAGGAGGATGGCTTAATATTAAGAACTAGAGAGTTGAGAGTTAGACCTTATACCTATACACTTGCAAAATGCAATTAGACCTGTATTTCACAAGTGTTCTATATCTATTTGTGATATTTTGATAGTTGATAGTATTGTAACTCTGTATTTTAAAAACCATCCACATGTTGCTATTCAAACTCTTCAATTTACTCTTTCTTGGACAAGGTATACATCATTGAATATTTCATTCATGGCCTCTTGCTAGATTCTTTTGAGAGATTTAGAATTTATATACTCTTAAATTGACTTTTGTACCCAAGAGTGGTCATTTTGTAAGCTGAAATATTACAACATAGATCCCGATGACAGTTAAGAAGAGTTCTTCTAGGATCCATTTCTCACACTTGAAGAGAGGCATCGTATGTGGTTTTCTAATCCAAAATTTTAGTCTTCATTTCAACACTTAGATACTGCAATTAAGAGGATAAAGACACATACTATAGACCCACATTAGCTACCACAAAGACAAAGTTTAGGCCTAGTGATATTATCTAATATCACATCACTTCTACATGTGCATATGATAATAATGCATAATGATTCAAGTTTACTACTTTCAACCATCTTTCACTTTGGTATATATTCCAAGATTTCATGACTTGGTCACAAGGTCTTCATTTAGCTTCTCCTTTGGTTTCCTTGTTCTTCATTGGTACTTTTAGAATTTGTAGAATAATCAGATTTGGTCCAAGAAGAGGTAAGATGACACCTCATTAATCATTTGCAACCTTACGCAAGGGGAACTTAGAGATTCATTACAATTGCACAAAGTCATCTATAGGTGCTTAGGGGATTGTGATCAAGGATCGCAATCTTGTTCTCTAAGTTAAATCTGATTAGTAATCAATCACACCTCAAAACTTTCATTAGAAGAGTCAATTGTTGCTTATGAAAGAACTTCTTCTCATCTCCTTTATAAATTTCCAACTATTTGGATGATGTAGAATCTTTGCTTCCCTTGTCATCTTTTAAGCATGCTATTTTTGTACAAAAAACCAAGAGAGGAAGGGAGCTCTTTGATTCAAGCCTCTACCTATTTCTCGCTTCCTTAAATTGTCAAGTTTTGTTCTATCTTCACCTTGGTGACTTTTAATGTTTTTTCTAAGATTTATTGTTGGTGATAGTGTCATGGTAGTACAAAGAGTAATATATGATAGGATCCCATCAAGCTCTTTAAGATTGTGCAAGTTATGAGGTGCTCTTGTAGTCCTTGCTATTCAATACAAGAGGTGTTGCCATCCACATTGAGAAAACCTAAGGACTACAGCAGACTGGTCTTTGTGGATCTATCCACAAAACTAATTAGTTTCACATGGGAGTGATCAATGTGAAATGGTTTTATTAGAGGAAAAATTTTGTCATTGTTTTCTCTATCAGTTCTCAAGTTTAGCAATCAATCCAAAGCATGAATGCATGTGGTCAAATTCCATATTATAAAACTAAGGATTATCCCAAGTAGGATGTGCTAGAAAGTAAACTAACCGGTATTGATTTTGGAGACAAGATTATCAAAGAACTATAAGTTTGGACTTAAAGGAGAGGCTAAGTTCCCCAAGGTGTGGTGAATGTGGTGAGTTGTTGATGCTTTGGTGCAATCTTGATTTGGTTATATCCACTATAACTATCTCCAAAACTGTACCTCTCATGACCTGCAACCTCCTCCAAGATCTCTCATCAATGAATGGCAATGGGTAGTAGTCCTTCTTGGTAACAACATTGAGCTTCTTGTAATCCACACATACCCAAAGCTTGCCATTATTTTTCTTCACAATGACAATTGGAGACACTCATTCTGAATTCTCCACCTCAAAGATAAATCCAGCCTCCTTGAGCTTATCAATCTCCTCCTTCACAACCAAAGATATTGGTGGGCTAATACGACATTGCTTTTGGCGGATTGGTCTTGCATGTGACTCCACCTCTATCTTGTGCTCTTCCAAGGTGACTTCCTTCAAATCCTTGACACTAAAAGCAAACACATGGATGAACTTGCGGAAAATCTCCTCAAATCTCACCTTCTCCTCCTTGGTAAGCTTGGGCCATACTTGAGGGTAGCTAACCTTCTCTCTACCTCCTCAAGTGTCAATGGTGATTTCTCTAGGTCCTTCAAAACCTTAAGCTTAGGTGCAAAATCCATAGCACACAAAGCATACACATCTGAATCAGATTCAGATTCATCCTCCTTTGTGGAAGTCTCCTCTTCCATGCTTGTGTCCACACCTGAAGCTCCTTCTTCAGAATCTGATTCCCAATAATCAGAAGATGGTGTATCTGAATGTGAAGTGTTGGTGGTGTTAGTCACAAGAACTGTGACTCTATGGTTTGATGGCCCAATCCTCAAGTACCCTTTGTGCCATCGATCAGTTGTGCATGCTGCTCTCAACCATGGCCTCCCAAGAAGTAAGTCATAGCTTGAATCCTTCAAGACTTGGAAAGTCATGAGATTTTGAACTCCCATAACTGAAACTACCACTTTATCCATCACCCCTACTGGTCGAACTTGTTGCTTGTTTGCCATGCTCACCACAAATGTGAAAGGTCTTGAGGATATCATACCCAACTTCTTCATCAACCTGTCTGACATGGCATTTACTGCTGATCCTCCATCAACCAATGCATCCTTGATGTTGTGACCATTCACTCTCATATCAATCTTGGAGGTATATTCACAAGCCTCTCATGGTGCTGGCTTGGCATACACCACCCCCATTGATACTGGAACTTTTGCCTTCTTCTTCCTCTTTCTCCTTGTAGAACTCAAACCACCTCTAAGCTCCTTTCTCAAGGTAGGGTTCAAAGCAATTAATTGGCCCACTGTGATGTTAGCCTTGAGACTACCAACATCCTCCAACACATTGTAGTTCCATTGTTGTTTTGAGATCAAGAAGTCCTCCATCCCCAACTTCTTCCTTGGAGTCTTTGTTGTTGATGGTGTTGAGGTGCAAGTGCTCCTAGTAGACATAGGAGTATCCTTGCTTGAAGTGAATCCTTGAGAAGAGTGAACATCCTCTGCAAAACGAGCTCTCTTCTTCTCTTGTGCCAAAAGCTCCAAATTAAGACCCTTGGAGTTTGAGCACTCTCCCTTCTCATACTTGCTCTCAACCACATCTATGGATGCTATCCCTTTACCTTTGTTGGGATTAGGAGCCACTTGGGTTTCACTACCTCCCTCTTTCCCTCTATTGGCTCCCTCATAACCCCTTCCTCCATGGTAAGTGGAATTTGGGCAATTCCTTTGGATATGGCCTCTTCCTCCACAACCAAAACAATTTCTATCATTGAAATTGTTGGCTGGTTGGCCTCCTCTTTATGGATAGTTTCCATAACTCCTAGGCCCTCTCCCTACATTCTGATCCACCTCTCTCTTCTCCCATAGTTGCACCACATTGATCTTGAGATCCGCAAGTTGTTCTGTGATGGTTTGAAGTGGATCTTTTGGTGGAGGTGCAAGAATTGGAGCAACCACTACTTGTGGTGCAACCCTTGCCATCAAAGTATCAAAAGTTCTACCATAATTGTAGCCTTGAGGAGGATGCACAACCTCCTTCACCACCAAATCACTCTCATCCCCTTCCAAACTCTCCTCCATACGAATTGCAATCTTGATAGCTTCAACCTTGGAAGAAGGTTTCTCATATCTCACCTTGCTTCTAATTTGTGGTCTCAACTCTCCCACAAAATTCTTGGTCAGCATGGCCCCTCTGCCAATCATTGTAGTCTCCACATCATCCCCACCCTTCCTCAACACTATGCGAAATCTGGACTCTAACTTTTCCACTCTTTCCACATAGACTCTCACTTTCTCTCCATCTCCTTGCTTGAGAAATGTAACCTCACTCATCAATCTCTCATAACTCTCATTAGGAAGAAAGTTCTCAATGAGTGCTTAAGTCAAGGTCTCCCAAGACTCCTCTTCCCCATCTCTCCTCTCTCTCTTTTGGTATTCTGACTCATACCATGTAAGTACTGCATCCTCAAAGAAATCTGGTAATAATGAGGCCCACTCATTCTTCCTCCTCTCATTGTTTCCTATGCAAGCTCTCTTGAAGTCTTTCACAAAGGCCTCCACATCTTCTCCATCCTTGCGAAAGAAAACTGGAAGTTTCCCCATCTTAACCTTTCATTATCTTTCTTTCTCTCAATTTTTTTCTCTTTTCTTTTCTCTCTCTATTACTAATAGAGTATATACACGACTAACACCATCTGAGAATAATCCACTCTAGGGAACACAAAAGGTTCAGGTTGCTCCAAGATTTCTATAGCAACATCAAATCCTAGAGTGCATATTAATCAAACCCTCATGGATAGTTTATCCATAAGTTGAAAGATTATCTCCATCACTAATCTTGAGAATTAGCTGATGAAGGTGGTAGTATTTCTATAGCTGTACTTAGACTCTCCCCAAGATCCTTCACCAAAGTCTCCAAAAGTGATTTTACTCCACTACACTCATGTCCTTTTGGAAGTCCTTCAACTCCACAAACCTCACACAACTCCTTGGTCTTAGATCTTCTCCCTCCCAATCTTGGTGAAGAAGGTCCAACATGCAAACCCAAGTCAAGTAAGCCTCTCCTTTCTCTCAATCTCTTGCTCTCAAAGGTCAATGGACATGAACTTGCCTTATGTCCCTACTCTCCACACAGAAAGCATTTAGACTCACTCTTTCCTCCAAGTGGTGTAGGTTTTTGGTTCCTCTCAACACTCTCTTCAAATTCTATTGTAAATTCTCTTTTCCTCAAATCCACCCCTACAATCACCTCAAACCCTTGGGGAATCTTGCATAATCTCAATTTCCACTCTTGATGACCCTCCATGTTCCCAAGATAAATCTAAACACTCAAACATGCTTTTTGTTGATCTCAAACTCCTCATGCATGAGATCTCCTCTCTCCAGAATTGACCCTTCCTCACAATGTCACTCAAATCTCCCAACCAGTATGTCACAGTCTTCTGAAAATTTTCACACTTGATCACAACTCTAGTGGGTCACTCCCTGAAAAATTTCAGATCTTTTCATTGAGCCATTTGGCCTAGACACCTTTCTATTCAGCACATATATTTCAGATTTGGTCTGAAAACCACCCCCCTCACTTCAAAAGCTCATAACTCTTTGCGCAAGAACGATCTCTCTCTAATTTTTGTGGCAGCAGGTAGGATACAATGCATTGAATTTTCTTGAAATTTTTTAGGACAATTCACTGAAAATGGAAGAAATGGTAGACTCTGTACAATTTTCTAGAGAGCATGTAGTTGCGGGAGCACTTTACCCTATCAACTTTCAAAAATTCTAGCCCAGTGCACAAAGTAGCTCTCACAATAATTTTAAGTGTGCTAACTGAAAGATAACACAAGCTATCATGTGTAGAAATTTCAAGTCCAGATCTCAAACTTGAGATTTTGCCCAAAATCACCTTAATCCCCAAAATCTGCAATACACCTCACACAATCTCTCCAATTCCTCTCATGTGTACAAGATGTACAAAATCACCTCAAATTTATCATAATGAACTACAAGGTATACAAATGGATCTTGGTTCTCTAACATAAGTTCAACCCTCTCCTCTCCTAATGTCCTCTACAAGCGAGCTCTCATAGCCTCCTTCTGCTTAATGTAGAATTGAACGCGGAACATTATCTTGCCTTCTAGAGAGGTCCCGGCAACGGAACCAAAAATATGAGCCAGCCTGTCTCTCACTCAGGATGAACCTCTGATGGCTATTATGGTAGCGCACCATGGACTAAGAAGGCAAGGAACCCAAACTCCATCATTCTACTCCAAGGCTAACACTCCAAGACTCAAGACATTGCTCACTAGAGAACTCAATGAGAGAGAGATAGTTGCAAATGAAAGGATGATGAGTACCTCCTCACCCCTTGTTTATATACTTGTGAAATAGTTATGTACCAAAGTTACTAATTACCGTAGTAACTCAAGTTACTAGACTAAAAGTCAAGTAAAGTCAAAAAGTAGAAAGGAATATCCATTCACATGGGCATATTCCCCTAAGCATGTGGTCTTATCTTGACCCAACCACTAAGTCAAGGATTCTTTCACATGGGCTATCCTTGGACTAAAGAAGAATCCAAAACAAAAAGGCTTGCGGGCCCAAGAGTTCTCAACTCTTTCCTCAAAGCCAAACACCTAGGAATAATACCAAGTCAACACACTAAAATCCAAAATAGTGGTGCTCATATTTTCTACTTCCTCTATAGTAAGGTCCCCTCTATCTTAGCTATGACCAAATTTAGCTAACCATGACTAATATAGAACCATCCTTTATCTCTATATAAATAATATCTCTTAAGTACTTGTAATACCAAGCTAAATATCACAATATCACATACATGCACAAATGGGTGTTATAGACCACTCTCCATAGTAGCTAATGGCTGTGTCCCAAGAATACCATGTCCACTCGATCCATTGCCCCCAACATGTGCCTAAATTGTCTTGATAGGCACATGGCTCACAAGTGTCCAAGTGGTGATGCCTATCAAGCACATCTTATGCTGCTCTGCCAAGCCAAGGCTCACAATCTAGGTCAAGCAGTTTAGGTCCATAGCCTGACCTAAAACCTAACTCCTAGATGCCTCTAACACTACTGGAATAGTGATAATACCGGTGCAAAAACCCATCGCTTTCTCTCTCTCATTGGCATTTGGCTCCACCAACTATGGTAACTCTGAGTCCCAAACCAATCCAAGATCTCCTTCTCAAAAAGCATGAGAGTTTGGGAAACTCATGAGTGTGGGAAAAGCAGCTCTAGGCTGTCCTACTAGATTCACCATTGCCATAGGTGACATATCAACCACTACCACCATTTGAGACTGACGCACAACATCCAAGATGTCATCAACAATGATGTGGTCTAATTGTTAAATCCCATCATAAGCACACTATAGAACCTCTCTAGGAAAGAGGTTTGTCCACCAAAGACAAAGACAATGAGCTTGTGATCCCACTCTAGCTACATCTAAAAATACAATATATCCCATCCAAGAATGGACATGATGTGTACTTGCCTCCACTCTAGTGCAAGAATCACCCATCAAAGGAATGTTCTCCAAAATGTAAGTTGGAGAAATGGATTGATGAACATGGAGATGTTGTAGTATTTGTAACATCTCCCAAAACACACCAAAATGAGGATCTTAAAGTCCCAAACCTTGGCAAGCATGTGTATGTCCTTGACATGACCATCTAGAAATCACCAAATGAACAAGCCCCATGTTGCTCTAGATCATGCACCCTCAGTAAGGAAATGTTTGTTGGTAGGGCCTTTTGATAACTCTTTACTATTGACATCAATAATAACTCAAGATACCAATAGGTCAAGTGTGTCACATGATGGGTGCAAGACTTGCCTAGCAATCTCATCTCTCTCTATATACAAGTACCTTTGTACTTGTATGCCTATCTATACTCCTTCTACTGGATATTGCCAAGATATGAGTGTGGTATCCAAATGTGTCAAGGTAATCAACTTTGGAGGCTCATCTTCACACTCATCTCCTGGTGGTGCAAAGGCTCCACTCCAAGCTTGCTGCACCAATCAATCTGCATGTTGCTACAATGCCTTCTCTGAACTCCACAAAGGAACATCCAAGGTGGATGGAACAATCCCACTTGTACTCCAAATCCAAGTGATCTCCTTTGGTATTGGAGTATCCTTTGCATGGAAATTCCACTCAAATAACTCACCAGGCCAAGTAACAAAACCATTGAAAGCTGAAACTGAAACCGCCATGTCCTAAACTGTAGTGAGCCAAGACTACCACTACTAAAGCATACTAGTAGGCAACATACTTGTCCCTCACCAGAATGCCAACCTAGCCTATAAGAGGCTGTCTCCTCCCAATAGTCAATATTGAAACTCATGGGGTATAACACTGCTCCCTTAACTAGCACATCATATGACTCAACTATTTTCGCAATAGCTTGAGCTCTCACCATCGAGCTATCAATTGGATGACTAGGCTGAATCTGAACAACTAGCTCTCTGTATGTGATATACTATGTCAAATCATCTCCTAGAGATGCATGGATCTGAAATAGACACCTCTCCACATCGGTCTTCTATAACCCTAGACCGACAACTTTAGCCTTTCCCAACATAAGGGGCTGCACACCAGAGGCTAATAAGATTCTCTATGGTGTATAGATCTTCTTTGAAGGTCCCACCAATTGGAAAATCCCCCTCTGGTTATCCAATAGGACAACACAAGGTGTGAATTGCACTCTCTCAAAGGCCGGTCTAGTTGTCAACTCCTCCAATCTAGCCATTGCTACCTACCATAAACCACTGGTCGTTGAGCAGATCCCATGCTCCTCAACCAAGTCAATTTCACTATCAACCACCTTTGTTCTAGTAGTAGGAACCACATCATCCCTACTCTCACAAAGCATGGCAGCCAATCTAAACATTGGAGCTGGGTCAACTCCCAATGTACACATGTCATTGGTTGAAAATAAAGAATAGTGCATAATCAGCTGAGTTGTCCCCAACATCGTGCTAGACTCATTCTATGTAGTGGCAGGTGGTTGACTAGTAGGTGGTCCATCATGCACCCCATCATCACCTACCACACCTGCATTGGGACATCTAGGAGCCATGGATGTTGTCTGCAATGCCTCAAAGAGCATGAAAGATTGGGGAAGTCTAACTTGTCTCCCAACCTCTCCTCTCTATTGGTCCAACTCCACTGATGCTCCTCTAGGCTTTGGAGCATTTTAATGCACTCCTAATCACTATTGCAAATGCATCCACCTGTGCTTCTCCACACATGAAGTCCAAAGCATCTCTATCACCAACATATGAGGTGGAAGCTTTAGCATCCCAATCTGATCTCCTTTGAGCAATGGCCATGCTAGCCAATCTCTACTCCAACTGCTCAATGCAAGTAGCCATGGCTGTATTAGAAGCAAGGGTAGGCACAACATCTCTACTAGGTGTGGATCTTCTACCACCACCTCTACCACCTTGTCCTCCATGAATTGGAGCTCCTCTACTACCTGCCATAGCAGCCCTACCATTCCATAACTCCCGGTGTAGGTCAAAGCACCTATCACTAGTGTGACCAAACTGGTGGAAATGCTCACACTATCTTTGTGTTGGGTGTGATGCACCAGAGGTATCAGGTCCATTGCCTTGAGTACACTCTCTCCTATGGTGAGGTCCACCACAAGTCCAACAAACAACACCACCACTCATTGGTTGATGCTGACCTGAATTTAAGGGTCTAGCTCCACTAGGCCTTCCACTCACTCCATAGGATCTGGGCTGTCCATCCTATCCTCAAAAACCAACTAAGCATGGTGCACTCTGCTGCACTCTAGAAGAAGGCATAGTTTTAGATGAGGTCTCACTACCAAATCTAGATGTCACCAATCTCTCCTCTAAACCAAGACCACTGCCAAAGTGGAAAAAGTAGCCTATAACAATGTAACATCACAAACTCTATGTTGCAACTCCTTGTCCAGTATCCCATTACAAAACTGGACTGCAGGTAACTCCCTGAGTGAACTTGATCAGCCGCCTCATGCAAGTGTATGCCTTGCATAGGCTCTCTCCAGCCTTTTGTTGGAACTCATGCAAGCTTCTTAGCTTATCAATCCGCACTCCCTGGTAGTTCTGCCTCAAACACTAGAAGAGCTCCACCATGGGGTTAAACCCCGGTACTACACCACCTCCTATAGCGGTACCTCCACTCATAGTAGCACTATCTCCGGCTAGTGCACCTCCACTAGCTCTACCTATGCTAGTCGAGCTAAAACTCGTAGGTACATCCAATCTACCCCTGGCAACCAAGCATGAAGTGATGGAGATATAGTTTTAAGACCAATACTATCTCCATAACTCAATCTCCTCCAAGTGAGCTCTCTTGAACTCATGGTAGTTGTCCATTGGTGGACTCTCTAAGTGTTGAATAATCCTTTCCATGCCATGAAAGGTGTGAGCAAAGTCGGGTTCCGCATCTATTACAAATCACACCAAGTATAAAACTCTTAGATGAAGTCATCCAACTCAATGGTACCCATTGTACCAAAGTAACACCTAGGGCTTTTGGAGGCAAAATCTCATCCATGTCCCACAATAACAGTGCGGACACGCCAAGTGCACTCTCAACTGAATCAACTCCTATGTCAAACTCCAACTTAGAGTCAATCTCCTCCCTCATTGGGACCTAAGATATAGGTTGATACCAAGTGCCACTTTGAGTAAACCCACTGTGTATTGTAGGGCTATCTCCTCTGGAATCCCCAAAGAACCCCATTATGGCAAAGTAACCACAAACCACCAACTGCAACCACAACCGCAAGTACTCCACCAAGAACCAACACCACCAACCAAACATTACCAAGTACCAACACCAACTGAGCACCACCAAGTGCCCATACCAACAAAACACTACTCACTAATGTAACTCTAATTGAGACAACTACACTAGGGGAAAGGGTGCCATGTAACCTGCCATCACAACATGCACTCTCAAGGTCTATAGGTCATCACTTCTTGTCTCACCAAAGAGAAACAAAGATAGTGTGACTAGTCATCACTCCAATCCCACCACCAAGAGCACACCACAACACCAATGCTCTAAATTTAGGGCATCTCACACAAACATGGTGCACAAACAAGAAGCAAAGAATGGAGAGAGTCTAATCACAAGAAATCTAAATCAAAATCTTCCATCTCATAAAGCCACATGGGACTGACTCTACCACCATTTGGCATTTGACATAATAGGAGTTCCTATCTACGTCCTAAGCTGCCAAGATCACAAAGAATGGGATCAAACTGCCTCTCCTAGCCAAAGCTATAAATGTATAGATAATAGTGAGCCAATCACTAGGACAACAAGTGAAGGTGGACTAGTTGGCTAGGGCACTAGTCTAGGAACTAGAGATCTAGGGGTTTAACCTTATTGCCCACAATCTAGCAAGATGTGTAGATTTTGCCAAACAATGACCAAGATCTACTCTAAACTAGCTAGCCTCACACCAGTAAGTTGGCTTGTTGGCTTTTGTAGCCTCTCATAGCCCATAGCTCTATGCCTCAAAGCCTCTAAATGCAAAATTTTTGCCAAGTGAGGCCTTTCTTTTTGCCTCTTTGAACCCTCTCCAAATTTGGCAAAACTCCTCCAAATCTGGCCAAATTCTGATGTAAATTTCAACAAAAATCTAACATAAACCCTAAAGTTGGTTGATTGCTAAATCCTACGCTAATTCTTCACTTGAGACAAATTGAAAAAATGGATTTCTCCAAATCATAAATTTACGAGAGTGGGTTCCCAACTCCACCTTTAATTTCACTTTTTGAGCTCAACTTGCAACAAATTGGTCTTACTTTCACCACCTAAGCTCAAAGTCACAACTATTGCTTGAAAATTGCTTCTCTTTGCTCAAAATTTGGCCAAAGCTTTTGCACACTGTCTACCTTATTGACAAATCTGCATCAATGAACAAGCTTCTCCACACCAAGTGAAACCTGAACTTTGATTGAGCTACCAACGATCCATTGAGCTTGGAGATACCACCAACACTCACAATTCATGCACCCGATTTCCCTCTGACCTCATGAAATAGCAAGAGCTAGCCATATGATCTAGATGTGAAATTTGGTTTGGTAACATCTAGAATGATGTTATACATGACGGTCAAAATAGATCAGATAGAAGTATCATCAAAACAGTACTTCTACGAATAGGGCAGAAACCAAAATAGACTTGAGAACCTTAGAACCAATAGCTAGACATATGATTTAAAGATGAGAATTGGTTTGGTAACATCTGGATGGATGTTACACAAGATGGATTAAATAGATCAAAAAGAGGTATCACCAAAAGGGGACTTCTACTAATAGAGTAGGAACCGCAATATGCCTAGAATCTTTGAAGGTAATTTTGGAGGCCTAAACGGATGAATTAGGCCTCAAAATTATACAGATACCCCTCCCCCCCAACAAAGGAAAGGTTGGACTTTCCTCCCCCTTGCTTTGTCTTGTCGAGAGCTTTCCAACGGTACCTCACCTATGTGATTATGAGATTCCTATAGGTAGATTCCCTAAAAGATTCCCTTTGATCAAAGCTTATTTGACCAACCAAATAGGACCAGGACCGACATGTCACCCATCAAGCAAGTAATCCAAGGGTGGAGCTTTCTGACATGTCACCTATCTATGTGCCTAATCCTATGGTGGAGCTTCCTTGGAGGAGATCCTCTTTGTCTATATAATAAAGAGAAGGTTCTCCTTTGGGGCATTAAATGATTGAGTGTGAAATCTGTGTTTTCTCTCTTCTCTTGTCCTTGGAGTATTCCAATGGTATCAGAGTATTTAGTCCAAGAGAGTGGATCACCTCTCTTGGAAGAACACAAACTACTAAAATTGAGTAATTTGAGGTGGAGAACATAGAGTAATTGCTAGACTTAGGAAGAACATTAGAGGGCGGATGGGATGCATGCACCGGGATGCAATTTCATGCACCTAGCTTTCCATTCTTGAATCCATCTCACATCAAGGTTATAAACATCCAGTGTGAGCAAATGAGAGTATTGCTAGTTTATCACTTTGGAGTAGATTCATGGACAGGGTGATGAACTCACCAAACCCGGTGATTCTACCTGTGGTGGTATACAATAGAGAGTGGGATTTGACAATCTACATTCTATAATGATATTATGGATGTGAATGTCCCAAATTCTCTCCCTTTCAACACTCAAGTAGAAATTTGTTATGTAATGAGACCAAAAGTGATATTTAGAAATTTTGTGGTTAAGAATTTTGGTGAGGAGTAATATCAACAAGTGATAGCTTTTGAGGTCCCAATGGTAGTTCCAATAGTTTGTGCGCCTTCCAAAGTGATCATATTGACTCTATATTGAAGTAGACATTAGCAATTGAGTGTTGCAAGAGCCATGGATCCGCAATTGCAAGAGCTTGTGCAAGGGATGCAAGGGATGTTGAATGAATTTCAAGAGATTAATATGACCATGGAGACATTACAAAGTCAAGTGTAGATCCTCAAGAATGATCAAGCAATGCAAGAAGAAGAGCCATCTCAAAACCCAATACCTGTGACTGAAGTACTTGAAGAGGCACCCGTGTCTACAAACCTTGTCAACGATGGAGCCACATTGCTACTCTAGATGAAGAAGACCTACAACATCAAGCCTTACAAGGGGCAACGTACAATGGGAGTAGTGGAAAATTGGATCTTAAGAATGAATCTATATTTTTGATTGTTCTCAACAAAAATCACGGAGCATGCTGTAGGCGTGTTTGCATGTGGGTACTTGACTAATAAAGCCCTCACATGGTATGATGCTTGGGAGCAATCCATGTTGGCAGAGAGAAGGGAGGTCACGTGGATAACAATGCAAGAAGGATTGCTAAAGAATTTCCAATCGGTGGATTCAGTGCAGATTGCCCAAATCCAACTATGGGGATTGAGACAAAAGAACATCATGCAAGAGTATATGGAGGCATTTCTAGATCTACAAGTTGCAATAACCGACATGAGTCCAACAAAGGCTCTCGGTAATTTCAAACAAAGGGTTGAAGGAGCGGATTTGCCAAGAAGTCATGGTGCAAAATCCTTACACAATATTTGAAGCCATTACTTGAGCGTAGAGAATAGCAGGAGCATTGGGTGGAGGTGAAGGAGTAGTTCCACCTCAATATTATTGTGCAGAAATGCCACACATGGGTGGACCGGTACCAATGGAATTGGGCAACCTTTGATTTTGAGATCAAGGAGCACAACCGCATCAAGGAGAGCGTGGATGGGTAGAAGAATGAAGAGATGGAGTCCCACGAGGAGAAGGAACTCAAAGAGAAGGAACTCAAGGAGAACAATGCCATTTTTACAATTGTGGCAGTATTGGGTACATATCTACCAACTGTAGCATTCATTTCCCTAGAGGTCCTTGGCCTTCATATAGGCAATCTCTGAACAACATGGAGAGGCACACTAAAGAGGAGGAGGTGGAAATCATTTTGGAAAACAAAGATCACTAGTAACTGTACCTTGTGGCCTTATTGGCTCAATAAGGAAGTAGAGAAGCAAGAAGACAAACGTGCAAAGGTCTCAAAAGGCAACCTCACAATTGATTGTTGTGAATGGAGTCTTAGAAGGCAATGAAGTGAGAGTATTAATAGATCCAAGAGCAACAAAGAATTTTTTGTCTTGTTGTGTTGCAAGAAGATTGGGAATGGATCTAGAGAGAGATGAGAGTGAAGAAGTAGAGTTACCTAATGGGCAAAAAAAGAGGATTGAATCATTACCTAGATGAGTAACACTCTCTGTAGGAGATTATCAAGAAACAATTGAGTTGCAAGTGATACAATTAGCTCATTATGATGCAATCTTAGGCATGCCATGGATGGAGCATTACAACCCTATGGTAGATTGGAGGAAGAAAGTAGTGAGAACGGAATGGTCAATCATGGTCAATCAATGGTCAATCATTGGGGTTAAAGAAAAATCACACAGGCAAGAACTGCCTCTGTATGTCATAAGGACAACAATTATCTATAAGACCAATAGATGTTTCATGGGTCTAATAAGAGAAGTCCAAAGTGCACAACTTGATGGACAAATTCCTAAGAAATTGAAAGATGTGGTGGATGAGTTTCAAGATGTCTTTCTCGATGATCTACCCTTAGGATTACCACCAAAAAGGAGAGTAGATCATAAAATAGACACTCTCGGGGAAGACACATCCTTGTAAGGCCCCAACTTGCCTATCACCTCATGAGTTGGAGGAGTGTAAGACTTAAATTGAGGAGATGCTGCAAAAAGGGTTCACCTAACCTAGCGTATCAGCATATAGGGCTCTTGTCTTGTTTGTGAAGAAGAAGGATGGTACAATGCGCATGTGCATTGACTATCGGGGTCTCAATCAGCAAATAGTGAAGAATAAATACCCCTTACCTTGCATAGATGACCTATTTGATCAACTCCATGGAGCAAGATACTTCATCAAATTGGACTTGTAGTGTAAAAGACCAAAACCGAGGAGAGAAATAGGAGAATGGAAATTCACATTGGGACACTTGAATGAGGGAAAACTCCGAATGCCTAGCATGAGCTTCGGCCTTGGTATTTATAGGTAGCATACAAGACCCTTGAAGCTTCTCAAGAAGCTTCCTTCTAGAAGCCACCTACTTGGCGTGCAAGCTAAGCTAGTTAGAAGCTTCTAGAAGCTTCCTTCTAGAAGCTTCCTTCTAGAAGCTACCTGCTTAGGGCGCAAGTTAACTAGTTGGGAAGCTTCCTAAGAAGCTTCTTAGATGCTTCTAGAATATTCTAGGCTATTTTGTCTTATTCTCTACTTCGTAAGCCCGATTAACTTTGTCACTAAACTCCATATTGTTACATATTCCCCCGCCGCTAGTTGGTGACGTCCTCGTTGCTTGTGAAGCTTCGAATTCCTGGATGGCCATCTATGCATTCTGGAGGTGAGAAAGAGGTTCCCATGTGGCATCATGAAGGGGATACCCTTTCCAAAGGACCTTGTACTCCGTGTGTTGGCGACGGCCTCGTTGAATATGGCGATGCGCAAGGATACGATCAACTTTGTACTCCTCATGATCATTGATAGGGATAGGAAGAGGGGGAAGTTGGACTCGAGAGGAAAAGGAAGAAGGGTTAGGAACAAAGGGTTTCAACTTGGAAACGTGAAAGACAGGATGGATACGCATGTGACAAGGTAAGGCAAGACGATAGGCAACAGGAGAGATAATGTGGGTGATATCAAAGGGTCCTATCCAATTAGGAGCAAGTTTACGAACTTGGGTATCAAGTGGGAGAGGGAGGTTACTAGAGGATAGCATGACTTTATCACCAACTTCAAAGGTGAGATCACGACGATGATGGTCTGCATATTGTTTTTGGCGATTTTGAGCAACAAGGAGGTGAGATTTAGCTTGTTGGAGAGATTGGGATATAGTGGTCAAGAATGTAGAAGTATGAGGAACGTGAGAGGGAGGGGGAGCAAGAAGGGAATCTGGAACAAGCGGATCTTGGCCAAAATTGAGAAAGAAGGGAGAAAATCCAGTGCTTGCCTGTTTGGAATTCTGCAGCTGCAAGACATTCATCCCAGTTGGTATGGTGGACATTGACAAAGGCCCGCAACATATCCTCCAATGTACGATTGGCGCGTTCGGTTTGTCCATCAGTTTGAGGATGATAGGCCGTGGACAAAGCAAGCTTGGTGCTGAGTATCTGGAAGAGTGCTTGCCAAAACTTCCTGGTAAATTGAGGATCACGGTCAGAGATGAGTACACGTGGCATCCCATGATGCTTGAAGACATTGTCGAAGTAGATTTGTGCTAAGGTTGGAGCATCCACGGTATCACAGGTTGGTGCCAAGTGGATTTGCTTACTAAGCTTATCCACAAACACCACAATTGCGGTGTGTCCTTGTTTTGTCTTTGGCAAGGATGTGATGAGATCCAAGCTCACATGCTCCCAACGAGCGGATGGAATGGCGAGTGGTTGAAGGAGTCCACTCGGCTTTTGGTTGCTAGCCTTGTTCCGTTGGCAACTCTCACATGATCGGACAAAGTCTCAAACATCTCGTGTCATGTTGGGCCACCACCATTGGCGTTGGAGGGTGCCCAAGGTCATGTCCACTCCCATGTGACCAGCTATTGGTAAATCATGGGCTTCTTGAAGGCGCACTAGTCGAAGATCACCTTTGGCTGGAACATAGATCTGGTCTGCATGGAATAAAAGGCCTTCCTTGAAGGAGAAGGTGTTGTACTCCTTGTCGCATGCTGTCGGACGACCGTGTACCATTTGGAAGAAGGGATCTTGTCGTAGAGCTGATTGAAACTCATTGTGGACCTTAGGGTCAATGGACACCGTTGTAATTGCCGCCGTGATGAAAGGAAGATCCTTCAAATCAGGTCGTCGTGATAGAGCATCGGGAATGACATGGAACCGACCTGGTTTGTACTCAAGTTTGATGTCAAACAATCGGAGTTGCTCTTCCCATCGATGATGCCGGCTCTTCATGTGCTCCAAGTGTAAGGTCTGCAACAATGGCTTGTGATCAGTTCGCATGATCACTTGTTTCCCCAAGAGATAATGCCTCCATACCTTGGTGGCATATACTATTGCAAGTTGTTCCCGATCTTGAGCAGAGTAATTTCTTTCCGCTGTATTTAGTCGGCGAGACACAAAGGCAATCGGATGTAGTCCATCTGGAAATTCTTGTTGCAACACAGCTCCAATTGCAAAGTTAGAAGCATCAAAATCAACCACACAAGGTAGTTGAGGATCATATGGTTGAAGAATAGGTCTTGAAGACACCATATGCTTTAACTTCTGGAATGCTTCTTCATGCTTGGTGGTCCACTGGAAGCTCGAGTTCTTTCCCAAGAGGTCAGTCAATGGTGCAGCCACGTGAGCATAATAGTGGATGAACCGTCGGTAAAAACTGGCCAGTCCATTGAATGCTCATACTTCTGTAGCATCCTTCGGGGTAGGCCAATCAGTAATGGCCTTGATCTTCTCTTCTTCCATCTTGATCCCCTCTGATGAGATCTTATGACCCAAGAAGGTAACCTCCTTCTGCCAAAAAGCACACTTTGACTTCTTGCAGTAAAATTTCCACTGTCGTAGTCGTCTTAGGACTTCTCGCACATGATTCACATGTTCTGCCTCTGTCCTGCTATAGATTAAGATATCATCTAAGAACACTACCACGGACCGATCCAATAGTCCCTCCAACACTCGATGCATCTGATCCATGAAGACTGCTGGAGCATTAGTGAGTCCGAAAGGTAGAACTCTCCACTCAAAATGTCCATACCTTGTGCGAAAAGCAGTCTTTTGCACAACCTCTCCTTCAATAGGAATTTGCCAATAGCCGCTACGAAGATCCAGCTTGGAAAAGTAGCGTGCTCCACTTAGTTGATCAAGCAGGTCATTGATCCGAGGCAAGGGATATGCATTCTTCACGGTTTGCTTATTGAGCCCACGGTAATCAATACAGAAACGAAGTCCTCCATCCTTCTTTGGAACAAGTAGTACCGGTGCTCCCCACGGAGAGGTACTATGTCGTATGAAATCCTTCTCCAACAACTCTGTAAGTGTTGTTCGCAACTCCTCCAACTCCTTTGGTGAGAGCCGATAGATTGGTCTACTCACTGGAGTACTCCCTGGCAATAACTCGATCTTGAAGGACATACCTCGATTGGAGGGTAATCCCTTTGGCAGATCATCCGGAAACACATCTGCAAACTCCTGAACTATCCGATCAACCATTGCTTGATGCGGCACTTGGCCCTCCTCAGATTGTTCTTGTGCAATCGGCTTGATCCACACCGCGAATACAGACTTATCGTCCTCCAAAGCTTGCTCTATGGCTGCTTGATTCACAAACTTCCCTTCTAGGGACTCATCTCTCTTCCAAGCTTGCTCCATGGTTGCCTTCATGGCAAACTTCCCATCTTGGGACTCATCTCCCTTCCAGATTTGCTCTATGGCTACCTTCTCGACAAACTTCCCATCTTGGGACTGACTATTCTTAGGTGTCTTACTTAGAGGTGCCAGACAACCTAATCGGAAATTCCTACCTTGGTGTTGTACTTGAATTTGGTGTCGGGTCCAATCAAATTGAACCTTATGACATTCAAGCCAAGGTAGACCTAGAATGATATCATAATGTAGAGGTGCCACTACGAACCTCATACACTCCAAATACTCCTTCCCAATCTTGAAGGTAACAAGATGCAAGGTGCGGAATGCAGAACCCTTTCTACCATCATCAAACTACTTCCAATCACTCGCTTGATAGGAATACCCAATTCCTTTGCCACTTGCATAGACATGCAATTCTCTGAACTTCCAGAATCAACCAAAATTCTACAACCCCGATTAGATATCATACCTTGCAAGTGAAGCAAACTTGCATAGGTCAAGCCTTCAATCCCATTGGAACTAATCAAGCTCCCAGTAGGCGGCTCAAAATCTCCTACTGGGATTCCTCGTTTCCCGGATCATTCCGCTCCACAACCTCCACTTGGGCAACTTTTTGAGGTCGTCCATTCTTGAGTGGACATTCAGCAATGCGATGCCCCAACTGGCAACAATAAAAGCAACCTCCATTTTGTCGTAATCTTTCTCTATCTGTTGTGCCAAGTGGTCTTTTCTGGATAGCATCAATCTCCATTGGTACCGGTTCTTCCACCCGTGGTACGGGTAGGTTTTGTGTAGGTCGAGCTCGAGACCAAGTTGTTGCAACTAAGGAATCAAAACGCTCAGCCAATTGCATGGCTTCTTCTACGTTTTGTGGCTCTTGCATGGTCACCTCCAATCTGGTTCGTGACTTCAATCCTTGCACAAATCGATCCAGAACTTCGCCTTCTTGGATATCTGGAATTTGCATGATGATATTCTGAAATTGTGTGATGTAGCTTCTCACCGAACTAATCTACCTCAACTCCGCCAATTTATCTCGTGCAGCTCGGGTGGCATTTATAGTCTGAAATCGACCAAGTATTGCATCCTTGAATTCTGCCCATGTCAAAATTGGTGTAACAATTTGTCGTTCAGCTCTTTCTACTCGGAATCGCCACCAAAGTTTTGCCATGCCATCCAACTGGCTAGAAGCCAAGAGAATTTGTTTCCGCTCGTCTTGAAGATTGGTGGCTTCAAAGTAACGTTCACAGTCAAACACAAAATTCTCCACTGTGCCTGGAACATTCTTGCCTTCAAACACCTTGGGTTTCGGAAATCGAATGCGATCTTCTCCATCTTGAACTAGCGCTATGTCTATCTGTTCTCGTCGTTGCTGGTCTCGTTCATCCAACAATCGAGTAAGATGCTTGATTTCTTGTTGCATTGCAAGGATAACATCCGGTATTGCGGCCATTGCTACTACCCTAATCCACTACCCTCAATTTATCTAGTTGATTAACACATAGATACAACACGTCCACCGTTCTCCATAAGTCACAACTGGAAGTATCAAGGGTTCCTCTGACACGATGATCATATGTAGAAAATCCTACCCAAAGCGTGAGGTGATGAACTGTGTGAAACGATGCTTTGGTAATATCTAGACATGAAAGTCCCAATGGTTTGGCAGAAGTGGATTTGGTGGTCCATAAATTCCATCCATCCCATTCCTGCTCTGATACCAATGTAAAAGACCAAAACCGAGGAGAGAAATAGGAGAATGGAAATTCACATTGGGACACTTGAATGAGGGAAAACTCCGAATGCCTAGCATGAGCTTCGGCCTTGGTATTTATAGGTAGCATACAAGACCCTTGAAGCTTCTCAAGAAGCTTCCTTGAGCCGCTTTCTTGGAGTGCAAGCCAAGTTAACTAGGAAGCTTCTCAAGAAGCTTCCTTCTAGAAGCCACCTACTTGGCGTGCAAGCTAAGCTAGTTAGAAGCTTTTAGAAGCTTCCTTCTAGAAGCTACCTGCTTAGGGCGCAAGTTAACTAGTTGGGAAGCTTCCTAAGAAGCTTCTTAGATGCTTCTAGAATATTCTAGGCTATTTTGTCTTATTCTCTACTTTGTAAGCCCGATTAACTTCGTCACTAAACTCCATATTGTTACATGTAGAGTGGTTACAATCAAATCCGAATTGAAGAGGAGGATGTGTACAAAACTGCCTTTCAAACCAAGTATGGCTACTTTGAGTATCTGGTGATACCTTTTGGCCTCACCAAATCACTTGTCACTTTCATGAGTCTAATGAATGACATATTTCATCTATACTTGGATAAGTTTGTTATTGTATTCTTGGACAACATCTTAGTATACAATAGCACAATAACGGAACACAAACAACATTTACAAGAAGTCTTCCAGATTCTAAGATAGAATTGATTGTATGCCAAAATCTCAAAGTGTAAGTTTTGCAAGTCTGAAGTAGACTACTTGAGGCATATAGTAAGTGCAGAGGGCATTCAAGTATTGATGGATAACATTGAGGTCATTGAAAAATGGAGTGCCCCAAAAGATCAGACTCAACTCAAGAGCTTCTAGGGGTTGATAGGATTATATTGTAGATTTTTCAAGGACTTTTCTAAGGTTGCACAGCCTTTAACGGCACTACTTGGCAAGGGAAAGAAGTGGACATGGGGAACCGAACAAGAGTTGGCCTTTCAAGAATTGAAAGCCGCCTTGCTACATGCACCAATCTTGAAGTGGTATGACCCAAAATGTTCAATCAAGTTAGCTACAGATACATAAGGCATAGCAATAGGAGCAATCCTACAACAAGAGTGGCATGACAGATGGCATCCAATTGCATATTTCTCTCAAAAGTTTTTACTGGTAGAGCGTAACTACTACACCATAGAATGAGAAGAGCTGGCCATTGTTCTTGCAACCAAGCATTAGAAGCCCTATTTTGGTGAGAAGGCATTTGTAGTGGAGACAGACCATAAACCTCCAGTCTACCTCAAGACGTAGAAGGATCTATCTTGTTGCCAGATTCGGTGGGCAGAGTGGCGACAATGCTTCAACATGATAATCACCTACATGGGAGGTAAGAAGCAACTTGCAGATGCATTCACCCGCAAATAACTTGGTGGTAAAGGTTAAAATTAACCCTAAATTTTGGCAAGAGATTCTAGCTGCTACAAAAATTGATCTATAGATGGTCGTAATGCAAGCATCCAAAGGTGTCACCAACACCCAAGGACTCACCTTTTGTGATGGTAGATTATGGATCCCAAATGTCCCAAAATTACGTACCACCATTCTAGCGGAATGTCATGATTTGGCTATTGCAGGTCATGTTGGAATGGACAAGACCTTCGATGCAATCCATCGCCATTACTATTGGCCCAAGATGAGCAACAATGTGATGGACTACATGTACAAATGCCTACTTTGTCAATAGGATAAAGCTTCTAATCAAGCTCTTGCAAGGCTCCTTCAACCTCTCTCCACTCCTACCCAACTTTGGGAACAAGTGAGTATAGATCTTGTTTGTGAATTACCCAAGACCACCTCAGGGTTTGACTCCATCGTGGTCTTTGTGGACCGGCTCAGCAAAATGATTCATGTACGCCCTACCACCAAGGATGTGACCGCCCCACAACTAGCTCAATTATACTTAGATGTGGTCTTCTCTCACCATGGCTTGTCTCGAGTACTCATCACCGATAGAGGCACTCAATTCACTAGTTTGTTTTGGTGACCACTCTTTGGTTTCTTCAAAACCAAGTTGGCCATGTCCACAACTAACCACCCACAAGCAGATGGGCAAACAAAGTAGGCTAATCATACTATTGAAGACATGTTGCACTGTTTCACCTTAGAAGAGCAAGAGAGGTGGGATTGTAACACCCATTTGTGCATGTGTGTGGTAGTGTGATATTTACCTTGGTATTACAAGTACTTGAAAAATATTATTTACATAAAGATAAAGGATGGTTCTACATTAGTCATGATTATCTAAATTTAGTCATAGCTAAGATAGAGGGGACTTTACTTTAGAAGAAGTGGAAAAGATGAGCACCACTATTTTGGATTTTGGTGTGTTGACTTGGTATTATTCCTAGGTGTTTGGCTTTGAGGAAAGAGTTGAGAACTCTTGGGCCCGCAAGCCTTTTTGTTTTGGATTCTTCTATAGTCCAAGGATAGCCAATGTGAAGGAATCCTTGACTTAGTGGTTGGGTCAAGATAAGATCACATGCTATTGGAATATGCCCATGTGAATAGATATTCCTTTCTACTTTTTGACTTTACTTGACTTTTGGTCTAGTTACTTGAGTTACTACAGTAATTAGTAACTTGAGTTACTATAGTAATTAGTAACTTTGGTACATAACTATTTCACAAGTTTGTAAACAAGGAGTGAGAAGGTACTCATCATCCTTTCATTTGCAACTATCTCTCTCTCATTGAGTTCTCTAGTGAGCAATGTCTTGAGTCTTGGAGTGTTAGCCTTTGAGGAGTATGATGGAGTTTGGGCTCCTTGCCTTCTTAGTCCATGGTGCGCTACCATAATAGCCATCAGAGGTTCATCCTAAGTGAGATACAAGCCGGCTCACATTTTTGGTTCCATTGCCGGGACCTCTCTAGAAGGCAAGATAATGTTCCGCGTTCAATTCTACATTAGGCAAAAGGAGGGTATGAGAGCTCACTTGGAGAGAAAATTAGGAGAGGAGAGGGTTGGACTTATGTTAGAGAACCAAGATCCATTTGTATACCCTATAGTTCATTATGATATCTTTGAAATGATTTTATACATCTTGTACTATGAGCCGGCCTGTCTCTCACTCAAGATGAACCTTTGATGGCTATTATGGTAGTGCACCGTGGACTAAGAAGGCAAGGAACCCCAACTCCATCATACTCCTCCAAGGCTAACACTCCAAGACTCAAGACATTACTCACTAGAGAACTCAATGAGAGAGAGATAGTTACAAATGAAAGGATATTGAGTACCTCATCACCTCTTGTTTATTTACTTGTGAAATAGTTACGTACCAAAGTTATTAATTACCGCTGTAACTCAAGTTACTAGACTAAAAGTCAAGTAAATCCATGAGAGTTAGATTGATATGCACTCTAGGATTTGATGTTGCTATAGAAATCTTGGAGCACCTTGAACCTTTTATGTTCTCTAGAGTGGATTATTATCAGATGGTGTTAGTCATGTATATACTTGATTGGGTAAAGAGTGAGAAAAGAAAAGAGAAAAAGAAGAAAAAAAATTTGAGAGAAAAGAAAGATAGTGAGGGGTTAAGATGGGGAAACTTCTGGTTTCTTTGGCAAGGATGGAGAAGATGTGGAGGCCTTTGAGAGAGACTTCAAGAGAGCTTGCACAAGAAACAATGAGAGGAAGAAGAATGAGTGGGCCTCATTATTACAAGATTTCTTTGAAGATACATCACTTACATGGTATGAGTCAGAATACCAAAAGAGAGAGAGGAGAGATGGAGAAGAAGAGTCTTGGGAAACTTTGACTTCAGCACTCATTGAAAAAATTCTCCCATATGAGAGTTATGAGGGATTGATGAGTGAGGTTACCTTTCTCAAACAAGGAGATGGAGAGAAAGTGAGAGTCTATGTGGAAAGAGTAGAAAAGTTAGAGTCTAGATTTCACATAGTGTTGACAAGGGTGGGGATGATGTGGAGACTAATATGATTGGCATAGGGGCCATGCTCACCAAGAATTTTGTGGGAGAGTTGAGACCACAAATTGGAAGCAAGGTGAGATATGAGAAACCTTCTTCTAAGGTTGAAGCTATCAAGATTACAATTCGTATGGAGGAGAGTTTGGAAGGGGATGAGAGTGATTTGGTGGTGAAGGAGGTTGTGCATCCTCCTCAAGGCTACAAGTATGGTGGAACTTATGATACTTTGGTGGCAAGAGTTGCACCACAAGTAGTAGTTTCTCCAATTCTTGAACCTCCACCAAAGGATCCACTTCAAACCATCACAGAACAACTTGTAGATCTCAAGATCAATGTGGTGCAACTATGGGAGAAGAGAGAGGTGGATCAGAATGTTGGGAGAGGACCTAGGAGTTATGGAAACTATCCATATAGAGGAGGCCAACTAGCCAACAATTTCAATGATAGAAATTGTTTTGGTTGTGGAAGAAGAGGCGATATCCAAAGGAATTGCCCAAATTTCACTTACCATGGAGGAAGGGGTTATGAGGGAGCCCATAGAAGGAAAGTGGGAGGTAGTGAAACCCAAGTGGCTTCTTATCCAAACAAAGGTAAGGGATAGCATCCATAGATGTGGTTGAGAGCAAGTATGAGAAGGGAGAGTGCTCAAACTCCAAGGGTCTTAATTTGGAGCTTTTGGCACAAGAGAAGAAAAGAGCTTGTTTTACAAAGGATGTTAACTCTTCTCAAGGATTTACTCCAAGCAAGGATACTCCTATGTCTACTAGGAGCACTTGCACATCAACACCATCAACAAAAAAGACTCCAAGGAAGAAGTTGAGGATGGAGGATTTCTTGATTTCAAAGCAACAATGGAACTACAATGTGTTGGAGGATGTTGGTAGTCACAAGGCTAACATCACAGTAGGCCAATTGATTGCTTTGAACCCTACCTTGAGAAAGGAGCTTAGAGGTGGTTTGAGTTCTACAAGGAGCAAGAGGAGGAAGAAGGCAAAAGCTCCAGTGTTGATAGGGGTGGTGGATGCCAAGCCAACACCATGGGAGGCTTGTGAATATGCCTCCAAGATTGATGTGAGAGTGAATGGTCACAACATCAAGGATGCACTTGTTGATGGAGGATTAGTAGTGAATACCAGATCAAAAAGGTTGATGAAGAATTTGGGTATGATACCCTCAAGACCTTCAACATTTGTGGTTAGCATAGCAAACAAGCAACAAGTTTGACCAGTAGGGGTGATGGATAAGGCGGTAGTTTCAGTTATGGGTGTTCAAAATCTCATGACTTTCCAAGTCTTGAAGGATTCAAGCTATGACTTACTTCTTGGGAGGCCATGGTTGCAAGCAACATGCACAATTGATAGATGGCACAAAGGGTACTTGAAGATTGGGCCATCAAACCATAGAGTCACAGTTTGTGTGACTAACACCACCAACACTTCACATTCAGATACACCATCTTGTAATTATTGAGAATCAAATTCTGGAAGAAGGAGCTTCAAGTGTAGACACAAGCATGGAAGAGGAGACTTCCATGGAAGACGATGAATCTGAATCGGATTCAGATGTGTATTCCTTGTGTGCTATGGATTTTGCACCTAAGCCAGCGGTTTTAAAGGACTCAGATAAATCACCATTGACACTTGAGGAGGTAGAGAGAAGGTTAGCTACCCTCAAGTATGGCTTGAATGTTACCAAGGAGGAGAAGGTGAGATTTGAGGAGATTTTCCGCAAGTTCATCTATGTGTTTACTTTCAATTACAAGGATTTGAAGGAAGTCACCTTGGAGGAGCACAAGATAGAGGTGGAATCACATGCAAGACCAATCTGCCAAAAGCAATGTTGCATTAGCCCACCAATATCTTTGGTTGTGAAGGAGGAGATTGATAAGCTCAAGGAGGCCGGATTTATCTTTGAGATGGAGAATTCAGAATGGGTGTCTCCAATTGTGATTGTGAAGAAAAAGAATCGCAAGCTTTGGGCATATGTGGATTACAAGAAGCTCAATGCTATTACCAAGAAAGACTTCTACCCATTGCCATTCATTGATGATGTAAAAGACCAAATCCAAGGAGAGAAATAGGAGAATGGAAACTCACATTGGGACACTTGAATGAGGGAAAACTCCAAATGCCTAGCATGACCTTTGGCTTTGGTATTTATAGGTAGCATACAAGGTCCTTGAGAAACTTCTCAAGAAGCTTCCTTGAGCCGCTTTCTTAGAGTGCAAGCCAAGTTAACTAGGAAGCTTCTCAAGAAGCTTCCTTCTAGAAGTTGCCTACTTGGCATGCAAGCTAAGCCAGTTAGAAGCTTCTAGAAGCTTCCTTCTAGAAGCTACCTGCTTGGAGCGCAAGTTAACTAGTTGGGAAGCTTCCCAAATGATTTTGGAATATTCTAGGCTAATTTGGCTTACTCTCTACTTTTTTAGCCTTACTAACTACGTCACTTAATTCCATATTGTTACATATTTCCCTACCGCTTGTTGGTAACATCTTCGTTGCCATTGAAGCTTCAAACTCCTAGATGGCTGTCTATGCATTTTGGAGGTGAGAAAGAGGTTCTTAGGTAGCATCATGAAGGGGATACCCTTTCCAAAGGACCTTGTACTCCGTATGTTGGCGGCGTCCTTGGTGAATGTGGCAATGTGCAAGGATATGATCAACTTTGTACTCCTCATGATCATTGATAGGGATAGGAGGAGGAAGAGGAGGTTGGATTCAAGAGGAGAAAGAAGAGGGGTTAGGAACAAAGGGTTTCAACTTGGAAACATGCAAGATAGGATGGATGCGCATATGACAAGGCAAGGCAAGTTAATAAGCAATAAGAGAGACAATTTGGGTGACATCAAAAGGTCCTATCCAATTAGGGGCAAGTTTACAAACTTGGGTATCAAGTGGGAGGGGTAGATTACTAGAGGATAACATACTTTATCACCAACTTCAAAGGTGAGATCACAACAATGATGGTCCGCATATTGTTTGATGATTTTGAGCAACAAGGAGGTGAGATTTGGCTTGTTGGAGAGATTTGGAGATGGTGGTCAAGAAGGTTGAAGTATGGGGGACTTGAGACAGAGGAGGAGAAAGAAGAGAATCCGGGACAAGCGGATCTTAGCCAGAATTGAGAAAGAAAGGAGAGAATTGGTGCTTGCCTATTTAGAATTATTGTATGCAAACTCCACAGCTGTAAGACATTGATCCCAATTGGTATGGTGAATGTTGACAAAGGCAAGAAGCATATCTTCCAAGGTGCAATTTGCACGTTCAGTTTTTCCATCAGTTTGAGGATGATAGGCTGTAGACAAAGCAAGCTTGGTGCCAAGTAGTTAGAAGAGTGCTTGCCAAAACTTTTGGTGAAGCAAGGATCATGGTCAGAGATGAGTATACATGGCATCCCATGATGTTTGAAGACATTATCAAAGTAGAGTTGCGCCAAGGTTGGAGCATCCACAATATCAACCGTTGGTGCCAAATGGATTTGCTTACTAAGCTTATCCACAAACACTACATTTGTTGTGTGACCTTGTTGTGTCTTGGGTAAGGAGGTGATGAGATCTAAGCTCACATGTTCCCAACAAGTAGTTGGAATGGGAAGTGGCCGAAGGAGTCCACTCGGCTTTTGGTTATTGGCCTTGTTACGTTGATAACTTTCACACAATTGGACAAAGTCCCAAACATCTTGTGTCATGTTAGGACACCACCATTGCCATTGGAGGGTGCCCAAGGTCTTGTCCACTCCCATGTGACCAACTATTGGTAAATCATAGGCTTCTTGAAGGCACACAAGTCAAAGAACACCTTTGGCTAGAATGTAAATTTGGTCCGTATGGAATAAAAGGCCTTCCTTGAAGGAGAAGGTGTTGTACTCCTTGTTGCATGCTGTCACACAACCATGTACCATTTGGAAGAAGGGATCTTGTTGTAGAGCTGATCAAAACTCATTATGGACCTTGGGGTCAATTGACATTGTCATAATTGCCGCCGTGATGAGTTGAAGAGCCTTCAAATCAGGTCATCGTGAAAGAGCATCAAGGATGACATGGAACCGACTTGGTTTGTACTCAAGTTTGATATCAAACAATTGGAATTGTTGTTCCCATCAATGATGTAGACTATTCTTGTGCTCCAAGTGTAGGGTCTGCAACAATGGCTTGTGATTAGTTTGCATCATCACTTGTTTCCCCAAGAGATAATGCCTCCATACCTTGGTGGCATATACCATTGCAAGTTGTTCTCGATCTCAAGCAGAGTAATTTCTTTTAGCTATATTTAGTTGGCAAGACACAAAGGCAATGGGATGTAGTTCATTTGGAAATTCCTCTTGCAACACAGTTCCAATTGCAAAGTTAGAAGCATCAAAATCAACCACACAAGGTAGTTGAGGATCATACGGTTGAAGAATGGGTCTTGAAGACACCATATGCTTTAACTTCTGGAATGCTTCTTCATGTTTGGTGGTCCACTTGAAGCTTGAGTTCTTTCCTAAGAGGTCAATCAATGGTGCAGCCACATGAGCATAATAGTGGATGAACAGTCGGTAAAAACTGGCCAATCCATTGAATGCTTGTACTTTTGTAGCATCCTTTGGAGTAAGCCAATTAGTAATGGCCTTGATCTTCTCTTCTTCCATCTTGATCCCCTCTGATGAGATCTTATGACCAAAAAAGGTAACCTCCTTCTGCCAAAAGGCACACTTTGACTCCTTACAATAAAATTTCCATTATCGTAGTCGTCTTAGGACTTCTCTCACATAATTCACATGTTCTGTCTCTATCTTGCTATAGATTAAGATATCATCTAAGAACACCACCATGAACCAATCCAATAGTCCATCCAACACTCGATGCATCTGGTTCATGAAGACTGCTGGAGCATTAATGAGTGTGAAAGGTAGAATTCTCCACTCAAAATGCCCATACCTTGTGCAAAAGGCAGTCTTTTGCACATCCTCTCTAGCAATAGGAATTTTCCAATAGCCGCTACAAAGATATAGCTTAGAAAAGTAGCGTGCTCCACTTAGTTGATCAAGCAAGTCATCGATCCAAGGCAAGGGATATGCATTCTTCACGGTTTTTTTATTGAGCTCACAATAATCAACACAAAAACGAAATCCTCCATCCTTCTTTGGAACAAATAGTACCGGTGCTCCCCAAGGAGAGGTACTATGTTGTATGAACTCCTTCTCCAACAACTCTGTAAGTGTTGTTCGCAACTCCTCCAACTCCTTTGGTGAGAGCCAATAGATTGGTCTACTCACTGGAGTACTCCTTGGCAATAACTTGATCTTGAAGGGCATACCTCGATCGGAGGGTAATCCCTTTGGCAGATCATCCAGAAACACGTCCACAAACTCCTTACCTATCCGATCAACCATTGCTTGATGAGGCTCTTGGCCCTCCGCAGATTGTTCTTGTGCAATCAGCTTGATCCACACTACAAATATAGACGTATCTTCCTCCAAAGCTTGCTCTATGGTTGCTTTACTAACAAACTTCTCTTCTAGGGACTCATCTCTCTTCCAAGCTTGCTCTCTGGTTGCCTTCTTGGAAAACTTCCCATCTTGGGACTCATCTCTCTTCCAGGTTTGCTCTGTGGCTACTTTCTCAACAAACTTCCCATCTTGGGACTAACTATTCTTAGGTGTCTTACTCAGAGGTGCCAGACAACCTAATCGGAAATTCCTACCTTGGTGTTGTACTTGAATTTGGCGTCGGGTCCAATCAAATTGAACCTTATGATGTTCAAGCCAAGGTAGATCCAGAAAGATATTATAGTGAAGAGGTGCCACTACAAACCTCATACACTCAAAATACTCCTTCCCAATCTTGAAGGTAACAAGATGCAAGGTGCGGAATGCAGAACCCTTTCTACCATCATCAAACTACTTCCAATCACTTGCTTGATAGGAATACCAAATTCCTTTGCTACTTGCATAGACATGCAATTCTTTGAACTTCCAGAATCAACCAAAATCCTACAACCCCAATTAGATATTGTTTCTTGCAAGTGAAGCAAACTTGCATATGTTGAGCCTTCAATCCCATTGGAACTAATCAAGCTCCCAGTAGGTGGCTCAAAATCTCTTATTGAGATTCCTTATTTCCTTGATCATTCCGCTCCACAACCTCCACCTGGGCAACTTGTCGAGGTCATCCATTCTTGAGTGGACATTCAGCAATGCAATGCACCACTTGGTCACAATAAAAACAACCACCATTTTGTCACAGTTTCTTTCTATTTGCCGTGCCAATTGGTCTTTGTTGAATGGAATCAATCTCCATTGGTGTTAGCTCCTCCACTTGTGTGTAGTGTATTGGTAGGCTCCATGGGGGTTGAGGTCAAGACCAAGTTGTTTCTACCAAGGAATCAAAACTTTTGGCCAACCAAATGGCTTCCTCCAAGTGTTGTGGCTCTTGCATGGTTACCTTTAATTTGGTTCTTGCCTTCAAGCCCCTCACAAATCAATCCGGAGCTTCAACTTCCAATATATCTGGAATTTGCATGATGGTGTTTTAGAATTGCAAGATGTTACTTCTTACAGAGCCAATTTGTTTCAACTCTGCCAACTTATCTTGTGTAGCTCGTGTGGCATTTATAGCTTGGAACCGACTAATTATTGTGCTCTTGAATTCTGCCATGTCAAGATTGGTGCAAAAATTTGTCGTTAAGCTCCTTTCACTCAGAATCTCCACCATAGCTTTGCTACTCCATCCAATTGGCTAGAAGCCACGAGAATCTATTTTTGCTCGTCTTGTAGATTAGTAGCTTCAAAATAACATTCACAATCAAACACAAAATTCTCCACCTGGAAGATTCTTGCCTTCAAATACCTTGGGTTTAGGGAATCTGATCCAATCTTCTCCTTCTCAAATTGGTACTCTCTCCACCTACTCTTGTTGTCAAAGATCTCGTTCATCCAACAATTGAGTAAGGTGCTTGATTTGTTGCTGCATAGCAAGGATAACATTAGGTATTGCTGCCATGGTTGCTACTCTATCACACCACTCACAATCTATCTAATGTATTAACACATAGAAACAACACGTCCACCATTCTCCATAAGTTACAACCGGAAGCACCAAGGGTTCCTCTATCACACCACTCACAATCTATCTAATGTATTAACACATAGAAACAACACGTCCACCATTCTCCATAAGTTACAACCAGAAGCACCAAGGGTTCCTCATATATGGTGATCATATGCAAAAAATCTTGTCCAAAGTGCAAGGTGATGAATTGTGTGAAATGATGCTTAGGTAGTATTTGAACACAAAAATCCCAATGGTTTGGTGGAAGTGGATTTGGTGGTCCATAAATTCCATCCATCCCATTCTTGCTATGATACCAATGTAAAAGACCAAATCCGAGGAGAGAAATAGGAAAATGGAAACTCACATTAGGACACTTGAATAAGGGAAAACTCCGAATGCCTAGCATGAGCTTTGGCTTTGGTATTTATAGGTAGCATACAAGGCACTTGAGAAGCTTCTCAAGAAGCTTCCTTGAGCTACTTTCTTAGAGTGCAAGCCAAATTAATCACGAAGCTTCTCAAGAAGCTTCCTTCTAGAAACCGCCTACTTGGTGTGCAAGCTAAGCTAGTTAGAAGCTTATAGAAGTGCAAGTTAACTAGTTGGGAAGCTTCCCAAGAAGCTTCCTAGATGCTTTTGGAATATTCTAGGCTAATTTGGCTTATTCTCTATTTTTTTAGTCTTACTAATTACGTCGCTAAATTCCATACTGTTATATATTCCTCCACCACTAGTTGGTGACGTCCTCGTCGCCATTGAAGCTTCAAACTCTTGGATGGCCATCTGGGCATTTTGGAGGTGAGAAAGAGGTTCTCTACTTTGTAGGATAGATTATTACTTAGACTAGTAGGATAGATTCTCTACTTTGTTAGCCTGACTAACTACGTCGCTAAATTCCATACTGTTACAAATGAGATCTTGGAGGAGGTTGCAAGTCATGAGAGGTACAGTTTTGGAGATGGTTATAGTGGATATAACCAAATCAAGATTGCACCAGAGTATCAACAACTCACCATATTCACCACACCTTGGGGAACTTACACTTTCAAGGTCATGCCTTTTGGGCTTTGAAATGCTCCAACTACATTCCAGCAGTTCATGAACAAGGTATTTAAAGCTTTCATTGGGAAATTTGTGAGAGACTTGATTGATGACTTTTGTGTCTATGGGAGCAAGGAGGAGCACTTTGAGCACCTAATCAAGGTCTTGGAATGCTTGGATGAGGCAAATGCATCACTCAACCCAGAGAAGTGTATTTTCGGATGTGAAGAAGTTCTACTTTTGGGGCACATCATCTCCAAGAATGGAATAGCAGTTGATCTTGAGAAGGTGAGGATAATGTCAAACCTTCCATTTCCTTCAAGCTTGACAATGTTACGCTGATTTTTGGGGATGGTTGGATACTATAGGAGGTTCATCTTCTCATTTTCCAACAAGGCTTATGCATTGAACATCTACATGAAGAAGGGTGTTGATTACATGGTGATTTTGGAGGACAAGAAGGCTCTCAAAGCTTTTGAGGAGCTCAAGCAATCCCTTGTTGTAGCTCCAATTCTTGCTAAACCTAATTGGAGTAAGCCTTTCATCCTCTACACTGATGCTTCTTATGTAGCTATAAGATGCACTCTTAGTCAATTAGACCAAGATGGGCATGATCATCCAATAGCTTATCCTAGTAGGCAGATGGTTTCAGCATAAAAGAACTACTCTGTCACGGAGAGAGAAGGGTTGGCAAAGATCTTTGGTCTCAAGAAGTTTAGATACTACTTGATTGGAGGGAAAGCCACCATTGTCACGGATCACAAGGCTTTGAAGTACATCTTCAACAAGCCTAATGTCAAAGGAAGACTAGCAAGGTGGATGATACTCTTGTCTGATTATGACTACACTATTGAGGATAAGCCAGGAAAGAAACATGCAAATACTGATTTGTTATCTAGAGCCTATGATCATGATGGAGATGAGCAGTGGATGATTCCTTTCCAAATGAGGAGCTCATGACAATCTCAATCACTCAAGAGGTTCCAATGGAGTACAAGGAGATTGTGGATTTTGTGACAAGAAGTAACTATCCAAAAGGGATGCATGCTAGGGAGAGGAAGGCCCTTGCAACAAGATCTAGACCTTACACAATGGTGGAGGATATTCTTTTTCACCAAGGAGCAGATGGTCTACTTTGAAGAGCAGTGGGTAAGAAAGAGTCTATCTTACTTATAAAGGAGTTTCATGAAGGTTAGTGTGTGGAGGACACTTTGCATGAAAGGTGATTGCTTTCAAGATTCTAGATGAAGGTTACCATTGGACAAGGATTTTCAAGGATTGTCTTGATTATTGCAAAACTTGTCATGTTTGTCAAGCTTTTGCTAGAAAATCTACTTCCACTCCACCACTTAGATCAATTCCATTGCTAGGACCTTTTGAGAAGTGGGGAATTGATTTTGTAGGTCATCTCAATAGAAACCCAAGAAACAATTGGTATATTGTGGTAGTTATTGATTATCTTACCAAGTGGGTTGACGCTAGATCATTGAGGGACAAGAATGAAGATGAAATTGGTAGATTTCTTTATGAACACATTATCACTAGGTTTGGATGCCCTTTGGAGTTAGTTTTTGATAGAAGAGGAGAGTATAGGAAGCATCACTACATGCATGCTACGACATTTCTCTATCACACATAGAGTAACTACATCCTATAAGCCAAATTCCAATGGCTTGGCAGAGAGAACCAATCAGACCTTGTGCATGATGTTGGCTAAAGATGCAGAAATGGAGGGGGCTAAATATCATTGGGACAAGAGGATTCATGCAGTTTTGTGGGAGTATAGGACAACCATGAAGACTTCCACTGGATATTCTCCATTTCAATTGGTATATGGTATTGAGTCTACCTTACCTATTCACTTTGATCTTCCTACCTTCCAAAGCATTCATAGGAGATTAAAGAAAGCACAAGGAGGTGATGCAGAGAAGTCAAGGAAGGATCAACTCATGGAGTTGGAAGAGGCAAGAGAAGTTGCTATGGTTCAAGTGAAGCAAGACCAAAGGAAACAAAAGGAGAGCTATGACAAGAGGCAAGGCAAGAAGAAGGTGGAGCCTTTCAAAGAAGGTGATAAGGTAATGTTGTTTGATTTGATTCAATTCAAGAGAGTGCAAAAGAAGTTTTTGCCTAAGTACTTTGGACCTTTCATAGTGGAGAAGGTATGGGGCAATTACACCTATGATCTCAAGGAGCGGGGAGGAAGATACTTTTATAGGATTAACCATGATAAGTTGAAGATGTATCATAGAAGGTAGAGAGACCTTCACTTTGAGGACAAAGTGAAAACTTAGTCCGGGGGTAAATGGAACACCCATTTATGCATGTTGTGGTATTGTGATATTTAGCTTGGTATTACAAGTACTTGAGAGATATTAATTACATAAAGAAAAAGGATTGTTCTACATTAGTTATGATTATCTAAAGTTAGTCATAGCTAAGATAGAGGGGAACTTACTTTAGAGGAAGTGGAAAAGATGAGCACCAATATTTTGGATTCTAGTGTGTTGACTTGGTATTATTCCTAGGTGTTTGGCTTTGAGGAAAGAGTTGAGAACTCTTGAGCCCGCAAGCCTTTTTGTTTTGGATTCTTCTATAGTCCAAGGATAGCCCATGTATAGGAATCCTTGACTTAGTGGTTGGGTCAAGATAAGATCACATGCTATTAGAATACGCCCATGTGAGTGGATATTCCTATCTACTTTTTGACTTGACTTGACTTGTAGTCTAGTTACTTGAGTTACTATAGTAATTAGTAACTTTGGTACGTTACTATTTCACAAGTTTGTAAACAAGGGGTGAGGAGGTACTCATCATCCTTTCATTTGCAACTATCTCTCTCTCATTGAGTTCTCTAGTGAGCAATGTCTTGAGTCTTGGAGTGTTAGCCTTGGAGAAGTATGATGGAGTTTGGGTTCCTTGCCTTCTTAGTCCATGATGCGCTACCATAATAGCCATCAGAGGTTCATCCTGAGTGAGAGACAGGCCGGCTCATAAGACATCCTTCTCCCATTGGTGAAATTTGCTTACAACAATTCATTGAATGCATCCACCTAGGTCACTCCGTTCTTCCTTATGTATGGTGACCATCCCTTCACACCTTCTAGTTTGATGAAGATCCATCCGGTGGCTACCAAGATTGATGCAGTCATCACATTTGTTTCTAGAATCCAACAAGGTGTGGAGAGCGCCAATCACATATTACAAATTGTGTAAAATTGATAGAAGTAGTATGTTGATGCACACCGTAGGCACATGGAGTTCAATTTTGGGGATCAAGTGTGGCTATTGACAACCAACCTCACATTAGTTGGACCTCATAAGCTCAAACTTTGTTTATCGGGCCTTTCTCGATTCTTTGTTGAGTTGACACTATGGCCTATCACCTTGAGCTACCACCACACATGAAGATTCATCTAGTGTTCCATGTTTCTTTCCCATGCAGATATGCTCCCAGATCAAGCCAATGTCATTCCACACAAGACATTTGTCCGACACTCATTGATGGCATGGAGGAATATGAAGTGGAGCTATTCTCCAAAGACACATATGTGGTACTCGCCATCTGCTGGTGGACTATCTAGTATAGTATAAAGGTTGCCCTCTCTATGAAGCAACCTGGGAGCCTGCTGCCAATTTGACACATGCACCGGTGTTGGTGCAAGCGTTTGAGCAACAACCGCACAACAAGGATGTTGAGTCTTAAAAGGAGGGAGGTCTGTAATACCAAGAGCTAGCTATATGATCTAGATGTAAAATTTGGTTTGGTAACATTTAGAATGATGTTATACATGATGGTTAAAATAGATCAGATAGAAGTATCACCAAAAGAGTACTTCTACTAATAGGGCATAAACCAAAATAGATGTGAAAAAATTAGAACCAATAGCTAAAAATATGATTTAAAGGTGAGAATTGATTTGGTAACATCTGGATGGATGTTACACATGATGGAATTAACATATCAGAAAGAGGTGTCACCAAAAGGGGACTTCTAGTAATCGAGTAGGAATTGAAACATGCCTAAAATCTTTGAAGACAATTTTGGAGGCCTAAACGGGTGAATTAGGCCTTGAAAATGTGAAGATACCCCCCTCCCAATGGAGATAAGGTTGGCCTTCCTCTGCTTTGTCTTGTTGAGAGCTTTCCAACGGTACTTCACCCACATGATTTTGAGATTCCTATAGTAAGATTCTCTAAAAGATTTCCTCTAGTCAAAGCTTATTTGACCAACCAGATAGGACCATGACCGACATGTCACCCATCAAAGTAAGTAATCCAAGGGTGGAGCTTGCTGACATGTCACCTGTTTGTGTGCCTAATCCTATGGTGGAGCTTCCTTGGAGGAGATCCTCTTTGTCTATATAATAAAGAGAAGGTGCTCTTTTGGGGCATAGGATGATTGAGTGTGAAATCTGTATTTTCTCTCTTCTCTTGTCCTTGGAGTATTACACCTCACTTCTCTGATGTAATCAATTTGTTTACACCACTTGAATCAACTCAACTCAGGTCAATATTTGATTTCCCATTCTATAAACTACCAACAATTGGGCATTGATTATAGTCAAGCCACACCCACTCTAGCTAAGAGAATCCAAGTGATGCTCACTAGTCTATGTCCACCATAGCCAAGAACTCAAAAACTCAATATCAAAGAAGTGAGCTCTTTGGAGCTGCACTTTGAAAGTATACCACTAGAATCGAGCTAGGTCTAAAACCCTAATGGTCCCATTGACGGTACACCCAATGGTGCAAATTGACGATGAACATCACCATGAAGTCAATACCCTGAACACAAAATCTGACCATTGGAAAGTAGTCTACAAGTAACTACTAAAATACCTCTAACCACTATCAATGCAACTCCAATGTTTGAGCAATCTAGATGTGACACTACAAATGGTGTGACATTTCCCCATTCAAAAAGGCATAAAATTTGCCCACTTGGAGTACAAATTGGATTGAAAGTTGGAATATAGATTGGAAGAGACTTTGAGTACAAATTGAAATCAGCTTGAAGATAAGGTCGGAGGCTTTGAAGCTAATTCCACCAAAAAGTATGGAGAGTTGTTGTTTAATTCTTGTGATTGGATCCTCTCTGTGCTTGCATGATTTTTTTACACCCAATTGGCTTGGATGATATGCAAGCATTATGCTTAGATTCTTTCCTTCTAGGAGTGCTTTGTATTTCTCCTTGGTAATGTTAGAAGTGATGATTAGTAGACAAGGAATGCATGTTATGATGATATGTTAGGTTGCACATAACTCCTCTACTCGGTAAAAGGAATATTAGAAACAAGAGAGGATGGTTCCACTCCAATAGTTGGGTAACACACACATTGAAACTAGTAGGATAGATTTATATACAAACTCTGATCCATAAGCTCCATAGCTAGGTACGTTGTTTGTTACCAAAGAGAGAAAGGTAAAGTATGATACTAGTGACCTTGCATATGGAAAATAGGGGAAAAAGTAGGCAAGTATTTTGACTTGCGTTAAGAAGGCACACTCATCTCCTCAAATGACTATAGAAACATTTCATCAATGGTCATAGAAATTTTATGTGTTGATTTCAAAAGATGAATTTGTCATTAATTCAAAAGATTTCAAGAGAAATCTCTAAGAAAGAGAAACAAAGAAAGAAATGTTCTCTCTTTTCAAATAGCTTTGTAGAGAATAGTTTTTTAAGATAGGAGTAAGATGTCAAAAAAACACATAGTGGTCCCCACAAGGCCTGTTAAACCTATAGCCTCTTTTGTAGTCCCTGTGGCCCTTAATCCCAACTTGCTAGAAACATAAATCAAACTAGTCTATATCAAGACACATCAATGAAACAATGCATTCCAAGACAACCCATTAAGAACAAACAAGAGAAGTAGAATTTACTTATATGTCTCTCTTCTAACTCAAATTCCTTGGGATAATAATTATTGCTCCTATCACTTGTAGAGGGATAAAAGGAGTGTAACTATGCACACTTACCACTCAAATCCACTAGGATAATAGTTAAAGGATTTTAGTTGGGAAATTTAGTATTAATATTATAGCTATCATCTATATCATTGCCTACATTAGAAATACATATCACTAAAGTTTTGATCTTGTCGGCTGATTTGCACACCTTTGCTAATTTTATTATCATAGAATGGAATCACTTGGACTTTGTATTCCTCTCCTTGAAGCTAATATTTTCTAATTTTGATCTTAGTTTTTTGAACACCAACATCTATCTTTGCCAAGTTTTGAGTATCTATTTCTACTAAGTTACATCTCTCAAGTGCTTCCATAGCCTCAATCTTTAACTTTGGAAAATTAGCAAGCCCTTGCGAAAAAGCCGCTATAGTGAGTGCTAATTTTGAATAAGCTTTAAAAACCTTTTTCTTTCTTGATTCTCCTTCCAAACCTCACTCCTAAACCTTCCTTTGCTTCTTTGCCATGTTTACTTGATTCTCCATCTCCTTCCAGTGCATCTTTGATTCCTCCTTTATCAATGCATGTATCCTTTACTCCTTCTTTGTCAACACATAGTTCTTTTAATCCTCTAGAATATTTCTTCTTGTGAATAACATCATCCATACAAGCATCTTTCACATAAGGTTGAGAATCATGTATGAAGAAACTATCTTTTGTTATTACTTGCTTAGTATTCTCTTCAAACTCAAACTCACTATGGATACTTGCAAAAGGAAATGTATTTGTGGTGCTCGACAAAGGGATATCATCCATTAAACCTTTCTCCTCTTCTTCTTTGAGACCAGATCTTGATTCAAAGATATTTACCTCAAGAGCGAGAAGAGATATATTAACTCGGCACCCAAACATAATATTTTTATTCTATAGAAATGAGTAAAATTGTGATTCAGTTTTTCATCTATAATATTAAATCCATGTTTCATCTCCTTCTTTGTTATACCCTATCTAGTACATATATCCTTCAAATCTCTAGTAGACTTATAAAATTTCATATATCATACCCATTTCTTGCACAATCTTTCCATGATCACGGTACTTGGAAATCCTTGCTCAAAATTCATAAGAAATGTGGTCATCATACTTAAAGCAATGCTTTTTTTGCACTAGCTGCTTACAAAATCCCCCTTGAATTCAATTGGAATGCTCTAGATTATCAAGATAATCTAAAATTTATGCATAATGATGAGCCACCATCCTAAATCTATCCTTGTCAAGTTAAACTTTACATTTACTTGTGGAAGGCATCATGAAGGAAAGCATCTCCAAGGAAGGCATTGAGGAAGACACCAACATGAAGTTATTAAAAAGACACTGAGGATATTGCATTCAAAACTCTAGGAATCTACCAAATCCACCAATTGGAAGGGGATCAATAATGCCAATTGTGTGAGGCATGGAAGAGGTGAAGGAGTGAGAGGGAAGAGACTGAATGTCAAGCAGAAGCCAAGTAGGACTAGTAAGATTTTCATGAGTCAAAGAGGAGTGAATCAAAGCCAAAGAGTAGCAAGAACGTTTAGTAAGAGGAGATGAAATGTTAGTGAGCAATGAAGAAGAGGACTCCATAGTTTAAGAACTCCTTTCTATGGATGTTTCCTAAGGAACTTTAAATTGAAAGAAACTAATCTTGAACATAAAGAACTATAAATTGAACCAAAAGAAACAAACTCCCTTATGGGTATAAAAGGAAGTGAAAATTTAGGAGAGATTGGTTCCCACTTCCATCTCATGGTTGTCTTTTTTCTTCATTTTGAAATAAACTGTTGCAGATGATGTGTAAAAATCTGCAAACCTCAAATACCACATGTCACATTCTGCTTAGCTTTCATTGTTATTAGTTTTCTTATATTTTTCTAATGACATGGGTATATTAGATTTGAATGGTCCTATAAAATAGTCCCTCCTCTTGTAAAATTCCTTGCAGGACCATTCAATCTCAAGTTCCTTGTCTTTACAAGGTCACGTCAAAATCCTTACAAGGTCTCACTAAATTTTTTTTATCAAAGAGGGTCATCTTCATAAACATTCCTTATGTTCAAAATTGAAACCCCTCAATGTGGTTTACTTAGATTGATGCTGACTTCAGCTCTTGTTTGCCAAAATTTTGGGGCTACTAATCCCTAGCAATTGCTTTAACTACAATCAAATGTTTTGAGGTTCCACAATATTCCCTAGATCAAAGAGATCACATAAGCTTTCATGACATTTGGTGATCATGGAAAGACAACTACCCCAAGTTTGAGAACAAAGGGACAAGAGAGTGAAAAAATACCAACATGCATCTATCCTTTTGCATTCTTAGGGTGTCTCAAGCATCTTCAAAGAATTCAATCTTCTGGAGGTTTTGGAAATTGAGCGTTAACATGTATTACAATACAATCATGTGTTGTGCATGCTTTCTAGTCTTCAACTTGCAATAAAATTGAGAACTAAATGTGAGCTCTAATAAATGTGACTAATTTTTGACTATGAAAATACCAACATGCATATGTCCTCTCACATTCACCCAATGTCTCTAGCATCTTCACAAAACTGAACTTGTTGGAGATTCTAGAAATAGACTTTTTACCATGTCATCTATCCAATACAAGAATGCAAAAAAGCTAATTTTCTCAATAGCATTTATTAGGTTTTAGGTTTTAATAAAAAAATACACAATAATATAACCTCTAATTTGTGAAAAGAATTGAACTTGTTTGAGATTCTACAAATAAAATTTTTTACCATCTATTGTAATCTATATAATATAGGGAGGCAAAAATACATAATTTTCTCAATATTTTCAATTAGGTTTTAGATTTTAATCAATAAAATAAAAATAATAATAAAACCTCTAATTTGTAAAAACATCTAACATTGTTTCTTGAAAACAAGAATCTACCAAATTTCATTATTGCCAATGTTGCAACTTAAATTCTTGTTTTTGTCATTCTCTTCAGCCTCTTGAATACTAAATTCATTGAAGCAATTGTATTTGGTCTTGATGTAGACAAGCTTCATGAGTTTATCAAGGCTTGGCTTGTTTTGCAGCTTTCTATGAGTGAACCCAAAGGAATAGCATTTTTGTTTGGATGATTTAGTTGCATCCACTTGTTCCACAAACTTTGAGTGAATGAACCTAAAGGTAGAGAATTTTTGTTTGGATGATGCAACCATACAAGTGAATTGTAGCAATCCATTGCATCTGTAAAAAAGGTCCAAATTGTAGATTTAAATTTTTCTCTCTTCTTTTGATTTTTATAATATCTATAGTCTCTTCTTCAATGATATGAGCTTGTTCATTGTTATCATTGTTACCATCAACTTTGGGAGATATATCCTTCCTTGCATCATATTCAATCTCTATGATATCAAAGTTGAACATTGCATAAATAGTAGAGTGTTGTTTGAGCTCTTTAAGAATGAAATTGAAGATGAATTAAAAAACACCTAAAATTGTCACATGATCTAGAATTAGGATTATTGGATTAAAACCTAATAGCACCATCTTTGATACAATATCATGCATTGAGCATGTTTTCTAGTTTTCAACTTGTAGTAAATTTGAGATCTAAATGTGAGTTCCTTCATAAAATTTTGCCTTAGCTAGGCTCACTATAGCTATATTGTCTTGAATCCCTGTAGAATTAACTCATAAGCACAATACCATTGCATGGGACTCAAACAATGCTCATGTTTAGAGCACATTAAGCCCATAAGCAGTACACTTCTAGTTAGGTTAGAGAGAGGATACATTCAATCTATTTCACCTCACATGCATCTATGAGCCTGCAACAACCCAACAATATCACTTTTGCAGTGATAGGTGAGTAATCATTTGTTCCCACAAAGGTCCAAGTAATAAATGGTCAAATACAAAGTAAAAGGTAACAATGTAGTTCTCTTGATTACACCTTTAATCTCTTGGGTAGAAATCACACTCAAATGAGAGTAGCAAACTCTCAACATTAGTCTTGCTACAAGTAACTACCACCAAAAATCACAATTGTTCAATAAGATTCCAAATTGGTCTTGATTGTGATGATACAATTGATAACAAGAAGGCTACATTGCCACAAAGTGACTTTGCATTGGAATTGTGTTCCACCCTCCATCAAAGATGCAACTTCTTAGTCCAAAATGACTTTGCATTAGTCACTAACTTGTAGTGGATTTGGGTGAAGAAGCCAAAGTCAAGGTGGTACTCGGGTCAGATTAGGAATAGTAGCAGTTACAAATCTTAAGTGGTAGTATGACACTTTGTATTTGGAGATTTATAGGAAGTAGTCAAGTAGTTTAGACAGTTTTTATAACTTGCTTGCAAACAAAAATGAAAATTACTACCAACACTATAGTTCTCACAGAAATATCATGGCATTGCTTTGGATGCGCTCCATTCAAGATCAAACACACAAAATGAAATGCAAAGTTGTAGAATCTAACAATCTCTCAATAGCAATCTGAACTTCTCCATACACTCACAAATGAAGACATTGGACTGACACTCAAAATTAAGTGAAAAAATGAGTGCTACTCCAACACTTTGCTTTCCTCATTTGTCTACTCATTACTAAATACACAGTATTGTGAATGGCTGATTTAAATAGGCAGACCATTTGGCAGTTATAAAAACTGTCTAAACTACTTGACTACTTCCTACAAATCTCCAAATACAAAGTGTCATACTACCACTTTGGATTTGTAATTGCTACTATTCCTCATTTGACCTGAGTACTACCTTGACTTTGGCTTCTTCACCCAAATCCACTACAAGTGTCTCCTACACTTTGGGTTCATCAACTACTTTTACTAATATTTCTTCTTCATTAGTCTATTATGAGACTAAAGTAATAGGTAATATTATCTAACTTCTCCTTCTCTATTCTTACTAGTTCAAATTCTTTGGGTAGCTCATCCAAAGTTACTTGCACTATGATTTTGACTACTTTGGATTGGATTACTTTACTTTCACTCATAGTAAAAGTGAGATTGTTTACATCAATCTTAACTAAATCTAATCTAAGGCATATATTATCTCCTACCTCAATCATCTTCCTATCTACTCTATCTCTAAGACAAATCAATAAAGTATTTAAATCTACATCCTTCACCTTTCTCCTTTGGGTTTCTTGCACTAACAACTTGAGCTCGTGTAGGTAGGCCTTCACTTCACTCTTCACCTTGGCTCTAGTACTAAGCATTACCTTCAAATGGGTAGCAACCTCACTAATTGAGCCCAATCCTTCCTTCATTGAGAGTGACTTGCCTTGAATTACCTCCTCCTTCAACTTCATACAAAGTAGTTGCAATACCTCAACATGCTTCACCTCCATCTTCTTTCTCTCCACTTCCTCATGAGCAACTTGAGCTTTAGTCCACTTAACCAAATTGTACAAATGTTGCTCTTCTTGTGTTGTATTGGCAAGCTCCCTCTGCTAAGCTCAATCTTTCTCTACCATGACTTGCCTTAGTTCCTCCATAGCCTATTCCTGCATTTGGGTCTATGTTCTATGATGGACTAAGTTGGTCTAGGCATCATCAAGTTCCTCCTTTAGCTTCTTGAGCACCTCCTTTTGCTCATTTAGCTCTTCTTTTTGGCACTCCAAGTAATCGCCACATTGCTCAAAATTCCACCTACAAGTCATTGAAGCTTTGTTGTTGGATCATAGCATCAGCCCAAAGAACCTTGACTTCATCCTTAATTTTGGCAAACATCACCTTCAACTATAGGATCTCTCCACTAAATGCCTTCATTATCTAAAGCTCATTCTTTATGTCTAGTTGCTCCTTCTTTGATTCTTGCATCCCTTCTTAAGACTAACCTCCAATCATATTCACTCCAACAAGCCGGGTTTCCTCTCTTCCCCTCTTCACTCATACTTTCTTCACAATTGCTAGCAATAATTTCTATCATGAACCTTGGAAAATTGAGATTCTAAGTTCCATGCCAAGAAAGTGATATGAAGTTAGTTCAAGGCTTCAAATCTACCCACGATATCAACTCATCTAATGGAAGAATATGGATCAAGATGGCCAAAACTTGTCTTCCTTCCTTGAACAATATTGTGCTTATCTCCTTGCTTGGCTTTGCCCATAGAAATCCCATGACTCAACTTGTGATTCTAACAAAATTAGGAAAACTACTCAAAGGCACAAGATAGATTTTCAACATTGTAGAATCCCCTTGATGAAGTCTCTATTTTATGCTCTTCTGATTCATAGTCATTCTTTAGTCAAACCTCAATCAAGAATCACATCTTATGCATCAAGATTATCACATTAAGATCCTATCACTTTTAAATTATTTTCACATGAAGTAATTGTTCATGTTGAGTGTACCTTCTTGGTTGGTATGGCCTGAGTCAAGGTTGTAAAGGACCCTCAGATTGGGTTCTTCATTCTGATACAAAGTGTCTTCACTTTGCATCTTTTGTCCTTCCAAGTCCGATATGAGTTTTCATCTCCTCCAATACAAAATTGACTTCCTTGGATCGGATTGGATTCCTACTTTGGATCCAAACATGCAAATTATCTTCATCTAACCTCCTTTCTTACCTAAAAACAAAATACTTTTTATCCTAAAAACTGTAAAAAAAAAATATAGGTATCATAAAGCCATACCTAAGTGTTAGGTCAAGGGGCCCTGGGACTTGCAGTCCTGCCATCTTGTACAAGCCAAGTAAGCAATAAAGAAGTGCTCTTCTCAGACTTGTGTAACATGGTATAAGAGAAAATGTGATGCAATTATTAGTAATTAGGACATTACTATGCAACATTAGGTTTACTTTGCATTTAGGCTTAGGAATTCCTCTTTGCCAAGTAGTTAGGATTTCCTTGCTATAGGACCTTCAGATTACTTTTCATTTAGGGTGAGGTTTTCTCTTCCACTAAGTGCTTAGAGATTTTCCTGCCGCTTGAGTTAGAGTTCCCTTTTGCCAAGTGTAAGGGTTTCTTTGCCACCAAAGTTTAGTGTGTCCTTGTCATTGAAGCTTAGAGTTTCCTTGTCATCAGATCTTAGGGATTCTTTTTGCCATGCATTTAGGTTTCCTCTTTGTTTAATAATCCTTTCTATTTGAGCTTAGAGATTCTACCTTTTCAAGTGGCAAGAGCATGAGGTTCAATGTTCCTTACTTAGAGAAGGAGTATTTATGTCCACTATTGTGAGAGTGCAGTTCTTCATTAGATTCTAATTCTCTTTGTGATGGCTTCAAGTTGAAACAATCAATGCATTGATTGCCTCAATGAGAAGTATTACATGATGTGGAGATTTGTGATGCAATATTTCTTTACTTCTCACCAACTCTATAAATATGTAGTTCACAAGGCCCATAAAATAAATGCATATAAATTTAGAATCATCTTTAATTTTTATGATAATTTAAAGATTGATTCATCTAAGCATCATATTAATTTAAATCTTAGTTCCCATTTATCTCATATTCCTATTTAGTTTTGAGTTTGAAAACACAACTTGGATGATCTATGTCATTTAATACAATGTAAATGATAAAAATGTGAGAGTAATCTACAGAACTACTCATCTAAGCATTATATCAATTCATACCTTAGTTCCCTTTTATCTTTGATTCATATGTTTGCTTTGCCTCTAAGAAGACAACTTTGATTATATTTTCTCACATCTTAGATATGGGGTTTTAAGAATAAAATTTATGTGATGAGTGAGATAAAATTCTCTTGAAATTTCCAGGGTTTACATTTATTAAAAATATCATAGATGTCTAGAGTAACTTCATATATCACACAATCGATATATGATATGAAAAATAATTGTGTCAAGCTTGTCTTTCAAGTAATAGTTTTTATATAAATCATGTGTTAAAAGGTAGAACAAGTTAGTATCAATTACAATCAGAGATAATAACTCAAAAACAGTTCTCTCATTCACTCCTTGAATCTCCACCACCATAATAGTGAGTACTCTCAAGTAAGAAATCTCAAACTGTACTTGGTAACTATAGTTACTATTGAGAAATATTCATCCCTATCACACATTCCATGCTCTCAACTCACTAAGTAATGGTTTCATTTCACCTCCAAGCACTCTCTTTATATACTCACCAAAATTACCATAGTAATTATCTTTGTAACTTGGTAAAAACTTACTTTACTAAAATTACACTTGGTAAGGAATCTTAGGTCAATAGGCACTCACATGGGTCCTTGGCCATATATTCCTTCCTTTGGAAACTTTCAATCATATTTTTTAAGAATCTAATATCTTCTTTGTATAAAAATTACAATCTATTTCAAAGTCAAGCTGAATCTACCTAACTTCACCAATCTCCACTACCAAAAGTCACCAATTTTGGAACTTCCTCTAGACTAAGTTAATTCCATTGGACAATGGAAGGTCAAAAATGGGTATCACATTTTAAAATCATCTGACAAGATACTACTCTAACATAAAATCCTCAAAAGAAGTCTCATTCTAACATGATCTAATTTAAATGCATGAGGGATTTGAGGGTGTACAATCTCAAGGTGCTTTTTAGTGCATGTGGTCTTCCTTGGACAATGAATGAAAAATTTAGAACTAGAAAAATCAAGAGGAATCGTATTGTTTAATTAAAACAAACCATTGTGATAGTCCTCATGAATAGCTTATGGAGGCTTTCCTTGTATTGGCCATTCCTTGGATAATGAATAGTCAATTCCATATAAATAAAAATACTATATTCTCTAATGAAAACATAGCATTGTAATGGTCTTCAAAAATAGCACATAAGACTTTCTTTGAACAATGAACAACCAACTTAAAATTGGTAAGGATAATGGGAATCCTTATGTATAATCAAAGCAAAGCATTGTGATAGTACTCATGGATAGTATATAGGGCTTTCTTTTCTCAATAAATGGCCAGCTTAGGACTCCTACATACAAAGGAATCATGATGTTCAATCAAGAAAAACCATTACAAACATGGTTATGGATAGTGCATAAAGCTTTCCTTGGACAATGAACAGTTAACTCAAAACTAGTACAAAAAAGTAAAATCCTATTGTTAATCAAAACAAAGCATTGCTATAGTCCTCACTGATGTTGATGCAATATGATTTATGCCTAGTGCTTTGAACTTAAAAGTGAAGAAATTTAAGAAAGTGCAAGTAACTTTGACTGTCTTAAGGTAGTCAACTGACTTGATATCTAACTAGTAACACATATGAATGGATTAATGAGATCTCTATAATCCATATCTACTATCTAGAAAAACTGCAACCAAGGTACAGGCTTGGAAAAATCAAGTGGAAATAAGATGTTGTTGAGCTAGACTCTAGCACAACTTTGAAATGACTCATAAAATCAATGGGAGGTTTGGTAGCAAGTGAAATATTGGACAATTCTAGGTTAATTTAGGTACCAAAGTATTACATTAATGTTTAAACTTATTGGACCATGTTAGAAAAAACTTGATTTGCCAAAATAACTATCAATCAATGTATGTTATAAATTAACATAACATAAAGCTTCAAAAATAGTAGGATAAATAATGATCAGTGAGTAAATGAGGTTGAAGATTGAACTTAAACTTAAGTTGAAACAACCAAAAGACATACACTATAGTTTCAATTTGAGATTTAAGAAATTATGACATTGTTAACATAGTTATGGGAAATGATGAAATCTGGTAAATATTAATGAATATTTTATGTTATCCACCTGATATCATACTAGATGAAAGTTTAAAGTTAAATTGAGTTCCAAAATTAAACTAAAATCTTATAAAAAGGAAAATCAATTTATTAAATTGAATTTTTGCTTAAAATTTAATAGGACACTTCCCGCACAAGCCAGTTTAATTTATAATTCATTAAGTTTATAGAGCACCATGAATCTTCTTAGGGTTGTACAACAGAATTCTTGTTGAAGCTAATGCTTATGAAGGACACTCATATAGCATAATGTGAACATGTCGGTACAAGCAATTGCTTCTATTATTGGCTCAAAGTAAAAAGGTTTACTTCTATTACCCATTGTTGTCTCTAAACTATGGAGATGGGGTTGAAACATGGCAAAGTTTTACAATTATACAATCTAAAAATAGAAAATGGTATTTTATGGGGAATGTCTTCTCTAAATATTCTCTTTAGAGTTTGTTTCTCAAACAAAAGAACATAGATAAATCAGTTTAGGAGATTAGAGATGTAGTAGTTGATTGTTTTAAACATGATTAACACACAAAACCCAATTCAATTTTTTTTGGACATTTATACATTGATCCGGACTCAAGGTATTCATATTGATGTTTGTAGGTCAAATTGGATGTCAAAGTTTACTAGAAGATTCATTCAAACTATTAAATTTCTCTAAACTCATCAATCTGTCTCATTTAGCATCTTGGTATCTTATCTAGAATTTTTCCTAGAACCTACTTATTGTAAGGGAGTGATCACCCATACTCCTAGATGGGCAGCAAGTGCAATGGTAGCAGGTAAGGTCTCCAAGAAGAGGAGTATAAAGCAAAGTCTGTGAGCCGGCCTGTCTCTCACTCAGGATGAATGTAATACCAAGGGTTAGCCATATGATCTAGATGTGAAATTTAGTTTGGTAACATCTAGAATGATGTTATACATGATGGTCAAAATAGATCAGATAGAAGTATCACCAAAAGAGTACTTCTACTAATAGGGCAGAAACCGAAATAGACTTGAGAACCTTAGAACCAATAGCTAGACATATGATTTAAAGGTGAGAATTGGTTTGGTAACATCTAGAAGGATGTTACACATGATGGACTAAACAGATCAGAAAGAGGTATCACCAAAAGGGGACTTCTACTAATAGAGTAGGAACCGAAATATGCCTGAAATCTTTGAAGGCAATTTCGGAGGCCTAAACGGATGAATTAGGCCTTGAAAATGTGCAAATTCCCCCCCCCCCTCAACGGAAGAAAGGCTGGACTTCCCTCCACCCTGCTTTGTCTCGTTGAGAGCTTTCCAATGGTACCTTACTCATGTGATTCTGAGATTCCTACAAGAAGATTCCCTAAAAGATTCCCTCCGGTCAAAGCTCGTTTGACCAACCAGATAAGACCTAGACCAGACAGGTCACCCATCCAAGTCAGTAATCCAAGGGTGGAGCTTGCTGACATGTCACCTATCTGTGTCCCTAATCCTATGGTGGAGCTTCCTTGGAGGAGATCCTCTTTGTCTATATAATAAAGAGAAGGTGCTCCCTTGGGGCATCGAATGTTTGAGTGTGCAATCTGTGTTTTCTCTCTTCTCTTGTCCTCGGAGTATTACAATGAACCTCTGATGGCTATTATGGTAGCACACCATGGACTAAGAAAGCAAGGAACCCCAACTTCATCATACTCTTCCAAGGCTAGCACTCCAAGACTCAAGACATTGCTCACTAGAGAACTCAATGAGAGAGAGATAGTTGCAAATGAAAGGATGATGAGTACCTCCTCATCCTTTGTTTATATACTTGTGAAATAGTTACGCACCAATGTTACTAATTAATGGAGTAACTCAAGTTACTAAGCTAAAAGTCAAGTAAAGTCCAAAATTAGAAAGGAATATCCATTCACATGGGCATATTCCTCTAAGCATGTGGTCTTATCTTGACCCAACCACTAAGTCAAGGATTCCTTCACATGGGCTATCCTTGGACTAAAGAAGAATCCAAAATAAAAAGGCTTTCGGGCCCAAGAGTTCTCAACTCTTTCCTCAAAGCCAAACACCTAGAAATAATACCAAGTCAACACACTAAAATCAAAAATAGTGGTGCTCATCCTTTCTACTTCCTCTAAAGTAAGGTCCCCTCTATCTTAGCTATGACTAACTTTAGCTAACCATGACTAATATAGAACCATCCTTTATCTCTATATAAATAATATCTCTTAAGTACTTGTAATACCAAGCTAAATATCACAATACCACATACATGGACAAATGGGTGTTACATTTACCCCCGGACTAAGTTTTCACTTTGTCCTCAAAGTGAAGGTCTCTCTACCTTCTATGGTACATCTTCAACTTATCATGGTTAATCCTATCAAAGTGTCTTCCTCCCAACTCCTTGAGATCATAGGTGTAATTGCCCCACACCTTCTCCACTATGAAAGGTCCAAATGACTTAGGCAAAACTTCTTTTGCACTCTCTTGAATCCAATGGAATCAAACCACATTACCCAATCACCTTCTTTAAAAGGATCCACCTTCTTCTTGCCTTGCCTCTTGTCATAGCTCTCCTTTTGCTTCCTTTGGGCTTACTCCACTCAAACCATAGCAACTGCTCTTGCCTCTTCCAACTCCATGAGTTGATCCTTCCTTGACTTCTCTGCAACACATCCTTGTGCTTTCTTCAATCTCTTATGAATGCTTTGGAAGGTAGGAAGATCACAGTGAATAGGTAACGTAGACTCAATACCATATACCAATTGAAATGGAGAATATCTAGTGGAAGTCTTTATGGTTGTCCTATACTCCCACAAAACTGCATGAATCCTCTTGTCCCAATGATGTTTAGCCCCCTCCATTTCTGCATCTTTGGCCAACATCATGCACAAGGTCTGATTGGTTCTCTCTGCCAAGCCATTGGAATTTGGGTTATAGGATGTAGTTACTCTATGCGTGATAGAGAAATGTCGTAGCATGGCTGTAGTAATGCTTCTTGTAAACTCTCCTCCTCTATCAGAAACCAACTCCAAAGGGCATCCAAACCTAGTGATAATGCGTTCATAAAGAAATCTACCCACTTCATCTTCATTCTTGTCCCTCAATGGTCTAGCCTCAACCCACTTGGTAAGGTAATCAGTAACTACCACAATGTACCGATTGTTCCTTGGGGTTCTATTGAGAGGACCTTTAAAATCAATTCCCCACTTCTCAAAAGGTCCTAGCAATAGAATTGATCTAAGTGGTGGAGTGGAAGTAGATTTTCTAGCAAAAGCTTGACAAACATGACAATTTTTGCAATAATTAAGACAATCCTTGAAAATCCCTCTCCAATGGTAACTGCATCTAGAATCTTGAAAGCAATCATCTTTCCTGCAAAGTGTCCTCCACACACTAAACCTTCATGAAACTCCTTTATGAGTAAGATAGACTCTTCCTTACCCACTGCTCTTTGAAGTAGACCATCTGCTCCTTGGTGAAAAAGAATATCCTCCACCATTGTGTAAGGTCTAGATCTTGCTGTTAGGGCCTTCCTCTCCCTAGCATGCATCCTTTTTGGATAGTTACCTCTTGTCACAAAATCCACAATCTCCTTGTACTCCATTGGAACCTCTTGAGTGACTGAGATTGTCATGAGCTTCTCATCCAAGAAGGAATCATCCACTAGCTCATCTCCATCATGATCATAGGCCCTAGATAACAAATCAGCATTTGCATGTTTCTTTCTTGGCCTATCCTCAATGGTGTAGTCATACTCAAACAAGAGTATCATCCACCTTGCTAGTCTCCCTTCAACATTAGGCTTGTTGAAGATGTACTTCAAAGCCTTATGATCTGTGACAATGGTGGCTTTCCCTCCATTCAAGTAGTGTCTAAACTTCTTGAGACCAAAGATCATTGCCAACCCTTCTCTCTCTATGACAGAGTAGTTCTTCTTTGTTGAAACCATCTGCCTACTAGCATAAGTTATTGGATGATCATGCCCATCTTGGTCTAATTGACTAAAAGTGCATCCTATAGCTACATAAGAAGCATCAGTGTAAAGGATGAAAGGCTTACTCCAATTAGGTTTAGCAAGAATTGGAGCTACAACAAGGGATTGCTTGAGCTCCTCAAAAGCTTTGAGAGCCTCCTTGTCCTCCAAAATCACCATGTAGTCTACACCCTTCTTCATGTAGATGGTCGATGCATAAGCCTTGTTGGAAAATGAGAAGAAGAACCTCCTATAGTATCCAACCATCCCCAAGAATTGGCGTAATTTTGTCAAGCTTGAAGGGAATGGAAGGTCTGAGATTTTCCTCACCTTCTCAGGATCAACTGCTATTCCATCCTTGGAGATGATGTGACCCAAAAGTAGACCTTCTTCACATCTAAAAATGCACTTCTTTGGGTTGAGTGATGCATTTGCCTCATCCAAGCATTGCAAAACTTTGATTAGGTGCTCAAAGTGCTCCTCCTTGCTCCCATAGACACAAAAGTCATCAATGAAGTCTCTCATAAATTTCCCAATGAAAGGTTCAAATACCTTGTTCATGAACCGCTGGAATGTGGCTAGAGCATTGCAAAGCCCAAAAGGCATGACCTTGAGAGCGTAAGTTCTCCAAGGTGTGGTGAATGTGGTGAGTTGTTGATGTTTTGGTGAAATCTTGTTATGGTTATATGCACTATAACCATCTCCAAAACTGTACCTCTCATGACCTGCAACCTCCTCCAAGATCTCATCAATGAATAACAATGGGTAGTAGTCCTTCTTGGTAATAGCATTGAGCTTCTTGTAATCGACACATACCCAAAGCTTGCCATTCTTTTTCTTCACGATGACAATTGGAGACACCCATTTTGAATTCTCCACCTCAAAGATAAATCCGGCCTCCTTGACCTTATCAATCTCCTCCTTCACAACCAAAGATATTGGTGGGCTAATGCAACATTGCTTTTGGTGGATTGGTCTTGCATGTGACTCTACCTCTATCTTGTGCTCCTCCAAGGTGACTTCCTTCAAATCCTTGTAACTAAAAGCAAACACATGGATGAACTTGCGGAAAATCTCCTCAAATCTCACCTTCTTCTCCTTGGTAACATTTGGGCCATACTTGAGGGTAGCTAACCTTCTCTCTACCTCCTCAAGTGTCAATGGTGATTTATTTGGGTCCTTTAAAACCTCTAGCTTAGGTGCAAAATCCATAGCACACAAGGAATACATATTTGAATCAGATTCAGATTCATCCTCCTTCGTAGAAGTCTCCTCCTCCATGCTTGTGTCCACACCTAAAGCTCCTTCTTCATAATCTGATTCCCAATAACCAAAAGATGGTGTATCTGAATGTGAAGTGTTGGTGGTGTTAGTCATAGGAACTATGATCCTATGGATTGATGGCCCAATCCTCAAGTACCCTTTGTGTCATCTATCAGTTATGCATGTTGCTCTCAACCATGGCCTTCCAAGAAGTAAGTCACATCTTGAATCCTTCAAGACTTGGAAAGTCATGAGATTTTGAACTCCCATAACTGAAACTACCACTTTATCCATCACCCCTACTGGTCAAACTTGTTGTTTGTTTGCCATGCTCACCAAAAATGTTGAAGGTCTTGAGGGTATCATACCCAACTTCTTCATCAACCTTTCTGACATGGCATTCATTGCTGATCCTCCATCAACCAATCCATCCTTGATGTTGTGACCATTCACTCTCACATCAATCTTGGAGGCATATTCACAAGCCTCCCATGGTGCTGGCTTGGCATCCACCACCTCCATTGATACTGGAGCTTTTGTGTTCTTCTTCTTCTTGCTCCTTGTAGAACTCAAACCACCTCTAAACTACTTTCTCAAGTGTGACAACCTAGCAAATATTCACTTTTGTGGTAATCGGGTAAGTAAAGTTCGTTCCCGCAAAGATACGAGTCAGAAATGTCCAAATACAAAGTCAAACAATAACAATGTAGTTCTTCTTGGTTGCGTATTTAATCTCTCAAGTAGAAACCACACCCAAAAGAGAGTAACAAGCACTGACTCACAGTCTTGTCACAAATTCACACTCCTTAATCACAATTCCATCAAATCTTTCCAAACCATCTTGATTGTGATGATTCAGGCTCTCCCAAAAACGGCACTTCACTGCAAAATGACTTCACCTCAGAATTGTGTTCCACCCCTCCACTGAATGCACAACTTCCTCGATCGAAATTGCTTCACATCAACTTTGCAATGCACTCACAAATGCAGAATACTACCAACACTACAATTCCTCTTAGATCTGTCAAGGCATTGCTTCAATTGCACTTCACTTAGGATCAAACACACAGAATGAAGATCAAGGCTGTGGAATCCAACATCCAACAAGCACTTTGACTTGCACTTCAAAATTCTTCACACACTCACAAACACAATCACAAAGCTAATACTCAGAATCAAGCACAAGCGACGAGCACTACTTCACAACACTTTGCTTTATCTATTCTCAGAAATAATGAGCACTAAACAACATGATACTGCAAATGCCACTCTTAAATAGTGAACAAATCGACAGTTCTAACAACTATACCGTTCTACAACAACTCTTCTAACCTACAGATTCGAAACGACAATGCACCTCTTCATATCTGCCTCTTCAAATCTCAAATCGGTTACTACTCCAATCCGATGTCTACTTCTTCCTCGGCTTTCAAACCCAAACCCGAAGTAAATTTACTTCTTACTACTCTTTCCTTGGGTTTCATATCTTCTACTTCCTCTACCAATTCTAACATTTCTCCTTCCTGATATGAAATTCCTATCATAGTTAAGCCTTCTTAATCTCTATCTCCCGACCCACTCTTCTCTAAAGTGTCGAATGTCAAATCCAAAGACATCTACACTCCTATCTCTCTTACCTCGGGTTTAACTACTATCAATTCCTTTACTAATTCTATTGTGTCATCATCAAGAAATGTAATTGAAAGCATGGGTACACTATCTACACATTCAATTTGTAACCCACTTTCCACTAATCACTCATGTTACTAACACAAAGACACTTACTATCTGATCTTGCACTTCGGGTTTATTCACTACTGTTATTTCTATTCCATCTTTAATCTGAACTGAAATTGAAGTCATGGGTATTCTAACTATCTTCTTTCCCTACTCTAACTTCCTCTGATCCCTCTCGCAAGATTCCCCAAGTCACCTTCACTGCACTCTGAGATCCGACTACCTTGGATTTAGTCATCTTCATCTTGAGGCAAAGTCTTTAGACCCAAAGTCATGTAAACCCGAAGTACGAAGTATAAAGTCCGAAATACGAAGTCACATTGATCCGAAGAACCTCAACCCGAAGTACATCTACTCCCAAAACTTCAAATGTTTGTAACTTCTTTTACAGACCCCTAAACTTTGAGATTTTGGTGGCAATGGAAAGCCCTGAACAAGACGCTTGTAACGAGATATAGCACGCTTGATTTGGACTTATGGTCACTGAGATATGGTGCCAGCAAGAATCCTGACCTGCAACTTCTATTTCTCATTCGGGTTTGCCCTCCTTCAACATATGATCCGAGTTTTTCCCTCCTCTAACACCAAGTAAACTTCTTTGAGTCTGATCCAAACCGAGCCCTTCTTCCTCTTAAATGAAGTCTACTTCCTCGGGTCTGATCAAATCACAGGTTTGCACTCATTTCTTCTCCATTTGCTTTCAATTTGATTTCAACAAGTCATTTCTATTTCAAAACTTGTCCAAAATGAAAAATGTGTGTACCACATCAAGGTAGGGTTCAAAGCAATCAATTGGCCCACTGTGATGTTAGCCTTGTGACTACCAACATCTTCCAACACATTATAGTTCCATTGTTGCTTTGAAATCAAGAAATCCTCCATCCCCAACTTCTTCCTTGGAGTCTTTGTTGTTGATGGTATTGAGGTGCAAGTGCTCCTAGTAGCCATAAGAGTATCCTTGCTTGGAGTGAATCCTTGAGAAGAGTGAACATCCTCTGCAAAACGAGCTCTCTTCTTCTCTTGTGCCAAAAGTTCCAAATTAAGACCCTTGGAGTTTGAGCACTCTCCCTTCTCATACTTGCTCTCAACCACATCTATGGATGCTATCCCCTTACCTTTGTTGGGATTAGGATCCACTTGGGTTTCACTACCTCCCTCTTTCCCTCTATTGGCTCCCTCATAACCCCTTCCTCCATGGTAAGTGGAATTTGGGCAATTCCTTTGGATATGGCCTCTTCCTCCACAACCAAAACAATTTCTATCATTGAAATTGTTGGCTAGTTGGCCTCCTCTATATGGATAGTTTCCATAACTCCTAGGCCCTCTCCCTACATTCTGATCTACCTCTCTCTTCTCCCATAGTTGCACCACATTGATCTTGAGATCTGCAAGTTGTTCTGTGATGGTTTGAAGTGGATCTTTTGGTGGAGGTGCAAGAACTGGAGCAACTACTACTTGTGGTGCAACCCTTGCCATCAAAGTATCAAAAATTCCACCATACTTGTAGCCTTGAGGAGGATGCACAACCTCTTTCACCACCAAATCACTCTCATCCCCTTCCAAACTCTCCTCCATACGAATTGCAATCTTGATAGCTTCAACCTTGGAAGAAGGTTTCTCATATCTCACCTTGCTTCTAATTTGTGGTCTCAACCCTCCCACAAAATTCTTGGTGAGCATGGCCCCTATGTCAATCATTATAGTCTCCACATCATCCCCACCCTTTCTCAACACTATGCAAAATCTGGACTCTAACTTTTCCACTCTTTCCACATAGACTCTCACTTTCTCTCCATCTCCTTGCTTGAGAAATGTAACCTCACTTATCAATCTCTCATAACTCTCATCAGGAAGAAAGTTCTCAATGAGTGCTGAAGTCAAAGTCTCCCAAGACTCCTCTTCCCCATCTCTCCTCTCTCTCTTTTGGTATTCTGACTCATACCATGTAAGTGCTGCATCCTCAAAGAAATCTGGTAATAATGAGACCCACTCATTCTTCCTCCTCTCATTGTTTTCTATGCAAGCTTTCTTGAAGTCTCTCACAAAGGCCTCCACATCTTCTCCATTCTTGCCAAAGAAAACCGGAAGTTTCCCCATCTTAACCTCTCACTATCTTTCAATTTTCTCAATTTTTTTATTTTTTTTCTCACTCTATTACTAATAGAGTATATACATGACTAACACCATCTGAAAATAATCCACTCTAGGGAACACAAAAGGTTCAGGTCGCTCCAAGATTTCTATAGCAACATCAAATCCTAGAGTGCATATTAATCTAACTCTCATGGATTGTTTATCCATAAGTTGAAAGATTATCTCTATCACTGATCTTTGGAACTAGCTAATGAAGGTGGTAGTATTTCTATAGCTATACTAAGACTCTCTCCAAGATCCTTCACCAAAGTCTCCAAAAGTGCTTTTACTCCACTACACTCATGTCCTTTTGGAAGTTCTTCCACTCCACAAACCTCACACAACTCCTTGGTCTTAGATTTTCTCCCTCCTAATCTTGGTGAAGAAGGTCCACCATGGAAACCCAAGTCAAGTAAGCCTCTCCTTTCCCTCAATCTCTTGCTCTCAAAGGTCACTGGACATGAACTTGCCTTATGTCCCTTCTCTCTACATAAAAAGCACTTAGACTCACTCTTTCCTCCAAGTGGTGTAGGTTTTTGGATCCTCTCAACACTCTCTTCAAATTCTATTGTAAACTCTCTTTTCCTCAAATCCACCCCTACAATCACCTCAAACCCTTGGGGAACCTTGCATAATCTCAATTTCCACTCTTGATGACACTCCATGTTCACAAGATGAATCTAAACACTCAAACATGCTTTTTGTTGATCTCAAACTCCTCATGCATGAGATCTCCACTTTGCAGAATTGACCCTTCCTCACAATGTCACTCAAATCTCCTAACCAGTATGTCACAATCCTTTGAAATTTTTCACACTTGATTACAACTCTAGGGCGTCCCTCCCTGCAAAATTTCAGATATTTTCATTGAGCCATTTGGCCTAGACACATTTCTATTCAGCACACATATTTCAGATTTGGTCTCAAAACCACCCCCCTCACTTCAAAAGTTCACAACTCCCTGCGCAAGAACAATCTCTCTCTAATTTTTGTGGCAGCAGGTAGGATACAATGCACTGAATTTCTTGGAAATTTTCAAGACAATTCATTGAAAGTTGAAGAAATGGCAGACTCTATAAAATTTTCCAAAAACATGCAGTTGCAGGAGCACTTTACCCTATCAACTTTCAAAAGCTCTAGCCCAATGCGCATAGTAGCTCTCACAATAATTTCAAGTCTGCTAACTGAAAAATAACCCAAGCTATCATGTGTAGAAATCTCAAGTTCAGATCTCAAACTTGAGATTTTGCCCAAAATCACCTTAATCCCCAAAATCTGCAATCCATCTCACACAATCTCTCCAATTCCTCTCATGTGTACAAGATGTATTGTGAGCCGGCCTGTCTCTCACTCAGGATGAACCTCTGATGGCTATTATGGTAGCGCACCATGGACTAAGAAGGCAAGGAACCCCAACTCATCATACTCCTCCAAGGCTAACACTCCAAGACTCAAGACATTGCTCACTAGAGAACTCAATGAGAGAGAGATAGTTGCAAATGAAAGGATGATGAGTACCTCCTCACCCCTTGTTTATATACTTGTGAAATAGTTACGTACCAAAGTTACTAATTACCGTAGTAACTCAAGTTACTAGACTAAAAGTCAAGTAAAGTCAACAAGTAGAAAGGAATATCCATTCACATGGGCATATTCCCCTAAGCATGTGGTCTTATCTTGACCCAACCACTAAGTCAAGGATTCCTTCACATGGGCTATCCTTGGACTAAAGAAGAATCCAAAACAAAAAGGCTTGCGGGCCCAAGAGTTCTCAACTCTTTCCTCAAAGCCAAACACCTAGGAATAATACCAAGTCAACACACTAAAATCCAAAATAGTGGTGCTCATCTTTTCTACTTCCTCTAAAGTAAGGTCCCCTTTATCTTAGCTATGACTAACTTTAGCTAACCATGACTAATATAGAACCATCCTTTATCTCTATATAAATAATATCTCTTAAGTACTTGTAATACCAAGCTAAATATCACAATACCACACACATGCACAAATGGGTATTACAGTACGGTCTACACACAACTGAAGCATCCAAAGAAACATCACCTAATGTGATTGCTCTCCTATGGATTGCACTAGCCACTACCCTCTATAGAGCAATGGACACACGGTGTCTAAAATATGCTACAAAGTATGAGAGTGAGAGTGGTGCCCCCTGACGCCTAACATGATAAGCTCTCGTGCACTCCCTGACAATGTGTCAAATGTCTTGTCCATTGCTCCATATCACTCCAAGGCTAGAGGAACAAAGAGGTGACCTTGCTGCATGCCCCTATACTTGGAGACCGTGCAACCTGCTGCTGCACTCGCCGCCTATCCAGGGGGATGGGTAATCACTCCCTCCAAAATTGTATCCCGTGTAGGATCTGTAACCACGACATCCACTACTGCCACCTGATCATCTCGGAACAAGTATAAGTCTACCTTGACACATGTCATCTGTAAAGCATACAAAAGCATAGCAAACACTATGTCTCTAATGGCATCATGTGTAGCTATCCTTTGTCCTCCAAAAGGACACCGTGTCATATGGACCGCTGGCGCATCTAGTGTAGAACTACACTCACAAGTGAGTAATGAAGATGCAGATGGGTGGACCAAACCTAGGTCAAACCTCATCGTTGTAGAGAAGTAGCTGCTGCAAGTTGGAAAGCCCTAATGCACGATTGAGCTAGGATCCAAAAGCTTGCTCCCTTGCCGGAGCAAGAGCAAAGACATGCTTTAGTAGCCTGAGGTATGGATGAGTCGACTAAGAGAGAATGTAGCGTATGCTCACACTATCGCTCTATCAAGGAAGACTATAAACCTCTAGTCCAATCTGATGATAGTGAAGCAAAAGGTTGAAAATCCTCTTGTGCTCATGGGAATAGACTATCTCTTGTCTGCCGCAATAACACCTGGAGAGAAAAGGATCCTCCCTCCACCTCTGTCATATAAGTCTCCAAAACCGGCCTATCAGCAACCACAAAACGAGAGGAAAGTAGGGGTGTCAAGAGAGCCTAACTACCCAAAAACGCTATAGGTGTCATCTCCTCCATAGAAAGCAAGCCAACCCCACCACATGAGATCAGTAGAGCCATCTGTCTACGTGCCAAATCCCCTGTCACACACTCAAAAGTCCTTGGTCCAATAATATCACCAAAGACTCCCGTAATCTTCATATCAAACGCTCTCAGATATGATAGGAAGGACGGTGAGGAGGGAACTGTACAGATGAGGTAGGATGGTTGACGAGCAATACTGGAAGAGAGTATACCAAATGTCACCTACGGATCTCCTAGTAATGGAAGGTCATCCACATGGAGAACATCCTCTACAAGAGCAGCGTCTAAGAAGCATGTGAAAAAATCCTCCCCTACATGCACTCCAAGAACACGAAGTCCATCTGTGGATGTGATACAACCTTCTGAAAGCTCAAGGTGGGGAGGGATACCTAAAGGGGACCATGCCCTACACTTTGACACCTTGACTCTCAAGCCTACTAGATGTAGCTCGATAGTCAAGTAGTCAAAGGCCTGCCTATTCTAATCTACATGGCCTACGATGTGTGTATCATCTGCCAAGGAGGGAAATATCTAACCTGGCATGGCCAAAGTAGAAGATAGGAGAGCTCTAAAGTGAGCCATGGTAAATAAGCCCCCCTCCCCAAAAGGATCTCCTTGATGTGTACCAACAGCTGACTCCAAGACAGTGACTCCTTCCTGTAAACCACCATGCTGGTAGTAAAGGGAAGCCGAAGAGCGATAAAAAGACCGCACAAAAGGAATGAGACTCGCCAAGGATCCACCAGCCTCCCTAAGCTCTCTAAAGATGGATGCACGTGAGATGCTATTAGAAGCATTCTCAGCATTAACTTGTAGGATGACCCACTCCGGATGGATATCTAGGAGTGCTCTAATGCTTAGAAATATAGCGTCACATCCTCCCGGTGTAGCTACTCCAAACTGATGTGGACTAAGGTGCTATCAAAAGTGAGAACGATGCTGAAGGACAATGGTATGACTGACCAAATGCAAAAGGATCTCTCCAATAGCAATCGGTCTAGTGCCTTCTGTGTCCTTCTCTATTGCGAGAAGTCGACTAGCACCTAACACCCGACTAACAGACATAGGAATGTCTCCTCTCGCTACTATTGTAGCCACTTGAAACAACTCGATAAAACCACTAGAAGGATCATCTACCTGGAAGCAATCCTAAGGTGCTCATAAACCATCCTTGACAAGCCTCCTAAGGAAAGGCGAGGGGCAATGCACAATGCTTGTGCAAATAGCGACCTATCAATACATAAAGGCTGTTCAGGCTAATAATCTAAGACCTCTAGTGGTAGTCCCTCTATTGCTATAGGATGTAGTGAGCGTAGGGAAGAGATGGTCTCATCAGTAGGACTTGCTATAGACAAAGGGTGTAGCACTCGTGCTCCTCGACTAAACTCTCCCGCCTGACCCAATGTCCTACATCGTCGTAATCGAGTGGAATCTGTGGTATCCTGTGGCGATGCCTACCTCCTAAATCGTGTAGCCCTAATAGACTCCTCTTGAAGGGTTGTGTAATCCCCTACTCAAAATCGGCAAAATCTAGCAGCCACCTCTCTATGCCCCGCACGTCCCCCTCTAGCATAACAAAGACACCATCGAGGGAGTAAGAGGAATAGGAACCATGCTAACTCGTCCAACGGATCACGTGCCAAACGGTCTTGTGGTAGGCAAAAAGCATGTCTAGCCTCATCATGGAGTGTGGGGTAGCCTATGGAATAAACATGTACATGGAAAACTAGTATCAAATAACCCCAAAATGCAACCCGCCTGAGAAGCTAACCACTCCCACGACTCGATTGGTATCCTTGGAACGATCAACGAAAGTATAGAAGAAGTGTGCGTAATCTCGAGTGTCACTTTTGTCGATGTGGTTGCTCGTCTCACGTGGGCATCCCAAGTGGTCCAATCATAGTCCTTGTGCATCCTTCCCACATGGGTCTTTACCCCTTGCGAAGTAAAGCGTCGATGACACACCGGGCATGGTGTATCCCGATCCGCTTTAGGTGACGCCACATGGAAAGGTATAGCCATGGTTAGCACAAGAATAATGATAGTAACACATGCTGCTCCTCTCTATATCTCCCCATAGCTGCAAAACCACAACCCTTCACATCCCAACTCACATATGAAAATTATCTCTCCAAACCCTAAAATCTATAAACTCTCATAACTTTCAATTTCCATCTCCAAAATTTTCAAACTAAATTCCCATGGAATTTGATCATGAAAACAAAAAGACTAGAAATGAAAATCCTTGACCCATCACTCTCAATGTATAATAATCACTCTAAACCCTAAAAAATCTAAAAATCCTCATAACTTTCTACTCCATTCTCCGCAGTATTCAATCTAGGTACCAATGGAACCGAAATTGGAAAACGAAGAGAATAGACTATTCACTCGATTGTTATATGCTAGAGAACCCTCAGAAATTATAGATATTGTCTACCGGTCTCTCCCTCTCCTTTCCCGTCTCCACACTCTCCCGCATCTCCCGCATCTCCCGCACGGTCCCCAAGTCAAAGAAAAAGAGCTGAGGAATAGGTTCCTCCTATTGTCATTGTCTAGTTACAATGACAATGACTTTTTTCTTCTTTTTCTCTATGCGGGTGCCCTTGCAATCTGTTACAATGACAATGCCTTTATCTGATAGTTATTTTATACCACACACATCGAATAGAAAATATAACGATGCTTTGGAACGGGTCTCCAACCTGACTTTTATATCTTTTTTTAGATTATTGAAGAGACAACTGACACTCTAGAATGCAAAAGAAATTCCATGAAATATGTAAATTTCTTGCACCATTGGCTTCGCAAACTACCTCCTCCTGTACGTGGAAAGTGAATCACAGTTATAAGGTTTATCTATTTGCCCCCTCCAATCAGAGATTACTGCGAGGCTTCGCACCCGTTTCTTCCTCTAGCACTTTGGTTGTGCCTTGTTGTACTCCGTGGAGTACAACAAGGCCTTGGAGTTACGTAGGGCATTGACTGCTTCAATATTGACAAATTTCCTTTTTGTTCTTTATTGCTAGCTAGAAACATTTCTGAGCATTCGAAGTAGAAACACCTAAAGTTCGGCTGAAAGCTGCTGGACTTAGTTAGGGGACGAAAAGAAAGCAATTGACTACAGACAACTACCGGCAGTTAGTTTCGCCATGCTACGTGGACCTGTAGGTGGCGCAGCCATATCTCGGGTGCGAATCCCCGGCCGGGGCCCGTTCAGAAGGGGCAGAAAGAAAGAACAGGTCAGACAGTAAGAGGTACGGACAAACTGAGAAGGTTCTGATAATAATCGAATGATTGCTAAGTGCGCTGTTAAGTCATAATGAAACGTGTTATTCCTTGCAAGTACTCGAGAGTGCACTTTTTCTTGTTCTTTAGTCCTCCGTGTCCTTGTCGGAGTACGACCAGAGCATCCTCACAACCGGGGACTCCGACTACCGGCCGAGCGCACCGACCCGCTCTGACGGCTGATCGATGGCTTCTTCCGGGCGGATCCGGCCTATTCCCCTTCCTCCTCGGTCTGCTTGCTCATAGTTTAATATATATATCGTCGGTCGTCGAGGACTGGAGTTTCCTGTCAGACTCTCCTTTCAGCCTTTGTTTGCTCGAGCACGAGGCGCTCAGGGACTTGCGCCTCATTCTGTTCCCGTTGTATGATCTTCTTGGAGCGCAACTAGTCTGTTGTTGAATTGTGGATGCTTGGAGAATGGCTAGTGTTGCAGGCCATCGGGGAGCAATTCCCCTGCCCATTGAGAGAGAAGAAGCACTCAGGAGTTGGCTTCTAGGGACTCGTTAAAGTCGTTTGTCAGTGTATCCACGGGCTTTTGGCCACGATAGGAGTAAGTGAATTCGGCTTTTTGTCGACTCTGGTTGGTAGACTGGCTTCTCGCTCAGAGTTTTCTGGGGAGAAGTGAGTATGGAGAGAAACACTGTGCCCTTGGTGGGGGAATCAGCGTGTTGACTAGCACATCTGAGAAGCAATTCTGGCTTCTGAGTTTTCTCGTGGAGAGTTACCTTGTTGATATCAGACAGCATTCCATGCGCTTGATGAGCGGAATCAGATAACGTGCTTATCTGATTCGGACAGTAATGTTGTGCTGTCACATGCGAGTGGCGATTCCGTCTTCAACGGGAAGTTGAATCGTTCTGAAACTGATGTATTTCATTGTGAGATTACTGAACATTATTATGAGTACAATGCACATTAGCAGATTCCTCATGGTTCCCTCCCTCAACAATCCTTAACTTGCTCGTTTAAGAAGTGCGGCAACGTTAACTTACTTATTTACAAAGCGTCATTCACTTATTTCAAGCTATTCGAGAAAGTCAAAGGGCCACATGCGTATGGCAATTCATCCTTCTCTGCTCGAATTCGTTCACGTGAAGAACGTTTGCTGCATCAAGAATTCGGGGGTATAACGCCATTGCTGGAAGGGACCGACTTCAGACAAAGAGCGAGTTCGATTGTTTGGGAAGTAAGGATTACGTTGTGTAACTTCCGCACGGTAAAATTTTGTCTTCTACTTCTCTATGATAGCACGTTCTGACTGTCCGGAGCAAAAAGCGGTCCTGGTACTATTCAATGTGGACTGATCTGTCCCTTTTGTGTCTGGACTGACTAATTTTATCTTCGGTTTTTCTGTGAATAACGTAGCGGACATGATTAGACAGGAATTAACTGGTCTCGATTGTAACTAAACCTCTGCACGCGGTGCAGTGCTGCGTCGAGCATTCTGACCAATGACTTATGTTTGTCTGAAGCTTGACGAACATTCATCTCGAGCGGCCGTGTAGTTTACGTTCTGGAGTTCTGGCCGAAAGACATCAAATTCTGACATAAATTCATCCTTGCTGTGCGAATATCTACTGTCCCTGGTTTCATCAATCTAAATCCATCGACTTTTGGCGTGGATGTAGGGCCAGGGAACTTCACAAAACTGACGAGACTGTACTGGAGTTGGAGGAGTCGGCTCTTGATTAAGAACTACCAATCTTCGTTTTCGTTTCTATCTTGCCATGAGAAGCTGTGGAAAGGAAAATATGATGCACTGGATAAAGATGACGGAGTGGGAAGTTACTGTACGGGCTGACTCTGTACTGGGGGCCATGATATGAAAGTTCTTTTGTAGATTTATAAACGAGGAAGGAAGAAATGGACCGACTGTTGACGAAAATTCGGGAACTTGAGAAGGAAGCTCTTCATATAGCAGCTTCCAAAGGAGAGTGGGCTGGAAAATGGCCTGAAAAGGTATAACTACTTATCCCTTCCTCCGATTACGGTTTCTGTCATCCAGATTACCCATACGAGCGATGCAGGGAACCTGAGACCACGCTTGTGTGTACCCCGGCGAACCTAAGTACTGGCAAGTTGTCCGCCGGACCAATTTTCGAGCACTTTGCCCGGCTGATATGAGTTCTTGGCATCATGGAGGTTTACCGGATGGATTTCAGACAAATGTGCGAGCAATTTGTCCGGCTAACATGTGTTCCTAGGACTTTGGAGGATCTTGGTAGGCATGCACGAATGCTCGTTGTGTGCACAATTAAAAGCACTTCAAGCCGGATTTCGGTAGTTCAGATTCTAATTCCAGGGCACGATATACGCGACGAAGTTTAGCCATTCTGAATGCTCATCCGATCGAGGGGCCTGAATTTGTGTCTCATTCTGCTCACATTCCTAGAAAACTGCTAAGTACGACAAAGTTAGAAGCAGAGCAAGTCGTCGTTTACTTAAGACTTTAAACTGAACCTTCCTTTGTCACGATTGGCGGAGTCTGGCTTCTCTGAGAAGTCTACCGTGTTTCATTTCAGGGAGGCGAAGAAAGGCTCTGCCAGAATTGCGAGGGCAAAGATTGGATTCAGGAATTGACAGCGAAAGCTGGAGAGTGGACTGGCAGGCCTTTGGTTGTTCTCAGCTTGTTCGATGGCATTGGAGGAGTGTGGGTCGCGCTCGAGAATCTCGGCATACCCTTTATCGGATACAGCTGTGAAGTGGTACGTTTAGGATCAATCTACAATCGACAGTTGGTATTTGTTTCGTCAATTGAGGTGAATAAATTGGATTGAGGCACAGATTTTGTATACTGAAGGTTTGTGCCTGATTCGTGAATCTTTTTGGTGGGACAGTAGTTGTTTTGATTGTGCTTTTCTTTGCGATTTACCTCTGGGAGGTGAAGCTTTACGGGCCTTTGTTATGGCAGAGGTCAAGAAGGCCGGGTTTTAAACTGCATTCTAACATCTGGATTCTTCAGAATGATGCTGCAATGCAGGTCACGAAACAAAGATACAGCAAGGTTCGTCACCTGGGAGATATAAAGCAACTATACAAAGATGATATACCTGAGAAAGTGGACTTGATTGTCGGTGGTTTCCCCTGTCAGGACCTGAGTAGCCTTGGCCACAAAATGGGGTAAAATTCTGCAACCGTGGCTGTTCTGTTTCTGTAGGAGACCCGTGGTGGCATACACCTTCTAGAGTCCAACTTGACGGTTCATGATACGGTACTATGCCACCACCAGGAGTATAACTTGATGGTTCATGATAGGATACGATGGCTGTACCAAGTATAGCCTGAGTATAAACTATGCTGACAAAGAACGGTATAAGCGATCCTGATCTTCATTTTTTCCATTCCCTTTTCTTATGGATATGTATCTAGTTATTCACTGGCACTGCGTCTCTATACCCTTTACATTCCATATCTCCCTCCCTGACCCTTGCCAATATCTTGTACATACTCACCAATCTCTATAGGTTACTTCCTGTTGGATGGTGATGTTTGCTAGCTTTCTCCAACGACCAGACAAGATGATTGCCCAAATTTTGTAGGAACTTTGGAGAAGTTTGCGAGACCCTAATCTTGCGGTGTTACAATGTGTAAGAATTGCTACAAACGCCTGCTGCCACGAGAGGGTTAGATTGATGCTTGTACTGAGATCGGCTGAGATAGTACCTCTTGTCCGTCCACACCATTAACGAGCAGATTTTTCTACATCGATCAAATCTGATTATGCTTATATCTTATTATCTCCTGCTTTATCTTTTAATTTTCTGCTGAAATGTAATCCATGAGAATTGAAGCGAGGTTGTCGTTTATGGGCAGACTCCATGGACAACGAAGCAAGCTTTTCTTCGAGATGCTGCGGGTCATAAGGATGTTCAATCCAACATGGTAATGGTTCTCCTCTTTCCTCCCAGAATATCCATTGAGCGATGGTTTACTGTGGTAGATTAGAAAGCTACCCTTAGAGTGTACTTGACGGCGCAAAATTTATATGTCTGGGAAGAACTTGAGCTAGTGTGAGAAACGGACATTGAGGTTGCATGTTACTGGCTATTATTTATCGACAAACATCACGGGCTGCGCCATGTTCCTCTTTGAATTGATGTGAACTGACTCATTAAGGATGCAAACACATATGGACAAGATTAAAACGTTGTCTGTTGCCATCAAACTATTGTGTCATGTAGACGTCGTTTGACTTACACAGTAGCTCACCTTACTGACATCAAGAAACTTCAGGTATCTTGCCGAGAATGTTGCGTCCATGACATGGATTGACCGTCAAGAAATCTCCAAGCATTTCAATACCACTCCCATTGAAATTGATGCGGAAGAGCTGACTCCCAGTAAGAGGAGGCGGATATACTGGTCAAATTTACCTTATCCCGATAGGATACCCCGAGTAAGGGATCATGCGAGGACATCACTGCAAAGTGTACTTCAAAATGCAACAGCTCTCGACAAGAAAATTGGGGTAGGGATCTTCACTCTTCACTTTGTACTTTCTGCTGATTGTTCTGTTAAGCCATCAGCCTTGGCCAAAGCAGTTTCTTTGTCACCGCACGGTACCATGGCAAGTCTACTTAGCCTGTTTCGGGACAGCGGGACAAAGAACTCATTTCATCGATGGTTAGAGCTGTTGCCAGTGCTGTTTATGAGTTCCCACTGTGTATTGTGGCAAGACAACAGGGTGTGGCAATATACATCATCACACCAGATTGATTATACTGATATTTAAATTGACCATTTTCTTTACTTTACACGGAAACCTTGTTTCTCATTCCATAATCCTCCTTCATTGCAATTCTAGAGAACTACTCATCACATGCGCTGGTTCCTCCACGGACGATTCGTCGATACTATCACAACAGACTGTCAATGGCTCAGCATAACTATGAGTGACTCTATAGTTCTCTAGCATCAGTACTGCCCATTCTTTGGGTTTCACGAAGTTCGAATCGACTTTAAGAGTTCTGAGAATGTCAGACCAAAGCCGAAGGTGACCTATGGGCATCCTTCAAAATATTTATAATTGTCATTGGAGGGGTACCATTCAGCTGATCTTAGTAGTTTTGAAGCCTCAACATCCAATGGGGTATTCGGTGCTGATTGGACCTTGGCTCCATGGAGCAAAAGTTACTTCGGATTGGTATAAGAAGCGACTTAAGTTTAAAGATCCAAATAACTCACTCTTCAGGAGAAAGTATTCAACTCTCCTGGAAGAGGGACCCAATAGCTGGTAAGACTATTTCCGCCTGGATGAAGGTTATACTTCTACAGAAATCACTTCTTCATTTACTAATGAGTTGTCCCAGTTTATAAATTTTCATTCTTTGGAATGTTATGAAGCGGAGGAAGTAGAGACGAAGGTACTCTAGATCCGAGGGTAGATAGAACACCTGAAGTATTTGATAAAGTATTTAATAAGTATTGACGCATGGAGGGCATCATCAACCCTGATGAATGCCAAGATATTGTCAATATAGCCAGTATAGCCAACACATGTTTACGTTGAGCCCTCGTCAGCTCTCGGCTAGGTGTTTAATAGGAAGTTAACTAATATCTAGTTCCAAACTGCCCTACAGACTTAAGTAACAATCCAAACTCTGGTCCTCAATACACTCAACCAATCTTTTAGCGTTCCCATGTGTAAACCCTTGAAAGTGGTGCACACAACTTTACTTCCATCCTTCTTCACATTTCATAGATTGTAAACTGTGAGATGGTTTTGCCGATCACGTTCATCTTCTCAACGAGTGGAAGAATCTTTCTCCGAGACATAACTTAAGCCTAATTCTCACATACCGAATTTCCGGGAGGTATTGTTTGATGTCTGCCGGCTCGAGGTACAGAGTATTAGGGACAGACTGATCTTTGTTGGGACACTTCACTGGGTTGGATGTAAGAGCCTTCATCATCATTCGCATGCGTACACGTACAGGTGACGGTACTGCCTCACCTGCTTGAAAGAAACTGTTTCCAGCTATAGTGTCTGCAGCATCAGGAAGGAAGTGGATAGTTGAAACGCTTTCCTTTCAGTTACTTGTTATCTGTCTTGTGTTTGCAGTTATGCATGAGCAACTTTCTAGCAGAGTAGGACAATCCCTCCTGTGGAGGGATTGTCCTACTAGTTATCTAACTTCAGCATCCAGAATTAATGGCTGCGCCTGAGCAACTACCAGCAGAGTATCTACTTCCGTCCTCTTGATAACTGAGGCTCATTGAAGTAGTTGACCATCTTTAGCATCCAGTATTTGAGTCAGTACACGCGCCTGAGCGATTTACCAGCAGAAAAGTTATTTCCCGTCATTAACTTCGGCTCACCAGATACTCAGATATGTTCAACCATCCACTCTTTGAGTAGATGCCGAGTCTTCCGGTTTAGTCTGGTTTGCTCGTCCTTGGCCTTCCTGGTTGATGGTCCTTCTTCTGTTTGGCTGGTTTTGGTGCCTCTCATTTTCCTTATTGGAGTTACTGAGAATTTAAGGTTGTCTATTGGCGTTAGGTACGAGAGGTTAGTAGTAGATGACAAAATTTTAATCACCATGCATAGAAGGTGAACAATTCTTGTAAGACAGTAGGGTGAAAGGATTGAACTGATAAATCTTTCTGGTTTCTGTAGTGATCGTGCTTTGAAATGGCTGCAGTGCATTCTTTCCCAAAACAACCAGAAGAATGGTTATGGTAGTCTTGAACTTGTGATGGACAATAAGACAAATAGATTACGCTACATTAGCGTCTTGGAGACAGAGCTCGCATTGGGATATCCACCAGGATACACCAACGTCAGATTTAGCCATCATTCTGACAACAAGACAATCTCATCAACTGCCAATTACAGGTATGCTTATTTTCAGTACTTAGTCTGACTTTAACCAAGTGGTGGTCTGAAAATGTGCAATGCAGTGGTGTGGATATCGATCAAGTTGACTCCTTTGCAACTGTTACCTGCAGAGAGGTGGAAATCACGAATATTACGAGGTGTGCAGGTGAGAAAATCCTAAGAAGCAAGAAGATAGTACACTCCACTCAGAGACTAGTCGAGGAGACTAGGTCAGTGAAGAGTCACGTGGCAGATGGTATAAATCGTAGCGCCAGGTGGCATCTTCTGGGCAACACGTTTTCTGTGAGTTACCCTTGATGAAAGTGATGTCACTTTGGCTTTTCATTCACGGAAAACATCACGATGGACCAGAGAGAAATGGAAGTTCTAAGTGTACTTGTTTTCCACTGGGCTGCTATAATGTTTCTGTTTTCTACTTCTGATTTTGGTACTAGTTTTAGTGCGAGAGTGTAGTATATTTTAGTGATTGTTTTCGAGAAGTCATGATGACATTTTAATTTTTGCATGCACTGTGACCAGGAAGCTCAAGGTGTTGGAAGTCTTTCATGTCTCAGATTTCTACCTTGACACCTTGTGAATTCAGGTACCTGTCATCACCTACCTTTTGAGCTCACTTTTGAAGCAAGATATTCGGAAGGCAACAACACCAATCTCTCTCCCAAAATGTATTGAGGAGAAGGATTGCTCGGCTATGGATCCAGGCGAGGTGAGACAGCTATGATACCTGGGAAATGTATGTACATCGACGTTTGCCTTATCTGATGCTTCACTAATAGGACAACCCACTTCTTATCAATTTTATCATGAATGTTGACCTGGGTTTGTGAGAGCTTTGCCATGACCAGGTACTACTGCCACCAACTCTAGTGTCCAGATCGAATAAACTTGTCGTCAAAAAGTAATTGTAGCACATGAATGAGGAAGCTCAAAATTGTCTCGACACCCTCTTATGACTATGTATGTCTGATGAGCAGATTTGGGCTATGTACAATAGCCTTGAGCGACCCAACTGGTATGCTGTTATCATGGACAGATCTGGAGACCGTTTCAGTGATGTGCAACCCCAGCTAGGCAAGAAACGATCTCCAATTTACATCGAAGTGTAAGATAATCTCGTGTTTGAATCCTTATTGTATCACAAAATTCGCACGGCGTTTAAAACATCTCTTCTGCTGTGCATGCAGCTGTGCATATTCGATTAGTTCCGTTTCAGATTCTGAGGAAAAAATAATGGCCCATATACGAATCCAAAAGAATCCAACCATGTCGTACAAATTGCACAATTATGGAACTGCAGGCTCTTTCACTGATTCTTACGACATGCAGGAAATTCATGGAGATGATACCGGCTTATAACTCCGGGGAGCCTGATACGTGGGATGTGAATAGAGGGACTGGTCTTTTTCGTCTGAGGGACATAGTTGACAAGCAGTACTCCTGGGTTACCTTCTCGCACAGGTATGCCATGAACTCAAATAATGACCCGAAGAACTGTTATCAGATGTAGATTGTTGTGTAGAGCAAAACAGACAGGCATTTAAGGGTACTTATCTACTTCGCATCCACATTCTTAAAATTATAAAACTTACTATCTTTAGCTAATAATAACTGAAATTCCAGCTTAGAATAGCTACTCCATACTACAACACAAGATTCAATTATAATATGTTTTCTATTTTCATTACATAGAGTACAAATTTTTTAAGTAATCTACTAGACTGAAATATGTTTTTCTATTCTCCAGTTCTGTGAGCATGTTTACAGAACTTAAAGAACCGTTAAGAGTCCTCATTAACTAGAATAACTAGCTCTTAACTAGGGATCCAATCAGTCTTGTCGCTAGGCATTCAAATTTAAGATCTGATTAACCAGGATAAGTTTAGGGCACCGCCTTTGCAGTAAGCCATACTTCTTTCAAAGCAGCAAAGAGAAGCTCACTATCCTTCGGCCAACCTACCTGACTAGAGTAAGGTCTCACATACTGAGGTACTGTGATGAGTATAAGTAATCGGTTCCCACCTGTGATAGTTACCAGCGTTGAGCTATCCTATCATGATTAGGGATGTTAGGTGAGTAAGATCCTGGTGAATGTCACCTCTGTTATACCCTGTGCATGTTCATCTGTAGTGGCTTTTCTTGTCTTATCTAAGTATGCTGAAAGGAAATTCACTCCACTTAAAATTCCATAAGGGCATTTCTGTTTGTAGCCACATGGGCTTAGAGGCACCCAAAGCTTGTAGCTGTGCATACCAATTTTGAATCTGTTTGTAGTTGACTCGTTTGTTCGTTTGAATATCCTTGTGGATATTCTGCAGTTGTATTCAAGTTGTGGCGCTGCAGAGTCAAATACATACCGATAGCAGCCGCAGTAGATACGGACTTAAACTCTGGTATATAATTGGGTCTAAGGGACTTGTATATTTGGTTGACGAGTTGCTGCATGGACTGCATATTAACCAGTTTAATATCTGCAGGGTCAACACTTTTTTAAAGTTTGACAATCACTATTTTATATACCCGGGTAAGGATGAGGTATGGGCTATCTACGACAGTGTAGCAAAGAGCCGGTATCTTGTGGTGCGTTCTCAAACCTGGTTTTGATACTTTAGTTTGAAAAGTGAAGGCCGCCAAACTAAATTGTAGCTTCATGTCGCATTTGCCAGTGGCAGCTTAGTCAATTCCCTGGATCGTTTTCTCAACCACAAAGCGAACCACTTCTGCGTCCTTTGTAGAGCTAACCTTCATTTAAAGATGCACACCCGTTAACTGCTGTTCACAGAAATTGCATCAACCATGCACAAGTTTCAGCGTGACTTGCAAATTATTGGTTCGTCCTAGTGCTGATCTGGTCCTTATTTCAGTACGTGCTGAGCGCCACTATTGACCAGCAAAAGGCAAGGCTAGGCAAGCCTGGGAAAGAAGGGTTTCGTGCTCGATGTCAGATTCTACAGAGGACCGAGCTTGAGCATTACAGGTAATCATTGGCTAAACTAACTCTCAGATCCTTTTTTCACGAGTCATCCTCATCTCTACTTACTGAGAAAATTTAGGTGCTACTTCCAGGAGAGGATAGTCAAACTGGCCCATTGCGGTTATGTCCAAACATCTTCCACTTTATTAGTACCGTAGTTGATCTATTTCTATAACTGGTATTCTTGGTAGGTCGCTTGCTCTCAGAAATTCCAGAGAATTGGTTCAAAAGCTTAGTGTTTACCCACAGTTCAATCTTCTGGCTTTATCAATAAGGTTGGTTCAGAATTTTACGCTTTTAATGTTTCTTAGTTGTCTGATTCAGATTTCTGGAGATGGAGGTCGACTTTACCGATCTGTCTCTCTTTGCATTCAGAGCTCCCTTCCATTACAAGAATGAAAGCAACATTCTGAAGATCGAGCTGACGAGTAGGCAACGCAAAGAGGGCAAGGATATTGACAGGCCTAACTACAAGCGCAGGAAAAAAGGTTCATCATCTTCTGATTCAGAATCAGAGGACGCAGGGGAGGACGTGGAAGTAGAGGACCTAGAACCCGTGGTCTGCGGAGATGATGGAACACCAGAAGCGAGAAATTGACCTAGCTGAATGATTCAAGAGAAAACCTTCTAGATCAGTCATACATGTAATGCTTTAAAGATCATGCATTCACAGTAACACATGTTAAGAGATCCCAAAATTTTGTTCTGTCATACAAGAGATCACAGTATTGTATGCAGTAATGCATGTAATGATGAAAATACCTTTGTCGGATTCAATTTTCTGTGGCAAGCGATATAAATCAGGAGCCCAGATGTGTATGCTACTCTACTCTATGCACTTTCTTCACAAGCTGCTGATATTGACATGGACTTCGGTGATCCGCTTTGAGTTGCCTCTTCATCTGAACCTCTATGGGAGCCAGTTTGTTATCAAACTTGTCTCGAGCCAGCCCTGTTCGTCCACAATTCCAGCTCACAACACAGAAAATCTTTTTCTCCTGGCTGCACTCTGAGAAGCATGCCTTCAGGCTTCCTACCGATTCCTATGCTGATTCAACTAGTCCTCGGTTGTGGTTTGCATTTAGCTCTGTAGATCAGCAATGTGCAGCCAGAAATTTGTTACTCTAACTGGAAGGCCGATATGCACAATACAGGATGGGATCCTCGTGGCTTCCACTTCCGGGGTCGTGGCTTCCACTCTGCGGGCTTGTCTTGGCAGGAGTCGGTCAGGGATTTGTCGTGTTAGGGACATCGCACGACAAGAAGTTCAAAGTGTGAAACTTTTTTCCATGACAAACGTGGTACCCATGGCCAGAGTGTTGTTGGCACAGAGTGCATACAATTTGCTGCTTTGAATTCATTTGGCTATGGGGATTCTGAAGCATTCCGGACTTTATTGATTTGAATCCAAATCTTTACAAGGGGTTGATGATATGAGTGTAAAAATGAATGGGCTGTAAGCTGTTGGGTCTCGAGGGGCTGCCGCTTTAGCAATCCTAAACCCAGTATAGACACTGTGCAGGTTTCACCTTGGATGACAATAGATCAAATCTCGATATCATGGCCAATTTCCATTAGAGGCGGTGGGAGGTAACTCATTTTACACTGGTTCAGTACATTCTTGTAGAGGTTTTCCAGGTGTATAACCTATGTCTGCATAAAATTCAAAGAATTGCTTGTGAGGGATTGAGCTGGAGAACTGAAATAGTGGTACAGTCGAATATGAAGGAAAAAATATCTAAAGGTTCGCATTATGTAACTTCAAAAGCTGCAGTGAAACGTTTAGTAAAGGTAAGTAAGTTAACCACTGTAGTATGAAAGTGCATACATCTGCAATGCAGGAAACGAACCTTAGACAACGCGAAACTTGGCTTATTTTGAGCTGGACTTATTGTAAATAAGAATCACTCCATCATGATGACCTCCTTTCACCTCGACGTCCGCGTCTAGCGAATGTTGATACTTCTTAATAACAAACCACCCGCTGTTTTTTTGCTAGATGGAGGAGTCCCGAATACCTTCCAGAATCTAAGTGTCTCGTCCGCGGCAGCAGATACTACAGTCGTCCCATCAGGGCTCTGAATTGAAACAAACGACAAGGTTAGAACAACCGATCGGTTTATGACAAGATCAAACTCCTATGAAGTCCAAGAACACCATAGAACCAGCTTTCAACAAGGACTTGCACAACAAAACCAACACCACTTCTGTATTTCTGATCGTGAGAAATTCCAAAATGATCTTGATTGTTAAGGCCAAGATTGCAATCTGTATTGAGGCGTGACACTCATCACAATCAAAAGGATAAAATCATGTAAATCACCTGTGCCAAGTGGAGAACGCGTGCAGTATGACCAGTGAGCTCAGCCATCTTCACCATCGTCGGATACTTCCATACGCAAAGTTGATACTGACTGAATCCATGGCTGCTCAAGATCTCTTTCTGATGTTGGCTCCACTGGAGTGCACAGACCTGCTTAACGTGTACAGGAGTTGATCAAAAGCTGAAGCAATCTGAAATGTTTCGTTCATTCTCAGCTTAATACCGTAAATGGCGTGGTGTGTCAACAAACCTGAGAATGAGTATCAATAGTGTTCACGCACGACCCCGTATTAGTGTTCCAAAATTTAATACAGCGATCAGCAGTGCCTCCTCCTGAGGCAAGTAAATTGGTCTGGAAGGGGCACCACGCGAGGGCCTTCACCGCCGCTTGATGCGCGTCAAATCGGTGAAGATATTGTTGTGACGCTTGTGCAGAAGTAGCAGCCGCATCCCAAATGTGAAGAAGATTATCGTTACCCCCGCTCGCTAGCTGGTTGCCAGATGGTGACCATTTCAAACCACACACCTCCTGACTGTGTCCCAGCAATTCTGATGTAACGTGGTCTCTGACGCGCACTGAAATTGACCGTGATGGCACAAAGATGGTAAGCGAAACATAAAAGGTTCGGCATACGACTAGATGTGAGCTTGAACAAGTTGCAGGCATGTTCAGATTGACAGATACTTTAGTCGCTAGATACAGGACTTAAGGAGCTTTTTCTTTTACACTACATCCTATGGTAAGAATTGTCGAGCCATACCATCATGATTGAGAATCCTACTGTCGCGACCACCCGACGAAAGAGTTGTGCCATTCCACGCCAAACTCCCCACACGAGCCGTATGCACCTTCAATCGTCGCATCTGAAAATGAAAACTCTGATCAGTTTCCTTGACATAAGGATCTGACGTCCTGTCGCCAAAAGACGGGTGAGTCCCCTTTTCATTCCTGACTTGAATAACGAACGAAGTGGAATTCACAGCTTTATGTGAACGTGCATGAACAAATTCAATGGGACGCGTTCCATGGATGTACGATAATTCCAGCTGCTTTACCTGGAAGAGATGAGCTACATCCCAAAGCTGAATCTCTTTGTTGTTAAAGCCTAAAGCAATGTGGTTTCCATCCGGCGCCCACGCTACGCTAGTGATATAGTCATCTTCCGCTGACGTGTTCATGAGTTGATGAATTGCCCCGGTATCTGCATGCCACAGATACACCGTAGTTCCCAAGGCCACCGCAACAACGTTCTTGCAGCTCCAATCCAGTAAGTTCAAGTAGTAATCATCCACTAACTCTGGAGCATCCAAAACTCTTTCTGGGGCCTACAGTCACGCGGATTATGGATAAGAGAGCGGGTTTTTGATTTGCTTCTTAGAAGTGACTACGCGTTACAGCTTTGAAAATGAAGTTCACAGAAAGTGATCAAAGAAACAACTCGCCCGATGATCTATCAACATGATGATATTTCCGATACATAGCGGTCGTGGAGCGGAGGAAGTACCGGAGGAATATGTCTGTATAAAAATTTCGTGGGAGAGGCCAGTACATCTGCGGGTTGGAGTTCGGATGTCGAATGATCCTTGGGTCCAGGTGATGGAGGAGGCTTTCTTTTGAACGCTAGAATTTTTGGACTCTGCAAAGCTCCGCAATCTTGGAAAAGCTTCTCCGCCAATTTTCTTTTGTATTCTTCCTGCTTAAAGACACAGTATTACCTTGGACACTGGGTTGAAACTCTTACAGGTTGAGAACACACATAGCTCGCCAACTCTTCATGTCAAAGCCAAACAATATCTCGCAACGTCTAGCAGAATGATCTCTTCTATACCTTCATTGGCGAAGCAACCTCAACGTTTGCGCTAGCATTTTCCTTCGCCTCCCGCTTGAGATTGAAGTATGCAACATCCAAGTCCATCGCACTCCTGCTTGGAATAAACCTATCTCCCTGCACAACCCAGACCTTCTCCTTACAAACTATGAAAAAGGTGACTGCTGATCTCCAACCATCAAAGTTCTTTTGCGTGGTCATATAGGCGACAGCGGTTCTCTCGGTCCTCGCCACTGATGTTACTGAAGCGAATGTTGAACACCACAAAAATTCCGGACTCTGGTTTTATGATGATTGAAGTGATGCTAGAACATCACTTCACCATCATCATCATCTCATTCATGCTAAAGAATCCATCTCTAAACGCTACGGAATAAAGCTAAGCAAATCTTGGTTAAGGACCAAATTAACTACAAACATCAATACGCCGCTCTTACTCAGTCCTCGGTAATCAATGTGACTGAATAGATGACGCACCTGTGTTTCGCGACGAGGAGTCCTGCAGCCGGAGTTGGATTGTAAAGTTGGAGAAAACGGAGAATCGGTCATGAGTTGCCGCTCTGTAAACAGTCCCAGCTTTTTCGGTGGAGGAGTGATTGTTAAGGAAGCTTTCATCAGCGTCTTCTCAACTTTGGTCGTCATGATCTGCTTCAACTGCACCTGCCTCCAATGAATTCCTGCTCAGCTCGAATGTAAGAACAGCAACAAAAGAGAACACCAAGAGTCCTTTTTTTTCCAGAACTCTGTATATTAAAATCCGTTAAGAGGTCAGACGACGTAGAGAGAAATGATCGCTGTGTTGAGTATAATATAATTATCAGTATAAATATTCGATTAAAACAAGTATCATTAAGACAAGCTACGAAAATCTTAAGTTGCGTTCTACTCAGAAGTAGCGAAGACACGCACACATGTGACCGGCATACATAATGCGGAGTCTTCTTAGTTAAAAACTCTGTGCGATCGACTCGATACCGCGCCAACTGACAGTGATACTGCGATCGTGACGTGCCGCACAGCGCTAAAGATTGAGGACACAAGGAAACATAACACTCCCACAGCAATTCCCGGAAACTTCGATCTTAACCTCCTCAATGAACAAAATTCCTGTCAAATTTGGAACATTGTTCTCCGCTGAATATTAGGACAAATTCCGCAGCTGTAAGCAGCGCTACTCGAAATTAGAAAACACTCTTCTCCAAGAGCGTTAAACTGAAGTGATAGATGAGGTTTTCGAATCTAAAAGGGTTCGGGAAGTCACTAACACGAGATAAATCTATAAACCCGTCTAACAGAACTTCCAACAAGATGAGAGGATAAAGCAGCTTCTGAAGGAGGAGGAACCAAGAGCTTCCTTCCAAAATTTCCAGCGGAAGTTGGCCAGCCTACAGGCGCCGTTCCTCATGCAGAAGATAGACACATCAACTGTCCAGGATAACGATAGAACAAGAGAGCGTAATATTCCTCTTGAGCGATAAATGCTCCTTCAGCTCACAGACAACTAAAACACTCGCTCTCGTTCACCGTTCCAACGAAAATTCCCTGACTAAACAGACATGCAACAGCTGACTGCGACAGAATTAAGAATCACATATGCTGCAGAATTGAACCACAATAAAATCAAACACAAGTGAACAAAATACTAAAAGCGTTAGCTCGCCAGCGCACAGCAGTTCAAAACTCTTGGCAAGTGCATTACGCACATAAACAACGCAACATATGTGCGAGAAACCAATCCCTTCTCCCGGAAAAGTCTACCAAATCTGAGCAAACAAAACCAGAGAAATCAAAACTGAAGAATCTTCATCAATTGAGGAGGACTGCCAGGCATGCTCCTGTACAGTCAATTTGGTTCCAAAGAGACGCAGCCACAAAGCAACAGCGATCGTGAGCTGCAGCTCGAGAAAACAATTTTCTCATGCTGTTGCGCTGAACGGTCAATTTCTTTCCGGATTTCTTTGTCTCCAAACCAACGACGGAACAGGATCCTTGCTCCCTCGTCTACAATATCATAACGTCTCCTACACAGTTAAGACCACGCGCCAATCTTCCTGCACAGTCTTATGGAGGTGTCCGTTGGAGTTTCTACGCGGTCCGTCTGCACCGCAGCGCGACGGAGCACCACAACAACGACGGAAAGAGGAGGTCCTCCTCCAAGCTTCGTAACTCGTGAATGCGTCGTCGATGTAGTGTACTCATGGAACCCGGCTAAACTTGCCGTTAAATTCCAAGGTCTATGAAACTGATCGATAATAACCACTACGAATCCGAGATTATATTCATACATAATTTTATGGTGCTTTGTACTATAAGTGTTCTTAATCATCGCATTATGGGATGTGATGGAACTGATCCCAGATGATAACCTTAATATTAGTTAGGGCGATTAATTTATTTGCTTGATGGAACATTTGGTTTGACTTGAACTTCTATGGCGTGATTTAGATCTAGTTATGAGAGACGAAAACTCTCACTAAATTTAGAACCTTCATACTAAGGGTCTAGTTATAAGGGAAAGTAATTTGGTGAGCTATTAGTCGATGCATCACTTTTCTGTAGTGGCATTATTTTTGCAAATTGAAAAGTAATTCAAAGATAATGTTAGCTTGTTATGGATAACTTTTACTAAATAGTCTAAAAGGATTTATCTTAGTTCAAGTAAATCTATTCGGAACACTTTTAGGCAAGAGGGCCCTTTGGAAATGAATACTAATCAATCACTAACTATAAGCTCTCTGGAAAAATATGATTCAGTACTTCTACTTCTCTTTCTTAAACTAAGAGATGGAAGGACTAGTTTCCTATTAAACCACTTAATAAGTTTTATTGATAAACTTTAACATGAAGAACTAAATAAAACATAGAACATGACATAAACTTTAATATGAAGAACATTTAAACAGACCTATGCAAGAACTTAATTATAAAGAAGACTTTGATACACATCTATTTGACAATATCTATTTACAATAGAGTTAATTTAGATAGCAATGCTGTCAAGTTTATGGTAGTAATGGGTAATAAAATACTTTAAAAAAGGAAGGAAATTCATAAAAAAATTTGAATATTGATGATTCTACTTGGTGGTTACTTTTCTCTAGAGTTCGAAATAGACATATAAAATATAGTTGTAGTGGTGAATGGATACTAACAAAGTGTGTCCTCTGCTGGGAACACTCTTTGTTTCGGGCTTACTCTACTGGCCGGAAAAATATAGAGAATAAAATAGAAAATATAGAGAAACTCTCTACACATACATTTAGGAGATGTAATTTTTAATTTAGAAGATGAAAGTAAATTAAAATTGTCTACCTCTTATTCTATAGAGTATAAGTGACTTAACTAGCTTCAAAGATTGAAAATTTTGGTTTAATATATAATCTAAGATTTACAATTTAATTTAGTATTAACCTTATAAATATTTTATTTAAGATGGTTAAACTAATTTTTTATTTACTTCTAATATTTATTCTAAATATTATATCTTAATACTTTTTAGAATTAAAATTGTCTACCTCTTATTCTATAGAGTATAAGTGACTTAACTAGCTTCAAAGATTGAAAATTTTGGTTTAATATATAATCTAAGATTTACAATTTAATTTAGTATTAACCTTATAAAGATTTTATTTAAGATGGTTAAACTAATTTTTTATTTACTTCTAATATTTATTCTAAATATTATATCTTAATACTTTTTAGAATAATTTATATTTGGATGTTGGGTCTTTGTTCTAATGTTCTAGGTAAGGTTACACGAGAAACTTCTTTTATTGATCATACAAAAAAAAATATAGAAATAACTATAAGTTGGTGGTGATATACGTTAAAATTTACCAAAATTAAAGCTAATATTTTGGTTTATTTTTATTATAGAAATCCTTTAAGGGACATGAAAACTTGTTTAAATGGAAAATCAATAATCAATATAAATAATAAAATTGAGCAAATTTAGTTTCAATCTAATAATCTATTTTATAGGTTTTCTTAGACCAAGGAGAGAAGTAAGAGAATGGAATATCATATTAGAACTACAGAATGAGTGAAACTCTAATTGCATAGTATGAGCTTGGCTTTGGACTTTATAAGGAAGCTAAGTACAAGACTCCCAATGAGTTTCTTGGGAAGGTTCCTTCTAGAAGCAGTCTTTCTTGGAATGCAAGCCAAGCTAACTATCTCCTTTGTAACAATATGGAATTTAGCGACAAAGTTAAGAGGACTAACAAAGTAGCAAATAAGACAAATTAGCCTCAAGTAAGTAGCTTCTAGAAGCTTCCAACTAGCTTAGCTTGCATGCCAAGTAGGTGGCTTCTAGAAGGTTCTAGAAGGAAGCTTCTTGAGAAGCTTCTTGGTTAACTTGATTTGCACTCTAAGAAAATGGCTCAAGGTAGCTTCTTGAGAAGCTTCTCAAGGACCTTGTATGCTACCCATAAATACCAAAGCCAAAGCCCATGCTAGGCATTCGGAGTTTTCCCTCATTCAAGTTTCCCAATGTGAGCTTCCATTCTCTTATTTCTCTCTTTGGTCTTGGACTTTTACATTGCTGTCAGAGCCATGCTAACTATCTACTTAGTAACAATATAGAGTTTAGCAACAAAGTTAATAGGGCTAAAAAAGTAGCAAATAAGACAAATTAGCCTCAAGTAAGTAGCTTCTAGAAGCTTCCAACTAGCTTAGCTTGCACGCCAAGTAGGTGGCTTCTAGAAGGAAGCTTCTTGAGAAGCTTCTTAGTTAACTTGGCTTGCACTTTAAGAAAACGGCTCAAGGTAACTTCTTGAGAAGCTTCTCAAGGCCTTATATGCTACCTATAAATACTAAAGCCAAAGCTCATGCTAGGCATTTGGAGTTTTCCCTCATTCAAGTGTCCCAATGTGAGCTTCCATTCTCTTATCTCTCTCCTTGGTCTTGGACTTTTACATTACTATTAGAGCAAGAATGGGATGGATGGAATTTATGGACCACCAAATCCACTTCCGCCAAACTATGGGATTTTCATGTCTAGATATTATCCAAGCATTGTTTCACACAATTCATCACCTCACGCTTTAAGCATGATTTTTTGCATATGATTACCCTATCTAAGGAACCCTTGATACTTCAGATTTTAACTTATGGAGAACGGTGGACATGCTGCATCTATTTGTTAATCAATTAGATAAATTGGAAGTAGTGGGATAGAGTAGTAGCTAGGGTGGATGAATGATACCGGATGTTATCCTTGCGATGCAACAACAAATCAAGCACCTTACTTGATTGTTGGATGAATGAGACCAACAATGATGAGAACATATAGAGAGAGCGCCAATTCTAAATGGAGAAGATTGCATTCTATTTCCAAAACCCAAGGTGTTTGAAGGCAAGAATCTTCCAGGCATAGTGGAGAATTTTGTGTTTGACTGTGAACGTTACTTTGAAGCCACCAATCTTCAAGATGAACAAAAAGAGATTCTCTTGGTTTCTAGCCAATTGGGTGGTGTGACAAAACTTTGGTGACAATTTCAAGTGGAGCAAGCTGAACAACAGATTGTTGCACTAATTTTGACATGGGAAAAATTCAAGGATGCAATACTTGGTTGATTTCAAACTATAAATGCCACCTAAGCCACATGAGATAAATTCATAGAGTTGAAGCAAATTGGCTTAGTAAGGAGCTACATCACACAATTTCAGAACATCATCATGCAAATTCCATATATACAAGAAGGTGAAGTTTTGGATCAATTTGCACGGGGATTGAAGTCACGAACCAAATTGGAGGTGACCATGTTGGAAGCACAAAACATAGAAGAAGCCATGCAATTGGCTGAGTGCTTTGATTCCTTGGTTGGGACAACTTGGTCTTGACCTCGACCTACACAAAGCTTACCAGTATACTACGCACAAGTAGAAGAATTGACATCAATGGAGATTGATGCTATCCAACGGAGACCACTTGGTACAACAAATAAAAAAAGATTGTAGCAAAGTGGAGGTTGTTTTTATTATCACCAAGTTAGACATCGTAGTGCTAAATATCCACTTAGGAATGGGCAACCTCAACAAGTCACCCAAATGGAGTTTGTGGAACAAAATGATCAAGGAAATGAGGAATCATAGTAGAAGATTTTGAGCCACTTATTGGGAGCTTGATTAGTTCCAATGGGATTGAAGGCTTGACATATGCAAGTTTGCTTCATTTGCAAGGTACAATATCTAATCAAGGTTGTATGATTTTGGTTGATTTTGGAAGTTCAAAGAATTGCATTATGCAAGTAGTAAAGGAATTGGGTATTCCTATCAAGCTAGTGATTAGAAGTAGATTGATATGGTAGATGGTAGAAAGGGTTCTGCATTCTATACCTCACATCCTATTACTTTTAAGATTGGAAAAGAGTATTTGGAGTGTATGGGGTTTGTAGTGGCACCTTAACAATATGATATCATTTTAGGACTACCTTGGCTTGAACATCATAAGGTTCAATTTGATTGGACCCAATGAAAAATTCAAGTACAACACCAAGGTAGGAATTTTAGATTAGGTTGTCTGGCACCTCTGAGTAAGACACCTAAGAATAGTCAATCCCACGATGGGAAGTTTGTTGAGAAGGTAGCCATAGAGCATGCTTTGAAGAAAGAGGAGCCCTAAGATGGGAAGTTTGCTAGGAAAGCAACCATGGAGAAAGCTTTGAAGAGAGATGAGTCCCTAGATGGGAAGTTTGTTAGTGAAGCAGCCATAGAACAAGCTTTGGAGGAAGATAAGTTTGTTTTTGCGGTGTAGATCAAGCCAATTGCAAAAGGACAATTTGAGGAGAGCCGAGATCCTCATCAAGCAATGGTTGATCAAATAGTTTAGGAGTTTAGGAGTTTGCGGATGTGTTTCTAGATGATCTGCCAAAAGGATTACACTCCAATCGTGGCATGTCCTTCAAGATTGAGTTATTTTCAAGGAGTACTCAATGAGTAGACCAATCTATTGACTCTCACCAAAGGAGTTGGAGGAGTTGCAAAAAACACTTACGGAGTTGTTGGAGAAGGACTTCATACAACATAGTACCTCTCCTTGGGGAGCATTGGTACTATTCATTCCAAAGAAGGATGGATGACTTCATTTCGGTATTGATTATAGTGAGCTCAATAAGCAAACAATGAAGAATGCATATCCCTTGCCTCGGATTAATGACTTGCTTGATCAATTGAATGGAGCATGATACTTCTCCAAGCTGGATCTTTGCAGCGGCTATTGGCAAATCCCTATTGATAGGGAGGATGTGCAAAAGATAGCCTTTTGCACAAGGTATGGGTATTTTGAGTGGAGAGTTCTACCTTTCGAGCTCAATAATGCTCCAATAATCTTCATGGATCAGATGCATCGGGTGTTGGATGGACTATTGGATTGGTACATGGTGGTGTTCTTAAATGATATCTTAATCTATAGCAAGATAGAGGCAAAACACAAGAATCACATGCGAGAAGTCCTAAAATGACTACGATAATGGAAATTTTACTACAAGAAGTCAAAGTGTGCCTTTTGGCAAAAGGAAGTTGCCTTCTTGGGGCACAAGATCTCATCGGAGGAGATCAAGATGGAAGAGGAGAAAATCAAGGCCATTATTGATTGGCCTACTCCAAAGGATGATACAAAAGTATAGACATTTAATGGACTAGCCAATTTTTACCGATGGTTCATCTATTATTATGCTCATGTGACTGCACCATTGACTGACCTCTTGGGGAAGGACTCAAGCTTCCAGTGGACCACCAAGCACAAAGAAGCATTCCAAAAGTTGAAACATATGGTGTCTTCAAGGCCCATTCTTCAACCATATGATCCTCAACTACCTTGTGTGGTTGATTTTGATGCTTCTAACTTTGCAATTAGAGCCGTGTTGCAATAGGAATTCCCAGATGGACTACATCCCATTGCCTTTGTGTCTCGCTGACTCAATATAGTTGAAAGAAACTACTCTGCTCAAGATCAAGAACAACTTGCAGTAGTATATGCCACCAAGGTATGGAGGCATTACCTCTTGGAGAAACAAGTGATCATGCAAACTGATCACAAACCATTGTTGCAGATCTTACAATTGGAACACATGAAGAGTTGACATCATTGATGAGAGGAACAACTCCAATTGTTTTACATCAAACTTGAGTACAAACCAGGTTGGTTCCACGTCATCCTTGATGCTTTATCATAACGACCTGATTTGAAGTCTCTTCTTCTCATCATAGCGGCAATTATGATGATGTCAATTGACTCCAAGGTCCAAAACAAGTTTCAAATAGCTCTACAACAAGATCCCTTCTTCCAAATGATACATGGTTGCCTTATAGCATGCAACAAGCAATACAACACCTTCTCCATCAAGGAGGGCTTTCTATTCCATGAGGACCAGATCTATGTTCCAACCAAAGGTGATCTTTGACTTGCGTGCCTTCAAGAAACCCATGATTTACCCATAGTTGGTTACATGGATGTGGACAAGACCTTAGGTACCCTCCAACGCCGATGGTGGTGGCCCAACATGACGTGAGATGTTTGAGAATTTGTCTGATCATGTGAGAGCTGCCAACATAACAAGGCCAACAACTGGAAGCCGAGTGGACTCCTTCAACCACTTGCCATTCTATCCGCTCGATGGGAGCATGTGAGCTTAGATCTCATCACATCCTTACCCAAGACAAAGCAAGGACACACAACAATTGTGGTGTTTATGGATAAGCTTAGTAAGCAAATCCACTTGGCACCAACCTATGATACCATGGATGCTCCAACCTTAGTGCAAATCTACTTCAACAATGTCTTCAAGCATCATGGAATGCCATGTGTACTCATCTCTGACCACGATCCTTGATTTACCAAGAAGTTTTGGCAAGCATTCTTCTAGATACTTGGCATCAAGCTTGCTTTGTCCACGACCTATCATCCTCAAACTCATAGACAAACCAAACGTGCAAATTGTACATTGGAGTATATGTTACGTACCTTTGTCAATGTCTACCATACCAATTGGGATGAATTGCAGAATTTGCTTACAATAATTCCAAACATGCAAGCATCGGATTTTCTTCTTTCTTTCTCAATTTTGGCCAAGATCCGCTTGTTCAAGATTCTCTTCTTGCTCTCCCTCCATCTCAGGTTCCTCATACATCAACATTCTTGACCATTATATCCCAATCTCTCCAACAAGCCAAATCTCACCTCCTTGTTGCTCAGAATAATAAAAAACAATATGCGGACCATTATCATCATGATCTCACCTTTGAAGTTGATGATAAAGTCATGCTATCCTTTAGTAACCTCCCTCTCCCACTTTGATATCCAAGTTTGTAAACTTGCCCCTAATTGGATAGGACCCTTTGATGTCACCCAAATTGTCTCTCTTGTTGCTTATCAACTTGCCTTGCCTTGTCATATGCGTATCCATCCGGTCTTTCATGTTTCTAAGTTGAAACCCTTTGTTCCTAACCCCTCTTCCTTTTCCTCTTGAGTCCAACCTCTCACTCTTCTTGTCCTTATCAACAATCATGAGGAGTACAAAGTTGATTGTATCCTTGCACATCGCCATATTCAACAAGGCCTGTAAGCCGACCTGTCTCTCACTCAGGATGAACCTATGATGGCTATTATGGTAGCGCACCATGGACTAAGAAGGCAAGGAACCCGAATTCCATCATACTCCTCCAAGGCTAACACTCCAAGACTCAAGACATTGCTCACTAGAGACTCAATGAGAGAGAGATAGTTGCAAATGAAAGGATGATGAGTACCTCCTCATCCCTTGTTTATATACTTGTGAAATATTTACGTACCAAAGTTACTAATTACCGTAGTAACTCAAGTTACTAGACTAAAAGTCAAGTAAAGTCAGAAAGTAGAAAGGAATATCTATTCACATGGGCATATTCCCCTAAGCATGTGGTCTTATCTTGACCCAACCACTAAGTCAAGGATTCCTTCACATGGGCTATCCTTGGACTAAAGAAGAATCCAAAACAAAAAGGCTTGCGGGCCCAAGAGTTCTCAACTCTTTCCTCAAAGCCAAACACCTAGGAATAATACCAAGTCAACACACTAAAATCCAAAATAGTGGTGCTCATCTTTTCTACTTCCTCTAAAGTAAGGTCCCCTTTATCTTAGCTATGACTAACTTTAGCTAACCATGACTAATATAGAACCATCCTTTATCTCTATATAAATAATATCTCTTAAGTACTTGTAATACCAAGTTAAATATCACAATACCACACACATGCACATATGGGTGTTACAGGCCGTCAACAACATACGGAGTACAAGGTCCTTTGGAAAGGGTATTCCCTTCATGATGCCACATGGGAACCTCTTTCTCACCTCCAAAATGCACAGATGGCCATCCAAGAGTTTGAAGCTTCATTGGAAATGATGACATCACCAACTAGCAGTGGAGGAAAATGTAACAATATGGAGTTTAGCAATGAAGTTAGTAGGGCTAATAAAGTAGCAAATAAGACAAAGTAGCCTCAAGCTTCTAGAAGCTTCCAACTAGCTTAGCTGCATGCCAATAGGCGGCTTCAAGAAGGAAGCTTCTTGAGAAGCTTCTTGAGAAGCTTCCTAGTTAACTTGGCTTACACTCTAAGAAAGCGGTTCGAGAAAGCTTCTTGAGAAGCTTCTCAAGGGCCTTGTATGCTACCTATAAATACCAAGGCTGAAGCTCATGCTAGGCATTCAAAGTTTTCCCTCATTCAAGTGTCTCAATGTGAGTTTCCATTCTCCTATTTCTCTCCTCAATCTTGGACTTTTACATACTTGGTATCCAAGTTCAGCCAACCATTTACTTAATGTACCAGTTACTCCATCTTTGGGAAGTTCTTAGAAGCTTCTAGAACATTCTACCAAGAAGCTTCCTAATGCTTCTAGAACATTCTTAAGCTAATTCTACCTCCCTTTTCCTAAAAGTAGCATATTCTACTAATTCAATCTTATTACAATTGATACATTTTTTTATTTTTGAGATCACCTTCAAATACTATCTTTAATTGTCTTGAATAGATTTCAACAACACTTTGCACATTGTTTTCAAGCATTTGCTACTAATTTAAGCATCAACTTTGCATAATCTCTTCAAATTTTCATAAAAAGAACTACTTAAAAAAGATAAAAAAAAATATACCATTAACCATATCAAAATCTTAGAAACAGTTACCAAAACCTTATTGTAAAACTCAAATATTTTCAATCAATTTTTCTATGTAATTAAGAATTGAAATCACATATATATAATCGCCTAACAAGCAATTACAATTCTGTTCAAACAATCCAAACCTATCGTAGTACCAATGAATCCAAGTTACACTTACAAAAGCTCTCCACTAGAGCTAATAGCTCAAGGGGTCTTGTATACAATGAGCTTCTAAAGCTCCAACTTAAGGTACATATAATTATAGTTACCTTGATGGTGTATTTGATAGCTCTAACAATGCACAAAGAAAATCCAATAGCCGCTATTAAGAGGCCTATATGGTTGCTAAGATAACAACTTGAGTGTCCTAGCAACTAGCTAAGGTATTGCAAATGAGATGACACTAAAAGTACTATAAAAAAATTTCAAATATACAACTTAAGAAGAACCAAAATTCATAAGTTCTCATGACTATTCTATTTTATGTTTCTAAAATCTAAAGTTGTAGATTCAAGCATCAGAGTTTGCCTAATCATCATTTTATAGTCCAAATCCTTGAATTGTAGAAGAAGACTCTTAATTATAGACTTCAAGCAAATATTTCAAAATCAATCCTAGAAATCTAACATAATCTATCATCATAATTTTGATCTCTTATTATAGACTTCAAGCAAATATTGGCAAAATCAATCCTAAAAATTTAACATAATTTATCATAATAATTTTGATCTCTTAAATCATATGACCATGCAAAAATAAAAATATTTATGTCTATCAAGTGAACCAAAACCATGGTTAATGGATCATGCTTCAAGATAATGGATATGGATTCCATATACATTGTTAAGGTTTGACCAACTATGTAAGTTATCATTTGGAATTTATATTTTTTGTATAATAGTATGACAATATAACATAATAACCTTGTTAAGTTTTATCTATTAATTACTAAACAATTTATAAAAGATGTTCTAAAAACTTGCTTGAGTAACTTCATTCAAGTAATATTTAGAAGGTATTTAATAAAAAAATTTGAGATTTAGTAGGCTAGTAAAGTCACTTAGACCCTTCCCAAGCTATGAAGTATTTAACAACCTCTCTTAAGATTGAGTAACTTGACCAAAAGGTTAATTTAGCCAAGAAGGTGACCTTTAACTTTAAAACAAAGTACAATTAGTCCACCCCATATCTATCTTGACTATAAATAATAGTCTCATAAGCTATCTCCTTTATTTTGAATACATTACATATAGATCTTACAATCTTTACAATCTTTTCTATTTAATCTCCCTAATTGTATTTTTTCTTTGATTTAGACTTCTACACATTTAGCATTTACCCATTTTCATCTAGTTGTGATTCATCCATAAATCTAGCATTTGTATTCTTAAAGGTTGCCACATGTTAGACTAAAAACATGTCTTAACCACACCCACACACTTTGACATCCTTAAACTCTAAATCCTTCATTTTTTAGAGCATATAACTACTATTTCTTTTGTGCATGTAACTAATTCTACTATGTATGTAACAATATGGAATTTAACTATGAAGTTACTAGGGCTTACGAAGTAGCAAATAAGAAAAATTAGTCTACAATATTCTAGAAATATCTAGGAAGCTTCTTGGAAAGCTTCCCGGCTAGCTTAACTTGCACCCCAAGTAAATAACTTCTAGAAAACAACTTCTAAGGAAGCTTTCCAATTAACTTGGCTTGCACTCCAAGAAAGCAGCTCAAGGAAGCTTCTTGTGAAGCTTCTCAAGAGCATTGTATGATCCCTATGGATACAAGAGCCAAAGCTCATGCTAGGGATTTGGAGTTTTTCCTCATTCAAGTGTCCCAATGTGAGTTTCCATTCTCCTATTTCTCTCCTTGGTCTCGGTCTTTTACATTGGTATCTGAGCAAGAATGGGATGGATGGAATTTATGGACCACTAAATCCACTTCCACCAAACCATTGGGATTTTTATGTCCAAGTACTGCCCAAACATTGTTTAACATAATTCATCACCTCACGCTTTGGACAAGATTTGTTGCATATGATCACCATATTTGAGGAACCCTTGGTGCTTCCGGTTGTAACTTATGGAGAACGATGCACGTGTTGCTTCTATGTGTAATAAATTATATAGATTAGGGATGGCATGATAGAGTAGCAACCATGGTGGCAATGCTCAAGGTTATCATTTCTATGCAACAACAAATTGAGCACCTTACTTGATTGTTGGATGAACGAGATTATTGATGATAGGAGCACGTAGAGAGGGTACTAGTTTGAGAAGGAAAAGATCAAATCCGATTCCTTAAACCCAAGGTATTTGAAGGCAAGAATCTCTTGAGTGCAATGGAGAATTTAGTATTTGATTGTGAACATTATATTGAAGCTACCAATCTTCAAGACGAGCAGAAATAGATTCTCTTGGCCTCTAGCCAATTGGATGGAATAGCAAAGCTATGGTGGAGATTTCGAGTGGAGTGAGCTGAACGACAAATTGTTGCACCAATGTTGACATGGGTAGAATTCAAGAGTGCAATAATTAGTTGATTCCAAGCTATAAATGCCACACGAGCTGCATGAGATAGGTTGGCGGAGTTGAAACAGATTGGCTTTGTAAGAAGTTACATCACACAATTCCAGAACACCATCATGCAAATTCCAAATATACTACAAGGTGAAGCTATAGATTGATTTGTGAGGGGCTTGAAGTCAAGAACCAAATTAGAGGTAACCATGCGAGAGCCACAACACTTGGAGGAAGCCATGCGGTTTGCAAAACATTTTGATTCCTTGGTTGCCACAACTTGGTCTTGACTTTGACCTCCACATAACCTACCTATACACTACACATGGGTGGAAGAGCCAACACCAATGGAGATTGATTGCATTAAATGGAGACCACTTGGCATTGCAGATAGAGAAAACTACAATAAAATGGTGGTTGTTTTTATTGTCACCAATTGGGACATTGCATTGCTGAATGTACATTCAAGAATGTGCGACCTCAACAAGCGCCCAAATGGAGTTTGTGGAGCCAAATTATCAAGGAAATGAGGAATCCCAATAGGAGATTTTGACCCACCTATTGGGAGCTTGATTAGTTCCAATGGGATTGTAGGCTCAACCTATGCAAATTTACTTCACTTGCAAAGTACGGTATCTAATCGGGGTTCTAGGATTTTGGTTGATTCTGGAAGTTTAGAGAATTGTATATCTATGCAAATAGCAAAGGAATTGGGTATTCCTATCAAGCCTGTAATTGGAAGTAGATTGATGATGGCGGATGGTAGAAAGGGTTATGCATTTTGTACTTCACATCTTGTTACCACAAGATTGGGAATGAGTATTTGGAGTGTATGAGATTTATAGTGGCACCTCTACACTACGATGTCATTCTAGGACTACCTTGGCTTGAACGTCATAAGGTTCAATTTGATTGGACGTGATGACAAATTCAAGTACAACACCGAGGTAGGAGTTTCTAATTAGTTAGTCCCAAGATGGGAAGTTTGTCGAGAAGGTAGCCATAGAGCAAGCCTTGAAGGGAGATGAGTCCCAAGATGGGAATTTTGCCAAGAAGGCAGCCATGGAGCAAGCTTTGAAGAGAGATGAGTCCCTAGATGAGAAGTTTGTTAGTGAAGCGGCCATAGAGTAAGCTTTAGAGGAAGATAAGTCTATTTCCACAATGTGGTGTAATACCACAAGCTAGCCATATGATCTAGATGTGAAATTTGGTTTGGTAACATCTAGAATGATGTTATACATGATGGTCAAAATAGATCAGATAGAAGTATCACCAAAAGAGTACTTCTACAAATAGAAAAAAACCAAAATAGACTTGAGAACCTTAGACCCAATAGTTAGATATAGGATTTAAAGGTGAGAATTGGTTTGGTAACATCTGGAAGGATGTTACACATGATGGAATAAACAGATCAGAAAGAGGTTTCACCAAAAGGAGACTTCTACTAATAGAGTAGGAACTGAAATATGCCTAAAATCTTTGAAGGTAATTTCGGAGGCCTAAACGGATGAATTAGGCCTTGAATCCCTATGGAGGCAAGGTTGGCCATCCCTCCCCCCCCCCCAGTTTTTCTCATCAAGAGTTGTCCAACGGTACCTTACTCACGTGATTCTGAGACTCCTACATGAAGATTCCCTAAAAGATTCCCTCTGGTCAAAGCTTGTTTGACCAACCAGATAGGACCTAAACCAACATGTCACCCATCCAAGTAAGTAATCCAAGGGTGGAGCTTGATAACATGTCATCTATCTGTGTGCCTAATCCTATGGTGGAGCTTTCTTGGAGGAGATCCTCTTTGTCAACATAATACAGAGAAAGTGCTCCTTTGGAGCACCGAATGTTGAGTGTGTAATCTGTGTTTTCTCTCTTCTCTTGTCCTTGGAGTATTACATGTGGATCAAGCAAATTGCACAAGGACAATCTGAGGTGGGCCAAAAGTCTCATCAAGCAATGGTTGATCAAATATTTTAGGAGTTTGCGGACGTGTTTTTGGATGATCTGCCAAAGAGATTACACTCCGATCATGGTATGCCCTTCAAGATTGAGTTATTGCCAAGGAGTGCTCCAATGAGTAGACCAATCTATCGGCTCTCACCAAAGGAGTTGGGGGAGTTGCAAACAACACTTACAGAGTTGTTGGAGAAGGACTTCATACAACATAGTACCTCTCCTTGGGGAACACCGGTACTATCATTCCAAAGAAGGATGGAGGATTTCATTTCTATATTGATTACCGTGGGTTCAATAAGCAAATAGTGAAGAATGTATATCCCTTGCCTTGGATCAATGACTTGCTTGATCAATTGAGTGGAGCACAATACTTCTCCAAGTTGGATCTTTGTAGCGGCTATTGGAAAATCCTCATTGATAGAAAGGATGTGCAAAAGACTACCTTCCGTACAAGGTATGGGTATTTTGAGTGGAGAGTTCTACCTTTTGGGCTCATTAATGCTCCAATAGTCTTCATGGATCAGATGTTGGGTGTTGGATGGACTATTGGATTGGTACATGGTAATGTTCTTGGATGATATCTTAATCTTTAGCAAGATAGAGGTAGAACACGTGAATCACATGCAAGATGTCCTAAGATGACTACAACAATCAAAATTTTACTACAAGAAGTGAAAGTGTGCCTTTTGGCAGAAGGAATTTATTGGGTCACAAGATCTCATCAGAGGCAATCAAGATGGAAGAGGAGAAAATCAAGGCCATTACTAATTGGACTACTCCAAAGGATGTTACAAAAGTATGGGCATTTAATGGATTGGCCAATTTTTACCGACAATTCATCCACTATTATGCTCATGTGGCTACACCATTGATTGACCTCTTGGAGAAAACTCAAGCTTTCAATGGACCACCAAGCACAAAGAAGCATTCCAGAAGTGAAACATATGGTGTCTTCAAGACCCTTTCTTCAACCATATGATCCTCAACTACCTTATGTGGTTGATTTTGATGCTTCTAACTTTGCAATTGGAGCAATGTTGCAATATGAATTCCCATATGTACTACATCCCATTGCCTTTGTGTCTTGCGAACTAAATATAGCTGAAAGAAATTACTCTGCTTGAGATTGGGAACAACTTGTAATGGTATATGCCACCAAGGTATGAAAGCATTACCTCTTGGGGAAACAAGTGATCATGCAAACTGATCACAAACCATTGTTGTAGACCTTACACTTGGAATACATGTAGAGTTGACATCATTGATAGGAGGAGCAACTCTAATTTTTTGACATCAAACTTCAGTACAAACTAGGTCAGTTCCATGTCATCCTTGATACACTATCACGACAACCTGATTTGAAGTCTCTTCCTCTCATCACGGCGGCAATTATGACGGTGTCAATTGACTCCAAGGTCCAAAATGAATTTTGGTCAGCTCTACAACAAGAATCCTTCTTCCAAATGGTACATGGTCATCTTATAGCATGTCACAAGGAATACAACACCTTCTCCTTCAAGCAATGCCTTCTATTCCATGAGGACCGGATCTATGTTCCAACCAAAGGTGATCTCCGACTTGTGCACCTTCAAGAAGCCCATGATTTACTAATTGTTGGTCACATGGGTGTAGACAAGACCTTGGGTACCCTCCAACGCCCATGCTGGTGGCCCAACATAGCACAAGATGTTTGGGAGTTTTCCAATTGTGTGAGATTGCCAACGCAACAAGGCAATAACCAAAAACCGAGTGGACTCCTTCAACCACTCCCTATTCCATGTACTCATTGGGAACATGTGAGCTTAGATCTCATCACCTCCTTGCCCAAGAAAAAGCAAGGTCATACAACAATTGTGGTGTTCATAGATAAGCTTAGTAAGCAAATCCATTTGGCACTCATGGTTGATATTGTGGATGCTCCAACCTTGGTGCAAATCTACTTCAACAATGTATTCAAGCATCATGGGATGCCATGTGTACTCATTCTTTGACCATGATACTTGCTTCATTGGACATTTTTGGCAAGCATTCTTCAAGATACTTGACACCAAGCTTACTTTGTCCACGGCTTATCATCCTCAAATTGATGGCCAAACTAAACATGCAAATCGCACCTTGCAAGATATACTTTGTGTCTTTGTCAACATTCATCATACCAATTGGGATGAATGTCTTCCGATTGTGAAGTTTGCCTATAATAATTCTAAACAGGCAAGCATCAAATTCTCTCCTTTCTTTCTTAATTTTGGCCAAGACCCGCTTGTTTCAGATTCCCTTCTTGCTCCTCCTCCATCTCATGTCCCTCATACTTCTACCTTCTTGACCACCATCTCCCAATCCTTCCAACAAGCCAAATCTCATCTCCTTGTTGCTCAAAATCTGCACAAACAATACGCGGATCACCATCATCGTGATCTTAGCTTTCAAGTTGGTGATAAGGTCATGTTCTCATTCAATAACCTCCTTCTCCCACTTGATACCCAAGTTTGTAAACTTGCCCCTAATTGGATAGGACACTTTGATGTCACCCAAATTGTCTTTCCTTTTGCTTATTGACTTGCCTTGCCTTGCCATATACGCATTCATCATGTCTTTCATGTTTCCAAGTTGAAACCCTTTGTTCCTAACACATCTTCTTTTTCCTCTTGAGTCCAACCTCCTCCTCCTCATGCCCCTATCAATGATCATGAGGAGTATGAAGTTGATTGTATCCTTGTGCGTCACCACATTCAACAAGGCCGTCGACAACATATAGAATACAAGGTTCTTTGGAAAGTGTATCTCCTTCATGATATTATATAGGAATCTCTTTTTCATCTCCAAAATGCAAGATTGGCCCTCTAGGAGTTCAAAGCTTCACTGGCAACGAGGCCGTCACCAACTAGCGGTGGGAGAATATGTAACAATATGGAGTTTAACAATAAAGTTAGTAGAGCTAACGAAGTAGCAAATAAGACAAATTAGCTTAGAATATTCTAGAAGTATCTAGGAAGCTTCTTGGGAAGCTTCTTGACTAGCTTAGCTTGCATCCCAAAGTAGATGGCTTCTAGAAGGAAACTTCTAGAAGCTTCCAACTAGCTTAGCTCACACGCCAAGTAAGCGACTTCTAGAAGGAAGCTTCTTGAGAAGCTTTCCAATTAACTTGGCTTGCACTCCAAGACAACGGCTCAAAGGTATGATCCCTATAAGTACAAGAGCCGAAGCTCATGCTAGGGAATCGGAGTTTTCATTCATTCAAGTATCCCAATGTGAGCTTCCATTCTCCTATTTCTCTCCTTGATCTCGGTTTTTTACAATGTAACTATTATAACTAATGTAACTAATACAACTATAACCACTAATATGGGGATATAAATACTATTTCTCAGTTCCTCTTAGGTCTTGATGATTCTTTGTATTAGTTCTTTATAACTCACATTCCTTGATTGAAAAAATATATTTATTTTTAGATTAAATAATAATTAATTATATCTAATTTTTATATTTTCATAGCAATAATCATTTGAAATTAATTCCTAATTTATTTGAACCATGAAATAATATTTTTCGAAGAAAATTTATTTGTAATATATTAATTTTTATTAAATTATCCATAATTTGTTAGAATTTGATTCTTATATCAAGAATTAAACCTCATAAATTCACCAACTCACCAACTATACTAGTTCTGATTGTGATAAACTTTCCTTAGATTAACATTGAAAGAATATTAGCTACCAACAATTAAACATAAGATATTTATAATCTATTGAAGATTAAATTTAAAATCTACACTTTCATCTAAGTCTTAGAATAATCTTTTAGCATTATAAAGGTTTCTAATTTTTTTTAACATTTCTTTCCTCTTATGTTCTCTAGTTATTAAAATAGATTAACATGTTTATCATTACATATACATAATAAGAAAACTACTTTCTTAGAGCAAAATAAGTCTTAATATTAGCATAGTATATGATTATAAAATCTGCAATTTATCTTTATCCTTTATTTCAAGCTATTACGCAATTCTGATTTTTATTTGTATTTTAATTTTTATACTGATCTAATTTCCTCTAGAAAATAATATTATATAACTTTTCATAATTTAATAAATTTAGGTGAGTCATTATTATTTTACTAAAGTTCACGTACCAGGTATACTAGGACATTATTTCTAAATTATGAAGTTTATTATTAAAAATAGTATAGATAGTTTTATCCAAAGGGCCTTGAAAAATTATTAAAATATAGTTACTGATTTAAATTAAAAAGAAATCATAATTAAAATAGATATTAAATTTAGAAATTTCAAGTTAATAGATCAATTATCCATATGAAGAAATGAAAATTATGATATTTTTTCTCACTAAGTTTTACCTTTGGATTATGATAGATAACAGTCCAATGCTTATTCTTTTATACTTAGAATATATTACTAGAAAAACCATTGTGATATAACTTTCTTATGGTATGAATTTATCTTAAAAATAAAGTCACCTTCTCTTCTTTATTTCACATATATTGCTTATTTTCCATTTATTATAATCTTATCCACTGAAGTGATCCGTTAATAAAATTATCATTTCTTAAGATCAGTGGTTCTTCTTATCAGCTTCTATATTATTTGAAGAACTAGTTATTAATTTTTACCTCTACACCATCCATTATATATATATATATATATATGAGTATGGGATGAATCACTATAAAATTTAAATTAAGAAAATATATATTAATATGTATGAGGAAATTTTATCTAAACTTTTAAATCACATCACACAAACGATAAATTATTGGAAAATTCCATTCTTACATACATCATAAAATATAATCCTAGAAATGATTAAGTTCCTCTTTCATCGTTGCATGATATATAGAAGTTTCAAAGCAGTTCAATTAGAGTCTCTTTCATTTTGATCATATGAATATCACTACCAATGATAACTTTGTTGTCTTCCATTTGTATTCGTTTTAGGAGCCACTTGCTGACCAGCAACTAAGGATTTATTCTTATAACTCCACAAGAAAGAATCTTACAAAGTAAAATAATAGACATTTTTCTACTTCGTTGGAGGGCAGTGTTTTCTGATAGTTCTTACGTGGAGGTATTTTCTAATAAGTTACCCTCTGGTACGAGAACAGAAATGAACTGGAAAGGCAAGGGACTAATGCATGTGAGCACAAGCGTTCTTGCTGCATTGAATCCTTTAGAGGGCCACGTGCCAGCATTGCCTGCTGTTAAATCAGTATGAGCGAAGAGATTGTCGTGGCAAAATTGGGACTAACAGGTGTTGAAACTGGAATTTGATGAACATCAAAGTGTGTTGTAGTTCGGAGGTTATTGGGTTGATCGAAGTCTCTTCGTGATTACTATGCTCATGTGCTATATATCCTGTTACAGGGTAACTTCATAGCTTTCGGAGACGGACATTGTCGGTCTCCTTCATGCGACGCTATAGCCTCAACTGAGTATTTCGAGTTCCGATTCAACTGAAGCAGTTCGATAAAGTAAATCAGGAATTTTCTGCCAGGGGATGTCTTGGGAGGTTTTCCACATCAGAAAGTATCGGGGAGGTTCTTTCTTCTGATTTCAACTGTGGATCAGGAAAACTTGAATTGTTTGTTGTTATATAGAGCAGGTGATTCTGAATCGACAATAGAGTGATCGGGCACCTGATGACAGATAGGAACTATGGCAAGGTACAGAACAGCTTCTTCAGGGATGCAGCTGCTTCGGAGTTGCTGTAGAGAAAGAGAGGTTTCTGGTTATAGATCATGTATGCAATCGCGTTGTGAAGCCTCAGGATTGCAATATAGAAGAAATTCAGCACTACATACGCGAGCAGCACCAGCTGCTAGTGACAACTCCGAGACATCCACTTTTGGAGAAACACCTCTAAGTGCTCGCGGGCCGTATTTCTCTCAGGTCTGAAGCTGGTGTGAGTAGTCGTTGTCATAGAAGCAAATTGTATCTGTAATCCTTTTATTTTCTGTCTTGATTTAAGCTTTGAACTTTAACTAAACATGGACTCAGCGAATGCCCCGTGCACTCGATTCTTTTCTATGATTTTTTATGTTGAATCCTGTGGATTCACCGTTTCGCGATTGTAGCCAATTCCTATCGGAGTTTTCTGAAAACTGGCAGTCTGATAATCCTGCTTCTCTCAAACCTACATCTGAAGCATGCATGGACAGAATGTGCATTTAACATGGATGGGAACACAATATAGGGTTTGCTTAGGTCAAATAGAGGGTTATCATGGAGGCCGATCCGTATTTTGAGTTCTTACAGCTTCCGGATTCTTTACAACCTACTTGTCTACACTGGATCAAATTATGTTTGGAGACCGAGACTGATGAACTTTTCTGCTTTGTATCAGGTGGGAAGTAGAGGTGTTATCAGCTTGGATGGGCCAGATGCAATCAAGTTCTTGCAGGGACTAGTCACAAATGATGTCACAAGACTCGAGAGAGGTCCTGGATCTAGAATTGCAACCCCCTCTCCTAGTAGCCCAGCTGCTACCACGCCTCCTCTATATACAGCACTTTTGAATCCACAAGGCAGATTTCTCTACGATTTGTTTCTTTACCGGCCTGCACATTCTGTTGAACAACTCGACCGTTCAGGATCCGGTCCTGGTGAAAAGCATGACGATACCCCGTCGCTTATCGCTGATGTGGATATGACTGAAGTGGATGAGCTCGTGTCTCATCTCAAAAGGTACGTTAGGTCGTTATTTCTGGTAGTTTTCTTGTAAGAAACTTTTGCAGAGTGTGTACCAGATAAGCGTTGTAAGAACTATCGAGTTATGGTGGGTGGTGACAGCTGAAATTTAACTGTGGTCGACACAGGCATAGGTTGCGAGCGAAAGTGAACATTGAGAACGTGTCGAATGACCTCAAAGTTTGGCAGAGGTTTGGAGGTCATCCTATTGATGCTTCCGAATTAGATAAAGGTTCACAGGCTGGATTAATCGGTTGGGGTGGTGGCTCGGACGAGTCAGCACAGCAGACCGCGGAGAGCAGTGGAGGATCGTGGCGGTGGTTTAAAGATCCACGTCTAGCAGAACTGGGTTTTAGGGGTGTTTTTCCCGGCAATACCACTCGTAAGCGTGTCATCTGCTTTTACAACTTCTTCTATAGATTCATCGACACATGCTCGACTCCTCCTTAACAGTTGTAAATGATATATAAGTACATAGGATGTTTCCAGCAATTGATGTACATTCTAACAGTACTATTTCCTTGGCATCAGCACCCTTGGTCACAGTCGATGAGACCATGGGTGAGGAGTATTATCTACTTTGGAGACTGGAACAAGGGGTTGCAGAAGGATCGAGAGAGATCCCTAAAGGTAGTTCGGCACGCTTGTTTTCTCGAACCTGTTGACTGGCGCTAGGATCTGTGGCGTTTTTATTGGTGTTTACCTCAGGTTTGTGGATTGCATCTTACCTTCAGTATCAAAAACTGTACTGTGTTGCAGGAGAGGCGATTCCTCTCGAGTATAATCTTGCAGGGTTGAACGCTATCAGCTTTGATAAGGGATGTTACATAGGCCAGGAACTTGTTGCAAGAACTCATCATCGTGGAGTAATCCGCAAGCGTCTGATGCCTGTTAACTTTGTCTTCGAGGATGATAAAGGTTAGTGTAAACTGCAGTTCTCTTCTGGGTTCAGCTGTATTCTGTGCGCTTAGGGAAGCCCTGCCAAATAACTCCAGATGTGGGCTTCCCATGCGTTTGCACCTCCCGTCTAGGGCTGACCCACTATGCATGTGAGCGTTCTTCCAAGTTCATTCCTCAGACTCTTCATATGTTCAAGTGCTTCATCTGTTCTGGCACCTATTTGCTGTCATTGTTGTAACTAGTACACCGAGTCGAAGTTCTGCTCCTATTATTCATATTCGAAGTTTGCCTGGTCCATATTTAGGTTAGGGGCCATACTCTACTGACAGCTGCATCGAGTTGTGGGTGCTTTTTTTCCCTATATAAGTCGATCACGCACAGTTCGAACATTCTGATTCTTACCTGACACGTTCGCACAATGTGTTTCCGACATCTATATCGAGATACATCTAATCTTCTATGTCTGCTTTAAAGCGTTTTGTGTCTGTTCTGTCTCCTGCTCTCCCCAACACAGTAATATACTACTCTCGACCAGAGGGCCCTTATGTGCTGATGTTCACTTGAGTTTCTTCTTTCTTGATAAAAGTGAGTTCACGTTTCGCTTTAAAAGATCTGTAAGCCCCTCTCATGGTGGACATTGAGCTAGTAGATGAACAACACTAGTCCTTAACGTAATTTGTTGACTTTTGGTTGGGTTCCCCTTGTCTGCCCCTTTCTTCGTGTTTATTTGCTCGACAAGGCTCGCTTGCTTTCTCTCAATGAAGGTCGTTGTTATACACTAGGTATGCCATCAACATTTTGTTTCTGTTTTCCAAAGATTCCGTGGTTCCATGATAATCATAGAAGTATATATTTTCGCTTGTCCTCGAACGATTTAGATCAGATTCCACTCTGTCTTTGCTTACTACCTCGCCTTTCTTGCATTTCACATCCTTTGCTTGCATGCATATGCATGTGTCAAGCCCGATCCTAACTGGGTTCTTGATCACTCGTTCCATGAATAACTTCTGCTCCCATTACTCCAATATGTTGACAAGTATATTACTTTTCGACTCTGCAGAAGCCCGGCAAGATGTGATTCCGGGAATGGACGTTATGGATCTGGACTCGAGTAAGAAAATTGGGAAGGTCACTACTGTTCTTGGTCCTCGTGGATTGGCACTCTTGAGACTGGATGCAGCTCAACGGACCTCAAGCAAGTTGAAAGTGGATATTCCAGGCAAAAATATACTACTCAAAGCTATTCGACCAAAGTGGTGGCCAGGTGAATGGGGAAGAGAGGAGCAGCAATCAACGGCAGCAGTTGCTTAGTTCTCACAGTGGGCAGCCAGAGTTTCCTGGATTGCATTTTCGTTAGAAATATTGAAACAAGTAATCAATCAAATCAAGCTTGAAACCTCAATGTCTAGTTGATTGAATAGTTAAATATTGATTGGACTTGGTGGTCGTTGCTGCTCAATTTCTGTATTCCATCTTGTAATTTTGCCGTTACAGAATCAGCGGGCGCAGTAGCATGAGAACTTGGTTGAGCTTGAAGCATTTGCACTCAGGTGTGGTTACCCGAGGGCAGGCATGTAGGTTCTCCTTACGGTTTATACAAGAATCGTTTATAAGTATTTCTTCTAAGAGTCCAGTTACTACTTGGTAAAATCCTCGTAAAAACAGCTTTATGAAAGGACTAAAGTAACCTCTGTTGAACATTGGTGGGACAACGGGAAAACGCTATTTGGCAACATACACGAGAAGAGTATAATTCATTCATTTTCGTCTGGCTGCATTATTGTTCTTGCACGAGTGGACCGATACTCTTGAATGAAGCTAAGATAGAAACTGATTTGGAACTTGTAGGCCAAAGTTCTTCAACAGATTTTATCGCGCAATACCCACTCTTTCGGCACTAAAACTCTACTTGATATTCCCATGTCTAACCACTTCATTTACTTGTGTCTTCCAGCGTAGTTCAAGATCGCAACGCGAGCATGCAGGAGATTTGTCCTCTAGTAAATGACAGAATTGAAATTGGCACACATCAGCTATTTGAAAAATAACAAACTTTGAGATCTCAAGTACATTTTCAATTTTACCATGAAGGGATCCTTGAAACTGCATCCCGCACTGTAAGCTACACCAAGTCTACACATGCGTATCAAACTTCCACAAATAAGGAAGCAAATGGTCCATGTCTTGTAGTATTGTCGTGTCTGTCATCCGTGGGCGTGGCCCCCACCTTTCTGCGAGCGGCTTCCCAGTAGCATACCACATACACATTTTACAGACCACGGTGCATATGTTTTCTAGCAAGTACTTTGCAGATGCTTCAAATGTTTAAAATATATGTAATTCATGGCCTTGCTTGGGACTAGTGAAAACTCCAGCCAAGGCTCAGCCAAAAGCAACGGAACAAACAACAAATGCGGACTATAAACAGTCCGTATTTCCTTTCTATGACTTCACATGGCACTGGATATAAAGGGAACATGTTAATGGCTGTGAATGAAATCATAAGCCACTAACGACGGAGTGGTAGTTGTAAGTCACGGATTGACGCGATAGTGACAGATTCGGCCTCACCTAAATTTTGTCGGCGTCGAGAGATTTAAGCTCAGTCAAGTGTCCTTCGGAGATGTAAAATACCATCCTCGGGATTGTCTACATTGTCTTCATTCGTACCCTGTTCCATGAACCAGCAGCATTGGGATCATGACATTCTGGAATCAGGATTGCTTTATATCTTCAAAAGTTGGAATACAAGTTTTTCAGGCCGGGCCGCAAGTTCTAGAAACATATTGTGATGGCCTGTAAAGAGGTATAACTATGTACACTGCAGCTCTGTATACTGTGATCGGCCAATTAGTTATTGAAAAATCAGCCTCAAACAACCCGAAAGTTCGGGTCTCCTATCCTCCGACTCTCTCTCTTGTCCTTCACTAGGATAGTTTACCAGCGGATTTCCTGATACACGAGGGGTTGTATGGTTCTTGGTATTGGACAATAAGAAATGGTTCAGAAGCCTTCTGAATTGATGAATCCTAAATATATATCCATATTGTGATGATACTAAATTCAGTCAAGAGATCTGAAAGCTACAGCCGCTGGAGTTGCTTCTTTCTTTGCTTTCATTTCAAGCTTTATCACATCAACTATCTCGTCATAGGCCAGCGCCCAAGCAGCTTTAAGCTTAGGAGACCACATGTTTGGAAGTGCTTCCTGGAGTGTTTGCAGAAGCGAATATTTCACCACCTATTAAGCCAAATTACCGAGAGTAAGAAGATAACCAAACTAAAATCAACTTAAACAGCAACATCGTCATCATCACCTTCCCTAGTCAGCAGCTGCTGTGCAGTTGACATCCTCGACGAATCGGCGCTGATACGTTTAGACATGGGAGTTTCAGAAGCTTACGTCAAAGTGCTCATTTAGGACACCGTAGAGAATGTGAGACTGTCCAAGCTCGACCAATTTCGGTCGCAATGCATCTAATGCCCCCTTTTCCCCAAGCTGTGCCGCAGCATCTCCTGTCTGCATACGCAGCATATGTAAACGCTTTAAGTTTGACAAAACTCCTGTTTGACCATGCTACTGTGTATGTCGACAAGTGACATTGGGAAGTCTTATTACACGGTCAAGTCATGATTCTGTGTCGTTTATGTCTGTCGAAATCCTCGGAAAGCTGGCAAATAGAATGTCCGGCTCACACAAGTACAGAAAAATAACCTGTAACAGATTGTGCGATTTTACAAAAGATGACTCGGATAAGGGCAACGAGCTTAGTGAGATCACTTACAAGTTTGAAGACGATAAGTGCATGAGTCTTTAGATGAGGATTCTGCTCAATTGGGACAGGGGAGTCCCTCAAGAAGGAAAACAGCTGTGCGGCAGATGGAGCGATCTCAAAGACTCTGCAAGATTCAGATGATTATTACCATTCACGATCATCCACTGACATGATTTTAAGCTTTCTCCAACCAATTGACTAATACATGTGCAGACCAGACTGTTATGCCAAGCATGGTCGACTCACCTGAGGAAGAATTTATGTGCGTGGTTGCCGGCGTCCTTTTTAAGCACCTGCCATGAACTTTTCACCAATTCTGCCTGCTCCGGTGTATATGCTCTCACTGTCAGGTTAGCTGGTGAAGTGTCTGCACGTTATGAGCGGAGAGTTAGACAACCTGAGCCAAAAAAGCAGTCAATCAAAATAGCAGCATGCGCACACCAACTTACACCAATCCGACTTCAATACTCAGTTGGCTGTCTCGACATTGATATAATTTAATTGTTGAATTCCCCCGACAACAGAAATTGGGGAACAACTAGCATGGGAGAGCTCACTTGAATGACTAATGGATGCAAAACTGTGGAACAGCTCAGCGTCACCGAAACCTCTGCTGTGGGCCGAAGATAATTTAAGAGCAGCGATCCGATCGGAGAGCTTGTTATTGGATCTGATGGAAGGCAAAGTGAATGCATCATCAGCTGCACGAGTTGTGACCTTTGAAGTTGTGGTTCCTGCAAAGATGATAAGTATTCGATAATATGTTAGTTAGGAATGAATGCAGACTTTGAAATATGAATTATGTCAATGTTATCGACTCTGTATAGGGAGAAACCTTCCGAGATCTAGGTGAGCTACATAACTGCATGATATCTCCAGTTGTCACCCAAGCAGCTTATCTTCACCCAAAAATGCTCGCAATCATTCCCCGTACTCATGATAATCAACATTCTGCATTATAGATTCGTTCCCTTCGCCAGAACAAAACGTACTCGAAACATCTGGAAGCATGCAACTACTACCGGTATTAGTGCAGAAGGGGGCTCGAGTTGCCACACGACTCGCCAAATTCACGTAGGCCATCTCGGCGATTATGAGAACTGAGAAAAAAAATTCTCAAATGACCAGTTCGCGCTGCGAAGCTTAATGCTCCAAAACACCGAATTTCCCTAGGTTCTTAGAAGTATCTGAATTCGACAACTCTCCGTAACATTCCCAGGTCTTAACCGAGTAGCAACAGCAAATATTCCTTGAATGTAATGCCTCACTGATTGTAATGCTATCTTAAAAATACTCGAACACTATGGTAAGTCTGTTTGTCGGAGTGGAACTGCCTCATAATTACTTATACAATCTCAGAGATGTGAGACCCTTGTTCACATGACTCATTTGGCCGCTCTTTGCTGACCGAGCAGAGAGAGCTATCAGGATCTAATATACTGCTTTGCCCCATCAACTCTCCATGGGCCACATAGGAACAAACAACACCTCTCGTCACACAGCTCCATTCCCATTCTGAAGGTTGGCCACCAGTCAACAGAGCTCAGAGCATCACTTTTTGAGCAACAGTCGCCACGAATTGGATCGGGAAGGGCTGGTCTCCGGAACATGCCAACTGTTGACCACAAGAAGTCAACAGTTGGCATGTTCAAATGGTCAACTTCACTGGATCTAGACTTGTTTCTGGATTCGCTCGAAGTTCCTCGAAGATTGATTAGTTTGCTGTTTGTTCTAACTGTCAGGAGATAGAATCCCACCGCCGTGTTCCGCCCTCCTTGCATTTGGTCACATGACGCAAGTTGACGAAGAGTTAACATACGAGCAGTGAAATAATGCTGACGTCAAGTAAAAGTGGACTGTCCTTGTCCTTGTGGTTGGCCGCGATAAAAACAAACGACCTTGCGTGTCCATACGTGTGACTGAATATTGCACCTTTTCTCACTATAACGATATATTTTGAGTATGAGACACCTAATCGCTGTATACTCTAGTGACCCAGAATTTATAGTCGACGGGATGCAAATGGTAGTACTGTATTGACGAAGATTCTATATTTTTCGAGGAGCCAGACTCCCTCTAGCATTGGATATATGTTGCTCTCGTTGAACCTTCACTAAATAGTAGTATTCTATTGGGTCTTCACAGCTACAGTAGGGCCTCCCGGACTCGTCTAGGACTCTCCCTCTGAGGATTTATATCACGAAGGTTCATGAGTAGGTTACTTTGTTGGTTACATTAGTGAATTTTAGATTTGTTTACTTTTAGTTCTATAAATATATATAAGAAGATTTTTTGTTAACCCGTAAATTTGTTATTAGCATTGAAGTCACGGGTATAGAAGAAAATGACGGCCTCTGTACATAGCTTTAAATATTATGCGGGTATTTTAAGATGTGACTTGTATGTTATTCTAGTTATACATATGGCCATAAATCTTAAATACAAATTTTGCCGTAGATCTTAATTGAGCCGGATCAAACAGTAATTAGTGAATGATCCCTTCGTGGATAGAGGAATGAGAACTATTTAACATTTGGTGCACACGTGTGGTATCAATAATAAGATTTATTGATTGAGTAATAATAGTATTATCTCTGTCTTTGGGCATGTTATTCTGTTATGAATATTGCCGTAAATCTTAATTGAGCCGCATCAAACTTTAATTAGTGAATGATACCTGAGTGGACAGAGGAACGAGGATATTAGTTCATATTTGGTGCACAAGAGCTGTATCAATAATGAGATTTCTTGATAGAAAATGATAGCAATCATCTCTCTCGGAGGTGAAATGACCACTAATGAAGATAGAGTAATGATAGCAATCATCCTTCTCCTTGGAGGTGAATGCCCAATAATGAAGAGAGAGAACGAATATCTTCTATGTTCTCACAACAAGGTTACGGGGTTGCATGGGATTAGTATAAAAGCACAACAACCTACTATTGATGGAAAAACATATTTTAACACAACCTCGGTGTGAGCGGATGCTATATTCTTTCTTGGTCAACTCGTCTATTCTTCATGTTACTGGAGCACTTATTTGCTCTTGCTCGGGCGAGGGTGCATCGTTCTTGTTCCAGCAAGTGTGCAAGCTCTTGGATCTTTGCTTGATCATGCATTAGGGCATTTCGACTTGCACCTACTTTCTATACAATGATGAAATTTTGTTTAGATTTGATCCACCCATATGCATCTTCATTACTCACTTGTGAGTGTGGTTCTACACCAGATGCAAAAGCAGTCCATATGCATCTTCATTACTCACTTGTGAATGTGGTTCTACACTAGATACAAAAGCAGTCCACATGACACGGTGTCTTTTTGGAGGACAGAGGATAGCTACCCATGATGCTATTAGTGATATAGTGTTTGCTATGGCATGAGAGAGTGGATACTTGGCTTGGATACTTTGTAACATCTTTTAGACAGCGTGTGTCCATTTCTCTATAGAGGGCATTGGCTGGTGAAATCCATAGGAGAGCAATCATATTAGGTGATGTTTCTTCATATGCTCCAGTTGTGTGTAGACTGTACGACTTGCATAGCTTGGATATCTTAGGTGCGGTAGGGCAGATTCTCATATAGACTCTATTGGGGCTTCGTCCCATTTTACCTTTTTTGTCTCTCCCCTATATGGCTTGATGGGGTCTTCACATCCTTCATTTTTTCTATGCATTCGCCTTCATTTCCATTTTAACCGTAAAATCTTGTATTCTATAAATGGTCAAGTGCGTATGTGATGACCGGATGAGAATAATACATTTTGCAAGAGGTAAGATACAATGAGTGTTTTATTTGTTCAATTTTGCTTGAAGCTAGTGATTCCTTTGTTGATTAAATTTAGATATTTTGGGTTTGTTAGGTTTTATTGATGATCTTGTTGTTATTTTGTATTTTTTTCTCAAAGTATGCACAGATCATGCCATGATATGTCTTGTTTGTGGAGGTCTTTGATTTGGAGTGATTTGAATCCACAAGGAGATTGTAGTTTGTTTGAGCAATCATAATCCTTATTAGAGGATTTGGGCTATGTGCCAATGTGTCACCTTGTTCCATCCTTCAAATAAGCACATTTCAACTAATTTGTAGCTCATACTCAAGGCCCTAAATTAGCATTACAAAAAAGTGCTAAAGGCAAGATGACATTCATTGAGAGAGATAATGATTTAGTTAAATAGCACCTAGAGAAAATCATATTTGTTGAAGTGGGTGACGGTATGCATATTTTTTCACAAGTTCCCTATCAATAGGTCAAATGTATGGGTAAAAGAAGATAGTGATTTTATAGAGCGGAAAGATTTTGACATTGGAAGAGGTAATGTTGAGCCTCATTGAGAGTACTTATAAGAGACTAGAGATGCAATTTTGCATCCTTCCTTGGTTTTCCATCACCAACCAAGTTGTTTGTTGAATCCAAGATTATAAATAAATTTATTTGTTGCACATATGAGAAAGCAAGGCCTTGCAAAATTGAATTTCAAAAGTGTGTTTTGTGTTTTATTTATGTTTTAATTTTATACATGGTTGAGTGCTTTGTTGCTTGGGATGTGCAGGCTACTTGGGCTGTGAGCCGGCCTGTCTCTCACTTAGGATGAACATCTGATGGCTATTATGGTAGCGCACCATGGACTAAGAAGGCAAGGAACCCCAACTCCATCATACTCCTCCAAGGCTAACACTCCAAGACTCAAGACATTGCTCACTAGAGAACTCAAATGAGAGAGATAGTTCCAAATGAAAGGATGATGAGTACCTCCTCACCCCTTGTTTATATACTTGTGAAATAGTTACACACCAAAGTTACTAATTACCGTAGTAACTCAAGTTACTAGAATAAAAGTCAAGTAAAGTAAAAAAGTAGAAAGGAATATCCATTCACATGGGCATATTCCACTAGCATGTGATCTTATCTTGACCCAACCACTAAGTCAAGAATTCTTTCACATGGGCTATCTTTGGACTATAGAAGAATCCAAAACAAAAAGGCTTGCGTGCCAAAGAGTCTCAACTCTTTCCTCAAAGCCAAACACCTAGGAATAATACCAAGTCAACATAATAGAATCCAAAATAGTGGTGCTCATGTTTTCCACTTCCTCTAAAGTAAGGTCCTCTCTATCCTAGCTATGACTAACTTGAGCTAATCATGACTAATGTAGAACCATACTTTATCTCTATATAAATAATATCTCTCAAGTACTTGTAATACCAAGCTAAATATCACAATACCACACACATGCACAAATGGGTGTTAAAGGTAATACTCCGAGGATAGGAGAAGAGAGAAAACACAGACTTCACACTCAAACATTCCATGCCCCAAAGGAGCACCTTCTCTTTATTATATAGACAAAGGGGATCTCCTCCAAGAAAGCTCCACCATAGGATTAGGCACACAGATAGGTGACATGTCAGCAAGCTCCACCCTTGGATTACTTACTTGGATGGGTGACATGTTGGTCTAGGTCCTATCTAGCTGGTCAAACAAGCTTTTACCAAAGGGAATCTTGTAGGGAATCTTCTTGTAGGAGTCTCAGAATCACGTGAGTAAGGTACCATTGGAAAGCTCTTGACAAGACAACCCAAGGGGGAGGGAAGGCCTGCCTTTCCTCTGGTGGGGGGGCCTACACATTTTTGAGGCCTAATTCATCAATTTAGGCCTCCAAAATTGCCTTCAAAGATTTCAAGTATATTTTTGGTTCCTACTCTATTAATAGAAGTCTCCTTTTGGTGATTCCTCTTTCTGATCTGTTTAGTCCATCATGTGAAACATCCTTCCAGATGTTACCAAACCAATTCTCACCTTTAAATCATATATCTAGCTATTGGTTCTAAGGTTCTCAAGTCCATTTTGGTTTCTGCCCTATTAGTAGAAGTACTCTTTTGGTGATACTTCTATCTGATCTATTTTTACCATCATGTATAATATCATTCTAGATGTTACCAAACCAAATTTCACATCTAGATCATATGGCTAGCTCTTGGTATTACATTACAAGGCCTTGATTGTATGCATTAGGAATCATAGAATGATAATTATTGCATATGAGTGTGAGTGCACTTAAATTTAGTGATTATTAGTGCATTGCTTTAAGATTTTATTGATCTTGGATATGGATATATGTTGGATATATATTTTCACTTAAATGATCTCAACCGAGTAATGGATAGGTGGGATGTATCATCCACTCAAAATTTCATTTTGTATGTTACTTGTCACCTCACCAAGAATATAGATTTTAGAATGTGTGATTTTGCATTTGCACCAAAGCAAGATAGAGCAAGAATTTGTTCATGTTCAAGGAAATATAGATAGATTCTAGATTTTTTAAGAGGTGTGATCAAGGAAACTCATTTTGCTCAATATAAATATTTGTCAAGAGTTTAGAGTAGAATTTTGAGCAAAGTTGGGAGGAGAGTAAAGGTATTAAGAAGAAAGAGAGTGTTAAGAGGAATGGTTTAGGAAAGATTGAGTGGGAGTGGGAGTGTATTAGTGGTTTTAAGAGGAGAGGAGAGTTTGAAAAGTGTTAGATAGTTCTTTAGAAGCTCCTTCAAAATTTGAAGACAAGTAGATTTAGGGTAGCGAGGAGCAAATAGAATTTGAATGGTCTCTAAAGTATAGGTAAGCACAAAGAGAGGAGGAGTTCCCATTTGAAAGTGCATTCAAAAAGGTTTTTAGCTTGATGGAAATTTCAAGAGCACCAAGAGAGGTAGCACTTGAGAGAAGTTTGGGAGAGCACAAAGAGAGGGGTAGTTTTATTCAAAAGAGCATCAAAGGTTTTTTTGAAGATTTCAAGAGCATAATAGCACCCCATATATAATGCCAAATTCCATAGGTTTTCACATGTCAAATTTTGATGAGACATGGCAATGGAATTTTCTTAAAGAAGTTTCAAAGATGATCAGATGGAAGAGACCCAAGTGTATCTTTTCTTCATCCAATTTCACATTATCTCCAATTTCATGACCTACATAAAGTGATGTAGGTTAGATAAGCACCAAATCATGGCATTGGTGAGCCAAATCCAAGAGATTGACCTAAATAACATCAATCTAAAAGTTTCTATCAAGATACAATACCCCCACCTTCATGTTAGTTTTGAAGTTTTAAGTTAAAATATCTACAAATTAGCGCTCAATTTAAGTCAATTTAAGTAAAATTGGGGTTGAATTTCTCAAATTTATGTTGAAATTGGTGAATTTTTGCCACCATGCAAGCCTTGCTTGTAGTGTATGACTAAACACTAACATATAGCCCGCATAGCCTGTGCAATCCATGGCATCCATGTATTTTTGGATTGTGTGGGTTACACAGGATTTGCATCTTGAATAGGATGAGTTTAGGATTTAGGTGGCTTGTGTGGGATGCAAAAACTCTTTTTATTGTACTGTATTATCTTGTACTTGAATTGATTGTCTTGAAGAGTAAGTCCTAAACTTACACCAATATTGCAAGTAGTTGGTACATACATGCAAGAAGAGTAGGTGGTAGGAGGCTCACACTTACCACATAGATGATAAGGGAGGTCTTTTGCTTGGAGAAAGGGAGGACAAGAAGGAGGAGGACAACACCTCATGCTTTGGTGGAGGATTGTTTCCTAATGAGAGATCATACACGTATTTGGCATGGGAATGTGCATATCCTACTTTTAGACCCTTCTTTTAGATAATTAGTTGCCCTCTCATTCCTTCTTGAAGACCAAAAGTAATACATGGGAACATCATATTGGGATTGAAGACAAAGATGGCCTGATCTACCTTGGAGGATTACATTTTTGTGGAGATGATGGTATAGGTTATTGAGTAGGAGTTGGTTGTTGTACAAAGGCAATGTTGTGCATACATACATTGCTACAAAACATATATTGTTGTCAAAAACATACACCATGGAAGCACAACTCATAAAAAATTCATACACCAACTCTAAAGTACCACAGTAGTCAATTCATAATTAACTCAAATCACACTCAACTTGAATTAGAAATTGATCTTCAACTCAATGATTTGCTAACAACGGGCATTGATTATAGTAAAGCCACACCCACTCTAGCTTAGAGACTCCAAGTGATGCTCATTGGCCTTTATCCACCATAGCCAAGAGCTCAATGGCTCAACATCAGAGAAGTAGGCTCTTTGGAGCTGCACTTTGAATGTATACCTCCTACTTGACCTAGATCTCCACTCTGATGGCATTACCAATAGCACATTTGATAGTGCAAATGGTGCAAGTGATGGTGGGTCTCAAGGTGTAATTAGTAGCCCTAATACAAAATTTGGCTGCCATTAAGTAGCTTTGAGAAAGGAGCAATATAACTCTAATTGCCAAGACAATCACTCCAGCATCTATGACAACACGGCAAATATCACTTTTGCGGTAATCAAGTAAGTAAAGTTTGTTCTCGCAGAGATACAATTTAGAATTGGTCAAATACAAAGTCAAACAGTAACAAGTAGTTCTTCTTGGTTTTGTCTTTAATCTCTTAGGTAGCAACTACACCCAGAAGAGAGTAACAAGCATTGACTTGCAGTCTCATCACAACAATTTATCACTCTTAATCACAACTCCATCAAATCTTTCCAAATAATCTTGATTGTGATGATTCAGTCTTTCCCAAAAATGGAACTTCACTGCAAAACAACTTCATCTCAGAATTGTGTTCCACCCCTCCACTGAAGGCACAACTTTCTCAATCAAAATTGCTTCACATTAACATTGCACTGCACTCACAACTGCAAAATACTACCAATACTACAATTCTTGTCAAATCTGTCAAGGCATTGCTCTGATTGCACTTCACTTAGGATCAAACACACAAAATAAAGATCAAGGTTGTAGAATCTAACATCCAATAAACACACATTGATTTGCACTTTGAAATTCTTCCAACACTCACAAATACACACACAATGTTAATACTCAGAATTAAGCTCAAGCGACGAGCATTGCTTCACAAAACTTTGCTTTATCTATTCTCAAAATTTATGAGCACTGAACAACATAACACTGCAAATGCCTCCTTTAAATAGGCAAAGCACTTGATAATTACTAACAAAAATATTGTTTCCTAACAACTCTTCCTACCTACAGATCCAAATTGACAATGCACCTCTTCATATCTGCCTCTTCAAATTTCAAAATTGTTACTACTCCAATCCAATGTCTACTTCTTCCTTAGCTTCCAAACCCAAAGTAACCTCACATACTCTATCCTCAAGTTTCACAACTATTAATTCTTCTACCAATTCTAACACTTCTTCTTCATGATCTACAATTCCCGTCATAGGTAACCTTTCTAATTCTTTATCCTCCAACCCACTACTCTCTAATATCTCCAATGGTAACTCCAAAGATATCTATACTCCTATCTCATCTACTTTGGGCTTTGCTCTTACATCCTTCCGAAGTTTATCTATCTCTAACTTAACTAAATATAATCTAATTGTGATATTTCTTCCACTTCCAATATCTTCTTATTTACACGAGTTCTGAGACTAATCAGCAAAGCATTCAAATCTTTATCCTTTGCGTTTCTTCTCCTCATCTCCTACACCAACAACCTTAACTTGTGCAATCTCATTTCTTCAATCCTCACACTGGCTTTTGTACTCAACATCACATTCATCTTTACTACAATCTCCTTTAGTGGCTCAAGCCTCATCCTTCTCTCTTGTTCTTGATCTGCCTGCCAATCTTCCCTATACATTGCCAATTCTGCCTTGAATTTGGCTTTCACCATCTCCTTCTCCTTCTCCTTCTGAACCATCTTCTCTTCTAGATTACAAAGTGACTCCCTTAATCTTTCTTCCTCTCTATATCTCATTGTCAACTCTCTTTGCCAGAGTTGCTTCTTCTCTTCTACACTCTCCATCACTCTATTGAGCTCTTGCTCCTTCTTTGCTACTCTTGCCATAGCATGGATGATTTCTAATTGTGAATCAACAACTTGTTGTTTCAAGATTTCATACTCAGCTATTTGTCTTTCTCTCGTTATGACATTATGCTCTATTATTCTCTCTTTACTTCCCACTTCCTTCTTTAAATTCTCAATTACTTGGTTCTGTACTACTGCATCTACTTGTAGTACTTCCTTTTGTTCCTCTCCTCCGGTTATGATCTTCTTCAACTCTAACTTCTCTTCTTCTAACTTTGCCAACACTTGCAACACAGTCTTTACCTCCGGACACTTTGACTGCATTTCTCTCTTCTTCTCCTCCAACTTCATTAACAACAGGCATACAATCTCTCGTAGACACTCTACTCCTTTGCTCTGATTCATATTGGCTTGGGGGCTTTTCTCCTTCTTTGCTTCTTCCTCACTTGACACTCTTCTTCTCAGCCGCAATCACCTTATTGGAATGGATTCTTTGCTCTCCAAACTTCCACTCTCCATTTCTCTCCTTCTACTCAGCCCTACCTCACATGTTGCCTTTCTTCTAGAGAAAATATCTCTCTGAATGATCACACTCTTCTCCTCCTTCTCTGGAATTCATCTTCTTGTCTTGGGTTGTCTTCTTTTGCCATCCCCAGCTTTCCTTCTTCTTCCCTTGGTACCGGCTGCATCTCCACTCCATCTTCACTATCACTACTTGCTTCACCACTCTACAACATGAGTTCAGGTTCTTCCTCTCTCCTTGAGTCTTCTGACTTGTACTCGGCTTCTCCTTCTGATTCTTTGCTTGACAATGCGATCACCACCATGTCCTTCCTTGGGTTTACTTTTCTGGTCTTCTTAGGTCTCATTGCCACTACTACTACTTCTTGTTGTTGACTCCTCTTCTTTGACTTTGGAGCATTCACCCCAAATGCACACTTTGCCTTGTCTGCACGTAGTACTCATCACTGCTTTTGATCTGCAGAATGTATTGTTGCTCCTCCATGTCAGCATCTCTTCTGAAGTCAAGATGGAAGTATGACACCATCTTGTGTCTTTCCGCCACGTTCAACAAATTTAATCCCAAATAGAAGTGGGATGCAAATGGCACAATGTAGTGTGGATGCGACTTGTCTCGCAAATTCCACACCCTTTGTCTCATACTCTGATGGAAGCTCTTTGCCCAATTGATTGGTTCCCCTACAAACATCTTATGGAAGAACACCGCTTGATGTTTCATCACATTAGTGGTTTGTTTCGGCTTGAAGATGGCCATCATTGCTCCTACGATGCCTCTCCTCACAAGGTCCTTGTAACTCTCAACTCTATAACCATTTTTCATGCATTTTGAAACAAAAGGCATCTCATACTTCTTGGGTTTCTTCAGCTACTTCTCCTTTCCCCAAGAATGTGGCTCCCTGCTCCTCACCCACCTCTCTTCTGAGTATTAACCTCCAATCCAACTTTGTCCATCAAGCCGGATTTCCTCTCTTACCTTTTGCCTCAAGTCCATCAAGACATTTACTCTCGATGATCTTGGTCATGAAACCTAGAAAACTAAGGTTCCAGTTCCATGCCAGAAATAAGATCCAAAGCCTGCTCAAGACTTTGATTCTTGTGATCACATCTAGTCTCCAAATTGCATGATTTCTCACTGCAAATTCCGAGTTCTTCTTTCCACCGCCCATCTTACTCTCCTCCACTCTAGGTTGGTGACTACTCTTTTGACCGACTCCTGCACTAACTCTCTTGACTTCCTCTTGATGCACAAGTGTGTCTCTTACTACACTTCCTTTTCCATGATCTCCTTCAAGACGACTCCTTAATGGTGATGGGAAATTACTTGTCATCTCTTTGTCTCTATCCCAAATTTTATAGTGACGCGCCTCCTCCGTCTTTCTTCAAGACGGAGTTTCAATCAAGTTTCTATCAATAAATCACACCTCATATCATTGTCAATCCCCCCCCTCCTAGCTCATAGGCCAGCCGTTTTTATGTGTAGTACCTTCTTGAATGTCCTACCCCAAAGGAAAGTTGTTATGTTGTCCTCGTCTCGGGTTGAGCACCACCGAGCCGAAGTTTCCTTACTTTGGATTATATGCTGACCAGAACCAATCCGAGTACTTTGTCTTTTGACACAAAGTCACTTTACCTTGGATTACAACCCAAAGACACCATTCTTTGCCTTTTGATGCCACACAAGTGCAATACAACTTCATTTGTACACTTCTTCTTCAACAATAAGAAAAAAAACAAAAATGTAGGTACCACAACATCCAAGAAAACTAGCTTTAGCATTCCAAATGTTGTGAAAGTTGTCATACATATATACATTGCTATTAAGATCATATATTATAGAAGCACAAACCATACAAAAGTCATATATAAACTCTAAAGTACCACAATTGCCCTTAATTGGCGGTTAAGTCCCTCCAACCCCATATAGCTATCTATTCCAAAAGTGTGATTTGCCATATGGTGATGTAATACTATTAGCTAGACATATTATCTAGAGGTGAAAATTGGCTTGGTAATATCTAGAAGGATATATATATATATATATATATATATATATATATATATATATATATATATATATATATATATATATATATAATGGTCTAAGTAGATTAGATAGAGTACTTTCACTAATAGGGTAGAGGTCAAAAACACCTTGAAAATTTCAAAGCTAATTTTGGAGGCCTAAATGGATGAATTAGGCTTTGAAAATTAAAAACATTTCCTCCCACTTGGAAAACTAGGTATTTTCTTCTCCTTGCCATGATCATCTTGTCAAGAGCTTTCCAATGGTACCTCACCCATGCTATTTTGAGCTTCCTACAAGAATATTCTCCAAGGATTCCTTTTGGTCAAACTTTTTTGACCAACAAGATAGGACAAGGATCAACATGTCACCCATCCTTATAACTAATCTAAGGGTGGAGCTTTCTGACATATCACCAATCCATGTATATGATCCAAGGGTGTAGCTCCCTATAGGTGGATCCTCTTTGCTATATGATAAAGACAATGCTCCTTTGGGGCATTGGAGGATTGAGGGAGGAAGCTTTGTTTTTCTCTTGTGTTTCTCCTCTTATGTTTCTCTTGGTGGTTCTTCTATCCTTAGAACATTACAATGTCATCAAAGTAGGTGTTTTAATCCAAGAGAGGGGATTATCCCTCTTGGAGAAACACAAGCTATTGAGATTGAGTAATTTTGAGAGGAGAAAACCTAGTACAATTGATAGATTGGGGGTGTTTTAGAGAGAGGATAGGATGGAGGCTCTTGGAAGACAATTTCTTGCACCTTGCTTTCTATTCTTGAATCCATTCAACATCAAGATTATGTACATCTAGTGTTAGCAAGTGATAGTATATGTTATTTAACATTTTGGAGTAGAGTTCATGGAGATAATGATGAATTCACCAAACCCGGTGATTCTATTTGTGGTGATATGATAAAAAGTGGATTTGACAATCTACATTTTTTTACAATGCGGTGAATCTGAATATGCCGAATCCTCTCCCATTCAACATCAAGTAGAAATCAAGTAGTTAGACCAAAAGTGATGTTTTTGTAGAGATTTTGTAGTCCGCAATTTTGGTGAGTATATTATCAACAAGTGATAGCCTTGGAAGTCCCACCCATAGTTCCAGTTGTCCTTGCCCCCTCCCAAGTGATCATAGAAGAGTGGACAGTTAAAAATGACAAGAGAGAGAGAGGAATGTTGATGACATGAGATCTTGCTAAAACGAGGATGGACAGTAGAATGTGAGTTTAGGGAGGACTTTGAAAGAGAGTATGGCCAAAGAGTGGACAGTTAGGGTGACTGAATAAGAAAAATTCTTGAGGAGAAGAGCTCTAGAAAGCAAAGTTTAGACAGAGGAACCTTTGAGGGGAAGGTCTGGACTGATCAAGGAGATTGAAGGAGCAGAACTATGAAGAGGATTTCTCTAAGGACCAAGGAGAAGTCATTTGAAGAAAACACAGAAGGAGCTTGGACAGGAGGAATAAGGAATCTTTCCAAAGGGATAGCTAGTGAAATACCGGGACTGAGGGAGAAAAATTCAGTCAAAGAAGGAAGCCATAGAGAGTTTCTCAAGAGAAGGTGATGGTTTGAATAGTGGCTGCAATGGAAAGAATTCCCAAATGAAAAACAAGAACTTGCATAGACAAAGAGGTAAGAGGAGGAGAAAATCCTCAAGGTTGGTTGGTCTGGTTTGAGCAAAGTTGAATCTGGGTACATCGGGAGCTTGAACCTTGCTGTGACAAAAGCTTATGCATTGCCTCTAACCAGAGCTTTAGACAATGATTGCGACAGGACCATAGACCTGGATGTGACAAAGAAGGAGAGGATTTTTTTGCAGTAGAAGTTGTTTGGACAATGAAAGAGGAAGATAAAAACAAGAATTTTTGCACTTGGACTAGTCTTAACTAGATATGCAAGTGAGAGAGGACATGTTGGAGACCAAGATTGATTTGGCTGTATTTTTTTCCTTTATTTTGTTTATTTGACAGCTATTGGAGCTTAGGATAGCTTAGTGTGTTAGTTGGAACTAGATGCTTTTCTTGAGTGGCTTATAAAGAGTGAGATGAGGATGTGATGAAAATTGAGTGGCTTGTGGATGAATGTATTCATTGTGAACTGCGAGTAGTGTCAGGAAGAATGTCTCTATTCTCATAGATTCCAGTCTGGTACGTGTAGACAGATCAAATTGCTGATCTGCTTGCTCTAAAATGAGTCTGGCCTTAGCTTGTGTACTGCCAACAAAACCCATTTGATCCATAAACCTCAACCCCCAAACCTAATAAAATAGGAACAGGCCTGAAAGGTATATGAGGACTAAAGTCAGACCAAGAAACTCAACACAACAACCCTAGGAAGAGGCTATAAATAGAGACAACTGCAAATAAACTACTCCTTCACAGGAGGAAGTTGCAATTAGATGAAAGATTAGAACTTGGAATAGTTTGCGGGATAATTTACAATTCACCGATGACTAGGACAACCTAAACACAAGCAGCCAAGTGCTTGGTACACTCTTGAGACCATCCAATCTCCTTGACACCAGAAACATGTCCGCAAACTCCTGAACTATCTGATCAACCATTGCTTGATGAGGCTCTTGGCCCTCCTCAAATTGTCCTTGTGCAATCGGCTTGATCCACACTACAAAAACAGACTTATCTTCCTCCAAAGCTTGCTTTATGGCTGCTTCACTAACAAACTTCCCATCTAGGGACTCATCTTTCTTCAAAGCTTGCTCCATGGCTGCTTTCTTGGTAAACTTCACATCTTGGGACCCATTCCCCTTCAAGGCTTGCTTTATGGCTACCTTCTCAACAAACTTCCTATCTTGGGACTAACTATTTTTAGGTGTCTTACTCAAAGGTGCCAGACAACCTAATTGGAAATTCATACCTTGGTGTTGTACTTGAATTTGTCATCGGATCCAATCAAATTGAACCTTATAAAGTTCAAGCCAAGGTAGTCCTAGAATGACATCGTAGTGTAGAGGTGCCATTACAAACCTCATACACTCCAAATACTCCTTCCCAATCTTGAAAGTAACATGATACGAGGTACAAAATGCAAAACCCTTTCTACCATTGGCCATCATCAATCTACTTTCAATTATTGGCTTGATAGGAATATCCAATTCCTTTGCATAGACATGAAGTTCTTTGAACTTTCAGAATGAACCAAAATCCTACAACCCAATTAGATATTGTACCTTGCAAGTGAAGCAAACTTGCATAAATCAAGCCTTCAATCCCATTGGAATTAATCAAGCTACTAGTAGATGGATCAAAATCTCCTACTAGGATTCCTTGTTCCCTTGATCATTCCTCTCCATAAACTCTATCTAGGCAACTTGTTAAAGTCCCTCATTCTTGAGTAGACATTCAGCGATATGATGTTCCAATTGGCAACAATAAAAACAACCACCATTTTGTCACAATTTCTCTCTATCTATAGTGCCAAGTGGTCCCCAATGAATGGCATCAATCTCCATTGGTGTCGGCTCCTCCACTTGTGTGTAGTGTATCGGTAGGTTCTATGGAGGTCGAGGTCGAGGTCAAGACCAAGTTGTTGAAACCAAGAAATCAAAACATTTGGCCAATCGCATAGCTTCCTCCAAGTGTTGTGGCTCTCACATGGTTACCTCTAATTTGGTTCTTGACTTCAAGCCCCTCACAAATCAATCCAAAGCTTCACCTTCCAATATATTTAGAATTTGCATGATGGTGTTCTAGAATTGCGTGATGTAACTTCTTACAGAGCCAATCTGTCTCAACTCTGCCAACCTATCCCTACCAGCTCGTATGGCATTTATAGCTTGGAATCAACTAATTATTGCACTCTTGAATTCTGCCCACGTCAAGTTTGGTGCAACAATTTTTCATTCAGCTTGCTCTACTCAAAATCTCCACCATAGCTTTGCTACTCCATCCAATTGGCTAGAAGCCAAGAGAATCTATTTTTGTTTGTCTTGCAGATTGATAACTTCAAAATAATGTTCAAAGTCAAACACAAAATTCTCCATTGCACCCAAGAGATTCTTGCCTTCAAATACCTTGGGGGTTAGAGAATTGGATTTGGTCTTCTCCTTCTTGAACTGGTACTCTTTCTACATGCTCTTGTCATCAAAGATCTCATTCATCCAACAATCAAGTAAGGTGCTTGAGTTGTTACTGCATAGCAAGGATAACATCGGGCATTGCCACCATGGTTGTTTCTCTATCATGCCACCCTAATCAATCTAATTTATAACACATAGAAGCAGCACGTCCACCATTCTCCATAAGTTACAACCGGAAGCACCAAGAGTTCCTCAAATATGGTGATCATATGTATAAAATCTTGTCCAAAGTGTGAGATGATGAATTATGTGAAACAATGCTTGGGTAGTACTTGGACACAAAACTCCCAATGGTTTGGTGGAAGTGGATTTGGTGTTCCATAAATTCCATCCATCTCATTCTTGCTCTAATACCAATGTAAAAGACCGAGACCGAGGAGAGAAATAGGAAAATGGAAGCTCACATTGGGACACTTGAATGAAGGAAAACTCCAAATGCTTAGCATGAGCTTTGGCTTTGGTATTTATATGTAGCATATGATGCCCTTGAGAAGCTTCTCAAGAAGTCTCCTTGAACAAATTTCTTAGAGTGCAAGCCAAGTTAACAAAGAAGCTTCTCAAAAAGTTTTTTTCTAGAAGCCATCTACTTGGTGTGCAAGCTAAGCTAGTTGGAAGCTTCTAGAAGCTTCCTTTTAGAAACTACCTACTTGGAGTGCAAGTTAAGCTAGTCGGAAAGCTTCCCAAGAAGCTTCCTAGATGCTTCTGGAATATTTTGGGCTAATTCGGCTTATTCTCTACTTCATTAGCCTTACTAACTACGTTGCTAAACTCCATATTTTTACAAAAAGTCTATGCAGCTCATATGGATATAACTTTTTTTCTGACTTGGATTTGAGTGTTCTAAATTTCAATGGAAATCCTATAAGATTAGCTTTCCAATGATATGAAATAAGCCTCAATCTGATCACTATAGCTCCCCTGGTAGGCACTCAAACTTGGCTCCTAATTTTAGGGTTTGCTCTTGATTCTTGGAAAAAATTTCCAGATTTTTGGATCAAAGGTACTCAAAATCATCACAATCACTCCATTAACCAAAAATCTCCAATCATAGTCATAAAGATGGGAGAATTAACACTCAATCATAATTGAACACAAATATGCTCTATTGAGCTTATGATAGTGTTTTTAATAGAACTTGTTGCATTAGATCTCACTCTCCATGAATCCCAAGCTAACCAAATTTCTCAAAATATTCTTTTGTGACCTTGTCTTAATCTTTGTAGAGTTTGATGGTCTAATCCAACCCCAGTCTCTAAATATGGATCAATTCCTGAGCTGGGCTAACTTGTGAGCTCTATAGACCTAGGTATACTTGATCCAAGACCCTGAATTTTCCTTTTGAGGAATTCACCGGAAATCTTTGCACAAAGGTGAAAAACTTAATCATCAACAACTCTAGAAATTCTCATAAGGTGACTTGAACCACAACTTGGGGAGTGAACAAAACTCCAAACCTGATCATCAACTCTTCTCCAACACCTTATATCTCAAAAGCTTCAACTTTAATCAATCAGATCTGATTTGAGATTGATCCAAAATTGGAATCTCTTATGCTCAATGTTAATTATGTCTACTCTCCAACCTCACCAATAGATCATGAAAATGTTTCAAAAGCTCTCCCAATTGCCTACTTTGTACTTCTAGGTATGAATTCTACCCCCTTGACTCAATTGATGATATCCTCTTAGAATCTACTAAAATTGTTTGATTTTAATCTCCAAATTATAGCATGTTAGCTCCTCTCTCCAACCGTGGTCTCCACTCCTCAAATGATTTCCCCAACTATGTCACCATCCAATCCCATAAGTCATTGTAGTGTAAAATCTAAAGCGTGATGAGAAAAGGATTTGGGAGTGGTAGATTGGGAGCATGGGGCATCTCATGCTCAAATGTTGCCTCTGTTATTCTACCACTCACACTTTGCTACAATTCTCACTTCCAACATCCTCCTCCCTTTCAAGACTCCTCCACTAAAACACACCCATTTCTCCACTCTCTCTCACCTATATACATCAGAGCCCTTGAACAAGATCAGATCGTAACCCATGTGGCCAATTGCATACATGTACATAGATTTCTCACATTTCAATATCCCATCAGTGGGATCTATCATACAACCTACTCCACTAATGTGGAGATAACCATGACAATTTACTTTTTTATGAGCTACATAAACCACAACACAACAACATATTGCACTCCTAGTCACCATGGCAGATGCATCTGCTTGTGTTGCTCCACACATGCAGTCTAAGATGTCTCTATCACCCGCATATGAGGTAGAATCCTCAACACCTAAATCTGATCTCCTTTAAGGTATGGCTATGCTAGCCAATCTTTGCTCCAACTACTCAATCCGAGTAGCCATCATTGTATCATAAGTAAGAGCAAGTACTGCACCCCTACTAGGAGTGAATTCTCTTCCACCACCTTGTCCTCCATGACTTGGAGCTCCTCTACCATCTACCATAGTAACTTACCACTCCATAACTTTGGGTGTAGGTCAAAGCATTGGTCACCAGTGTGATCAAATTTATGGCAAAGCTCACACTATCTTTATGTTGGCTATGATGCACCAGAGGTATCAGGTCCATTGCCCTGAGTACACTCTTGTGTATGGTAAGGTCAATACCCTCAGCCAAAACAAAGACCACTACCAAAGTAGGCAAAGTAGCTTGTAACAATGTAGCATCACGGACTCTATGTTGCAATTCCTTGTCTAGTATCCCATACCAAAACTGGACTGCCCTGGCCTTAATAACTCCTTGAGTAAAATTGATCAGACATCTCATGCAAGTGTATGCCTTGCATAGGCTCTCTCTAGCCTTCCATTGGAACTCCTACAAGCTCCTCAACTTGTCAATCCGCACTCCTTGGTAGTGTTGCCTCTAACACTGGAAGAACTCCACCATAGGGTTAAACCCCAATACTAAACCACCTCTTGTAATAGTACCTCCACTTGTAATAGCACCATCTCCAAGAGATCCACTAATGTTACTAGAGCTAAAACTCGTGGGTACAACCAATCTACCTCTAGAAACCAACCTTGAAGTGATGGAGATATAGTTTGGAGACCAATATTGTCTCCATTGCTCAATCTCTTGCAAGTGAGCTCTCCTAAACTCATGGTAGTCATCCATTGGTGGACCCTCCAAGTGCTAAAACAACCCCTTCCATGCCATGATGGGTATGAACAAAGTTGGGTTCCGCATCTACTATAGATCAAACCAACTATCAAACTCCTAGATGAAGTCATCCAACTCAATGGTACCCATTGTACCTGAGTAATGCTTGGGGCTTTTGGAGACTCCATAAATCTCATCCATGTCCCACAACAATAGTGCCAACCCACCAGGTGTACTCTCAACTATTGGCTCTTGCATCAAACTCCAACTCAGAGTCAATCTCCTCCCTCACTAGGACCTGAGATACAAGTTGATACCGAGTGCCACTCCAAGAAAACCCACTACATATTGCAACATTATCTCCTCCACAATTCCCAAAGAACTCCATCATGACAAAGTAACCAGAAACTACAACCCGCAACAAGAACCACCGCAAGTACCCCACCAAGTGCCAACATATCAACCAAACATCACCCACTATGTAGCTCTAACTATGATAACTACACTAGGGGAAAGGCAACCTATAACTTGCCATCACAACATGCATTCTCACGGTCTACAGGTCATCACTTCCCACCTCACCAAAGAGAAACATAGGTAGTCTGATTGATCATCACTCCAGCCTCACTACCGAGAGCACACTAGAGCATCAATGCTCTAAAGTTAGGGCATCTCACACAAACATGGTGCACCAACAAGAAGTAGAGAATGGAGGAGGTCCAATCACAAGAAATCTAAACAAAAACCCTCCATCTCATAAATCAACATTGGATTGACTTTGCCACCATTTGGCATTTGACATAATATGAGTTATCTACTTCTTAAGCTACTAAGATCACCAAGAATGAGATTAAATTTTCTTTCCTAGCCAAAGCTAAAGGTGTATAGATAATAGTGGAATAGTCACTAGGACAACAAGTGAGTGTGGACCAATTGGCTAGGGCAGCAATCTAGGGGTCAAACCTTATTGCACACAATCTATTAGGGTGGCCAAATAATAACCAAAATCTACTCTAAACTAGTTAGCCTCATGCTAGCAAGCTGGCACTTTTGACATAAACTCTAGGTAAAATCTTACATAAATCTCTAAAGTTGGCTGACCGCCAAATCTTCCACAAAATCTTTGTTTCAACCAAATTGGACGGACAAGATTCTCCACATTTGTAATTCACAAGGATGGGTTCCCAACTCCACCTTCTGTTTCACTTTCTGAGCTCAACTCGTACCCAATTGGTCATGCTTTCACCTCTTGAGTTCAAAATTACAACTATTGCTTAAAAATTGCTTCTCTTTGCTCAAAATTTGGCCAGCACTTCCGCATACCGTTTGTCTCATTGCCAAATCTGTATCAATTTGGAGACCTTCTACACACAATCACTCTCAAGGAAAATTTGGACCACGATCAAGCTACCAATGATTAGCAAGGCTTGGAGATACCACCAACACCTTCAATCCTTTCACTCAATTTCTCCCTAACCTCACTGCTTTGATGTAATTAGTTTGTTTACACGACTCGAATCACACTCAATCAGATTGCTCCATAATCTACTAATAATTGGGCATTGATTACAGTCAAGCCAAACCCACTCTAGCTAAGAGAATCCAAGTGATGCTCGTTGGCCTCTGTCCACCATAATCAAGAACTCAAAGGCTCAACATCAAAGAAGTGAGCTCTTTGGAATTGCACTTCAAAAATATACCTCTTGGTCTCTAACCCTAACAATCTTGTTGATGGCACATCTGATGGTGCAAATGGTGCTAAGTGATAGTGGGCCCCACCATGTAGTCAATACCTCAAACACAAAATCTGATCGTCAACAAGTAGTTGATGAGTAACTACCAAAATACTCTTAACTATCAACACTACTACTCCAAAATTCAAGCAATCTAGGTACAATGCTACAAATGCCATGACAACACATAGATATAAAAATCCCAATGGTTTGAGGGAGAGACTAATTTGGTGGCTCATAAATTCTATCCATCCATCCTATTCTTACTTTGATATCAACGTAAAAGACCAAGGAGAGAAATAGGAGAATGGAAGAATGGAAGGTCATGTTGCATTGAAACTCTCATTTGCGTGAAAGTCCAAATGCCTAGCATGAGCTTGGGCTTTGGTATTTATAGTGAAGTAACAAAAGGCTATTGAGAAGCTTCCAAGGAAGCTTCTCTCTCAAACCCATCTTCTTGCAGTGCAAGCTAAGCCACCCAAGAAGTTGCCAAGGAATTTTCTTACTAGAAGCCACCTACTTGGCATACCAGCTAGCCACTAACTTGATGTGCAAGTTACTTTATCCTTCGAAGGTATCTATAAGATTCCCACTAAGAAGCTTCTAAAGTGCAACATTTAACCAAGAAGCTTCCTAGATGCTTTTAGAATATTCTTAAAATTCCTAACTATATTTGGCTATATTTGGCTTCTTAACTATATATGACTAACTATTAGTCTTTTTTAACTCGTCAACTAACTCCATATTAGTAAAAATCCTATGGTTTCAACCATATTATAAACTTCTTGGTAAATATAGCTACTATGCCAATCATAGAAGTCTCTACATCATCTCCACTCTTCTTTAACACTACAGAACCAAGACTCCACATCTCCACTCTTTCTATACATGCTCTCACTTTCTTTCCATCCCCTTGCTTAAGGAAGGTAAACTCACTCATCAATCTCTCATAACTTTCATATGGAAGAATTTTCTCAATAAATTTGGTAGTCAAACTCTTCTAAGACTTCTCTTTGTTTTCTCTTTTCTCTTTTTTCCTCTCTTTGTGACTCACATCACATAAGAACTACATCCTCAAAAAAATTAGGTAATAATTAGACCAACTCATTCTTCCTCCTCTCATTGTTGCTTATGCAACTCCTCTTTAAATCTTTCATAAGGGCCTCCACATCTTTTCCATCCTTACCAAAGAAAATTGGAAGTTTTTACATTTTAACCTCTTATTACCTTTCTCCTCTCTTTATTTTTTTCTTTTCTCTTTTGCTCCTACATTACAGCTAATAGAGTACAAACATGACTAACTCCATTCACAAGGAATAAATGATATGTAATACAAAAGTTTTAGGTTGCTCCAAGATTTCCACTACATGGCTAAATCTTGGTGTGCATGTTAATCAAATCTCATGGATTTACACATCAACTCAAAGATTATCTTCATCATTAATCTTTAGAATTAGAAAATGAAGTCCATTAAATTACTTCAATTTCTCATCAAGGTCTCCAAAAGTGTTACTACTCCACTAAATTAGTACTCTTGTAGAAGTTCTTTCACTCCACAAACTTCACATAAATCCTTAGCCTAGATTTTCTACCTCCTAATCTTGGTGAAGAAGGTCCAACATACAATCCTCGCCAAGTGCTTACTTGTCAAGCCTCTCTTTTCTCTCAATCTCTGGATTTCAAAGCTCAACTAACATTACTTGACCTTATGTGTCTTCTCTCCACATAAAAAGCACTTAGTATCAATTTTTCCTCTAGGTGGGAAAGGTTTTTGAGTCCTCTCACCACTCATTTCAAACTTTACTCTAAACTCTACTTTCTTCAAATCAACCACATATATTACCTCAATTCATTGGAGACCCATACGTTCCTTGGGAAACTTCAACTTCCACTCTTGATGGCACTCCATGCTCTAGATATGAATCTAAGAACTCAAATATACTTTTGGTCATTCTCAAATTTCTCAAGAACTCAACTCTCTAGAAATAGAACTCACAATGTTGCTCACTACTTGCAAACAATAACTCCCACCATTCTTGTATGCATAAGCAGCACTTTAGGGTATCTTCCCTTGAAAACTTTCAGCCCTTTCCATCTAGCCATTTGGCCTGATCACCTCTCTAGTCAAGACAACTCTTCCCATGTGTAGTCTACAAGCCACTTCATGCACTTAGAATAACTTTCTCTACAAGAATGATCGCTTCATAATTCTTGGGCCAAAAGGTAATTTATCTATTAATTAGTTTTCTTGAAAATTTCAGGGTAATCCAATCAAATTGAGGAGATGGTGAACTCTACACTAATTTCTAGAAAAACATATAGTTTTGTTGATTAATTTACCCTATCAACATCTAGATTTTTTAACTTAGTACACTAAAATTCAATAAGGGTTCCCTTGAGTATTCAACCATCAAAGGTTAGATCCCTCCTCCTATTTAGCCATATTAACCTAGTTAGAGATACTTCTAACTTAGAAATTACTAAATTTATGTAGTTTTTAGTATCTCAAAACCACCTAAATGTGTTTAGTGACTGATGTGCACTTAAGGTGTCCAAGGTTAAGCAAATACAAGTATGGTAGATACTCAAAGGTCAACCAACTTGTTCAAACCAATATAGATATAACATCTATTGTAAACTAAGTTAAATTGACCAAGCAAAGTCCACTTGAAGTCACATTCTAATACAATCTAATATAAAACTTTATAAGAATTCACACTTTAATATAATCTAGTTAGATTTTTTTTTGAAGAGTTTTATTTAATCCAATTAAGTATGCATGTAATGCTAACTAAATATTGGATCTTTCTACTTATTTAGTCATATAATGGACTATAGATGCTTCTAACTAAATCATTACAAGATCTTAAGTATATGATATTTGATTATACATTAAAATTTTCATTGAAAAATATATCATTAATTATATATTGATATTATCAGTAAAATTATGTGTATTTATTGTGTGATCCTCAAATATCTAATACTATCACAATTATGTTTCTTAATAGCATAAGCAAATGTGAGTAATATAATTCTCTCTATATCTACCTTTGATTACATTTATGAGTATTTTTAGTTGTATAATTTCAATATGCTAGTGTATTAAATACATATCTTCATAATTGGTAATGAATTTTTTTTAAATAGATTGAAAAATATTTACATATAATTTTTATTGTAATTGATATCTTCTTACTTTAGTTCCAGATTTTATGGTAAATTGATCATTTTTATACAGAGAAGAAAGATAATATTTTTACGAGATTCAAGTGTACCTCCTATTCATTCATCTTATTAGGTTATTTTGATAAATATTTTATTATTAATGATAGAATTCACATTGCACTAAATTACTATAATCAAGTTCATATGATAATAATTAGATAATGCCAGGTAACAAGAAAAGTAATTCAATTATATTATACATATGTGGATCTTAATTCTTTTATTTGATGGTGATATTTTTCTATGTGAGGAATGGTCTATTATATTTACCTCATTAAAGATCCGGGTAGCTTTTGTTGGACTAGGAACTTTTGAGATCTTATAGATCGTATTTTAGATATATTATATATATATATATATATATATATATATATATATATTTCATTATATAATTATAAATAATATCTAAGAATCATGGATATATAGATATATATGATATATATCTAATTTAATATATATCAAAATTCACTTCAACATTAGATATACAGTTTTATTTATTTTTCTGTTAATTTAAAATAAATTTATTTTAATTATTATTGGTATTAATTTTTAGTATATTAGATTTTAATATTTCATGGATCATTATTACTCAAATGCTAGACCCAACTATGAATAAGGGAAAGGTGAGTGCGTAGAACATATGAAAGAAGAAGGACGACTGTATAGAAAAAATGAAGGAGGGGAAGACCCATCAAGCTGTACAAGGGAGAGATGAAAAAAGTAAAATGGGTTAAGCTCCAATAGAACAGGTGATCACCTAGAACATAGGGAAGAAGAAGGAAAGATGGGAAGACCCGATCAATACCGGACATGAACAAGGACAACCAAGTAGAAATAATGAAGGATAGGAAGACCCAATCAATATTGGACAAGGGAAAGATTGGACTAAACCGCAATAGAGTATATGTGAGAAAGATAAGATAAGAAGACCCTTTGCAAAATGGTAAAATGGAGCTAAACCTCAATGGTATCGATATGAAAAATCTACCACAAGGGGATCCTATAGAACATATGAGAGACAAGACGACCCCTTTGCAAAGAGAGACGGAACTAAACTCCAATATCGATATGAAAAATCTGCCATTCACCTAAGATATAAATTGTGCTAACTATAAAATAGTTCACTAGGAGAAAAAGGTGACCGCGAAGAGAACACGGAGGATGGGAAGATCCAATCAAGCCCATACAAGGTATAGACCAAAAGAAAAGGATGTTCTCCAAGTGGATGACCTTCCATTACTAGGAGATCCACAGGTGGCATTTGGTGTACTCTTTTCCAGTATTGCTCGTCAACCATCCTACCTCATGACGGCTGTACCGATCTCATGTGGTGGGGTTGGCTTGCTTTCTATGGAGGAGACAACACCTATAGCATTTTTGGGTAGTTGTGCTCTCTTGGCATCCCTACTTTCCTCTCATTTTGTGGTTGTTGATAGGCCGGTTTTGGAGACTTATGTGACAGAGGTGGAGGGAGGATCCTTTTCTCTCCTGGTGTTATTGCGGTAGACAAGAGATAATCTATCCCCACAAGCACGAGAGGATTTTACACCTTTTGCTTCACTATCGTCAGATTGGACTAGAGGTTTACAGTCTTCCTTGATGGAGCGACAGTGTGAGCATGCGCTACATTCTCTCTTAGTCGACTCGTCCATTCCTCAAGCTACTAGAGCACGTCTTTGCTCTTGCTCCAGCAAGGGTGCATGCTCTTGGATCCTAGCTCGACCGTGCATTAGGGCTTTCCGACTTGCACCAACTACTTTCTCTACAGCAATGAGGTTTCGCCTAGGTTTGGTCCACCAATCTGCATTTTCATTACTCACTTGTGAATGTGGTTCTACACTAGATGCAGCAGCGGTCCACATGCCACGGTGTCCTTTTGGAGGACAGAGGATGGCTACCCATGATGCCATTAGAGACATAGTGTTTGCTATGGCAGGAGAGAGTGGATACTTGGCTTGGAGGGAGTGTTTGTATGCTTTGCAGACGACACGTGTCAGGGTAGACTTATACTTGGTCCGAGATGATCAGGTGACAGTAGCGGATGTCATGGTTACAGACCCTACACGGGATACAGTTTTGGAGGGAGTGATTACCCATCCCCCTGGATGGACGGCGAGTGCAATAGCAGGTTGCAAGGTCTCCAAGTATAGGGGCATGCAGCAAGGTCACTTCTTTGTTCCTCTAGCCTTGGAGTTATATGGAGCTATGGACACGACATTTGACACATTTGTCAGGGAGTGCGCGAGAGCTTATCATGTTAAGCGTCAAGGGGTACCACTCTCACTCTCATGCTTTGTAGCATATTTTAGACAACGTGTGTCCATTACTTTACAGAGGGCAGTGGCTGGTGCAATCCATAGGAGAGCAATCACATTAGGTGATGTTTCTTCGGATGCTCCAATTATGTGTAGACCGTACAACTTGCATAGCTCGGATATCTTAAGTGCGATAGGGCAGATTTCTCATATAGACTCTATTGGGGCTTAGCCCCATGTTCCCTTTTTTGTCTCTCCCTTGTATGACTTGATGGGGTCTTCCCATCCTTGTTTTTCCTACGCGGTCGCCTCTTCTCTCTAAAGAAAAGGTAAAATGGAGATAGACCCCAGTAGATGAGAAATCCCAAATAAACTAAAATAGCTCACTCGGGCATGGCCGTCAATAATATGCAGAATCCACCACATAATCCGGAAAGTGGATGGAGATAATATAAGGTTATCACCGGTACGTTGTCATTGATTACAGGTACAGAAGGTCAGTTTTCCTCCTTTCACTTACGATAGCAGGTTCCCAGCCTAACTAGTTCCCGCCGGCTATTATACACTTGACGACATGACCGCCGGCGGCAAGACCCGGTGGGCTAGACGGTGACATAGCGAGCTTCCGGTTTTGCAATCCACGATGTGAAACTCGCCTTCTGACAAATTGGAAGTTTGAGAAGGGAAGTGTTTGAGTAAGTGGGTTTGGGACGAGGGGTATCAGAAACTTTCACGATCTTTCGATCAGTGCTGACAGTTCTCCGTGAAATGTTGTGAAGGGACTCATCTCATCATCACACATATTCTCCCCGCTGGAAGAGTTAGAGATTGCAGAATACAGACGTGGAGACACAGTTTAGGGAAGCTGTCGTGGTATGTAGCGAGAGTGTGATCTCGACTTTTCGAGACAGTTGCATTGAGCTTGCATCTGAGCTGCAAGCTTTAAATTCTCCACAGTGGAGCTGGCGAGATTTTGAGAGGGTTTTACGCCCTGACTGTACTCCTAATTGGTGATGGCTAGCCTTTGAAGCTTTTCTTACAATCAGCTTAAGGAGCAATGGCGAATGTACACTCTGCTTGCCCCTGGGCTTCTCGACATCTGCGATCTTTCTACACAGTTTGTCGGCAAGCCAGCAGACCAGTCGGTAAGATTGAACTATCCAGTGTGGATCCCCCGTTCATCGAACGGCTTCCGCTCTCATTTCCCAATATCCAGTGTTGAGTTCATCTCATCTCATCTCCTCTCCACATATCCAGTGTTGTGTTCAGGTTAAATTTTGCGCGTTATTGGGTTCTTATTGGGCTCCGTGTAGGGTTTAACGAGGCGTCCTTACCCTTTCAGAGATGCAAAGCACCTCCTCGACTTCGAAGCTATTGTGCAATTTCAAGTCCGTGTCTCTGAATTCAACGGCGAAGTTCGGAAGTAAATTGGTGAATGATGTCCAAATCCGTCACTTAGATCTTAAAAGGAGCGAGGCATGGACTCCTGTTCGTTGCATGGGTAGCTCCAAATCCAAAGAACAGCCCAGAGGTTCTCTGTGGAGAACCAGGTCTGTCATTAGTAAAGAGACTGTTCAGGCAGTGCACGATTTGAGAAGAAGCAAAGGAAGTCCAGACGATTTGAAGAGAGCATTTCAAACACGTATTTCCCGTTTGCTGAAGATGGACTTGCTTGCTACCCTCGGCGAATTGCAGCGACAAAATGAGATAGCTCTAGCACTTAAGGTACTGCAGTACCATGTATTGCTGTTTGCTTCAGACGCTACCTTACAGTAATTTAGCTTCAGGTTGGAGTGTGTAGGTCAGGGTTTCTGGGTTTGTCGGACGGGCTACGTCTTTGACAACCTGAATCGCGCCGTGCAGGTATTTGACATAGTGCGAAAGGAAATTTGGTACAAGCCAGATAAGTTTCTTTACAGACAAATGATGGATGCGTTAGGAAGGAATCGCATGATTCCGGAGCTTGAGCAGAAGTTTCAGGAGCTACAAGACGAGGGTATAGTGCCTGATGTTGTGATTTATAGAGAACTTGTTGGGGCTTATGTGCGGGCTCACCAACTTGATCGTGCCTTGGAGGTTCATCAAAAGATGATAGAGATTGGTTGCGGGGATGACCAGCTTAGTTGCTCATTCATAGAGAAAGGAAGGTTGAGAGCCGAGAGGAAAGCTGCTGAGAAGGCTGACGATAGCAATGCAGTTCAAATTGAGCAGACTGTAAGTCAAACAGCAACTTAATAAACGGGGCCAAAAATTCTGATAATCCAGTTTGCGAATGCGTCCAAGAACCAGTGAATTGTCAATTTTTGAATTTCTTTGTAGGGGATGTCTTGCCAAGACGATCAGCTGGAAGTTCTCTGTTCACTGGAGGGTCTTGATGTACAGTGTCATTTGGGTCTTTTATAGATGTTTTATGAAGCTGATTCGTGCTCAAGCTGTCCCATTTTTCTATATCGAATAGAAAACCTAAACAAATACGGAGATCTGTCCTCTCGATCAGTGGCATTTGGGGCTGGTTTACAACTACATCTACTAGGAGGCACATTCTTGCTCAAGTTGCAAAAGTGTTTTAGTTATGTGCAGAAGGTTGGCAGGTGCTACATGGATATTGCATACAGAGGACATGAAGGTACAATTTGGTGGCTAATCAGATCTAAGAGACTAGGTTAAAAGGGTAGCAGGTATTGAAGAGAACTGCATTCAAGCAGATGCTTTCTCGCAAGTATCACGTTGCTGACTTTGTGAGCATGCGAGCCACTTAGCTATGAAACTCTTTCCACGTACGGGGTTGTTTTTTCTTTCTTTCACCTCAATCCAGACCTTGAGACTTGTGAGAGGAGCCTATGAGTTCTTTCATCTAGTAGTTTCTCAATATTATAATAGAGTCTTCGACGGATGGCGTGATGTGGTAGTTCGGTCTTATTCTACGAATCCTCAGATTCCAGAGACTAAATCAGCAATTGCTGTGTTCCTGACCATAACATTCTGAGCCGGATAAATCCTACAAAGAAGTGGGTGACCCCGGGACAGATGTGATCGAGTTCACTGATTTCAGTGGAAGGTTTTGAAGAGGATATCCAAAATAAGTGTTTAGATTGAAACTATACAGATAGTTACAGAATTACACTGAGACCACTGCTTGGTCACGTACTACTACTTGGCTAGGAGGCCAGACTTATGTGCAGAGTACCATGTCTGAAACAAAGTAAAGTTAGAACGAGCTCTGCTTGACCAGAAGGCTGCCTCAGAATTTTTCTGTGTGCCCCGGATTGTGGATGTGCTGTCACAAAGCGCTTTGGAGCAATTTCGACTGTGTTCTGCGGAGCTTTTCAGGAACCTTTACATATATCATCTTGATGTTAGAGAACTCGGGGCCAGTCGGGGAATCTCTCAGAGTTGCTGTTATTATAGCCTGTAGAGATCACAGCATAAGGGTTCTTGTAAAGAGGTAAACCAAGTCTGACGATATCGATTCAAGAACTGCAGGAAAGTGCTAAATGATTGACAAATGAAGATCAGCTGACAGAAGACAAAGCCAATGTTGATAAAACTAAGCGACCAAACACTGATATGACACCCGCGAAAGGTTTTCATCGTGTACAGTCTCGTAGTATCTACTTGGATTATCAATCTTACTGGAGCTCCAAATGTTGTAAGAGGAACGTACCTTTTTCGCTTCTAACTTCTCTACCCGAGCTGTTACAAGCGCCTTACATTTACCAGCAGGGAATGGCTGCAAGATGAAGTAGCATAGGAACGCGTCGCTATTGGAAGTGTTGTATAGTCAAGACAAGCATGGGATTGGATTGGATGATTTGAATTTAATGCTCAAGCAATACTCAGGAAAAGCTAAAGGAAATAAATATAAAGTCCCAGAAGTAAACATAGCTGTTGAAAAGTTTGTTGGTGAGCACCTTTTTGAAGCATATCTCGGAATGCACAGTGACACAACCGCCAGGCAGGACCAACATGGCTGCACATTTGCCACTTCCGCAGTCAGATGGAATGAACTAAACGCCTCGCATCTCATGTTCTACTTTCAACGTGCAGTTCTACGTAGTTCCCCATGTTACAGATTTTACCCAAGAGTGTTATTCGAATTCATCTCCTGCAAGGTGATCTAGAGTCCCAGAAAGACTTCGGATTATCGATGCAGCCGTCCGTAAAAGACCGATCTATAGACACCGATTTATAAACCCCACAGGTCTCCCAGGTGAAATAAAGAACCTACCAAGCTGTCCGCAGGTCTCATCAAATGCAGTAAATTGTGCACCCCCATGTAGCACTCCTGGAAACGAAACCATATCCCTGACAAGCCGCAAATTATGTGAGTCGATTATCGTCAGTTTACCTAGCGCAAATGCTATGACTTTTGGATGAGAAGGAACTCCAGTAACTTGAGAGAACACGAAGCACCTTATTTGACAAGAGACAGGAACCCAGATATTAAATTGAGACCTCTTCACTTTCTACATTTGCAATTTCTTATGTTGTCAACAACCTCAAGGGAAATATTTGCTTCATGCGGATCTTACTCCGAGAAGAAGAAAACCCCATGAACAACGCTCAAGTCGCTAGCTATATAATATTGGAGATACTGCAATTTGCCGGCTCCCTCCAATGCTTTTGCCTTGGTAAACAATACGGTGACAGCCAGCAAAGCAGGTAATTATGAACGTTGAGAAAAACAAGTAAGAGCAATGAGTGAATGGGTATCATATCAGATTTCCACGTCCCGAGTTTGCTCGAGCAAAACACCCGGCAATATATCAGCTTCTATTTGGAGGATGGATCCAGCTTCCATTGAATAGATAACAGTGGAGAAGAACCTAGATCATCATACCATATGCTTGTGATCGCCCAACCCCTTTCTCCACTGCAGAATCATCCCAGTCTCCCATTCGATTTTATTAGCCAAAAAATGCTGCCAGGTTTCCACCTTCTGCAGATTGCCCTGTTTGCTGAGTCCCTCCTCCCAATCTACACGTTCGTCAACCCCGACTGTCGGACGAACAAGCTCCATCTCGTCTAGTCTTTTGGAAGACTCAGTGGCAAGACGTGTTACCGTTTCTTTAGTTCTGGAGTCGGCCATACTACTCCAACTTTGTGCTCATACGGTTTGCATGTGCAGAACTGAGCTCTGATTTCTCCTCGCCTGGATGTTCTTTGCAGTCAATCTCGGAACATATCTGCTGCCAAGAATCTGGAATCGAGGCAATTACAACTACATCCCTCTTCTCGCGAGAGAATTTTCACATTATCAACTCCATGCCAAAAACTGCCACTGGACTCGAAGCCTTAAAACCAGCACTAATAGGATCCGTACATGCTTTGAGGACAGTTTGTATCTCCCCTTCGTCCTTTATGTCTTGTATGCGCTGGAAGGAGTCGACAGATTCACACTTGTGATCGATGGGCGACAAAGCATAGAACGTATAGGTACAAAAGCTCCCATCAACAGGTTATAAAAGGAGTGGAGCTGACTCACATATTCCACCGAGGAACCAAATGCAGCCAAAATCCTCCCAATTCTTTAACATCGCATCCCCACTGTTCTATCCGAGCGAAGCATCATTTCCGTCTGTTCAGCAAAAGATGCTGAAGATAGGCATGATCTTCCATGGAGATGCACACTCAACCATATGCCCAATGCCCGAAAAGCGGTACGACTTCTGCAACCGAGATATTTCTTCCGATTCGGCATGAACGTCATTCTTGGGGTGCGAAGTGCATGCATTTATATTGCACAAAATGAATGTTTGCAATATTCAGTCTAGAATGCTTGCAATATTCTGTCTCCATGGACTTGCCCAGAAGAGTCAAACTTTTCGCTAGAGGAGGATATTAATGCCTCATTATCTGCTTTCTAGAGACACTCCCATATGAGGTGTCGAGTATACTGATTGTAGATCTATAGATTTATTAGAGTGTGTGCGGAAATACTCACACATGTTTAGATATCCTGGAGTTTAGATTATATCCCAACGTGACCACTTGTCCTGAAGTGATTCCATTCTTTTTGTTGAAGCCAGCATTTGTACACACTAGTGAAACGGCAGACTTGAACAATCCGTATTTCCTTGAATTTTGCATTTAGTGGAGTCACTACAAGTAGAAAAGCCAAAGGACCCCTAGGAAAATATCGTCTTCTATTTAAGTTAGAGGACTTTTCCCGCAGACTCATGAGCCTTTCTCTTTCATGTTCAAGTCGGATTTAAAACTAAACTTGAATCGATTATAAATCATATTATTCTATTACTCGAAATCACACTTATATCAAACCGAACTTATTCAAAGTCAACTTTCTACATATAGGATCAATCAATAAATCGGATTTAGACCTGAGACCAAACATGCAGTGTGAAGCAGTACCAATGAAGAAGTTTGATACGTCTTTCAGGTCTTGTCTCCTTACAATGGTGGACTCCATGATACACTATTATAACGTGCATTCGAGATGTGAAGGACCTGTCGTAACTTTGACGCAATTCACTCGTATATATTCGCAGCTCGTACAGAAGCAGAAGATCAGAAGCTCCAGTTCGCAAGATGCAAACATGCATGATTATAGGCGATTAGATTTTTATGATTTTATTCATTTCGGGGATGAGTATCACGTTTGAATGTTCCTATGGCACACATGTATAACTTTCTTGGAGTATTTTGTTTCGAAATTGCTTCATTGGTTCAATTTTAGAGAACCTTTAACAACGAGAGCTTGCAAATCAAATCAGCTACAGTGTTTTCTGGGTTGCATCGTTTGGTTACGACCTTCATCGTATAGAGATGGTACTTGACAAAGTGTACTGTAATTTTTTCCTCTATAATGGCTTAAAGGGTAGTAACTTTTTCATGTTCGTCTCAAGAGCATCATGATGACTCTTTTGCTATTGATACCAAGCAGACACGAAGTATGGCATTTACCGCTTGTAGTGAAGGTATTCTTTGTTTCCATTGTGATATACTTTACGTTAGCAAGTTTCAAAGTTTCATTAGCTTCAGTTGTTCTAATCTAACATTTAGTCTAGAAAATTTAAGCTCTTGATTCCTAGGACATCTTTGGACGTCTTTCGTTAGATTCCATCTTTGGACTATCCGAATTCTGTTGTTCCCAGATGCCACTGCTTTTTTCTTGATATACTATCGAGGATTTCGTAGATTTGAGTGCCCTAGTAAACAGTCCATCCTGAAAAAAACCCAGAGAGAGAATAACTAACTATCATAGATATATGGTGGGCGAGTCTCCAAATTTGTATCTAACTCTTCCGGCACAAAAGATTGTCTATGCCTCATGAAATCAATCAAACTCTATTCTCGGCAAAAAAAGTATAAACTTGGGTCGTCTGTACTCACCTCTCCATTAAGCTTTCGATCATTACTAAAGAATTAGACTTAGTGTGCAACGAGTGACTAAATAAACAAGGTTTGAACACTCACGTTCTATAGAAAAGCCGGACAGAGTAGATATGTTTATATTTTATTGGGTAGAGGATAAATGTTAAGTGTGGAGTCTAATTAATTACATGAATGCATTACGTGAAGTCAATCGGGATAGAGATTCTATTAGTGGGAGTGAATAGAAAAATAGTTCACATTGGGACATATCTCAATGGATACAAATGCAAATGAACAGTACTTTATTTGTTTGAAGTTTGTTCTCAAGTGCTTTCCATAGACATCAATATCATGAAAAATGGAGCTTTAGAAAAGAAGTTATGCTCACTTAGGGAGCTCTAGAAAAGAAGTTACGCTCACTTGAAGTTAACATAAATGTGTCTTGGGGGAACTACAAGATTCTACTGCGGGACTACATGCATGGACCCCTGTGGGACTGCGGGACCTATGGGAAGGCTAGGGGATCTGCGGGAATGGCTCCTACAATGGCTATGGGACTTATGGGTATGGAACCTACAAGAAGGTTTCAGGACTACAGGGCCTACGACAATGTACTCTGCGGGAAGACTCCGGGCACAACACACACTTGTGGAACTAAGTGAGATGATTTGTATCAATTCAAAAAAGGCAACCGTGTAGGAAAAATGAAGGATGGGAAGACCCCATCAAGCCATACAAGGGAGAGACAAAAAAGGTCACATAGGCCTAAGCCCCAATAGAGTCTGTATGAGAAATCTGCCCTACCGCACCTAAGATATCCGAGCTATGCAAGTAGTACAGTCTACATACAACTGGAGCATCCGAAGAAACATCACCTAATGTGATTGCTCTCCTTTGGATTGCACCAGCCACTGCACTCTGTAGAGCAATGGACACACGCTGTCTAAAATAAGCTACAAAGTATGAGAGTGAGAGTGGTACCCCTGACGCCTAACATGATAAGCTCTAGCGCACTCCTTGACAAATGTGTCAAATGCCGTGTACATTGCTCCATATAACTCCAAGGCTAGAGGAACAAATTTGTATCAATTGGTACTAGGTAATCTAAGGTTTAGATACGGGATAACTCTGGACCAAAACTAGATAAGAATCTCCAAATAGAATTGTATATATAGTGTAAGTATTGGTAATTAGTGTGACTTCAAAAGTTTTTGTTCCATAGTTCTTAATCGAGAATTCAAGAGTGAACAAAAATCCCATGCATCCCAATTCCGGATGTAGGCAAATGTTAGCCAAACCATATGAAATTTAGCATATTATGTATACCAGATTGATGAATAATTTCTACTCCATCACAAAGTCAAATTTGGATTTTTGTTATTCTCTTTGATTTCAAATGCGCATTTTCTCTCAACAATAAATACTTCTCTCAAAAATATATATAAATAAATAAGATATAGAAGGTATTTTCAACTTCAAGGTTAAGAATACTTAACCTTGAAGTTTTCAATTTCCGATGGATTTTATAAACACGGACGATGATATTATTTCCGTAGGCATTCCATGGGAATTGAAACTCCCTAATATACCATTCCTGATTTTCTCTATGTACCCTTCGTTTGTTTCACATAATGATATTATTTTAAGGCCTTATGGTGTCAAATAAAATAGAATATCTAAATTAAATGTACTAGCCTCGATAATTTGCATCTTCCTATCATGGCATGCTCTTTTGCATGTTAGCCATGCTGAAAACAAGATGTTGTTGTCTTGATCAAATGTAATTTATAAATTAAATTAATTTTTTATTTACAACGAACGTTCAGTGAAACCCTCTAAATAAAATAAACTCTACAAATTTCTTATTAGCAAACAGAAAATATTCTTACTAGAAAGAGAATTTGCTAGCGTAAGTTATTATCTCATTCTGTTCTAAAGGGAATATGATATTTTTGATCTTAACAAATTTAATCTCTAAATATTTTAAAATTAATATGCATAAAGGATGCTACCTCTGCATAATGCGCTGCACACCCAGAAGTTGTAAGTTAATATATGCAATAGAAACTGTACAGGATTATCCGGGAAATGTATCGACAATTTGTTCTCCGACACAAGTCCAATTAAACATCATTTGACAAACTTCGCAATTTCGTCGTGGAAAATGTTTTGAGGATAGTGGACAGAACCCTCAGATGAATTCACGTGCTTCTAGAATATTTAAGAAGGTCCAAATTCTATGGATGGAAAATACTCCTAAATTCGTTCTTTTGTTCAACGTCGCACGATTCATCAATCGTCCAAATATCTTGATATCGGTATCTTGCGGTAGGGCAGATTGGGGCCTAGCTCCGTTCTACCTCTTTTGTCTTCCCCTTGTACGGCTTGATTTTGATGGGTCTTCCCATCCTTCTTGTGTTCCTTGAGGTATGCTTTCTTGAGTGAAACAAAAAGTTTAGAAAAGAAAGTTTGAAGGAGAAAAAACTACATTCAGTAAAACGAAAATGAGAAGAGTGTTTAAACATTACCTACAACAAGTTCTACGTATTTGAAGTACTACATGGGAGACTACACGGATTTGTGGCTAAAGTTCTTGGAATGCTAGCACCTCTATGGACATGGATGGAGGAAATTTACGACGGAAATAAATATACAAAATCTGACAAACCATATAACAGAAATTCAATTGTATCATGTACAGCTACAATAAACTAGGGCAGGTCTTTACAGGAGGATTGCAAATAGAGGGTCAAATCCAAAAATCTTTTTATGGATATGCATAAACTCCAACAAAGAATAACTAATCGATGTTTATAAAAAGCACTTATAGGTAGATGCTATTTGTTTATAAGTTGTTTCACTTTAAATTTGTAGGTCAAATTAGTCTAAACTTGATGAGAAAATTAGCAAAATTAGAAGTCCAGAAAGTGGGCAATATGTCAACGCTTGGAAAACAAAGGTGGAAAGAACAAAGGCTAAATTACAAAGATTCCATTCAATGATGTATTATTAGCGAAAGTAGGAAAATATTTTGACAAGATTCACCGTATCATCTAAGAGTCATTGGCAAGCTTCGGAAAATTTGCCAACCAGATTAAAAGTATTATTTGTATGCTCCTCGGGAGAGAGATGCTATAGTAGTGATACTAAATCTATTGTATCTAAGTACAACCCCTACAATTTAAGTGCAAACTATAGCAATGAGGATGTTCTCTCAAATTTCATAAGTAACTTGGTCTTTGTGTTAATACATTCCGTTCAGGGTTCTCATTTGCACTATCCAAATCAACATCATTACATATGATGCATTCATGAGTACTGGATCTCCGTTTGATGAATGGCATCTGTCCTCATTTCTATATATCCAAATAATATATCCAGATCTCTCGTTCTTCGAACGGCCTTTTGCTCTCATCTCCTATATTCAAATTAATTTAAATTAGATTTCAAATAAATTGGTGTGCACTAGTATGCATTTGCGTTGAATGATATGCTTGTAAATGTTGTGTTAGAGTTTGCTCGTATCAATTTTTCTTGGTTTTACAACACTTTATATTTTATCACATTTTGTGAGAACCAAAAAAATCAGGTTCTCAATTTCTTTTAATTCTTTTTTATTGATCACAATTGAGTTCATATTAATGCCCCTTTGAAATAGAAATAGATCTACTTTTCTCCAAATTGGTACCCACGTGATTTGACGATAATCAATTTAGTTCCTCATAACGCTCCTAAAAATGGGTGATAATATTCCATTTTTAATTAAAGATAATTTTTAATTACAAAAATTATCTATCTTGCTTGGGAAGAAGTTGTGGTTTTATCTTTATACTCAATAGTAAGGTTTAAAGATAAACACAAATAGTTTCAAGCTATTATAGAAGAGAAAATTTATTAATTGATGCCAATAGCTAGAAGGAACAAGAAAATTATCAATAATATATAAAAAGGATGAAATAATTTCTTAATGTGGGTCCATGGCTTAAGAAATAATTTTTCTTCATCAGTTGCACTTGAAAAATAATGCTTGAAGTGAAGATGATGTCTACTACTATTTGCTTGCTTTGATTTCTTTAAGTTTATGTTGCTCAAAGAATTTTTCTTACTGCATCACAAAACAAAATAGAAATTTTTTGTGAAGTATGTTATTGGTCTTCCAAAAGTGTAAAATTCCACTTTTTTCTTCTGATCTTTGTTTTTTGAAAATAATTTTTTTAGTTTCCGTATGGAAATAGAGTAATCTCCCTTTACCTTTCATGTTTGAGGTATATCTGACAGGTACTGCACTCAAAACCTTAGATTTCTTATAACCTTAAAAGACCTCACTCAATAATCCTCACTCATTCATTCTAATTGTTATCATTCCAATTTTAAATGAAGAACTATAGATTTATTGGTCCTAATGTTTCCTAATGTTATTGATCCTAACGTTTCCGTCATAGGTTGTATGTCTTCTTTGAACTCTTTTGTTCCTCACTTACTTGTTTCCTTCATATGTTGTATATCCTACTTGACCTCTATTGTAGGCATCAAGATACTCATCAAAATGCCTTGTGGTGCACTCATGTTATGCTTGATCCTATAGTTACATCTCTTGCATACTTTGTTCTCCTCCCCTTATTCCTTGAGCATTGATCCAGTCAGTAATTTCTCTATAATCTCTATAACCGACTATACTAGTGGCCAATCTACAAGACACCTTTCTTAGTGCAGCTTCTACGCTTTGCATCTTTAGCTTGCCACTCTTTGACAATGAACTAGATCCCATAGAACTAGATCTTCACTCACTTTTTCTAATTGTTATCATTTTGACTTTACAGTAAAATTTGCAGTTTTTCAAGTTTCTTGTACATACTCTTTTCAATAGTTGAAAAAGTAGATCAAATGTTGAAAGTGTACAAATGCAAATTATTGCTCCAAGTTCTCCTTGTATAGTGGAAATAAAAGAATTCAAATTCAAAGGCTTTTTCATTGCTAGAGTGCCCAAAGTGTACAAGATCAATTACCAAGGGTGAGCCGGCCATAAAACACAATCTTAAAAACATGAATCAACATTTGAAAATATATCTTCACCTCTACAGTTATGAATGTATTTATTCAATCTAGACTTGAGTAGTCTTTTGATTGTTAATGAGAGGAAAATATTGACGCTTTCAACCTAGAGCTCATCACCAACCCAATCCGACTCATCATCTTGCTTGAGATCCTTATAAATTCAAGGTTTAAGGAGTTCATGGAACATTAGACCAAGAAACCAATAGAGTCAATGACCAACTCCCACAAATATATTGCCCACATCTACTTGGTCATCAAGGACTGCACCATGACAACCATCAAGACAAATAAGTTTGAAATAATCATCAACAAGGCAAGTGATTTCAACAACAAGGTGATGGCTATGTTGTATTTCCTCTTATAGAAGTATATTAGAAGCCTCTCATTTGGTCTATCACTTGTGTAAACTCTAAATGCAATTCCATTTCAATCATCCAACTCATCCAAGATATGGTCCATGAGCTTTTTGGTGGCCAAGTCAAAGACAAGTATGTACCATACATGAAGAAAGTAGGAGAGAAGCTCAAGAACAAATAATACCTAGTGATGCATCACATCAACTCCTTAGCTCCTTCAATGCATAACATTTATGAAATAATACAATTGGGAATACCTCTTATCAGTCAATTCATTGGATCAATGAAAAACATCTTTTTCAAATCATTTTATTTGAAAGACTAATTCAAGGATAATGTAAAATGCAACCCTCTTTCCCACCCTATCATCACCCATTGGATAAAATGGATAGATGCCATTGTTGCATATCAAAAAATAGATTCTAGCAAGTTGAAGGAGTTCATCTCCCAACTCCAAGATAAATCTATTGATATAACTCGAGTTAAGCAACTTATCATGAATCAACCTTTTAAATGAAGAGCTATCATCAATCCAAAAATTTAAGTTGCTACTGATGATCATCACCTAAATTGAGAAACAAGGACCAAAAATTAAAGAGCAAATCTCTTTGATCAACAAGGCAAAGTTGAGCTTAACATGCATTCATCTTAAATGACTTAAATCATCTTAAATGAGGATATTCTTGACAAGAACCACAACTTCAAATAGTTTGTGGATCAGGTTGACAAGGAGATCTTCTTCTTCTTGTGGGCTCATTTTCTTCTTGTTAGTGTAGGTGTCAAGTGAGTCTTTTCTCATATGAAAAACCTTGTTTTGGCATTACCAATCATTTGTTAGCAAAAACCATCCACAAATACATAATCATTAGCAATGATATTCTCTAATTTGAATGTAAAAAGTGACAAATTTTTGAACTCCATTTTTCAATCATTTCAAATCCACCAAATTTGTACTTTCATGAATGTTGTATTCCACACTTTGAAAGACCTTAGAACTTATCATCTTATTTTTCATTCAAGAATATTTAAGAAACAAATGCAAGGAACTTGTTCTTCCTCAAAGTATAGTCATCTTTGGTTAGTCTGAGGTCTAGTAAAGGAAATTTTCTAGTAAAGCAGTTGGTGAACTTAAGTATAAACTTTTAAGTGAAGTTAAAAGTAACTTGTGATTGAAGTTAACTCTAGATCTCTAAATGAGGTCAAGAATAACTTGTGAGTAACAGTAAGTATAGTTATCAAGATTTGCTAGTGAAGTCATTGATTGGTACTTTAATTTTGTTTTCTTATATACTACATTGTCAATCTACACAAGAGACAATGATTGGTACTTTACTTCTGTTTTCTTATAGATTACATTGTCAATCTACATAAGAGATAATGATTGGCTGGCCTTCTTAATTTCATGGGATTTGGGGTCTAAAACCCCAAATACCACAAATAGACTTGCGAACCTCACAACCATCATTAGGATCCACTGCATAAACTATACCTCTCAAGGTTTGCCATGTAATTTGCATTTCTTTGGTTCTCTTGCATCCTTTGTTGCTCAATAAGCACACAGAATAGTATTCCTTGTGTTTATTGTGTTTTTTTTGTGCCTTATACACAATATGCCAAAGGGATCTATTTTTCAAGTGCATTTATCTAGGTTTGCCACTTAGATTACACTTCTCTAGTTCTCTTGCAAATTGTACTTCTTTAGGTTTGCCACATGAATTGCACTTCTTTAATTCTCTTGCATTCTTGTAGTTCACATTAATTTAATAGTGTAATTTGTGCTTATTGTGCTTTTTTTGTGCTCTTCCATCCACTATGAAAAATTTTTGTATTGTGTAAATTGTATTTCTTTAGATCTGCCATGTAAACTGCACTTCTCTAGTTCTCTTGTATTCTTGCAACTCATATTTAAAAATACTCTTAGTGCATGTTGTACTAGTTTTGTGATCTTACAGCCATTATGCCAAAAGCTAAGACTATTAGCAACTAATTGCCCTTGCATGCAATAGCCTTCAAGCCATAAGTTATTGTTTGCAATCCAAAGTCATGATATGTAGTATGTATAGTATGCATTGGATGCCATTTTTGTACTATTTTTGGTTGAGAAGAGAAGGTTGTCAGAAAGAGAGATCTTGCATAAACAACATCAAGTACTTCTTAGTATTTCAAGTTACATATCTCATATGAATAATTAGCCTTAGTATCATAAGCTTGACATAGGGGAAGAAAAAGCAATTCTTCAAGAGCAACATCTCAATTGCTTTCTTGAATAGCCTAGATGTAACAATATGGAGTTTAGTGACGAAGTTAGTCGGGCTTACAAAGTAGAGAATAAGACAAAATAGCCTAGAATATTCTAGAAGCATCTAAGAAGCTTCTTGGGAAGCTTCCCAACTAGTTAACTTGCACCCTAAGTAGGTAGCTTCTAGAAGGAAGCTTCTAGAAGCTTCTAACTAGCTTATCTTGCACGCCAAGTAGGCGGCTTCCAAAAGGAAGCTTCTTGAGAAGCTTCCTAGTTAACTTGGCTTGCACTCCAAGAAAGCAGCTCAAGGAAGCTTCTTGAGAAGCTTCAAGGGTCTTGTATGCTACCTATAAATACCAAAGCCAAAACTCATGCTAGGCATTCGGAGTTTTCCCTCATTCAAGTATCCCAATGTGTGTTTCCATTCTCCTATTTCTCTCCTCAGATTCGGTCTTTTACATTGGTATCAGATCAGGAATGGGATGGATGGAATTTATGGACCACCAAATCCACTTCCATCAAATCATTGGGATTTTTGCGTCCAAATACTACCCAAGCATCGTTTCACACAGTTCATCACCTCACACTTTGGACAAGATTTTCTGCATATGATCACCATATCTGAGGAACCCTTGGTGCTTCCGGTTGTAACTTATGGAGAATGGTGGACGTGTTGTTTCTATGTGTTAATAAATTAGATAGATTGGGAGCGGTGTGATAGAGGAGCAACCATGGCGGCAATACTTGATGTTATCCTTGCTATGCAACAACAAATTGAGCACCTCACTTGATTGTTGGATGAACAAGATCTTCGACGACAATAGCAGGTGGAGAGAGTACCAATTTGAGAAGGAGAAGATTGGATCAGATTCCCTAAACCCAAGGTATTTGAAGGCAAGAATCTCCCAGGCGCAGTGGAGAATTTTGTGTTTGATTGTGAACGCTATTTTGAAGCTACCAATTTACAAGATGAGCAAAAACAGATTCTCTTGGCTTCTAGCCAATTGGATGGAGTAGCAAAGCTATAGTGGAGATTCCAAGTGGAGCGAGCCGAACAACAAATGGTTGCATCGATCTTGACATGAGCAGAATTCAAGAGTGCAATAGTCAGTCGGTTCCAAGCTATAAATGCCACACGAGTTGCACGGGATAAGTTGGCAGAGTTGAAACAAATTGGCTCTGTAAGAAGTTACATCATGCAGTTCCAAAACACCATCATGCAAATTCCAGATATTTTGGAAGGTGAAGCTTTGGATCGATTCGTGAGGGGCTTGAAGGCAAGAACCAAATTAGAGGTAACCATGCAAGAGCCACAACACTTGGAGGAAGCCATGCAGTTGGCCAAATGTTTTGATTCCTTGGTGGCAACAACTTTGTCTCGACCTCGACCCCCACAAAGCCTACCAATACACTACACACAAGTGGAGGAGCCGGCACCAATGGAGATTGATGCAATTCAATGAAGGCCACTGGGCATGGCAGACAGGGAGAAACTACGACAAAAAGGTGGTTGTTTTTATTGTCGCCAGTTTGGGCATCTCATTGCTGAATGTCCACTCAAGAATGGATGACCTCGACAAGTTGCCCAAGTGGAGGTTGTGGAGCGGAATGATCAGGGAAATAAAGAATCCCAATAGGAGATTTTGAGCCACCTACTAGGAGCTTGATTAGTTCCAATGGGATTGAAGGCTTGACCTATGCAAGTCTGCTTCACTTGCAAGGTATGATATCTAATCGGGGTTGTAGAATTTTGGTTGATTCTAGAAGTTCTAGAGAATTGCATGTCTATGCAAGTAGTAAAGGAATTGGGTATTCCTATCAAGCTAGTGATTGGAAAGTAGTTTGATGATGGCGGATGGTAGAAAGGTTTCTGCATTCCGCACCTCGCATCCTGTTACCTTCAAGATTGGGAAGGAGTATTTGGAGTGTATGAGGTTTGTAGTGGCACCTCTACACTATGATATCATTCTAGGTCTACCTTGGCTTGAACGTCATAAGGTTCAATTTGATTGGACCCGACGCCAAATTCAAGTACAACACCAAGGTAGGAATTTCTGATTAGGTTGTCTGGCACCTCTGAGTAAGACACCTAAGAATAGTCAGTCCCAAGATGGGAAGTTTGTTGAGAAAGTAGCCATAGAGTGAATCTGGAAAGGAGATGAGTCCCAAGATGGGAAGTTTGCCAAGAAGGCAACCATGGAGCAAGCTTGGAAGAGAGATGAGTCCCTAGAAGGGAAGTTTGTTAATGAAGCAGCCATAAAGCAAGCTTTGGAGGAAGATAAGTCTATATTTGCGGTGTGGATCAAGCCGATTGCGCAAGAACAATCTGAGGAGGGCCAAGTGCCGCATCAAGCAATGCTTGATCGGATAGTTCAGGAGTTTGCAGATGTGTTTCCGGATGATCTGCCAAAGGGATTACCCTCCAATCAAGGTATGCCCTTCAAGATCAAGTTATTGCCTGGGAGTACTCCAGTGAGTAGACCAATCTATCGGCTCTCACCAAAGGAGTTGGAGGAGTTGCGACACTTACAGAGTTGTTAGTGAAGGATTTCATACGACATAGTACCTCTTCTTGGGGAGCACCAGTACTACTTGTTCCAAAGAAGGATGGAGGACTTCATTTCTGTATTGATTACCATGGACTCAATAAGCAAATCGTGAAGAATGCATATCCCTTGCCTTGGATCAATGACCTCCTTGATCAACTAAGTGGAGCACACTACTTTTCCAAGCTGGATCTTTGTAGTGGCTATTGGCAAATTCCTATTGAAGGAGAGGACATGCAAAAGACTGCTTTTTGCACAAGGTATGGACATTTTGAGTGGAGAGTTCTACCTTTTGGACTTACTAATGCTTCGGCAGTCTTCATGGATCAGATGCATCAAGTGTTGGAGGGACTATTGGATCAGTCCGTGGTGGTGTTCTTAGATGATATCTTAATCTATAGCAGGACAGAGGCAGAACACATGAATCATGTACAAGAAGTCCTAAGATGACTACGACAGTGGAAATTTTATTGCAAGAAGTCAAAGTGTGCTTTTTGGCAGAAGGAGGTTACCTTCTTGGGTCATAAGATCTCATCAGAGGGGATCAAGATGGAAGAAGAGAAGATCAAGGCCATTACTGATTGGCCTACCCCAAAGGATGCTACAGAAGTACGAGCATTCAATGGATTGGCCAGTTTTTACCGACGGTTCATCCACTATTATGCTCACGTGGCTGCACCATTGACTGACCTCTTGGGAAAGAACTTGAGCTTCCAGTGGACCACCAAGCATGAAGAAGCATTCTAGAAGTTAAAGCATATGCTGTCTTCAAGACCTATTCTTCAACCATATGATCCTCAACTACCTTGTGTGGTTGATTTTGATGCTTCTAACTTTGCAATTGGAGCTATGTTGCAACAAGAATTTCCAGATGGACTACTTCCTATTGCCTTTGTGTCTCGCCGACTAAATACAGCTGAAAGAAATTACTCTGCTCGAGATTGGGAACAACTTGCAATGGTATATGCCACCAAGGTATGGAGGCATTATCTCTTGAGGAAACAAGTGATCATGCGAACTGATCACAAGCCATTATTGCAGACCTTACACTTGGAGCACATGAAGAGTTGGCATCATCGATGGGAAGAGCAACTCCAATTGTTTGACATCAAACTTGAGTACAAACAAGGTCGGTTCCATGTCATCCCCGATGCTCTATCACGACGACCTGATTTGAAGGATCTTCCGCTCATCACGGCAACAATTACAACTGTGTCCATTGACCCTAAGGTCCATAATGAGTTTCAATCAGCTCTACAACAAGATCCCTTCTTCCAAATGGTACACGGTCGTCTGACAGGACGCAACAAGGAGTACAACACCTTCTCCTTCAAGGAAGGCCTTTTATTCCATGCAGACCAGATCTATGTTCTAGCCAAAGGTGATCTTCGACTTGTGCGCCTTCAAGAAGCCCATGATTTACCAATAGCTGGTCACATGGGAGTGGACAAGACCTTGGGCACCCTCCAACGCCAATGGTGGTGGCTCAACATGACAAGAGATGTTCGAGACTTTGTCCGATCATGTGAGAGTTGCCAACGGAACAAGGCCAGCAACCAGAAGCCGAGTGGACTCCTTCAACCACTCGCCATTCCATCCACTCGTTGGGAGCATGTGAGCTTGGATCTCATCACATCCTTGCCAAAGACAAAACAAGGACACACCGCAATTGTGGTGTTTGTGGATAAGCTTAGTAAGCAAATCCACTTGGCACCAACCTGTGATACCATGGATGCTCCAACCTTAGTGCAAATCTACTTCAACAATGTCTTCAAGCATCATGGGATGCCATGTGTACTCATCTCCAATCGTGATCCTCGATTTACCGGGAAGATTTTGCAAGCACTCTTCTAAATACTCGGCACCAAGCTTCCTTGTCCACAGCCTATCATCCTCAAACTGATGGACAAACCATATGTGCCAATTGTACATTGGAGGATATGTTGCGGGCCTCTGTCAATGTCCACCATACCAACTAGGATGAATGTCTTGCAGTTGCAGAATTTGCCTACAACAATTCCAAACAGGCAAGCACCGGATTTTCTCCCTTCTTTCTCAATTTTGGCCAAGATCCACTTGTTCCAGATTCTCTTCTTGCTCCTCCTCTCTCTCATGTTCCTCATATTTCCACATTCTTGACCACTATATCCCAATCTCTCCAACAAGCCAAATCTCACCTCCTTGTTGCTCAGAATTGCCAAAAACAATATGCGGACCATCATTGTCGTGATCTCACCTTTGAAGTTGGTGACAAAGTCATGCTATCCTCTAGTAACCTCCCTCTCCCAATTGATACCCAACTTTGTAAACTTGCTCCTAATTGGATAGGACTCTTTGATATCACCCACACTATCTCTCCTGTTGCTTATTGACTTGCCTTACCTTGTCACATGTGTATCCATCCTATCTTTCATGTTTCCAAGTTGAAACCCTTTGTTCCTAACCCTTCTTCCTTTTCCTCTCAAGTCCAACCTCCCCCTCTTCCTGTCCCTATCAATGATCATGAGGAGTACAAAGTTGATCGCATCCTTGCACGTCACCATATTCAACGAAGCCGTCACCAACATACGGAGTACAAGGTCCTTTGGAAAGGGTATCCCCTTCATGATGCCACATGGGAACCTCTTTCTCACCTCTAGAATGCACAAATGGCCATCAAGGAATTCAAAGCTTCACTAGCGACGAGGACGTCACCAACTAGCGGTGGGGGAATATGTAACAATATGGAGTTTAGTGACAAAGTTAGTCGGGCTTACGAAGTAGAGAATAAGACAAAATAGCCTAGAATATTCTAGAAGCATCTAAAAAGCTTCTTGGGAAGCTTCCCAACTAGTTAACTTGCACCCTAAGCAGGTAGCTTCTAGAAGCTTCTAACTAGCTTAGCTTGCATGCCAAGTAGGCGGCTTCTAGAAGGAAGCTTCTTGAGAAGCTTCCTAGTTAACTTGGCTTGCACTCCAAGAAAGCGGCTCAAGGAAGCTTCTTGAGAAGCTTCAAGGGTCTAGTATGCTACCTATAAATACCAAGGCCAAAGCTCATGCTAGGCATTCGGAGTTTTCCCTCATTCAAGTATCCCAATGTGAGTTTCCATTCTCCTATTTCTCTCCTCGAATTCGGTCTTTTACACTAGATGTTCATGTTAAAAACAAGGAGCCTATTTGAATTCTAATTAATTCATAGATTGTAGAAGTGGTAGTTGGAGAGCTTTTGTTCCATCCCAATGATGTTGAAAGTGTGACTAAAGAATGTGCCTTGAAACTATTCAAGAAATTGGAGTAGTCAAGTCCCAGTAATGATGAAGTTGGTCAATGTAATGTGTATGAAGTTGTCATTGGCACTTTGAACTTTGCATCAATTTTGTTGAACATTGCATATCCTTTTCCATGGCAGCTCACTTTATAGATTCTACTCAAGTGAAATTTGGCATGTCATTGTATGCGGGCTATAGTGATGTTATTGCCTCCAACTATACTTGTATCGTATGTGCAAATGTACTTTAGATTTTATCAAATGCACTACAAGAAGTGTGGGCTTTCTCCATTGCATTAGATGGCTCAACTCATAAAGGCATATGTTACTTGGATATTTATTTGAATAATAAGGTATGGTGCTCAACTTTTACTTGATAGCAATTCTAATTTTTGAGCAATATATAGGTAAAAATATTTTTGAAGTGCTCAAGCATTTTCTTGATGTTTTCATTTTAGATTTGTGGAGAAATAAGTATGTTGTATCAACAAATAGTACAAGGAGTATGATTATAAGAGTTCAAGGCCTTATAGCATGTTTTCAAGAATATTACACAATTGAGATTATTTGCATTTGGTGTGGCTTGCAGCAATTGGATCTAGTTATGTAATATGGTTTCAAACTTGCTCTTGACATTCAATTCTACTTGACATTGACTAATCTAGTTGGTTATTTATGCCATTAGGCAAACTGTTATCTTGTTATCAAGATGCAATCAACATGCCCAAAGGTTGCCGATGTTCTTTGGATCTCAATTTACTCCTTGACATAGTAGTTGGTTGACAATCAAATTTTTGTACAATAGCATTTGATGAAAAGAGTCCAATGTGTGCAGCAAAAAACCTTTGGTGGATCTTTCTATGTGCAATTAATGCATTTGGAGCCAAAGCAATGGCAATTTTTGTTTCACTACAAGGCTTGACTAAAATTGTTTCTCACCATAAAATAACGTTCAAGGCTTGGTCAAAATGTATTGTCAAATGACTAAAATGCAAATGACCTTTATTAGAAAAGTTTGGAAATTTTATAATTACTCACAAACATAGATAATACTACCTTGATGGTTTAGGCACGTGGATGAGTAAGATGATGGAGTCTTTGGAAGGTAATAATGTTTGCAGCTTGATAAGCTTTGTCAAGAAACTCTTTGTTGAGGTGGCAGATGGAATCTCCCAAATGTTTTGCAAATATATGGATCATCAAATGAGTCCAATGATGAACTTCCTCTCATATTGCAACATGAGATTGTTTGCATCAATATGAGATAATTTGTGAAAATCCTTCAGACTCATTGCAATCATCTAGTGTTGTATTTTAAAGATACAAGCTTATCAGTCAACAATTCCTCTAGGTTCCTCTAAGTTGTTCAAGAAGAGCTATAGTTCAAAGAAGTAATGGTGAATAATACTGATGCTTCAAAAAGCTTCAAAGAGTGTTGTGCACTAACATAATGTTAATTTCAATATCCTTGAATAGTACTATAGATGTCTTGTCTTTTCTTTTCTCAATATGGTAACGGTTGAGTCTAATTTTTCTATCGTTGGATGGGAGAATGATGATTGAAAAGTTGACCATATTGACTTCTCACTTGAAGGAATATGGCATTGAAAGTAGTTCAAGACTTTGCAAAAGCTATATGGAGATGTATGACGAATTCCATTTAGATTGACTCCACAAATAATGCAAATAAAATTGGCATTGCCATGCAAATAGTAATTTTGTGGTATATGCAAGAAAACCTCCAATTGAGGAGACCTACTCATAAGTTTAATATAATAGCTTGTGATATACATGTTGCTATAGGCTAGAACCCACTTGAGTGTGATATGGCCCTTGGCATAAAAGAATTATGTTCAAAACTAATATGGATTAGTTTCTATACCCTTAAACTACACATGTCTTTAAACTTAAGAAAATCAAATCACTATATATAATATTTTTATACTAGTCAAATTTATGATATAGACTTGCATCTATGTTTGGATAAAACTCTTTTCTTCTCTAACATTGAGTTTAGGTACACTCATTATAGTAGTTTCAACTGCCACTATTGTAGGATATTTCTTTAGGCAAAAACATAAGTATATATATAGTTATTTGTTTGAACTTGTAACCAATAGCTTGGTCTGTAGGGCCATAGCTACAAAGAAAAGAAAACAAGAATAGTTACCAAAACATAAGGATAAATTAAGTTTTTATTGTTAACCAACAATGAGTTGCATGTGGGTATACTCACCTCTTGGTTCTAGATGATGTTTGAGTAGTTTATGTTTCTTGGACAACACTAAGCATATGAAGAACTTGACTACTTTCAATATGGACTAGCATATCAAACTCCTCAATAGAATCAAGCAAATCAAACTTAAAAGACATGATGAAAATCATCCTTCCCTCACTAATACCATGTTAAGGTACACATATTGCTACAGATTAGACAACCACTATCCAAGGACATTTCACTTGGTAAAATACAAGTACATCTTTTTTTGTTGGGTTTAACTATTAACCATTGTGAACCAATATCTACAGCCTTATATAATCAACAATGGTTAGATAGAAACATGAGTCATAATGAAGATAAAAAAACTAAAGATAAAAGAAATAAAATCATGGTTATTGATAATAAGCTGTATTTTATAAATTTTGAGAATGTTGAATATATATACCACTTAGTTCTAAGTGACATTTGAGCTGTTGATGTTGGCTAGATAATAACAAAAGCTATCTAAGTACATGCACCAAGTATACTCAAAATTGCTTGCTATAGATATGGACAAGCATCTATAGCCTTTAACATAACAACATTATTATGAAAATCTAAAAAGATACAATAATAAAAACCAGATTTTCATTGAGAGTGTTTAAGATGCTACCTTATAAGTAATTGGTCCTTGGCTCATTGATGTTGGTTGGATAACAAGGCTAACTATGTGTATGTATTTTCACAATAGATATAAATGTAATTAAGCTCATGATAAAATGATACAACTTTAATGTAGACCCACATCTAAACCTTGATTGGGTTTGACTAACTCAACTCATTTGCTATAGGTGATGGGAGACTTGGTGGGTCTAGATCAACAACTTTGATGTGGATCCACATCTAAACATTGAGTAGATTTGACTAACTCAACTCATTTGCTATAGTTGATGGGAGACTTGGTGGATCTAGATCAACAACAATAATTGCCACTTAGAGCAAGTTCTATTAGTTAAAGATAGAAGAACTAAAAAAATATAACTTGATCTGAATTAACCTTTTGGATATATTTGTGCATCTATAGCTTGGTACTTACCTTATTGATAGTTGGTGGAGCAAGACATATCTATGCTTGTTAGGAGATAACATCCTAAGCTAGAACAAATAAAAAGAGTATCTTAAGAACAAGATTCTTTCTTATATGGATTGATGTCTACATATGGAAAAAGTTGATAATAGATACTATTACCAACTGTGACAACCTAGAAAATTTCACTTTTGTGGTAATTGGATAAGTAAAGTTTGTTCCCGCAGAGATACGATTCAGAATTGGTCAAATACAAAGTCAAACAGTAACTTGTAGTTCTTCTTGATTGCTTCTTTAATCTCTCAGGTAGAAACTACACCCAGAAGAGAGTAACAAGCTCACAATCTTGACAACTTGTCACAAATACACACACACATAATCACAACATAGCAAATTTTGTCCAAACAACTCTTGATTGTGATGATTCAGATTCTCCCGAAGACGGCACTTCACTACAAAGAACAATTTTGCCTCAAAATTGTGTTCCACCCCTCCACTAAAGGCACAACTTCCTCGATCAAAATTGCTTCACATCAACTTCGGCTGCACTCACAAATGCAGAATACTACCAACACTACAATTCCTCTCAGATCTATCAAGGCATTGCTCCGATGCACTTCACTCAGGATCAAACACACAGAATGAAGATCAAGGCTATAGAATCCAACATCCATAGGCACACTGACTTGCACTTCAGAATTCTCCACACACTCACAAACACAAACACGGAATTGACAATCAGGATTAAGCTCAAGCGACAAGCACTAAAAACAGCACTTTGCTTTATCTTTCTTTAGAAATATGAATACTGAACAACATAAGACTGCAAATGCTCCACTTAAATACTGAAGCAAATGGCAGTTCTTCCTACCTATGCACCACTTCCTAACATCTTTTCCTACCTGCAGATCCAAACTGACAATCCATCTCTTCATATCTGCCTCTTCCTATCTCAAAATTGTTACTTACCCCGATCCGATGTCTACCTCATCATTGGCTTCCAAACCCAATGATCTTCCTAGTACTTCTCCTTCTTCGGGTATAGCTAATTCTACCAATTCCTGCATTATTTCTACTATGTCTACACTAGGAACTACAATTGAGCTTAGGGTTACTCCATCTACTTCTTTATCTCTTGACCCACTCTTCTCTAATGTGTCAAATAACAAGTCTAATGACACCTGAATTCCTACTTCTGCAACATCGGACTTCCTCTCCGCTATCACACTATTCCTAACTTTCTCTTACTCCAAATTGACTAAATCTAATCTGAGACTAACATTGTCTTCTACTTCTAACATCTTCTAGTCTACCCGCTCCCTCAATCGGATCAACAACGTGTTCATATCCACATCTTTGGCTTTCCTCTTCCGAGTTTCCTGCACAAACAACTTGAACTCATGTAGACGGGCTTCTTCCAATCTCCCTTTAGCCTCTGTGCTCAAAATTGCTCTCAACTTCCCTGCAACTTCTCCTACTCATTCCGACTCATATCCTCAAGAGCGCTCTACCTTCAACTCATAGCGGTACATCTTCAACTCATCTTTGTACTCCATAGTGAGCATCTTCTTCTCCTCCACATATTGTGTACTCTGTAACTCAGCACTTTGGACCAACTCTTGTAATTGTCCTTCTTCTTCATGCCTGATTGCTAACTCTCTCTGCCATGCTTGATCCTTCCCCGCTGCCCTTTTCTTCAAGCTGTCCAACTCCTGCTCCATTATTGTTGCCGTCGCCTTCAAATGAATATTCTTGATATGCACATCACTCACTTCCTCCTTCATTTTACTCAGCCACTTGCCTGCTCCTTCAATTCTCCGGCTTGCCTCTGCAATTCTTTCTCTTTTGACTTGCAGCTCTCTTGTAACATCTCAAAAGCCTTCTTCTTCAAGACTTTCCTCTCTCCAAATTTCTCCAAGTTTGTCATTTCTTTGGACTTGTTGCTCCTGCAACCCCTTCACTTCACTTAACAGATGCTTCACCACCTGCAACTCATTCATCCCTTTTCTGCGATCTTGGGGAATTACATTTTGATGCTCCTTTAGTAGCTCCAGCAACGGTGTGACAACCTTTGTCAGATATAGTATCCCACCAAAGTTATCTTTATCTTTGCCGTTGTCTTTGTCTTCAGTCTTTGGCTCCTTCATTGGCTCCTTCATCCAAAGTCGCAATCTTTGTATCTTCAGAGACACTGCATCTGAACTTTCTTCTCCTTTACCAATTGAACTTGGCCCCGTAGGATACTCCTCCTTTTCCTTTGGTCTCGGCTTATTCACCACCATGGCTACACAATGACTCGTTATTACGGGTACTCTGTCAATCATTGCATGACAAGCTTCACTGACCGCCACCGATTGCTGAACCTTAGGTTCCCCATCACTATCACTTCTAGACTCCTTAATTTTTAAGGTGAGTTCATCTTCTTTGGATTCCTTTTCTTGCAACCCGGTTTCTTCTTCAAACTCTGATTCAGATTATGCTTCTCTCACCATCTTCTTATTCAGCACAACCAGCCTTTGAGTCTTCCTTTGAGCTGGAGGCAACTTTGCTTCTTTGCGTCTACTGTGCTTCTTTGTCTTTGGACTTGTGACTTCTTCTATCTTCCACTGTCTTGTCTTCAAGAAGTGATCGTCATTGGCTTGCAAGTGTATCATATGCTATCACTCTTATTTGTCTACTTCTTGTCTTAAATCAGGATGGAAATGGGACATCATGCGATGCCGCTCCTCTATTGTTAGCAAGTTCAATCCAAAGTAGAAGTGTGCTGCAAATGGTACAAAATAATGAGGAGGAGAACCTGTTTGCCAATTGATCACCATCTGCCTTGTTTGGTGGTGAAAACACTTTGCCCAATTCACCTTGACCCCTGCAAACATATGGTGGAAGAAGACCGCTTGCTGCATGTTTAGATATGTTGTTCGTTTTGGCTTGAACATGGCCATCATCACCCCCACGATACTTCTTCTAATCAGATCCCAATAGGACTCCACCTTGTAGCCATTCATGGTTCTCGGAGCAAAGAAAGAGTTTCAAATTTCCATCGTCTCCTCTGTAGCATCACACTTCCGATAGAAGGTGATCCCCGTCGGCTCTCTTGCTTCCTTCCCCAATACTAACCTCCAATCCAACTCAATCCATCAAGCCAGATTTCCTCTCTTCCCTTCAACTTTGGGACCCTCCTCACATTTACTGGCCGCTATCTCTGCCATCACTCCTGGGAAACTGAAATTCCAGTTCCATGCTAAAAACATAATACGAAGTCTATTCAAGACTTCTATTCTAGCTACTACATCTAACCTACGAATTGTGAAACTTTGCACCGCCAGAGCATTTGTGACCTTCTTCGCCATGATCTGCTCTCGCATTCTTTGACACTTAAAGACAATGCCCTTTCCTAGACAAGACACTCTAACCTCTTTTGGATTTCGGAAAATTTCACTCTCAATCGGCTTTTGGACACGCATTACTGTAGGATGACTACTCAAAGGAATTGGAAATTTACTTGGCATATTCAACTTGTCCCTGCACAATTGCAATCTTATATTACCCCAAATTGCAGTCATTCTTCAGTTGATTTCAAATTTGACCTCCCCTCTTTTGCGTGTTGATGTCCGGTCATTGTCAAGACATGCTTCTTCTGCCTCCACCATTTCTTGAAGTGTACTTTCTTGCCACGCACCAAGGTTGTTAGATGGTCTTCGTATCACCTGCACCTTTTGACCCAAAGATGGTGCTCTTCGGAATTTTTCTGTCATACCCTTCTTCTGAGTACCTCCATCATTGGATCCGATCTTGCCTTCTTCAAACTTCCTCCAAAGTCACTTCTGTCCATTCTTCTTTTGCAATTCAGCTTTCCGTGCTTACTTCTTCACTCAAATGCTAATAAACAGAGAAAAACAAAAAATGTGTGCACCATACCAACCATATATCCTCATGATGATAGAAGGAAGTATTCTTCCTTAGAAAGAAATCAACAACTCTCAATATGCTAGACTACCCACCTTTAATTTGATGCAACAATTATCAGCGGACTTGACTTAACCTATAGTTTAGCTACATGACACTACATGACAAGGGAATTGCAAGACAGCCCTTATATGGCCGGCTTTTCTCTGGGCTTGCAAAGGAACTACGAGCAGGATTCCCATAGCACACATATTTGGCTGGGGAATAAGGTTTAGCATTGGACACTTAACCCATGAGATGACTTGCAGGTCTATCATCTTTGTGAGCACTTTTACCTCCTTGGTTGTCACTCTCTATCAATCAATTTTTGCACTATGGGAGAACTGTGGGATGTCTCATAGTGGGGCCAAGGGTATCAAGGATTAGCAATAGCGCCACATCATACATGTTGCATAATCATCCATTGGTACTAGTAATGATCCACCTTGTGAGAAATACTCCAATACTGCATGATTGCCTTCCTTCATCATGCCAAGTCCTCTTCTTGACTAATTAACATTCAGTCTCTACTAGACACCTTATTGGTTGACTTATAAAGAATAATCAACAACCTCCACCATAGTAGACTAAGCTTCCTCATATAGGTGGGGCCAAACCCTAAAAGAATTTTCTACTTCCTCTCTTATACTTCTTTTGTGGCAGCTGTCTCCTTCAAATGCCACCTCCCAAAAATGCCAATTGGCTCCTAATCCTATATTCTAATCTAGATTGTATTGCTTTTGCATTCATTGCCTAATGTAATACCAATAGCTAGATATATTATCTAGAGTTGAAAAATAACTTGGTAACATTTGGCAAGATGTTAAGTATGATAGGCTAGGTAGATCAGAATGAAGTGTCACAAAAAAGCACTTCTATTAATAGATCAGGAGCCAAAAAATAGCTTGAAAATGTAATACCAATAGCTACATATATTATCTAGAGGTGAAAATTAGCTTGGTAACATCTAGAAGGATGTTATAGATAATGGACTAAGTAGATCAGATAGAGCTATCACCAAGGAGGTACTTCTACTAATAGGGAAAGAGCCAAAAATAATCTCAAAACTTCAAAGACAATTTTGGAGGTCTAAATAGATAAATTAGGCCTTGAAAATATGCAAGTTTCCGCCCTAAAAAAAATCTTCTGGCCTCCCTTCCTCTCTATTCATCTCATTGAAATCTTTCCAATGGTACCTCACCCATGCAATTTTGAGATTCCTATAAGAAGATTCCCTAAAGATTCTCTTTGGTCAAAGCTTGTTTGACCAACCAAATAGGACCAAAACCAACATGTCATCCATACATGCAACTAATCTAAGGGTAGAGCTTCCTAACAAGTAACTTATCCATATATCTGATCTAAGGGTGCAGCTTCCTTTGAGGGAATTCTCTTTGCTATATAATAAAGTCAAGGTGCTCCTTTGGGGCATTGAAGCATTGAGAGTGAAGCTTGTGTTTCTTCTCTTGTCTTTCTCTTCAGGTCTCTTATCCTTGGAAGATTACAACTACCTAACTTTGTCCTATTATTTTACATGCCTATAGCAATCTTTGCCTGCTCTCTCATGCATCCCATAGAGAGGAATCTTGCACCCAAATTCTATCCCATAGAAAGAATTCAATTCCTATAGCAATTACTTGCCCACAGCCAGCACAGCCCTCAATAGCTAGTTTGTATAAATGACACAACCCTCTCCTAAGTCCTTGCCCTCCAGGCAAGCCCTTTGAGTCCTATCTCTTCTTCTTGCCCTTGTTTGCAAAAGGGAAGAACTAAGCTCTCATTTGTTAGTAGATGCATATATGATTTCTTTCTTGATAATCCTTGAAGATGGTATCTCAAACTTGGATGACAACCCCACATGTTTGCTTGTTTTGAAAGGTACATAAAGGTGATAAAGTCAATTCATCTCAAAAAGGGTTTATTGTACCACCTTCTTTGATATCACCATGACTCAAGTGGTGATATAATTGAGCCAAGGTTTTGCAATATATGGCTACTCAAAAAACTATTGGGTCTTGAGTTTCATACCACTGCTCTCAACACATTTCTAGCATATCCATTGTTTCTTGTACTTTGATGGGATGGGGTTGTACATCTGGCCAGCAATGTGGCTTCTTCTCATAAGAGGAGTGTTGGATTCCATAAGTGCATGGCATATCCAAGTCCAACCTTTCCTCCAGTTGCTCCTTAAGACCTCTTGGAAGAGCATCCAATGGTGCGGTGTGGTATTGTTTTTAAAAGTTTTGTTCTATCTTGAAGAAAAAGTGTACAAACAAAGTTATATTGAACCCAAAATAGCATTGGAAGGAGAAGGACTGTATCTTTGCTTTGTAACTCAAAGAAAAGTGACTTTGTGCCAAATGCAAAGTGCTTGGATCAGATCTATCAGAGTTGAACCTGAAGTAAGGAGACTTTACCTTGGGGTGATCAAGCCGATGCAAAGACATCATAACAGATTTCCTTTGGGTTGGAAATTCAAGAACGGTACCGCATACAAAAACAGCAAAGGCATGAGTGGGAGAAATTGATAGTGATAAGAGAAGTGCATGCAGAAGGCATGATTTCTTGGTAGACAATCTTTCAAAGAATGACTGAGAAATGTCGGACTATAAAGTCAAGTTTCAAATCAAGAACAAAACAAATGATAAGTGAATTTCCTTTGCCTTTGCTGACTTGACCTGAGGGAGACCAGGGTAGATGAGCGGTAGTGAGTGAAGTTGTGAAGAATTCAAAGGACTTGAGAGTTGCACATCTAGGGGAAGTGAGAATTGTCCTGCAGAAGCACATCATGAAGGAGAGTAGAATGACGGGAATCAAGAAGTGTCCTACACTAGCAATGAGAAACTCAATGATTAGGAGGTTAGATGTGATGGCTTGCATCAAAGTTCTTAGTAAACTTTGCATTACTTTCCTTGCATTGAATTGGAACTTGAGTTTTCCAAATTTCATGGTAGAGATCACGGCCAATAAATGTGTAGATGGGCTGGTGACAATGTGGAAGAGAAGCAATCCGTCTCAATGGATAGAGTTGGATTGGAAGTTGGTGTTAGGAAGAGGTAAATATGAAGAAGTGCATTGTCATTTTGGATCTATAGTTTGGTAAAGTTGTTAGGAGGTAGTTTAGGAAGTTAGATAACTATCAAGAGCTCAGCCTATTTAAAGGAGGTCTTGCAGTAAAATATTGTTCAATATTCATTTTCTTGAGAATAGATAAAGCAAAGTGCTATGAAGCAATGCTCTTTGCTTGAGCTTAATTCTGAGTATCAACTCTATATTTGTGTTTGTGAATGTTGAGAGAATTTTGAAGTGCAAGTTAGCGTGTTTGTTGGACATTGGATTCCATAGCCATGATCTTCATTCTGTGTGTTTGATCTTGAGTGAAGTGCCATCAAAGCAATGCCTTGACAGATCTAAGAGGAATTGTAGTGTTGGTAGTATTTTGCATTTATGAGTGCAGAGCTGAGTTGATGTAAAGCAATTTTGATCAAGGAAGTTGTGCCTTCAGTGGAGGAGTGGAATACAATTTTGAGGTGAGGTCTTTTTGCAGTGAAGTAGCCATTTTTGGGAGAGACTGAATCATCACAATCAAGATTGTTTGGAAAGATTTGAAAGATTTGCGATCATGGGAGACAAATTATTGTGATATTTGCTATGATTTTTGGCACTGCTACCAAGGATACAAATCTTGGAGGTGGAAGAATATGAAGCCAAATTTTAATTGGGTTTATAACCAAGATAAATGTCTGCATTGAGAGAACAACGGGAAGAGAGAGTTCAAAGATGAACATTGCACCATGAAGAAGAAGAATGCTAGAAGATCCAATCTAATTTTGACTAAACCAAACGGGAGGCATTGGACTTTAAATTTCTTCACAAAGTTCAAGAAGCTTTGCAAGAACTCAAACAAAGAAATGCAAAGGCGGGTGGCAAGGCTACTTCTTGTCTCCATCTTCCAAGAAGAAGAAAGACTTTAGTAAGCAGACATACTTGTTACAGTCCAATACACTGACTTCCCCTTAAGCTATGAAGGAAGTCAAATTTATAAAGAAATTTGTTGGTGAAAAGATAGCACAAATCCTAACGGAAGAAGAGGGCCAACACCTCTTAAAAACAGTTCCTCGGTTGGCTCAAGGGAATTTTTGAGAGCACTCTAAAAGTGTTGAAACTCTTACTCCATTCTCAGTCAAAGTCAACACCATCACAGAAGAAGAATCTGTTGGGCTGTCAACACGACGTCAATACCAGCCATTTCCTTGGGTCCATCAAGTTCAACTTTACCACAACCGGTCCTCCTGACTTGAACAATGACTTTGTTACCTGTCACCCAACATGCCTATCAGAAGTATAAGGGGACAAAACAAGACAAAGACCCCGATGAATTCATCAAAGAATTCAAAGTCATTTCCTTTGCCAACAAGGCATATGACTCAACGGATTGCTTGTGGATTTTCCCAAGTGTGCTTTGAAAGAAGGCCTTGGAGTTGGTATATGCATGTACCCCAAAAGGAGTTTGTACCAACAAATTGTGCAGACTTGAGAAACAATTTCTTGGAATGATTTTGGGAAGTTGATTATGACACAAGTGTCTTTGTGGCACTCAACAATCTGGATAGAGGAAAGAAAAAGAAGTTGAGAGGCTACTCTGAGTGATTCATGGCCCTTTTGAACCGGGTCCCAAAGTAATTGGGTGTGGTGGGTTACTCCAATGCCCAAGCCATTACCTAGTTCTTAGGAGGACTATCACTAGAGATTTGTATCTTTTCCAAGGAGAGGAATGTAACTTCCTGGGATAAAGTCTTCAAACATGTTGTCCAATATGAGGCAGCTCACTCTCATTCTTCCGGTAACCGATGGAATCAAGAGAAGAAAGGCAAGAAGCCTAGACAAAGAGCTTCTTGTAGTACATCCCCTTCTTCGGAGGAATCCTCTATATCTTCAAGTTCTTCTTTGGAATCCAAAGAAAAGTCAAAGCCAAGAAGAATATGAAGACACTGAGGAAAGAAATCACTAAAACCTCCAGCAAAGAGTGTACATAAGGCAAACAATAAGTTGGATACTCTTATAAAAGAGTTTGTGGATTTTAAGATCCAAATGATTGGGGCAAAGGACCAAAGAAAGCCTCCCTCATTTGGCGGATCTAATGTATGGTGCACTATGTGTGGCAAGTCAGGCCATGAAAATATGGAATGCAATACTTGTAACGCATTTCTAGTGCAGCAGATTGATTGGGTTCCAAGATGGAACCAGGAAGAGGAATAAGAGGCTATGTACTAAACTCAAGAGGTACTGCCTCAGGCGAGCACATTGTACCAAGGTCCGAGGTATGGACCAAGGGAGTATAACCCCAATGCTTCTCCATGAAGACCACAGGTGGGCAACCAAAATTGGACTCAAAATGTTGTGCCCGGGGTATCTTATAATTGTGGCTCGATGGGACATTGGTCCACAAACTGCCCGAAGCCAAGATGGAAAATTAGGTATGTCTCTTTATGTGGAAATTGTAAAGGATCAGGTCATATTGGCAATCAATGTCCTCATCCACCCAACCCAAAGCCGCCTATAAAATATGTACAGACCCCAATAGAGCGTGCAACGCTTCACGCACAAGGGGATATTGCAGTAAATTGTATAACACTTGAGGAGGAAAGACCTCAACAAGGGAGTCCGGCTTTTGAAGGAGAATGGCCAAACCTTCAAGTTTTGAAAATTGAGACACGCGTTGGCAAGAAGCATGATCTCGAGGAACTAAGTACTACTTCCTTGTCTTCACAAAATGCAAAGAGGTTGCACCCAAAAGCAATTCTTTCTACAAAGGAGGAGCAATTCTTTGCAAAAGCCAAAGCTAAGGCTTTGCAAAAAGAAATCCAAGAAGCAGTGCAAAGGACTCGAGATATGAGTTTGGAGGAGGATACAAAGACAAAGCCTCCAGTTTTTTTGGCAGACATCAGATCCAAAGTAAAGGATCTAATACAAGCCGAGTTGGGTAAACCTGAAGAACCTCAGATCAAGACAACCAGTACTCCGGTCACAATATTGAAGCAACCCAAAGCCCAACTCGAACAAGGTGAGTCTTCAAATACAAAGACAAAGGTGAAGAAAGTAAAGATGGGAGGAGTACCACAATATGATATTGTGATGGATTTGGCATCCATGAGTGCAAATGTGACATTTAAGCAATCATGGGAAGACAATAAGTTGTATAAGAAGCAGCTAAGTTTAGCCCTCAAGAAAGTAAGTGTGATGTCTAAAAAAGACATGCCAGCCATTTATTGTATTGAAAAGGAAGATCTAGGATCTCTTGAAGTTGATACGGAGATTGCAGGGTGCATGATCACAACAATACCTATTGATTTGGGTTCCGGTGTTAATGTCATGACCAAAGACACTACAAATTGGTTGGGGTACCACATTTGAGCCAACATCCCAAGTTTTGAAATTTGCAGATCAAACCAAGAGACGGCCTTTGGGTATGCTGTCAAATATAACAACAATCATTGGAGGGGTGTCCTTAAAATTAACTTACATTGTGTGAAGGCCAATAACCAAAACTGGCTACCCACTGTTGATCAGAAGACCCTGGTTGTACAATGCCCAAGTTGTTGTAGATTGCCACCAGCAAAAGTTGTGGTTTAAGGACATCTCATCCGCTGACCAGAAGTTGGTGATGTTGACTTAGATGAAAGTTCTCCATCTCGGGGGAAGTTCTTTGTCCAAAGATGAAGATGAATCCAAAGATTCTTTGTCTTTGTCTTCAAATGACTCCAAAGACAAAGTACAAGTCAACTACTTGGAATGCTATGAAGTGGATGTAGAAGACAAGGATTCATATGACATTACCTTGGGTGAAATTGATTTGGAGGAAGAGGGTTTGACATAGTTTGACTCGGGTTGAGCTAAGTCAGCCATATGGAAGGAGTCATTAACCATGATAACTGTCAAGATGTCTTCTTGAGTGAAGGAAAGATTTTTTTAAAGATTTGAAGACAGTTGCTTTGGAGAAGTTTGTAGGATACATTGCCCTATTTATAAAATTCCATGATGTATTTGCTTGGTCTATTGATCTATGTCGGGTATTTTATGCCAATTTGGTAAACACCGGATTGATTTGGTTGAAGGTGCAGTTCTAGTTCAGCAAAGATAGAACCACTTGAATCCAAAGTACTTGCTCTTAGTAAAAGATGAAATTGACAAGTACTTAGGGGCCGGGATAATCTTTCCCATCTTGAGCAGCGAGTGTGTTTCTCCCATAGTCATTGTTCCAAAGAAAAAGACTAGGAAGTTTCAAGTGTGCCAAGATTTTTGCAAATTAAATGCAGTCACAAGGAAGGATTATCATCCCTTGCCTTTTATTGATACAATGTTGGATCAAGTAGATGGTCATCCGTGCTATAGTTTTCTTGATGGATTTTTAGGGTACAATCAAGTATCCATTAGAAAGGAAGACAAGGATAAGACCACATTCACCATCGATTGGGGCACATATGCTTATAATCAAATGCACTTTGGATTGTGTAATGCTCCCACTACCTTCAAGCGGATGATGAATGCCATATTCAAAGATTTTCCGTGTAAGTTTGTGGAGGTCTTCATGGATGACTTTTGTGTGTTTGGCCGGAAAAACACACATTTGGATTATTTGTGCCAAACTTTTGAAAGGTGTTGTTTTTCCGGCTTGTCATTACACCCAGATAAATGTTTCTTTGCAATGACGGAAGGAATTCTTCTGGAGCATTGGGTTTCAAGCGGAGGTATTGAAGTGGATGTTGAGAAGGTGAAAGTTATCTTAGCTTTGGAATCTCCTAAAATAATTTAGGGAGCTGAGAGCCTTCTTGGGACATGTTGGATACTACAAACACTTTGTGTAAAACTACATAGTGTTGGCCGCACCATCAACAAAGCTCCTAAAGAAGTCCAAAGACTACTTGTGGGAACCAGTACAAGAAGAGGCTTTTTGAGTATTAAAGAAGAAATTGGTTGAAGCACCAGTTATGAGGGCCACAAATTAGGATGTCCCTTTTCATGTGTATGTGGACACTTTGTCCATGGCCATTGGATAGTTTTAAGTCAGAAGGACAAAAAGAAGAAAGATTATCCAATCTACTATGCTAGTCGACAACTTTTAGTTTCAAAAAGAAATTATTCTATGGCTGAAAGAGAAGCCCTTGGAATGGTTTATGCCTGCAAGAAGTTTTGCCATTATCTGTTGGGCTACAAGTTTGTTTTCCATGTGGACCATTATGCTTTACACCATCTGGTCAAGAAGGCAGATTTGTCAAGGCGGATTGCCAAATGGATCTTGTTGTTACAAGAATTCATCTATACTGTACAAGTAAGGAAGGGAGCTTTACATTCAAACACGGACTTCCTATCCAGGTTAGAAACTCAAGACCAAGATTGGGAGGTCAATGATGGTTTCCCTGACAAAGAGTTATATCATTTGATGGCAATGCAAAGTACAAGGTATGCAGCAGAATATCATTATTTGCATACTCTTTAGTGTCTTGAGGGAATGGACACAAAGCACATGGCAGTTTTCCTTAGGAAGATGGGACCGTACCAATTGAAGCACAATATATTGTTTAAAATGGGTAAAGACAAAGAACTTCAAAGATGCTTGGAGACATACAAAGTCAAGGGAGTTATTAAATCCCTGCACTCCAAAGCATCTGGAGGACATTATGCTTTGAAGAATACCATGAAGAAAATTCTTTCAATAGGGTATTAGTGGCCTACAATGTATAAGGATACATGCATACATTCAAAGTTGTGATGCCTGTCAAAGAATAGGGAAACCGATAGCTACTTCCCAATGGCCTTAGAGACCAATTGTGCCATTGGCCCCATTTGAGAAATGGGGAATTGATTTTGTGGGACCAATACAACCAATAATCCAAGTCATAGGGAAGAGGTACATTTTGTTTTGCATTGACTATGCCACCAAAATGGTTGAAGTTGAGGCTACTTGGAGAGATGATGCGGAAACAATTGCAGAATTTTTCTTTTGAAACATCATCTCCCAATATGGATGTCCTTTGGAGTTGGTCAGTGATCAGAGAACTCACTTTTTGAACTCCATAATGGAGGCATTAACTAGTACTTCTAGGCTAAACATTGAAAGACAACTCCGTATAACCTAAAAGCTAATGGACTAATGGAGAAGGCAAACGGATTGCTCTGTAAGATTCTCAATAAGGTGACTGTCAATTATGCTTATGACTGGGATACAAAGTTACCCACCGCATTATGGGCATATTGCACAACAGAAAAGATTACAACCAATCAAACGCCATACTTCTTAACATATGGATTGCATCCTATACTGCTAGTCAAATTTGAAGTGCCAACTTATTGGATTTTGTGTGAAGAAGGCTTAACGGAGGAAGAAAGTCAAGCACTTCAAATTCACCAACTTATGGGATTGGAAGAGAAAAGAGATGATGCAATGCAAACCATGAAGGAAGTATAAGAGCAGCAAAAAGTTAGGCATGATAAGTGTATTAAGCTTGTGTCTATTTGGGAGGGAGATTTGGTCTTATTGTATGACAATCATAGAATATTTTTTCCAAGAAATTTGCACCTGCAATGGATGGGACCATATTGTGTGACCCACATTTATGATAATGGCTCCATTCAGCTTGTTGATTTGGAAGTGCAACCCTTTGCCACTAGAGTAAACGGGTGGAGATTTTGGAAATATTGGACCGTGGGCGCAAGATGGTATAAAGCACCCAAGGTCTGTATTCATGGGGATGCTCACATTTGAAGGAGGGAGTATTTGGTACCCATATTTTTTGTTTTTGAATTTTTGTTCTAAGAAAAGTGGTTTTGTGTCAAATGCAAAGTACTTGGATCGGATCTATCAAAGTTGAACCCAAAGTAAGGAGACTTCACCTCAATATGAAGACAACACCCAATATGAAGACAGCATAACAGATTTCCTTTGGGTTAGAAATTCAACAATGGTACCACACACAACAACAACAAAGGCATGAGTGAGAGAAATTGACAATGATAGGAAAAGTGCATGCAGAAGGTGTGATTTCTTGGTAGAAAATCTTTTGAAGAATGACTAAGAAATGTCGGACTATAAAGTCAAGTTTCAAATCAAGAATGAGATGAATGACAATTGAATTACCTTTGCCTTTGTGTAGTTGACCTACAGGAGACCAGGGTAGAGGAGTGGTATTGAATGAAGCTGTGAAGAATTCAGAGGACTTGAGAGTTGCACGTCCAGGGGACGTAAGAATTGTCTTGCAGAAGCACATCACAAAAGAGAGTAGAATGATAGGAATCAAGAAGTGTCCTACATTGGCGATGAGGAACCCAACAATGAGGAACCCAATGATTAGGAGGTCAAATATGATGGCTTGCATCAAAGTTCTCAATAAACTTTGCATTACTTTCCTCGCATGAAATTGGAACCTGAGTTTTCCAAATTTCATGGTAGAGATCATAGCTAGTAAATATGTAGATGGGCTGGTGAGAGTGAGGAAGAGAGGCAATCCAGCTTGTGGATAGAGTCAGACTGGAAGTTGGTGTTATGATGAGGCAGATATGAAGAGGTGCATTGTCATTTTGGATCTGCAGGTTGGTAAAATTGTTAGGAGGTAGTTTAGGAAGTTAGATAACTATCAAGAGCTCAACCTATTTAAAGGAGGTCTTTGCAGTAAAATGTTGTTCAGTATTCATTTTCCTGAGAATAGATAAAGTAGAGTGATGTGAAGCAGTGCTCGTCACTTGAGCTTAATTCCAAGTTTCAACTTTGTGTTTGTATTTGTCAATGTTGAGAGAATTTTGAAGTGCAAGTTAGCATATTTGTTGGATGTTGGATTCCATAGCCGTGATCTTCATTCTATGTGTTGCATCTTGAGTGAAGTCCAATCGAAGCAATACCTTGATAGATCTGAGAGGAATTGTAGTGTTGGTAGTATTTTGCATTTGTGAGTGCAAAGCTTAGTTGATGTGAAGCAATTTTGATTGAGGAAGTTGTGCCTTCAATGGAGGGGTGGAACACGATTCTAAGGTGAGGTCGTTTTGCAGTGAAGTAGCCATTTTTGGGAGGGATTAAATCATCACAATCAAGATTGTTTGGAAAGATTTGAAAGATTTGTGATTATGGGTGATAAATTATTGTGATGAAGGCTGCAAGTCAGTGCTTGTTACTCTCTTCTAGGTGTAGTTTCTACCTAAGAGATTAAAGAAGAACTCAAGAAGAACTAATTTGGTTACTTTGCTTTGTATTTGTAAATTTTTGACTCGTATCTTTGCGGGAACAAACTTTACTTACCTAATTACCTCAAAAGTGATATTTATTGGGTTGTCAAATGCGGGAAGTCCAATGGATTCCATGCTTTTGACATTAATCACAAGAGGCATGGGTCTTGGGAACTAAGGGACAACCAACATAACAAGTTGTCAATTGGTACCATCAGCCCTACATGGTTTTCAAAGCAAAATAATGCATAATGAATTATATTTGGTTTGACCACATAATGGACATCCTCATGTATAACTATGGGAATAATTAGACTTCTTACCTAAATCACCCAATCCAAGCAATAGTATGGGAAATCCTTTCACTCCAAGCTTCTTGGACTCTAGTATGTATAAAACAGTTTTGGGATCATATGGATCACTAGAGTCTTTTTCTTCATCACTAAGATCCGTGTCCCACCTCTTGTTGAAACACTTGATCATACAACTACTTAGAGTGTTATAAGATAGTAAATACTTGAAAAGCTATGTTTTGGAGTGTTGTACTTGCTTCTCCAAGACCATCAAGAGAAATTCTAAGGTGGGAACAAAGTTGCTATAGGTTCTTTGTCCCAATTGCTCAAATGAAGTCCTTGGCTCTTAAACTATTGTGTTGATTGGTGTTGTCTGAGATGTGGAATCTGTACTGATTGTTGCATCAAAGGCAGCCCACAATCTGACATCCTAGTAGATCCTAGTAATTTTTTTGTTGGGGACCCGGGTTATTTTGACATATTCCTATCCATCTTGGACATATGTGCTCCTTCAATACCAAGCTTTGATTCACCAACTTCAAACAATCCACTAAGTACCTATGCGTAAAGTACAAGAGGTTGATTGCTACATATGTTAACTTGTGAGCATAATCTAATTGGAGGTTCTCCCTTAGTAATCCTTCTACTAATACACAATAGGTTTTGAAGAGATCCCAAAATTCAATTCTCCATACCCACAACATGGAGAATTGTTCTATACCAACAATTGCTTGTAACAAGATATGTTGATTTAATGCCACACCTATAATGAAGAATGCTAGGTCAAATTCATAGACTTGTTCTACCAAAGTAAAATTTAGGGTTTCTCATTGTAGTTGATTGAAGGTAGCAAGAATATTGACCTCCATATCTTTCATTAGGTTTGGTCTTGGTAGGAAGGGATACCATACAGACTGCTCCTTATCTTCTTTTCATAAAGCTTGGGTGGCTTCTTCCACTTGGTGGACATTGATGATTTTTGGGGCTCCAAACATCATAAATAATGGTCAAGTAATGACAAAAATAGGGTTATAACTTGACCTATGGTGCAATAGGATTACCAACATGAGCCATTCTTGGAATTACCTAAGTTCTTGATGAAGCCTTTTATGACCTCTAGAGGTGCAGAGTTGTCCATCTAGTTGCCCATATCCATGTCACATCCCATATACATTCAAGTCTTGGGATCTATTGCATCTTTGGTGCTACCTTGAATGGCCTTATAGACCCTAGGAACTTTGAGGCTCAAGGAATATTCCTAAAGAAGGGAAAGTTATCCATAATAACTATTGTACTCTTTTCTAACTAGCACACTAAGTTCATTGCATTTGGTGCTAAATGGTCTTGCTTGGTGAGCCTCCAAGTCTGTCCTAGGATGCTCCTTGTAGAAGATCCTACAACCTTCCTTAGTACAAGATGATACACTATTCTCCCCATAATATTGTCTCCATCAACATATAGGCTAAGCTAGTTCATTTCTTATTCTATAATAGCTAGCACCATATCTTCTTTGCATAATCCTAGAGGCCTTTTTGCTACTTTTAGCTCTAGGAGGTCCACTATGGAGGTTGCTTCCACCAAACTCCCCATATTTTTAAACTTGTTGATCACCAACTCTCCTCAAGTTGGTGTGTCTAGTTCCATGATGCTCCAAGATTTGGGGTGGATAGTGCACATAGTTGTGATCATCTCTTCTATCACAAACTTCCTTTCTTCAAGTCCTCCATATCTACATGACTACTCTTTGTTTGCTTTGTCTCTTCTTTGGGCAACTTTGGATCCACTCTACTAGGATTGTTAAGATTAGGTCCCTTTTGACTTCGTGCATTATATTGGGGAGTATTGGGCCTTAAAGAAGTTGATGTGGGAGAGCAATTCCATATAAGATTGCTCTTAAGTGTCCCACTCAAGGGACTTGCCTTATCATCTTCAAGCATCTTCCTTCATGGATCTACTCTTGTTGATCCATTTAGGCTATCTTCCTTTGGATTCTCCTCATCCTCTTTTGCTTTGGAGTTCTTGGCCTTAATAATGCCATCCAATTTGCTCGGGGTAATAATTTGGAGTAGTTGGTTCACCATTTGCTCCAACTTCCAATTTTGTAAATTGAGGTTGTTTCAAGATTTTTGCTATGCTTTAACCTCAACTTGCTTCTCTTCCTCATCTCCTTCTTGTACTAGGCCTTCTCTATAATAATCCTATTTACTATTGAAAATAGAGAAGCCAACTCTTTCTTTAGACCAATTTGAACCTCCTCTCCAATGCTCTTTTCTTTTTTTTAAATTGAGATCTCTACTTCCAATGCAGATTGTACTACCTTCAACTCTTTTGTCTCCTTGGAAGAAGCATCAACTACTACACCTAGTTCTCATATTTTAGCATTAGAGTTCTCCTTATCATGGGATACTTAATCTTGGAGTTCTCATTCTAATTCCTCTCCTTTCTTCTAGTTGTCCGCTGAGTGCCAATCAATGGTAGTCTTATCTAACTAGGCAGATTGGAGTTGGTGATAAGCCTTTGCTAATTTTCCCTAAAGGAGTTCAAACTATGACTATAGAGATATTGTATTTTCATCCCAGGTGGTGTCATGTTGTGGTTTGTGTAACTAGTAAAAAAAGAGTTTAGTATAATTTATCTCCACACTATTGGAGTGGATTGTAAGACTGATCTCACGATTGAGCTAGCCATGTGAGCAATCTATGTATATGACTGGAAATGTGGATTATGGTCTTGTCCTCTTTGAGTGCTCTTATATATAGGTGGTGGAGAGCTGATAGGGAGGTGTATGTTCTAGTTTGAGGAATCTCAAGCGAGGAGAGGACAGGGGAGTGAAAATTGTATAGTCAAGCGTAGGCACTAGAGTGTCGGATAAAGCACTTGAGTAGGAGATGTCCCATGCTCCCAATCTACTACTCCCAAATCGTTTTCTCATCAGGCTTCAGATTCTACACCATGATGAACTTTAGGGTTGGATGGTAATGCAATTTGAGGTTGCATTGATGCAGTCCGTGATGGGAAACCCAAATCCAATTGTTCTTCTTGTGCTTTATATGAGCAGGTCTAGGACTTGAAAATCTATGTGCTCTTATAGATGGTAGAGTACTAAATCTAGTATGAAGGCTTCAAGTTGGAGTTGTGGTGTACATTTGGCAAAAAAAAGAAACAACTAAATGACAAAATTGCAAGTGATTTGGTCCCAAGAAGAGAAGTCTGGATTTTTTTGACTATTGAAGGAGTTAGAAGAGAGCACTTGGAGAGACAAGAAAATGGTTGGGAAGAAGAGCTAACAGGATATAATTTGGACATAGAAACCAAGTGATTTGAGTAGATTCTTAGTGTAATATGATCATTTAAATCAAGGGGGATAGAATTCATACCCAGGTGCAAAAATTGGACAATTTGGAGAGCTTTGTAACACATTTTTATGATTTATTAGTGGAGTTGTAGATCAAACAAAGTTCTTACTATATTGAGCACAAATTTTTTAAATTTTGGATTAATCTCAAATTAGATCCAGTCAACTAAAGTTGGAGCTCTAGAAAGTAAGGTGTTGGAGATGAGATATGATCAGTTTGGAATATTGGTCATTTCCTCAAGTTACGGTTCAAATCATGATACTAGAAAATTTCTAGTATCATTGGTGGCTTGCACTGCTATGTAAATTTTTCATATAAATTCCTCAAATAGAGAATTTGGGGTCTTGGATCAAGCATACCTAGATCTGTAGAGCTCATAAGTTAGCCCAACTCAAGAAATGATCAATATCTAGGGATTTGTGTTGAATTAGGCCATCAAACTTTGTAATAGTTTTGACAAAGGCACAAGCAGCTATTGTGAACATTTTTGTTGGCTATGGATCCATGGATAATGAGAGCTAATGCAACAAGTTCTACTAAAAATATTGTAGTAAGCTAAATAGAGCCTTTCTATTTTTAATCATGATTAAATATCAATTCTCTAATTCTTGTGACTATGATTGAAAATTTTAGGTTACTAGAGTGTTTTGGTGGATTGTTTGTACCTTTGAATCAGAAATCTAGAGAAAGTTACCAAGAACCAGGAGCAAACCTTCAATTACACATTTCAAGTTAAGGTGGAAACTACAAAAAAACTGGCCAAGTTGAGATTTTGTCAAGGGAGCTATAGTGGTTAGATTGTGGCCTTATTCATATCATTGAAATCTTTTATCTCATAGGCTTCTCATTAAATTCTAGATCATTTAAACTAGAGAGACACAAAAATGTTATTCTTATCTGAGTTGCACAAAGTTTTCTCCATCAAAAGGCATAGAATTTCCTTACTTGAAGTACAAGTTAGATTGAAGTTGGAGTACAAACTGGAAGGAACTTGGAGTAAAAATTGAAACCAACTTGAGGATAGAGTAGGAGGTTCTGAAGCTGGGTTTTTGCCAAATTCAACTACCATTCTTTTGGCAGTTGAATTCTTGTGGTTGAATCCTCCCTATGCTTGCATGCTTGTTTGTATGCCTAATTGGCTTGGATTGGTATGCAAGCATTGTGCTTAGGTTCTTTCCTTCTAGGAATATTTTTGTACTACTCCTTGGTAATGCTTCAAGTGATGACCAAAAGACCAAGAGTGCATGTTATGATGACAAGTTAGGTTGGATGTTTCTCCCCTACCCGGTAGAAGGAATATTAGAAACAAGAGTGGAGGGTTTTGATGGTTGGGTAACACGCATGCTTAGACTAGTAGTGATAGATTTACATACAACCTTTGATTTGTAAGCTCCACAGCTAGGCACCTTATGTCTTCCCAAAGAGAGAAAGGCAAAGTACGATAGTAGTCTCTACTTCACATATCTTGCGGTTGTTCTCATTGGTGAGTTCTTCTAGCTCTTCCTGCAGCTCAATGATCCATGTGTGGGCCGATGCCCTAAATTTAATCTTTATCAATATAGAGGTCAGACCTTGCTTTCATTCCTCATTTGGATTGTCTATCCATTGTGGGAATTCTTCCTGAGACACCAGGTTATCTATCGGAGTGTCTAGCATGAAAGCAAATGCTCAATTTTTTTATGGTTGGTGGGACCAACTTCTTGCAATCTCTTGGCCAACACATTGGCCTTTATTGACACATTTGGTTTTGCCAATAGTGGGGTCCAAAGTGTTGGTGAATTCTTTGGGACAAGAAATAGTCTTTTCCTCAACAACATTGTAAGTAAGGTAGGTCTTAATTCCAATAATTTGGGGTGGCCTTACATCCTCAACATCAGACTGGTCTCCTTATCTCATTTTTGGGAAGATTCTCCCAATTTTTGCTTGGCTATAGTAGGAACAATATATTATCCTAAGGTCCAAGGGAGTCATCATTGATGGTGATGACATCAATTTCCTTCATTTCCTCTTTTGTGATAACTCCTTTCTCCTTTGATAATGAGCTTCTCATTCTTAGTGGAGCCAACTCTAATTTCTTGCCATTGCTAGTAGGTTTTCTACAGATTACCATTAGCTTTTTTTCTTTGATTGGGATAAACAAGATAGTGACTCTCTTCTCCAAGCTTGTGGTCTTCTTCATCTTGCTGCCTATATCTTATGTTATTATGGGTTCCCATAGTTCAATCTCTTTGGTTCCTAAAATTATGCTCATTCATAATCTCAGGATGTGTTCCCATTCATTATTGGTCCTCTTAGTGAAGTGTGAGACTAATTTTTTTTGTCATATGTGGGCTCATGTATAGCCCAACGATCCATTTGATCATTACTTGATAGCATACTTGATAATAATTTCTTGAAGATAAGCATATAAGATGTTGGAGCTACCTCTTTGACCAAATTCTCCTTCAACTCAATGACAAAATTTTCATTATGACCATAAGAACGGGCACGATAGTGAAAGGTTTTCCCACTTTATCTTCTTAGTGGGGACTGCTCTTTTAAACCCCACACAAAACTTTTGTATTTTAGTGAGTATTATGGGAGGGCATAATTTGAATCCTCCACATGAACTACACTTTTGATGATGGCATTGGCCAAGGATGGGTTCAAGTATGCTATATTCTCCTAGCCTCCAATAAGCTAGTGAAAGTTCTTCATTGCAAAGTACAATGGAAAGTATGTTATGTTTGCCATGGGGAATCCTTTCTTGTACATGGTTCTTGACATGTTTTTGGATGGCTTGAAATAGAAGAGCCCAAGTAAGAGCTCTAGGCTAAATTGAAATTCCTTCCAAGCTAGATAGATGTTAGTTGATTTCTTGTGCAGGGAGAACACCTTGCAAATTATTTCCTCTATTATGGGAAAGGATGGCTACTCTAGATCAGATGCAAGAATTGGCAAGTGGATCATCGTCAAATCCATTGGATCTCCTCTACCACCTTATGTACTCTATTGAGCTCCATGTCAATTAGGAAGTAACATTTTTGGGTCATGAAGTTCCATAGTCCACATGCTTCCATGTTTCTCCTTGTTTTGGGGTCCATATTGTTTAAATCACATGAGTGCCCCAATTGCATGTAAATTGATGTCATTACTCCTTCTAATAAGAGTTCTTGGTCTTGTGGTGTTTCTTTTGTTGAGGTATTTTTCAGACTTTTCCAACTCCTAAAAGACTTTTCTCAAAACTTGTGTTGGCAAAACCCCATTGACTTAGTTGTTCTCTACTTCTTTAAAAAATCATGAGGCATCGAAATGATAGCTCCTTGACTTTTTTGGTCTAATCTATCCAAGATTGCTCCTACAATCATTTTGGCCATTAGATGTTGTTTGTCTCACATAGCACTCTTATTTTCTTGCTAATTTCTTGATAATATTGGCACGGTTAGGCATGTAGGATGGTAACTACTTCTTGGTAGTGAACTCCTTGGCACAAGTGCAAAGACTTTAGGTTTATAAACTTAAGAGTCCATAGATTTCTAAAGGGTATTTATAGGGGCAGGCTTACCTTTGAGAAAATCTATTCTTCCTTGGGAGGAATTCAATTTTCTATGCATGTTATGTCAACCTACTCCAAGATTTGAAGCAATTTGATAATTTTGGAATTTTTTATGTTTGGATAGTGACAATCATGAATTTCATTATGTTTTAGTATATAAAGCAAATTATCCTTTGTCAAGTACCAATTTTTTGCTTAAATGCAACACGGCACATCCTTTAATTGTTGTAGGTTCTTATAGTTTAATGTTGGTTTCCTCTCCTAGATTGCAAGTCCAAGAAGGAGTATCCCTTAGCACAAGAAAGCCCATAATAGATCCCATAATTATAGGGAGTATTTCCAATCTTGGAGAAGAGCACTCTTGCAATGGTGATCTTGCACCATCTTCCTCCATGATAAGAAAAAAATGGGTTTCCCATAGGATCTTTTCTTCCTTGCCCCACAATGGAATGAAGTGTGGGTTGTAAGGCCTGTACTTTGTGCCATTGGTAGTAGACTCTAGAATTTCTTTATCCAATTTCTCTAATTATACTGATCCATTAACAAAGACTTCCCATATTTGGTAAGGGCCTAGCCACTTTTTTGCAAATTTGCTAGGGAATTGGCCAACCTTATCATTGAATGTTAAACCCAACTATTCTTAATAAAGCAAGACTTCCTTGATTTTGGAATCAAAATAGGTTTTATGCCTAGCTTGGGTGGTGTATTTGATATAAAGAGCACAAAGATGTTTTCCATTAGGTTGTATAGTGCATAAACCCATTCTTTTGTGATCTCTTTCTCTTTAGTTTGAGATGCCTCAATCAAATTGCTTGTAAGAATTATGAGAAATGGGATCAAGAATTTGAGGGGCAAAATTTTCTCTTACTCATAGACAAGCTAGAACATGTGAAGCTTGTAGTGAGCTTTATCATGGTATGATAAGCCCATAGTGTGCAAATCATTTTTTGTCCTAATTGGTTGGGTTTAAGTTCACTATTTTCTTGAGGATGGTTAACAAAATGTCATTTACTTGTTCAACTTGACCATTTGCTTGTGGATGAAAAGGGGTGGATTGATGGTGATGAATCTTGTAACCAATGGTCAAGTCACACACACCTTTGTTGAAGAAATATGAACCATTGCCCATGACAATGAATAGTGAGTGGAACACCAAATCTAGAGGTAATATTTTTGTAGAGGAATTGAATGGTGATTGTAGAAAATTGTTGATGAAGGATTCTACCTTGGTCTATTTAGTTATGTAATCAACTGAAAAATTTATGTAATGATGTTAAGTTCTATGAGCTATGTGATTGATAGGTCCAACAAAATCAATCCCCCACTTCTCGAATGGTTGAGCGGCTAAGACTTGTTGAAAGTACATGCAATATCTTGATAAAGGCTTACCCACATGTTGAAAATCATCACACATGTGGGCATACCTATTGGCATCTTGAGAGACAAATGGCCACAAAGTACAATTTTTGTGTAGTAGTCTTACAAGAAAACTTTCCACTAAACTCATCCAAATGGCACACTTTCAATACTACCTGAACTCTTTTGAGCTTATGTATTGGTGGAGCACTTTTTTAATGCCTTTTTGGTACAAGTCTCCTTGCAATATAGTGATGAGAAGTGCTGACATGTGAAATGTTTTTTGTTGAGCATTTGGTAACTGAAAAGGAACATTGCCCATAGAGAAAGAATGATGAATTTGGAACATCTAAGATGATTGGGTAGTCATGCTTTGATGCAAATAAACAAATGGAAATCTATGGGATCCATTCTAAGAGAGCAACCTACAAGGGATCCTGGAATATGTGATAGGAAATCTGCATTATCATGAGATTTCCTAAGATAGTATTCCATCATAAAAGAGAACTCCTGCAAGAGTAGCATCCAACAGGCCAGTCTTCCTACATGACATGGTTTTTGATTAAATACTTGAGGGCCTCATGGTCTACATGGAACATAAAACTATTTCCCATAAGGTAGTGTCAAAACTTTTGCATTGGAAAGATCATCTCAAGGCATTCTCACTTTGTGGTAGAGTAATTTCTCTTGGCCAAGCTGATTTGCCAGCTTGCATAGTAGACCAAGTGTTCCTTGAGTTCCTCATTGTATTGGGCTAGGACAGCAGCCATGTTGATGTTTGAGGTGTTAATAAAGACATGAAAAACTAACTCCCAATTAAGTGCAGCAAAGATTAGGGCAATAGTTAGCTTGTGTTTTAAGGTTTCAAATGCATTTGTGCATTGGTCTATCTAGACAAAGTCTATTGTGGAGTGTAGTGGGGCCAATAGCATAGAATTGATCTTCACATACATGTGAATGTATAGCCAGTAATAGCTTGTACAACCTAGAAAGCTGCAAAGGTCATACTATCTCTAGTGCAGGCAACTCTTGGATGATCTAGACCATTTTTGGATCCACCATGACACCATTCTCACAAATGAGGTGGCCAAGGAAGGGACCACAAGAGACTACAAAAAAATATTCTATAGGTTGAAGGAAGTCTGCACTTGCATGCAATTGTGTAAAATGGTCCAAAGTTCCTGGATATGGTAAGTGCAAGCACTATGCACATACATATTGTCAAGGTATAGTTCTCAATCCATCCTTACTTGGTTGAAAGAGTTCATCATGTAACATCAGAACATTGCCGGAGCATTTTGTAATCCAAAGGGCATCACTTGGTAAGTATAGGTAATTCACACAATGACAAAAGTGGTTTTATATTGGTCCTCTTGGGCAATAGCAATCAAGTTGTAGCTAGAATACACATCCATGAATGAAAAGTATTGCCTACATGCAACCTTATATAATAGCATATCTATGAATAGGATTGGAAAGGGGTCCAAGATGGTCTAGGCATTCAGCTTCCAAAAGTCTACATAGATTCACACCTTGCCAATATCCTTCTTTGGGACTACTAAGATTAGAGAAGTCCATACTATTTCCCCAATGGGATTTATGAACCCACACTTGTGTAGCTTATGTAGTTTGCCCCACACCTTTTGAGAGTAAATTGGGCTCAACTGATAAGGTTTGGACCTAATTGGAGTAGCATCTAGATGGAGTAAAATCTGATATTGACACCACTAGGAGTTGACACCTAAAAGCTTTATATAGTCATAGGCAAACACATCTTGGAACTCATAGAAGAGACTTTGATAGGCAAGTTGGTTGTCTTTTGGCACATTGATGTTGATCTTCACATGTTTTGGTTGCTTGTTTGGGCATGAAATGTCTAGGTCATGGCACTTATCTTTGACTTGAATGTGAAGAAGAATGATTTTGGAAGATTTCTTAGGAGGTTTCTCTAAGAAATGATGTTGTAACATGTCATTGGGAATTTTGTAATGGACTTCCTATTCCTTCACCACTTGCCTTGTGGTTTTGGTGGTATATGCCACAATGGGGTATCTTTGCATCAAAGATGGGTTGAGTTATGGGGGCAATGAGTAGTTTATCATTTCAATAGGAATGTTATTCTTGAGTGCCAAAGTGGTGATGACTTTTGACTGTGGAATAAGGGTATTGTCATGAAGGTGTGTGTTAAGATGAAATCATTCCTCCTTAATTTGATCATCTTGGCAATCAATATCATCCTTGATGTAGAAACAAGATGTAGTCAAGGTTTCACAAGTATGCTCCTTTGTGTAAGGTGAAGGGAACTTGGGACAGTGGTAGATAGTGTTGCTTGAGTTAGTGCATTTGTCCTTGGAGTCCAAGGAGGTGTCATCAAGGAGTCCAAGGCGGGCCTCATAAGTGTTGGTTGAAGTGGTTCTATGATGGGAGCTTGTGGTATCTTCATATATGTGCTCTTTCTTTGTGGAGCTTGTGGTATCTTCATAGTGTTCTATGATTCACCATGACATGCTTGTATCTTCCAGAATGGACACAAAAATTTGTAATGTCTTGAGTAGCACATTGAGCATTGGTGTAGCTCCACCTCATGCAATAAGTACAAGAGATTTCTCCTTAGGTAGTAGTGTTTATTGGGTTTTCAGCTTCAGGTTGTTGTGCTAAAGTGAAGATTCACAAGACGTTCCAACTTTACCAGAATGTCTTCTATCTTGGTGGTTGTTGTGGGAACACTTGTATTTATGGGAGCTAATAGTGCTAGTGGAGCTATAGGAGGAGCTACAAGAATTTTTGTGGGTAAGTGATTGTATACAAGCACTGGTGGCATTACCACATACTAGGCAATGCAATCATAGGTTGTGGGCTTAACCTTAAATTGTGGGAATCCTTGAGTAGTAGCATAAGAATTATTCATTAAAATTCCCTTGAAACCTAGAATGATTGAGCAAGGGTCCAAAAACAACACTTGTTAGCTTGAGCCCATTAGCATGCTTCCTCAAAGGCTTGGGTTAGATTTGTAGCCTTGTTGTAAATTAGAATGTTTTTGGATATCTTCAAGTAGAGCATTCTTGCACTAATTGAGAGTGATTGTAGGATCTGGGGTTGGGTTTATCATTGATGTTATGTTTTGGAATCTTTGGATAAATTCATGCATGGTTTCATTGTGTCCTTTGCATAATTGGTTTATTTTGTCCTTAGTTAATCTTGTTGTCTTGACAAGATGTATTCATGTCACCCATTTGTTCATATCAATGCATAGTTTGTCCTCATGGCAAAGGAAAGGCTGTTAAACCAATATTGTGCAATTCCAATAAAGCATTGGCCAATTTTCCAAGCCATTCCATTTTCATCCACAATATTTTGTGCCATATAAACATTTGTAAGAATTTTTGTACCCAAAGTATAGTACCTTAGAGGTATGTAACTTTTTTTTGCCTCCTAAGGTTGAAGTCATTGTCGTTGGAGCTACAAGAACTACAATAGTCAAGATTGGTGTAGTTGGAGAGGCTAGAGCCAAAGTAGAGGTTCCGTGGGTAGAAGCACTTGCCATCAATAGAAACATCCCTTGGATTTGGGATTTTGCAATGGTATTGGTGAATGCATGAGCTAATGCTTCTCCCTGATTGAAAACCAAAGTACACGTGGGAATGGGAGCTAGCACTTTCCCTTGATTAAGATTTGTCTCTTTAGTTGAGTTGGAAAGTAATATGTCTTCCAAATTGAAATTAGTAGTATTTCCAAAAATAAGAGGTGATACTTCCCTTTGTGTAGCACCCATGTTTCCTATAAAACTAGGTGGTAATGCATCTTCCAAACCAAAAATGGTGACACTTATAAATATGAGAGGTAATGCCTCTATCAAACCAAAATAAGTATTGTTCTTAACATGGGAGAGAATGCTTCTCCCAAAAAAACACAACCATGTCCTTGTTGGATGGTAGTGAATATTTGCTGCCGTGCAAGTTGTAGGAAGGAGCGGAGAGGACATAAAAGTGAGCTGGTAGTAGCACAAAAAATGTTGGCAAACTTGACCTAACTTGTAGTTTAGCTACAGGATAGGGGAATTGCAAGACAACCCTTACATGGTCGGCCTTTCTTTGGGCTTGGAGAGGAAGTATAGGCAAGATTCCCATAGTGCTTGTATCCATTTGGTCTAACAAGGTTTAACATTGGACACTTAACCTAGGAGATGGCTTGTATGTCTATCACCTTTGTGAGCACTTTGATCTCCTTAGTTGTCACTCTTTATCAATTGACTATTGCTATGGGACATCCTATAGTGAGGCCAAGGGTATCAAGGGATTAGAAATAGCATCACATCATGCACCTTGCATAATCATCCATACATGTATCCAAGAACAAGCAACATTATAAGCTATTTTATGTTTTATGCATCTTGGTTGCGGGCTATCACAGACAACGGCCCTTATGTTGTATGTGACAGCCCGCAACCTTGTAGGGTGGGTGATGACTCCACCCTACCAGGGATACTCCAATATTGCATGATAACCTTCCTCCATCATGTCGAGTCCTCCTCTTAACTAGTTAACACTCAATCTCCACTACATAGCCTCTAGATCAACTTATGAAGAATAATCAACAACCCCCACCATAGTGGACTAAGCTCCCTTATATAGGTGGAGGTCAAACCCTAAAAGAATTTTCTACTTCCTCCTCTATGCTTCTTTTGCAGTAGTCATCTCCTTCAAATGCCACTTCCCATAAATATCAATTGGCTCCTAATCCTTGAAATTAATGTAGATTACACTACTTAAGTGCATCATTGTGCGGCGTTTGCATTCATTACCTACCAAACTTTGACCTACAAGTTTACCTGCACGTAGCAATTTTTGCTTGCTCTCTCATGCATCCAGTAGAGAGGAATTCCACACCCAATCTTTGTCTTCTTAGAAAAACGTTCTGTAGTTGGACTGTCCAATGCTTGTAGTGGAAGTCCCATAGCAACTCACCAATAATGGAAGTTTTGTCCTTCAATTCCCATAGAAATTACTTGCTCGCAGCCGACACAATCCTCTACATCACTCGGAGTGTTGAGAATCACTTGGAGTGCTACCTCACTAAATAAATGCTAATTGTACTCTCATAATTTTAGGTGAAGTATAGGTGCTCAACAATGTAGGCAAATAAATCTACAAAAAGTGCAACTATTGGCCAAACTCCTCATTAGCTACTTTGCTTAGACAACACAATCCTCAATAGCTACTTTGCCTAGACAACAACAATCAAACACAAAAGGAATGTACTTATGATTTTATATTTGGTTTTTAGAATTTGTTTTAAAATTTATTACTAATATGTCAATTTTATAGCTTCAATATTAATATATACTCCTCAAAGCCATAATTTTGCATCTTGTGTGAAAAAATCTCAAGTCTCATTCAATTTAACAAAGATTTCATGCATACCTAAGACCAAAAATATTTTCTGTCCTATTGGCAAGAAATAGAAAAAGAAATTAAGAGTAGAAGAAGTGAATGTACCTCAAAAATCTATCTTTATAAAGGCAATGAAATCCTCAATTCATATTTATTCTCTAATAGCTTTTATGTTGTAATACCTTAGGTTGCATATTAGTCTTTATTAGTAATTGTAGTAAGCTTTTTATAGCTAGTTTAAATTAGTAATAACTAAGCAAGAATATCTCTAACTAAGTTAATGATGGTTAAATAAATAGCAAGATCCAATAATTAATTTTGGATACTCAACAGTGCACTTTAGAGCTCCATACTAAGATGAGGTAGTAAGGTTGAGCTTTCAAGGCACTAAGTATTTCACCAAGGTAGACTTATAAATTGGATGTACTCAAATCCAATTGTAGTTGAGGATGTTCCAAAGACTACCTTCTATATGAGGTAGACCTATTTTGAATATATAGTCATTCAAATTAGTCTAATTTGTCCACTTGCTACATTTATAGAATTGATGAAGAATATTTTTGACCATATATAGACCAATCTATATATGATAAATAATAAATGATATTTTGGTCTATTATCAAACCTTGAAGGATCATAGAAAACATCTTAGACAAGTCCTTTGAAGGACTTGTGTAAAGAGACAATTAGCTATATGTGAAGTTTATAGAATAAAGGTTGATTACTTAGGCATAAAGTGATTGCAAATGACATTTAAGTTATGAATGACAAGATAAAAGTGATCCAAAAGTAGAGTGCAACTAAAGATCAAACTTAGGTAAGGAATTTTCTAAGCCTTGTAAAAATCTACTAAAGTTTCCTTAATTTTTTTTAGGCTTGCACATGCCTTAATACCTTTCTTTAAGCAAAGGTTACTATTGGAAGTGAGGGCAAATAAAAGAGCTTCCCTATTGTACCCACATTTTTGTTTCTCAATTTTGAAGAAAAATTGTATAGAGAAGTCAAATTACACTTGTATGGCCAAAGAAGGCAAAGAAAAGTGTCTTTAGGATGTAACCCGGGGTAATGTGACTTTGGGTCATAAGGCAAGGTACCCGGAATTGCCTTGTCAGCATACAACCCAAAGTAAGGAGTCTTTGCCTCGGCGGTGTTCAACTCGAGGCAAGGACAGTGTAACAACTTTCCTTTGGGGCAAGATATTCAAGAAGGTACCATTCAAAAATGGTGGTCATACGCATGAAGGACACTTGATAGTGATAGGAGCATGCAAGAGGTGTGATTTCTTGGTAGAAACTCAAATTGACGAAAGTCTGAGAAGGCGTGACTCTATAAAAATTGGGCTGAAGACGAAGCAATGACAAGCAATTTTCCATCACCGTTAAGAAGTCGTCCAGTAGGAGATTGTGGGAAGGGAAGTATAGTCAAAGACACGCTGGTGTGTTGAGAGGAAGTCGAGACAATTAATCCGGGAATCAATAGGAAGAATAGTCCCTAGCCCAAAGTAGAAGAGAGAAAGATGGGAGGTAGGAAGAAGAATTCCAAATTCGTAGTAAGAAATGCAATTTGGAGTTTAGATGTGATTGCAAGAATTGAGGTCTTGAGCAGGCTTTGGATCACATTCTTGGCATGGAACTGGAATGTAAGTTTTCCAAGTTTCATGACTGAAATCATCGAGAGTAAGTGTCTCAATGGCCTTGAGGAAGAAGGGAAGAGAGGAAATCCGGCTCGATGGATAGAGTCGGATTGGAGGTTAGTACTCGGGGGAGAAGCAGGCATAGAGCATGGTGCCACGTTCTTGGGGAAGGGAGAAGAAGCCAAAGAAACCCAAGAAGTGAGAGATGCCTTCTCTTCGAAATGCACAAAGAATGGCTACAAAGTGGAGAGCTTTAAGGATCCTGTCAAGAGAGGGATCGTGAGTGCTCTAATGGCAATCTTGAAGCCGGAGAGGACGACTTATGTGATGAAGCACCAAGCGGTGTTCTTCCATAAGATGTTTGCAAGAGAGCCAATTAACCAAGCAAAGTGTCTTCATGGGAGGACAAGACAGATGGTGTGGAATTTGTGGGACAAGTCGCCTCCACATTACATTATGTTGTTTGCAACCCATTTCTATCTTGGGCTGAACTTGCTCAATGCGGCAGAGAAAAATAAGATGGTGTCCTATTTCCATCCCGACTTGAGAAGAGATGTCGATGCAAAGAAGCAGCAACACATTCTTCAGATCAGGAGCAATGATGAGTATTATGCACAAACGGGGCAGAGGATGCAGTTGGAAGCAAGCACTCTAAAGTTGAAGAAGAGGAGTCAACAAGGAGAAGAAGAAGTAGAGAAAGTGAGACCTCGGAAGGCTAGAAGGGTAAACCCAAGGAAAGAGCTGGTGGTAATCGTGTTGTCGGAAGAAGAGTCGAAAGGAGAAGCCGGGTGCAAGTCTGAAGATTTAGAGAGGGAGGAAGAACCCGAGTTCATGATGTAGAGTGGAGACACAAGTAGTGACAATGATGATGGAGTGGAGATGAAATTGGTACCCAAAGAGGAGGAAGCCAAGATGGAGATGGAGGAGAAAGGTAGCTCAAAATTGGAAGACAAATTTCCAAAACAAGAGGAGAAAAGAGTTACAATTCAAAGGGGAGTTTGTTCCAGACAAAAGGCAAAGTATGGAGTGGGGCCAAGTAAGGTAAGAGAAGAGGAGAATTGAAGTTTGGGGAGCAAAGAATCCATTCTTATAAGGCGATTGCAGCTTCAAAGGCAAGTGTTGAGTGAGGAAGAGGTGAAGAAGGAGATAAGTCCGTGAGTCAAAATGAATGCGAGTGAAGGAGTAGAGTATCTACGGGAGGTTGTGGGCCTGTTTTTGGTGAAGTTAGAGCACAAGAAGAAGGAGATGCAGTCAAAGTGTCCGGAGGTGAAGACTATGTTGCAGGTGTTAGCTCAATTAGGAGAGGAGAACTTGGAATTAAAGAAGAGTATAATCCGAGGTGAGGAGGAAAGGGAAACAATATGAGTAGATGTAGTAGTATAGAATCAAGTGATTGAGAACTTGAAGAGAGAAGTGAGGAGTAGAGAAGAACTCATAGAGTAGAGTGACATAGCGAGGGAAAGGCAAGTAGCTAAGTACAAAATCTTGAAGCAGCAGTTTGTTGATTTGAGATTAGAAATTATCCATGTTATGGCAAGGGTAGTAGAGAAAGAGCAAGAGCTCAATAGAGTGATGGAGAGTGTAGAAGAGAAGAAGCAGCTCTAGCAAAGAGAGTTGACAATAAGATATACAAAGAGGAAGAAAGACTTAGAGAGTTACTTTGCAATCAGGAAGAGAAGATTGTGCAGAACGAGAAGGATCATATGAAAGCCAAGTTCAAAGCGGAATTGGCAATGTACAGAGAAGATTGGCTTGCAGATCGCAACCAAGAAGAACTAAATTGTTACTTTGCTTTGTATTTGACCAATTCTGAATCGTATCTCTGCGGGAACATACTTTACTTACCTGATTGCCGCAAAAGTGACATTTGTCGGGTTGTTACATTCCCTTCCAACCTTTGAGGGATAACTTATTGAATGCATCTAACATTAGATAGTAAATCTAAGTAAGACAATAAAGCTTGTTACAAATTTATTTTGATGAAAAATTGGTGAGTGGGAGGATGGATGAAACCAATTGCTTTCTTTTCTTTAAATTTACTATCAACAAAGAAAAATTATAGTACAATCACAACCAAGGAGTTGGCTATTGTATTAGCTACCAAGCATTGGAAGCTTTGGAAGCATTACTTGGGTAATTAGGAGTTTGTAATTGAGATTGAATATAAACCTTGAGCTATCCAAATGATAATTTCAATGTGTTGACAATAGTTTACCATGAGCATTGTGTATATAGAGAGGAAAAGTGTCTTGTAAATGCCTTGATCTACACTACAAAGGGTGACTATTGTCAACAAAGTGAAGATTCATTTTACATGGTAAGAAACATGAGTACAAATAACCAAACAATGATGAAGCAATTAATGGTGAATTGTAGTCCAAACAAGCTACCATAACCATGGATTGGTTTTCAAGGAAGGAATAATTTGGATTTAGAAGATCCAAAGCTACTAATGGTGGTCTTTGCTAAATTTCATGACTCATGGTCATATTGGTGCTAAGAAGACATAATAAGCATACAAGAAGTGTGCATTTGGCTATGATATAAGAAAAGGTAACTATGTAGGTGAGGAGTTGTTTGGTATATCAACAAAACAAAAGTAAATCAACATTTATTTATTTTAAATTTATTTTAAATTTATTTTAAATCAACATTTATAAATTCATTAAAATTTCCTCTATCTCTTTATAACAAGGAGAACAAGCTATTATAGGATTGATTTATGAGTTAACCTATACATCTACCAGTTTGTACTTATATTTGTGGATAAATTTCAGAAATGATATGTGTTTGGCATACAACCAAGGATGTTACCACACCAAAGTTTAATTTTATTGATATAGATGTGAAATTTTCACAACATGGCTTTCTAGAATACTCATCACCAATAGAGTGACTCAATTTATAAAATTATGTTTTTGAGCACATATTTCAGGATTTCAAATCAAAGTTAGCCATCCACTACTTATCACCTTAAAGTGATGGAAAATAAAGAGGGCATTAAGTTACATAAGAAAGGATGACATGTGCAAATAAAAATGTGCATTTACCTTGGAGGAACAAAAAGCATGTGATAATTCATTACCTTTAGTCAAATTTTCATGCAACTTCTCTATGTATATGTCAAGCAAGGTCACACCCTTTACTTTATGTATAGCAATATCTTGCTACACCTCTCTCTTTATTATATTAAAGAAAGAACATGATACTACTACCAAAGTTGCCATAGTTGAGAAGATTTTTGCTTGGTTTCATAAAGGCATTCAACACACAAAAGAAAAGTTTCTTTTCTCATCAAATTTAGCAAAGTCTAAATGCCATTGCCATGAATGTTATGTAGAGATCACAGTCATGGCAAATGTAAGACATCAAGATATATATGATATAGTTATCTACTACCAATTTATCTTTTAAAGGCAAAATAAAAGTGTACCCATGGTATATTGGTACATTCACTACTATAGCATTATTTTATGTAATGACTTATGCTTAGCGTCACCATCACACACGTAATAACTTTTGTTTCATGTATTTCTTGAAGAAGTATAAGCTTGTTGATTTCCAAATTTACAAATCAATATCAATCACCCTTTTAACCTAAATAAAAGGATGACCATGAGAAGTTTGAGGTCAAGTGAATCTTCAGGAATCAAATTGAGGATGCTACTATCAAAATATTGAGCATTTGGTCTAATAAAAGGATCTATAATATATGAAGCAACATAGGACCTTCAACAAATCTACCTAATATATCATTGATAGTTTTAAAGTGTGAAGAATTGCACAATGAGGATGCTATGAACTAAATATGAAGATATTTGTAACTCTTTTTTTGGTTAATCAAGACTAAAGTTAGAGGTCTCTTATATTCAAAAGTAAGGCAAGAAAAGTAATTTAAGAAAGCTCTTAGGCAAAATTAAGGAAAAAAGTCAAAGTGAAGTCAAGAGTAACTTTTGAGCAAAGTTCAGTGTAGATTTATTGATTATATCAAGAGTAACTTTGGAGTGATGTCAATCTTAGTTGGTTAAGTGAGTGTTCTTTGACCAGTGTGTTAGTAGTGTGTGTCTTATATATCACATCATCAATATGCATGAGAGATGATTGGCCTTTATGATAAAATTTTAATGTTTAAAGAAAAGAGAGTGACACTTAAAAGCATTTTACCTTTGTAGTTCATTTTTGGAGAAGTCCTTATCTACCTCCAAGTTACATCTTCTATTTATTATGGTATTCAATATTCAAATTTTTAAGGATACAATAAGCAAAGATTGAATAAAATACAAAGCTAAGTTTGCATCTTCTATAAAGAAATGATCAAGCTACCAATAAAAAGACAACAATCCATTTAAAGCTTAAAGATACAAAATTTTGAGAATATTTGACTATTTATCTTTTAGCTTTCTCAATGATCCTTTAGAAAGTTGTAACTTAGCAATTTAAAATTTGCTTGCAAAGTTAGGTTAAATAAGAAAATAAATTATGGCTTGGTTTTAATAGAGGTAATCTTGATATTTAAGAAAAGTAAGTGCTCCACAATGGTGAATATTATCACTTGGTAATATTTAGTACTTTGGAATTACACCACCTTAAAAAGCAAACTCTCATACCATTTTTCTCCATCTTCCACACTCCAATCCTTCACATTGAAGTCATGTTTTAATCAGATCAAAAACTCATAATTTATAATAATTTCCTCCTCATAAGAAGTTCTAATGCTTTAGATATCCTTGTAATTTTCTCTTAATAGTTGTAGCCTAATACCAATATTTGTAATTTCTATAGATAATGAACATTTAGTGGATTAGCACAAATCATAAATAAAAAATCTTAAAAGAAAGAACAAGGACAAAAGAAACTCAAACCAAGATAGGAAGGCTAGGGGAAAGAAGGTATGAATCATCTGCTAAACAAGTGTCATTGTTTAAATTTTAAATTAAGATTCTTAATTAGAAATATTTATCTATGCTTATAGAGTACTTATAAATTACTAAATAGCCATAGAAAATAATGGAGAATATATAAATATATAAATAAATATAAAAGCCTCTATAATTAGTTTGCCTTCATTAGTAACAGTTATCAAATGCTCTATTTACAATACCATACAAAATGGTCTCCATATAATACCCATGAAAATTCTATGGCATGCTTATAAAAAATTTGGAATCTTTATGGGTGCCCATAGAACAGGTATGGGACCTACTACAACATTCTATTAAATAACCTCTTAAAGCACAAATGCTTATATAAGATAGCAGAAACGAAAGTGAAGATCTCATCGTAGACTAGCTAGACTATAAATATCAATTACTATAATGTTTAATTAGATCATCAAAATTCACAGTTTACAATTGATAATATTTGTTGTAAATAAATTGTGATACAAAATTCTTACACAAGGCATAAAGTTATGGATATTATGGACAGCAAGATCTGAATAAAACGTTTCTCTACACTTTTTTATGTGTCGATTGGTAAAGCACAATAATAAGTTAATACGTAACTTATTATTTTATACATAACTACATTAAAGATCTTCTTCTTATCTGTACTAAGTCTTTGTAAGAAACACAAGTCACTTGTCACATCTGTGTTAATATAATATCAACTAAGAATATATAAGTATCTTTATAGAATTTAAAAAATGACAAAATGAGCAAAAAAATTCCAAGTTAGTTTATAATTTCCAAAACTCATTAGAGGTTCAGATATAGAAGAAAATTATCTACAAAGACTGCAGGTGTGATCCATGCTATTAGTTGAGTTGAATGCTTCCCACACTTTAAATATGCTATGCAACTTTGTAAAACCATATCTTTTGGATTAATTTATTTGGTAAATGCTATTTAGACGAGTTCATATCAGGCTTGTTTAGTGGGTTGATTCTCTTTCGAGGATGTGGAAAAGATCTCTTTTCTGTTTAATTACAATTGTTTTGATTCTTTGTATTCTGTTTAGATGGAATTATAGTTTACTACCACCTTCTTGGGTAACCTATTGTTCCATGTACAAATTGACACCCCGAAAAATGGCTGTACATTATTTTTTTATTTTTCAAAAAAAGTCAATTTGGAAACTTTTTTTATGAAAAAAAAAAATAAATATTTTCAAACTTTATTTTGAAAATTTTCAAAAATATCAGTTTCATTTCAAGAAAATGAAAAATCTTTTAAACTTTTCGATAACAATAGACTAATTTTCACATAAAGAGGTATGCCGTTCCCTTAGAGTGACATATGAGGTCAACTTTAAATGGATTGATGAAGTCGGAAGTGCTAATTATCAATGTAAACTACACAAGATACACAAAGAGCGCTGCTGAAATAATCATTATTTGATTAATATAGGCTAGTCGTATATTCATAGGTAACAAAAAGGGCTGTCAGAATCATTCATTGTAAGCAAGGCTTTTTTGACTGAAAAGTAAGGATATGATACCGATATTTACCTGAAATAAATAACCCGAATCATTCATTGCATCCAAGCAAAGTCAACCCCTACTACTCGCCAGTCCCCGTGCTAGACAGCGGTAAACCAAGAAAACAAAAACTACAATAGATCTCTTCTATTTTCTGTACTATTATGACTAGCAAGTTAAAGGAGAATGCACAGTTGTATAGCCTCGTCTTTATTCTATATTCGGTCGGAAGACACCCCTTTGGTATATTCTTTTATGGATGGTTGCATAATTCTTGTGTATGACAAGGTGCTCTACAACATTTTGAGGTTCTAATTTTATTTTCGTAGATAGTCAAGTTTCTATACAAATTATAATTTCTTGATTTTTCAAAAAAGGTAGACTCGCCAACCAATTACCCAATGCTGTGGAAAAAAAATAGAATTTTTCCGGCCTTGTGAAATCGTAAAAGGTTATGCGAGAGTAGCCCACTCCAGTATCCGCCTTGATTCATGCAGCTACTATGGTAACAGCAGGCGTTTTTATGATAGCAAGGTGCTCCCCTTTATTTGAATACTGAAATTTCAAATTTTTATTTTATGATTTTGTTCATTTCTAAAGCTAGTGATCTTTACCGAAACCAATCCTATTAACCTGTACGGAAGTAAACTTTTTCCCCTAGCTTTTTCATCAAATCTGAAGAAAAAACCCTAATAAATCACAAGCTAAAAGATCTCACCAATTTTTGAAAGGGGTGTCCCTATATTTAATATATTTGAGTTTCTAACTAAGAATTATTTGGGCAAAGGTGGTAAAAAGACATATATTTTATTCATAGCCTTCGCATACCTTGGAAATTACGAAATTGATATTTTAGACTACTCATAGTTCTACAGTTTAATCATCAATATATTTCAAGTGACTAGAATTTAATATTGATAAGATGGTTTATTATCTATAATTTAGTTGATTTATTATGGTTATAATATATAGTATCAATATTTGTTCCAAAAAAAGTTCAGAAAATGAATTTGGATCATGTAGTGAAATCGATCTTCAATTGATTTTCAGCTTTCGAATAGTGATCGTTTCTTATATATTTTTTCATACATTTACATCATAGTTATCTCACTAAGGAGTTATGTATCAGGCTATGATATAAAATCGGAGACTATTTTACTCCATGTGTATAAACATAGTTTCCAGTGACTTTAACTCACTAAGGAGTTATGAATCACTGTGAACTACGTTTACAATATATAGCCTTAGCATTCATGAGTTTTATTTTACCAAAAACTCGGTATGAGGGACACTGGCATTTCGGCACTACGTTACACACTTCATCGGCTTACTATGATCGCCTCTTGGTTTCTTTTAGTGTTTAGTACTTAATGCATGATTCGATATACACTTGTTCCTCTAGCCTTGGAGTTATATGGAGCGATGGACACGACATTTGACACATTTGTTAGGGAGTGCGTGAGAACTTATCATGTTAGGAGTCAGGGTACCACTCTCACTCTCATACTTTATACCATATTTTAGACGTCGTGTGTCCATTGCTCTACATAGACCAATGGTTGGTGCAATGGCTGGTGCAATCCATAAGAGAACAATCACATTAGGGGATGTTTTTTCGGATGCTCCAGTTGTGTGTAGACCGTACGACTTACATAGCTCCGATATCTTAGGTGCGGTAGGGCAAATTTCTCATATAGACTCTATTGGAGCTTAGCCCCATGTTACATTTTTTTGTCTCTCCCTTGTACGGCTTGATGGAGTCTTCCCCTCTTTTGTTATTATGACGCGGTCGCCTTTCCTCAATCGATACACATATCCCCGACCTCTCACGCTTTGCTCGGACCCAGCCAAGACACTACTCACTCCTCTCCACCCTCCCTCCCTGTCCCCGTTTCCGTTTCATGGTTCCTGACCGATTTTCTAGTAGAACCAGACTTTGTATTTCAGATGTTAATCGGTAGCGTGTTGCCTGTGTATAGACTAGTTCTTTGGAGGTATTACGCATGAGATACTTCAATTATGTTTTTACTTCGACTTACCAACGTACTGTTAGTTTCATTCGTTTCCATTTCCTCAGTTGCTATTCATTTCGATTAGCACACATTCATGCTTATACCGCGTGTGCACCTCATATGCACTTAGTGGGTTCCGGATCCCCCGTTTGCCGAACTGCGTCTCAATAGCCATATGGTTATCATGAATCATAAAATGTACTTATTACTGTATTTTAGATTAGACAAATACTTTTATTTGATTCCTCCATGTGTTATCGAATACTTCTTTATTTTCAGTGTGGCTGTTTGTTTACGATTGCAATGATTTTTAAGTTTCACTCTTATTTTATTTTCTCTTCGTTCTGGATAATAAAGTTATAACACATCAAATCTGTCTATACTAGTAGTATTGGGGAAGTTAGATGTATTCAATTATCTAAGTTCTCACAATATGTTAAAGCTAACAGAAATCAATTAGAAATTTAAAGTTTGTAGTCTAATGTCTAAATGGTTTATATGATAAAGTATTTTAGACACTTTATTATTACAACAAATAGAAAAGTAAAATGCTATTATATGTCACTGTAATTTTGTACCTCAATACTTCTTTTAATCCCAATGCACATTTTTCATTTATTTTATTAAATTATTTTATAATTTCTAGTAAATAAAATGCAGTTCAGAATTTTCAATGACAACATCTTATTTAACTTATACGGAGCTCATAATCCTATCTTGATTGAAAATGATAAATTGTAATAACAATGCTATACCTGACCATAATTAAATTGAAACGTTATACTTGAATTTCTAATTTGTAAGTCGATCCACTTTCTAATTAGGTTGGGAGTTCTTGGCAAATCACATCAAAGCCGGAGAAAGGGTTTAGGGGAGACAAAAAAGGTACAAGGCAAACAAAAAAGGTCCGTACAAAGGAGACAATAAAGGTAATATGGAGCTAAGCCCCAATAGAGTCTATATGAGAAATCTGCCCTACCGCACCTAAGATATCCGAGCTATGCAAGTCGTACCGTCTACACATAATTGAAGCATCCGAAGAAACATCACCTAATATGATTGCTTTCCTATGGATTGCACTAGCCACTGTCATTTGTAGAGCAATGGACATATAGTGTATAAAATATACTACAAAGTATGAGAGTGAAAGTGGTACCCGTGACTCATAACATGATAAGCTCTCGGGCACTCCCTGAGAAATGTGTCAAATGCCGTGTCCATAACTCCAAAGATAGAAAAACTAAAAGATTACCTCATTCTTTGATAAATATATCAAATGCCATGTCCGCAATTCCATATAATTCACAGGATAAAAAAAACAAAGAGATGACCTCGCTGTATGCCCCTATACTTAGAGACCTTATGACCTGCGGTTGCACTTGCTACACATCTAGAGGCGGGTAATCACTCCCTCCGATTACCCATCGAGGGGGATGGAGAATCACTCCCATCAAAGCCACAAACGGTTCTCAATCTCTGACTTTGAGTCGGGAAGGCAACATTACAATCCTCTCAAATAGACCGTCCTCACTCGCACGCAAGGAACAAACTCCTGTGTGCTCTGGCTGGCGAGTTACCTGGGTGGGGAGAAGGAGACCGGTCCTCGAGACGCCACGCGGCATTAATTTTGTGATGGAAGAAGAATTTTATGATGGGAGAAGTAGATGTTTATTCACGCCCTTTTAAGCAGAAGAGAAGGTACGGTCCGACAATCCAATGAGATTGCAGCCATTGAGCTTTACGTAACCACTCTCGGGCCGCCACGTGTTTTCTCCACAGAAGTAAGCGTAGGACTGTAGTAGTTTCCTGGTGACGCCGCCGATGGCGAAGGAGAAGCAAGAACAAGGAAGGGCAAGTGAAGGGAAGGGGCGGAAAGAACGAAGGAACGAACGATCTGCTGCTGCAGCTGAGTTTTGAGGTCGATAAGGAGGAGCGGAATTCCCGAGCATCATCGAGTTGAGTTTCAAGACGAGGTGCAGGAGAACTCTTTCCTTCTAACAAACGAAGCTGAGAGAGTACAGCTCGTGATTTTCAGATCTTCTCCTCGTTGCACAATGGCTGCGAGTTCGCTGACTGCCGTGTCAACCCTCGTTTCTGTGTCCGATGGCGCCAAGGTGCGTGGTTTTTTGGTGCCTGTTTTTTTGTTTTTTGTTTTTTCCGTGTGGATCTTTGGAAATTTGGCTGTGCGCTTCTGCATTGGAGAGTGTAAGAGTAAGAGTTGTGGGCAACGCGACAGAATCTTTCTGTTTGGTTTTTATCATTGATGGGATTTGCAGTGTTTGAGGACTGTGAAGTTGCCTCAGCGTTTGTCATCCGGCTTACGTAGCTGTTAGACCTTCTGTTCGATCTTTGTAAGTGTAACGAGGAATCTTTGAATCTCTTATGTCTGGAAATTTGTACGAATCTTGATGGCTTGTACATACAATGATAACCAATGTGAACACTTGTGTCGAAAATGACCGACACAAGTTGTTGGGAGGAATCCTTGTTCAGGACTTCTACCTTAAGCCTTTGTTTGATTTAGGAGTGGAGTAAAGCTCTATCGGTCGGGGTGCAAATGTCATTTTACTTGGCGAAGCCCGCCTGGAATGATCCAAACTGGATTCGGATGACCCCTTTGAATCCATTTGCGAGAAGCGACGATCTATTTGGCCTCGAGACCATCTTGGTCTCGGGATTGGCTATTTTGCTCGGTCCGGCGTTTGGACCAGACGTAGATGTTACGTTTGATCGGATAAAGAGTCGGAGATTTGAAGACGTCGTTGTAAGTAGGCACCAGCGTCATTCGTCCAATGAGCTTGATTTCGTGAACAGTACCACAATATGTCTTCACCTGGAGTCCAAATATCTATCGGCTAGGCGTAGTCTTTGATAGGGGCTATTTTCTGGTCTTATTTCTGGCGTTGTTGATTCCAACTTCGATGCAGGTTGAGGATTCGCTTTTTCAGACGTGCTTCTTCCTGAGCTACTTCCACTGCTCAATCGTGTGCTATTTCCGTACTAGGATCTTCCGCTTAGCCTAGTAGATCATCCAACGACTACGTACGGCAACGGGCATCTCGTGTTATTTCCGGATTGCATACGATTTGCATAGTTGGTCTGCTGTGCCTCACAGAGATTGCTCGGAATTATAACGTGACGCTATCTTTCTGATAAACTCTCCGCCTGACAATTATTCGCTTGGATGTGCTATTGAGGACTAATTGATTTACCTGATGTTTTCCTAGGCATGCGTTTCCCAGAGGCAGTTTTCACGCCTGAGGAGCGCTTCCTTCCCTGGGCAGAAGGTGGTCAGCACCCCAATCTTAATAAAGGTCAGTATCTACCAGACATTGAAATTTGAGAATGCTCAACTTAGGCTAGAAGTCGCCCCCCACCAAGTTGATTGTTCTCTATTCTCTGCCCTGAATACTGAATGATACGACTGCAACTGCGGATTTTGTTCTGTGCAGTCAACTTCGAGAACCACCATGACTGTGGCAGCAGGAGTATCAAAGTTTGAAGCCGTGACGATGGCACCTCCTGATCCAATTCTGGGTGTTTCTGAGGCTTTCAGGGCCGATGACAGTGACATCAAGCTCAACCTTGGTGTTGGTGCCTACCGTACCGAAGAACTGCAGCCTTACGTGTTGAACGTTGTGAAAAAGGTAGGATGTTGTGCAACAATACTCACACGAATCTTCACGAGATCTCCTACTACTCGTGACCAGCAAATCTCTTGACATCCAGTACAGAGTTAGAGAAGAGTAAATTTCAGTTGAGCATGAATTCCTTCTGGTACTTGTGACCAGCAAATCTCCTGACATCCACTACAGAGCTAGACAAGAGTAAATTTCAGTTGAGCATGAATCGGAGGTTTTGTAGGTTGTAGATTGAATGCCTCTCTAAATGTCGAACTTATGCTGATTTCCGTATGTTTTTGCATGTTTATCCTTCTAGATATTTGTTGTTTACCCTAGAAAGGTTGTCTTCCGTCTTTTCAGGCAGAAAAGAAAATGCTTGAAGCTGGTGACAACAAAGAGGTACGTGCAGCTTTTCTCTAGCTTCGATGGTAGACAATCGTTGGCGGACGTCCCGGTCTTGTTACTTACTCCAATAGTTTTGAATTCCGTCACGCTTAAGTTCGGTACTTGAAAATACAAACTTTGGAACTCTGAACATTTTCTCATTTTCCGCAGTATCTTCCAATCGAGGGTCTTGCCGCCTTCAACAAGGCCACAGCTGAGCTCCTTTTGGGTATAGACTCCCCTGCCATCAAGGAAGGCCGGGTATGTCAAAACAAGACCCTTGTGGTTTTGGGCTTCATATTATGCTAAGAAAGTAACAAATGAAGCTTTTGCGCATTTCTCTGCAGAGACTTGGGAAAATTGAAAAGTCTAACGCTGCTGACGATTACCTCCGCTCCAGGTAGCAACTGTGCAAGGTCTTTCTGGTACGGGTTCTCTGCGTCTTGGTGCAGCTTTCATTCAGCGATACTTCCCTGGAGCCAAGGTTTTGATTTCTTCACCAACATGGGGTGAGTTCATTCATAGTCAGCGTAGGGGCCTTCATCCGTCATGTATGCTCCTATATGGTCGAAGTGACATCTTTGTGGTCTGTGCTGTTTCGACTCAAGTCATAAGCAAGCAATTCACCATCTGTATCGTCACTAATACGTGGATTACCTCTATGTCTACAGTTATTGGTTTTCACTCGATTGGGTTGGAACTCAATTTCCACTAAGAATATGAACTCAATTCTGACGAGCTGTTAGCATTATCTTGTCGTCCCTCTCAGGGAATCATAAGAATATTTTCAATGATGCTGGTGTACCCTGGTCAGAGTACCGCTATTTTGACCCCAAAACTGTCGGTCTGGACTTCGAAGGAATGTTAGCAGATATCAAGGTGGGGATCATTTGCAATACCGGGTGTAATGTACTTTCTCGGATTTGCTTACATGTGTTACCAACGCTCAAATGAAGTATCCTGGAGGGCGATGAACTGATCCTTATAAATCGCTTGACCTCAGGATGCACCCAGTGGTTCCTTCATCCTTCTGCACGGCTGTGCCCACAACCCAACCGGAATCGACCCAACTCCAGAGCAGTGGGAGAAAATCGCGGATCTTATTGTGGAGAAAGGACACACGGCGTTCTTTGACGTTGCATACCAGGTACATTTATGATCTTCTCATAATTATCTTTTTGGTTTGTTGGCTGCCTTGGGCAAGGATGTCCGTTTATGAAGTAGCTCCTAAACAGGTCGAAGCTCGATCCCCTATGGTGACTTATGGAACGTGCGAGACACTTCTTATCCCGCGTACCTTGAAGTAGCTATAGAAATGTACATGTCACTAAGTAGGATTTATACTACGTCGTGCTCCGGAGGCTGTGACAACTGTGGTTCAACGCAATCCCACATTTGGGTTATGAGCCGTAAACCTCGTAAGTTTGAGGGTTTGACCTCGTTCAAACCATCGTGGTTAGACCTTACTATTCTTGGAAACCCAGCTCTCTGAGTCAGTTTAAGATTGTTTTGTTCTACTAACATTTACAACACCTCTTAAGCAGGGATTTGCTAGTGGAAGCCTCGACCAAGATGCCGATTCTGTCAGACTTTTCGTCCAGCGTAGACTTGAGATCTTGGTGGCCCAGTCATACAGCAAGAACCTGGGTCTTTATGCTGAGCGCGTTGGAGCAATCAATGCGGTCGTGCACTCGACTGATGTCGCTGTCAGGTAGGCATCTTGGTTGTTGAAGTTTTAGCACATCTCTGAGTTCAGAGCTTGATGACGTTCAACATATTATAATCGGAGGATATCTGCTGGGAATGAAAGATCCCGACTTATGCGACAATTTGCGGGAGCTTGTTTTGCTAGGGGGTTTATACCAACGTTTATCATAACTTTGCACTATTCGGCTGCTCTGCAACACGAAGTTTTCTATTCTAGACAGAAGATAGGTTATGTTTCCTCATTGACATTGATGCCGCTCATTTCGCAGGGTTAAGAGTCAACTGAAGCGACTTGCAAGGCCCATGTACTCTAACCCGCCTGTGCATGGTGCAAAAATTGTTGCGAGCGTAGTCGGAGATGCTGCTCTTTTTGATGAATGGAGAGCTGAGATGGAACTCATGGCTGGCCGCATTAAAACTGTCAGACAAAGATTATACGACGACCTCTCAACCAAGGACAAGAGGGGCAAGGATTGGTCGTTTGTGCTGAAGCAAATTGGCATGTTCTCATTTACAGGTCTTAACAAGGCACAGGTATGACTACAAACTCAGTAATGTATTCATAGGGAATCGTGAGTGTAGTGAAAATGATTGTCCAAACTTGTTTTTACATCCGCTGCAAAAGAAATTTTACCAAGATAGCAAGGATACCGAACTTAAGTGAGGATACTGTTCTTTTTGCAGAGTGACAACATGACTGATAAGTGGCACGTGTACATGACTAAGGATGGTCGTATCTCCTTGGCTGGTCTTTCCTTGGCCAAATGTAGTTACCTTGCCGATGCTATAATCGACTCGTTCTACAATGTGCAATAAATACCTTAGCCCCTGAAAATTACTACAGGAAGGCGGCCTTTTGGTCCAGTTTTGCTCTACACCCCCTTGTTAGCGTAATATTGCGTCGAAGGATGGTGGGTCTTACAAACGAAGGGGGTAATTACCCTCATTGTCGGAGTTTGATGTCCAAGTCTCCCACATCACAAAGTAGCTAGTATGGTCGGGGGTGTTTCGTCTCTTTCCTCTTCCCATAAAAACTGTAGAATACTGCGGCGATGTTACAGTTGAGAGTGTTAAAGCGGAATCTTTCCACTCCAATTTAAATAAAGTCTCGTGAGAGCTGCTCCTGGTTATCACTTCCGGTTACACGGCATGCATGGGACCAACTATCGGTGTCAAACAGTCGTACAGGCTTCTTGTGTGATTGCTGCCTAACATCACTGGAGTTAGTGTTGCGTATCAAATGTTACTTGGTCACTTATATCCATGGTAGTTGGAAGCTCTTAATGAGCGATATTCGCTGGGTGGTGATGGCTCGTTTTGAATGATGTAAGAAAGTATTCGGAATTCGGAAGTACTCTGAATTCGGAACCTCATGAAGTACACAGCAGAGGTCTCGGACCTCTTGAAAGTCTTCTAAATGTCTACCGTAGTTTTGATCCAGGGTACCCGAGATGGTATAAAAGGCCACCACTGGATATCTAGGCTACCAAAGAATCCCAGAAACCGGTTCGTTGAGCAAATTGTGGCGTGCAAGACACTAAGGCTGAGAAGTTGCTGTTGAGCACGAAGGGCCAGAAGGGTTGAAAGCCCGATCTTCCAGATCGTGGAATGTTTTAAATGGATAATCTCTCCTATTTGTCCCGACGGGAAAAAGCTGACTGATCGAAGACTCAAAACAGAGAAATAGTCGGAAATGGCACCAGAAGGTCGTGAAGCACAGAGAACCAAAATATGGCCTTGCTTAACAAAGCCTATACAAAGTTACATCCTCTGTTGGTAACCTCACGTGAAATAGAGTAGAGTTAAAAGTGATGGAGAATCTAAGGTTCGTAGTCTATAACTAATTTTGATAGACAACTTAGAGAAGACCCAGAAGACAATATAGGAAAGACACATTTATCAACAGTTTAAGTCAGAGCATTTCTCTATTCAGGGAACGAATGTTGTCATCAGAAAGCATAGTCGCTCTGGTCAAAGTCTCTTGAGATCGTGTGGATAACATATTGACCACCACCATTTTCCAGTGAATTATGTTTTGACACTAGTAGAGAGTTGTTCCACCACCCATGCCCACTCCACTGCATTAGCATCAAATCAACTCTGTCCAGAGCATTTCAAACATAAATAAGTTTTGACCTTTCACAAGATTTATAGAAGAAGTCCACGTCTTAAAGCACACCTTAAGAGTCTGTCCACAGCATTTCAAACAATTCTATCATAAACAATGTTTGACTTTTGACAAGCTTGCCAGAAGAATTCCATGTCTTGAAGCACACCTTAAGACAATAAGCACTTTCTACTACGGTCGTACCTACCTTAAGTGCATCCCTCTAAACTACAACCGGGTCATGCAACTATATGCAACTTCTGTTGTGTTGTACTGTGGACAGTCAGCACCTCATTAGATTAATGTGAGGAATGAAGCTCTGGAGATCTATTATGTGAGAGGAGGGTACACATGAGTTGTATAGGTACACATTATGAGGGTACACATTTCGCGAAGGAGTACACATGAATTTTATGTGTTTGCCTAGGACATTTGAGGTCTTGAGGCTTGGATAGGTTATAGGATCAGATTATATTCGTCTTTTTTTTTCTTTTTATCTTTTTATGATAAGTTACATTGTGATTGCAGATAATTCTGTGCGTCCTTATTCACAAAACCATGTGCTATTATACATATACTTAGATTCACCCCCTTTTGCATTCCCTTGGGATCTTAATTCTTGGTCTCTCTTGGTTGTTCTCTTTATCAATATATGGCTTGGCAGTACTTCGTTGTTGATTTTGGTTATGGAGAGTGGATCTGTGACCTTCTCACTTAGTACAAATTCCTTTAGAGTATAGCTAAATTTCTCATACTCTACCTTTCTTTCACTTCTCATGAGAGAGTATATTGTCAGTTTATAATCCGATGAAGATAAAAAAGCTTTTCCTCTTTCTAGATGTAGCTTTAGAGAAGCTCAGGCACTTCCCTGACCTCCTCCTGAAGAGACTCTGCTGGTAATTACATACAGAGTAGTTCATCAATTTTTCACTTACTTCTTCATATACCATATCTCATGCTTATTATTTCTTATTTATTTATTTACCATATCCCATGCTTATTATTTCTTATTTATTTATTTATTTAGCAAAAAAACAAGAACGGTGCATCTGAAAAAACTGAGAGCCAGCTGGGACTTAAGAAAAGAACTCAAGCGAAAGAGAGTATACTTTTTTATTTTATATCTTATGATTTATATTTCTGTTCTCTTTAAAATTTGCTATAATATGACTTCTTTGTGACATTTGTACAATTCTTTTTCACTCTTTAAACTCTATCCCAAATTTAAAACCTAGATCACGCAAACCCATACTACCATATATCCTAGTGTAGATGAGCATAAACCAAAGTATACATTGTATCTCTTTGATAAGTTTTAGTTGATAAAAGTTATTGTAATCCTCATACCTTATTTTCATCAAAAAGAACCACGAGTACCTCAGGGTGCTAAAATCTAAGAGGAAATTTTTTAGAAAACTAATCAAGTCTTAAAAAGTGGAGCTAGAAGGCTCTCATGTAAATGATTCTAACAAGACCAAGAACAATGGCAGTGCAACCTTGAGTTGGCTGTGCAAGTAGAAAAAACCCGTTCTTAGTTTTAAGCAATCAATTCTAACCAACTAAAATATAGGATTTTTAGCAAGTTGAATAAAAATACAAAATAACACTATGTTTTCTTTCTCTAGGGGCGTAGCACTACGTATAATCAAATCAAGGCCAAAGCCAAAGGGCTACCAAATCAAGAAGGCGACCGCGTAGGAAAACTGAAGGATGGGAAGACCTCATCAAGCTGTACAAGGGAGAGACAAAAAAGGTAACATGGGGCTAAGCCCCAATAGAGTCTATATGAGAAATCTGCCCTACCGCACCTAAGATATCAAAGCTATGCAAGTCATACAGTCTACACACAATTGGAGCATCCAAAGAAACATCACCTAATGTGATTGCTCTCCTATGGATTGCATCAGTTACTGCCCTCTATAGAGCAATGGACACATGCTGTCTAAAATATGCTACAAAGTATGAGAGTGAGAGTGGTACCCCCTAATGCCTAACATGATAAGCTCTTGCACACTCCCTGAAAAATGTGTCAAATGCAATGTCCATTGCTCCATATAAATCCAAGGCTAAAGGAACAAAGAGGTGACCTTGTTGCATGCCCCTATACTTGGAGACCTTGTGACTTGCTGCTGCACTCGCCGCCCATCTAGGGGGATGGGTAATCACTCCCTCCAAAACTGTATCCCGTGTAGGGTCCGTAACCACGACATCCGCTACTATCACCTGATCATCTCGGACCAAGTATAAGTCTGCATTGACACGTGTCATTTGCAAAGCATACAAACGCTCCCTCCAAGCCAAGTATCCACTCTCTCATGCCATAGCAAACAATATGTCCCTAATGGCATCATGAGTAGCTATCCTCTGTCCTCCAAAAGGACACTATATCATGTGGACCACTACTGCATCTAGTGTAGAACCACACTCACAAGTGAGTAATGAAGATGCAGATGGGTGGACCAAACCTAGGCAAAACCTCATCGTTGTAGAGAAAGTAGCTGGTGCAAGTCGGAATGCCCTAATGCACGGTCGAGCTAGGATCCAAGAGCCTGCACCTTTGCCAGAGCAAGAGCAAAGATGTACTTTAGTAGCTTGAGGAATGGACAAGTCAACTAGGAGAGAATGTAGCGTATGCTCACACTGTTGTTCCATCAAGGAAGACTGTAAACCTCTAGTCCAATCTGACAATAGTGAAGCAAAAAGTGAAAAATCCTCTTGTGCTCGTGGGGATAGACTATCTAGTCTGCCACAATAACACTTGGAGAGAAAAGGATACTCCCTCCACCTCTGTCATATAAGTCTCTAAAACCGGCCTATCAGCAACCACAAAATGAGAGGAAAGTAGGGGTGCCGAGAGAGCCCAACTACCTAGAAATGCTATAGGCGGCGTCTCCTCTATAGAGAGCAACCCAACCCCACTACATGAGATTGGCAGAGCCGTCTATCTATGTGCCAAATCCCCTATCACACACTCAAAAGTCCTTGGTCCAATAATATCATCAAAAACTCCCATAATCCTCCTATCAGATGCTCTTAGACGTGATAGAAAGGATGGTGAGGGAGGAATTGTACATATGAGGTAGGATGGTCAATGAGTAATACTGGAAGAGAGTATACCAAATGCCACCTGTGGATCTCCTAGTAATGGAAGGTCATCCACATGGAGAACATCCTCTGCAAGGGCAGCATCTAAGAAGCATGTGACAAAATCCTCCGATCCTACTGGCACTCTAAAAACATGAAGTCCATCTGTGGATGTGATACACCCCTCTGAAGCTCAAGGTGAGGAGTGATACCTAAAGGAGATCATGCTCTACACTTTGACGCCTTGACTCTCAAGCCTACTAGATGTAGCTCAATAGTCAAGTAGTCAAAGGCCTGCCTAATCATGGCATCTACATGGCCTACGATGTGTGTATCATCTACTAGGGAGGGAAATACACAACCTAGCATGGCCAAAGTAGTAGATAGGAGAGCTCTAAAGTGAGCCATGGAAAATAAGGGCCCTCCAAAGGATCTCCCTGACATGTACCAACAGCTGACTCCAAGACAGTGACTCCCTATTGTGAACCACCATGCTGGTAGTAAAGGGAAGCAAGAGAGCCATAAAAAGACCGCACAAAAGGAATAAGACTCACCAAGGATCCACCAGCCTCCCTAAGCTCTCCAAAGATGGATGCCCTTGAGACACTATTAAAAGTGTTCTCAACATCCACCTGGAGGACGACCCACTCTAGATGGATATCTAGGAGTGCTCTAATGCCTAGAGATATAGCTTCACATCCTCCAAGTGTAGCTACTCCAAACTGATGTGGACTGAAGTGCTGTCAAAAGTGAGAAAAATGTTGAAGAACAATGGTACGACTGACCAAACTCAAAAATATTTCTCCAATAGAAATTGGTCTAATGCCTCCCGTGTCCTTCTCCATCACGAGAAGTTGATTAGCACCTAACACTCAACTAATAGACATAGGAATGTCTCCTCTCGCTACTATTACAGCCACTTGAAACAACTTGGTAAAACCACTAGAAGGATCATCTACTTGGAAGCAATCTCTAAGGTGCTCATAAACCATCCTTGACAAGCTTCTTGAGGAAAGGCAAGGAGCAATGCACAATGCTTGTGCAAATAGTGACCTATCAAGATATAAAGGCTACTCAGGCTGATAATCTAAAACCTCTAGTGGTAGTCCCTCTACTGCTATAGGATGTAGTGAGCATAGGGAAGAGATAGTCTCATCAGTAGGAATTGCCATAGACAAAGTGTGTAGCACTTGTGCTACTCTACTAAACTCTCCCACCTGATCTAATGTCCTACACCATCGTAATTGAGTGGACTTTGTGGTATCATGTGGCGATGCTTGTCTCCTAAATCATGTAGCCCTAATAGACTCCTCTTGAAGGGCTGCCCAATCCCTTGCTTGGAATCGACAAAATCTAGCAACCACCTCTCCATGCCCCGCACGTCCCCCTCTAGCGTAACAAAGATACCATCAAGGGAGTAAGAGGAATAAGAACCTTGCTAACTTGTCCAAGGGATCACATGCCAAACGATCAAGTGGTAGGCAAAAAGCCTATCTATCCTCATCATGGAGTGTGCGGGGTAGCCTATGGAATAGACGTGGATATGGAAAACTAGTCTCAAATAACACCAAAATGTAACCCGCCTAAGAAGCTAACCACTCCCACGACTCGATCGGTATTCCCAAAATGATCAACGGAAGGATAGAAGAAGCATGCATAATCTCAAGTGTCACTACTATCAATGTGGTTGCTTGTCACACGTGGGCATCCCAAGTGGTCCAATCATAGTCCTTGTGCATCCTTCCCACATGGGTCTTTACCCCTTTAAAAGCGTCGGTGACACACCGGGCATGGTGTATCCTGAGTCGCTCTAGGAAACCCCACATAGGAAGGTGTAGCCATGGCTAGCACAAGAATAATGATAGTAACACATGCTGCTCCTCTCCATATGTACTCATATTTGCAAAACCACAACCCTTCACATCCAAACTCACATAAGAAAACAATCTCTCCACACACTAAAATTTATAAACTCTCATAACTTTCAATTTACATCTCCAAAATTTTTAAACTAAATTGGCATAGATCTTAATCATGAAAACCAAGAGATTGGAAATGAAAATTCTTGACCCATCACTTTCAATGAGTAATGATCATTCTAAACCCTAAAAAAACTAAAAATCCTCATAACTTTCTATTCCATTCTCTATAGTCTTCAATCTAGATACCAATGGAAATGAAATTGAAAAATGAAGAGAATAAACTATTCAATCGAGTGTTATATGCTAGAGAGCTCTCAAAAATTATAGATGTCTTCTCACATCTCTCCCTCTCCCTGTCCTCTCCCGCTGCTCTCGATTGCATAAGGTTGGAAGAGTATCTGAAAAGAATGTCGACCTAGGTGGCTTCTTTATTGGATGCACCACCTCGCTAAGGTCCAAAAGGTCAATAGATTCTTGTAGGGAATCTTGATATGTCTAAGGGGTACCAAATCTATGATGTTGTATTTTGTAACATGTAGGGAGACATGCCCGGAGGGCGGGGCACTGTCTGACCAATGGACACAAGACGAAATGCCAAGAAAGAAGCGCTACGCATTTCTTCGGCCCTAAGGACCCACAAAGTGCATAGCCCTTTGTGGGCCCTCCAGGCTAGTAAGGTATACAAGGTAACAAAGATCTCTTATAGTGAATTGGGCTTAACAATTCACTTGATATTGATAAAAGGAAAATTTTAATCAGATTTGAAAAAACACAAATAAGAAGTATTTTCATGGACTTTTTTTCAATACTTTGCAATTTGGATGCAAAATTTGGAATCAAGATGACTACATATCATTTCCTTGTGTGTAGTATAAATATACAAGAATCTAATGGTTTACTTTGAATTTGTAACTTTTTATTCTATGGATCTTATATCTTAAGAAGCTCATAATTTCATTTTTATTTAAGTTTTATGAAATATTGGCAAAGCATCCAGCAAGAAAAATAAATTTAATTTGAATACTTAGTATAATATTCAATTTAAGAAAATTTAACATTAAAATTCCTTATTTATAAATTTTTTATAGGTATAAATTAGGCATGAAACCACTTATAAGCTAAAACGAGTGAAATTTACAAAATTTACCAAAAGATGATGAACTAAGAATATATATACATCTAATATAGAAAGTGATATAACATGCAAAAAATGAAGAACTTACTATGAAGATTTTTCTTATAAGAAGTTGGCATTTCAGATAGGAATAAAAAATAAAAAATAAAATTTAGGAACCACAAATAAAAAGTGATACGTTGTGCATAGAACCTATTAATTTCCAAGATTAGATTTATACTTTATACGAGAAGATCTTTATCAACAATAAAATAAAGAAAGTTGAAAGAATGAAGAAGAAATTAGGTATCAGATACATTATATTATGCTCCTAACATCTCACGCAATTTCAGGCTCATCTCAGGCTCATCTCAGGCTATTGAGCAGGCTATTTGGTAGCAGCTAATTATGCAGCTTCACTATCATAAGGAAATCATATTCTTAATAACTTGCAAAGTGTAATATAATAAAAATAATATCCCTAAGGACTTTGCGAATGTAAGTTCTAAGTTATTCCTTCATTTGAATGAACTCAAAGGTCCCCAATATAAATCTCTAAGATTTCAAATTTATCTCTTGTTTCTTGAATCTTTGCATATCGCTTCCTCAAACCATAAGAAGTTCAATGGAGAATACACACTCTATGCTCTTTTAGCTTCTATTACATACATCAGATCAAAAATTTATTTTGAGTTTCTTACCATCATCAAAGCAAGACTTGATGTCCATTATCTTTGCAATTAAAAATGAACTCTCTAGTAGATTGTTTATACAACCACACATATTAAGATATTTACTTGCAAATTTGTTAAAGGTACCAACGTTACCTTGAGCTCTCTATGCACATTCCAAGATGGGTGGTGATTAGCCAAAGTAAATTTCTTACTAGAAACACAAATGTACTCCTCAACAACGTGAACACTCCTTAGCTCAAAATAAGGTTCAACATTCACTACCTTTTCATCTTCTTAAGTTGGAATTACAAAGTGGATGGATAGTGGCACCTATTGTTTTGTGAGATAAATTATTCCTAATATTTATGCTAAGACTTCTGCAAAACAAAGAAAGTTCTACCAAGATATTCTATCAATATCAAAAGACTTGGATTTTTGGATTATATAAAGTATACTTTCAAGTTATCCACGTTTGAGCTAAGTATAAGCCTTTTCCTTCATGACACAATAGAACTTTTACTTCATTTAGGAGTAGCCAAAAGTTGTCCTAATACAGTTGAACCCTCCAAATTATAGCTTCATCATCTATTATCTTGAACTTGATTGAATGTGACATAGGGAATTTTTGAGACTAATAGGGTTTTCTACTTCAACTTTAAGTTGATATCCTAAGTTTTTAAAGTATTATAACTTTTGGTTTGGATTGGAGGACTCAATGATAGAAAGTACCAAGAAAAAAGTGAAGCATATTTTCTTGTTTGAAATGCTTGAAAGTCCTATTGATCAATTGATCTATTTGATCATGTATATATCTTTATTAACAAAGGTCTTTTGACTTTGCAAAAGACTACAATTTAGATAAGATTATATATATCCATACACGATACAATATTTCTTCCTAGTGCAATATTATCAAGTTCTGAACACACTAGATGTAATTTTTCTTGGCAGTCAAAAGTTGTTTGTTGGATAGAAAACAATAGTTAAATTAGCATTCTCTTATTCTTGCTTGTAAGCTATGATCAAATATCAATGCACAAACCACATGCACTCATATTTGACAAATTTTATCTTAAATGATGTTTAATATCATGGCCAAAGCAAGAAGGCAATTTGGCTTGGTGATCACATTTATGAAGTGAACCACACTCCGAAGTACAAATATCATGTGTGCAAAATCTTTGGAGTGCTTAAATCAACTAAATATACAAGGTAAAAACCATATGGATCAAAATAAAATAAAAATAGAGAAAAATGGGTATTATATTTTAAAATATATAGAAAATTTATTTTTTTTGCTAAGGACTACATAATCTTCCTTTAAATTTAGCTTAACATAATCCTTGTATATTATAAACCAAAATTCCCAAAGGAGTCTTTATATGTGCAAATCTTTTCTACCAAATTTCACAAATTGTAGTAAACTATAATATAATATAAAGATCCTTAGATCATATACTTCTCATTTGGTGAATTTGCTAAAAATATTTACATGCATTTGCATTTACATAATTGGAATTTGAGTTTGAAAAATTATTAAGTCACTCATTGAGTAGTTACAAACAATGATTTGATGTTTGGTCTAAATATCCATTGGAACTACCATATTTGTATTTTAAAAATAAGATCAGTTTACCTATATTATTATTTCTTATCACGTAAAGTTTTTTAAAGCGTTCCAAAAAAAGTAAACCAAGATGCTAATATATAGACCAAATATCCTCTTCTCTTCTTTTGAAAGACTTCACTAGAAAAAAAAAATCTTGGCTAGTAAAATTAGGGTTCTTTTCTTATGATAAATAGATTGACTATATAGTAATGATGTAGTTATTCTTGTAATTTGATATTTGCTTCGGTTTCTTTATGAATGTAATGGTAGTGTATCTAGAGAATAGCCTCACTTTTGATCTCCTATTATGTATGTTGACACTGCTACGTAACATCCATTTTCTTGATGAATCCAATGGTAGTACACTTGAGGGTAACAACTGTACTCTTGATCTCCTTTTGTTTACGTATACATCACTACATACATACATAACATCTATTGATATTGATATCTTATAATAAAAAACCATAATCACAAAGGAAGCAATAGATAAACTCTAAAGTACCAAAATAGAAATCTAGTAGCACACAATAGAGCTTTTATCCCATTACAGTTTCCAAACTATTATAAAAGCAAATATATCAAACATTATAGGTCCTTGAATTAAAAGAAGTTCATATGAAAGTATCTTATTTTTTGTGGATATGGTATTCAACTTCCTACATCTTCAAATTTTATTAAGAGATATATAAGCATAAATATTATGGTAACATGAATTAAGATTTTTTTTAATACAATCATGATTGAACACTTTCTTGACCAAATTATGAATAAAAAAAGGACTTGTTATCTCATCAACCATACTTAGTAAAGAGTTCAAAGGGTACCAACAAGATTATGTTCATGTTACTACTCTTTTAGAAAGGAGAATATATACAATTTCAGTTTGCAAAAGGATGATATTATAGACTTAGAAATTCTTTCGTTATTGATCTTCTAGAAATATCATCTAATTACTTGGAAAATTTGAATTATATTTCAAAGGCACATCTTAAAATTGACAGAGGTTTGAAACGATAAAATTAAGAAAAGTGAGGAGCAAGGAGCATGCACTTCTTGACTCTTAAAGGTTGAAAACATCTTTTTTGATAAACTTTTGTGAGATTGTGAGAAAAAAATTCTATAAGGATAAATATAAATAATTATTTTTCATGAGTTCATTATAAAAGTAGATCAAAATAAATCTAAAATATCTATTTGAATAACTACTTTGTAGTGATTTATCATTAAATCACTACAAGATCAAAGATGACACCTATGGTAACACAATATCAACAAAAAGTGGTATAATGGTAAGAAATAGGTCATTCCCTTGAGGATGCATGTATGAAAGGGCTAGGTTTGAAGAGAAGTGTGCACAAATTGCAGTATTTTTATTATTACCTATTTAACCACTTGGGTAGGAACTGCTCATTAAAGAGTGGTAGTGTCAACTCCTATGATACACCCCAATAAAAAGGAAAATTAAAAGACCACTTGCACTACAAATGTAGTGCTAAGGAATTTGAACTTTTCTCATTTTTTATGTTTTTCCTTGTTTAGCATAGAGGTAAGAGTGGTATTGTGGCCTTTAAGAAGAAATCCCACAAAACTCAATTTTTGGTGAAGATCTTGTCTTTGGAAGATGTGCCTCTTTGCAAGACCAACATCTTCACAAAGAATGATTAAAATTTTTAATGAAGATGAATAATCCTCTTCTAAAGATGAGCCTTGAAGACTTGGATATTTGGAAGATTCCTATCCTTGTCTTCCAAAATTTGTATCTTCAGAAGAGTGTGAAGAATCTTTGGTGAAGAAGGATTGTTGGTTCATTGATTTCAAGAATATGCAAAGATCACCTCCAAGAGTAATTGCTTACATGAGTGGAGAGTGATGGGGGACTGAAGGACATTATGAGCAAGAGGGAAGAAACTTCTATAAAATTGAAATGTTTGTAGCATGAGTGTTTTTTCAATTCTTGAGCGTTCCATTCTTTGTTCCATTTTTGCTTCTTACATGAATATAGAGAGAGTGAGGTTAGAGGGAATCTAGAGCCAATTCATAGTTTTCTAGCACCATGGTGAAGACTGCCTCTCCTAAAGGTTGCTAAGTGAACCTTGAATTTGAAGACCCTACCATTTGATCCCTGTGACAACCCGAGAAATATCACTTTTGCGGTAATCAAGCAAGTAAAGTTCATTCCCACAAAGGTACGATTCAAAATTGGTCAAATACAAAGTCAAATAGTAACAAGTAGTTCTTCTTGGTTTCATCTTTAATTCTTAGGTAGAAACCACACCCAGAAGAGAGTAACAAGCACTCAAACTTGACAACTTGTCACTAATTCACACACTCATAATCACAATATAGCAAATTCTGTCCAAACAAATCTTGATTGTGATGATTCACACTCTCTCAAAGATGACACTTCATTGCAAAATGACTTTGCCTCAGAATTGTGTTCCACTCCTCCACTGAAGGCACAACTTCCTTGATCAAAATTACTTCACATCAACTCAGCGTTGCACTCACAACTACAGAATACTACCAACACTACAATTCCTCTCAGATCTGTCAAGGCATTACTATGATTGCACTTCACTCAAGATCAAACACACAAAAGGAAGATCAAGGCTGTAGAATCTAACATCCAACAAATACACTGACTTGCACTTCAAAATTCTCCACACACTCACAAACACGCACGCGCACGCGTGCGCGCGCGCACACACACACACACACACACACACACACACACACACACACACACACACACACACACACACACACACACACACACACACACACACACACACACACACACACACACACACACACACACACACACACACACACACACACACACACACACACACACACACACACACACACACACACACACACACACACACACACACACACACACACACACACACACACACACACACACACACACACACACACACACACACACACACACACACACACACACACACACACACACACACACACACACACACACACACACACACACACACACACACACACACACACACACACACACACACACACACACACACACACACACAGAGAGTTGATACTCAGAGTCAAGCTCAAGCAACGAGCACTGAAATCAGCACTTCACTTTATCTATCTTCAAAAATTTGGAATACTAAACAACATAACACTGCAAATACCTCCTTTAAATAGGCAGAGCACTTGATAGTTACTAACAAAAATACCATTTCTTAAAAACTCTTCCTACATATAGATCCAAAATGACAATGCATCTCTTCATATCTACCTCTACAAATCTCAAAATTGTTACTACTCCAATCCAATGTCTACCTCTTCTTTGGCTTCCAAACCCAATGATCTTCCTATCACTGCTCCTTCTTTAGGTATATCTAATTCTACTAAGCCCTTCACTATTTCTACTACTTCTTCACTCTAAACTACAATTACGCTAGTAGGTACCTTATCTAACTCTTTATCTCTTAACCCACTCTTCTTTAATGTCTTAGATGACAACTCCAAAGACACCTGCACTCCTACTTCTACAACATTGGATTTCTTATCTTCTTGCACACTTCTTCTAATTCTCCCTAACTTTGAATTCACTAAATCTAATCTAAGACTTGCATTGTCTCCTACTTCCAACATCTTTCTACTACTCTCTCCCTTAAACAAATCAGAAGAGTGTTCATATTGACATCCTTTTCTCTTCTCTTTTGAGTTTCCTGCACAAGCAACTTCAATTTGTGTAGTCTTGCTTCTTCCAATCTTCCTTCAGCCTTTGTGCTCCGCATTGCTCACAATCTTCCAACAACTTCTCCTATTGATTTTGATGCATATCCCGGAGATCTCTCTACCTTTAACTCTTCCCGGTACATCTTCAACTCATCTTTGTACTCAAAAGCAAGCATCTTCTTTTCCTCCACATACAAAGAACGTTGTAACTTAGCACTTCTTACCAAGTCTCTCAATCTTTCTTCTTCTTGATGTCGAATCAATAGCTCTCTCTGCCATGCTTGATCTTTCCCTACTGCACTCTTCTTTAGCCCTTCTAATTCCTGCTCCATCACTGCTGCCATCACCTTCACATGAATACTTTCATTGCGTGCTTCATTGACTTCCTCCTTCATCTTTGTTAGCAACATCATCTTCTCCTTCAATGCTTTGGCTTGACACTGCATCTCACTTCCCCTTGACTCAAACTCTCTGGCAACTTCTTGAATGTCTTCTTCTTCAAGACTGTATCCACCCCAACCTTCTCAACTTCTTCTTCTCTTTGAGCTACACAATCCCACAATCCCACAATCCCACAATCCCTTTACTTTGTCTAGCAGAGACTTCACCATCTGCAATTCATTCTTCACCTTCCTTTGATCTTGCGGGATTACCTTCTATTGTGCTTTCAACAGCTCCAACAATGGAGTCACAACTTGCATTAAATACTATATTCCTCCAAAGTTCTCTTTGTCTTTGACCCCATCTTTGTACTTTGTCTCTTCTGCCGGCTCCTTCTCCCAAAGTCTTGATTTTTGTACTTTTGGTGATATCGCATTGGAGCTTCCTTCTTCCTTACCAGCTAAACTTGCTCCTGCAAGGTCTTCCTTCTTCCACTGGTTCTCCATCTCCTCTATAACCAAGGTTACATAGGGATTATCACTTCCCTCCATAAGATCAATCACCACATGAAATTATTCATCATCTTTTGCTTCAGCCTATTGCTAAACTTCCTCTTCTCCATCACTCTCACTTTTGGATTCCACACTTTGTAATGTGGGGAATCCTTTGCTTCTTTTGAGTCTCCTCCTCTAGATTCTGTCTCCCCTTCAGACTTGGTTTCCGAGTTCTCTTCTCTCACCACCTTCTTACCTCGTAGAGTAGGTCTTTGGGTCTTCCGCTATGCTTGAGGCAACTCTTCCTCTTCAAGTTTAGTCTGCTTCTTTGTCTTTGGACTTCTTACTTCTTCCGGAGGTGTGTCATGTAGTGCTGCTCTTCTTCATCTGCTTCTTGTTGTAGATCAAGATGGAAATGTGACACCATGTGTTGCCTCTCCTCCACGTTCAACAAAACCAACTTGAAGTAGAAATGTGCTACAAACGGTGTGAAATAATGTGGAGGAAAATTAGTTCTCCAATTGACGACCATCTACCTCATTTGTTGGTGGAAGCACTTTGCCCAATCCACCTTCACTCCTACAAACATCTGGCGGAAGAAGATGGCCTGCTGCATATTCACGTATGTCATTTGTTCAGGTTTGAACATAGCCATGATTGCTCCGATGATGCTTTGTTTAATCGGGTCCTGATAGAACTCCATTTTGTAACCATTAGTTGTTTGTGGAGCAAAGAATGAATTGTGAATTTCCACAGTCTCCTCTATAGCATCACAATTCCGATAAAAGGTGATCCCAGTCGCCTCTCCTGCTTCCTTTCTCAATATTAACCTCCAATCCGACTCATTCCATCAAGCCGGATTTCATCTCTTCCCCTTGACTTCAGGGCCTTCCTCACAATTATAGGCAGCTATCTCTGCCATGACTCCTAGGAAATTGAAATTCCAATTCCATGCTAAAAACATAATAGAAGTCTATTCAAGACTTCAATCCTTGCTACGACATCTAATCTATGAATTTTGAAGCTTCTTACTGCAAGTGCATTCTTGACCTTCTTGCCATGATTTGATCTCTTGTTCTTTGGCATTGGAAAACTATTCTTTCTCTTGGACGTGACACTCTAACCCCTTTTGGACTTTAGAAAATTTCACTCTCAATCGGCTTCTTGACATGCATTACTACATGATGACTACTTAGAGGAACAAGATATCTACTTGACATATTTGATTTCTCCCTGCATAGTCGCAATTTTATATTACCCCAAAGTGTAGTCATTACTCAGTCAATTTAAAATTTGACTCTCTCTTCTTCCGCGTGTTGATTTCCTATCATTGTCAAGGCATGCTTCTCCTGCCTCTGTCGTTTCTTGAAGTGTACTTTCTTGCCACATAGAAAGGTTGTTAGACCGTCTTTGTATCGGCCTTTGCTTCCGATCTGAAGATAAGTACTTCTTTGGACTTGTCTCTTTGTACCCCCCATCCGAGTACTTCCACTTTCCAACCCAAAGTCAACTTCTTTGGGTTTACTCCAAAGACGCACCCGTGCATTCTTTCCTTTGTAATTTGGCTTTCTTACTAACTTCTTCTTCAAAAACTCTAACAAAATAGAAGAAAAAAAATGTGGGTACCACAATCCCTAAGAAATGATGGCTAAAAAAGTGATATTGTAAGGGCTACGGGTTAGTTTCCTCTTATGGAATTGGGAGTATACTTTGGATGCCATGGCTCTAGACCTTTGTGCAATGAAGAAGGTACTATTGGGTAGCCTAAGTGCTTGTTAGGGAGTGGACACTCTTCCTTTGGAGGAAGACCTTGGGAAGAGATCCAAGGGTAGCTATAGGTTACACCTTTGACTTAAGATTCAATCTTAGTGGCAAAATATAGGCAAGGATAGACAAGGACTTTGCCAATGATGGGCACCCTACTAGTGTCTGGTTGGCAACCAATTACAAGAACCTTGCTCAAAGGGAAACTGTTGGAGCTTTGATGAAGTTCTTAACACACCACTTACCTCACAAATTTGTAGGTAGTCTTCTTCAAGCACCTATTCCTTGAAGGACCAATGAATTGGGGAAAATTGTCTACACCTAGGCAAAAGATGCGCAACATATTCAATGGACCAAGACCTAATGACTTGATTCCATTTGTGGTGCATCTCTACATTGGCCATGGGTTACTCACCAAAGAAGAGAAGTCTGAATTTCCAAGGCATGAGATGTCCCATGCCTACTTCAAAGAAGACCTTGAAGGTATGCACCAGATTGAGCTTATGAGGGAAGTAGATGAGAAGTATCAAAAGATAAGACAATATGTGAACTCCATGAACAAGAAGAGAAAATAAATTCAACACTACTCCTACCACCAAGGAGACCTTTGCTTGGAAGAAGGCAAAGAGACTTCAAGCTATCAAGGAGTCCAAAGAAGATGAAGACACCCAATCCAATATTTGGAGAAGAAGGTGATGTGACAACCTAGTCAACACATAATTGACATATGTTAGTGAGTAATAGGTCAATCTTACAAGGATATGGGTAAAAAAGATCAAATACAAAGAAAATGTCACATTGGAGTCCTTCACTATTTACTATTTAACCTCTTGGGTAGAGATAGCTCCTAGACAAGGACAATGACACAAAGAAGTGCTTTGTAAAAACAATAAAGAATACTTGCTTGCATAAAAATATATAATTCCAATGAATTTTGAGAAGTGATGATTAAATAAAAGAGGTGCTCCTCTTCTCTAAAGGTCTCATGAAGATCCTTGGTAGGTAACTATCCTAGCCTTCCAAAGACAAGAGGTGTGTTCTTTTGAAGTTGAAGATTGTCCTTTATTTGAAAAGCACTTACCTCCCAAAAGATCCTCCCTCCTTTTGAAGACCAAAATTTGAGGTCTTCCAAAGATTATGAGCATCTCCTTCAAAAGGCACCATCTTTAGCAAACTGCAATGTTTTTACCCTTTGGAAAGCATCATCTTCTTCCAAGAACAATGTTCTATAGCTCCTCAAGGCACTGAGTTTGCCTGAAACTACCCAATGTCTTACTTTTTGGAAGACACTATCCTCCTAAAATGATGTTCTCCCCTTCCCAAGGCACTATCTTCACCAAAGCCCCAATGTTCTAGCCTTAGGAAGGCATGAGCTTTGAGACACCACAAGATCTTTGTGACAATCTATCCATTTGGTATTCACAGTTTGGTTCCTTACAACACTATAGCTCAAGACCATAAAGGCCTTGTATCAAATGATTGCACTAAAGCTAGTGATCACACACACACACACTAAGAAACCTGCAATGTTTATTGATCTTCACCAAAGTGCAAACACAAATCAAGAAAATTTCATGGAAGAGTTTGAGCAAAGCAATAAATGGCAAGGATGCTCTTTCACCAATTTTTATTGGACAATGTAGTACTTCAGATATTGTGCTTAAATAAGTATAGACACTTGGAACTAGGAACTACAAAACTAACAACACTAAATAATAACTACTACTAGCACTAGCTAATGGTCAATCATGGCCACTATAGAAGATGCAACTCTAGGAGGGTACAAAGATGGCATGGTAAGAACATCATGCTGCACCACTACCTCCACAATTGGTTCTAATGGCCTCAATGCTTCCTCAAACTTCGCTTCTAACTCTAAAGTTTCCACTACCTCATCAACCCAAGCTCTAATGGATAGCAAAGTCATTCTCAAGCTCTCTCTTAACTCCTTCAATTTCATTTCTATCCTGGTCCTAGGTCCTAAGGTGATCTACTCCAAGGTTTGGTTTTCAAGTGGCTCCATGAGTTTCTGATGTGCAAGTCTGAGCTCATGCACCTCATCTATGGTGGTGGTGCTCTCCAAAAACTTGACCATCATCTCCTTCATGATATTGCATACTCATTTTACTGCATTTTGGAGTTGTTTCTCCTTCAATCCCTTCACTAGCAATTGCACCTTCACTTCATCATCTTGAGGAGCCTTGGTTAGTGCAAAAGTAGGAGTTACCGCCAATAGTTGGAGCTTCTCACACATCTCCTTATTCAAACAAACTATTGCAATTATGAGCTCTTGATGCAATGCCTTAGATCTATCATATATAGATTCTTCATCATTTCTTGGGACTTGCCGATGCACATACTCATCTCTTTTTGTGGTTGACTCTTCATAGTTCACCTTTTGGATGGCTGCCAATGCTTGGTCAGTCATCAATTGGATAACCCGTGCTTTGAATTGCAAGATCCACTCCATGAATTTCACCTTCTCTTTGGCTACCAACTTCCAAAGATTCACTTATTTCTTTCAAGGAGTCTCAAATTCACTCTTCACCAAACAGTTCTTGTCTTCATGTTCATGCAAAGAACTTTGTACCATAGGAACTTCTTTCTCCAATTCCTTCACATAATTGTTCTTCAACTGGTTGCTCTTCTCTTGCTCTCCATGGGCAAACTTCAAGGTATCTAGCTCCTCTTGCAAAGCAACCAACTCTGTATTGTAACACCCATTTGTGCATGTATGTACTATTGTGATATTAGTTCAGTATTATAAGTATTTGAGAGATATTATTAATATAGAGTTAAATGATAATTCTACATTAGTCATGATTAGCTAAAGTTAGTCATAGCTAAAAATAGAGGAGACCTTACTTTAGAGGAAGTGGAAAATTGAGCACCACTATTTTGGATTCTAGTGTATTGACTTGGTATTATTCCTAGATGTTTGGCTTTGAAGGAAAGATTGAGAACTCTTGGACCCAAAAGCCTTTTTGTTTTGGATTCTTTTATAATCCAAGGATAGCCCATGTGAAGGACTCCTTGATTTAGTGGTTGGGTCAAGATAAGACCATATGCTTAGGAGAATATTCCCATGAGTATGGATATTCTTTTAGACTTTTGACTTTATTTGACTTTTAGCCTAGTAACTTGAGTTACTCTAGTAATTAGTGTAACAACCCGGTGTCATCCGGAAATGAATCTGCACGTGTCACTGATGCCAGTTGGTAAGGGAGTTATTTTCTTGCATTATAGCGACTTTGGATTTATTTTGTGTTACTGTGTGTCACAAATATCTTTCATGCCATTGTGAGGTCAGAAGTTTTATTAATTTTTTTGTGAGCTTGAAAGCTCTGAAATGAGGCATAAAATCAGGAGTTTCTATAAATTTGCATGAAAACAGGAGTTCTTTTTGGATTTACATATTCTGTGGGATTAGATTCATGCTGCATGGGCTCAAGACTAATTTTTTCAGGTTACTAGGGTCTTAGAAGCATTTTTTTTTCATTTTTAGGAATGCTTCAAGAGATCTTGCGGAAAAATAGTGCCAGTGGAAGAAGTGACAAAGAAGGAAGGGTTTAAGGAGAGTTTTTTTGAGGAAATACTTCTGGCTGATATTGCTGATGCTAAGGGAGTTAACAAGGGAGAGAAGAGAAAGAATTTGGGAGATCTTATGAAGGGAAACAAAGGAATTTTTTTTCTGGAGGAAGGGGCACTATGAAGGAGCTGATAGAGAACTTTCCAAAAGGAGTTGCATTTTTTGAGGGAAGAGAGGTGAGGATGGAGAGGAGTGAGCTTGAGGAGAAGGGTAATAGGGAATTGGGGATTGAAGGAAGGAAAAAAAAGATGATAGCAATTTTGAGTGATATGTATCAAAGGGAAAAATCAAGGATTGACAAGAAAGATCAAAAGGAAGAATTTGTTTTTCAGGAAGGATGTGAACAGTTTCGGGAGATTGTGTTATCATTCAGAGAAAAGAATGTGAAGAACAAGAAGTGAGTTGGTTGGAAGAAGACTGTGGGAGATTTAGGAAGAAGAAAAGGAAGTGGTGAGAGTTTGAGAAGAAAGTGTTAGGTTTTGGGAGAAGTACAGTAGGAGGATTTGTTTTTAGGAAGGGTGTGAACAGTTTGAACAAGAATGTGAAGTTTCAGGAGAAAATCAGGAATTGACTTGGTTGGAGAGGAATGTAAGGGTTTTGGGAGAAGGACAGTAGGAGGATTTGCTCTCAAGAAGAGTGTGAACAGTTTGAAAGAGAATGTGAAGTTTCAAGAGAAAGCCAAGAACTGACTTGGTTGGAGAGGAATGTGAGGGTTTTGGGAGAAGGACAGTAGGAAGGATTTGCCTTTGGGAAGGATGTGAACAGTTTTGGGAGAATGACAAAGAGGTTTTTGGGAGAATGATAGAGATGGCATGTTTTGGGAGATTGTGTTATATAGTCCAAAGAAAAGAATGTGAAGAACAAGAAGTGAGTTGGTCGGGAGAAGACTGTGGGAGGTTTTGGAAGAAGAACATGAAGTGAGAAGAGTTTGAGAAGAAAGTGTTAGATTTTGGGAGACAGACAGCTGGAGGATTTGCTTTCAAGAAGGGTGTGAACAGTTTGAACAAGAATGTGAAGTTTTGGGAGAAAATCAGAAATTGACTTGGTTGGAGAGGAATGTGAGGGTTTTGGGAGAAGGACAGTAGGAAGGATTTGCCTTTGGGAAGGATGTGAACAGTTTTGGGAGAATGACAAAGAGGTTTTTGGGAGAATGATAGAGATGGCATGTTTTGGGAGATTGTGTTATATAGTCCAAAGAAAAGAATGTGAAGAACAAGAAGTGAGTTGGTCGGGAGAAGACTGTGGGAGGTTTTGGAAGAAGAACATGAAGTGAGAAGAGTTTGAGAAGAAAGTGTTAGATTTTGGGAGACAGACAGCTGGAGGATTTGCTTTCAAGAAGGGTGTGAACAGTTTGAACAAGAATGTGAAGTTTTGGGAGAAAATCAGAAATTGACTTGGTTGGAGAGGAATGTGAGGGTTTTGGGAGAAGGACAGTAGGAAGGATTTGCCTTTGGGAAGGATGTGAACAGTTTTGGAGAATGATAGAGAGGTTTTTGGGAGAATGCTAGAGAAGGTATGTTTCAGGAGATTGTGTTATTGTTCAGAGAAAAGAATGTGAAGAACAGGAAGTGAGTTGGTCGGGAGAAGACTGTGGGAGGTTTTGGAAGAAGAACATGAAGTGAGAAGAGTTTGAGAAGAAAGTGTTAGATTTTGGGAGACAGATAGCTGGAGGATTTGCTTTCAGGAAGGGTGTGAACAATTTGAACAAGAATGTGAAGTTTTGGGAGAAAATCAGGAATTGACTTGGTTGGAGAGGAATGTAAGGGTTTTGAGAGAAGGACAGTAGGAGGATTTGCTCTCAAGAAGAGTGTGAACAATTTAAATTAGAATGTGAAGTTTTGGGAGAAAATTTTGCAGGAGTAGGGCTTGCTGAAAGTGTTTGAAGGAGAGAATGTTTGGACAGGAATGGCTAAGTGAGAAAGTTTGGACAGGAGAGGAATTTTTGAATGTAAGGAGAGCTTGGACAGGAGAGGAATTTTCAAATGTAAGGAGAGGCTGGATAGGAGAGGAGTTCTTTTTTGAAAAGTTAAGGGCTGTTGAACTCACAAAAATGCTGCTGGGCAGAGGATACATCTTTCAAAGGTTTGAGGGTTTGCTGTGAGAGGAGAAGGAAGTGAATTTTAGAAAGAATGAGGGTTTTGCTGCTGAGAGAGAGTTGGACAAAGGGAAGTGCATTTTTGAAAGATGAGGGTTTGTTGTATAGAGAGAGAGAGAGAGAGAGAGAGAGAGAGAGAGAGAGAGAGAAGAGAGAGAGAGAGAGAGAGAGAGAGAGAGAGAGAGAGAGAGAGAGAGAGAGAGAGAGAGAGAGAGAGAGAGAGAGAGAGAGAGAGAGAGAGAGAGAGAGAGAGAGAGAGAGAGAGAGAGAGAGAGAGAGAGAGAGCTGGACAGAGGTAAGAAATTTTTTGAATGTGGGTTGCTGTTGTGAGAAGACAAAGGACTTACCGTAGGAAAGGTTGAGTGAAGGAGTGGGGAAAGATCTGGTCAGGAAAGGAAGACTTCAAATGTAAGAGTGCAGCAGACCAGTGGTAAACCTGTGACAAGTGAGGATTTATTTCCAAATATAGAAATGCAAGGGGTAGGTGCTTGCATAGAGAAGAGAACTCTCAAGTGTGGGACTTGAGAGAAACGCATGCAATAGAGAAGGGAATTTGAAATGTGAAGAGTGGCTGAACAGGCAGTGACAAGAGCTAGATAGAGGAAGAAACCTTTGAGAGGAGAGGAGGATCATTTTGAAGTGGCTCAACTCATTTGAAGCAGGGAAGAGAAAATATTCAAAGTTGGCTGACCTGTCTGAATGGAGTGAATCTGATCTGCAGAATAGGGGCATAGGAGAATGAAGAGGTTTGGAGGGTGAGTTGCCTTGACTGCTGTTGGACAAAGTATATGTGAAGTGCTCCAATAGAGTTGATAATTCATTGAAAAGCTTATTGCAGACGTTGTATAAACTAGAACTGTTTGGCTTGTTCAGAACTTGTGAACTCCATATTTTGGTATTCCTATGAATGATGAGTCCCAAAGCCAATGTGAATTTTGATCTGTGGCTAGCATTGAGAGAAAGCTCCATTCTAGGAGCTCTCAAACCGGTCTATGTGAATGGCACAATTTGATGAGTTGGGTGTCCGAGTTTGAGTCGGAATAGATCACTCGTTGTTATTCTCTTAAGAGACCACCTGACCCAACTCTATGAGCCACAAGATCCAGAACCATAGACTGACCTTAACTGGAAACTAAAATATGAAACAAGCAAGGATAGAAACCCATAAACCCTGCAAAACACAACCAATCCTATTAATATCAAGGACAAACATAGAACCTTCAGTGAGAGCCAATTTCAAGAGTGATTGAAAACAACATGCTCTAGCAAAGAAGAGATTTCCAACAATCCAAGAATAGATAGAGAGTGTCAGACTATGGGGGACTTCAAGGCATTGACAATAAGAACAAACTGAGCACAAGCAGCCATGTGCCCAACGCACTCTTGAGACCAACCAATCCCCGTGACATACGTAGCAACCATGTTGGGGATTCTCGGGGCTTGTGCTTAGACATTGGTAATAGAGTGGATCTAATGGAGGAATTGAGAGTAGGTTTGGATTGAGTCGGGTAAGACCAGCTGATTGAGCTAAAGGGAAGATGGGGCCTGAGTCTTCATTTGCAGCAATGATGAGGGAACAAGAGATTTCACTAATTGTTATGGCAGCCATGAGAGCCATGAAGGATCACGACGAGGAGAGAGACAAAGCAAAGGTGGAGTCTTCCCAAGTCACAAAGTGTCTGCGTGTAGTGGTGGACTGTAACACCCATTTGTGCATTTGTGTGGTATTGTGATATTTAGCTTGGTATTACAAGTACTTGAGAGATATTATTTATATAGAGATAAAAGATGGTTCTACATTAGTCATGATTAGCTAAAATAGAGAGGACCTTACTTTAGAGAAAGTGGAAAAGATGAGCACCACTATTTTGGATTCTAGTGTGTTTACTTGGTATTATTCCTAGGTGTTTGGCTTTGAGGAAAGAGTTGAGAACTCTTGGGCCCGCAAGCCTTTTTGTTTTGGATTCTTCTATAGTCCAAGTGGATTCTTCTATAGGCCATGTGAAGACTTCTTCTGCTCAAGACTTCTATTCTTGTGATCACATCTAATCTCCGAATTGCATGATTTCTCACTACAAATTCTAAGTTCTTCTTCCCACCTCCTATCTTACTCTCCTCCACTCTAGGTTGGTGGCTACTCTTCCAATTGACTCCCAAACTAACTCTCCTGATTTCCTCTCAACACACTAGCACGTCTCTTACTACACTTCCTTTTCCACAATCTCCCTTAGGATGACTCCTTAATGGAAATGGAAAATTACTTGTCAACTCTTCATCTCTATCCCAATTCTTATAGTGGCGCACCTCCTTCGTCTTTCTTCACTTTGAGTTTCTACCGAGAAATCACACCTCCTTCATGCTCCTATCATTATCGATTTTCCCTGCTCATAGGCCCTCCATTTTTGTGTGTGGTACCTTCTTGAATGTCCAAACCCAAAGGAAAGTTGTTACACTATCTTTGCCTCGGGTTGAGCACTCCCAAGCCAAAATCTCCTTACTTTGGGTTGAATGCTGACAAGACCAATCCGAGTACTTCATCTTCTGACACAAAGTCACTTTACCTTGGATTACAACATGAAGATACCATTCTTTGACTTTTGATGTCATACATGCACAATATGACTTCTTCTGTACACTTCTTCTTCAAAAATAAGAAAAAAATAAAAATGTGGGTACCACAAAAGCTTCCTTCTAGAAGCCACTTACTTGGCATACAAGCCAAGGTAGTTCTAAAAGCTTCCTTCTAGAGGCTACCTACTTGGGGCTACCTACCTCTATAGGCTACCTACAAGAAGTTTCCTAGATACTTTTGGAATATTCTAGGTTAATTTGTCTTATTTTCTACTTCATTAGCCCTATAAATTCATCAATAAACTCCGTGTTGTTACAATTTTCATGTTGAACCTTTGTCTCTACTTTGCCCACCAAATTTGTTGCCAAGATAGATCTTTTTATGTCTTGAGGTAGACTAGAGGTTTGTGGTATGCCTTCTCACCAAGATAGTGCTTCCAATGCTTGGTTGCAAGGACAATGTTCAACTTTTCTCATTTGGTGGTGTGATAATTATGTTTTGCTATAACAACTTTTGAGAGAAATATGAAATTGGATGCCATCTATCATTCTATTCTTATTGTAGGACTACTCCTATTGCAACACTTGATGCATTTGTAGCCAACTTAATTGGATATTTTGGGTCATACCATTTCAAGATTGGTGCATGTAGTAATATGTGTTTCAATTTTGTAAGAACTAATTCTTGAGTAGTTCCCAATATTCATTTCTTCCCTTGCCATGTAGTGCAATTAAAGGTTGTGTGACCTTGGAGAAGTCCTTGAAAAATCAATGATAGAACCACATCAATCCCAAAAAATCTTGAGTCGAGTCTGATCTTTTGGAGCATCCCATTTTTGAATGACCTTTATTTTATCTATTAATACTTAGATACCTTCTATACTTACTATGTGCCCCAAGTAGTCTACTTTAGACTTGAAAAACTTGAACTTTGAGATTTTGGTATACAATTGATATTGTCACAAAATTTGGATGACTTATTATAGATGTTGCTTGTGCTATGTCATTGTCCTATTGTAGACTAAAATGCCATCAAGGAAAATGATAATAAATTTATCCAAGTATGGACAAAATATTTCATTCATCAAACTCATGAAAGTGGTTGGTGCATTGGTTAGGCCAAATGGCATAACTAGGTACTCAAAATTGACCATACCTTGTTCAAGAGGTAATTTTGTGTATGTCTCATCCGCAATCTTGATTTAGTTGTAACCACTCCATAAATCAAGTTTGGTGAAGTGTTTTGCTTCATTGAGTTGATCAAACAGGTCATCCATGCAAGGTGATAGGTATTTTTCTTCACCATTTGGTGATTTAGGCCATGGTAGTCAATGCACATACACATTATACCATCCTTCTTCTTCAAAAACAAGACAAGAGCTCCAAATGGTAATACAATGAGTTGGATAAACCCTTTCTATAGCATCTTCTTGATTTAAGCCTTACACTCCTCCAACTAATGAGGTGATAGTCAATATGGGGTCTTACAAGAAGGTATCTTCCTTAGAAGTATCTCAATTTTATGATCTACTTTCTTTTTTGGTGGTAATCTTGAGGGTAAATCATCCAAAAAGATATCTTGAAACTCATTGAAAAAATCTTTCAATTCTTAAGAATTTGTCTATTGAGTTGTGCACTCTAGACTTCTCTTATTAGATCCATGAAACATCTATTTGTCTTATCAATAGTTCTTTTCCCTGTGACATAGAGAGGCAATTCTTGCCTTTGTGATCTTTCTTTAACCCCAATGATCTTCCATTGGCTAGTTCTCACTACTTTCTTTTTCCAATCTACCATAGTGTTGTAGTGCTCTATCCATGGCATGCCTAAGATCACATCCTAATGAGCTAACCATATCACTCGCCATTCAATTTCTTCCTTATACTCTCTTATAGAGAGTGTTACCTTTCTAAGTAGCAATTCAATCCTCTTTGTCTTACCATTAGGTAACTTTACTTCTTCATTCTCATCCTTCTCAAGTTCCATCCCCAACCTTATTGCAATAAAGCAAGACAAAAATTTCTTTGTTGCTTCAAGGTCTATCTATACTCTCACCTAATTGCCTTTTAGGACTCCATTTATAACATCAATGTGAATTTTTCTTTCTCAAACTTTGTGCACTTGTCTTCTTCTTCCCCCTACTTTTACTCTTCTCCATTGAGCTAGTAAGGCTGTGAGGTACATTTATTAATGATTTTCATTTTCCGATGTGATTGCAACATCTCTTCTTCAATTTATCTTTCCATGTTGTTCAAAGGTCACATGTATGGAGGCCAAGTGCCTCTAGGAAGATGAGCACAATAATTGATGGATATGTGCCCAACTCAGCCATAATTGTAACAACATCATTATTTTGCTTGAGCCTCTTCTCCTCATGGAACTCCATCTCTCCTTTCTTTGACCGTCTTGTTCTCTTTGGAATGGTTATGGTCCTCAATCTTGGAACCAAATGTTACCCAATTCCATAGGAATTGATCTACCAAAATAAGGTGTCTCATCCTAATAGTGTTGCATCAAGACTACTCCTTCACCTCTTCCAAGCATCCCTACTATTCTTTGAGTGCATGCAATGGCTTCAAAAATAGTGTAAGGATGTTGTACCATTACCTCTTGGAAAATGTGCTCTTTTAACCCTTCTTTGAAAATGTCAAGAGCTTCTATTGGACTCATATTGGTTATTGTGACCTATAGATTGAGAAATGCCTCCATGTACTCTTGTATGTTGTTCTTCTACTTCAACTCCCTAGTAAGGTTTGGGCCATTTGCATCAAATCCATAGATTGGAAATTCTTCAATAGTCCTTCTTTCATTGCCATCCAAGTGATCTCTCTTCCTTTTGCCAACAATGATTGTTCCCAAGCATCATACCATGTGAGAGCTTTATTGAGCAAGTACCCACATGAAAGCATGCTTGCGGAATGATCAATGATCTCAATTGTGAATGATTGAAAATATTGATTCATTTTGAAATCCATCTTTCCACTATTCTCATAGAATGTTGTCCTTGTAAGGCTCAATGTTGCACATCTTCTTCATCTGTAGTAACAATGTGGCTTCATCGTCAATTATGGTTGGTGTCATCAATGTGAATGACTCTCTAGGTACTTCAACTGTTGGTCTTGGTTTTGGGATGGCTCCTCTTCTTTCATTACTTGATTGTTCTTGAAGGTATATACTTGACTTTGCAATGCCTCCATGGTCATCTTGATCTTCCAAAACTTGTCCAACATCCCCTACATTCCTTGCATTAGATCCTACAATTGTGCTCCATGATTTGTACACACGGTAAACACTCAATTGCTATCAAGAGTTAATATGGTCACTTGAGAGAAGGCACTGAATATTGGGACTACCATTGGGACCTCAAAGGCTATCACTCATTGATAATATTCCTCATCAAAATTGCAGAATATAAAATCCCTAAATAGCACTTTTGGCCAAACCACATAAAGGATTTTTACTTGTGTGTTGAAAGGGAGAGGATTGGATATATTCAGATCCATTGCCACCTATTATAATGTTGATTGTCAAATTCCACTCTTTATTGTATATCACCACATGTAGAATCATCGGGTATGGTGAATTCATCACTATGTCCATGAACTCTACTCCAAAATGGTAAACAAGATATATTCTCACTTGCTCACACTAGATGTACATAAGCTTGATGTGGAATGGATTCAAGAACAAAAAGTGACATGCAAGAAATTTCCTATAAGAGCCTCCATCCCATCTTCTCTCTAAAACACCCTTAGTCTATTGATTGTACTATTTTTTTGCCCCTCAAAATTACTCCATCTTAGTAGCTTGTGTTCCTCCAAGAGGGATGATCCACTATCTTGGATTAAACATCTATTTTGATACCATTGTAATGTTCCGAGGACAAAAGCCCCAAGAGAAATACAAGAGAAGAGACACAAAGCTTCAACACTCAATACTCTAATGCTCCAAAGGAGAATCTTGGCTTTATTATATAGCAAAGAGGATCTCCTCAAAGGAAACTCCACCCTGGCCAAAATACCTGGATTGGTGACATTTTAGTGAGCTACATCCTTAGATTATTTGAATGGATTGGTGACATGTTGGTCCTTGCCCTATCTAGTTGGTCAAACAAGTTTGACCAAAGAGAATTTTTAAGGAATCTTCTTGTAAGAAGCTCAAAATAGCATGGGTGAGGTACCATTGGAAGGTTCTGACAAGAGGAATAGTGGGAAGAGAAGGCAAGCCTTTTTCCTCCAAAGGGAGTTTAGGCCTCCTTTGTAGAAACTTTGAGGTCTAATTCATTGTCAAAGAGTTTGATGAAGAGGTCTACCACCATTGATGGTGACCTTCTTTTCCTAAAACTCAAGGAGGAAGTAGAAGTAAATCCAAGAGCATCCTCTTGACCAAGCTCTTGTGGTACCTCCTTGTCTCCTTCCTTGGCCTCTAATGTTTGGTTGGTGGTGTTGTCAAGGGTGAAATAATGAATTTTAGGGAATAGAAAACAAGTCATTAGGCTCTTAAGTCCCACTTCTCCTCTATCTAGCAATAACTACAAATAGCAAGCATTGTGTTGTGCTCTCAAGCTGAGATACTCCGGCTTGAGTGTTTTGGTCTTTCATGGAGCACTACATAGCTTCACATTTCTTCTTATGTCTACTTGCTCTCCACTTTTGGGTGTTTGAATTTCATCTGGTACTATATTCCTTGATGACATTCATTGCCTTTACTATGTTCACCTCTAGCCACTCCAAGGAGTGTATCTTTAGTAGTGGTGCCAAAAGGCATGTGACAACCCAATGCCAATGTATTAATATTATAATCAGTAAGAATAGGTTGTTCCCACAAGGATACGGTTTTGAATGGCTAGATGTGAAGAGAAAGTAGAACTTTGTCATAATTTGTCTATTGTTGCATCTTTATCCTCTTGGGCAATGACTATTACTAGAAGAGGTAATGCAACCCATGGCGGTGCACTACAAAAAAATAAAACAATCAAATCACTTCCACAAAAGACATACTACTAAGGTGCTCTTGAAGGTGATGGTTCAATCTATTTTGATGGTCAATGGCACCAAAGGTCTCTCCCTTGCAATTACCTATGTTATGAATACCACAATACTGATGAGAACATTCTACCTTTCCCAGAAGGCATCCTCACCATTATATTATAGTTTGTGACACATTGGTATTTTTTTTTATATGTGGTACTTCATGATACTCATAACTCTCATGACTACTTAATGCATTGCCCTGATTCTTTAGAACCCCTAGGGATCCAACACCCCGGTCAAGCTTGGATGCATCCTTGCACTCCAGCATTTGTATTCTTCCTTTGAGTCCCTCACCACTACTCAATCTATCAATCATGAAACATGCACAAGATTGATACACTTAAGATCTTGAAGATCCCTAGGCATCATCCTCAAGACAGAACCCAACTTGCATACACACAAGCAAAAAGACTACACATACACAAATTGGACAAAATGAGTGATATAGAATTTTGAGACTAGACTTGTAGTACGTTGGAATGATACCCCTTATAACTCCAAGTGATTCCTCTTATACCTCCTACTACAAAAAGATGAGATGAATCCAATGGCCATATGCCTCAAAGATCCCATGATTAATTCGACTCCTATCAAGGCTAACCTTAATGTGACTACCTTTTTGCTTCTAATTAATCCTATGATGACATAGCATGCATGCTGGTAATCCTATTATGTCTTATTGTCTTACACTCAAGATGGCAATCCCAATAAATTTTCTTCCCCAGATTGGGTATATACACTGACAAAGATCTCTATAGGTGATATGACTTCCTTAGCTATGATGGGCAACACTTCTTGGAACTTGGTCTTGGTATTCTTCTACAATTGGTCCACTAGTTTTTTTAGCTGATTTCTAGAATATGCTTTTGCCTCCAATGCATAGATCTTTAATTTAACTCCCTTATCTCCACTTGATGAGTTTGCATCAAAATGTACTTTTGCACTTGGGCACTCATCTATTATGTTACTTCCTCTATGATCATGAGGATCCACATCCTTTGCCTCTAGTGCATCTTTGATGGATTTCATTTCTATCTCTACCTCTTGTCACTTGTACACAAAGGATCTGCTCCCAATCCTCTTGTTCCTCAACGGTCTTGGTCAATTCCATGATGCAATGCTTGGCCCTTCTCTTGTAACTTTAATATGTTGCTTCTACTTGAGAGGTCCAAAGTTGTGTTATAGCAAACTTGTCTTGCATCATGGAGATCTCTCATTCTTTATCACTCATCTTTTTTTTATGCTCATTTGTGCTCCATGAGTGCCTGCTCTTGTTGCTCCACCGTGAGCTTCATCATTAGGTCATTATACTTTGCCAATTGCAACTCCATCTTGTGCCTGATCCATCATTCATCCTTATCCTTCTTCCACTGATTAGAAGTGGTGGTCCAATAGGCACACCCCTCACCCTTCTTTCTCAATTCCTCATCCCAAGCCATGAGATGTCTCTCTAACTCAAGAATCCACTGGACAGTGTCATAGGCATTTGTTATGCGTGGTGCATGAGTTTTGGTGGCATGTCATCTATAAGCGGGACCTCATAGGCTGAACATTGTAATGCCAAGTTCAATTCTTGTTTGTATTTTTTTTGTTTATAAGAACAAAGGTCTGTCAAGTAATCCCAATTACAATAACAACCTTTGACCTCATACCACTTGAGCTAGGGTGTAGTTAGGGTAGCTAGGGTAGCTAGGGTGTTTGTATAGGAGAATGATGTCTTTGTCGTATGAGCCAATTTGGACTTTGTCTTGTCTTCCTTTCTTCATGAGTGATTTATTTAGAGGCTAATTACTTCTTGGTCATCTTGGTTCCAAACTTTCTACACCACATTGTATTTAAACTACTAAATTAACAAAAGAACAAAAGGCAAAGGTGGTATCAAAAACACTACAAGTATCAAAAACATATGCAAGATATGGATTCTCTAAAAGATAAAAGTAATATTGTAGCAATATATGTATTTTTAGTAGAAGATTGAAGGGTGTTTAAACCTTTATACATTCATTTAATCCTATTATGAATAACACTAGAGAAGATAATAAGTAATGTATAATATTTTCATGGTTCTGGAGCTTATTGATAGAGTAGTCTATGGGAGTATTAAAGTTGTACTTTGTAATTAGAAATATTCATAAGGATATGATGCATCACTGGAACTATTTTTGTACACCTTTTAATAATCCTATATAATAGAAAATTTTGTAATCTACCAAAATTACTTGCTAAAATATGGTGTTGTGGGAAAGAGACACACCTTGTGCTATATTTCTTATGAAATATTATAAATTATAAATTCTATGTTCAAAATTTTGTGATGAACAAGTTAAGAATTCATTCTCACCTTAGTTTTTTTTTTTTCTATGAATTACAATCACTAAATTTACTAGGTGAATGAAAATTTCAATCTACTTTAGAATCCATATATTTTTGGATAAGTGATTGTGAAAAAAAGATGCTAAAATAAAGAAGTATACAATACTTCTTTTGGTAGTAAAAAATTACAACAAAGTTACAAATCTTCATCCAAAAGCTAATGGACCTCTTTCTGAATTGAATGATGAGTCAAGTTTCTAGAATACTTGTAAAAGAAGGAAAGTCTAGTATAAATTTTGTCCAAGAACAAGCTATGGCATCAGGAACAACTAAAAGGATGTAGAAGCAAGATAAACCATGCAATAGTATAAGTTAGAAATATGCATGCTTGAAAGAGTTGAGGGAAGAAAATGGAGAGAAGAAAAAAGGTGTTCTGAGTTGTAATGTATGATGAACCTGTATTTATTTCAGTAAGTGATAAAAATATGTACTTTTAATTTTTAACCTATAAGATGATTAATGAACTTTCAATAGCATTTACTTTGATGAAGCGCCAAGTAAATTTATCTGGATTCTCCATAATAAAAAATTGTTTATAGGATAGTGGTGACCAAAATGCAAAGGTCTATGCAAAAGAATGTATTATGCATGAAAAGATGAGATATAATAATTATTTGTTAAACAAGAAAATAAATTGGGAGAAAAATCCTCAATACAAAGTTTGCCTGCTCTAATGGTTACACTATGTCATGCATCTAATCAACAGAAAGTCATGTAACAAAACCCACCAAGATAGTGAATAAAACACCATGACAAGTAGTTCTAGATTTATTCAAGACCTAACAAGCATCACTTCAAGCATAACTTCCTCTAAGACCATCATCGAGTCAAAAAGTTTTTGACAGATTTAATTCCAACTGAAACACAAGAGATTTTAAATTAGATAGATCCTATAAATATTCACTTTGAACTTTTTATATCCTATCAACTTTTAATATTCACTTTGAACTTTTTATATACCACCTTTGCCTTTTGTTACCATAATGATAGTAGTATTTATCAGCTAGGACATTAAAACAAATTGAAGTAATCACTATGTTTACAAATTATTACATTTATCAATTATATCAACCAAACTATTAATGCAAAATATAATGAAGGCCTAGAGTACTAGGGACTCAAATGTGTTAGCCATTAATGTTAGCTAATTTTGATACAAATCACCGAACGAAATACAAGAATAATCAATATAGAGGACTTCGATGCTGCATCAAGCCGCATCAAGCCACTAAAGGATGGGAAGACCCGCATCAAGCCACTAAGGATGGTATAAAATACTAAGGATGGGCCTCGATGGACTTCGAGGTCGCACCTTTCTCTTGTTTCAATGATCTCTAGAAGGACAAAGGACCTCGAAGTCCTTCGAAGCCCATCCTTAGTATTTTATACGAGGTCGCACCTTTCTCTTGTTTCAATGATCTCTAGAAGGACAAAGCACGAAATTTGTGGCAAGACAACAACTATAGATACTTGAACAACTTATAGTTTCAAGCTACATGTATGTTTTCAATTTCTTTTCGTCGTGTGATACACTTGACCGCCGAGCCTGCTTAAACTTTGGCCGAAGAGTCTTTTATAGCCCGAGGATCCACTCCGAGAACCGGATGCACGTCCGGTTCAGTGCCCTCGTATAGGTAAAATAACAATATGAATTTTCTATAAAATTACGAACTATAAAAAAAATTATAAAGAAAATTCTATTATAAATTGTTAGTAAGATATTCTCAGAATATTCAAGAAAATTATATCATTTGGAGAATACTGAAGTATTCCACAAACTTTACATGCACTAAGTCCACGCAAACTTTGTGTTTTAACCTGCGAAGGTACAAGACTTCAACAGGGGATGAAACAGGACTTGATATCCTTTTTTATTTGTGGACGTACTTCAACCAGGGATGAAGATCTTCCATCTTCTTATATTTCTTCACGCACAAACCACCTGACACCAGGTTCCTAATCTTTGAATTGGGATGGATAGAGTAGACTTGCACATTTCCCCATTCTCGAATTGCGTTGTGCGGCGTACCAGTTTCCAGAAAAAAAGTCTATGTATGACTGATTTGTTGTATCTTCTTGAGACGTATAGTGGCTTACAATATGGCTACTGCGCAGTGGCATACACAAGACAAAGTCTATCTAGAATATTTTCCTCGCCTGCCAGATGTTGTCCAATGACACTGGAAGTGAATGTGAAGGAGCGGTGGGGGCACCTGAGGGAGGGACTCACAGAGAGAGCTTGTGAATCTGAACGCCATGCTCGATCGTCGTCCTGTGTGATGATGTTTATATGCAGGTCCCTGCTCTGTGAGTTGTTAATTGTAGATAGCAGTACCAGATATGTCAGTTCGTGGGGAGCTGCTTTGAGCTTCTGTGCTGGGTCTGTGTTTTCATCCCAATCCAAATTTTCTGTGTTTTCAACGTTAACAGCTTCAGAGATCCTCACATTGTAGGTGACCAAGGAGAACTCGGATCCTAGGGAGACCAGTGAAGTGATACTGTGTGTTGGCTGTCGGTCCCATCGTCTGTCTCTCGGTGTGTGTGGGCTGTTAGATTATAGGAGCAGCTTCAGAAAGCTGTAAGTGAAGTGGTGAAGGAGGATACGTATCCACTAGGCGGGGTGGTTCTCTTAACGTAGTGTGATTTGTTTGACGGGCATGGGTGAGGTCGAGGAGAAATCGCGTGGAATGTTCCCGGGTTTCTCACCAATCCTCACAACGTTCATCAGCTTAGTAGCGGTAACGCTTTCTGGCTTTATTGGTCACATGCACCGACAAGTTTGAAGCTGAGGCTCAAAGGTCGCCCATCAGTTCCCCCCGGAAACCTTGGCCTGCCTATACTAGGGAGACTATTCAGTTTATGATTGGCCAGTTCAAGCACAATGGGGTTCCGGACTTTTTCGCCAAAAGGGTAAAGAGAAACGGCCTTTTGTTCACAACCCATCTGTTTGGCTCACCAACTGGCGATTGGATCCCCTGAAGATATCAAGTATCTGTTTCAAGTCGATGGAAAATTGGTACAGAATTCATGGCCAACTTCAGCTCAACTTCTATTGGGACCTGATTCGATGACCACTCAGGTAGGAGAGCGTCACAAGGCTGTTTCCAAATATCTTAGTACTTTCTTAGACCATAATGCAGTTATAGGTTACTTGAAAAGAATAGATTCCAGCACTAGAAACTATTTCGCCAAGGCATGGGATCGGAAGGATGAGCTTATTACTTCCAAGATGATGCACACCTTCACATTCAGATTAATTGTCGAAGTAATGATGAGTCCTCAAGAATTTGAAACTTTTGACATGGCTGAGCTCAACACGTTGATTGGTGGATTGGCGAATGGGTTATTGCATTGCCGTATAGTATACCTGGGACTCCTTTCCACAAGGCCATGAAAGCGGGAGCATACATGAGGATACATGAGGTGCTGGGGGGTTGCATTGCGGGAAAGAGACGGCAGCTGGCCGAAGGACGAGTGCCTGTGAACGAGGGACGAGATTTCTTCACGAGCTTGTTGACAGCTCCAGATGAAGGCGGGCACTTGCACACTGATGCTGCGATCAAAGACTCTCTCCTCCTGATAATATTTGCAGGCTCTGACACCACCTCGTCAGCTTTAACGATGACAATCCTCTATCTCAGCAGATATCCTGAAGTGTATGACAAGCTTTTAGAAGGTGAGCTCAAATCCCGATGGTTGTCTTTCTGTGGAACTGGTTGCAGTACTGAGCTTCAGTGGCCGAGCAGTACTATCATCACCCAGAGGGAACCAGTATTAGCTATTAGCTTTGGTACCTTTACGTACTTTAACCTGATGATTTAGTAGATTTTCAAGGACGAAAAGGCAATGGATTGTATTAGTTGTCCTAGTTCTGGAATGCATGATCTGAGTTTCTTTCTCCCCTTCACGGATCAGCCGAGCGACATGCTTATTAGGAACCATTTTAATAGATTTAGAGACGTCACAGTGAATCCCTAAAGCTCTCCCCTGCTTTTAACCAGTGATTGAGTGAAGTCACTTTGTTGAGTTCTCCTCAAATACATTCAAACTTTTTGTGATCATAGCAACATAACGAAACATCTTAGCTGGGTACTGGAGTGGATAACGCTCTGACGGTGGTTGTTGCCTGATTGCAGAGCACAAGATGATATTGAAGAAGAAACAGGAGAGGGGCGAAGGCGATGAGCTTACCAAGGACGATGTACAAGAGATGAAGTATACATGGAGGGTGTTACAAGGGACCATGCGCATACAACCTCCTGTCGCCGGCACCTTCCGTGAAGCACTCACTGACATATCAGTACAAAGGCTACACCATTCCCAAAGGATGGAAGGTAAAAGATACCACAAGTGCTCTTGTTCTCTCTTTATCAGTCTCAAATCGTTCATTTTTCGAGAGCCCCTAATCGCCAGTGTTTACATCTAACGGGAACTTTGATGAGAAGATTGTCAATCAAATATGGTGTCATACACAGTGTATGACACCCTGTTGTATATATCCATAGGTATGGGTGTCATGTTATTTGCCATCAGCGCAGAACAGTAAATTTCATACCTTGAATTGTAATTATACTGATACCGGCGCTGACTGATGTGGTGCAGCCAATGTGGTTCAATCAACATGTGCATTACGATCCTAAGGTCCATGAAAACCCAGACGAGTATATGCCGTCAAGGTTTGAGTCGATGAAACTGCCATACCAGTACGTTGCATTTGGTGGAGGACAACGCATGTGCCCGGGGATGGAATTCGCGAAATGGTCTATGATTACTTTTGTGCATCACCTGGTGAAGAATTATAGGTGGAAGTTAGTTGACCTGAACAAAGATATAATGCGAGTACCTATGCTGATGACTAAGAAGGGAGTGCCGATAAAGATTACGAAGAATAGGCTTATGAAAATTTCTGTACACAGATATGCTCATCTCTTTTCTTAATTTTGAAGTGTATGCTAAAAATCTTGTATATGAATGCTTGAGGAAATTTGGATGCAAGTGAAGGTGTGGTCAGATGTTGGATTCTAAAACCTGAATCACACTCTTTGTGTTTGATCTTGACTGAGACAATTGGAAAGCAATACCTTGACAGATCTTTAGAACTGTAGTATTGTTAATACTCAACATTTGTAGACAAAAACCTGATGCTAATGTGAGGTTACTTCAGTTCAGAATTTGTACCTTGTGGAAGGGTGGAATGCAATTTCAAGGAGTAATTTTGTGACAAAGTTGCAATCTTTATATTGATTGAATAATCAAAATTAAGATTTATTTGGAAAGAAGATTAAAGGATTGTGATTTCAAGTGACAATTATTTGTGGCAAAACCTGATTAGTGTATGCTACGCTCCTCTAGGTGTTGTTTCTGCCCAAGAAAACTGTTGATTTACCTTTACTTCATATTTGATCATTCCTAACACATATCTTCATGGGAACAAATGATTACTTGCATTTTTCTGCAAATTGGTACCTTGTGAGTTGTCACATACTACCTTGTGCTATAAGGTTACCATTAATAACTTCAATAAATCATCTATCTTTGCCAAAGTTCACCTACATACCTTACTTACTCTACCAATTTTCCTACAAATAGCAAGTTTTTAAAGACGATAGGCACATGGAGAACATTTTGCAATCCTTTGAACAAAGAACATGCAATACATGATGATATCTTGGGATGGATATCTTGCAATATAGGCAATATCTTGGATTTTGCGCTTGGTATCATCTTGTATAACCATGTCTTATAGCATCTCCACATGCTAAAAGGTAGTGAACCACTCTCAATGTAATGTCTTGTGGGTAGTAGCACTTGAATCAATCACCTAGTCAACTTCAGATTGGAACATTGCATAGCTTTGATTGATGACTACTAATTGCTATTTGTGTCTTTTGTGCAAGCATAAACTTATTGCTTTTGATAGTCATTCTTCTTCTTGAAGAAAAATGTGGCAATGTGCCCTTGCTGGTGATAGTAGTTGCAAGTACCAAGGTGTGTTGTCTATGTTTTCCTCCAATATTTTGCATCTATTATTGTGGTACTCCATGTTTACCACTAAGTCTATTGCCAACATGATGACCACCACATCTTGTAGCATTCTTGCCTTGAACCCTACCTCAAAAATTCTCTAGTCCTTGCAAAATACAAGCCTTATGGGACATTAGATGTGGAGGAGGAGCTAGCACTTTGTAACACTTGCAACTCCTCACCAAGTAGTATTGCAACCAACTCATCCCACTTTGGAGGTGGCTCTTGGGTAGAAATCAATGTCATAAGCTGCTTGTGGTCTAGTATTAGACCCTCTAACGTACCTCTGATGAGCACAATCAGGTCAATTAACACCTTCATAATGCAAATAAACTCTTCATATGGTTAAAATAATTGTTAATGCACATTGAGATTTTTTTGCCATATTGAACTACTATAGCAATTGCAACTGCATTTTCATGGCTTCTATTCCAAACTAAATTATTTTTTCCAGAGCATCCCAAGCCATCTTGGGCAAAGTGAGGTCCTGAATGTGACCTGTCATTGATGATCAAACACACAACATAATGTTATGGAATTCTTGAAACAATCTACATGCCCATGCTACACATGCTTCAGATACTTCATCATTGGCAATCCACTTGGTTCTTTCTCCTCCTCTATCATGAGACCATAGCCCTTGACCTTGAACCTTGCATGTGAAATTTCTATACTATCCAATTGAGTTTGTCAAGCTTTTCTCTAGTGATCATACACATAGATTCTCCCATTACCACAATCTCAAAATTGTAGCACTTTTACTCATAAGAACAATCAAGACATACACCCTAATTGATGTAGTTCAATGATATGGACTATACAATTTTATTCCTAGATTGATGGGAAACACATATTGGTAGAGTCCAAAAAACATAGCTTCTTGAAGGAGACCTTACCTAGTACATCAATGGAAAAACACAAGATAGCTCTAATTGACCTGGAAATTCCATCGTGATAGAATAAATGATTGTAATTTCTTTTGTGAACTTTGGTTCCAGGGTTGGTTTGGACATTCTTTTTGCTTCAAGACTTGCCTTTGGTTTTACAAAATCTGATTTTTTTATCAAAAAATGTTGTTTGGCCCTCCAAATCAACCGCAAAAGTTCTCAAAGAGCCAAAGCCATGGTAGAACAACATCCAAATGTCATTAAAATTGGGTGTCTACCAAATTTGATGATTATGGAAAATTAAGGTTTTTGACTTACTCACATCAATTTTGGGCAAAAAATGCAATCTTGACATCCAAAATTGCAACTTTAGCTCAAAAATGATGTAATCAATACTCCAATCACATCAATGGAACCCTAAAATCTCCAATTGCTCTCACCTATCTTTCTCCATGTTCACACATCCTTACTCAACCACTCATCTACTTTAATACTATGTGAAAAAACACAAGGACTAGACCAAGACTGTAAGATCAAGAAAGTAGACCGTGAGAGAGAGAGAGAGAGTACACAAGAAGCTAAGGGAGAATGAATAGTGAGAAGAAACTACTCCTATGTATACATAGTGTACATATGTATCCTAAACCCTAATACAACTATACAATGAGAACTAAGTCACTAAGAGCTTGGGATAGTATCAACAATGTATTTCTATAATATTGCTATTATCTTTTAGAAAAAGCCATATCTTGCATATCATTTTGATACTCTAGTACAAGAATCAGGTTTAAAATAATTCAATAGCTAATAACTTATCTCAAATAATAATTTCATTAGAATTTCTTCAAATTAATTGAACACCCATAATTGTCTCCAAAGATAAATCATCAAGCCGATTAACAAAAAGTAATAATAGCAAGCTTGTGTCTCACATAATAGAAACACCCTAATGATACTTTCTATGTACACCAGGTGCAAGAAGGAAGGAATAGTTAGTCTTGACCATCATCAAAGATAACAACTCAAAATGGAAATCCATTATTCATTCTCTAAATCATCTATTCTCTCTTAACTTGAGCTACTCCAAAATAGGACATAAGGAAAGGCATCACCAAGAGAAGGACTATCAATATAGATAGTCCTTCACTCACACTCATAAAGTTATCTCCTAGAGTTAGAGGTTCCTCCAAGATCAACAATTATAATAATCGCACTCTGAAGTATGAAATCTCACTCTTTACTTAGCAAATACAGATAGCACTCTCAAATTCTAGTTCCTCCAGTCACTCTAAAATCCAGGCACACTAAGAGATGTTTGCACTTCCTTTCCTAGGCTCCTCTTTATATTCTCACCAAAGTAACTATAGTAAGTGCTCCATTAACTTGGTAAAACCAATACTTTACTTAAATTTCCATAAATAGTGAATTTTAGGTCCATATGCTTCTATGTGACTCACATGCACTCTTTAGAAACTCCCAATCATATTCCTTACAAAGCTAGGATCTTTTAATTAAAAATTAAAATATATTCAAAGGTCAAGTCAGATCTACCTGACGTGACCTACCTCCATTAACAAAGATCACCTCAATTACTCAACTAGTAGGATTTTGACATTTCCAATATACCCACATCAACTAGACATTGCAAATTCTAAGATGGAGACTTCATACTAGTGTAAAATCTTATACAAGATCCCACTCTAATATAAAATTTTCTTAAGAGGTCCCATTCTAGTATAATCTAATATAAAATGCACTAGTGAATCCTATTGAGTATCAAGCAATTAAATATTAGATCTTTTCCCCTATTTATCCACACTAACTTAGTTAAAGATACCTTAAAATTTTTCTTCACTATACTTTGCTAATTGTAAATAACTCAATACAACCAAAATACTACAATAGATTAATGTGCAAACTATAGTGTTATACTTCAAGAAAACCTCAAGATTACTATATGGCTAGTAGCTCAATCATTAGTTTTTGACTTCAATAACACTAGTTGGATCACTAGCCCAAAGTTCCTTAAAAAATGCACATTACACTCTATTAGTATCCATGAGTAGTATATCAATAAACAACATGTCCAAAGGTGCTATCTTGGATCCTTATAATGATAAATCACTAAAAAGGAGTTGTTAAAACTAGAGAATTTAGTTTTATTTTGATCTGATTTTTCATAAACCATGGAAATTACTTACTTACTATTTATCATTTAAAATGAAGTATTATTATTAATCTTAAGATTTCTCACGAATGATTAAAAAAGATGTTTTACTTTTAAGAGTCAAGAAATGCATGCTCCTTGCTTCTCTCTTTTTCTTAATTTAACCTTGAGCTTCTCAAACCTCTTTCAATTTTAAGATGTACTCTTGAGATGAAATTCAAAATTTGCAAGTGACTAGACTATTTTTTGAGGTGAATAAAAAAACAATTGGAAAATATATGATACCATCCACTTTGCAAATTTTCATTGTATATAATTTCCTTTTTAAAACAAGTGGTAATATGAATTTAATCTTATTGGTACCTTTGCACTCTTTCCTAAGTATGCTTGATGAGATAACAAGCCTTCAGGTTCAAAACTTGGTTGAGGAAGGCTTCAATCATAATTGTACAGCTTACTTTATTTCAATTCATGTTACATAGTATCTATGCTTGTACCTCCCTTATATGACCTTTTTTAGTTGTAGTAAGTTGGATTACCATCTCTATAAACGCTATAAAATACCTTGTACTTCCCTTATATAAAAATTGTAGTTGAAGTAAGTTGGATTACCATCTCTATAAACAGTATAAAATATTTTCGTCCAAACCATTTCTAAATCAAATACATACAATCTCTGATGTACTTGTCCTTATAATGATAGAAATTGTAATGTGGTAAAAGTTCCATAATGAGTTACAAGAGTTTCTATTTTGGTACTTTAAAGTTTATTTATAGTTTCTTGTGTGGATTGTGTTTCTATATTATATGACATTATAGCAATAGATGCTATGTAGCGATGTATACATACAAAATAGCAGATCAAAAGTGAGGCCATTATCTCTAAGTACACTACCATTGAATCCTTTAAGAAATGGATTTTATGTAACGAAGTACACATAAACAATAGGAGATCAAAAAGTTAGGCTTTTATCTCTACTCTATAAGTTTGTGTATATATTTTGTAATTTGATTACCCCGTGTAAGTATACGGCTCCTACGAACAGGTGGAATAGGAAGAAGTACACATAAACAATAGGAGATCAAAAAGTTAGGCTTTTATCTCTACTCTATAAAGTTTGTATATATATTTTGTAATTTGATTACCCCGTGTAAGTATACGGCTCCTACGAACAGGTGGAATAGGAAGATTTACTTTTCATTTTGGACCTCAACACCCTGCTGCTCATGGTGTTTCTTCTCTGCACATCCTAATGTGAAAGAGGCTTTTACTAAGTAAAGTGTCGCTTCAGGAAACATGGGTATGGAAAATCTTAAAAGACCAAGCTGCGCACTAGGAAAAAAAGTTAAATGAATTTGGAGCTAATTTTGTGAGCCCAAATACCACGAGCCCAAATTTTCTGGCCCGAATACTACGAGCAGTCGTACACTGCACTTAAGAAACTAAAGCAAGTATCAAATTATAAGAATAATTGTAAACACTTGTAAATAAATCCGAGAAAGTATCCTTGAAAATCATTGGAAATATTTTAATGGTTCCCTGAGAGTGACGACAAGATAATGCAAAAAGATCACCAGATCTGAGTTCATATTCTTGGTGGAAATTGAGTTCCAACCCAATCGAGTGAAAACCACCAACGGGACACATAGAGGTAATCCAAATATTAGGACGATACAGATGGTGAATCACTTGCTTCTGACGGTTAGGCACTTGAGTCGAAACACCACGGATCATAAAGATGTCATTTCAACAATATAGTAGCTTACATGTCGGATGAGCATGTAGAGTACTTAAGAGAAGTACAAAAATAACAGGTTTGGTAATATTCATTGAGAGTAACTGTAAATTCTCCCCGAGCAATTTACTTCCAAAATTGGCACGAGCACTATCATGCTGGATGTAGCTCACGTAATAATCCAGATTGTATCACGGTGTCCGACGTTCTTCTGATATAACTAACGACGTGCATGTTGTCGGGCAACCATCAATCTAACCACAGAAAAGCACAGGAAATCAGTTCTTTTGACTCCGGTGGTGATTCACGCCTGCAGGCCAAGGCAATTTCCCGGTCGAGAGACGTGAGCAATCTGCTGAGAAGAATCTTACTATGTTGTTACGGGACTGCAAACGTTTCTGTAAAGTCACTGTACGTACTTGTTCATTTGTTACTTCCGTTAAAGCCGATGGTTTGTGCATAGCGATCGTGTCTTTCGTTCAGACTTGTGAACAACTTAGCCTCGAAAGTCGCATTCGACAGGTCTACGCTGATAGGTTCATGCTGCGTGTTTTATGTGCGACTTTCAATGTCCCTGACTGTTGTATATTTTACGCGTCACAATTACGCAAAACGTCCACGCAGAATTGTTTCGGCTGGGGACTGCGGATGACGACATTACTCAATTTGCGATAGTCATCTTATATATCCAGTTGGAAGATTGTGAAGTATAATAGTGATGTCCATTGCCTTCGGACAGAATACAACCAAAGCCATCGCCTTGTCACTCGTGCATGTTTTCCATGTCCAGTGACATTCCATGCTTGTTTCGGGGACGGTGCAGCCGACATTCTGGACATTTGGGTTCAGTAAAACCATATTTCGACACCACTGTTATGCTACTCGCCACGCATTTGGTGTTTGTGTATTGTAGTTTTCTTGTTCTCAGATCTATCCAGGTTGTGACTTGATGTGAAATACTTTTGCAACTTTTGAAATTTCATTTCAAAAGAAAGAAAAGCAGCATTTTGTGGCAGTTTCAGAAATAACAAGATTTTAAATTGACGTGACTTTTGACCCGTAATCAAATATCCCACCTAATTCGATTTCATATCTGTATACAGAAAATTTCATAAGCACCTATTCTTCATAATCTTTATCGGGACTCCCTCCTTAGTCATTGGCATAGGAAGTCGGAATATATCTTCTTTCGGAGCAGCTAACTTCCACCTATAATTCTTCACCAGGTGATGCACAAAAGTAATCATAGACCACTTCGCAAATCCCATTCCCGGGCACATGCGTTGTCCACCACCCAAATGCAATGCACTGGTATGGCAGTTTCAGCGACTCTAACCTTGACGGCATATACTCGTCTGGATTTTCATGGACCCTAGGAGCGTGACGCACATGTTGATTGAACCACATCGGCTGCACCACATCAACCAACGCCGGTATCGATATAATTACAAATCAAGGTATGAAATGTACTCTTCTGGGCTGATGATAAATAACATGACACCTATACCTATAGATATATATAACAGGGTGTCATACACTGTGTATGACACCATATTAGATTGACAATCTTCTCGTCAAAGTTCCCGTAAGATGTAAACACTGGCGATTAGGGGCTCTCAAAAAATGAACGATTTGAGACTGACGAAGAGAAATCAAGTGCACTTGTGGTATCTTTTACCTTCCATCCTTTTGGAATGGTGTAGCCCTTGTACTCGATGTCAGTGAGTGCTTCACGGAGGGCGCCGACGAGAGGGGATTGTAAACGCATTCAGTTGATTGAGTTACGCATTCCAAAGGTTTTCTGTACATAATGTTTGTACTTGACATTGTGGTTCATTTCATCATTGTGGCGACCAAGCCAAACTGATTTCTTGCTTTGGCCATGATATCAAAGATAATTTAATATAAAAATTGCCAAGTGTAAGTGCACATGATTGGTGCATTGACATTTAATCATAAATTACAAGCAAGAAAAAAAGCAATCCTAATTTAACTATTGTTTGCCATCCAACGAGCTATTTTTTAATGCCAAAGAAAGTTTACTTTTAGTGTATTCACAAATTGATAGTAAAGTACTTGAGAGGATTATTGTATCATGTGGGGATATTTATTACTTAAGCCACATGGTAGTTTTCTGTAAAATCAAAGCACATTTGTTAATATCAAATAGATCAATTTTCAAGAGGATTTTCATGCAATTTAAACAAGAAAAATGCTTTACTTTCTTTCCTTGATACTTTCTATAACCAAGTCCTACAATCCAAATCAAAATTTAGAGTACTCAAAAGACTTAAGATATCAAACTAATAGTTGAAGTAGATAACCCATTATCCAAAGATTCTCTCCATCTCATTCAATCAAGTTCAAGGTGATAAGTGATGAGGCTAATATTTGAAGGGCTCGTTTTTACTCCGACAACTTTTGGCTACTCCTAAATGGAGTAAAACTTCAATTGTGCCATGAAAGGAAAAGCTAATACTTAACTCAGACTTGGTTAACTTGAAAGCATACTCTATATAATCAAGCAATTTTGTAAGAAAGGTTAAATGGTAGATGCCATGTACTTGGTCTTAGATTTGGAAGAGTAAGTATCATTTGTTTCAAGTATTTTGATAGTGACAAAAATTCTTGGTAGATTTTTTTTTTGTCAGGCAGAAAATTTTCTACATAAAAGAAAAGGTGCTATTATCCATACAATTTATAGTTCCAACTTGAGATGTTGAAATGGCTATGAATATTGAGCCTAATCTGGAGCTAGGGAGTGTTGATGTTGCTGAGGAGTATGTTCATGTTTCTAGTGAGAACTTTACTTTAGCCCAATCAACACTCACCTTGGAATGTGTGCAAAAACTTCAAGGTTTAGTTAATAACTTGGTAAATTTAACAATTTTGCAAAAAGATATGTTAATGTATGTGTTTTAATAAGCAATCTAATAGATAGGTCATTTTGGATTGCCAAGATAGTGGACATCAAGTCTTGCTTTGATGATTGCAAGATAACTTGAAATATAGCTTTGATCCGATGTATGCAATAGAAGCTAAAACAAATATGGTGTATAGTTTCCATAGAATTTCTTTTATATTAAGTATATAATATCATATTACATTAAGTATATTACATTTTAAGTATATTATTTTTTACTTTTATTATTGCTAAATCTTGTCTAAGTTAGTCGGGCTTACAAAGTAGCACATGAGACAAATTAGCCTAGAATATTTCGGAAGTATATGGAAAGCTTCTTGTGAAGCTTCCTAGCTAGCTTAGCTTGCACTTCAAGTAAGTAGCTTCTAGAAGTTTCCAACTAGCTTAGCTTGCACGCCAAGTAGACGGCTTCTAGAAGGAAACTTCTTGAGAAGCTTCCTAGTTAACTTGGCTTGCATTCTAAGAAAGCGGCTTGAGGAAGCTTCTTGAGAAGCTTCCTAGTTAACTTGGCTTGCACTCTAAGAAAGCGGCTTGAGGAAGCTTCTTGAGAAGCTTCCTAGTTAACTTGGCTTGCACTCTAAGAAAGCGGCTTGAGGAAGCTTCTTGAGAAGCTTCTGAAGGGCCTTGTATGCTACCTATAAATACCAAAGCCAAAGCTCATGCTAGGCATTGGATTTTTCACACATTCAAATATCCCAATGTGAGTTTCCATTCTCCTATTTCTCTCCTTGGTCTCGGTCTTTTACAATCATAATCATCTTAGGACTTCTTGCACATGATTCTTCCTTTGTCTTACTATAGATTAAGGTATCATCCAAGAAGATCACCATGGACCGATCCAATAGTCCATCCAACACCCGATGCATCTGATCCATGAAGACCATTAGAGCATTAGTGAGTTCAAAAGGTGGAACTCTCCACTCAAAATGCCCATACCTTGTGCAAAAGGCAGTCTTTTGCACATCCTCTCTATCAATAGGAATTTGCCAATAGTTGTTGTGAAGATCCAACTTGGAAAAGTAACGTGCTCCACTTAGTTGATCAAGCAAGTCATCGATTCAAGGCAAAGAATATGCATTCTTCCGGTTTGCTTATTGAGCCCACGGTAATCAATACAAAAATGAAATCCTTCATCTTTCTTTAGAACAAATAGTATTGGTGCTCTCCAAGGAGAGGTACTATGTTGTATGAAGTCCTTCTCCAACAACTATATAAGTGTTGTTCGCAACTCCTCCAACTCCTTTGGTGAGAGCTGATAGATTGGTCTACTCATTGGAGTACTCCTTGGCAATAACTCAATCTTGAAGGGCATACCTTGATCAAAGGTTAATCCCTTTGGCAGATCATCCAGAAACACGTCTGCAAAATCTTGAACTATCCAATCAACCATTGCTTGATGAGGCTCTTGGCTCTCCTTTGATTGTTCTTGTACAATCAGCTTGATCCACACCGTGAATATAGACTTATCTTCCTCCAAAGCTTACTCTATGGCTGCTTTACTAACCAACTTCCCTTATAGGGACTCATCTCTCTTCCAAGCTTGCTCCATGGTTGCCTTTTTGGCAAACTTCCCATCTTGGGACTCATCTCCCTTCAAAGTTTGCTCAATGGTTACCTTCTCAACAAAATTCTCATCTTGGGATTGACTATTCTTAGGTGTCTTACTAAGAGGTGCCGAACAACCTAATTAGAAATTCCTACCTTGATGTTCTACTTGAATTTCTCATTGGGTCCAATCGAATTGAACCTTATGACGTTCAATTCAAGGTAGACCCAAAATGATATCATAGTGTAAAGGTGCCACTATAAACCTCATAAACTCCAAATACTCCTTCCCAATCTTGAAGGTAATAGGATGCAAGGTGCAGAATGCAAAACCCTTTTTACCATCCGCTTCATCAAACTACTTCCAATCATTGGCTTAATAGGAATACCCAATTCTTTTGCTACTTGCATAGACATGAAATTCTCTGAACTTCCAGAATCAACCAAAATCCTAGAACTCTGATTAGATATTGTACCTTGCAAGTGAAGCAAACTTGTACAGGTTGAGCCTTCAATCCCATTGGAACTAATCAAGCTCCCAATAGGCGGCTCAAAATCTCCTACTAGGATTCCTTGTTTCCTTGATCATTTTGTTCTATAAACTCCATTTGGGCAACTTGTCGAGGTTGCCCATTCCTTAGTGGGCATTCAACAATGCAATGTCCAACTTGGCAACAATAAAAACAACCTCCATTTGGTCATAATCTTTCTCTATCCATTGTACCAAGTGGTGTCCGTTGGATAGCATCAATTTCCATTGGTGCCGGTTCTTCCACCCGTGCATAGTGTACTGGTAGGCCTTGTGTAGGTCAAGGTTGAGACCAAGTTGTTACCACAAAGGAATAAAAACACTCAGCCAATTGCATGGCTTCTTCTATGTTTTGTGGTTCCCATATGGTCACCTCCAATTTGGTTTGTGATTTCAATCCCCGCATAAATTGATCTAGCACTTCACCTTCTTGTATATCTAGAATCTACATGATGATGTTCTGAAATTATGTGATGTAGCTCCTTATTGAGCCAACTTGCTTCAACTCTGCCAATTTATCTTGTGCGGCTTGGGTGGCATTTATAGTTTGAAACCAACTCAATATTGCATCCTTGAATTCTGCCCATATCAAAATTGGCGCAACAATCTATCATTCTGCTTGCTCCACTCGGAATTGCCATGAAAGTTTTGCCACACCATCTAATTGGCTAGAAGCCAAGAGAATCTATTTTTTTCATCTTGAAGATTGGTGGCTTCAAAGTAACGTTCGTAGTCAAACACAAAATTCTCCATTGTGCTTGAAAGATTCTTGCCTTCAAACACCTTGGTTTTTGGAAATCAAATGCGATCTTCTCCATCTTGAATTGGCGCTCTCTCTATATGTTCTCATCATTGCTGATCTTGTTAATCTAGCAATTGAGTAAGGTGCTCAATTTGTTACTGCATTGCAAGGATAATGTCCGGTATTGCCACCATAGCTACTATTCTATCACACTACTCCCAATTTATCTAATTAATTAGCACATAGATGCAGCACATCCACAATTCTCCATAAGTTACAACCGGAAGTATCAAAGGTTCCTCAGACACGGTGATTATATGTAGAAAATCTTGCACAAAGCGCGAGGTGATGAATTGTGTGAAATGATGTTTGGGTAATATCTGGACATGAAATCCCAATGGTTTGGCAAAAGTGGATTTGGTGATCCATAAATTCCATTCATCCCATTCTTGCTCTGATATCAATATAAAAAATCAAGACCAAAGAGAGAAATAGGAGAATGGAAACTCACATTGGGACCCTTAAATGAGGGAAAACTCCAAATGCTTAGTATGAGCTTTGGCCTTGATATAGATAGCATACAAGCCCTTGAGAAGCTTATCAAGAAGTTTCCTTGAGCCACTTTCTTAGAGTGCAAGCCAAGTTAACTAAAAAGCTTTTCAAGAAGCTTCCTTCTAGAAGTTGTCTACTTGACGTGCAAGCTAAGCTAGTAAGAAGCTTCTAGAAGCTTCCTTTTAGAAGTTACCTGCTTAGGGTGCAAGTTAACTAGTTGAGAAGCTTCCCAAGAAGCTTTCTAGATGCTTCTAGAATATTTTAGGCTAATTTGGCTTATTCTCTACTTTGTTAGCCTTACTAACTACATTGCTAAACTCCTTATTGTTACAGGTGTGGATAAGACCTTGGGTACCCTCCAACGCCAATGGTGGTAGCCCAACATGGCATGAGATGTTTGAAAGTTAATTTGATCTTGTGAGAGCTACCAACGCAACAAGCCAGCAACCAAAAACCAAGTGGACTCCTTCAACCACTCCCCATTCCATGTACTCAATGGGAACATGTGAGCTTAGATATAATCACATCCTTACCCAAGGCAAAGCAAGGTCATACAACAATTTTGGTGTTTGTAGATAAGCTTAGTAAGCACCAACCTTTGATACCATGGATGCTCCAACATTGGCACAAATTTACGCTGCTAATGTCTTCAAGCATCATGGGATGCCTTGTGTACTTATCTCCAATTATGATCTTCAATTCACTCAAACAAAAATTTAAGCACTCTTCCAAATACCCGACACCAAGCTTCCTTAGTCCATGGCCTATTATTTTTAAATTGATGATAAGATAAACATGCAAATTTCATCTTGGAGAATATACTCTATGTCTTTGTCAACATTCACCATGCCAATTGGGATGAATGTCTTGCAATTGTTAAGTTTATATACAACAATTCCAAACAGGCAAGCATCGGATTCTCTTCTTTCTTCCTTAATTTTGGCCGAGCCCACTTGTCCCAAATTCTCTTCTTGCTCCTCCTCCATCTCATGTCCCTCATACTTCCACCTTCTTGACAACCATATCCCAATCCCTCCATCAAGCCAAATCTCATCTCTTTGTTGCTTAGTATAGTTAGAAACAATATCCAGACCACCATTATCATGATCTCATCTTTCAACTCAATGATAAGGCCATGCTCTCCTCTAGTAACCTACCAGTTTCACTTGATACCCAAGTCCGTAAACTTGCTCCTAATTAGATAGGACCTTTTGATATCACCCAAATCATTTCTCTTTTTGCTTATTGACTTGCCTTGCCTTGCCTTGCTTTGCCATATGCACATCCACCTTGCCCTTCATGTTTTCTAAGTTGGAACCCTTTGTTTTTCTTTGTTCTTTTTCGTCCTCTGTCCAACCTCCTCCCACTCCCACTCCCATCCATATCAATGATCATGAGGAGTATGAAGTTGATTGTATCCTTGCGTGTCGCCACATTCAACAAAGCCACCAACAACATAGAGTACAAAGTCCTCTGGAAAGGGTATCTCCTTCATGATGCCACTTGGATGCCACTTGGGAGCCTCTTTCTCATCTCCAAAATGCACAAACTGCCATCCAAGAGTTTGAAGCTTCAATAGTGACAAGGACATCACCAACTAGCAATGGGAAATTATGTAAAAATATGGAGTTTATTGATGTCTTAATTAAGGCTAGCAAAGTAGAACATAGGCCAAATTAAACTAGAATATTCTAGAAATATCTTGAAGCTATTTGGTACCTTGTAAGTATTGGGTAACATGCATACCAAGTGGCAACTTGTAGGAGGAAGCTTTTTGGGAAGCTTCTTAGTTGGCTTAGCTTTCACCCCAAGTAGGTAGCTTCTAGAAGAAATATTTTTGGGAAGTTTCCAGCTAGCTTAGCTTGCATGCCAAGTAGATGGCTTCTAGGAGGAAATTTCTTGAAATTTTTCCCCGTTAACTTGGCTTGCACTCCAAGAAGGTGGCTTTAGGAAGCTTCTTGAGAAGCTTCTCAAGAGCCTTGTATGCTCCCTATAAATACCAAAGCCCAAGCTCATGCTAGGCATTCAGATTTTCCCTTCATCCAAGTGTCCCAATGTGATCTCTCACTCTGGTCTTCCTTTCTCCTATTTCTCTCCTTGGTCTTTTACAGCAGCAAAGAACATTGACTCTTAGAGTTAGCGCTTTAGGCAAGAAATTTTGCACTTGAGTTATTGCAAAGAGTGCATGTCCATGCACTTTCAAGAATATTCTTAATATAAGTAAGGCGTTTGGAATTATTTATGACCACCAAGCCAAAGCCAAGAAAGACATGTCCTCCTGTATGCAATTGCTGCACACATACAACAAAATTGTCAAGTCGTGCAATAGCATCTTCTATATCCTCCAGAATAATTGTTCATCATATGTCTATGCAGCCAAATTTTTTGATCCAACAGGCTCACAAGACACACTCTTAAAGTATCAAAGCCTGTGCATCATTTTCTTCCCACCCAATGCTACCAATGATGCCAATCTCTTGATCAAGGCGTCATTTGCTCTTCCAAAGTGTGCTTTTGTTGTGCCCAACTAAACCATCTTCTTTTTGAGTATGAAATCTGGCAAACTAGTGAACATGCACCCGCTTCTCAATTTCCAATCAACAACCATACGCACTTGCACAATGTGCTTGGTTGGGTCAAATCAGCATCAGATGGTATCAAAGATAACACTATTTGATGGTGTTTTGTCAAAGCAAATTATCTCCTTGTTGTTGCAAATGCCATTGCCAATCAACATATTGATTGCTTTGCTCCTAGCTCTAATCAAGCTGTCTATGATTTAGTGATAATGCTGAGAGAAATTTGACTGGAGGATCTTCTCAGCATCATTGATTCTTGATGAAAATGTTTTTTGACCAAGTTGTTGAAGAACTCATTGAAATGGATGTGACTGATGCTACAGGTGATGACGAGGTTGACAATGATAACATTGTCCAGTCTGTTCTTGAACAGCACAACCTAATGCAAAATTCCAGAAATATTGATAATGATGACATTGGAGAGATCCCACTTTGGTAAACATTGAGCAAGCAAAATTGGGCCATCACGGATTCAATCAACTTCCTCTCTCTCAGATCTTTGTTATCATCAGAACTTCAAAGCAACTGCTTCCCAATCTTCAAAAAGCTTGTAGTCCGTTGATTCATCAACATAAAGTTGAGACAATTTGCAGTATCGATGTATTTTACCTTGGTCCAAAAAGAATAATCTTAGTCAATGGAGAGATCTGTTGGGTTTTGAAGTTTAATACATCAATGCCACATTCCCCTTTCACACAACCCATAATAGCACACTTGCAATACAGATAGGATGTTACCTCCATATTTACACTATAGAACTGTCCGTGTTGGAACCATCATATCATTGTTACCCAATTGTGACTTATTGTTATTATTGTGCATATTTACTAGTTCTAGACTAATTGTTCTAAGGTTCTTGGTCATTAATGAGAGGATGTTACTCATATGAGGTGTCAGCACTATTAGGAGGTTTTACTTACTCTGCATATATCTATATGGAATTTGGGCACAAGAATGGTACGCCTTACTTTTGTCCAGCGTACCATTCTTTGGTGAACTCAGGTATCTCCACTTCTCATTTTTCATTTCCTAGTAGTACGATCTTGTTGTGTATCACCGTTAAGAAGAACATGTCCACGCATAACTGCTTTCACTGACAAAGCTGGCAAATTGCCTATTCTATGTGAAGACTTTCGAGACTTCTCCCGCGCGGGCGAGGCCTCTTTAGGATATTTTATAGGGAAAAGAGACTCCAGCATTGCTAGTAATTGCCTGTGTACCTCTCTCGAGTTGGCACATTCATGGAAAGTTAGGTCCTGCACAAAAGATTCACTGATGAGGACATTATCACTCTGTGATGGTCATCGTGTATATCCATATGCAGATTGTAATAGTGGTGTTAATTGCCTCTGGGCAGCATATCACCGAAGCCATCGATTTGCCACTCGTCCATGCTTTCTGTCCAATGAAAGCATGATTCCATGATTAAGGATATACCCGTGTGTCGGGACGCTGCAGCTGACATTGTGGGAGTTTTGGTTGAGGTAAACCAAAATTTCGACACTATTATGATACTCGCCACGCATTTGGTGTTACTGTATTGTAGTTTCATTGTTCTCAGATCCAGGTTGCGGTTTGATGTGAAATAGTTTCATCTCAAAAGCAAGAAAAGCAGCAAGCAGCAATCTGTGGCAGTTTCAGAAACAATACTATTTTAAAATAGACGTGACTTTTGACCCGCAATTAAATATACCATCTAATTGTATTTCATCTCTGTATAAAGAAATTTTCTATTGCCTATTCTTCGTAATCTTTGTCGGGACTCCCTTCTTAGTCATTGGCTTAGGTAGTCGGATTATACCTTTGTTCAGGTCAACTAACTTCCACCTATCATTCTTCACCAGGTGATGCACAAAAGTAATGATTGGGGCTTAGCCCCATGTTACCTTTTTTTCTTTCCCTTGTACGGCTTGATGGGGTCTTCCCATCCTTCATTTTTCCTACGCGGTCGCCTTTCAAAAGTAATGATAGACCACTTTGCAAATTCCATCCGGGGCACATGCTTTCTCTACCACCAAATAGAATGTACTGGTATTGTAGTTTCCGCGACTCAAACTTTGATGGCATAAACTCGTCTGGGTTTTCATGGATTGTAGGATCGTAATGCACATCTTGATTGATCCATAACAGCTGCACCAACATCAACCAACGCCCTTATCAATATAAATACAACCGAAGGTAAGAAATTTACTCTTTTGCGCGAAAGACAAAGAACATAACACCCAGACTTATGGATATATACTATAAGGTGTCATACATTATGTACGACACGATATTTGATTGACCATCTCCTCGTCAAAGTTCCGTAAAATGTAAACACTGGCGATGAGGAGTTCAAAAAGATAAACGATTTGGGACTGATAATTAGAAATCAAGTGCACTTACGGTATCTTTTACCTTCCATCCTTTGGGACCATTTTACTCGATGTGTATACAACCTTCTGTCAGGGACAGGAGGTTGTATACGCAAGGTCTCTTGTAACACCCCCCACGTATACTTCATCTCTATAACATTGTCTTTCGTAAGCTCATCACCTTCGCACTTCTCCTCTTTCTTCTTCTTATATCATCTTGTCTCCTGCAATCGGGCAACTTCCACCGTCCGAGCGTTATCCACTCCAGTACCAGCCAAGATGTTTCGTTGTGTTGCTAGGATCTCAAAAAGTTTGAAGAAAATTGAGGAGAACACGGACAAAGTGACTTTACTCGATCAATGACCAAGAGCTGGGGAAAGTTCTAGGGATTTACATGTTCCGTGTCTAGATTTGTTAAAATAGTTGCTAATAAGCATGTCGCTCAGGTGATCCGTGAGAGGAAAAAAGAACTGACATAATTGAGAAGCTCAAGCAATGCATAGTTGCAGTTGGATTTCAAAGTTAATTGATTAGAAAAATATTGTACATTAGAGTGACAAGTAATATCAAATTCCAAGGGGGAGATTGCTAAGTGTAGAATCTAATAGAAATACTCTTTGGGACAAATATCTTTTGGGGCATTGAATAGTAAATACAAGATAAATACAAGATATATCTTATTAAATTTTACGGGAGTGTAGAAGTGTAAATAGTGGATAGATCTTCAAATTATGGAATTCCATTTATGGGAGTGCACAAAAAGGCAGTTCATGTTGAGGCTGATTTCTTTGTGAATACAAATGCAAATGAGATGTGTTTTATCTCATTGGAAACATCTTCTCAAGTGATTTCCATAGTCCCCAAGATCACGGAAAATATGGTTTAGAAAATGATTTACATCCACTTGAAGTGTGGGAAAAATTTGTCCTATGGATCTGCAAGAATCTATTGTAAGATTCTATTGCAAGAATGGCTCCTACAAGACTGTATCCTATTGGAAGCTACAAGAATGCATCCCAATTGCAGAACTTTGTGAGATGATGTGTATCACTTGGTACAAAACAGCCTAGGATAAGATAGGGGATCAATTGGTGCCACATATTCCAGAACTAGATAAAGGATGACAAGTGCAAGTGTATATATTGTAGTGTCTATAGTCAAATGTTGACTTCTACACGGTCAGTGAATGAAAGGTAGACATTGGCCAAACCACTTGAAATTTGTGTAATATTTATGTATTTTTTTTACACAATTAATGAATAAATTTTGCACTAGAATAGCCAGATTTTCATTTCCATTGTTCTCTCAATCTAGTTCTATTTCTCCCAAAAGTATATGTTTCTAAGCTTGCACCGACCATTGATTATGATAGTACAACTCTCACACTTGGTCAAAATCAAAATTGACATATTCACCCATTATGCCTACAATCTATTTAGCCATTTAAACAATAGACAAGAGTTGAGCAAACAATTACCTTTGTCAGCCATGGCCAAACCATGCATCTTTTACTTGGCAAAACTACCAGAAATGATACTACCATGCATCTACTTGGTAGAATGATGTCATGGTACTGGAAGAATCTCACGAAACCAGTTTTAGAATGTCATCTCCACCTCATTGCACAATCTTCCCTCCGCGAACCGCCTCTATGTGATTCCCCCGGATCGCTATCACCACCGGACGAGGGAGCTAGTCCTGGATCTCTAGAAACGCCTGATCCCTGCATCAATCTGCTAACGTGCGAGCAACTTTTAGACGAAGACGATTCAGAGTACTACGAGTTCTCTAAGCGTCCGGTACTGATCAAGGTACATTTTGACGCGTAGATTTACAGCGGACTTTTATTTACGTTATCTTGTCGATCCATCAAGTACCAGATTTTGCCTTTTCCACGAATTCAACTCTTTAAGTTCAGGTGAGAATGGTTGAACTGATCAAACATGACTTGGTTGCGAATCACTCGTGTGTCAGATGAAACTGGGAGGAGCGAATTGTGACGAATGGCCACCTCCAATTCGCCTGAAGCTTCCTCTGGTCGAGCAAATAAATATCTGAAAACCGTTTTCATGTTTTTGGTCTTATTCTGGATGAATCGTGGATGAATCTGGATGAAACGTTTCAGTGATATGCGTGCTTTAGAAATCGGCTTACATCAAATTCAGCACAGGGGTTCCTGGGCTTAGCCACTTCAAATGGACAGTGTAAAGAAAGCTTGACTGGAAGAAAGTTTAGTGAAACGAACAAGGGAAATTACCGCACCACACTGACTGCTTGGCAGACAATATTTATCAGATTATGTGGAGTAAACCTATTGGTAATATGACGGGATAGGACAGAATAAAAGCGAGAACTTGTACTCGAGTTGTTTTGAGGGCACTTCACTACTATTTCCACCATCTTCGCTGCTTCCTGGTTTACACACACTTCCTGCCTACCGAGCAATGAAAGCCCACTAGTGGTATCACTCGATTCATCTCACGAAAATTAAGTGATCAGTTAGTATCAGTGCCAATTGCCCCTTCTACTTGACACATCTGACAGTTGTTTTGAAATATCAGGACACCAGGCCAACGGATCTACCCTGTTCAAGGACAAGTCGAGTAGAGACTGGAAATATTTGGAGAAGAGGGATACGGAGCGGAAATTAAGAGCCAGTACCGAGACCTCCTTGCTCCCAATTCTTCTGACGAAGACATAGGTGACAACATTCCGGACGGGGAACCTGTAACTACGAATCATCCGCGTGATGAGCGGTCTATGCAGAAACTGTCCTTGGTTCTATCACCAACATCACCTTCACCCCCAACACCGGCAAGTAATAGTAACACAATAGAGACTAGCGTGAGCCCAAAAGATATCTTACTGACGTCAACATCAAGATTTTCCAAAGGTATTCTTAAGAACAGCAGCTCACAGCCTCCACAAGCATCACCGAAGTGCAAAGAATATATTGAGCTGCGCTTCCAAGCCAGAACTGCTTCCGATTTTGTTGCCAGTCAAATGAAAAATTTCAGGGAGGTTGCTGGACGGACCAAAGAGATCCAAGAACTTCGATCTATTTTAGAACGGCAAGACTCAGATCGTGACGTGTCCCAAGATGAACGGATCACAAACAAGGTATTTCTGCTCTTTTCCGATAGAATACCACAATCATTTCTGCGCGTTGTGCATGTACCGAAAGTCCATATGATTCGCAATTGGTCTTTTCCATCCATATAATGCACGCCTCTCGGCTGGTTTTCTGCTAGGCTCCTAGTTTCAAGATTCTCCGAAGTGACAAGGTCCTAGCGACAGGATAAACTCAGAACAGAACTGCTGGATTTTTGCTCGTTTGGTTCTTTTATTCTGTGTATCCCGTTATCTATGAGCTTAAAGCCGTGAGCTATGACTATAACCCGTGAGCGAAAACATTTAGAGAAACAATTCCTACTTAGGCATCTCCACCTCTCATGTATTTGGGAATCTTGACTGAAGAGTACTTGAAGAAGTACGAAAATAACACGTTTAGTAATATTCATTGGGAATAACTGTAAATTTTCTCCGAGCCATTTACTTCCAAATTTCGCTTGAAAAGCACGAGTACTATCATGCGGGATGAGGCTCATGTAATAATCTAGATTGTAAGTATCACGGGGTCGGACGTTCTTTAGATATAACTAACCACTGTGCATGTTGTCGGGACTTAGCAACCATCATTTTAACCACAGAAAAGCACAGGAAAGCAGTGTATCTGACTCCGACGACTCCTGCCTGCAGGTCAAGGCCATTTCCCGGTCGAGAGACGTTGAGCAATCTGCTGAGAAGAATCTTATAATGCTGTTACGGGACTGCAAACGGTTATGTAACCTCACTGTACGTACTTGTTCATTTGTTACTTCCATAAAAGCCCGTGGTTTGTGCAATTGCGATCTTGTCTTAGCATTCAGACTTGTGAACAAGTTTGCATCGAGAGATGCATTCGACAGTCGCTGATATATTCATGTTGCGTGTTTGCGTGCGGCGTTCAATGTCCCTGACGCATCTATCTTGTTACGTGTCACCATTAGGCAAAACATCCACGCAGAATTGTTTTTGCCGACGAAGCTGGCAAGACGATATGCCATGTGAAGACTTTCGAGAGTCCTCGGGCATTGGCGAGGCCCCTTTGGGATATTACGTAGGGAAGAGAACGAGACTCAAGCATTGCTAGAGATTGTTCACTTGGTAGTTCTACTAGAGACGAAATGTTTTGATTTTCATGATTAATATTTATCTTAATAAAATCAGATTGAGTTTTTTGTTTTTTAATAATAATTTTCATGAAATGAAATGTTTTTTATTTTAAAATTAATATTTATTCTAACAAAATCAGATTTAATCTTTTTTATTTATTTTTGCTATAATAATAATCTTTATCATATTATTCTCATCAATAATTATATCCCTACTCACAACAAGACAACACTTTTCTATATCCTATAATTCATATCCCATCAATAACTATATCCCTACTTACAACATGACAACACTTTTCTATATCCTATAATTCATATCCCATCAATTACTATATCCCTACTTACAACAATACAACACTTTTCTATATCCTATAATTCATATTCCATCAATAACTATATCCCTAGTTACAACAAGACAGTACTTATCAGGATCCCATAATCTATATCCTTTTGTATTCTTTTCATATCCCAAAGATATATATTTTCTAAATTTGGGATTTAACTTTATCCTTTGTTCTTGTTGATATAAACATAAGCTATGCATCCAAACACTCTAAGTGAAGAATAATCAACATAAGTTATGCATCCAAACACTGTAAGTGAAGAATAATCAACATGCAGACCGGTCCATTTTTCCATAGATGTCTTACACTCAATAGTAGTAGAGGGAGAAATATTTACCAAATTACAAGTTGTATTTATAGCTTTTGCCAAAAAACTCTTCTCCAATCCGGCATTGCTTAACATACTTCTTGCTTTCTCCAAGAGTGCACAATTTATCCGCTCTGCCATATCATTTTGTTGAGGAGTACCTAGTATGGTAAAGTGATGAATTATCCCTTCACTCTTACAATACCTATCAAACTCTCCAGATTTGTGCTCTCCACCATTATCAGATCTCAAACACATCACTTTCTTTTGAGTTGTTCCTCCATCATCACCTTCCATTGTTTAAAGATAGAGAAGACCTCTAATTTTTGCTTCATGGTGTAGACCCATACTGTCCTAGAGTAATCATCAACCAAAGATACAAAATATAATATTCCAGATTTTGAAGCTATAGGTGCAGGGCCCCAAACATCAAAATGCAATGAACTCCTGTGGAAAAGCTTACCCTCCAGTACTTTCCTATTACACAATGCTTACAGAATTTTAACTTACAACTTTTAAGGCACTTCAGAAGTTGTTGTTTGGACAATTCACTTAGACTCCTTTCACTCATATACATAGGTGCCATAACCAAGAGCCCAAAATTTTCCTTGGGATTGTAAGGGTGTCACTCCCTTCTTGTCATTTGTTAATTTTATAACACTCAAGGTAGTTGACCACATCATCTCTTCAAGAGTATTTGGAGTCATCCAAAGAACTTTTAGTGTATACTCCCTTTGAAGAGAAAGTCTCTCTTAAGTGAGATACTTTTTTGTAGCACATAGTGACAATTTTGAGGTATGAGGATTTACTATCCTTGAAAATCAAATGGTGTTAATACCTATCCACTTAAAATTTGGCTCCACATAGCCGTCCTATCAACACTAGGTAACCAGTCTTGATAATGGGGTGTACAATAATATAATACATCTTAAAGGTCATGCCACCAATGATTTTTGGCACCTTTCTTAACATTCCCAATTGTAGCCTTCTCATTTGGCCTGCAAATTGGAGTATGTAGGTAGTCACTTTGAACTCAGTGTAAATGATCTTAAGTGAATTTCCTCTATCATGATAATAATTCCTGATTTGGAATCATTAGAATCATGTAGCCATTTGTCTCTATCTCCACTTCCAAAGAACCTAAGTCTTCTAGCTCAATTTAGCAAATTGTAGGCAAGTCTATTTGATTTTGTTTAAGAACATGGTGGAGTGCAAGGAATAATTGTTTCTTGTATGTCCTTCCACAGTTTTTTGAAAGTGATGTCCACCTTGGATGATCCCAAATCTGCAATGAAATCATATTGGGGTACTCCAAGAAGGGATTTGGCCTTTTGTCTATGCTCCTTTCCTGGTCCGACTCTTTGACCTGATATATCTTGGTCAATTACATTTGGCCTAGACTCCTTTTGAATGGTAGTCTTTGGTGTTGGATGATCATCTCAGCCCTTGTTCACCATCACTTCTTTCGAAGGCAACCTTCAACTTCAGCCTTCTTTGACTTGGACTTGGATGCAAGACCAAGTCTAATTGGTTGCAAGGAGTCTGCATTTTCTTATTGCTATCCTAGGTTGATCTTTGTCAACTCCTCCTCTAGTAGGTCTTGCAGTTCACTCTGCATGTTTGCTGGATATTAAGGGTTGGTAGTGTAGCTCATGCTAGGTTCCTCTTCAAGAGGTAGAACTTTATGTGAATCTAGACCTGCCTTCCTTGGAGACTTTCATGCTCTTTTCTACTCTTAACTCTGGTCAATAGCTTTACCTATTTATCATACAAAATCTTTTTGAGTTGATCATACTTCTTGTTCTTTGTTGGTGCCTATGACTCTAAGAAAGAAGTGCTACTTTCCAACTATTTGGTCTTGTGTTGCTACTCGATTCACTTCCAAGTCTGGCCAGCCTTCATCATCAGGCAACATTTGCTCACCTAGCTTCAACTTCTCCAAGTTCAGGTAGTTAATATCCACATCAGCCTTGGTGGAAGTGGGTAAGGCATGTATCTTTTATGGTGGTCTCAACATAGGAGGGTGAGGACAGTTGGCCCTTACATGCCATAGGGCTCAAAAATTAGCTCACAACAAGTTGTATAGAGGAGGTTGTCGGAGCTCTTGATAACTCAACACCTAGTGTCCAAATGCTCCATAATTATAACACACACCAATTGAGAGATTTTGCTTAGGAAGAAATAGTTTTCATGGTGGTTCATTAGCAGCATACCCCATGGGTTCATATCAAGAGATAAGGGTAGGAGATAGCCAAGGTATTGGAAGGAGGTACTTCTTGCATTGCAAAGACTTGATCATCTTCCTCCACATAATACTCTTGCTTTTCCCACTCATGTAGTCATTGCATTTGATGTACCAAGGAAGAGGGATGGTTAGAGAGACAATCAGTATTGGCATGTCCTGATTTTCCATAGGTGGCACATCAGATGTTGGGTTGGGAGTGTGAGAACCCAATGTTGATGTACTAATAGTGTAATTGGTAAAGACAGGTTGTTCCCTCAATTATATAGGTTATATATGACTAAATGAGAGTAAATTGTCAAAATGTTACAGGTGGTCTATTCTTGCTTGGGTAGAAACCATTCCCAGAAGAGGGTAGAGATACAGACTATGGTGTCCTACAAAAAGAGAAATTAACAACCACTCTGATGAAAGATCTAATCTAATAAGCTCTTGATAGTGATGGTTCACTTCATGCCGATGGTCTCTTTCTCCTTAAGAAGCTCTTTCACCCTAATGGCTAGTCATTCCCTATAGTTTATTTTAGGCCAAAGGTTCTTTCACCCTAATGTTGTAACTGACTATCTGCATCCCTTTCCAAAAGGTGCAATCCCAAAAAAATCCGGAAACTATTATCTACTTGGCTTTTCTATTCCCTAGTACTCTCAATGGTTCATTGTTCCCATAACGTTCCCTCACTTTGACTTGCTTGTTCAAATATCAAGGGTAACTTCCTTGATTCAATGCAAATTTCCTAAAGCAAGTACTCATACACACATTCCTATGACAAGATTGTTCATCTCTACTCAACCAAGCATACAACCAAAGATGAGGGTGAAAGTAATTAGCAAGAAGACCTAAAGAAATGGAGGCTCTAAGAGCCTGCATCCCATCCTCTCTTTAAAACACCACTAGTCTTTTGATTGTACTATGCTTTTGCTTTTCAAAATTACTGAGTCTCAATAGCTCATGTTCCTCCAAGAGGGATGATATACTATCTTGAATTAAACATCTGCTCAGATACTATTGTAATGTTTTGTGGACAAGAGAACCCCAAGATAAATACAAGAGAAGAGACACAAAGCTTCAACACTCAATACTCTAATGCCCCAAAGGAGCACCTTGTCTTTATTATATAGCAAAGAGGATTCCCCCCCCCCCCCCCCCAAAGGAGGCTCCACCCTTGGATCAGATATATGGATTGGTGACATGTTGGTCCTTGTCCTATCTGGTTTGTCAAACAAGTTTGACCAAAGGGAATCTTTAGGAAATCTTCTTAGAAGAAGCTCAGAATAGCATGGGTGAGGTACCATTGGAAACCTCTTGATGAGACAAATAGTGGCAGAATAGTGAGAAGGCAAGCCTTTTTCCACCAAAGGGGTTTAGGCTCCCTTTGTAGAAACTTCAAGTTCTAATTCATTGACAAAGAGTTTGATGAAGGTCTACCGTCGTTGATGGTGACACCTTTTCCCTAGGACTCAAGGAGGAATTAGAAGTCAATCCAAGAGCATCCTCTTAACCAAGCTACTATGGTACCTCCTTGTCTCCTTCCTTGGCCTCTGATGTTTGGTTGGTGGCACTTATCAAGGGTGAAATAATGAAATTCAAGGAAATAGTAAACAAGTCTTGGGCAAGGCTCTTAAGTACCACTTCGCATCTATCTAGCGATAACTACCAAATAGCAAGCATTGTGTTGTGCTCTATTTTTCTCTCAAGTTGAGATGCTTTGGTTTGAGTGTTTTGGTCTTTTGTGGAGCACTACATAGCTTCACATTTCTTCTCATGCCTAGCTGCTTTCCACTTTGGGTTGTTTGAATTTCAGCTGGTACTATATTCCTTGATGACATTCATTGCCTTTACTATCTTCACCACTGGCCAATCCACGGAGTGTATCTTAGGTAGCGGTGCTAAAAAGCATGTGACAACCCAATGTAAATGTACTAGTAGTATAATCACTAAGAATAGGTTGTTCCCACAAGGATACAGTTTCAAATGGCTAGGTATGAAGAGAAAGTGGCACTTTGTCACAATTTTTCTATTGTTGCATCTTTATCCACTTGGGCAAGAACTATTGCTAGAAGAGGGTAATGCAACCTATGGTGGTTCACTACAAAAAATTAAAATAATCAAATCACTTCCACAAAAGACATACCCCTAAGGTGCTCTTCAAGGTGATGGTTCAATCTATTTTTATGATCAATGGCTCTGAAGGTCTTGCTCTTTCAAGTACCTATGTTATGCATACCACAATGCTTATGAGAACATTCTACCCTTCCCAGAAGGCATCCTCATCATTGTATTGTAGGTTTGTAACACATTTGAATTTTTTTTATACATGGTACTTCATGATACTCATAGCCCTCATGAATGCTTATGCATTGGCCTGATTCTTTAGAACCCCTAGGGAGCCATCACCTTGGTCAAGCTTGAATGCCTCTATGCACTCCTGTACTTGCATTCTTACTTTGAGTCCCTCACCACTACTCAATCTAGCAATCATGAAACATGTACAACATTGATACACTTAGGATCTTGAAGATCCATATGCATCATCCTCAAGACAGAACCCAACTTGCATACACACAAGCAAAAATATTATGCATACACAAATTGGATACAAATGTGTGATTTAGAATTCTGTGACTGAACTTGTATTAGTTGGAGTGATTCCCCTTATACATCCTACTACAAAGAGATGGGATGAATGCAATGGCCATATGCCTCCAAGATCCCATGATTAACTCTACTCCTCTCAAGGCTAACCCTAATGTGACTACCTTTTTGCTTCTAATTAATCCTATGATGACATGGTATGTGTGTTGGTAACCTTATATGTCTTAACTCAAGATGGCAATCCCAATAAATTTTCTTCTCCAGATTGGGGTCTACTATACATGGACAAAGATCTATATACATGACCAATACAAAGAGATTACAAACACAAAGATGTCAGCTATATATATATATGAATGATACAAACAATGTCCATTGGTTTGAACTACCTTCATCCCTATATATGCATACTAGCATATCTACCTAATTTGCAACATTTGTGACTTCCTTAGTTAGGGTGGCTAACACTTCTTGGAACTTGGTCTTGGTATGCTTCTTCAACCGGTCCACTAGTTTTTTTAGTTGATTATTAGAATATGGTTTTGACTCCAATGAATAGATATCTGATTCCAACTCCCTTATCTCTACTTGATGAGTTTTCATCAAAAGTTACTTTTTGCACTTGGGCAGTCATCTATTGTGCTACTTCCTCTATGATCATGAGGATCCACATCCTCCGCCTCCAGTGTATCTTTGATGGATTTCATTCTATCTCTACCTCTTGTCACTTGTACACAAAGGATCTGCTCCTAATCCTCTAGTTCTTTAATGGTGTTGGTCAATTCTCTGATGCAATGCTTGGCCCTTCCCTTGTAACTTTGATATGTTGCTTCTACATGAGAGGTCCAAAGTTGTGTCGTAGCCAACTTGTCTTGCATCATGGAGATCTCTCCTTCTTATCACTCATCTTCTCTTCTCTTCTTATGCTCATTTGTGCTCCATGGATGCCTGCTCCCATTGCTCCACCCTGAGCTTCATCACTAGGTCCTTAGCCTTTGCCGATTGCAACTCCATGTTGTGGCTGATCCATCATTCATTCTTGTCCTTCTTCCATTGATTAGTAATGGTGGTCCAATAGGCACACTCCTCACTCTTCTCCCTCAATTCCTCATCCCAAGCCACAAGTTGTCTCTCTAACTCAAGAATCTGCTGGGCAGTGCTGCAAGATTTTCTTGCAGGGTGTATGAGTTTTGGTGGCACATCATCTGTAGGCAGAACATTGTAGTGCCAAGTTCAAGTCTTGTTTGTGCTTTTGATGTTTATATGAAACAAAGGTCTGCCAAGTAATCTCAATCACAATACAAACATTTGACCTTGTACTACTTGAGCTAGGGTGTAGTTAGGGTAGCTAGGTCTTTTGCATGGGAGAATGACATCTTTGTCGTATGGGCCACTTTGGACTTTGTCTTGTCTTCCTTTCTTCATGAGTGATTTATTTACACACTAATTACTTCTTGGTCATCTTGGTTCACAACTTGCCATACCACTTCATATTTAAACTACTAAATTTAAAAAAAAGAACAAAATTTTGCTCAAGGCAAAGATGGGTCACTACAAGTATCGAAAAGAAATTCAAGATATGGCTTCTCTAAAAGATAGAAGTAATATTGTAGCAACCTGTGTATTTCTAGTAGAAGATTCAAGGGTTTTTTAACCTTTATACATTCATTTAATCCTATTATGAATAATACTAGATAATATCATAAGTAATGTATAATATTTTCATGGTTCTAGAGCTTATTGATAGAGTAGTCTATGGGGGTATGAAATTGTACTTTGTAATTATATATATTCATAAGGATATAATGCATCATTGAGACTATTTTTGTATATGTTTTAATGATCCTATATGATAGAAAAGTTTGTAATCAACCAAAATTACTTGCTAAAATATGGTGTTGTGGGAAAGAGACACATCTTGTGATATGTTTCTTATGAAAGATTATAAATTATAAATTCTATGTTAAAAATTTTGTGATGAACAAGTTCAGAGTTCATTCTCACCTTCCTTTTTTTGATTTTCTATGAAAGACAGTCACTAAATTTACTAAGTGAATGAAAATTCAATCTACTTTAGAATCCAAATAATTTTAGATAAGTGATTATGAAAAAAAGATGCTAAAATAGAAAAGTACACAATATTTATTTTCGTAGTAAACACCTACTACAAGGTTACACATCTTCATCAAAAGCTAATGAACCTCTTTCTTAATTAAATGATACGTCAAGTTTCTAGAATACTTCTAAAAGAAGGAAAGTCTGGTATCACTTTTTTCTAAGAGCAAGCTATGGCATAAGGAACAACTAAAATGATGTAGAAGCAAGATCAACCATGCAATATATAAGTTAGAAATGTTCATGCTTAAAAGAGTTGAGGGAAGAAAATGTAGTAAAGAAAAATGGTGGTTTGAGATGTAATATATGATGAACCTCTATTTATTCAGTAAGTGATAAAAGGATGTACTTCTAAGTTTTAACCCATAGGGTGATTAATAAAATTTCAGTAGCATTTACTTTGATGAAGCATTACGTAAATTTATGTGGATTCTCCAAAATAAAAAATTGCTTATAGGATAGTGGTGACCAAAATGCAAAGGTCTATGCAAAAGAATGTATTATGCATGAAAAGATGAGATATAATAATTATTTGTTAAACAGGCAAAGAATCCAGATATTGGGATAAAAATCCTCAATCCAAAGTTTGCACACTCAAATGGTTACACTATCTCATGCATTTACTCAAGAGGAAGTTATGTAATAAAACCCACCAAGATAGTGAATAAAACACCATGACAAGTAGTTCTAGATTTATTCAAGACCTAACAAGCATCACTTCAATCACAACTTCCTCTAAGACCATCATCGAGTCAAAAAGTTGTTGAAACAAATTTAATTACAACTAAAAACACAAGAGATTTTAAATTAGATCTATCCTATAAATATTCACTTTGAAATTTTGATATCCTATCAATGAGTTTGAGTCATCTTGTAGAAAAAAAATAGAAAGCATTAGTTTGGATATTTTAAATTTAAGATAACAATTTCTTATTTATATCTTTTTTAGTTACTATTTATGGTTAATATATTCCAAAGAATATAGAAATGTTTACTGTTTAAGTATCGATTAATTTATATTTTAAAACTGTTAATTTCAAAATCATTGAATCTTTTATTATATTTGAATTTGATATGTTTTCTTATTTATCTCAACTTTACTTCAATTTCTTTAATAGCTTTTACACCTTTTCTCATAATGGATGTTACTTATTAAGTTCAGTGACTTTCTGGGTCACTCTACCTGATTACCATAATGATACTAGTATTTATCAGCTAGGACATTAAAACAAATTGAAGTAATCACTATGTTTACATATTATTACATTTATCAATTATATCAACCAAACTATTAATGCAAAATATAATGAAGGCCTAGAGTACTAGGGACTCAAATGTGTTAGCCATTAATGTTAGCTAATTTTGATACAAATCACCGAACGAAATACAAGAATAATCAATATAGAGGACTTCGATGCTGCTTCAAACCTCCATTTCATTTGGGGGCGAGGTTTTTGCGTATTCGAGGTGACGAATTACAAGTTCAAGATCCCATACGTAACGAATTCTAGGATGATAGCGCCAAGCCAGGCCCTATATGATTGATGGGTCAACCATGAAGAACAACACAGAGTTTCCATGATCCCTAGAAGGACAAAGCACGAAATTTGATATAGGGCAAGACAACAACTATAGATAGTTGAACCACCATATTTTCAAGCTACATGTATATTTTAATTTCTTTTCATCGTGTAATACACTTGACTGCCGAACCTGCTTAAACTTTGGCCGAAGAGCCTTTCATAGCCAGAGGATCCACTCCGAGAACCGGATGCACGTCCGGTTCAGGTCCCTCGTATAGGTCAAATAACAATCTGACCTTTCCATAAAAGTATAAACTATAAACTACAAAGAATCATTATAAATTGTTAATATAAAGCAATATATTCTCAGATTATTCAAGAAAATTATATCTTTTATAGGAATATTCATGTATTTTACATAATAAAGTTTGTGTATAGTTACATGCACTAAGTCCACGCAAACTTTGTGTTTTAACCTGTGAAGGAAGAAAGGCGACCACGTTGGAAAAACGATGGATAGGATGACCCATCAAGCCGTACAAGGGAGAAAAAAAAAAGATAACATGGGACTAGGCTCCAATAGAATTTGTATGAGAAATTTACCCTACCGCACCTAAGATATCCTGTGAAGGTAGAAGACTTCATCCAGAATGAAGATCTTACGTCTCTTTATATTTCTTCACGCACAAACCATCTCACACCTGGTTTCTAATCTTTGAATGGCATGGATGGAATAGATTTGCACAGATCCCTATTCTCGAATTGCATTGTGTTGAGTACCAGCTTCCACAGAAAAAAGTCCACGTATGTCTGATTTGTCGTACCTTCTTGCGTCGTATAGTGGCTTCCTTGGACTTGGACAATACGGCTACTCTGCAGTGGCGTACACAGGACAAAGTCTATCTATAATATTTTCCTCGCTTGCCAGGTGTTGTTCAAGGACATTGGAAGTGAATGTGAAAGAACGGTGGGGGCACCTGAGGGAGGGACTGACAGAGAGAGCATGTGAATCTGAATCCCAAGCTCCATCTTAGCTGGGTACTGGAGTGGATAATGCTCTGACGGTGGTAGTTGCCTGATTGCAGAGCACAAGATGACTTTGAAGAAGAAACAGGAGAGGGGCGAAGGCGATGAGCTTTACCAAGGACAATGTACAAGAGCCCATGCGTATACAACCACCTGTCCGTAGCGCCTTCCGTGAAGCACTCACTGACATCGAGTACAAAGGCTACACTATTCCCAAAGGATGGAAGGTAAAAGATATCACAAGTGCACTTGATTTCGCTTTATCAGTCTCAAATCGTTCGTCTTTTGAGAGCCCCTAATCGCCAGTGTTTACATTATACGGTAACTTTGACGAGAAGATTGTCAATCAAATATGGTGTTATACTGTGTATGACACCGTGTTGTATATATCCATAGGTATGGGTGTTATGTTATTTGTTAGCAGCGCAGAAGAGTAAATTTCATACCTTGAATTGTAATTATATCGATACCGGCGTTGGTTGTTGTGGTGCAGCTGATGTGGTTCAATCAACATGTGCATTACGATCCTAGGGTACATGAAAACCCAAAACCCAGACGAGTATATGCCGTCAAAGTTTGAGTCGCTGAAACTGCCATACCAGTACATTGCATTTGGTGGAGGACAATGCATGTGCCCGGGGATGGAATTCGCGAAGTGGTCTATGATTACTTTTGTGCATCACCTGGTGAAGAATTATAGGTTGGAGATCGTTGAACGAAACGAATATATAATCCGACTACCTATATGCCGATGACTAAGAAGGGAGTGCCGATAAAGATTACGAAGAATTTGCTTATGAAAATTTTCGTATACCGATATGAAATAGAAGTAAATGGTATATTTAATTGCAGGTCAAAGTCACATCTATTGTAAAATCGTGGTGTTTACGAATCTACCCTAAAATGCTGGTTATATTGCTTTCCAAATGAAATAGTTTCACTTTAAATCGCAGCCTGGATACATCTGAGAATAGGCTACATCTATAATACATTAATGCCAAACGCTTGACGAGTATCATCACAATGGTGGCGAAACATGCTTGCTCGGAATGCAAAATTCCAGGATGTCACGTACACCTTCCAAACATATTCTTTATCTTGGAATCATTGGGAATAAAACATGTACGAGTTACAAGTCCATTGGCTATACTGTACGAGAACAATGGACACCACTATCATATTTCATAATCTTACGACATAAAAATTTACAAAATAACTATCACAGATTGATAGTTATTGAAATCTTTGTGTAGGGTTAGCTATCCATGAACATGTCAACTGGAGCGATGTACACATGCAGTCCCTAGCAATCCTTGTGTCTCATTCTCTTCCCTACAGAATATCCCCAAAGGGGCCCGCCAGCGCCGGAGGACTCTCGAACGTCTTGACATGGCATAGCAGGTGAAGCCAGCTTCGTATTGCCAAGTGGTGACACATAACAAGTTAGATGTGTCACGGCATGCACACAACACGTAACATGACCTGTTAACACAAACACGCAACACGAATCTATCAGCGTAAATTTGTCGAATGCAATTCGCCGTCAGCCCTAAGGGAGGGACTCACAGAGAGAGCGTGTGAATCTGAATCCCATGCTCGATCGTCGTCCTGTGTGATGATGCTTATATGCAGGTCCCTGCTCTATGAGTTGTTAACTGTAGATAGCAGTACCAGATATGTCAGTTAGTGGGGAGCTGCTTTGACCTTCTGTGTTGGGTTTGTGTTTTCATCCCAATCCAAATTTTCTGTGTTTTCAACGGTAACAGCTGCAGAGATCCTCACATTGTAGGTGACCAAGGACAACTCGGATCCTAGGGAGATACTGATACTGTGTATTGATACTGTGTGTTGGCTGTAGGTCCCATCGTCTGTTTCTCGGTGTATGTGGGCTGTTAGATTATAGCAGCAGCTTCAGAGAGCTCTAAGTGAAGTGGTGAAGGAGGATACGTATCCACTAGGCGGGGCGGTTCTCTTAACGTTGTGTGATTTGGTTGACGGGCATGGGTGAGGTCGAGGAGAGATCGCTTGGGATGTTCCCGGGTTTCTCACCAATCCTCACAACGTTCATCAGTTTAGCAGCGGTAACGGCTTTCTGGCTTTATTGGTCACATGCATCCACAAGTTTGAAGCTGAGGCTCAAAGGTCGCCCATCAGTTCCCCCCGGAAACCTTGGCCTCCCTATACTAGGGGAGACTATTCAGTATGTGACTGGCCAGTTCAAGCACAATGGGATTACGGATTTTTTCGCCAAAAGGGTAAAGAGAAACGGCCTTTTGTTCACAACCCATCTGTTTGGCTCACCAACTGTGGCGATTGGGTCCCCTGAAGATATCAAGTATCTGTTTCAAATCGATGGAAAATTGGTACAGAATTCATGGCCAACTTCAGCTCAACTGCTATTGGGACCTGATTCAATGCCCACTCTGGTAGGAGAGCGTCACAAGGCTGTTTCCAAACATCTTAGTACTTTCCTAGACCATAATGCAGTTATGGGTTACTTGAAAAAAATAGATTCCAGCACTAGAAACTATTTCGCCAAGGAATGGGATGGGAAGGATGAACTTATTACCTCCAAGATGGTGGACGTCTTCACATTCAGATTAATTGTCGAAGTAATGATGAGTCCTCAAGAATTTGAAACTTTTGACATGGCCGAGCTCAACACGTTGATTGGTGGATGGACGAATGGATTATTCCACTTGCCGTATAGTATACCGGGGACTCCTTTCCACAAGGCCATGAAAGCGAGAGCTAGGATACATGAGGTGCTGGGAGGTTGCATTGCGGAAAAGAGACGGCAGCTGGCCGAAGGACGAGTGCCTGTGAACGAGGGACGAGATTTCTTCACGAGCTTGTTGACAGTTCCAGATGAAGGCGGGCACATGCACACTGATGCCGCGATCAAAGACTCTCTCCTCCTGATGATGTTTGCAGGCGCTGACACCACCTCGTCAGCTTTAACGATGACAATCCTCTATCTCGGCAGATATCCTGACGTGTATGACAAGCTTTTAGAAGGTGAGCTCAAGCCCGATGGTAGTCTTTCTGTGGAACTGGTTGCCGTACTGAGCTTCAGTGGGCGAGCAGTACTATCATCACCAAGAGGGAACCAGTATGTCTTCTGGCTATTAGCTTTGGTACTTTTATGTACTTTAACCTGATAATTTAGTCGATTTACAAGGACGGAAAGGCAATGGATTGTATTAGTTGTCCTAGTTCTGGAATATATGATCTGAGTTTCTTTTTCCCTTCACGGATCAGCCGAGCGACATGTTTATTAAGAACCAATTTAATAGATTTAGAGACGTTACAGTGAATCCCTAGAGCTCTCCCCTTCTCTTAATCAGTGATCGAGTGAAGTTACTTTGTTGGGTTCTCCTTAAGCGTTCAAGCTTACATTCAAGCTTTTTGTGATAATGGCAACATAAGAAAACATCTTAGCTGGGTACTGGAGTGGATAACTCTCTGACGGTGGTAGTTGCCTGATTGCAGAGCACAAGATGATTTTGAAGAAGAAACAGGAGAGGGGCGAAGGCGATGAGCTTACCAAGGACGATGTACAAGAGATGAAATTTACATGGAGGGTGTTACAAGAGACCATGCGTATACAATCTCCTGTCTCCGGCGCCTTTCGTGAAGCACTCACTGACATCGAGTACAAAGGCTACACTATTCCCAAAGGATGGAAGGTAAAAGATATCACAAGTGCACTTGATTTCTCTTTATCAGTCTCAAATCGTTCATTTTTTGAGAGCCCCTAATCGTAGTGTTTACATTATACGGTAACTTTGACGAGAAGATTGTCAATCAAATATGGTGTCATACGGTGTATGACACCGTGTTGTATATATCCATAGGTATGGGTGTTATGTTATTTGTTATCAGCGCAGAAGAGTAAATTTCATACCTTGAATTCTAATTATATCGATACCGGCGTTGGTTGATATGGTGCAGTTGATGTGGTTCAATCAACATGTGCATTACGATCCTAGGGTCCATGAAAACCCAGACGAATATATGCCGTCAAGGTTTGAGTCGCTGAAACTGCCATACCAGTACATAGCATTTGGTGGAGGACAGCGCATGTGCCCGGGGATGGAATTCGCGAAGTGGTCTATGATTACTTTTGTGCATCACCTGGTGAAGAATTATAGGTGGAAGGTCGTTGACCCGAACGACGATATACTCCGACTACCTATGCCGATGACTAAGAAGGGAGTGCCGATAAAAATTACGAAGAATAGGTACTTATGAAAATTTTCGTATACCGATATGAAACAGAAGTAGATGGTTTATTTAATTGCAAGTCAAAAGTCACATCTTTTGTAAAATCGTGGTGTTTACGAATCTACCCTTAAATGCTGGTTATATTGCTTTTTCAAATGAAATAGTTTCACTTTAAATCGCAACCCGGATACATCTGAGAATAGGCTCAACATCTATAATACATTAAATGCCAAACCCTTGACAAATATCATCACAATGGTGTCGAAACATGGTTGCTCGGAACGAAAACTTCCGGAATGTCACCTACACCGTCCAGACATATTCTTTCTCATCGATTCCATTGGGCAGAAACCATGCACGAGTGACAAGTCCATTGGGCCTTTTACTGTCCGAGGACAATGGACACCACTATTATGTTTCATAATCTTACGACTGGATTTACAAGATAACTATCACAGATTGAGTAATATTCTCATCCGTGAAATCTTTGTGTAAGGTTAGCTATCCGTGAACGTGTCAACTGAGAGGTACACAGGCAATCCGTAGCAATGCTTGAGTCTCATTCTCTTCCCTACAGAATTGTTAGAAAACTCGGTCCCGATGACCTCTCGCAATAGTACATCATAAAGCCCATTAAACATAACTTTGAGGACAACAGGAAATAACGTGGTTCACTCCCTGTCCCGTAAGCTACCTCCAAGGGCTGAAACAAGCTCACCCCAGCCTATGAACCTTTACTTCTCATTACACATAGATATATACACACAAACAGAGATAGTCACCCAGCACTGTCATCCGCCTGAACTCCTGAATATTGATCACTCAAGATATCTAGTCACTTCAATACTTAGCCTTAGTAACTCAAGATATCTAGTCACTTCAATACTTGGCCTTAGTAATGACTGATCATATCTAGACAAGTGACTGTCCTTGTCCTCACCGCATGAAACAGCAAGGTGTTTCATAAATCACATTTGCTCTTGCTCTTGAACAATCAAGTCAACGTTAACAAGCAAAACATAACAATTTCCACCTTTTGCTTACATCCACCATATCATCCAAAAGAGTAATATTGAACCACCATATCATCCAAAAGAGTAATATTGAAAGTTGAGCAAGTGCATGCATAACTTGAACTTCTCAACAGGAACAAGTTTATATTATATCAGCTGTGTTTACCTCTGTGCCAATCTTTTGCAAATTGATCTCACCATTTGTCACAGTTTCCCTGATAAAATAATGTCTCACATCAATTGCTTTGTCCTTGGAGGATATACTTGATTCTTGGCCAAGTGAATAGCGTTTTGGCTATCACAAAAAAGTGTGGACTTCATGTTAGGGAGTCCAACATCCTTGGCTAATCTTTGTAGTCATAGTGCCTCTTTGGCAGCCTCAATTGTTGGCATATATTCTGCCTCTGTAGCAGAAAGAGCAACAATAGATTGGAGAGTAGACTTCCAACTTATTGCACCACCAACAAGTGTAAAAAAAAACCCCGTTGTAGACCTTCTCTTATCCAAGTCTAGGCCAAAACCAGAATCTACATACCTTATAATTCCTCCTTCTTGATTCTTCTCCACATCAAAGACAATGCAAATATTTATAGTCCTTTTCAAGTAACAAAGTATCCACTTCACAACTTCCCAATGTTGTTTCCTTGGATTTTCCATGTATCTGCTCACCATACTCACAGCATATGAAATGTCCGGTGTAGTGCAAACCATAGCATACATTAAACTCCCAACAGCACTAGCATAAGGAATATTTGACATTACTTTTCTTTCCTCCTCATTTGATGGAAATTGCTCTAATGATATCTTGAAATGACTTTCCATTGGATTGTTCACTGGTTTTGCATTCTCCATGCCAAACCGAGCAAGTAATTTTTCCAAAATATCTCCTTTGAGATATCTATAACTTTCCCTTGCTCCTATCCCGGTGGATTTCAATCCCAAGTACCCTCTTTGAAGAACCCAAGTCCTTCATATCAAACTCCTTAGTGCGTGCGTGCGTGCGTGCGTGCGCACGTGGGTTCGAGTGAAGTAGGTCTAGAAGCAAGTCCACATCAAAGCAATGGCAGAAGTGATATCCATATCATGCTAAATTTGCAATGGAGAAGCTTGATGGGAAGAACAATTTTGGACTTTGGCAGCTGAAGATGAAGGACCTTCTTGTCCAACAAGAACTGCATAGAGCACTAAAGAGAAAAAGGAGGACAAAAGTGATGAGGATGGAGAAGATGAAGGTGCAGATCTTAGAGGTATGAGCACTATTTAGTTGAACCTTGCTGATGAAGTGCTATACAATGTTATGAATGAGGAATCTGCACCACAACTATGGGCCAAATTGGAGAATCTTATATGACCGAGTCATTGACAAATAGACTATTTCTTGAACAGAAGTTATATATGTTGCGGATGAAGGAAGGCCAGAGTATTATGGAGCGCCTCAATGCTTTCAAAAAATTCATTTGTGAGTTGATGAGCATAGAGGTTAAGTTAGAAGAGGAGGATAAGGCATTGTTATTATTGACTTCACTTTCTCTATCACATGAGCATCTGGTCACACAGGTTCTATGGGAAGGATGACATAAACTGTGAGGAGGTCACTTTAGCATTATTGTCCATTGAGATGCAATAAAGACCCAACCAAGAAAAGAGAAATTCAGAGGCTCTTTTTATCAAAGGAAGGACGAGAAAAAGAGAGAGAGAGAGAGATGTCACGCCATTTGTAGTGTCGCATTTAGATTACTTCGACACTGGAGTTCTAGTGATAGTAGTTAAAGTTATTTCAGCAATTTCTCAGCGACTATTTTCTGACGGTCAGATCTCATGTTTGGAGTACTGACTTCACGGTAGAGCACACCGTCACTTTGCACCGTTGGCACCGTCGAGTGTGCCATCAGCGGGACCGTTAGGGTTTCAGACCTAGCTCAAGTCTAGGGGTATACTTTCGAAGTGCAGCTCCAAAGAGCTCACTTCTCTGGTGTTAAGCCTTTGAGTTCCTAACTATGGTGGACAGAGGCTGGCGAGCGTCACAAGATTCTCTTAGCTAGAGTGGGTGTGGCTTGACTATAATCAGTGCCCAATTGTTGGTAGTTTATAGAGTGACAGATCAAGTATTGATTTGAGTTGAGTGGATTTGAGAGTTGTAAACAATCTGATTACATCATAGAAGTGAAATGAGGGGGAAATCAGGTGCAGGGACTTTGAGTGTTGGTGATATCTCCAAGCTCAATTGAAGTTTAGTTCTTCCCTGGTGTGCAGAAGCTTGTTGCTTGATGGAGATTTGGCAGTAAGGCAGACATTGAGCGGAAGTCTTGGCCAATTTTTGAGCACAAAAGGAGCAAATTTTGAGCAATGGTTGTGATTTTGAGCTTAGGAGGTGAAGGCATGACCAATTTGTTGCAATTTGGGCTCAGAAAGTAAAATTGAAGGTGGAGTTGGGAAGCTATTCTTGTGAATTGGTGATTTGGAGAAACCCATGTTTGAGCTCGAGTGAAGAGTTAGCGGAGGATTTGGCAATCAGCTAACTTTAGCGTTTACGTTAGATTTTGGCCAGATTTGGAAGAGTTTTGCCAAGTTGGAGGACTTTTGCAAGTTTGGAAGAGTTTCACCAGATTTTGAAGGAGGTTTGAAGTGGCAAGAAGAAAGACTTCATTTGGGTGTTTAGAGGCTTCGAGGTATACGGCTGTGAGCTATGAGAGGCTACAAAGGCCTAGAAGGGCCAGCAAGCCAGCTTGCTGGCTTAAGGCTAGCTAGTTTAGAGTTGATCTTGGTAATTGGTTGGAAAAATTGGCCGCGTAAGGGCAATCCTGCATTATGGCGAAACCCAACCAAATTTGCCTTTCCTATTATACGCAACATGGTTTGACCCCTAGATCTCTTGTTTCTAGACTGGTGCCCTAGCCAACTAGTCCACCTTCCCTTGTTGTCCTGGTGACAGTGCCACTGTTATCTATACACTTGTAGCTTTGGCTAGGAGAGGCAATTTAATCCCATTCATGGTGATCTTGGTAGTTTAAGACTTAGATACGAACTTCTCGTATGTCAAATGCCAAATGGTGCCAAAGTCAGTCCCGTGTTGTTTTATGAGATGGAGGTTTTTGTTTAGATTTCTTGTGATTGGACCCCCTCCATTCTTTGCTTCCTGTTTGTGCACCACGTTTGTGTGAAGTGCCCTGACTATTAAGCATTGGTGCTCTAGTGTGCTCTCAATAGTAAGGCTCGAGTGATGACCAATTAGACTATCTTTGTTTTTCTCTGGTGAGGCAAGAAGGGATGACCTGCAGACCGTAGGAGTGTGTGTTATTATGGCAGGTTACAAGTTGCACTTTCTCCTAGTGTAGTTATCTCGGTTAGAGTTACATTAGTGGGTGGTGTTTTGTGGGTATTGTCACTTGGTGGTGCTCAATTGGTCTTGGCACTTGGTGGTGTTGGGCCTTGGTGGGGTACTTGTGGTTGCGACTTGCGGTTGTAGTTTGTGGTTCCGATTTGCGATTACAGTTGCGGTTACTTTGTCACGATGAACTTTGTTGGGGATTCTAGAAGAGTTAGCCCTACAATATGCAATGTGTTTACTTGGAGTGGTGTTGGATATCAACCTGTATCTCAAGTCCCAATGAGGGAGGAGATTGACTTTGAGTTGGAGTTTGACACAAGAGTTGATTCAGTTGAGAGTGCACTTGGTGTGTCCGCACCGTTGTTGTGGGACATGGACAAGATTTATGCGGCCTCCAAAGGCCCTAAGCATTACTCAAGTATAGAGGGTACCATTGAGTTGGATGAGTTCATCCCAAAGTTCAACAGTTGATGTGATCTACAACAAATGCGGAACTTGAATTTTTTTACGCCCTTCATGGTATGGAAGGGGTTGTTTTAGCATCTAGATGGTCCGCCGATGGATGACTACCATGAGTTCAAGAGAGCTCATTTGGAGGAGATCAAGTTATGGAGACAATATTGGTCTCCAAACTATGTCTCTATCACTTTAGGTTTGGTGGCCAGGAGTAGATTGGTTGTGCCTACAAGTTCTAGCTTGAGTAGTATTAGTGGAGCTAGTGGAGGTGCACTAGCTAGAGATAGTGCTACTATGAGTGGAGGTACCGCTGTAGGAGGTGGCATGGTACCGGGGTTTAACCCCGTGGCGGAGTTCTTATTGTGTTTAAGGCAAAACTACCAAGGAGTGCGGACTAACAAGTTGAGGAGCTTGCAAGAGTTCCAACAGAAGGATGGAGAGACCCTATGCGAGGCAAACACTTGCATGAGGTGGCTGATCGATTTCACTCAAGGAGTTCTTGAGGCCCCAGCAGTCCAGTTTTGGTATGGGATATTGGACAAGGAGTTGCAACGTAGAGTTTGTGATGCTACGTTGTTACATGCTACTTTGGCAGTGGTCTTTGGTTTGGTTGAGCGTATTGAGCTCAACATGGTGGAGGAGAGGGTGGTGACATCTGGACTTGGTAGGGAGACCTCATCCATGATTGTGACTTCTTCTAGAGTGCAGCAGAGTGCACCATGCCCAGTTGGTTTTTAAGGATAGGGTGGACATCCTAGATCCTATGGAGCGAGTGGAGAGCCTAGTGGAATTAGACCCTTACCTTCATTTTTGGGTCAATAGCAACTAGTGAATAGTGGTGTTGCTTGTTGGACTTGTGGTGTACCTCACCATAGGAGAGAGTGTACTCAGGGCAGCGAACCTGATACCTTGGGTGCATCACAGCCAGCATAGAGGCAGTGTGAGCATTGCCATAGATTTGGTCACATTAGTGACCGATGTTTTGACCTACACTTGGAGTTATGGAGTGGTAAGGCTGCTATGGCAGGTAGTAGAGGAGCTCCAATTCATGGAGGACAAGGTTGTAGAGGTGGTGGTAGAGGATCTACACCTAGCACCTACCTTTACTTTGGATACCGCTATGGCTACTTGGATTGAGCAGTTGGAGTAGAGATTGGCTAGTATGGTTATTGCTCAGAGGAGATCAGATTCGGATGCTGAGGCTTCCACCTCATATGCTGGTGATAGAGATGCTTTGGACTTCATGTGCAGAGCAGCACAAGTAGATGCATCTACTCTAGAGCCTAAAGGAGCATCAATGGAGTTGGACTCACATAGAGGAGAGGTTGGGAGACAAATCAGACCTCCCCAGTCTTTCACATTATCTGAAGCATTGCAGACGACATCCATGGCTCCTAGACGTCCCAGTGCAGGTGTGGTAGGTGGTGATGGAGTACATGATGGAGTACCTACTCCTCAGCCACCTGCTACTACACAAACTGAGTCTAGCATGATGTTGAGGGCGGCTCAACTAATTATACGGCATCCTTTGTTTTCAGCAAATGATATGTTTACATGACATGACATTGAGAGTTGACCCAACTCCAATGTTCCAGTTGGCTACCACACTTTGTGAGAGTAGGGATGATGCAGTTCCTACTACTAGAGCAGAGGTGGTTGATAGTGGAGCTGATTTGGTTGAGGAGCATGGGATCTGTTCACCGACCAATGGTTTATGTTAGGCAGCAATGGCTAGACTGGAGGAGTTGCCAGCTAGACCGGCCTTTGAGAGAGCATGATTCACACTTGGTGTTGTCCTATTGGATAACCAGAGGGGGATTTTCCATTTGGTGGGACCTTTAGGGAAGGTCTATACACCATAGAGAGTCTTGTTAGACGTTGGTGCATAGCCCTTTATGTTGGGGAAGGCTATAGTTGTCAGTCTGGAGTTACGAAAGACCAATGTGGAGAGGTGTCCATTTCAGATCCAGACATCTCTAGGTGGTGTATCATGCCATTTGTAGTGTCACATCTAGATTGCTCGAACACTGGAGTTCTAGTGATAGTAGTTAGAGTTATTTCAGCAGTATCTAAGAGGTTACTTTTTGACGGTCAGATTTAGTGTTCAGGGTACTGACTTCATGGTGGGGCCCACCATCACTTTGCACCATTTGTACCATTGAGTGTGCCGTCAGTGGGACCGTTAGAGTTTCAGAGCTAGCTCAAGTCCAGGGGGTATAGTTTCAAAGTGAGCTCCAGAGAGCTCACTTCTCTGATGTTGAGCCTTCGAGTTCCTGGCTATGGTGGACAGAGGCCGGCTAACGTCACTTGGATTCTCTATGCGTGAGTGGGTGTGGCTTGACTATAATCAGTGCCCAGTTGTTTGCAGTTAATAGAGTGACATATCAAGTACTGATTTGTGTTGAGTTGAGTTGAGAGTGGTAAGCAATTTGATTACATCAGAGAAGTGAAGTTAGGGGGAAATCGGGTGCAGGTTCTTTCAGTATTGGTGGTATCTCCAAGTTCGGTGGATCGTTGGTAGCTCAATTCAAATTTAGTGTTTCCCTAGTGTGTAGAAGCTCATTCGCTTGATGCAAATTTGGCAGTAAGGCAGACTCTGTGCGGAAGCGCTAGCCAAATTTTGAGCAAAGAAGGAGCAAATTTTGAGCAGTGGTTGTGATTTTGAGCTCATGAGGTGAAGGCATGACCAATTTGTTGCGAGTTGAGCTCAAAAAGTCAAATTAAAGGTGGAGTTGTGAAGCTATTCTCATGAATTTGTGATTTGGAGAAACTCGTGTTGTCAATTTGGCTCGAGTGGAAAGTTAGCAAGGGATTTGGCAGACAACCAACTTTAGGGTTTACGTCAGATTTTGGTTGGAAGTTATGTCAGATTTTGGCCAGTTTTGGAGGACTTTTGCTAGTTTGGAGGACTTTTGCAAGTTTGGAGAAGTTTCACCAATTTTGGAAGAGGTTCAAAGTGGCAAGAAGAAAGGCCTCATTTGGCTAAATTTTGGCATTTAGAGGCTTTGAGGCATAGGGTTGTGGGCTATAAGAGGTTACGAAGGCCAGAAGGGCCAACAAGCCAGCTTGCTGGCGTGAGGCTAGCTAGTTTAGAGTAGATCTTGGTCATTGGTTGGCAAAATCTACCTTTCCTGCTAGATTGTGCGCAACAAGGTTTGACTCCTAGATCTCTTGTTCCTAGACAGGTCCCCTAGCCAACTGGTCTACCCTCACTTGTTGTCCTAGTGACTGTGCCACTGTTATCTATACACATGTAGCTTTGGCTAGGAGAGGCAGTTTGATCCCATTCTTGGTGATCCTGGTAGCTTAAGACTTAGATACAAACTTCTCTTATGTCAAATGCCAAATGGTGGTAGATTCAGTCCCGTGTTGTATTATGAGATGGAGGGTTTTTGTTTAGATTTCTTGTGATTGGATCCCCTCTATTCTTTGCTTCTTGTTTGTGCACGATGTTTGTGTGAGGTGCCTTGACTTTTGAGCGTTGGTGCTCTGGTGTGCTCTCGATAGTGAGGCTGGAGTGATGACCAGTTAGACTACCTTTGTTTCTCTTCAATGAGGCAGGAAGTGATGACCTACAGACCGTGAGAGTGTGTGTTATGATGGCAGGTTACAGGTTGCCCTTTCCCCTAGTGTAGTTATCTCGGTTAGAGTTACATTAGTGGGTGGTGCTTCGTTGATATTGGTACTTCGTTGATATTGGTACTTGGTGGGGTACTTGCGGTTGCAATTGGTGGTTCGGGTTTGTTGTTGCGGTTATTTTGTCACGACGGAGTTCTTTGGAGATTCTAGAGGAGTTAGCCCTACAATACACAGTGGGTTTACTTGGAGTGGTGCTTGATATCAGCCTGTATCTTAGGTCCCAATGAGGGAGGAGATTGACTCTGAGTTGGAGTTTGACACAGGAGCTGATTCAGTTGAGAGTGCACTTGGTGTGTCCGCACCGTTGTTGTGGGACATGGACGAGATCTATGGGGTCTCCAAAGGGCCTTGGCGTTATCTGGTACACTGGGTACCATTGAGTTGGATGACTTCATCCAAGAGTTTAATAGTTGGTGTGATCTGCAATAGATGCAGAACCCGACTTTGTTCACACTCTTCATGGCATGGAAGAGGTTGTTTCAACACTAGGAGGGTCCGCCGATGGACGACTACCATGAGTTTAGGAGAGCTCATTTGGAGGAGATTGAGTTATGGAGACAGTATTGGTCTCCAAACTATGTCTCTATCACTTCAGGCTTGGTGGCCAGGAGTAGATTGGCTGTACCTATGAGTTCTAGCTCGAGTAGTGTTGGTGGAGCTAGTGGAGGTGCATTAGCTGGAGATAGTGTTACCACGAGTGGAGGTACCACTGGAGGAGGTGGTGTGGTACCGGGGTTTAACTCCAAGGTGGAGTTCTTCTTGTGTTTGAGGCAGAACTACCAGGGAGTATGGACTGACAAGCTGAGGAGCTTGCAAGAGTTCCAACGGAAGGCTGGAGAGAGCCTATGTGAGGCATACACTCGCATGAGGCTGCTGATCAGTTTCACTCAGGGAGTTATTGAGGCCCAAGCAGTCCAATTTTGGTATGGGATACTGGATAGGGAGTTGCGACGTAGAGTTCGTGATGCTATGTTATTACATGCTACTTTGTCTACTTTGGCATTGGTCTTTGGTTTGGTTGAGCATATTGAGCTCAACATGGTAGAGGAGAGTGTGGTGACATCTGAATTTGGTAGGGAGATCTCATCCATGGCTGTGACTTCTTCTAGAGTGCAGCAGAGTGCACCATGCCTAGTTGGTTTTTGAGGACAAGGTGGACAGCCCAAATCCTATGGAGCGAGTGGAGGGCCTAGTGGAGTTAGACCTTTACCTTCGTTTTTGGGTCAGCAACAACCAGTGAGTGGTGGTGTTGCTTGTTGGACTTGTGGTGGACCGCACCATTAGAGAGAGTGTACTCAAGGCAGTGGACTTGATACTTAGGGTCCCATCACAGCCAGCAGAGAGGCAGTGTGAGCACTACCACAGATTTGGTCACAATAGTGACCGATGTTTTGACCTACACCCGGAGTTACGGAGTGGTAAGGCTGCTATGGCAGGTAGTAGAGGTGGTGGTAGAGGATCTACACCTAGTAGGGGTGCAGTACCTGCCCTTACTTCTGACACAGCTATGGCTACTCGGATTGAGCAGTTGAAGCAGAGATTGGCTAGTATGGCTATTGCTCAAAGGAGATCAAATTTGGGTGCTGAGGCTTCCACCTCATATGCGGGTGATAGAGATGCTTTGGACTTCATGTGCGGAGCAGCACAGGTGGATGCATTTGCAACAGTGACTAGGAGTGCAGTACGTGCTCTAGAGCCTAGAGGAGCATTAGTGGAGTTGGACCCACATAGAGGAGAGGTTGGGAGACAGGTCAGACTTCCCCAGTCTTTCATGCTATCTGAGGCATTGTAAACGACATCCATGGTTCCTAGACGTCCTAGTGCAGGTGTGGTAGGTGGTGATGGAGTACATGATGGACTACCTGCTAGTCAGCCACCTACTACTACACAGACTGAGTCTAGCATGATGTTGGGGGTGGCTCAAATGATTACGTGGTATCCTTTGTTTTCAGCCAATGACATGTTTACATTGGGAGTTGACCCAACCCTAGTGTTCCGATTGGCTGCCACACTGTGTGAGAGCAAGGATGGTGCGGTTCCTACTACTAGAGTAGAGGTGGTTGGTAGTGGAGCTGACTTGGTTGAGGAGCATGGGATCCATTCAACGACTAGTGGTTTATGGCAGGCAGCAATGGCTAGACTGGAGGAGTTGCCAACTAGACCGGCCTTTTAGAGAGCGCAGTTCACATCTGGTGTTGTCCTATTGGATAACCAGAGGGGGATTTTTTTTTTGGTAGTACCTTCAGGGAAGGTCTATACACCATAGAGAGTCTTGTTAAACTCTAGTGTGCAGCCCCTTATGTTGGAGAAGGCTGCAGTTGTCGGTCTGGAGTTACGGAAGATCGATGTGGAGAGGTATCCATTTCAGATCTAGACATCTCTAGGTGGTGGTTCAACATAGGACATCACACGTGGGGAGCTTGTTGTCCAGGTTCAGCCTGATCATCTGATTGATAGCTTGGTGGTGAGAGCTCAAGCTATTGCGACAATAGTTGAGTCATATGATGTGCTAGTTGGGGGAGTAGTGTTATACCCCATGGGTTTCAGCATTGACTATTGGGAGGAGATAGCCTCTTATAGACCTAGTTGGCAGTCTGGTGAGGGACGAGTATGTTGTCTACCAATACACTTCAGTAGTGGTAGTCTTGTCTCACTACAGTCCGGGACCATGGCAGCATTAGTTTTAGCTTTCAGTGGTATAGTTACTTGGCCTAGTGACTTGTTGGAGGGGAATGCCCATGCAGAGGATACTCCAATACCAAAGGAGATCACTAGGCTTTGGAGTACGAGTGTGATTGTTCCATCCACCTTGGATGTTCCATTGTGGAGTTTAGAGGAGGCATTACAGCAGCATGCAAATCAGTTGGTGCAGCAGGCTTGGAGTGGAGCCTTTGTACCATCAGGAGATGAGTGTGAGGATGAGCTTCCAAAGGTGATTGCTTTGACACCTTTGGATAGCACGCTCATTGCTTGGCAGTATCTAGTAGAGGAGATATGCCTATTGGAGTTGTTTGGTGGGATCAGCATCGGACTAGCTGCGGTATTACAGGCGGGTATCCAAGTACAGAGGTACTTGTATGTAGAGAGAGATGAGATTGCTAGGCGAGTCTCTTTACATCATGTGGCACACTTGGCCTATCGGTCTCCAGAGTTATTACTAATGTCAGCAGTCAGAGGTTACCAGAAGGCCCTACCAATAGACATTTCCTTATTGGGAGCGCATGACCTAAAGAGACATGGGCCTATTCACTTGGTGATTTTTGGATAGCCATGTCAAGGACATACACGTGCGGGCCGCGGTTTGGGTCTTCAAGATCCTCGTTCTGGCGTGTTTTGGGAGATGTTACGGATATTATGACATTTCCAGGTTCATCAGTCCATTTCTCCAACTTACCTTTTGGAGAATGTTCCTTTGATAGGTGATTCTCGTACTAGAGTGGTGGCGAGTACACATCAGGTCCATTCTTGGATAGGACCTACTATATTGTTAGATGCAGCCAGAGTGGGATTGCGGGCTCATTGTTTTTGTCTTTGGTGGACAAACCTCTTACCTAGAGAGGTTTTACAACGTGCTTATATTGGGATTCAGCGACTTGACCACATCCTTGTTGATGATATCTTGGATGTTGGGCGTCAATCTTAGACAGTGGTAGTGGCTGATAGGTCACCTATGGCAGTGGTGAATCTAGTTGGACAACCTAGAGCCACATTTCTCACACTCATGAGTTTCCCAGGCTCTCATGCTTTTCGAGAGGGAGGACCTGGACTTGTTTGGGACTCACAGTTACAGCAGTTGGTGGAGCCCAATGCCGATGAGAGAGAGCGGGCAATGGGTTTTCACACTGGTATTACCACTATTCCAACAATGTTAGAGGCATCCAGGCGTCAGGTGTTAGGTCAGGCTATGGACCTAAATTTTGACCTAGATTGTGAGCCTAGTTTGACCTAGATTGTGAGCCTTGGCTTGGTAGAGCAACGTAGGATGCGCTTGAGACACTCACCACTCAAACACTAGTGAGCCTATGCCTATCGAGACGATTCAAGCACATGTTGGGGGCGATGGACCAAGTGGACATGGTATTCTTGGGACACATCCATTAGCTACTAGGGAGAATGGTCTACTTGGAGTCCATCCAGGTGAGCGTGGGCTACTTGGATTACACCCTTGGTCCACTTGGGATGCAGCTAAAGGACGTGTGGAGCTTATAGCCAGAGTGGAGGGAGTTTTCCACACAGAGGTTGGGACCTCTAGTGGTCAGGAGCATGACACTATTGCTCCCAAGGGCCCAGTGTAGTAGCCAATCAGTACGTCTTCTACTCCTACTACAGTTACAAAGGATACTTGAGAGCCAGACCTTGGACCCTAGCTTATTAAAGAGGAAAGACGGAGGTTTTGGAGGTTCTTGAGGAGCCACACTAGTTTTTTTGCCTTCAATATGAAGGATTTGGGTGCTCTGAAAGGACCTGGTATACGGATTGAGCTGACTAGCAATATACCAGTTTTCCAACGTCCGTATTGTTATAGTTACATGGAGAGGACATTGATTTAGAGCCGCAGTAGTGACCTTTTTGAGGCTGGTTTGGTGGAGATTTCACATGGAGAGTATGCATCAGCAACAGTGATGCTAGCCAAGAAGGATATGCATGGCAACTACACAGATAGCTAGATGTGTGGAGATTACCGTCCTATCAATCGACAGACCAGGGTTGATCGGTATGCCATGCCTACACCGGAGGAGATTTTTGATACGATTGGGCATGCAAAGGTCTTCAGTACTTTGGATCTTCAAGCGGGATATCATCAATTGCCGATCAGGGAGGAGGATAAGTCCAAGATAGCATTTTGGGCTATTAATCCTCACGGCAAGGATGTGTTATATCAGGGGAGGTTCTTACCATTTGGGTTGAAGAATACTCCTGCTGAGTTCCAAAGGGTCATGGATAGGATCCTAGCTGGATTGGATTTTGCTCGGTGCTATATTGATGACATTTTGGTTTATAGAACTGCTGTGGAAGAGCATGAGAGACAATTGTTGGAAGTGTTTGAGAGGTTGAGATCTCATGGACTCAAATAACATCCTGGGAAGTGTAGGTTCTTCCACGAGCAGGTTGAGTATTTGGGTCACACTATCTACCCTGGAGGACTTGGTGTTCAGCAGACCAAGGTGGAAGCTATTGCACATATTCCTCGGCCTACTGATGTGAATAGAGTGCAAGCATTCCTTGGGTTGGTGAACTTCTATCACCGCTATGTTAGAGGATTTAGTGCCATTGCCAAGGCCTTGACAAAGCTAACCAAGCTTACACAAGAGTGGTGTTGGGGAGATGAGAAGGAGAGAGCTTTTGTAGAGCTCAAGGAGAGGTTGATATCTGTTTCTATTTTGAGGAGACCGATTAGAGGATGACCATTTCAAGTTCATACTGATTGGAGTATGTTGGGGCTTGGAGCCGTGCTCACCAAGCATGATGATGAGGGGAAGGAGTTTGTAGTGGCCTATGCTAGTCACTCCAACAATTCAGCGGGGGCAAAGTATAGTTCATATGAGGGAGAGTGCTTGGCAGCAGTTTGGGCAGTAGCACATTTATGATGTTACCTATTTGGTAACACCTTCACTCTCATCACTAATCATCAGCCACTGAAGTGGTTGATGGAGTCTGACAAGCTTTCAGGGAAGCTTGCACGATGGGCTCTGATTTTATAGGAGTATGATTTCACGGTTGTTCATAGACCTGGAGTGGTGAACCGTGATGTAGATGGGTTGAGTAGAAACCCATGTCCCAGCCAACAGGATCAGACCGGAGCACGTTGGCATGGTGAGATAGATGAGGAGATGGTGCCAAGTTGGCATGCATTGGCCTTTCTGTGTATATTTTTAAAGGCTTTGGTGGTATCTCTCTCAGCGCATACAAGAGGAGTTATTGAGGTTACAGATCCAGAGAGTGAAGATATTGGTACAGTTCAGCGAGACATTCATGATGATGTCTTAGTGATGGACTATCTTTGCACTGGTGTTGTGGGTGGCACAATTGGAGCCAAGGAGAGAGATCGTGTACTTCAGCAAGCCAGACAGTTTAGATTGGAGGGAAAACACCTTTTATATGTATGGGAGGATGGTAGAGTGAGAGTAGTACCACTTCCATCTCAAAGACCACAGTTGGTTCGTCATGCTCATGAGGAGCTAGGACATTTTGGAGTAAAGCGTACATATAGCTTACTCTAGAGTCATTATTAGTGGTGCGATATGCAGACCGAGGTACAACAGTTTGTTGCCAGATGTGTGGTTTGTGATCAAGTTAGAGCATCATTCAATGCTCCTATGCCACAGTTACACCCATTACCTATCATGGGATTGGGTCACCATTGGAGTTTGGACTTTGCTGGACCTTTACCGCTGACTGTGAGACATCATCGGTATGTTTTAGTGATGGTGGAGCACTTCTCCAAGTGGATTGAGTTAGTTGCACTTCCTGACAAGTCTAGTGAAGGGACAGCTTAGTCGTTCTTGGATCGAGATCTTAGTCATTTTGGTGCACCAGTTGAGGTTTTGATTGATGAGGGTTCAGAGTTCTTGGGAGAATTTCAGGTCTTGTGTGACAAGACTTTGATTGATCATCGTACTACATCCCGAGATCACCCTGAGGCAGATGGCTTAGCAGAGAGAGTGGTTCAGACGGTGAAGAGAGGATTGCAAAAGTATGGTTTACAGAGAGGCCACTTGGGAGATTGGGATCTTTAGTTACCTTGGTTGGCCATGGGCTATTGGTTCAGCCGGCAAGCCTCCTTAGCATCCTTCTCTCCATACTTTCTACTCTATGGACAAGATCCAGATTTACTTGCAGCCATTTGTCAAGATGCTATTGTAATTTTGGACTTGGATGACCTTGATGTATGGATGAGCGCATGTTCTCAGCGGGTAGAGATCTTTCGGAGAGTGATGCCAATAGCCTTTGAGAACTTGGCAATTGCTCAGCATAGAGATACTTTATGTTATGCTACCATTTGAGGAGGAGGTTATAGACCCTCAATCTGTTGATTTCATCCAGGCGACTATGTCTATCTACAGCAGATAGCACCGACAACACTTGATGTTTTGACAGGCCGTACTATCTTGAGAGTGCATGAGGTTTTGCCATTTGGAGTCCTTGTGTTGGAAGGACGTGATGGTGTTGTTTGGAAGGATCATGTGTGCAATTGTGCACCATGCCACCTCCCAAACATTGATGGTACTATGGATCCAAGCTTGGCACTTGTACGTGCAGGCTTGAGGTGTATGTTATGTGGCTCTTCTGGTGGAGCTGCTATTATGTTAGTGTGTGATAGCTGTTTGAGAGGATGGCATATGGCATGTATAACTCCTTCCCTCACGGTGGTTCCTTAGGGATAGTGGTTATGTTGTAGATGTACTTGACCTATAGCTAGTTCATTCTTTATATGGTATAGATTGTAGACAACAACTAACGATGGGGCTCCATAGCACCCGGCCTCTTGATCTTTACCCATTAGAGGGTATACCATATACTTAGAGTAGATGGCTATCTGGAGTTAGAGGGACCTAACCGCCAGCTAGGGGGCAATTGCGGCACTTTAGAGTCTATGTACAACTTATGTACGCCATTTGTAGTGTCACATCTAAATTGCTCGGACACTGGAGTTCCAATGATAGTAGTTAGAGTTATTTTAGCAATATCTTAGAGGCTACTTTCCAACAATTAGATTTTGTGTTTGGGGTACTGACTTCATGGTAGGGCCCACCGTCACTTTGCACAATTTGTACCGTTGAGTGTGCCGTCAATGAGACCATTAGGGTTTTAGAGCTAGCTCAAGTCCAAGGGGTATAGTTTTGAAGTGAGCTCTAGAGAGCTCACTTCTCTGATGTTGAGCCTTTGAGTTCCTGGCTATGGTGGACAAAGGCCAGCAAGCATCACCTGGATTCTCTATGCATGAGTGGGTGTGGCTTGATTGTAATCAATATCCAGTTGTTGGCAATTTATAGAGTGACAGATCAAGTACTGATCTGTGTTGAGTTGAGTTGAGAGTGGTAAGCAATTTGATTATTGTGGCACTTTAGAGTCTATGTATGACTTATGTGTGAGTTGTGCTTCTATAGTGTATGATGTTGACAGCAATGTATGTTGTGTAGCGATGTATATACGCATGATAGGTGGTTCAACACAGTACATCACACGTGGGGAGCTTTTTGTCCAGGTTCAGCCTGGTCATCCGACTGATTGCTTGATGATGAGAGTCCAGGCTATTGCGACAATAGCTAAGTCATATAATGTGCTAGTTGGAGGAGTAGTGTTATACCCCATGGGTTTCAATATTGACTATTAGGAGGAGATAGCCTCCTATAGACCAGGTTGGCAGTCTGGTGAGGGACAGGTATGTTGCCTACCAGTACGCTTTAGTAGTGGCAGTCTTGGCTCACTACAGGTTGGGACCATGGCAGCATTGGTTTTAGCTTTTAGTGGTGCAGTTACTTGGCCTGGTGATTTGTTGGAGGGGAACACACACGCAGAGGATACTCTAGTACCATATGAGATCACTTGGATTTGGAGTACAAATAGGATTGTTCCATCCACCTTGGATGTTCCATTGTGGAGTTCAAAGGAAGCATTACTGTAATAGTATGGAGTTTAGAGATGAAGTTAGTCAGGCTTACGAAGTAGGTAATATGACAAAAAAGCCTAGAATATTCTAGAAGCATCTAAGAAGCTTCTTGGGAAGCTTCCCAACTAGTTAACTTGCACTCTAAGCAAGTAGCTTCTAGAAGCTTCTAACTAGCTTAGCTTGCATGCCAAGTAGGCAGCTTCTAGAAGGAAGCTTCTTGAGAAGCTTCCTGGTTAACTTGACTTGCACTCCAAGAAAGCGGCTCAAGGAAGCTTCTTAAGAAGCTTCAAAGGTCTTGTATGTTACCTATAAATACCAAAGCCGAAGCTCATGCTAGGCATTTGGAGTTTTCCCTCATTCAAGTGTCCCAATGTGAGTTTCCATTCTCCTATTTCTCTCCTTGGTTTTGGTCTTTTACATTGGTATCAGAGCAGGAATGGGATGGATGGAATTTATGGACCACCAAATCCACTTCCACCAAACCATTGGGACTTTCATGTCTAGATATTACCAAAGCATCATTTCACACAATTCATCACTTCACGCTTTGGGTAGGATTTTCTACATATGATCACCGTGTCTGAGGAACCCTTGATACTTCCAGTTGTAACTTATGGAGAACGGTGGACATGTTGTATCTATGTGTTAATCAACTAGATAAATTGAGGGTAGTGGAATAGAGTAGTAGCGATGGCGGCAATACCGGATGTTATCCTTGCAATGCAACAACAAATCGAGCATCTTACTTGATTGTTGGATGAACGAGACCAGCAATGACAAGAACATATAGACAGAGCGCTAGTTCGAGATGGAGAAGATTGCATTCAATTTCCGAAACCCAAGGTCGTTTTCGGTTAGGAATAATACCCATATTCCTACGCGTATGTCTGACTTCCATAGGGAAATACGTGCAGTAGGTCAATGCGGCATCTTGGGCTAATAATCCATCTTTGAAGGCAAGAATCTTCCAAGCACAATGGAGAATTTTGTGTTTGACTAAGAATGTTACTTTGAAGCCACCAATCTTCAAGATAAGCGGAAACAAATTCTCTTGGCTTCTAGCCAATTGGATGGCGTGGCAAAACTTTGGTGGCAATTCTGAGTAGAAAGAGATGAACAACAAATTGTTACACCAATTTTGACATGGGCAGAATTCAAGATGCAATACTTGGTTGATTTCAAACTATAAATGCCACCTGAGCTTCACAAGATAAATTGGCAGAGTTGAGGCAAATTAGCTTAGTGAGAAGCTACATCACACAATTTTAAAACATCATCATGCAAATTCCAAATATCCAAGAAGGTGAAGTTTTGGATCAATTTGTGCGAGGATTGAAGTCACGAACCAAATTGGAGGTGACCATGTGGGAGCCACAAAATGAAGAAGAAGCCATGCAATTGGCTGAGCGTTTTGATTCCTTGGTTGTGACAACTTGGTCTCAATCTCAACCTACACAAAGCCTACTAGTACACTATGCACGAGTGGAAGAACCGGTACCAATGGAGATTGATGTTATCCAACAAAGACCACTTGGCACAGCAGATAGAGAAAGATTACGACAAAATGGAGGTTACTTTTATTGTCGCCAAGTTGGAAATTGCATTGCTGAATGTCCACTTAGGAATGGGTGACCTCGACAAGTTGCCCAGATGGAGTTTGTGGAACAGAATGATCAGGGAAACAAAGAATCCCAGTAGGAAATTTTGAGTCGCCTATTGGGAGCTTGATTAGTTCCAATGGGATTGAAGGCTTGACCTATGCAATTTTGCTTCACTTTCAAGGTACAATATCTGATTGGGGTTGTAGGATTTTGGTTCATTCTGGAAATTCAGAGAATTGCATGTCTATGCAAGTAGCAAAAGAATTGGGTATTCCTATCAACCTAGTGTTTGGAAGTAGTCTGATGATGGCAAATGGTAGAAAGGGTTCTACATTCCGCACCTCACATCCTGTTACCTTCAAGATTGGGAAGGAGTATTTGGAGTGTATGAGGTTTGTAGTGGCACCTCTACACTATGATATCATTCTGAGTCTACCTTGGCTTGAACGTCATAAGGTTCAATTTGATTGGACCCGATGACAAATTCAAGTACAACACCAAGGTAGAAATTTCCGATTAGGTTGTCTGGCACCTCTGAGTAAGACGCCTAAGAATAGTCAGACCCAAGATGGGAAGTTTGTCAAGAAGGTAGCCATAGAGCAAATCTGGAAGGGAGATGAGTCCCAAGATGAGAAGTTTGCCAAGAAGGCAACCATGGAGCAAGCTTGGAAGAGAGATGAGTCCCTGGAAGGGAAGTTTGTTAATGAAGCGGCCATAGAGAAAGCTTTGGAGGAAGATAAGTTTGTATTCGCGGTGTGGGTCAAGCCGATTGCACAAGAACAATCTGAGGAGAGCCAAGAGCCTCATCAAGCAATGGTTGATTGGATAGTTCAGGAGTTTGCAGATGTGTTTCCGGATGATCTGCCAAAGGGATTACCCTCCAATCAAGGTATGCCCTTCAAGATCGAGTTATTGCCAAGGAGTACTCCAATGAGTAGACCAATCTATCGGCTCTCACCAAAGGAGTTGAAGGAGTTGCAAACAACACTTACAAAGTTGTTGGAGAAGGATTTCATACAACATAGTACCTCTCCTTGGGGAGCACCGGTACTATTTGTTCCAAAGAAGGATGGAGGACTTTGTTTTTGTATTGATTACCGTGGACTCAATAAGCAAACCGTGAAGAATGCATATCCCTTGACTCGGATCAATGACATGCTTGATCAACTAAGTGGAGCACGCTACTTTTCCAAGTTGGATCTTTGTAGCGACTATTGGCAAATTCCTATTGAAGGAAAGGAAGTGCAAAAGACTGCCTTTCGCACAAGGTATGGACATTTTGAGTGGAGAGTTCTACCTTTTGGACTCACTAATGCTCTAGCAGTCTTCATGGATCAGATGCATCGGGTGTTGGAGGGACTATTGGATTGGTCTGTGGTGGTGTTCTTAGATGATATCCTAATCTATAGCAGGACAGAGGCAAAACACGTGAATCATGTGCAAGACATCCTAAGACAACTACGACAATGGAAATTTTATTGCAAGAAGTCAAAGTGTGCTTTTTGGCAGAAGGAGGTTACCTTCTTGGGTCATAAGATCTCATCAAAGGGGATCAAGATGGAAGAAGAGAAGATCAATGCCATTACTGATTGGCCTACCCCGAAGGATGCCACCGAAGTACGAGCATTCAATGGATTGGCTAGTTTTTACCGATGGTTCATCCACTATTATGCTCACGTGGCTGCACCATTGACTGACCTCTTGGGAAAGAACTCGAGCTTCCAATGGACCACCAAGCATGAAGAAGCATTCCACAAGTTAAAGCATATGGTGTCTTCAAGACCCATTCTTCAACCATATGATCCTCAACTACCTTGTGTGGTTGATTTCGATGCTTCTAACTTTGCAATTGGAGCTATGTTGCAACAAGAATTCCCAAATAGACTACATCCCATTGCCTTTGTGTCTTGCTGACTAAATATAGTTGAAAGAAATTACTCTGCTTGAGATCATGAACAACTTGCAATGGTATATGCCACCAAGGTATGGAGGCATTATCTCTTGGGGAAACCAATGATCATGCAAATTGATCACAAGCTATTGTTGTAGACCTTACACCTAGAGCACATGAAGAGTCGACATCATCAAGAGGAAGAGCAACTCCAATGTTTGACATCAAAATTGAGTACAAACCAGGTCGGTTCCATGTCATCCTTGATGCTCTATCACGACAACCTAATTTGAAGTCTCTTCCTCTCATCGCGGCAGCAATTACGATGGTGTCAATTGATCCCAAGATCCATAACGAGTTTCAGTTAGCTCTACAGCAAGATCCCTTCTTGCACATGGTACATGGTCGGCTAACAATAGGTGACAAGGAGTACAACACCTTCTCCTTCAAGGAAGGCCTTTTATTCCATGCAGACCAAATCTATGTTCCAGCCAAAGGTGATCTTTGACTTGTGTGCCTTCAAGAAGCCCATGATTTACCAATAGCTGGTCACATGGGAGTGAACAAGACCTTGGGCACCCTCCAACACCAATGGTGGTGGCCCAACATGACACAAGATGTTTGAGACTTTGTCCAATCATGTGAGAGTTGCCAACGTAACAAAGCCAACAACTAGAAGTTGAGTGGACTCCTTCAACCACTTGCCATTCCATCCGCTCGCTAGGAGCATGTGAGCTTAGATCTCATCACATCCTTGCCAAAGACAAAACAAGGACACACCACAATCGCGGTGTTTGTGGATAAGCTTAGTAAGCAAATCCACTTGGCACCAACCTATGATACCGTGGATGCTCTAACCTTAGCGCAAATCTACTTTGACAATATCTTCAAGCATCATGGGATGCTATGTGTACTCATCTCCGACCGTGATCCTCGATTTACCAGGAAGTTTTAGCAAGCACTCTTCCAGATACTCAGCACCAAGCTTGCTTTGTCCACGGCCTATCATCCTCAAACTGATGGGCAAACCGAATGCGCAAATCGTACATTGGAGGATATATTGCGTGCCTTTGTCAATGTCCACCATACCAAGTGGGATGAATGTCTTGCAACTGTAGAATTTACCTACAACAATTCCAAACAAGCAAGCACCGGGTTTTCTTCCTTCTTTCTCAATTTTGGCCAAGATCCGCTTGTTCCAGATTCTCTTCTTGCTCTCCCTCCATCTCAGGTTCCTCATACTTCCACATTCTTGACCATTATATCCCAATCTCTCCAACAAGCCAAGTCTCACCTCCTTGTTGCTCAGAATCACCAAAAACAATATGTGGACCACCATCATCGTGATCTCACCTTTGAAGTTGGTGATAAAGTCATGCTATCCTCTAGTAACCTCCCTCTCCCACTTGATACCCAAGTTTGTAAACTTGCCCCTAATTGGATAGGACCCTTTGATATCACCCACATTGTCTCTCATGTTGCTTATCAACTTGCCTTGCCTTGTCACATGCGTATCCATCCTATCTTTCATGTTTCCAAGTTGAAACCCTTTGTTCCTAACCCCTCTTCCTTTTCCTCTTGAGTCCAACCTCCTCCTCTTCCTATCTCTATCTGTAACAATATGGAGTTTAGCGATGAAGTTAGTCGGGCTCACAAAGTAGCACATAAGACAAATTAGCCTAGAATATTCCAGAAGTATCTAGGAAGCTTCTTGGGAAGCTTGCCCCTTAAGTAAGTAGCTTCTAGAAGGAAGCTTCTAGAAGCTTCCAACTAGCTTAGCTTGCACGCCAAGTAGGTGGCTTCTAGAAGGAAGCTTCTTGAGAAGCTTCCTAGTTAACTTGGCTTGCACTCTAAGAAAGCGGCTTGAAGAAGCTTCTTGAGAAGCTTCTCAAGAACCTTGTATGATACCTATAAATACCAAAGCCAAAGCTCATGCTAGGTATTCGGAGTTTTCCCTCATTCAAGTGTCCCAATGTGAGTTTCCATTCTCCTATTTCTCTCCTTGGATTTGGTCTTTTACATTAGTATCAGAGCACGAATGGGATGGATGGAATTTATGGACCACCAAATCCACTTCCGCCAAACCATTAGGACTTTCATGTCCAGATATTACCAAAGCATCGTTTCACACAATTCATCACCTCGTGCTTTGGGCAGGATTTTCTACATATGATCACCGTATTAGAGGAACCCTTGATACTTCCAATTGTAACTTATGGAGAATGGTGGACGTGTTATATCTATGTGTTAATCAACTAGATAAATTGAGTGTAGTGGAATAGAGTAGTAGCGATGGCGGCAATACCGGATGTTATCCTTACAATGCAACAACAAATCGAGCATCTTACTCAATTGTTGGATGAACAAGACCAGCAACGACGAGAATAGATAGACAGAGCGCCAGTTCAAGATGGAGAAGATCACATTCGATTTCCGAAACCCAAGGTCTTTGAAGGCAAGAATCTTCCAAGCATAGTGGAGAATTTTGTGTTTGACTACAAACGTTACTTTGAAGCCACCAATCTTCAAGACGAGCAGAAACAAATTCTCTTGGCTTCTAGCCACTTGGATGGCGTGGCAAAACTTTGGTGGCAATTCCAAGTAGAAAGAGCTTAACAACAAATTGTTACACCAATTTGGACATGGGCAGAATTCAAAGATGCAATACTTGGTTGATTTCAAATGATAAATGCCACCCGAGCCGCACGAGATAAATTGGCGGAGTTGAGGCAGATTGGCTCAATGAGAAGCTATATCATACAATTTTAGAACATCATCATGCAAATTCCAGATATCCAAAAAGGTGAAGTTCTGGATCAATTTGTGCGAGGATTGAAGTCACGAACCAAATTGGAGGTGACCATGCGGGAGCTACAAAACATAGAAGAAGCAATGCAATTTGCTGAGCATTTTGATTCCTTGGTTGCAACAACTTGGTCTTGACCTTGACCTACACAAAGCCTACCAGTACACTATGCATGAGTGGAAGAACTGGTACCAATGGAGATTGATGTTATCCAATGAAGACCACTTGGCACAGCAGATAGAGGAAGATTATGACAAAATGGAGGTTGCTTTTATTGTCACCAAGTTGGACATCGCATTGCTGAATGTCTACTTAGGAATGAGCAACCTGGACAAGTTGCCCAGATGGAGTTTGTGGAAAAGAATGATCAGGGAAACAAAGAATCCCAGTAGGAGATTTTGAGCCACCTATTGGGAGCTTGATTAGTTCCAATGGGATTGAAGGCTCGACCTATGCAAGTTTGCTTCACTTGCAAGGTACGATATCTAATCGGGGTTGTAGGATTTTGGTTGATTCTGGAAATTTAGAGAATTGCATGTCTATGCAAGTAGCAAAAGAATTGGGTATTCCTATCAACCTAGTGTTTGGAAGTAGTCTGATGATGGCAAATGGTAGAAAGGGTTCTACATTCCGCACCTCACATCCTGTTACCTTCAAGATTGGGAAGGAGTATTTGGAGTGTATGAGGTTTGTAGTGGCACCTCTACACTATGATATCATTCTGAGTCTACCTTGGCTTGAACGTCATAAGGTTCAATTTGATTGGACCTGATGACAAATTCAAATACAACACCAAGGTAGAAATTTCCGATAAGGTTGTCTGGCACCTCTGAGTAAGACGCCTAAGAATAGTCAGTCCCAAGATGGGAAGTTTGTCGAGAAGGTAGCCATAGAGTGAATCTGGAAGGGAGATGAGTCCCAAGATGGGAAGTTTGCCAAGAAGGCAACCATGGAGCAAGCTTGGAAGACAGATGAGTCCTTGGAAGGGAAGTTTGTTAATGAAGCGGCCATAGAGCAAGCTTTGGAGGAAGATAAGTCTATATTTGCTGTGTGGGTCAAGCCAATTGCACAAGAACAATCTGAGGAGGGCCAAGAGCTTCATCAAGCAATGGTTGATTGGATAGTTCAGGAGTTTGCAGATGTGTTTCCGGATGATCTGCCAAAGGGATTACCCTCCAATCAAGGTATGCCCTTCAAGATCGAGTTATTGCCAAGGAGTACTCCAATGAGTAGACCAATCTATCGGCTCTCACCAAAGGAGTTGAAGGAGTTGCAAACAACACTTACAAAGTTGTTGGAGAAGGATTTCATACAACATAGTACCTCTCCTTGGGGAGCACCGGTACTATTTGTTCCAAAGAAGGATGGAGGACTTTGTTTTTGTATTGATTATTGTGGACTCAATAAGCAAACCCTGAAGAATGTATATCCCTTGCCTTGGATCGATGGCCTGCTTGATCAATTAAGTGGAGCACGCTACTTTCCCAAGCTGGATCTTCATAGCGGCTATTGGAAAATTTCTATTGAAGGAGAGGACGTGCAAAAGACTACCTTTCGCACAAGGTATGGACATCTTGAGTAGAGAGTTCTACCTTTTGGACTCACTAATGCTTTAGCAGTCTTCATGGATCAGATGCATTGGGTGTTGGAGGGACTATTAGATTGGTCTGTGGTGGTGTTCTTAGATGATATCTTAATCTATAGCAGGACATAGGCAGAACACATGAATCATGTGCGAGAAGTCCTAAGACGACTACGACAATGGAAATTTTACTACAAGAAGTCAAAGTGTGCTTTTTGGCAGAAGGAGGTTACCTTCTTGGGTCATAAGATCTCATCAAAGGGGATCAAGATGGAAGAAGAGAAGATCAATGCCATTACTGATTGGCCTACCCCGAAGGATGCCACCAAAGTACGAGCATTCAATGGATTGGCTAGTTTTTACCGACGGTTCATCCACTATTATACTCACGCAGCTACACCATTGACTGACCTCTTGGGAAAGAACTCGAGCTTCCAATGGACCACCAAGCATGAAGAAGCATTCCACAAGTTAAAGCATATGGTGTCTTCAAGACCCATTCTTCAACCATATGATCCTCAACTACCTTGTGTGGTTGATTTCGATGCTTCTAACTTTGCAATTGGAGCTATGTTGCAACAAGAATTCCCAAATAGACTACATCCCATTGCCTTTGTGTCTTGCTGACTAAATATAGTTGAAAGAAATTACTCTGCTTGAGATCATGAACAACTTGCAATGGTATATGCCACCAAGGTATGGAGGCATTATCTCTTGGAGAAACCAGTGGCCATGCAAACTGATCACAAGCCATTGTTGTAGACCTTACACCTAGAGCACATGAAGAGTCGACATCATCGAGAGGAAGAGCAACTCCAATTGTTTGACATCAAAATTGAGTACAAACCAGGTCGGTTCCATGTCATCCTTGATGCTCTATCACGACAACCTGATTTGAAATCTCTTCCTCTCATCGCGGCAGCAATTACGACGGTGTCAATTGATCCCAAGATCCATAACGAGTTTCAGTTAGCTCTACAGCAAGATCCCTTCTTGCACATGGTACATGGTCGGCTAACAATAGGTGACAAGGAGTACAACACCTTCTCCTTCAAGGAAGGCCTTTTATTCCATGTAGACCTGTGAGCCGGCCTGTCTCTCACTCAGGATGAACCTCTGATGGCTATTATGGTAGCGCACCATGGACTAAGAAGGCAAGGAACCCCAACTCCATCATACTCTTCCAAGGCTAACACTCCAAGACTCAAGACATTGCTCACTAGAGAACTCAATGAGAGAGATAGTTGCAAATGAAAGGATGATGAGTACATCCTCACCCCTTGTTTATAAACTTGTGAAATAGTTACGTACCAAAGTTACTAATTACCATTGTAACTCAAGTTACTAGACTAAAAGTCAAGTAAAGTCAAAAAGTAGAAAGGAATATCCATTCACATGGGCATATTCCCCTTATCTTGACCCAACCACTAAAGCAAGGATTCCTTCACATGGGCTATCCTTGGACTAAAGAAGAATCCAAAACAAAAAGGCTTGCGGGCCCAAGAGTTCTCAACTCTTTCCCCAAAGCCAAACACCTAGGAATAATACCAAGTCAACACACTAAAATCCAAAATAGTGGTGCTCATCTTTTCTACTTCCTCTAAAGTAAGGTCCCATCTATCTTAGCTATGACTAACTTTAGCTAACCATGACTAATATAGAACCATCCTTTATCTCTATATAAATAATATCTCTTAAGTACTTGTAATACCAAGCTAAATATCACAATACCACACACATGCACAAATGGGTGTTACATTTACCCCTGGACTAAGTTTTCACTTTGTCCTCAAAGTGAAGGTCTCTCTACCTTCTATGGTACATCTTCAACTTATCATGGTTAATCCTATCAAAGTGTCTTCCTCCCAACTCCTTGAGATCATAAGTGTAATTTCCCCACACCTTCTCTACTATGAAAGGTCCAAAGTACTTAGGCAAAAACTTCTTTTGCACTCTCTTGAATCAAATGGAATCAAACAATATTACCCAATCACCTTCTTTGAAAGGCTCCACCTTCTTCTTGCCTTGCCTCTTGTCATAGCTCTCCTTTTGTTTCCTTTGGGCTTGCTCCACTCGAACCATAGCAACTGCTCTTGCCTCTTCCAACTCCATGAGTTGATCCTTCCTTGACTTCTCTGCATCACTTCCTTGTGCTTTCTTCAATCTCCTATGAATGCTTTGGAAGGTAGGAAGATCAAAGTGAATAGGTAAGGTAGACTCAATACCATACACCAATTGGAATGGAGAATATCCAGTGGAAGTCTTCATGGTTGTCCTATACTCCCACAAAACTGCATGAATCCTCTTGTCCCAATGATGTTTAGCCCCCTCCATTTCTGCATCTTTGGCCAACATCATGCACAAGGTCTGATTGGTTCTCTCTGCCAAGCCATTGGAATTTGGCTTATAGGATGTAGTTACTCTATGTGTGATAGAGAAATGTCGTAGCATGGCTGTAGTAATGCTTCCTGTAAACTCTCCTCCTCTATCAGAAACCAACTCAAAAGGGCATCCAAAGCTAGTGATAATGCGTTCATAAAGAAATCTACCCACTTCATCTTCATTCTTGTCCCTCAATGGTCTAGCCTCAACCCACTTGATAAGGTAATCAGTAACTACCACAATGTACCAATTGTTCCTTGGGGTTCTATTGAGAGGTCCTACAAAATCAATTCCCCACTTCTCAAAAGGTCCTAGCAATGGAATTGATCTAAGTGGTGGAGTGGATGTAGACTTTCTAGCAAAAGCTTGACAAACATGACAAGTTTTGCATTTTCATTCAAGGATTTTGCCTCTCCAATGGTAACCTGCATCTAGAATCTTGAAAGCAGTCACCTTTCCTGCAAAGTGTCCTCCACATACTAAACCTTCATGAAACTCCTTTATGAGTAGGATAGACTCTTCCTTACCCACTGCTCTTTGAAGTAGACCATCTACTCCTTGGTGAAAAAGAATATCCTCCACCATTGTGTAAGGTCTAGATCTTGCTGCAAGGGCCTTCCTCTCCCTAGCATGCATCCCTTCTGGATAGTTACCTTTTGTCACAAAATCCACAATCTCCTTGTACTCCATTGGAACCTCTTGAGTGACTGAGATTGTCATGAGCTCCTCATCGGGGAAGGAATCATCCACTGGATCATCTCCATCATGATCATAGGCTCTAGATAATAAATCAGCATTTGCATGTTTCTTTCCTGGCCTATCTTCAATGGTGTAGTCATACTCAGACAAGAGTATCATCCACCTTGCTAGTCTCCCTTCAACATTAGGCTTGTTGAAGATGTACTTCAAAGCCTTGTGATCCGTGACAATGGTGGCTTTCCCTCCAATCAAGTAGTGTCTAAACTTCTTGAGACCAAAGATCACTGCCAACCCTTGTCTCTCCGTGACAGAGTAGTTCTTCTCTGCTGAAACCATCTGCCTACTAGCATAAGCTATTGGATGATCATGCCCATCTTGGTCTAATTGACTAAGAGTGCATCCTATAGCTACATTAGAAGCATCAGTGTAGAGGATGAAAGGCTTACTCCAATCAGGTTTAGCAAGAATTGGAGCTACAACAAGGGATTGCTTGAGCTCCTCAAAAGCTTTGAGAGCCTCCTTGTCTTCCAAAATCACCATGTAATCTACACCCTTCTTCATGTAGATGGTCAATGCATAAGCCTTGTTGGAAAATGAGAAGATGAACCTCCTATAGTACCCAACCATCCCCAAGAATTGGCGTAACTTTGTCAAGCTTGAAGGGAATGGAAGGTCTGAGATTTTCCTCACCTTCTCAGGATCAACTGCTATTTTATCCTTGGAGATGATATGCCCCAAAAGTAGACCTTCTTCACATCCAAAAATGCACTTCTCTGGGTTGAGTGATGCATTTGCCTCATCCAAGTGTTGCAAGACTTTGATTAGGTGCTCAAAGTGCTCCTCCTTGCTCCCATAGACACAAAAGTCATCAATGAAATCTCTCACAAATTTCCCAATGAAAGGTTCAAATACCTTGTTCATGAACCGTTGGAATGTGGCTGGAGCATTGCAAAGCCCAAAAGGCATGACCTTGAAAGCGTATGTTCCCCAAGGTGTGGTGAATGTGGTGAGTTGTTGATGCTCTGGTGCAATCTTGATTTGGTTATATCCACTATAACCATCTCCAAAACTGTACCTCTCATGACCTGCAACCTCCTCCAAGATCTCATCAATGAATGGCAATGGGTAGTAGTCCTTCTTGGTAACAGCATTGAGCTTCTTGTAATCCACACATACCCAAAGCTTGCCATTCTTTTTCTTCACAATGACAATTGGAGACACCCATTCTGAATTCTCCACCTCAAAGATAAATCCAGCCTCCTTGAGCTTATCAATCTCCTCCTTCACAACCAAAGATATTGGTGGGCTAATGCGACGTTGCTTTTGGCGGATTGGTCTTGCATGTGACTCCACCTCTATCTTGTGCTCCTCCAAGGTGACTTCCTTCAAATCCTTGTAACTAAAAGCAAACACATGGATGAACTTGCGGAAAATCTCCTCAAATCTCACCTTCTCCTCCTTGGTAACATTTGGGCCATACTTGAGGGTAGATAACCTTCTCTCTACCTCCTCAAGTGTCAATGGTGATTTATCTGGGTCCTTCAAAACCTCTGGCTTAGGTGAAAAATCCATAGCACACAAAGGATACACATCTGAATCAGATTCAGATTCATCCTCCTCCGTGGAAGTCTCCTCTTCCATGCTTGTGTCCACACCTGAAGCTCCTTCTTCAGAATCTGATTCCCAATAATCAGAAGATGGTGTATCTGAATGTGAAGTGTTGGTGGTGTTAGTCACAGGAACAACGACTCTATGGTTTGATGGCCCAATCCTCAAGTACCCTTTGTGCCATCGATCAGTTGTGCGTGCTGCTCTCAACCATGGCCTCTCAAGAAGTAAGTCATAGCTTGAATCCTTCAAGACTTGGAAAGTCATGAGATTTTGAACTCCCATAACTGAAACTACCACCTTATCCATCACCCCTACTGGTTGCTTTTTTGCCATGCTCACCACAAATGTTGAAGGTCTTGAGGGTATCATACCCAACTTCTTCATCAACCTTTCTGACATGGCATTCACTGCTGATCCTCCATCAACCAATGCATCCTTGATGTTGTGACCATTCACTCTCACATCAATCTTGGAGGCATATTCACAAGCTTCCCATGGTGCTGGCTTGGCATCCACCACCCCCATTGATACTGGAACTTTTGCCTTCTTCTTCTTCTTGCTCCTTGTAGAACTCAAACCACCTCTAAGCTCCTTTCTCAAGGTAGGGTTCAAAGCAATTAATTGGCCCACTGTGATGTTAGCCTTGTGACTACCAACATCCTCCAACACATTGTAGTTCCATTGTTGCTTTGAGATCAAGAAGTCTTCCATCCCCAACTTCTTCCTTGGAGTCTTTGTTGTTGATGGTGTTGAGGTGCGAGTGCTCCTAGTAGACATAGGAGTATCCTTGCTTGAAGTAAATCCTTGAGAAGAGTGAACATCCTCCGCAAAACGAGCTCTCTTCTTCTCTTGTGCCAAAAGCTCCAAATTAAGACCCTTGGAGTTTGAGCACTCTCCCTTCTCATACTTGCTCTCAACCACATCTATGGATGCTATCCCCTTACCTTTGTTGGGATTAGGAGCCACTTGGGTTTCACTACCTCCCTCTTTCCCTCTATTGGCTCCCTCATAACCCCTTCCTCCATGGTAAGTGGAATTTGGGCAATTCCTTTGGATATGGCCTCTTCCTCCACAACCAAAACAATTTCTATCATTGAAATTGTTGGCTGGTTGGCCTCCTCTATATGGATAGTTTCCATAACTCCTAGGCCCTCTCCCTACATTCTGATCCACCTCTCTCTTCTCCCATAGTTGCACCACATTGATCTTGAGATCCGCAAGTTGTTCTATGATGGTTTGGAGTGGATCTTTTGGTGGAGGTGCAAGAACTGGAGCAACTACTACTTGTGGTGCAACCCTTGTCACCAAAGTATCAGAAGTTCCACCATACTTGTAGCCTTGAGGAGCATGCACAACCTCTTTCACCACCAAATCACTCTCATCCCCTTCCAAACTCTCCTCCATACGAATTGCGATCTTGATAGCTTCAACCTTGGAAGAAGGTTTCTCATATCTCACCTTGCTTCTAATTTGTGGTCTCAATCCTCCCACAAAATTCTTGGTGAGCATGTCCCCTATGCCAATCATTGTAGTCTCCACATCATCCCCACCCTTCCTCAACACTATGCGAAATCTGGACTCCAACTTTTCCACTCTTTCCACATAGACCCTCACTTTCTCTCCATCTCCTTGCTTGAGAAATGTAACCTCACTCATCAATCTCTCATAACTCTCATCAGGAAGAAAGTTCTCAATGAGTGCTGAAGTCAAAGTCTCCCAAGACTCCTCTTCCCCCTCTCTCCTCTCTCTCTTTTGGTATTCTGACTCATACCATGTAAGTGCTGCATCCTCAAAGAAATCTGGTAATAATGAGGCCCACTCATTCTTCTTCCTCTCATTGTTTCCTATGCAAGCTCTCTTGAAGTCTCTCACAAAGGCCTCCACATCTTCTCCATCCTTGCCAAAGAAAACCGGAAGTTTCCCCATCTTAACCCCTCACTATCTTTCTTTTCTCTCAAATTTTTTTTTTCTCTTTTCTTTTCTCTCACTCTATTACTAATAGAGTATATACATGACTAACGCCATCTGAGAATAATCCACTCTAGGGAACACAAAAGGTTCAGGTTGCTCCAAGATTTCTATAGCAACATCAAATCCTAGAGTGCATATTAATCTACCTCTCATGGATAGTTTATCCATAAGTTGAAAGATTATCTCCATCACTAATCTTGAGAACTAGCTGATGAAGGTGGTAGTATTTCTGTAGCTGTACTAAGACTCTCTCCAAGATCCTTCACCAAAGTTTCCAAAAGTGCTTTTACTCCACTACACTCATGTCTTTTTGGAAGTCCTTCAACTCCACAAACCTCACACAACTCCTTGGTCTTAGATCTTCTCCCTCCCAATCTTGGTGAAGAAGGTCCAACATGCAAACCCAAGTCAAGTAAGCCTCTCCTTTCCCTCAATCTCTTGCTCTCAAAGGTCAATGGACATGAACTTGCCTTATGTCCCTTCTCTCCACATAAAAAGCACTCAGACTCACGCTTTCCTCCAAGTGGTGTAGGTTTTTGGATCCTCTCAACACTCTCTTCAAATTCTATTGTAAACTCTCTTTTCCTCAAATCCACCCCTACAATCACCTCAAACCCTTGGGGAACCTTGCATAATCTCAATTTCCACTCTTGATGACCCTCCATGTTCCCCAAGATGAATCTAAACACTCAAACATGCTTTTTGTTGATCTCAAACTTCTCATGCATGAGATCTCCACTCTGCAGAATTGACCCTTCCTCACAATGTCACTCAAATCTCCCAACCAATATGTCACAGTCCTCTGAAATTTTCCACACTTGATCACACTCCAGGGCGTCCCTCCTTGCAAAATTTTAGATCTTTTCATCGAGCCATTTGGCCTAGACACCTTTCTATTCAGCACCCATATTTCAGATTTGGTCTGAAAACCACCCCTCTCACTTCAAAAACTCATAACGCCCTGCGAAAAAACGATCTCTCTTTAATTTTTGTGGCAGCAGGTAGGATACAATGCACTGAATTTTCTTGGAAATTTTCAAGACAATTCACTGAAAATTGAAGAAATGGAAGACTCTGTACAATTTTCCAGAGAGCATGCAGTTGCGGGAGCACTTTACCCTATCAACTTTCAAAAATTCTAGCCCAGTGCGCATAGAAGCTCTCTCAATAATTTCAAGTGTGCTAACTGAAAGATAACCCAAGCTATCATGTGTAGAAATCTCAAGTCCAGATCTCAAACTTGAGATTTTGCCCAAAATCACCTTAATCCCCAAAATCTGCAATCCACCTCACACAATCTCTCCAATTCCTCTCATGTGTACAAGATGTACAAAATCACCTCAAAGACATCATAATGAACTACAGGGTATACAAATGGATCTTGGTTCTCTAACATAAGTTCAGCCCTCTCCTCTCCTAATGTTCTCTCCAAGTGAGCTCTCATAGCCTCCTTTTGCCTAATGTAGAATTGGATGCGGAACATTATCTTGCCTTCTAGAGAGGTCCCGGCAATGGAACCAAAAATGTGAGCCGGCCTGTCTCTCACTCAGGATGAACCTCTGATGGCTATTATGGTAGCGCACCATGGACTAAGAAGGCAAGGAACCCCAACTCCATCATACTCCTCCAAGGCTAACACTCCAAGACTCAAGACATTGCTCACTAGAGAACTCAATGAGAGAGATATAGTTGCAAATGAAAGGATGATGAGTACCTCCTCACCCCTTGTTTATATACTTGTGAAATAGTTACGTACCAAAGTTACTAATTACCGTAGTAACTCAAGTTACTAGACTAAAAGTCAAGTAAAGTCAAAAAGTAGAAAGGAATATCCATTCACATGGGCATATTCCCCTTATCTTGACCCAACCACTAAAGCAAGGATTCCTTCACATGGGCTATCCTTGGACTAAAGAAGAATCCAAAACAAAAAGGCTTGCGGGCCCAAGAGTTCTCAACTCTTTCCCCAAAGCCAAACACCTAGGAATAATACCAAGTCAACACACTAAAATCCAAAATAGTGGTGCTCATCTTTTCTACTTCCTCTAAAGTAAGGTCCCATCTATCTTAGCTATGACTAACTTTAGCTAACCATGACTAATATAGAACCATCCTTTATCTCTATATAAATAATATCTCTTAAGTACTTGTAATACCAAGCTAAATATCACAATACCACACACATGCACAAATGGGTGTTACAGGTCATCACTTCCAACATTACCAAGGAGAAATACACAACACTAGTAGAAGTAAATAATCTAAGTGCAATGCCCGCACACCAATCCAAATCAACTGGGCGTACAAACAGGCATGCAAGTATAGAGAAGATCCAATCACAAGAATTCAACAACTCTCTATGCTTTTTGTTGGAATTGAGCTTTAGAGCACTCTTGCTCTATCACCAAGGTAATTTCATTTTTTTTTCCAAGTTTCCTTCAATATGTACTTTAACCTTTAACCAATTTGTACTCTAAGTGTGGTAATCTTATGTCTTTTTGATGAGGAATTATCTATGTAACTCAGATAAGCATAAATTTCTCTATGTGACTTGTATTCTTGTAGTCTAGTATTCAATGGAAAGCCTATGAGATAAGCTTTCCAATCTTGTAAAATACTTTACAATCTGAAACTATAGCTCCACTAAAAAGCTCTTAAACTTCACCAATTTTTTGTAGTTTTCACCCTAATTTTGAAATCCTTAATTTAGGATTTGTTCTTGGTTTTGGGTAGCTTTCCCTAGATTTCTAGATCAAAGGTGCACTTAATCCACAAGAAAACCTTTTCAACCTAAAATCCTTAATCATAGACACACAAGTAGGAGAATTGACACTCATTCATGATAAAAGATAGAAGTGCTCTATTGAGCTTATGATAGTATTTTCAATAGAGTTTGTTGCATGAACTCACTCTATATGGACCCAAAGTCAACCAAAATTTTCATAGTAGCTAGTTTTGCACTCTTCTAAATCTTTGTATAGTTTAGTACCCTAATTCAACCCCAAACCCTAAATATGGATCAATTCTTGAGCTAGGCTAACTTGTGAGCTCTATAGACCTAAGTATGCTTGATCCAAGACCCTAAATTGTCTATTTGAGGAATTCACATGAAACCTTTATATAGAAGTGAAAACCCTAGCCACCAACAATATTGAAAATTTTCACAAGGTGATTTAGACCACAATTTTAGGAGTGACTAAGTCTTTAAACCTGATCAACATCTCATCTCCAACTCCTCACTTTCCAAAGCTCCAACTTCAATTGGCCAGATCTGATTTGAGATTGATGAAACCCTAAAATTTCTTGAGCTCAGCTGTACAAGCACTCTATCAACTCTCCAACCCAACTAATAGATCATAATCATTTCTCTTGAAGCTCTCTGAATTGCCTATTTTGTGCTCTTGGATATGAATTTACCTCCCCTCCCCCCTTGATTCAATTGATCATATCTCCCATAGAATTGGCTCAAATCGTTTAGTCTCTAAATGATAACCTTTTATTTCTTCACTCCAACCATAGTCTTTTTTCTCCAAATGCCATCCCTTTACTCCTTTGATGGTCAAAAAACTCTCAACTTCCTCCTCTTGGAACCCAATTTTTTGCAATTTTGTCATTTAGCCTCCTAAATTTTTTACAAGTGGACACCACAACTCCACCTTGAAGCTCATGAGCAAAACTGAACCATTCTCCATTTACAAGAGCATATAGATTTTCAAGTCCTAGACTTGCATGTAAGTAAGCACTGGAAGGACAATAAGATTTGGGTTTTCCATCATCGACTGCGTGAATATCACCCCAAAATGTGCCACTATCCAATCTTGTAAGCCATTGTGACATAAGATCTGAAGCCTAATGAGAATAGGATTTGGGAGTGGCATATCAAGAGCATGGGACACCTCCTACTCAAATCTTCCTCCCACACTCTAACGCTCACTTTGTGCTACAACTCTCACTCCTAACGTCCTCCTCTTGCTCGAGACTCTTGAAACTAAAACATACCTTCCTCTCAACTCTCCACCACCTATATACATAAGATCCCTCAAAGAAGACAATACCATAATCCACTTCATAAATCATATACATGTACAGATTGGTCACATGGCAATAGCTCAACCATGGGATCTATTATACAACCTACTCCATCTTTACGGAGATAAACCACACAAATAAACCAGACCAGTTTAATTTTTCATAGGTTATGCAAACCACAAATGACATGTGCTTGAGTACTTTGTCTAGGGAAGTTACATTCCTCTCCTTGGCAAAGATTCAGATTTTTGGTGACAAACCACTAAGGAACTAGGTGATGGCTTGGGCATCAAAGTAACACACGACACCGGATTGCTTTGGCACTCTGTTCAATAAGGCCATGAATTGCTTAGAATAATCTCTCAATTTCTTGTTCTTCCCTTGGTTCAAATCATTGATTGCCACAAAGACACTCATATTGTAGTCAACTTCTTGAAATCATTCCAAGAAGTTGTCCCTCAATTGGCTGGTTTGAACCTCTTTTGGGTCACATGCGTGTACCAACTCCTAGCTTTCTTTTGGAGCAGGCTTGGGAAAATACACAGCTGATCAGTAAAGTCATGCTCCTTGTTGCCAAAGGAGATGACTTCGAATTCTTTAGTGAATTTGTCAAGATCCTCATCTTGTTCCATTCCCCAATACTTTTCATAGGCATATCGGGTAATGAGTAACGGGTAATGAAGTCATTTTGTAACTTTGAGGAATAGGCTATGGCAATGCAGAACTCAATGGACCCAAAGTACAGGCTGGTGATTGTGCATTTGGTTCAGCCTAGGGGTTCTAATTTACCAAGTTAAAAGTTGGGTCTTTGTTGATAGGTTGTTCTTTTGTGGTTACATCAAATTCAACCCAAGTTGGAGAAAAGGTTCAATATCCTCAGTTTTCTCTTTAGGATTCCTTCAAACTAGCCAAGGAATTGTATGTAAGAGGTGTTGACACTCTTCTTCCGTCAAGATTTGTGTTGTCTTTTCATGAGTGAATTCTTTTATAAATCCAGCTTCCTTGATAACTATAGAGGAAGTTGGTGTATTGGGTTGCAATGAATATGTTTGTCCACTTGCGTCTTTCTTCTTCTTGGAATTTGGAGATGCAAAGTAACCTTGCCACCCAAATTCACATTTCTTTTGTTCAAGCTCTCACAAGGCTTCTTGAACTTCATGAAGACGTTGTAGTTCCAATGCCTTGTTCTCAGATGCTTCACTTGTGGTTGGGCTCTTATGGTGTTCTTTTTCTTTGCATTGCAAAGTTCATTTACAAGCCCTTTCTTCCCATTGTTCTCTTGGTGCAAACATTCTTATTAATTGTACATTTAGTGTAAAATTTGGCTTTGTATTCTTCCACTACCGAGATTTGTTGTAAAAGATTGAATCCGAGGAGAGAAATAGGAGAATGGAAACTCACATTGGAACACTTGAATGAGGGAAAACTCCAAATGCCTAGCATGAGCTTTGGCTTTGGTATTTATAGGTAGCATACAAGGCCCTTGAGAAGCTTCTCAAGAAGCATCCTCAAGCCGCTTTCTTAGAGGACAAGCCAAGTTAACTAAGAAGCTTCTCAAGAAGCTTCCTTCTAGAAGCCGTCTACTTGGTGTGCAAGCTAAGCTAGTTGGAAGCTTCTAGAAGCTACTTACTTGAGGTGCAAGCTAAGCTAGCCGGGAAGCTTCTCAAGAAGCTTCCTAGATACTTCTAGAATATTTGAGGTTACTTTGTCTTATGTGCTACTTCGTAAGCCCGACTAACTTCGTCGCTAAACTCCATATTGTTACATATTCCCCCGCCGCTAGTTGGTGATGTCCTCGTCGCCAGTGAAGTTTTGAATTTGTGGATGGCCGTCTATGCATTCTGGAGGTGAGAAAGAGGTTCCTAGGTGGCATCATGAAGGAGATACCCTTTCCAAAGGACCTTGTACTCCGTATGTTGGCGACGGCCTTGTTGAATATGGCGACGTGCAAGGATATGATCAACATTGTACTCCTCATGATCATTGATAGGGATAGGAAGAGGGGGAGGTTGGACTCAAGAGGAAAAGTAAGAGGGGTTAGGAACAAAGGGTTTCAACTTGGAAACATGAAAGACATGATGGATACGCATGTGACAAGGCAAGGCAAGTCGATAAGCAACAGGAGAGACAATTTGGGTGATATCAAAGGATCCTATCCAATTACGGGCAAGTTTATGAACTTAGGAATCAAGTGGAAGAGGGAGGTTACTGGAGGATAGCATGACTTTATCACCAACTTCAAAGGTGAGATCACTACGATGGTGGTCCGCATATTTTTTTTGGCGATTCTGAGCAACAAGGAGGTGAGACTTGGCTTGTTGGAGAGATTGGGATATAGTGGTCAAGAATGTGGAAGTATGAGGAACTTGAGATGGAGGGGGAGCAAGAAGAGAATCTAGAACAAGTGGATCTTGGCCAAAATTGAGAAAGAAAGGAGAGAATTTGGTGCTTGCCTGTTTGGAATTGTTGTAGGCAAATTTTGCAACGACAAGACATTCATCCCAGTTGGTATGGTGGACATTGACAAAGGTACGTAACATGTCCTCCAATGTATGATTCACACGTTTGGTTTGTCTATCAGTTTGAGGATGATAGGTTGTGGACAAAGCAAGCTTGGTGCCGAGTATCTGAAAGAGTGCTTGCCAAAACTTCTCGGTAAATCAAGGATCACGGTCGGAAATGAGTACATGTGGCATTGCATGATGCTTGAAGACATTGTTGAAGTAGATTTGTGCTAAGGTTGGAGCATCCACGGTATCACAAGTTGGTGCTAAGTGGATTTGCTTACTAAGCTTATCCACAAACACCACAATGGCGGTGTATCCTTGTTTTGTCTTTGGCAAGGATGTGATGAGATCCAAGCTCACATGCTCCCAGCAAGCGGATGGAATGGCAAGTGGTTGAAGGAGTCCACTTGGCTTCTGGTTGTTGGCCTTGTTACATTGGTAGCTCTCACACGATTGGACAAATTCTCAAATATCTCATGTCATGTTGGGCCATCACCATTGACATTGGAGGGTACCCAAGGTCTTGTCCACACCCATGTGACCAGCGATGGGTAAATCATAGGCTTCTTGAAGGCGCACAAGTCGAATATCACCTTTGGCTGGAACATAGATCCGGTCTGCATGGAATAGAAGGCCTTCCTTGAAGGAGAAGGTGTTGTACTCCTTGTCACCTGTTGTTAGACGACCATGTACCATTTGGAAGAAGGGATCTTGTTGTAGAGCTAACCAAAACTCATTATGGATCTTGGGGTCAATTGACATCGTTTTAATTGTTGCCGCAATGAGAGGAAGAGACTTCAAATCAGGTCGTCGTGATAGAGCATCAAGGATGACATGGAACCAACCTGGTTTGTACTCAAGTCTGATGTCGAACAATTGAAGTTGCTCTTCCCATCGATGATGTCAACTCTTCATGTGCTCCAGGTGTAAGGTCTACAACAATGGCTTGTGATCAGTTTGCATGATCACTTGTTTCCCCAAGAGATGATGTCTCCATACCTTGGTGGCATATACCATTGCAAGTTGTTCCCAATCTCAAGCAGAGTAATTTCTTTCAGTTGTATTTAGTCGGCAAGACACAAAGGCAATGGGATGTAGTCCATCTGGGAATTCTTGTTGCAACACAGCTCCAATTGCAAAGTTAGAAGCATCAAAATCAACCACACAAGGTAGTTGAGGATCATATGGTTGAAGAATGGGTCTTGAAGACACCATATGTTTCAACTTCTGGAATGCTTCTTCATGCTTGGTGTTCCATTAGAAGCTCAAGTTCTTTCCCAAGAGGCCAGTCAATGGTGCAGTCACATGAGCATAATAGTGGATGAACCGCCGATAAAAACTGGCCAATCCATTAAATGCTTGTACTTCTATAGCATCCTTTGGGGTAGGCCAATCAGTAATGGCCTTGATCTTCTCTTCTTCCCTCTTGATCTCGTCTGAGGAGATCTTATGACCCAAGAAGGTAACCTCCTTCTGCCAAAAGGCACACTTTGACTTCTTATAGTAAAATTTCAATTGTCGTAGTCGTCTTAGTACTTCTTGCACATGATTCACATGTTCTGTCTTTGTCTTGCTATAGATTAAGATATCATCCAAGAACACTACCATTGACCAATCCAATAGTCCATCCAACACCCAATGCATCTGATCCATGAAGACTATTGGAGCATTAGTGAGTCCGAAAGGTAGAACTCTCCACTCAAAATGCCCATACCTTGTGTGAAAGGCAGTCTTTTGCACATCCTCTCTATCCATTGGAATTTGCCAATAGCCGCTGCAAAGATCCAACTTGGACAAGTAACGTGCTCCACTTAGTTGATCAAGCAAGTCATCAATCTGAGGCAAGGGATATGCATTCTTCACGGTTTGCTTATTGAGCCCACAATAATCAATACAGAAACAAAGTCCTCCATCCTTCTTTGGAACAAATAGTACCGGTGCTCCCCAAGGAGAGGTACTATGTCATATGAAGTCCTTCTCCAACAACTCTGTAAGTGTTGTTCACAACTCCTCCAACTCCTCTGGTGAGAGCCGATAGATCGGTCTACTCATTGGAGTACTCCTTGGCAATAATTTGATCTTGAAGGGCATACCTCGATCAGAGGGTAATCCTTTTGGTAGATCATCCAGAAACACATCCGCAAACTCCTTAACTATCTGATCAACCATTACTTGATGAGGCTCTTGGTCCTCCAAAGATTGGTCTTGTGCAATCGGCTTGATCCACACCACAAATACAGACTTATCTTCCTCTAAAGCTTGCTCTATGGCTGCTTTACTAACAAACTTCCCTTCTAGGGACTCATCTCTCTTCCAAGCTTGCTCCATGGTTGCCTTCTTGGCAAACTTCCCATCTTGGGACTCCACTTCCTTCAAGGTTTGCTCTATGGCTACCTTCTTGACAAACTTCCCATCTTGGGACTGACTATTCTTAGGTGTCTTACTCAGAGGTGCCAGACAACCTAATCAGAAATTCCTACCTTGGTGTTGTACTTGAATTTGGCGTTGGGTCCAATCAAATTGAACCTTATGACATTCAAGCCAAGGTAGACCCAGAATGATATTATAGTGTAGAGGTGCCACTACAAACCTCATACACTCCAAATACTCCTTCCCAATCTTGAAGGTAATAGGATGCAAGGTGCGGAATGCAGAACCCTTTCTACCATCCGCCATCATCAAACTACTTCCAATCACTGGCTTGATAGGAATATCCAATTCCTTTGCTACTTGCATAGACATGCAATTCTTTGAACTTCCAAAATCAACCAAAATCCTACAACCCCGATTAGATATTATACCTTGCAAGTGAAGGAGACTTGCATAGGTTGAGCCTTCAATCCCATTAGAACTAATCAAGCTCCGAGTAGGCGGCTCAAAATCTCCTACATGGATTCCTTGTTTCCTTGATCATTCTGCTCCACAACCTCCACTTGGGCAACTTGTTGAGGTCGTCCATTCTTGAGTAGACATTTAGCAATCCGATGCCCCAACTGGCGACAATAAAAACAACCACCATTTTGTCACAATCTCTCCTTGTCTACCATGCCAAGTGGTCTTTGTTGAATTGCATCAATCTCCATTGGTGTTGGCTCTTCCACTTGTGTGTAGTGTACTGGTAGGCTTTGTGGAGGTCGAGGTTAAGACCAAGTTGTTACCACCAAGGAATCAAAATGCTTGGCCAATCGCATGGCTTCCTCCAAGTGTTATGGCTCTCGCATGGTTACCTCTAATTTGGTTCTTACCTTCAAGCCCCTCACAAATTGATCTAGAGCTTCACCTTCCAAAATATCTAGACTTTGCATTATGATGTTTTGGAATTGCATGATGTAACTTCTTACAGAGCCCATCTATTTCAACTTTGCCAACTTATCACGTGCAGCTCATGTGGCATTTATAGCTTGGAACCGACTGATTATTGCGCTCTTGAATTCTGCCCATGTCAAGATTGGTGCAACCATTTTTTGTTCGGCTTGCTCTACTCAGAATCTCCACCATAGCTTTGCTACTCCATCCAATTGGCTAGAAGACAAGAGAATCTGTTTTTGCTCATCTTGTAGATTGGTAGCTTCAAAACAACATTCACAATCAAACACAAAATTCTCCATTGCACTCGGGAGATTCTTGCCTTCAAATACCTTGGTTTTAGGGAATCTGATTTGATCTTCTTCTTCTCAAATTGGTACTCTCTCCACCTGCTCTTCTCGTTGAAGATCTCGTTCATCCAACAATTGAGTAAGGTGCTCGATTTGTTGTTGCATAGCAAGGATAACATCAAGTATTGTTGCCATGGTTGCTCCTCTATCACCCCACTCCCTAATCTATCTAATTTATTAACACATAAAAACAACACGTCCACCGTTCTCCATAAGTTACAATTGGAAGCACCAAGGGTTCCTCAGATATAGTGATCATATGCAAAAAATCTTGTCCAAAGTGCGAGGTGATGAACTGTGTGAAATGATGCTTGGATAGTATTTGGATGAAAAAATCCCAATGGTTTGGGGGAAGTGGATTTGGTGGTCCATAAATTCCATCCATCCCATTCTTGCTCTAATACCAATGTAAAAGACCAAATCCGAGGAGAGAAATAGGAGAATGGAAACTCACATTGGGACACTTGAATGAGGAAAAACTCCAAATGCCTAGCATGAGCTTTGGCTTTGGTATTTATAGGTAGCATACAAGGCCCTTGAGAAGCTTCTCAAGAAGCATCCTCAAGCCGCTTTCTTAGAGTGCAAGCCAAGTTAACTAGGAAGCTTCTTAAGAAGCTTCCTTCTAGAAGCCGCCTACTTGGCATGCAAGCTAAGCTAGTTGGAAGCTTCTAGAAGCTTCCTTCTAGAAGCTACTTACTTGAGGTGCAAGCTAAGCTAGCCGGGAAGCTTCCCAAGAAGCTTCCTAGATACTTCCGGAATATTCTAGGCTACTTTGTCTTATGTGCTACTTCGTAAGCCCTAAACTCCATATTGTTACATTTGTATCTTGGAAACGGTGCCAAAAATCATGTGACAACCCGACAAGCATCACTTTTGCAATAATCAATAAGTAAAGTTTGTTCCCATAGAGATACAAGTCAAAAAGGTCAAATATGAGGTAAAATGTCAAAGACAAGTTCTTCTTGGGTTTGTCTTTATTTTCTCAAGTAGAAATCACACCTAGAAGAGAGTAACAATCATTGATTTGCAGTCTTGTCACAAATAATAAACACTCATAATCACAATTCAACAATCTCTTTCCAATTCAACTTTGATTGTGATGGTTCAATTCTCTAAAAGAAGGCTACTTCACCATGAAATGACTTTGCCTTGGAATTGTATTCCACCCCTCCACTGAAGGCACAACTTCCTTGATCAAAGTTGCTTTGCATCAATCTAGTGTTGCACTCATAATTGCAAAATATTACCAACACTACAATTCCTCATAGATCTATCAAGGCATTGCTTTGATTGCTATCCACTCAAGATCAAACACATAGAATGAAATCAACACTACGGAATCCAACATCTAACAAGCTTATTGACTTGCACTTTGAACTTCTCCAAACACTAACAAAAAAACACATGATTGATACTCAAAATTAAGCTAAAACAACAAGCACTGAGTTACAATACTTCATTTTACTCAACTTTGAAATTACAATACTGAACAACGACAACACTAAAAATGCTTCCTTTAAATAGGCCAAGCACTTGACAATGATCTAACTAAAATACCATTTTGTAACAACTTTACCAACCTATAGATCCAAAATGACAAACCACCTCTTCATATCTACCTCTTCCTATCTCAAATCTGTTTCTAATCTGATCCAATGTCTACCTCAACTTTGGCTTCTAATCCCAAGGTTCCTTCAATTACTTCTCCTTCTTTAGGTCTATCTAATACTAATACTTCCTCTACTATTTCTATTATCTCTTCAGTTTGAACTTAAGTTGGAATCATGGCTAACCTATTTTCATTCTCATCCTCTAACCCAATCTCTTCTAATACCTTAGGTAACTCACTTGAAGATACTTACACTCCTACTTCTATGAATTTGGACTTCTTATTCACCTCACTACAAAATTTATCCAAATTTGATCTTACAAGATCTAGTATGAGACTTACATTGTCTCCTACCTCCAACATCTTCTTATCTACACAATCTCTCATGCAAATTAGAAGATTGTTCAAGTCAATATCCTTTGCCTTCCTCTTCCTTGTCTCCTACACCAACACTTTCAATTTGTGCAATCTTGCCTCTTCCAACTTAACCTTGGCATCAGTACTCAACATCACCTTCAACTCCACCATGACTGCTCTTATTGAATCTGACTCCATACTTGTAACTATCTTCTCCTTCCTTCTCTCTACTTCCAACTCATTCTAGTACATCATCAACTCCTCCTCAAATTCTGCCTTCAATGCTTCCTTCTCTTCCATGTCTTGGACTAGTTCAACTTCTATACTTCCGATCAAACCCCGCAATCTATCTTCCTCCCAATGTCTAACAGTCAACTCTCATTGCCAGGCTTGATCCTTCTCTGTTGCACTCCTTCTAAGACTCTCCAACTCTTGCTCCATTATTGATGCAATTGCCTTTGAGTGTATGATTTTTACCATTGCACTAGCAGCTTCACTCTTCATCTTCTTGAAAAATGCCTTCTACTCCTTCAATTCTTCACTGTGCTTCAAGAAGTTCTCCTGCAAGGTATCAAAACTCTTCTTTTGAAGAACTGCCTCAACCTAAAGTTCTTCAACTTCCTTCTCTCCTCAAGTTAGCTTACTTCTCAACTGCAAGGTTTCTTTACTCAAGTACTTCACTACTTCCCACTCATCCCTTACCTCAAGATGATCCTTCTTCAACTCCACTTTCATTCTCTATAGCTGCACCAAGAAAGGACCAATGATCTTTGATAGATATTTGACTTTGGCATATCTTCCTTCATCATCTTCCAGTTTTCCTCTTGGGTTGGCACTTCTTTGGCTGGTGCTTTACCAAAGATGAAATCTTTGTACTTTCAACATTACTCCATCTGAGCTTTCTCCTTCTTCTTCAACTTTGCTCGACTTTGCAGCTACAATTGGTGCACTTCTCTTTGATCTTGCTGCCCTTGGAAATACCAAGGCAGCCTTTGTTGCTTGTTTGTCTTCTAACTCAACTGCAAGTAACTCCAAACAAGGCTTGTCTCGTCCCTCCATGCGGTCAATTGCCTTGCGGAACTCCCTTTCTTCTTCTCCAACAACCTCTTCCACCAATTGCTGAACTTTGGGTTCTCCATCACTCTTGCTGCTAGAATCCCCACTTTGTAGAGTGAGCTCTTCTTCTACTCTCAAGTCTTCACACTTTAACTTGGTTTCTCCTTTTGATTCTTCCTCCGAAGATAGGTCCTTCACTACTACAAGCGTTGGCTTTGGATTCAGCCTTCTAGTCCTCTGTGGCTGTATTGGCAATATTTGTCCTTTGGGTCTACTTCTCTTTCTTGGCATGGGGATGTCCATTGACACTATTCTCTCTTTCCCGCTCTTGAGGTTGTGGTCATCACCTTCTCAAATTTTCTTGATGTAATACTGCTCATCTCTATCCGCTTCTCTTCTTAAATCGGGGTGAAAGTGGGACACTATCCTTCCTTTCTCCTCCAAGCTGAGTAAGTTTAACCAAAGTAGAAGTGGGCTGCAAAGGATACAAAGTAATGGAGTAGCATATCCATGCTCCAATTGGTAATCATCTGACCCATGCGTTGGTGCAAACACCTTGCCCAATCTACCACCTCTCTTGCTAACATCTGGTGAAAGAACACCGCCTGTTGCATTGTTACATAGGTGGTTTGCTTTAGCTTAAACACAGCCATCATTGCGCTAACAATCTCCCTTTGTATTGGGTCTCTATAACTATCCACCTTGTACCCATTCTTGTGCAAGGTCTAATGAAAGAATTCTTCACCTTGGCAATTTCTTTTGAAGAATTATACTTCCTCTAGAAGGTGAATCCTCCTACTTCTCCCGCTTCTCTCCCCAAGACTAATCTCCAATCCAACTCAGTTCATTTGGCCAAATTTCCCCTCTTCCCTTTTTTCTTGGGACCGTCTCAGCAATTGTTGGTAGTAATTTCTACCATGAACCCTAGAAAGCTCAAATTCCAATTTTGTGCCAAAAAGGTGATGCAAAGTCTGTTCAAGACTTCAATCCTTGCTAATCTAATCAATGAATTGCAAGACACCTCACCAAACTCTATTTACTTCCCTTTGGTGCCATCATATGCTTCCTTACACTCAATCTCTGAAAGATCAATCCCTCACCAAAAACTAAGATTCTAACTCCTTCGAGACAACTATTGAGAGGCATGGAATATCGTTGTGACATTTCAGAATTCCCTCAATGAAGTCTCAATCATATAGTCTTTCATTGATCAGTCATTCTTTAGTTGATCTTCAATTGACATGTTAATTGTGCATGTTTGTTTTCTATCACTCTCAATGTCATTTTGATCCCAAGGTAGTCGCTTTCTTTACCCATAGTTTCTTGATTGGCTAGACCCAAGGAAAAGTTGTTATAGGTTCTTCGGATCAGGTTGTGCATCCCAATACAAAGTCCTTGTCTTGGGATCCTTACTTACATTCATCTGACCGGAGTCCTTTGGACTCTGATCCGAGGTCAACTTTGAGTCTATGCCAAACACAAGATTCTTCTTATTTCTTCCACATTTAGCAATGGCTTTAACAATGCAGTTCTCCTTTAAAACGCATCAAAAACAATAAATGTGGGTACCATAGTACCAATTAGTGAAGTAGGACCACTCAGATCTGAGTTAGTAGTAGTTACAGACCCATAGTAATGTTTTTTTTAGTAAAGTTACTTTGTATTTGAGAATCTGGTGGAAGCAATTGTGAAAATTAGTTAGTTTTGGTAGTTTTTGTAACTTTTGAGTGGAATGATTACTTAGAACAAACATTTGAAGTATTTAGTGTTTAGTTTGAGCAGAAGGTGAATAAAGTAAAATACTGCAATGGTGAAACAGAATTAAATGAATATTCAATTGCAGGTCAAAGTTGCATCTATTATGAAAATCGTGCTGTTTTACGAATCTACCATAAAATGCTGGTTATATGGGTTTTCAAATGAAACAATTTCACTTTAAATCGCAACCTGGATGCATCTGACAATAGGCTACAACTATAAGAAGTTAAATATCAAACGCTTGGCGAGAACAATGGTTGCATGGAACGAATACTTCCAGAATGTCACGTACAAACATCCCGACATATTCTTAATCTTTGAACGTCATTGGAAGAGAAACATGCACTGGTGACAAGTTGATGGCTTATCCTGTCCGAGGACAATGGACACCAGTATTGTATTTCATAATCTTACAACTGGATATACAAGAACTGTCACAGATTGGGTAATGTCCTCATCCGTGAAATCTTTGTGTACGGGTAACGTATCCAAGAACGTCTCAACTGGAGAGAGGTATACAGGCAATTCCTAGCAATGCTGGAGTCTCATTCTTTTCCCTACAGAATATCCCAAAGGGGCCTCGCCAGCGCGGGAGGACTCTCGAACGTCTTCACATGGCATAGCGTCTTGCCAGCTTCGTCAGCAAAAACAATTCTGCGTGGACGTTTTGCCTAATCATGACACGTAACAAGATAGATGAGTCAGGGACATTGAACGTCGCACACAAACACGCAACATGAATCTATCAGCGTAGATCTGTCGAATGCAACTTTCGAGGCCAACTTGTTCACAAGTTTGAATGCTAAAGACAAGGTCGCAATTGCACAAACCACGGGCTTTTATGGAAGTAACCAATGAACAAGTACGTACAGTGAGTTTACAGAACCGTTTGCAGTCCCGTAACAACATAGTAAGATTCTTCTCAGCAGATTGCTCAACGTCTCTCGACCGGGAAATGGCCTTGACCTGCAGGCATGAGTCTTCGGAATCAAATACACTGCTTTTCTGTGGTTAAAATGATGGCTGCTAAGTCCCGACATGCAACATGCACGTGGTTAGTTATATCTATAGAACGTCGGACCCCATGATACTTACAATCTAGATTATTACATAAGCTTCATCCAGCATGATAGTGCTCGTGCGTTTCAGGCGAAATTTGGAAGTAAATGGCTCGGAGAGAATTTACAGTTGTTCTCACTAAATATTATTAGACGTGTTATTTTCATACTTCTCCTAAGTACTCTTCAGTCAAGATTCCCAAATACGTGAGAGGTGGAGATGTCTAAGTGGGAGTTGTTTTATAGATGTTCTAGCTCACGGGTTATAGTCATAACTCACGGGATACACAGAATAAAAGAACCAAACAAGCAAAATCCAGCAGTTTTGTTCTGAGTTTATCCTGTCGCTAGGGCCTTGTCACTTCGGACAATCTTGAAACTAGGAGCCTTGCAGAAAAGCAGCTGAGGGGCGTGCATGGTATGGATGGAAAAGACTAATTGCGAATCATATGGACTTCCGGTACATGCACCACGCGCAGAAATGATTATGGTATTCTATCGGAAAAGGGCAGAAATACCTTGTTTGTGATCCGTTCATCTTGGGACACGTCACGATCCGAGCCTTGCCATTCTAAAATGGATCGAAGTTCTTGGATCTCTTTGGTCAACCGTCCAGCAACCTCCCCGAAAGTTTTCATTTGACTAGCAACAAAATCGGAAGCAGTTCTGGCTTGGAAGCGCAGCTCAATACATTCTTTGCACTTCGGTGATGCTTGTGGAGGCTGTGAGCTGCTGTTCTTAAGAATACCTTTGGAAAATCTTGATGTTGACGTCAGCACGATATCTTTTGGGCTCACACTATTCTCTATTGTGTTACTATTACTTGCCGGTGTTGGGGGCGAAGGTGATGTTGGTGATAGAACCAAGGACAGTTTCTGCATAGACCGCTCATCGCGCGGACCATTTGTAGTGACAGGTTCCCCGTCCGGAATGTTGTCACCTATGTCTTCGTCAGAAGAATTGGGAGACGAGGTCTCGGTACTGGCTCTTACTTTCCGCTCCGTATCCCTCTTATCCAAATATTTCCAGTCTCGACTCGACTTGTCCTTGAACAGGGTAAATCCGTTGGCCTGGTGTCCTGATATGTCAAAACAACTGTCAGATGTTCAAGTAGAAGGGGCAGTTGGCATTGACACTAACTGATCACCCAATTTTCGTGTGAGATGAACCGAGTGATACCACTAATGGGCTTTCATTGCTCGCTAGGCACGTGTGTATACCAGGAAGCAGCGAAGATGGTGGAAATAGTAGTGAAGTGTCCTCAAAACAACTCGAGTACAAGTTATCGCTTACATTCTGTACTATCCCGTCATATTACCAATAGGTTTAGTCCACATAATCTGGTAATTATTGTCTGACAAGCAGTCAGTGTGGTGCGGTAATTCCCTTGTTCGTTTCACTAAACTTCCTTCTAGTCAGCTTTCTTTACACTGTCCATTCGAAGTGGCTAACCCCAGGAACCCCTGTGCTTGAATTTGATGTAAGCCGATTTCTAAAGCAGGCATATTATAGAAACGTTACAATTCATCCAAAATAAGACCAAAAACATGAAGAGGGGTTTTCAGGTATTTACTTGCTCGACCAGAGGGAAGCTTCAAGCGAATTGGAGGTAGACTTGGAGGTGGCCATTTGTCACAGTTCGCTCCTCCCAACTTCATCTGACACACGAGTGGTTTGCAACCAAGTCATGTTTGATCAGTTCAATCATTCTCACACGAACTTAGAGAGTTGAATTCCTGGACCAGGCAAATCTGGTCGGTTATGGATCGACCAGATAATGTAAGTAAAAGTCCGCTGTAAATCTACGCGTCAAAATGTACCTTGATCAGTACCGGAAGCTTAGAGGACTCGTAGTACTCTGAATCGTCTTCGTCTAAAAGTTGCTCGCACGTTAGCAGATTGATGCAGGCATCAGGCGTCTCTAGAGATCCAGGACTAGCTCCCTCATCCGGTGGTGATAGCCATCCGGGGGAATCACACAGAGGCGGTTCGACGAGGTAAGACGTGCAAGGAGGTGGAGATGAACATCTAAAATTGGTTTCGTGAGACTCTTCCAGTACGAAGACATCATTCTGCGATGTTGTTCCATCCTCACGAGATGATCCTCCGTCTGCGATTTCAAGTTCCCATTGCCGTTGTTCATACTGTGAGCAACCCGGGTCCTGAAGTTCCTCAGAAACACCAATCCCTTCAACCTCGACATTTGAATCACGCTTCGTCATACAAGGCTCAATACTTTCCTCTACATCTTGCTCGACAGCAACATCCTTGCAACATTCCGTTTCAGCAACTTCACAGACATCAATCCCAGGTACAATCTTTCGGCAAGTTGCAACATTGTCTGATGTGGAGCTGATCTCCACACGTTGCCTAGTTCTTGAGGAGACTCGGCAGAGAAGATTATGGTCGATGCCAGAGCGCTTCATCGTGTCGGGATCGACATCTGTATCAGGAAACTTTCTCTTCTTGGGTGTGTCAGATGGGCAGTTATCTGAAATGCCGACCGACATGTACAGGTCGTCCGGCTGCTCCAAGGAGTTCCCAGCATCTCTCCACACGTCTGGAAAGCACGCAGTTTCGCACATCAAACTAGCACCCATTTGAGAATTCAACTTCCCGGACCCACACTTCTCCAACCCCCATTTCCTGGAGCTTTTCACTGTTCCATTCTCGCCTCCCACGTTGGAAACGATAACATCTAGGACCAGCGGTGAACACCCAGTTCCGAGTTCCGATGACCACAAGCTGGAAACTTTCTCAGCAGATACTATGGCAAAGAGTCGTTCGCTCTCAGATTCAGCGACGACTTCTACGGATCTCTGAACTTCATATGCAAGATCAAGAAGTCCTTCACCGTGGATCGATGGTGGAATCTGGCATTCTGCACTTTCCTCACATGGAACAGAATCCAAAACATGCAAACACGAGGTGATTTCTGCAGCACTAGACCCACATCCTGGTAATTTACAAGACCCCTCAGAATCTATGTCTGGACGTTCCAATGAATCAATGCAACTGATTACATTGCTAACGTCTTCCACCGGATGATCCAGACATTCCGTAATGAATTTGCACCCAGAAGTGGTCTCCACGCTCGAAGTGCTTGGAGCACGAAGGGGCTCAAGACAGGTACCCACTACAGATTTTGATAGGCCACATGGTTCATCACCTGCACGGTTTTTATCTGTTACTTTGACACTTACATCACAGATCCTGGTATCCTTGCTTGATCTAGTTTGATGGCTAGCTTCTTGAGTTTCAGAAGAAATGTGACCGTACGGACGTTCCGATGAACAGTTTGCTTCTTCGTTAACGTCAAGAGATTCCTCTTCCAAACTGGCAAGTGCCATTAAACATTCCATGTCGGTTGTAGCCTCCTTAAACATCTTTGAATGGCCGTGTGTTTTTGCATTGGTCTTCAGGGATTCCTCACATTGTTCGTCCTGCTTCCCGTAACTTGATGCACTCTCGGTTCCTGGTTGGAAGGACTCCTCGGAATGAGAGTGATCCGACGTAGGAAGCATAGTACTGACGGTCCTTTCGTTCACCTCAACTCCTGTACCTCCCAAGCATCCACCTGCTGACATAGTTGGGCTACCCACCGGGACACTACAAATGGAGTTCTTCAGTAGTTGAAGAGTTGATGCTTTCTTTGGAGTCCACGGGAAATAATCCTCGATGCTGCCTGGTGCAGCTTCGGCAGATTTGATGTTAGCTTTGCAACAGGTTTCCTTTGACTGCAATTGACTGTCTGACGAATAAACCTGAATACGGCTCGAGTGATCCGAATTGTCGCTTTCAAGTATCATAACCATGTCAGACAAAGAGCGCCCACTTCGTTCCCCTATACGAGCTGATCGTCGTAAGGGTAGGGCAGGTTGCGATGGCAAACTAGCAGCTCTAGCAGACTTTTCATGGTGTGGTCTGCTGGAGTGAGCCGAGGTCGAGGATGAAATCTCTTCTTGGATATTATCAACAGCAACGATCTTACCAGAACAAGGGCGAGCATCGGCTGTACTGTCCACCTTCGTCTTTTCGACTTCGGTATCTGCTGGTTTACGATACTCAGAGACAGGTGGAATGAGATGCGTTATCTCAGAAACTGAAGGTGTAGAATTGCATACACCTTCCAGGTCCATGGTTGAATGAGGCAACTCTGGAGTACATTCCGGAACATTGTCCTTAGGTGATTCACATTCCTGTGCGGCCCGACTCGCTTTCTCCAATCTTTTGGATTTACGTCTGGAACGTCGGGGACTGTTGGGGATGTGAGCCGGCTGCACAGCTGCCTCAGAGTCTCCCATGGTGAAGCTGGTCGACGTTTCGTTGGCTGAAATGCTCCTCGGCGAAAGCTCAAAAGCCAATCCTGCTGATAGTTGAAAGCCCCTGCTGATAGTTGAAGGAGAACAGGGTAAGTCTGGCTCCGTAAATAGAGATTCGACCGAGCAAGGGGAGTTGTCTGCTTCCACGCTTTCTGCTACCGCATTGGACGTAGACAGCTTACTTCCGGGACTCTCCTCCACATAATTCACACCCCACATAAGCTTTCGAGGAGAAATATCTCCCTCTGCCTGGTTCTCAAGTGTACTGAAAGAGTCACTGGTGACCTCTTTGGTACTTTGCAGTTTTATGACTTCCTTAACTTTGCTCCTGATCATTCTCCTGAGCCTCCCCCTGACCTTCTCTCCGCTTCTGCTTGCAAACGCCTCCTCAAATATCGTCTTGTACCAAAACCTCAGCTGTGCTTCTGGCATTTTATCCAAATACTCAAGTACTTTCTCGAGACAGGCAGTTTGGCAATTCTGTGCATCCCCGCAAGTGTGATAACCGTCGACAGGAAGAAATGTTTCCAAAGCCTCAGATAGGTCCATGTTCTGCTCAGAGAATAAGGAAATTTCCGGACCTACGATGCATCCAGGATCCACACCCAAGTTTGCAAGAGAGTGATCATCGGCCATTTCTACCTTAGCAACGAGTATCTGAGGTTCAAATACTGCATCTTTCATATGTTCAGAAGTCTTGGTTGAATCTATTCCGACAGGAGTCCCGACACTACCTGTGCAGACTTCTGAGACTTGTGAGCTCCGTCGTCTTTTCTTTTTAACCCTACGCCTTTTGCCTCCCTCGGGAACGTCCTCACCATTTGAGGGGCCACTTTCATTTGGTGAAGTCTGCTTACCATCTGGTTGACTGCAGAGCGGCTCTCCAGATCGAGCAGAGTCAGCTGCCATAACTTCGTCTAAACCCTTGCATTTCTTTCTAGACTTGCGACCACTGGGAATGTCTTCATCATCCAACGGTGTCGCTGCAGCCCTTCTGGATCGCTTAGTTACCTTCTTGTGCCGATCCAAACAATCTTGGAGAGTCGTAAGGTCGTCATCTACATAACTGTCTTCCTTCCAAGTTGTAGCCACTGTCTCCGTTTCCACCACCTCTGTACATGTCACTTCTTTGCGTCCCTTCCGGAGTCTCATGATGATAAGCGGATAGAAGTCTGAAACTGCTCTTTCAGAGTTCTGTCCTCCGTCGAACTCGCCTCTGGTTCATGAAAGATATGATGACAAGGTTCCTGAAGTTCACACGGAAACACGTTTAGACACTGCGATTACGTAAGTCATATTTTCTTCTCAACTAACAACCGAGATGTTCAGTAATTGCTACCTTCGTTGCTCGAGTACGTTCTCATGTACTGGCACTTCACCGCACGAAGGATTATCTTGTAGAAGGTATCTCGAATTGCACTCCACATGACAGGGCTACAACACTGTTTGGAAGCGGGTATGCTATTCAGGCTGGCAATCAGCAACTTGGAAATCGTACAGCAACATCAAACTGGTTATCGACTTTTCCTGCCAATCCTTAGCTCCTGAGTAATAAGCTTCAGTTTGCCCAACCGTAGGACGCAGAGACGAAGAGTGTACATTATCGTCTCAGTACTACCAATACAAGCTTCAAAAGTAACAGTGAGGAAAATCTTGGGGGTTCCTGGTAGAGTAATTTCCTCCGTGATGATTCTTGGGGGCCCTTGTTAATAAAAACACCCCCTGGGATGGTGAGGGAGAGGCCCTGAACAAGTTCTCTTATGCATCGGAGCAGAAGTCCAATTCAGTAACAAACATCTGGAAACTCCGCAACAGCCCTGAAAAGCCCTCATAAACGACTTCAACGAGAAAAGATGACTTTCTTGTGAGACCACCAAAATTCGGGTGATAGGAGCAGCACAAGGACTAATTTCACTGCTGGTCTGTAATCCTTTTGGCAATCTTCACTAGATTTGTTTCAGATTAATCCTGTGAGCGAGACGACAGACAAATCCTCTATTACCCGAGTTCAAAGACCTGACAACAAACGACAGAGTGGGTAATAACCACCCAAGTGTATGACAGAAGGTTGTCCTGGAACTTAACTCTGATGATGACCTCAGCCTCAAACCGAAACCTTGAGTGCTTGAGAGTGGAACACGAAGATGATAGAAGAGAAGACGCAGCAATACCGAGTACGTAGAGGTGGGAGGCCACTTTGATATCCCCCAGATTACAAGCCTAGTTAGTGAGTGTGGGCACAACACCAAGAAATCCGGAAAGCTTTTGCATTTATGGGTTACAACGTTCGGGGGACATATGACCGGTTCATCCATAAAAGGGTTTCTTTAGAGAAAGCTAATTGAACATGAGTGATCACCCCTCTCATTTATTGGCATTGGGACCGATTTTCACAATCAAATACAGGACATTACCAAATAAAAAGGATTACTATAAACTCTGATTAAAATGTGAGACCTGCATACACAGTTAATAGTCAGTGAGTAGCAGGGAATAAATCTGGTAAGCTTTCTGCCGTACCACAGAGACATCAATCACCTGATTGAGTCAACATGATATTAGGCTCCGGAAGAACACTAAAAACTAAGTTACCAGGAAACGTGGATAGAGAAAAGTTACCTTGGGATGACAGCGAGTAGCGAAAGGACGAAAAATCCCCAGAAGCTAATCGATGGACCGAAACTGAGTCTCTGGAAAGCTCGTCTGAATGTGATGCTCATTTGATAGCCATTCAGACTAGTTGTGTCTCCTGCGCCTCGCAGCCTCCGTGGTGAATATTATCGGAACCTGCATCCAGATTTTAAACGATAGTTGGGAAAGCCGATTTACTCCACCATATGCATTCTCGTTAGTGTTTGATGTGCGTTTCGCGGCAAATGTCTATGTTTCTTCGCCAAATGTTCCATCTCTGCTCCTGACAAAGTGCTTGGCGGCGGCAGCGTAAATGCCGCTAAGCTCGGCTCGGCTTGCCTCCAAGTCTATGCAGTTATGGACTGGCGTCTGATGATGACCAGATGTTCCTGATTCTTATTCCAAAAGATCAACCTGCGAGGCTGGACACGGGCACATACCAAAAGCAAAAGTCCCTTAACCGCCCTTGGGATCCCTATGCCCGCTCTGGAATGTAAAATACAATCCCCCAACAAAAGAGATCGACTGATGCCTGCGCACGTTGTTGTCTTCGACCTTTCACGGTCGCAACATGATCCGGGGATATTTTTGAAACAGATACATTCCACACAAGAAGTTGCACAGAACCGCAAATCGGACGCCAAATCCCGCTTCAAAATGCCAATACGCTATCTGGACAAAGGAGGAACGCCTCGTATCAAAATTCAAATAAACCAAAACAAAATGTTAATGCCTTGGGCCTCCTGATTTCCATCCACAGCAGCGCCACGCTCCAATATCGCGCGTGAGTGCTCGACGTCCTCGGACTTACGCGGGCAACGATGGCGAGGTTTGAAACTCTTGGGGGTGAGAAGGAGAGGAGCAATGGCAAATTCGCGCCAAATGAGGGCGGGAAGTCCAGTCTCCCGCCCGCACTCCCTATCGGGAATATGCCCAATACGCAATAGAGCCAAGGTGCACGGCAGATACTGGAGAAAGGTTGTCGCCGAGATTGAAATTATGGAATATCCGGTCGCATTCCGAGAATCTGCAGGAAGGTTTCCCGGTATCTTTACCTTCAACGAGGTCGTTTCTATTCTCGTCCCGTCTAATGATCATCCGGAGTTTCAGGTAGGGGTTGCACAGCCAACAGGCATGAGTGCTGATGTGGATAGCTGACCGACTGCGAACTGACGACTAAAGTGACTACGCGAAGTGACTACAAGAGTTCTGGATATGACACTTTTAACGGCAGTGGAGACGCTGCTTCGTCTTTACAATAATGTACTTGTCCCCTTGGACCTGCAGTAAATTCTTCACCTACTGGACGGAGTTCACCCAACCTCACATTCCGAACACGGAAGCAGATAGTATGAATTCCTGTCAGCATCGCTAAGCGGGGCGGATTATTTCAAGCAATTTTGACGCGCTAAGCGCGTTATTTCGGTGGCAACTCGATTGCAGATAGAGAAATACTCAACTTCTGTATCGTTGCGAGAGCTGCGGATTACGACACGATTGTTTGCGCAGCCTCTGCTCACAGTTAAAATTCTAGCAGGAATCTCCTCTGACCAAAGCGGAAATTCTATTCTGCGGAGGAGTAGAAAATCGTTGCTCGTACGGTCCTCAGTTCAGTACCATATAGATTTGCGGGAAGTAGAAAATCCTTGCTCGTACAGTCCCCAGATTTGCCTGGCCAAAGTGGAGGTCATGTCTCTGCTTCTTCGAACGTGTTTTGTACGTGGTCCACGAGCGGAAGGGACACTTCTGCAGACTGCTCGACATTTCGACCAACCTCGTCAGAATCCACATCTCTCCTTTCCCTCAGCGGCTGAAGAAGACCAATTAAGCATCCTACTAAGAATAATAACGGCCCAGGGAACAGGACTTCGCAGTATCGGTTGCGGTTGCAGTCGCAGTCGCGGGTGGATAACGAGATGGAGCCCATACAGTTGTGTAGTTTTGCAGTTGCAGTTTACAAGTCTACTAGAACAGCTAAATCCCGTATGAAACACGTTGAAAACACATTAAAAGCATTTATTGCTTGATTTGCAATCTTGAGATATTTAGGGACACTTCAGTCTTCAAGTTCAAACCAATGCATCTTTTCCATCCTTGGAATTTTATAGTATTCAAATTTTGAATTTAGATTTTCTCAATTTTAGGTAGAACGTGATTTGATTCAAATAGGTGTTTAGTAGAATAGATATTCCAACTGAGAATATTGATCTATTCTATAAAGGGAAATAAGATTACAAACGGGATATAAATCATATCATTCTAGAAAGATATATATTTTCTGCCAAGGGTGTATAACTGTACCTTTTATGGGTGAGAGGTGTGAGAGCGGATGCGAGAGAAAATGATAACTATCACCGCATCCACATTTCATTTGAAATGACTTTATGATTCAAAATGCCATCATAACGCATTTAGGGATATAACCTGAAATGAGGATGCATTTCGAATTTTGTGTTTGTGAAAAAGTTGGGGAAGAGAACTTCACTTGTAAAGAAACTGATCCGAGAAGCGGTAGACTTTGTCCAATACGCGAAGAGCATAAATAAGGTCTTGAATCTATGATATTTGGAAAGAAGACGCCATAGAAGGTTGTCAAGAAGAAACTTGCCATTGAGCGGAAATATACACTTTCAATTCATACAAAAAAGTAGAACATATTGCGCTTTTTGGTGTGACTGGTTTAAGAGCGGATTTGATTGAAATCTACGAGTAAAAAATAAATATATTTAATACGTTTGATTTAAAGATATCTTTTGAATTAAAGTGTCATTATATTAAAGCAGCCAAGGGATGTAATTCGTCTTTTCATTGGACTTGTTAAAAAATCACGCAAAAGAACCTCCTTTGTAAGGAGATTGATACGGCGAGATGCTAAGCTTTGCCTAGTACGGAAAACAAATAAGAATTTACTGAGCTCTTAAAAGGTCGGTAAAAAGAATAAAACAATAAAGGTTGCCAAGAAGAGTTGACAGGAAATGATGCATTTCCAGTTCACTAAATATTACTACAGTTGAACCGATAAACGACCTTAAAAATTTGGATCGTTAGTGTTCAGTATAAACTGGATCATTTAACAACGAGAATCAAGACTTTCATATCATATCCGTGTTTATATTTTACTTAGAGAAATATTTTTTGAGCATTTATCATCAAAAGAGATTGATGGTACATAAGCAATGATGCAAACTTATCGGGTTTTAAGGCAGAATAGTTGAGCTTAGGGATTCACCAGACAGTAGAACACCAAACCAGATAATGAACAATGTAATCAATTCCACATGGCTAATAAGAATGGATTGTAAAGTCATGACCAGAGATACTTCTTGTTGGATATAGATGTTACTTTTGGAGTTCGCGGAGACGAGAAGAAACAACGATGTCACATGTTTTATAATCAATCAAACACAATTCGAGGAAAGGGCCAAATAGTATGCCCCGAACGAAACACAAAAGATAATACAAAAGCAGAAAGGAGTGTAGATGGAGAACACGAGCCCGAGGTCCAAAATAGACAAAAGCAAAAAGTCGAGGAGAAATAACGAGCCCGAGGCTGAAAACAAAAAGGAGCTAAAGGGAGAGGAGAAATAACGGCCATGCCTAACATTGCCGTTTCTAAACAACAGTGCAGTGGTTTCAATTGAGAAATTTATGGGATTTTACGGGTAGAGTGTGTCTACCCTTCAATATTTTTTCGGGTACCCATAAACAAAAACAAATTAGATTTTGAATCGTCCGTAAATATATTTGCGTGTACTACGGGACCATTCATTTAACAAAAGGTTAGAGGGACTATTGTTAGGAGTAAGAAATAGCCAAAACATGTCAAAGAAGCCGCTCATTTTCATAGAAGATGATTGCGCATGTTGAGGATGATCGCATGTGTTGAGAATGGCAATTTAAATCCTGATTTCAATTATGGACAACTCATCCATTCAAGAGCTTGACTATTTCTACTTCGATGTTGCTTCTATCGCTGTGTATCTGGAGTCACTTTGAACTCTGAGTCTACATTCATTGCACTGAGCTTTCGTCTCGATTTACAGATTTATAGTCTTCTATACTCATCGCTCAAAGCCTTGATTTGGATTTACAATCTTTTTTATTCATTGCATGGAGTCTTTGTTTTGATTTAAACTTTCCTTTGTTTTGATTTACAGGCTTCTATGCTCATCACGCAGAGCCTTTGTTTGGATTTACAACTTTTATACTCATTGCACGGAGCCTTTGTTTTGGTTTACAGTTTTCTTTGTCTCAATTTATAATTTTCTAAAGCGCTTTTGTTTTGATTGGATTTACAACTTTTTATTTTCATTGCACAGACCCTTTGTTTTGATGTACAATTCTCTTTGTCTTGATTTACAATTTTCTATAGAGCTTTTGTTTGATTTACAACTTTCCATGCTCATCGCACATAGCCTCTGTCCCAATTTCCATTTTTCTACACATAGCCTTTGTCTCAATTTACAGTTTTCTACGCTTATCATAGCTCAAAGTCTTTGTATGTTGGGTCTCAATTTATACTCTTCTACATTCATTGCGCAGGGTCTTTGTCTTGATTTATAGTCTTCTTCTATAGTCTCAACTTACAACTGTTCATTCACTACAGTTTTAATTCATTTCATCATTGATTTCTGATTTTGTGATCTATTAGCAATGGCTTCAACCGTGCCATTTTCTCAAGGGAGTGTATTGGTGTCTATTGCTCATTTTTAAAAAATCTATTCCCTATGCTGTTATAAGTAAATCAAAAGCTTATGAAGACAAGTTTCTAATGGTCTCTCACAATATGCACAAATCTTGATGACTTGAAGGATCCTGAACACTTCAACTAGATTTATGGTGGCTCTTCGATAAAGCCTATTCAAAAGAGCATTTTATTCCCATACATGGCAACTTATCTTGTGAAATTTGAGACCATGAATGGCAAGAAGTTGTACAAGAAGTGTGCAAGATACTTGTTATCCTATAAATCGACTCGCAAATGGAGAGACAAATTCTAAAAGAAGGTTTTAATAAAAAAGACAGTAAAAAAAGATGAATAAATATAGATGATGAGTGGAATAATTGATGTCCACATTATCATAGAATGGATAGCATGTTCGGACCAGGGCAAATGTTTCTCCTCGGCACTTCTAAATAAGGGGATTGAAAATCTAAGTAACCCTTGTGATCCATGGAGTTTAGAAGAGAAACGAGAGAAGGAAATTGCATCAAGAATAACCAAGGTTACACAAGAGTTTCAAGTATACGGAGTAACCAGAGTTATACAAAGGACACAATAAAACTTTTTACCTTCTCCACTTGACAAGGAGACGTGCTTCAATTGGGTTTGATACACTATGCGAAGAGAGTGAAGCATTCCTTGATCTTACTAAAAGGTGAGAAACTGAAGAAGTACATTTTTCACCTCCGGGCTTTCCAAGAAGAAACTATATTCAGTCTGTCGAAGTTGTAGAAAGTAGGATTAGAAGGATCGGAATTCTTTGATGATCTTTTCTTAAAGTCAATGAGATTGTAGCAAAAAAAATTTCAAGTAAGTGGGGTCTGAGTGTGAATCAAAGAAAAGAAAAAGAAACTGCAAAGGGTACTTGAAACCGACTATTTTAGTATCAAGATTTACACCAAATTTTGCTAGTCATACAAAATTGATGTTGAAATCCTTGTTGCATGAGATAAGGTAAAACTAGAAAAAACAAAAAATAGTAAGATGGAGATCAAACCTCAAAAGGTAGCAAATCTAGAGAAGATAAGAGTCAAAGCAAAGAAATGTAAGTCCAAGGTAGAGAAGTATAGATACAAAATGCATAAAGGAAATGTGAAACAACTCTTTTCTGTGACTATAGATGTAGTTTGGGCTGGAAAAGGTCCAAAGGAAATTGATAGGCTAATAAACACATTATCAAAGGTAGGGGTACCTCTTAGAAAGTAACCATCCTCTTAGGAAGTATCATTCATCTCATCGCTCATAAGAAACAAACAGTAATTGGATGTAACTCTTGATCATGTCTAAAGTGAAGATTTTTGGATTCCATATTGCAATCTAGGATTCCAAAAATTTAGCTTACTTCATGGGTAAATGTAAGTTACCATGTCTAAACACAACACAATTCTCAAAACTATTGCAATAGCAAATGAATATGAAAACAAAACGTTGATATAACAATGTCAACCTACTATAAATCCTTCTACTCTAGTGTGCCTTTCAGAAGAGCAAATGCATTCTAAAATTTCTCTAATATAATTGTTTGCCTCTTTGCTTGCCTCTCAAGATTGATTATATTGTTGGAAAAACTTTAGTCAACTACATGAACAAATATATAAGGGAATGCAAAATAAATAGGTATCTTTCTATGTGACAAAAGAAACAAGTATCTTTCTATATTCAGATTACCATTAGCAAAGAACAAGATGTGACTAGGTCCAAATTTTGTAGTGATCATTGAGCTTTTGATAGATCAATTTTGGGATAGAACATACACCTCTAATATGGTTGATCCACTTATTCAAAGCATTTGCATTAGTCTCCTTTAGCAACACAAGAATATTCTATAGAAGTAAGGTAGCAACAATGCTTGAGCCCATCAAGCCACTTCCAACTACTACTATACTATACATCTACCCTACTTACCTACCTTCAAACCTTGGTCCAAAACTTGTCTATTTTGGCAAGATTTTAGGAAAGTCTATAAAGTAGGCAATCCAAAATATCTAAACTTTGTCATCCTCTAATAAGCTATAGCAAACCAATGTCAACAACTCTGAGTTACTCCATTACATCAACTTTGGAAGTATTTGTAAATTATTTGGTCTTGTACCATTAGTGATCAAGGGGAAGGCATACCATGAAATCAAAGAAATACCTACCTCATATACTATGAAGGTGAAATGGTAATTTTTTGTACACTTTTTAGTCAGCATACCTTCATCAAGTGCAAGAAATGGATATAGATTATCCTAGCTCTATGACAAATCATTGCTCTTGTGATTCTCTTCCCATTGAATGGAATGAATAATTCCTTTGATTGTATGGAATCCAATGAGATGATCAAAACCAAATCAAGCCATCCATCTACTAAGTAGCATGTCCAAGTACAAACAACAAATACAAGCTTCTAAATATTACTATATAAAGCTTCATAACAAATGAAATAAAAATATATCAACCATAAAAAGAATACAAGATTTTGGTACTCCATTTCCAAAGAAACTCAGATTTTATTCACTTTTACTTTTGTACAAGAATTCTCCATGTTCACAATGGAAGGCAAGACGTTGTCCTAGTACACTATTTCTCAAAACTCTCTTCTAAACTTAGTCCCTTAGGGATGGTAGATTTTTTCAAAATCATCCAACTCTGTTGAAGGTTCCTCATCTCCTTCTTCCTCTTCTTGTACCTATATATCTTGTTTATTGACAATGAAATTATGCCAAATAATGCATACACTAATCCACTTCAACACATGATAATTTCTAGATTTATTATTGAATTGTGACCTTAGTTCCTACAATGAATGTCATCTTGCCTTCAGAATCCCTGTATAGTGTTTATTTGCTATTCTGGTTTTAGTTATGCAGTTGTTGAATAGTTGTTTCTCTTCATCAAATGCTATACAAAAAGAAGGAACAAGATGAGCCATTGGAATGTAGGCAGAATTAGCAAGTAAATAATGACAATCATGAAAAGAGTGGCATTGTCCTCTATGATTCAATTCAGGCCAAAGAGCAGATCTTTACAAGCAGTTCATGTCGTGATATGATCCTTGCATCCCTAAGACACACAATAACTCAACAAATTAATATATACAAAAATCTTGAACATGAGACATTGAACATTATAATGCAAAATTAGACACATAATGTCCAAAAACACTTACATTTATAAAATCCCTTACCTCCAAACAAATGTATAATTCTCATTTTATCATCACAAATAACTTATCCATTGATGGAGTAAACCCTTTTGGCTAAATTATGTCTCTCCATTGATTTTTGGTCTCTATGCTAGAGGAAAAGTGTCCCATCTAACTAATCTCACACATATTCTAAACCCTTTATATGCAAAAACTAAAGATATCCTAGGTTTATATTTTGGTTTGGAAATTGAACTTCTTTCCCAATAATAGATATTATTGCACTCATGACTCAATCAGTAAAATGACATGTAGATCCCATACTTATATTCCATATGTTTAAGACCCTTGACAAGCTTGCACCAATTCCATGATGACCAAATCTGTCAAGCATTATTGCCACTTGTTTCTAGATGGGGAACTGAACACTCTTTGTTTCTCTCTGTTTGAACACAATACAATCTTTAATGAGATCAACTAATGCATGAAATGAATGTATATCCATACATGTTAGTTGTTTAAAGGAGCAAAGATCTAGCTCTCTAAAATACTTATTCAAAAATTTAGTACTTTGAGGCCTATAAATCCAATCTTGGAGGTATCTATTTGGTAAGCTCATTCTCACTGGCTTAAAAGAAACTCTTTTGTATCATCATCAGTCAAATAATCTATATCTCATGATTCTGTCCTATTTTCCATATCAAAACCCTGAGAATCTATCTCAAGATCAAATGCAAAATCATTACCTTTGACCTCTAATGCAATCCCCATAGTGTGACCTATATATTGCCTCATGTATTTTTCAATATGCTTCATGAGGAGCTATCAATGACTATTTCAAGGCATCTTGATGTTAAAAAAAAACCTCTTAAACACCTTATATCAAAAGCTACAAAAACACTTAGATGAGAATATTGCAACTACACTTACATGCAAATGGACCAAGACAACATGAATGTGTGTGCATTGAATGCGAGTGCATTCTACAAAAATCCAAAAGCAATGAATCAATACAAGTTAGAAACAAAGTGAAGGTACTCAATAGAAGGTTGGAATATCAAAATTTGGAATAACAGATTGCATGTCTCATCCAAGATTACATAGAGCGCACAATACATTAAGAAATAACAACAAAATAATAAATAAATAAATAAAATAGGAAAATAATCTGAAGAAGGATTGTCCTCTCATCTTGCCTCATGAAATGACAGCCACAAAAAGCTCTACTACCTTTGATATTTGCCTTCATATTGAATCAACTTTTTTTTATCAATCATGTTATAGGAATATTGGGGAGAAGTTTGTTGATAGACTTTTTTTTTTGCAAGAGCTTTGGAATAGAAACATAGCTATTTGCTATTCCTTGTGTATGTGCAACTAGCAATGGATTTTTGCATAATATGGTATGCATTTTGTGCAGGTTGGAAACTTTAATAAACAGCCGTGCTATTTCCTCATTGCTTTGGTTCAAGATTCAGTTTAGTATGATCAATGAGGGTATAGATTAGAGCCACCTCTTCATTTCCATGTGTGTTGACTCAAAATTATTGAAATAAATAGCAAGACTGCATCTTTTTTATCACTATGGCTAACAAAGAGCATCCAAATGAAATTTATGGCACATAAAGCATTTGGACTAAGGAAAGGAAGAAGAAAAACATTTAAAATAGGTGGAGTTTTTCTAACAGTCTTTGTGAAAAAAGAACAAGTTGCTTCCAAAATTAGATACTTGAATTGAGTAACATACTAAATGTTGGCAGATTTTCTTGATAGATAGTAGTTTATTAAGTGTGGCAAAATGGGGCAAATAAACCATAATAGTCTGACCTCCAATTTCCAAGGCTCTTGTGTTTTATGTTAATATTAACCACTACCTTCAAAACTTTTGATCTCATCAAGAGTTTGACTTATACCAATTTAATTGAAGGTCTAACAAAAGTCAAGTTATCATGCATGTGCTACATGAATTCCATTGCAATACAAAAATTTTTCACTCATAGATTAAGCCCAACTATCACAAACATCTCAACTAATTAGTACCCATAGAAGTAATTACGGGTAGACTGCCTCTACATACAAAATCTTTCAATTGAAACCCCCTATTTAGTTTGATCATGAAATCATAAATCATACATAAATGTGACAGTGCTATGAGTAATATCTAAAAAAAATGGCCAAAACAAACCATTGATGCTTTTGGAAGTGGGTGAAAGTAGGACCATCTGTTGTAACAACCTTGTATAGTAGAGAATTGTTGAGCAAGAACATATTAATTGGTTATCATTGAGGCTTATGCACCTTGCTGTCTCCCTATTTGTTTGTACTTCTACTGAAGAGAGCAACTTCACAAAACATTTACATGCTTTGCTTGTACCTAGTCCCAAGACATACACAAGACTTAGTCCAATAAGGAGCAAACAACCTCCAAAGACTTGAACACCTAGAAGCTTGTGATCAGCACACACACAACCAAAGAAGAATAATTGGGATGCTTTAGGAGGATTGAGAGATCCTATCACTCCAAATCAATCCTCTGTTGGCCTAAGAGAGAAGTGAAAATTGCATTGAAAAAATAGCATTTGATAAAACAACAATTGAGGACTTGTAAACATAACATAAGTTCATACAACTTGTGAATTGAGAACTTTGACCCCTAAAATATCAATTGTGATCCAAATCACAAGTAAACACTAGCTCAAGTTCATGACAAACAAATCTCAAAACTCTAACCATAAAATTTTTCATCTTTTTGAATTGCATTCATTTAAATCATTATCACTCTTTCAAATTTTGAATTTTTATGATCACCTATAGATCTCTTAATTTCCCTAAAAAAATTTGGATCATGATTCAACTTCCCATAAAATTTTATGGCTATGTGCCTCTAATTATGAAAAATTTTGTTGTCTCTAAGAGTTGTTACTTGGAACAATTTATGGATTACTAGTAAAAACTTGTATGAGTATCTATAACTTGCCAATTGAACCCCCAAATGTGACCTACAAATTAATCTTCCTCTCAACCATGTAATGCATGTTCTCCAATAGTATATATGGTAGATGAGGAGGGAAGACTCTAGATAAATGCCTATGATTGTTGTAGGTGATGGATACCTACTATTAAAACTGAAAGGTGAGCATGGAAAGATAGTTATAGCTCTTTTCCTTTGTAAGAAACCTTCTGTTGCATCATGAAGGAGATAATCAAACTGATGATATATGGACAGAAATGTCCACCACAAATGGAATGAAGGTATTGGAGACAAGTTATGGTACATATCGTTCTCCTTTGCCTTGGTGGTAGTAATAGCTATTGCACCTACTTGTGCCAAGAACTTTGGTTGTAGTAGATTCATGATCACCACATCAAACAAGGTCCATCAATTGTCCATGAATGAGATTATGTTTGCATTCACTCTCCAAGCAGGTGGTCTTGGTAGGTCTAACACTCACTCAATCTAATATAAGAACATGTGTACCATAAGATCCAAGCTATTATTTCCTATATGACATCATGAACTCTAGTGTGTTCTCTATCTATGGCATAAAGTAAAATATGAATGTCATGTGTGTCTTATATAAACCCATATGTATACTAGTCCCAATAAACCCCAAAATGCTAAATATGTTAATTTAAGTCGTAAGTAGAAATCCTAGGTTAAACATTTTTCAATCATCTAATGCATACCAATTTTGACATTCATGTCTCTTATACTTTGTTCTCATTTGGATTCATCTATGTCTCAAATGTGCAAAACTTACCACCTTTCACGCATTTTTTATAGTGAAAGGACTTTAAGTTTGCTATTGTATTATAGAATATTGTGTGAGCTCAATGTAGAAAGATAAGATTGTGAACTTTGCAAAGAAAGAAATTAGCAATATTCTACATTTGGTTGCAAGCCTCTTTTTTTTGCTTTTACATCATGGTAATCTATTTCCACTCTCACCATGTTCTTTCTTATGTAAAACTTTTTATCAAAACAAATATGACATCAACAAACAAACATTGGGCCTCCCTAGACAATCCTCTTATTTCAAACATAGAATTTGACTCCAATAAATCAATCAAATGTTCTATTGGTCTAAGTCAAATGACCAAAATACCTTGACAAGGCATTGTTGTGTAAGGACAGAGCCTTCATTTTTACACTTCATTTCATCAAATATTATACAACATTGTATAATTAAATTAATATATTTATGTGGATATACTATGTAATATATGTATTTTGATTTCATTATCTCTTGGTATCATTACTTATAAGAAAATAGTATACTTTTGAATTAAATTTTCTAACTGCCATTCCACTATTTAAAATTAACAGGTTTTATCCTTGTTATTAATACAAAATCAGTATGTATCATTACAATTTTAAGAAATTGAATTGAATTATTTCACATATTTTTCTTAATATTTGAATGTAATTTATATAAAAATAAAAAATTTAATATCAATATATATCAATTTGATAAAAGAAAGTGCTACCAATGGAACACTACGAATGTTGGTCTATTGTAAAATACAAGTATAGAAGGAAATTAAACAATGCCAAAATTGTTTTAACTTAGAGCATAATCTGTTTAGAACACTATTATGAAGGTTTACATCCATTATATTAAATGATAATTATACTTTTTAATAATTTTCATCCTTGTTATGGTTAGATCTAGTTTATGATTTAGCTTCTTAATATATTAAATAAGAATGCTACTTACGTTTAAAACAAAAATGTTGCCTACTATAGTAGTGTAAGTACCTATGTTATTAGATAGTATGGGGCTGGGAATATGAAACTACCATGAGAGTGAGACAAGGACATGAAAATACATTGACTGAACTCTAGAGAATACCCTTGCTCTCAAATCATAGTCATCCCACAAATGTTGTAGAGTCATCTTTGAGTTGCTATGGAGCACACAATAAGATCTATCACTACATTGAGACAAAAAAATAGCATGAGAGTGGGACAAGGATAGGATGAGAAAATCCATTGAGTGAACACTAGAGAGTACACTTGCTCCTCCATCGCAGTCACCCCCGAGTGTAATATTGTTATAGACAATTGTTAGCTAGACATATTATCTAGAGGTGGAAATTGACTTGGTAATATCTGGAGGGTTGTTATATATGATGGTCTAAGTAGATCAGATAGAGATATCACCTAAAGAGTATTTCCACTAATAACATAGAGGCAAAAAACATCCTAAAAACTTCAAAGGCCTAAACTTATGAATTAGGCCTTTGTGTTTCTCTTGTGTTTCTCTTGGCGGTTCATTGGTCCTTGGAATATTACATCAAGGTGCTATTGAGTGCTCTTCAAGAGCAATACTTGCAAATACTATAAATCTGGGAATAAGATCTGGCAATCAGATTTTTGGGAATCTAACTTTGCTAGTTGCTTCCGGCCATGTAGGCTAGCAAGATTGGTGTTTATGTTTTTTTGGGGATTCTCATGCATATTCTGGTTTTTTTTCAAACTAGTTTCATGTTGTTGTTGTGCATTTCTATCTATAACAAGGCTCTATATTGGTGTGTCCAATTTTGTGCTCCTCTAGTATAGATACAAGATATGGTTGTCTTCAATACACATGTGCTTCTTAGTTGACATTTTTTATGGCCAATGTTGGGCAACATAGCAAAAGAACTCAAGGAGGCTATTTCTGATTTTTTTCTTATTCTTGTTGATTATTGAAAAAAATGCTCATCATTTAGGTTTGATGTAGATAGTTTGCTTGGATTGTTCTCATTCTGCAAGTAATTGTATGAGTATGATGCAATTGTAGAGTTGCACTCTTTACAATAATTGGTGGCCAATGCTTTCAAGTATTTGTTGTCCATTGTTGTTTCTATGTTTTCTTTCTTGGTTCCTCATAAAGGAAACATGTCACAATTTACTTAGTAGAAAAAACCTGAACAAAAATTTCTTGTTGAGTGCTTTGCTTTCTTAGTTGTGTAACAACATAGTCTTGACTTGCAAAGTTACAATATTTGTAAGTTATTATTAGTCTCAACTTGCAAATACTATAGAGTTTAGCTCTAGCCGTCTTCATCTTATGGGTCTTTATATAAGGAGTTGCCAAGTAGGTCGAAATAATTTTGGCATTTAAATCATGATTATGGATCCAATTTAGAGTAGTGATTTATTGATGTCCAATTCTTATGCAATTTTAGTCTATTTTTGAGTTGATAGTCATTTAAATTAATTCAAGAGGATGGTTTTGTTGAATTTTGTCAAATACAACAAATAGAAGTAGGTTTTTTGCAATTGTAGCTCAAGATTTTTCATTATGCATATTGGTAAGTTACCTATTTATAAACTTTGCCTTGATTATATTGAAATTCATAGTTTAATAAGAGAGGAAATTTCCTTTTTGTTCTACTTCTTATGGATTGAAAATACCTTCCATCATTTGCTCAAAATGTAGTTGAAACATTATTTGTACATTATCATGCTAAGATTACAAAAGGAGAATATTCATAATGGGTTTATATTGGAAGAATTTTGGTATAGCATACCTTTGGCATTGTGAGCTTCAAATTATTAATATGTCACACTCAAATTGCTAAGACAGATGATATGACTAACTCCTATGGTTATTATTAGTCATACATATTGCATTCAATGTGGATATGCATGTAAATAAGATAGTGAAAAGTCTCTATGGTCAGAAATTCAAGAAGGATGATAAGGAGAGTGGGTCATATAACATGACCAATTGTTGCAATTTCCACAATTGGTCATGTTTTCCATTGCAGTCAAGTAGTGATCTCTTCCACTATGCAACGAACAATGCAATAAATAGACCAGACATTTGTGAAAGATAGAAAATTCTTGGAATCCTTTAGAACTGTCCTTCCCTCTCTTCTATCCCTCTATGAGAGTTTGTCACTCTCATTTGATTCAATCAATTTTGTAAGAGCTTAAAATTTCAACTTTAACAACTGAAGGGGTGCAAAATTTATGCTCACAAGAAAATTTGCTATGCAAGCTTTGCATAGAATATAAGTTGAAACTCCAAGTTTCCCAATTCGAACCTCCAAAGTTGTAGTATGATGATTCTAACTTAACAACAATGAGTTTACTCTTGACAACTCATATGCTTATTGAGCTATCAAGCACCCTATGTGCTTGAATGTAGGGATATTTACCATATGGATTTTTGTGCTCAATCTACATTTGCATGTTGTTTCTAAGCTCTATTAGAGGGTTTGATAATGCATTGCCTACTATATTTGGTATTAGTAGCATGTAATACAATGCCTCATTAGTTTTTCTCTTTCATTTTCAAAATGTAGCTTACATCCTAGTGGGCATCCAACTAGCATTGAGCAATAATAGATACAACATCAAAGTCTACATGCACATTTACAAGAGGTAGATGTTTCTAATGCTTTAGTCATGTTTATTGACAATGATACACATGCTCTTGGATGATAGGATTGTGGGAAAATGAATATACTATGCTAACATTGCAAATCCAGAATGTGGATGTTGGAGTGCACCTATAGAGCAATGTTGTGCAATAGTGCAATTCTCACTATGCTATGAAAATGGAAAAATTGCACTACCATGCTTCTTATAGTCCTCCCTTGAATTAGGATCTCTCCTTTCTACCATTGATCAATCTGCCACAAAATTCCATGATCAAATTTGTATGTATAACTCTATGTGTGCATTCATATCCTTGGGTGCTAACATTGATGAGACAATTGCTCATTGTAGTGGTCCATATTCCTTTCAATTTCATAGTGAAGTCTACCATAAGATTGGTTCACTTCTACAAATTGAAGGACATCTTCCATAATTTGCACAATTGTATATTCATGACATTGTCCATGAATACTAACATTGATAGCTAGTAATGCCTTCCTTGCATTTGCTAACTTTGTAGCAACTACAAACCATATTAGACATTGTCAACCAATATATGCATGCATTTTGAGTATTTTTAAGAGAGATTTCCAATAGCCATTATTGGCATTGCATCAATACCACTCGTTGTCCTTGTGTTAATTATCCTTAAGAAGTCATGATGCAAGTTGGTATAATACACCCACAACTAATGAAGCTGCAGATTTAATGGTCAAAGATGGCTCTGAAGATGTAGACCATTGTGATGTTGTTGTGCAACAATGTGATGGATCTTTAAAGTGCATCTTGTGAGATCCATGTAGCATATATGGCACTCCAATATCCACTCCTATTTCCATAAGGTAAAGATGGATGGCATCTCAACTAGGCAATACAAATGCAACTATTGTTGGCCGGTCTATCCTCTTTTCCCTCTTCTTTATTCAGGATCTTTGTCAGATTATGCAAAACTACCAAGATATTATGGCCATTTGTTAATATGCTTGCTATCTTGATATCTTTTTCACTTTCACATGCAATCCTCAATGGCTAGAAATCAATCAGCATTGCTACCCAACATCCTCAAGATTATCCACATTTGGTATCACATGTGTTCCAAAGGAAGTTGAAAGAACTCCCAATGACATCCATAGAAATACATTTTAACACAAACAATTGTAGTTGCAAGCATTCATATAATTGAATTCCAAAAGTATGGGTTGCCCCATGCTCACATGCTAATCTTCTTTGCCAAGGATTGTAAACCAAGCACTCTAAGATACATTGACAAGCTCATTAGTGCTTAGATTCTTAATAAAAAGAAGAATGTGCTTGCTTATCAAACTATCACAAAGTGCATGATGCACAGGTCTTGCAGTATTGCCTTTCCTAATGCAACATCCATGCTAGATGGAAAATGCCAAAAGCACTATCTCCAAAAGCTTCAATCAATGTACCATCCATGCTAGATGGCAAATGCCAAAAGCACTATCTCCAAAAGTTTCAATCAAAGACATCCACAAATGGGAATGGGTATCTTATATACTATTGGAGGAATACAAGTATTATAATTATGGTTAAAATGTAGCTTTAGAAAACCAACGGATCATACTCCATAATCTATATATATATCCACCAAGTAAAATGCTCATATCAATGTAGATGTATGTAACAATATTCAAGCTATAAAGTATCTTTTGAGTATATCTACAAGGGACATGATTGAGATATAGTAGATATTATGCACACTACCACAAATGATAATGATCACCAAGTAGTTGATGAGATACAACATTATCTTGATTTTCACTAAATCTTAACATCCAAGGAATCAGGTGCATCTTTAAGTTTGACATGCAAGATCACTATCCCTTGATAGAATGTCTGCAATGCCACTTGGAACATCAATTTTTGTGGTGTTTAGTGAAGATTTTAATTTACAAGCAATTGTTGAAGCATTAGTACTAGAGAAAACTATGTCAAAATAGTTTGAAGCCAATTATAAATATGTAATAGCACGTGAACTCCCATATCATGGGTTTGGAAAAAGAAGGAGAAGAAATGGGATCTATGTAAATGAGGATTTGCTATTAGTTATGTCTACTTTGCTGATCTACATCCAATATGTGGCAAATGTTACTACCTCTATATGCTATTAAACTATGTCAAAGATGCAATTTCATTTTCTGATCTACATACTATCAATGGCATTGAACATATTACCTTTAAAGATGCATGCATAGTGTTTGGGTTGCTTGAAGATGACAATGAGTGGCATCAAGCATTACTAGAAGCCAGCCTTCGGGCCCATAGAAAACAAATAAGGGATATGTTTGCCTCCATGTTGATGTTTTGTAAAGTGACACACCTTGAGCAATTGTGGAATAGCCATTGGGAGAGTCTTAGTGATGACATCCAAGAAATTAGTTATAGGGAATGCAAAGACCAGTCACTTGAACTTTGTGAAGATACCTAGAAGAATAGGGCATTGCTTGCACTTAAGTGTGTTTTGAATTGGAGTGGACTACATCTCTTAGAGTTTCTTCCAATGCTTATTTCCACATATAAACCTTCTATATGTATGAGAGACAAATTGACTCAAGAGGAGCTAGCATATGACAACACTCCTTGTAACTACAACTCAAAAACATAAGGCTAAGCTAAATATTGATCAGCATATGGTGCATGACACCATTTAAAATACCATCATCAACAAAGAAGGGAAGGCCTTTTTTTGTCTTTAGAAGTGGAAGTACAAGAAAGACAATGTTGATTTGGAACACATTGATGTCTTCCCTATGTGGGCAATGTAAGATTGTCCTTGCTAGTGTATCATTAGGGACAGTGACACTTTTGCTTTTGTGAAGGCATACAACACATTTGAGATTCAAGATTCTGATTGAGTTGAATGAAGAGTCCACATGTAATATCACTCAAAGGATGAACATTGATGAATTTCTATGTCAAGCAAACATGAACATTTGGGATGAAGCACCAATGATGCATTGTCATGCATTTGAGGTTGTGGATCATACTTTGCAAGATCTCATGAAAATTATAGATCCCTAAGCAAAAACCAAACCATTTGGAGGTAAGACCATTATTCTTAATGGAGACTTTTGATAGATACTCCAAGTAATTTTGAAAGGAGGATGACTAGACATTGTAGGAGCATCATTATCATGCTCTCATCTTTGGCAGTACATTGTTCTTCATTTGCAACTCATCATGAGGCTATCTTTGCTTACATCTATGCAAGATAAAGCATTTGAAAAATGGATACTTGACATTGGTAATGGTACTTTGATCATGATTGCTACTTGGGGTGGTACTAATCTAGAAAAGCTTGCTATTTGTAATGTTCCAAGGACAAGAGAAACACAAGAGGAACACAAGACTTCATTCCTCAAAGTAGCATATTGTCTTTATTACATAACAAAGAGGATCCACTCAAAAAGAGCTACACACTTAGATCAAACACATGGATTCATGATATATTAGCAAGCTCTACTCTTAGACTAGTTGTATGGATTGGTGACATGTTGATCCTTGTCCTATTTGGGTGGTCAAACAAGTTTGACCAAGGAGAATCTTTGGGGAACCTATAGGAAGCTCAAAATAGCATGTGTGAGGTATTGTTAGAAAGCTCTCAATGAGAAAAATAAGGAGGAGAAGGAAATGACTTTTCCTCTAAAAGAAATAGAGATTTTCCATTTTACAAGGCCTAATTTATTTATTTAGGCCTATGAAATTGGCTCTAAAGTTTTTAGGGTGTTTTTGATTTCTATCTTATTAGTGAAATTACTCTTTTGGTGACACTTATATCTTATCTACTTAGACTATCATATATAATATCCTTCCAGATATTACCAAATCAATTTCCATATCTAGATAATATTTCTAGCTAATGGTATTACAAACCTCACTCCTTTTAAAGATACAACGTTGTTGTACTTTACCTTTCTCTATTTGAGAACACATAGTATATCTAGATGTGGAGCTTATGGATCAAAGGTCGTGCATAGACTTTTCACTACTAATTTGAGTGCATGTGGTACCCAACTAGTAAAACCTTCCTCTCTTGTTTCTAAGATTTCTTTTATTGGGTAGGAGAGTGATGGGCAATCTAACCTATCATCATATAACACACTCCTGGTTTGTTGGTCATCACTTCTAACATTACCAAGAAGAAAAACATAACATACCTAGAAGGAAGGAATGCATACCAATCCAAGCCAACTAGGCATACAAACAAGCATGCAAGCATAAAGAAGATCTGATCACAAGAATTTGATAATAACTCTTTGTGTTTTTTGTCAAAAAAGAGCTTGAAAGCATTCTTGCTCTATTATGAATGTAATAGTATGGAATTTAGCAACAAAATTAGTAGGGCTAACAAAGTAGCAAATAAGACAAATTAGCCTAGAATATTCTAAAAGTATCTAGGATGCTTCTTGGGAAGCTTCTTGGCTAGCTTAGCTTGCACCTCAAGTAGGTAGCTTCTAGAAGGTTCCAAATAGCTTAGATTGCATGCCAAGTAAGTGACTTCTAGAAGGAAGCTTCTTGAGAAGCTTCCCAATTAACTTGGCTTGCACTCCAAGAAAGCAGCTCAAGGAAGCTTCTTGAGAAGCTTCTCAAGAGCCTTGTATGATCCATATAAATACATGAGCCCGAAGCTCATGCTAAGCATTCAAAATTTTCCCTCATTCAAGTATCCCAATGTGAGCTTCCATTCTTCTATTTCTCTCCTCGGTCTTGGACTTTTACAATTAAGCTAATTTCAATCTGTATTCCAAGCTTCCTTCTTCTTAAAATTTCAACCAACTTCTAATCTAAGTGTGGAACTTCTATGTATTTTTTATGGCAGAAACTTTGTGCAACTCATTAATACATAAAAAAAATTTATGACTTGGATTCAAGTGTTATAGAATTTAATGGAAAGCCTGTAAGATAAGCTATCCAATGATATGAAATAAGTCACAATTTGATCACTATAACTTCTTTGACAAGCTCTCAAACTCGGCTAATTTTTTGTAATTTTCACCCTAATTTCAAAATTCTTAATTTAGGGTTTGCTCATGGTTCTTGGCAACTTTTCCCCAGATTTTTGAATCAAAAGTACACTTGATCTTCAAAAAATTTGTAGAAAACTAAAAATCTTTAATCAAAATCACAAAAATAGGATAATTGCAATTCAATCATGATTGAAGATTGAATTGCTCTTCCGAGCTTTTGACAATATTTTTAGTAGAACTTGTTGCATCAACTCTCACTCTCCATGGACCCAAAGCCAACCAAATTTTCTATAGTAGCTTATTTTGCCCTTGTTTAACCCTCTATAGAGTTTGATGGCCTAATCCAATCCCAATCCCTAGATAGGGATCAATTTTTGAATTGGGCTAACTTGTGAGCTCTATAGACCCAAATATACTTGATCCAAGATACTAAATTCTTCTTTTGAGGAATTCACATGAAACCTTTACATAGAGGTGCAAAATATAACCACCAAAAACACTAGAATTCTTCATAAGGTGACTCAAACCACAACTTGGAGAGTGACCAAAACTCCAAACCTGATCATCAACTCTTCTCCAACACCTTACATCCCAAAAGCACTAACTTCAATCAACCAAATCTGATTTGAGATTAACCCAAAACTAGAATTTATTGCACTTAGAACTATAAGCACTTTATCTTCTCTCCAACCTTACTGGTAGATCATGAAAATGCCTCATGAAGCTCTCTAAATCTCCTATTTTGTGTTCTTGGGTATGAATTCTATCCTCTTTGATTCAATAGATCATATCTCCCATAGAATCTGCTCAAATCATATGCTTTCTATCTTCAAATTGTAGCTTGTTAGCTTTTCTCTCCAACCATGGACTTCTCTTCTCAAATATCCTCCCCAAACTCCTTTGATCTTAAAAAAACTCCCAAGTTCTCCTCTTGGGACACAATCTCTTGCAAGTTTGTCATTTAGTCTCTTCACTTTTTAACAAATGGACCCCACAAACCCACTTTGAAGCTCATGAGAAAAATTTAAATTTTCTCTATCTATAAGAGCAGATAAATTGTTAAATCCTAGACTTCTTCATAAGTAAGCACCAAAAGGACAATAGGATCCGGGTTTCCCATCATCGATTCCATGAATGCCGCCCCAAAATGTACCACCATTTAGTCTCGTAAGCCATCATTGTGTAGAATCTAAAGCTTGATGAGAAAAGGATTTGGGATTGGTAGATTGGAAGCATGGAACATTTGCTACTCAACTCCTCTCTATGATGCCCTGTTACCATGCTCTGCTACAACTCTCACCCTCAATGTCCTCCTCCCGCTCAAGACTACTCCAACTAAAACACCCTCCTTGTCTCAACTCTCCACCATATATATACATCAAAGCCTTTGAAAAGGATAAGATCATAACAGATGTGGCTAAACACATACATGTACATAGATTACTCATATGGCAACATCTCACCCATGAGATCCGTCGTACAACCCACTCCACTAATATGGAGATAAACCATGCTAATTTACTTTTTCATGGGCTACACAAACCACAACAAGACAACGTCCTTGTTGCAAAGCTATTGCTCAAAAGTTTGCACTAACATTCGTGCATGGGTCAAGTTTTTTGTTGGCTCCCATTTTACCTCATACAATGGGGTACCCTTTCCAATGTATGAGATATTCCACATGTGGATGGCGTGTACCACAAATGTGTTTAGAAAAATACATTTGACTTCATATTCCTCCATGTTATCAATGAGTGTTGAACAAGGTCTAACTTCTTGTATGGAAGGAAAGTGGGGTGGTTGGGGTGCATATTTTCATAATAAGGAAACACGGAACACTAGATGGACCTTCATGTGTGACAGTAACTAGGTGATAAGCCACTATGCCAATTTGATGAAGGATGGGAAAAGGCCCAATAAAACAAGGTCTGAGCTTACTAGGGCCAACTAACTTGAGGTTGATTGTGAATAGTTGGACTTGATCCCCAATGCTGAACTGCATGTGCCTGTAATGTGCATCTATGTATTGATTTTGTTGATTTTGGGCAATCTGCAACTTGTGCTTGGCATTCTCCACATCTTGTTTGATTTTAGAAACAAAATGTTGACAATATCAACTTTTGTAACAACTAGATAGATTGTTACTAGGCTTGAAGGTGTGAAAAGGTGCTCTCCATACGTGAAGAAGAATGGTGTGACATGTGTAGATGCATTCACTAAATTGTTGTAGGAAAATTCCACAAGTGAGAGTAAGGTGTCTCACCTTTCTTGCTCCTCTAAGGTGGAGCTTCAAAGCATGTACTCAATAGTGCAACTAGCCTGCTCTATTTTTCCATTGGTTTGTGGATGGTATGCCATAGATATGGCTAGTTTGGTTTTGAAGATGTCAAAGAATGTTTTCTAAAACAAACTAGTGAATTGAGTATCCCGATCAATGACGAGCACTTGAGACAAGCAATGGTGAGAAAAGACTAAAACTAAGTGAAATTTAGCTAATTGTGTAGTAGTCACATCCTTGGTTGTAGGACACATAAGAATTATTTTGTTGAGTTGATCTACAAAGACTACAATGAGGTCAAACCCTATGGTGATCTTGGGCAAATCACAAACTAGATCCATGTTGACCTATTTCCAACATTGTGTAAGAGTAAGGAGGTGTTGAAGGAGTCATGTGGGAATCTAATTAGAGGCTTTATTTTGTTGATATATTAGGCAATTTTGAACATACTCCATCCCATCATTGCTCATCTTGGACCAATAGCAATGGTGTTTGACTACATCTAAGGTCTTGTCTACTCCAACATGACATACAATACAAAATTATAACATTTTGCTAGGATGGTGGTTCTTAGGTTTGGAGCATCCAAGATCCATAACTTGCCATCATAAAAGGTGAGTCCTTGGGTATTGGTTATACCTTTGGATGATTGAGCTCCTACAATCTATGGATCAATCTTCATAGCAATAAGAATCCTTGGCAAAAATTCTAGGTTCATCTTGACCTCTACCACCAAATTATTGTCATAGACATTCAGGTGAATACATCTACAAGTTTCTCCTTGCCTTCTATGTATGTGATTGCCATGTTGGACCGTTGTCTCCACTTTGCTCACAATATCTATTGACAAGCTAGATCTTTTTGTGTCTCAAGGTAGACTAGAGGTTTGTGGTTTTTCTCCACTACAATGCTTTCTTGCCAAGATGGTGCTTCCAAGGCTTGGTTGCAAGGATAATGATAAACTCTTCTTGTTTGGCAGTGTGATAATTGCATTCTATTGGTAATAGCTTTCAAGAGAAATATGCAACTAGATGCCATCCATCATTCTATTCTTATTGTAAGACTACTCCTATTGCAATGCTTGATGTATCTATAGCTATCTTGAATGGATGTTTTAGGTCATATCATTTTAAGATTGGTGCATGTAGTAATGCATCTTTCAATTCCCAAAAAGCCAATTCTTGTGTGGTTCTCTACATCCAATTCTTCCTCTTGCCAAGTAGTGTTGTTAGAGGTTATGGAACCTTGGAGAAATCCTTGGAAAATTGACAATAGTACCCCATCAATCCCAAGAAACTCTTGAGTGAAGTCTTATCTTTCAAAGCACCTTATTTTTGAATGACCTCTATTTTAAAAATTAACACTCACATACCTTTTGCACTTACCCTATGCTCCAAGTAGTCTATTTCAGATTTTCCAAACTCTCACTTTGAGATTTTGGCATACAATTGATTCTATCATAGAATTTGAAGGCCTTTTTGTAGATATTGCTTGTGCTCCTTCATCGTCTTATTACAGACAAAGATATCATCAAGGAAAATAATAATAGATTTATCCAAGTATGGACAAAATATGTCATTTGTCAAACTCATGAAAGTGGTTGGTGTGTTGGTGAGGCCAAGTGGCATCACTTGGTACTCAAAGTGACCATATCTTGTTTGAAAGGTAATTTTGTGTATGTCTTCCTCTGAGATCTTGATTTGGTTGTAATTGCTCTGTAGATAAATTTTGGTGAAGTGTTTTGCCCCATTGAGTTGATCAAACATGCATCCATGCAAGGTAATAGATATTTTTTCTTCACCATTTGTTGATTTAGGCCCCGTGTAATATTTTGAGGACAAGAGAGCTCTTCAAGAGAGAAAACACAGATTTCACACTCAATCCTTTGATGCCCCAAAGGAGCACCTACTCTCTATTATATAGCAAAGAAGATCCCCTCAAAGTAAGCTCCAACCTTGGATCAGATACATGAATTGGTGGCCTGTCAGCAAGTTCCATCCTTGGATTAGTTGTTTGGATGGGTGACATGTCAGTCCTTGTCATATCTAGTTGACCAAAGGGAATCTTTACTGAATATTCTTGTAGGAAGCTCAGAATTGCATGGGCAAGGTACCATTGGAAAGCTCTTGATGAGACAAATCATGGGGGGAGAAAGCAAGCCTTTTCCCCTTGAGGAAGGGGAATCCTTCTATTCTTGAGGCCTAATTCATCTGTTTAGGCCTTTGATAATGGCTTTTTGACTTCCACCCTATTAGTAGTAGTGATCTTTTGGTGTACCTCTATCTGATCTACATCTCTATTATGTGTAACATCCTTCTAGATGTCACCACCCCAAGTTTCACCTCCAGATCATATGTCTAGCTATTGATTCTAAAGTCTTCAAGCATGTTTTGGTTCCTGACCTATAAGTAGAAGTACTCTTTCAGTGATACCTATATCTGATCTACTTAGTCCATCATGTATAACATCCTCCTAGATGTTACAAAACCAAATTTCATCTCTAGATCATGTGTCTAGCTATTGGTATTACACCCAAGTAGTCAATGCACATGCATTATTATATTGTCTATCTTCTTCACACACAAGGCAAGAGTTCTATATTATGATATGCTAGGTTGGATAAACACTTTATATAGCATATCCTCAGTTTGAACTTACACTACTCCAACTCATGAGGTGATAGACAATATGGGGCCTTACAAGGAGGTGTCTTCCCAAGAATTATCTCAATTTTATGATCTACTCTCCTTTCTGGTAGTAATCCTGAGGGTAGGTCATCCAAGATATCTTGAAATTTATTGACCACATCTTTCAATTTCTTAAGAGCTTGTCCATCAAGTTGTTCACTCTAGACTTCTCTTATTAAGCCCATGAAACATCTATTGGTCTATAGATATCTATTGTCCCTATGATATATATGAGAGGTAATTCTTGCATGTATGCTCTTTCTTTAACCCCAATGATCTTCCATTGTTGAGGTCTTGCTACTTTCTTCCTTCAATCAACCGTGAGGTTGTAGTGCTCCATCCATAACATACCTAAGATTGCATCATAATGAGTTAATCATATCACTTGCCACTCAATTGCTTCTTGATACTCTCTTATGGAAAGTGTTACCTTTCTAGGTAACAAATCAATCCTCTCTATCTGCCCATTAGGTAACTCTACCTCTTCATCCTCATGATTCTCTAGATCCATCCCCAACCTTATTGCAACAAAGCAAGACAATCAATTCTTTGTTGCTCTAGGGTCTATCAATACTCTCACATGATTACCTTCTAGGACTCCATTTATAGCAATCAATTGAGTTTTTCTTCTTCAACCTCTATGTACTTGTCCTCTTCATTCCCTTGCTTTTTTGCTTCTCCATTGAGCCAATAAGGCCGCAAGATATAGTTTCTAGCAATCTTTATTTTCTAATGTGAATTCTATATTCTACTCTTCAATTTGTCTCTCCATGTTATTCAAAGATCACCTATATAGAGACCAAGGGCATCTAGGAAAACAAGTATGACAATTGATGGCTAGGTGCCCAACTTGGCCACAATTTTAACAACAAGATTATTTTTCCAAGTCTCTTCTCCTTGTGGGACCCCGTCTCTCCTTTCTTTGATCCATCCTCATTCTCCTTGGAGTGGTCATGCTCTTCATTCTGGGAACCAAATGTTGCCTAATTCCATAGGGACTGGTCCACCAAAGTAATGTGTTTCAACCCGATAATATTGAGTCAGAATTACTCCTTCACCTCCTCCAAGCACCCTTGCTATTCTTTGAGCACAAGCAATGGTTTCAAAAACTGTGCAAGGGTTTTGTACCATTACTTCTTGGTAAATTTACTCTTTTAACCCTTGTTTGAAATTATCAAGAGCTTTTGCTGGACTCATGTCAATTATTGCAACCTATAGATTGAGGAATGCCTCCACATACTCTTGTACATTGTTCTTTTGCTTCAATCCCATAGTTATGTTTGGGCTATTTGCAAAGAATCAATGGATTGGAAGTTCTTTAGCAACCCTTCTTGCATGGCTGTCCAAGTGACATCTCTCTTCTTTGTAAACATTGATCTATTCCCAAACATTGTACCATGTGAGGGCCTTATTGGTCAAGTACCCACATGTGAATACGCTAACAAAATGATTGGTGATTTCAATTGAAAATAATTGAAAGTATCAATTCATTCTTGAAATCCAATTCATCACTACTCCCGTGGATTGTTGTCCCTTGTAAGGCTCAATATTGCATGTCTTCTTCATCCATAGTAACAATGTGGCCTCATTTTTGACCAAGATCAATATCATTGGCATGAGTGACTCTCCATGTACTTTGGCCGCTGGTGTTTGATTTTAGGGTGACTCCACTTTGTGAATTGCCTAATCATTTCTGAAAGTACATACTTGACTTTGCAATACCTCTATGGTCATCTTGATCTCTAGAAAATTGTTCAACATCCCTTGCATTCCTTGCATCAACTCTTGCAATTATGAATCCTTGATTCTTACACATAACAATTGCTCAATCACTACTTCCTACTTCAATAGAGTGTTAATATAATCACTTGAGTGAGAGCAAGAACTATTGGGACTACCATTAGGACTTAAGAGGCTATCACTTATTGATAATATTCCTCACCAAAATTGCGGACTACAAAATCCTTAAACATTACTTTTGATCTAACCACATAACGGATTTCTACTTGAGTGTTGAAAGGGAGAGGATTTTGTATATTTAGATATATCATAACAGAATGTAGATGATCAAATCCCACTCTATATCATAGATCACCACAAGGAAAATGATTAGGTTTGGTGAATTCATCACTATATATATGAACTTTGCTTCAAAATGGAAAACAAAATATACTCTTACTTGCTCACAATGGATGTACATAACCTTGATGTGGAATGGATTCAAGAAAAAAAATCAAGGTGTGGAATATTATCATCTCAGAGCCTCCATCCCATCCTCTCTCTCTAACACACTCCTAATCTATTGATTGCAATATGGTTTCTCTCTTCAAAATAACTCAATCTCAATAGCACATGTTACTCCGAGAGGGGTGATCCACTCTCTTGGATTGAAACACCTGCTCTAATACCATCACTATCTTCCAAGGATAGGAGACCTTAAGAAACACAAGAAAAAAAACACAAAACTTCACACGCAATACTACAATGCCCCAAAGGAGCACCTTGACTTTATTCTATATCAAAGAGGATTCACTCAAAGGAAACTCCACCTTTGGATCGGATACATGGATAGGTGATATGCCAATGAGCTCTACCCTTAGATTGGTTACATGCATGGGTGACATGTCAGTTCTGATCTTATTTGGTTGGTCAAAGAATCTTTGACTAAAAGGAATCTTTAGAGAATCTTATTGTGGGAATATCAAAATCTCTTAGAAAGCTCTTGATGAGATAGAAAAGAGGAGTGAAGGCTAAATTTTTTTCATTCAAATGCTTTTGCACATTTTTTAGGCCTAATTCATCTGTTTAAGCCTTCAAAATTGGCTTTGAAATTTTCAGGCTATTTTCAACTCTTGCCTTATTAGTTAAAGTACTCTTTTGGTGACATTTCTATATGATCTATCTAGCTCATCATACATAACATCCTTCTAGATGTTACCAATCCAATTTTCACCTCTAGATAATATGTCTAACTATTGGTATTATAAGAAATCATCAAGAAAGACATCTTGAAATTCATTAACCACATCTTTCAAAATGGACCCTAAGTTTCCCCTTGAGTTATGCACTCTAACTCCTCTTATTATTCCCATGAAACATCTATCTTTCTTACTAATAGCTATTGTCCCTATGACATAGAGAGGCAATTCTAGACTTTGCAATCTTTCTTTATCTCCGATGATCTTCCATTGGCTAATTCTCACTATTTTCTTTCTTCAATTGACCATGGGTTATAATTCTCCATCCATAAAATGACTAAGATCACATCATAACAAGCTAACCATATCACTTGCCTTTCAATTTTTTCATGATATTCTCCTATAGAGAGTGCTATCTTTCTAGGTAACGTTTCAATTCTCTCTGACCATTAGGTAACTCTATTTCTTCATTCTCTAGTTCCATCCCCATCCTTATTGCAATAGAGCAAGACAAGAAATTCTTTGTTGCTCCAAGGTCTATCAATACTCTCATTTGATTGCACTCTAATACTCCATTTGTAACAATCAATTGTGTGTTTGTCTTCATCAACCTTTGCATACTTATTCTCTTCTTCTTCCTTGTTTTACTCTCTTCCATTGAGCTAACAAGGCTATGATGTACATTTACTAGCAATCTTTGTTTTTTGATGTGATTTCAACATCTTCCTCTTCAATTTATCTCTCCATGTTGTTCAAAGGTCACTTGTATGGAGGCCAAGGGCCTCTAAGAAGACAAGCATAACAATTGATGGCTTTATGCCTAACTTGGCCACAACTGTAAAAATAATGTTGTTTTGCTCAAGCCCTTTCTCCTTGTGGGACTCCATCTCTACTTTCTTTGACTTTTCCTTATTCTCTTTGGAGCAGTCGTGCTCCTCAATCTTAGAACCAAATGTTGCACAATTCCATAGGAATTGGTACACCAAAGTGTGGTATTTTAGCCTAATAGTGTTGAATCAGGACTACTTCACTTCCTCCAAGCACCCTTTCTATTCTCTAAGCACATGCAATGGCTTTAAAAATAGTGCAAGGATTTTGTACCATTATGTCTTGGCAAATTTGCTCTTTTAACTCCATTTGAAATTGTTGAGAGCTTTTGCTGGACTCATATTGGTTATCATAACCTATAGATTGAGAAATACCTCCATTAACTCTTGTATATTGTTCTTTTGCTTCAACCCCCATAGTTGAGTTTGAACCATCTATATGAAATCCACGGATTGGAAATTCTTCAACAATCCTCCTTGCATTGCTGTCCAAGCAATCTTTCTTCCTTCTGCCAACACTAATTGTTCCCAAGCATTGTACCATGTGAGTGCTTGATAGTCAAGTACCCAGATGTAAATATGCTTGCACAATGATCGATGATCTCAATTATAAATAATTGAAAGTATTTTATTCATTCTTGAAATCTAGTTTCCATTACTCCCATGGAATGTTATCCCTTGTAAGGCTTGAGGTTACACGTCTTCTTCATTCGTTGTAACAATATGGCTTCATTGTTGATTGGGGTTGGTGTCATTGGCATGGATGACTCTCTAGATACTTCAAACACTAGTATTGAGTTTTGGGATGATTTCCCTTCTTGCATTACCTAATCATTTTTGAATGTACATACTTGAATTTGCAATACCTCCATTGTCATCTTGATCTCCCAAAACTCATTCAACATCTCCTACATTCCTTGCATCAAATCCTGCAATTGTGACTCCATGATTCATACACATAGCAAACACTTAGTTGCTTCTTCCTATTTCAATAGAGAGTTAATATGATCATTCAGGAAGGGGCATGGACGATTAGGACTACCATTGGGACCTCAGAGGTTATCACCCGTTGATAATATTCCTCATCAAAATTATGGACTACAAAACATCACTTTTGTTCTAATTACATAATGGATTTCTACTTGAATGCTGCAAGAGAGAATAATAGAATGTAGATTGTCAAATCACACTCTCTATTGTATATCACCACAGGTAAAATCATTGGTTTGGCAAATTCATCATTATGTTCATGAAATCTACTTCAAAATGGTAAACAAGATCTACTCTCATTTGCTAATGTTTGGTGTACATAATCTTAATGTGGAATAAATTCAAGAACAAAAAGTGGGGTGCAAGAAATTTTCCTCTAGGAGCATCCATCCCATCTTCTCTCCAAAACACCTCCAATCTATCAATTGCACTACATTTTCTCCTCTTGAAATTACTCAATCTCAATAGCCCGTGTTCCTCTAAGAGTGTGATCCACTCTCTTAGATTAAAACACCCACCCATTATAATATTCAGAGGATAGTAGGACTCTCAAGAGAAACACAAAGCTTCATTCCTCAAAGAAGCACCTTGTCTTTAATATATAACAAAGAGTATCCACTCAAAGGGAACTCCACCCTTGGATCAAATAACAATGAGCTCCACACTTAGATCAGTTACATGGATTGGTGACTAGTAGATCCTTGTGATCCTATGGTCAAACAAGTTTGACCAAGGGAAATCTTCATGTAGGAAGCTCAAAACAACATGGGTGAGGTATAGTTGGAAGGCTCTCAAAAAGACAAACAAGGGAGGAAGGAGGAAGAAACAATACCTTTTTCCCTAAAGGATAGGGATTTTTTCATTTTTTGAGGTCTAATTCATCAATTTAGGCGCTTGAATTTGGCTCTAAAGTTTTCATGGTGTTTTCAACCTCTACCCTATTAGTGGAAGTATTATTTTGGTGACACCTTTATCTGGTCTACTTAGACCATCATATATAATATCCTTTGAGATATGACCAGTCCAATTTCAACCTCTAGATAATATGTCTACCTAATGGTATTACACTATTTCACCGGCTTGGCAATTGCCAATAGAGGAGTGTAATTTGAAAGGTCTTATTAATGAAATGTATATAGACTATCAAATCATATGAGAAGCACACAATACTTTATGCAATGTATTATACTTGCACCCAATAATGCAAATGTTGATGTTGTAAACAACTTCATCCTTTGTTTGGTACTTATAGAATTGCAAACTTATCATAGTGTTGATTCTATTGCACCAATTGAAGAAAATACAACTATGCTAGCAAGTCGTATATCACATGAATCAATATATAATGTGGAGTTTCTAAATACTTTGACATTTAGTGGAATGGAGATTCACAACCTTTAGTTGAAGATTGACATCTCCATCATCCTCTTGGACAATAGGTAATAGAGGCAAAAGTTATTATAGGGAGTAAGATAGGAAACCATGCTTTTATTTCCATATTATTATATCACCTACTAGGAGTGATTGGCACTTTACTTTGTGCCATTGCCAATTTCCTATCCGGTTGGCATATGCTATGACAATCAATAAAAGCCAAGGACAAACAATGCATAATGTCAATATTTCTCTACCAAGCCTGGTCTTCTTGCATGTACAACTATATGTGGCAGTCTCAAGAGTGACTAGATGTTCAAAATTCAAGATCTTAAGTGTAGAAGGGCCAAGTAAATACATGCAAAATATGGTGTATAAGGAGATTTTATAACTTTAATTTACCTCATGGACTTTTCTTTGTACAAGTTTTAGGGCATGATATATAATGTATAGCTACATACGTATTCCTTGCTATTATGTTTGCTAAAATGTCCATGTTTTTCTTGCCATAGACTAAGTGTACCTCTTAACTAACATGAAGCCTAAAGATTTAGTTCTTTATCTATTTTGATATTTACTATTTTACCAAGGAGGTTTAGGATAGAACCATCAAGTTTCATGCTATATTTGTTCCTTTGCTAAAATAAGGGTTAATATGTGTCTCTCCGTGGTTCCCAATGTTAAAATGTTGTACTCATACACATAATGTATACCCACATATTGTGTAGAGCTGTTGCTTTCTCTTTGGCTCTTGACTTGGCTTCATTTGTGCAGATTGGTAGACTTCCTATAGAGTTGGCTAAATCTTTGATATACACTTCTCAAGCAATCAAGTTGCAATTTCAACAAGATGTAGTGATGAAAAAATGTCTTTAAATCTCCTAGATAGCATAATCTTACACACCGAGTATGTTTCCTTAGCCGAGTTTGTCTAGTTATTTGTACCTATTAAGTGTTCTTGAGTGTCTTTTTATGTTTATTTAGCATCTCATATGCATTTCTTCCTTCCATAATATTTTCTATGTTGGTTGTTATTCAAGAAGTATGATAGTGTGCCAACAATTCTGTCTTGGTTTGCGCTAGTACCTCCACTCTCAATCCTCTTTTGCAACTTCTTAAAAAGAAACCTGTCAAGAAGGTAAATAGAAGGCTACACTTTAGATGTACTCAATTGATAGAATTGCACATTTGTAATACTTTGTAGCATGAGATTTACATGTTTTTAGTTTCCCCAATGAGCATGAATTGATTGTATGCCAACTCTACAAATCCCTTATTTTAGAGCATGAAACCAGATCTTTCATTTATATAACATTAAAGACAATGAGTGCAAATGATCTACTCAGATAGATGCGTGGTGTCATCTATCAATACTAATACTATTTTTTGTGAGAAAATCATCCTACATTACCAAGTCAAATTTAGACCTGAAGACTTATATACCCGCAAATGATCTCTTGGTATTGATGTGACAAAAAAGGTAAGAAAAAACAACTAAAGCATTCTATTTTATTGTTTTTGTAAATTAAAGTTTTGGTAGAGATGAAAATCTATTGTTGAGCACATAGCAAGACCAATCATCAATATATGTAAGTGTAGTAGCTTCTTTTTGCCTACCAAGCTTGTATAGAAGAGCTTTATCATTATTTCTCTTCAACTTTGGGCACAAAAAGTTTTTTTTGTTGTTTTGGGCATATAATATTGAAGACATTTTGTGCAAATGTATTGTAGAGTTGACCTTTCCACTAAGAAGAAGTTGAGTTTGTTTTCTGGTGTTGGTGCTCGTAGTGTTCCAATAAAATTTTACAAAGTGGAAAATGAAGGATAAATATTCAATTAACTTTAACAAGATTGTTAGAATGTTCAATGGGAATGAACTAATGGTTTATGTTACAACATCTTTTTCATCTCACTTAGTTGACAAGCTCTTTTGCTACAAATTCCTTTGCTATTTTATCTTAGCCATGGTATGTATCAATTTACTACAAGGAAGGCCCTTTTAATGGTAAAATTAAAAATTTCCTAATTCATTGGTTGCTGGTTGGACACACGACCAATTTGTGGGATGTAGCCACCAAGTAATATGACATGTGAAGTGCCACCGTATCTTGATCTAGGATTCACAAGTCCTATATCAAGATTTTTTAGGATACATATGGATTTTCCAAGAATGGTGGTAAAGAAAAAAGCAAATCCTAATCCAATGGATGTTTTTGCTATTCCTATGATTATCTATTTCATTATCAACGAACAAGTAATGTGATTCAAAGATAGGTGGCATAGCCTGAAGAATCCTTAATATGTTTGAAGGTCTACCTTGCATATTCTTATATTGCATATGGGTTATGTGATTCTCTAGTTGGTTGTTTAAGATAGGTGCATGAATGGGTAGGTTATAGTTGTGGTTGTTGAAACCATTTTGCGTTGCCATTGTGGATTACTGAAATTGTATCATCATGGAGTTGAGTATTGATCTTGCAAACTCTTATAATTTTCATGGATTATGTGATTCTCTAGTGGGTGGTTTAAGACAAATCCATCAGTACACAATTTACAATTGTGGTTGTTGGTGTAGTAGGAGGTTGCATGTTATATGCAATATTTATGGTTTTCCAAGCAATTAGTGTGACTTCTTTGAAGGTAAAAAATTTGATAATGGGATTGTTAATTATAAAAGATCCAAAAGCACTTGATGATTGTGGTATTTATTTATCCAAACACTAGACTCCAGAGTTGATTTTGAAGGGGGAGTTTATTATTGAAGACATTGGTATTGGTGAAGGTTTGTATTGTTGAACCTCAAAAATATCTGTATGATTATGTTTTTTTTTTTGGTTAAGTTATGTAGGTTAGCTAGTAGAATCAAAGGAGAGCTTATTTAAGCTTGACTTGATTGTAGTATGTTGTAGAAGAACTAATGTACTTGAGCTCTAGTACCCATGATAGAAATATCACGAAGTATATCTGCTCTCCACTCCCAACAGAGCTTTTGGGCATGTAGACCATTGTCTTCCCAGCCTATGGTGCAATTCAGAATAGTGCACCTTCAAGGTAAAAGGAAAATCGTAATCCAATGGGTTTGGTTGCTATTCTTATGATTATCTATTTCATTATCAACAGATAAGTAATATTATTCAAAGATGGTTGACATGGTCTGAATATTTCTTAAGATGTTTGTCTATTGTACACAAGGAACATGAGGTTATAATGACATTGGTCTTGATTTTCTCCTTTTTCTAGCTCTTAGAGCTCTTTAAATCAAGAAGATTTCTCTTAATCTTTGCACTTCATGGATTACCAGGTTTGAGCTTGAGCATCGACCACTGAGAAGCCTTCATATGAAGCAACCATCTAGATATTGAAGAAACCATCTACATTTACAAGGATAAAGTGCATTTTTACCAAAGTTGGAGTCTTTCTCCATATGTACTCTCTATAGCAAAGTTTCGGACATAGTATCACTAAATATACAATCCAATCACCACTGTAGATTGTTTTGCCTACCAACTCCACTCTCCATGATACACAATACTGACTGAATAAGCACTCTCGTCGCTCTTAACACTCATCATGTACAATACTTTAACATCTGAAGTCATCCAATTTGGGTGGTGCAGGAGTTCATATCAAAATGTTTATGTGTTGTTGGAAGTGCATTTATCTAATTGCTCCGGGAAAATTTAAACTCACCCGACTGTTTCCTTCTCCCTAATGTGCATCCTCCACATGGAGCTATGTCCATGAATGAGTTGAATTTCACATTCTGAGAGGGAATCTACATATTCGAAAGACGCATGCGGTGGTCCTTAAAATTGAGTGTCCTTTTGTACCAACATTGCGAAACCATAAAAGCAAAGGCAAGGGATAAAGCCCAAAAAAATTAGAGACAGTTAAACAATGAACCAGAGTTAAGATTTATCTTCCTCGCCTCTATGAAAGTTGGCCCTTCTCCAAGATTGATGTTTAATGAGTGTTGAATATATTTCTATATTATATACATATCCTAATATATGTAAAGCTTCTATACCCTTGCATGGTGCACTGGGCATACCCTAGTAACATCTTTAATATATTAAGCAAAAGGAACGGCCAGGATAGAAAGTAAAGTATAAGAACTATATCGGTGTGCTTCGACAAATTTTCCTGTGTATTCAGTTCCTCGATATTCTATTCACTACATTTCAAGTTTTCTCAATTCACCTTCTCTTCTTCATGAATTCTCCTTTTGAACTTGAACAGTACCGAGGGGGAGCGTTCATCCCTGTGATATGAACTCCACATCGCCTGTTCACGTTTCAAAGTGAGATATCTGGAACTTGAGGCAGGTTTAATAATTTCTATCCATTCTGAAGAGGTTGACTCACCCACTTTGAATCTCAGTATCAACAAGTTTATTAATCTTCCAAAACAGAACCAGTTGCAGCTAGTATGACTTACGATGTACTCTGATCGTTTGAGTTGTCAATGTTCGCATGAAAATGTGTTGGCTTAGTACCTAGTATGGACATTTATATCATCTTTGAGATGTGCAGAACCATAGGGTCCTCTTCACAAAGGCAACTTAGATGATAACATCCATAACACGCGTTGCACTTTGTGAGTTACAGCTTAGACTTGGTTGATCTCCTCGGCTCGTTATGAACGGACTGCACTGTTGTCCCTCTTAGAAAGAGAAAGTCTCAAAGTTCAACCTGAGGCTTGCATTGTTGGCGTCCAGCCCTGTTAGATCTGGCAAGCTCAGCACAGCCAATCAGCCGAGATTTGAAATACCTGCATCGGTAAGGCTTCGGTACCTCTCCAGTATTTGAAGCGCTGGAAACTGACAATGCAAAATGTCACTGTTCAGATCACGGACTGTCCGTGTGCTGGAGGAGGCGCTCACAATTTTCTCTTTACTGTGCTCTTCTTTATGTCAGTAGGAAACGTAACTTCTTTACAGTAACCGACCAACGGACCTTCTATAACTGAATAGATGAGTGAAGGGGCATTTCACAAGTGACGATGTCTGAAGTAAACGGCGAGTCTCGCTTGTACTCAAGTAAAAAATGGCTACTCAAAATTGATCTGGAAGAGAAAGAAAACGCTTGATACATATAATAAGAAAAATTCATCCTAACTTTGCTTTGCAGCAAATACAGTTAGACAAAATCTCGCATAACAACACAACAGACAACGGTCTTGCTGATGAAGGGTTTGGATTTGCTCAAAATTGTATTGCTAGTTGCATTCTTCAGTTGCGCTCTTGCTAACGAAGAAGACGTATTCTAACCTACGGATTTTGAGACCTGCTTCAGGATCTTACTTCCTAAAATATTTTCGTTCCCTGAAATCTCTTAGGTCGATCTTGAACTCCAAGCACAAGTTAGAAGAAGGACGCATCGTGAATCATTTGCGAGGTCACCAAAATATATATTTACAGTGTGAATAGTCGTGCCACTTGTTGACGGACACATGAAGTTACCACCGCAAAATTGACGAGCTACTTCACCTCAACTCGGAACTCTAATGTGCGGCATTGGCGTGGTAATGACAATCTCCGATAAAGTCAAGCTGCACCTACAATCTGCTAAACACCTCTAAAACAGTCACCAAAACTTCATCTTCAACCCTAAAGAATCCACAACGCTCATGCCACCGACGAGGATTGCTAGGTAGCTTACCAAGGCACCCATCGACACGAAAGTGGACGCAAAAATCGTTTGCATACTCATGTTTACAAGTCCTGTCAAAATGTTGGCCTGATCCAGCAACCATTGCAGAGAGTATTGATACTTGAACAAGGTGGATGAAAGCCACAAATACTACATAGCTCCCTTCTCTTGGAAATTCATCCTCTACAATATTCAAGAAAAGAATGAATGGAGCCGAATGTTTGGCCTACTACTGAAACAATCTTGCTCCTGGAATATAGCGTGTTAAAGCTTTACCGAGTGGTATTATCATAAATTGACGTGCACATAGTGTGAAACGTTTAAGGCTTAACCATAAACGTATGCCTTGCTACTAACAAGGTCTTGCTCTTGGAAGCTAGCGATCTAAGCTTCTAATACATAATATTCTCATGTCTTAACGTGGAAACAAATCGAGTAATGTGCAAGATCGAAGGCTTACCCATAAAAAAGTTGCCAGCATGTTGCGATCGAAAATTCGAAGCAAAGGCATCACCTTTAGCGGTAGTATTGAATCCACTGTGAGAAATGTTGCTATTACCTGCAGCGTACAGAGTACATCCTTCATTTCCAGTTCTACATCGGCGAGACAGATCTTTCATCCACGTGCAGATAGAAGAATGGCGATATTCACATCAAACTCCCCAAAAACTCATATGTCAACAAGGAGTTGTAACTGCACATACCTCAAGGTTCTGGGCAAGCACGAAGAAGACGTAGGCCGGATTACACTGCCAATCAAGGATGTGAATATTAAAATCCAGTAAAGAGAATATTTTATGTTGAAAATAAAATGAATATGCAAGTGTCTACCCAAAATCAAGAATATGCTTGAACCTCTCCAACCCTACGAATATAGCTATCACTTCAACTCATCCCTTGATTTCGACCGCCAACAATCTCCAAGTATGTCCGCAAATCAAAAGTAATGATCTCCAGATACTTTTTCTGTCTAGCGTGGACACAGCAAAAGCGCGTGATGGAGACACAACTCATACCATCCGACGAGAAACTCTTTCGATGAATTTGTCCGTAAAAATCGCAAGCAACCTGCATGCAAGAAAAATAACATATATATGATATCCACAAGACCTGTTGTCCTATGAGGAACATAAGTAAGCCTCAAAATCACACTGCTGTTTGCGTTCATCCAGAAGGGGAAGACCCATCGATATGCTAGAGGCTATTGACGAAAGCCCTGGGGAAACACAATATAAGAAACCTACCAAAATATCGCGTCAAGAAGCCAAACCTCAACCACAATCCACCATTTAGTCACATCAGCTTTCTTGCCGTTAGTTGGACCATTAGTCCCTTGGCCAATAACTCTTTCCGGTAGAGAGCAAAGGTAGTTACCCAACCGTACGCTGATGAGATACAAACTCCAGTACCCTGCCAAGAAGCAAAGAGAAAATCGCAAAGAGAAGCAAAGAGAAGAGAAGCAAAGAGAAGCAAAGAGAAGCAAAGAGAAGCAAAACAAAGAGAAAATGAGCCTTGTCGTTGTAGAAAACCCATCTTAAATACTGCAAAGTAGATTGGGAGTGAAAGGTACCAAATATGCTGTAGAAGCCTTCTTTGTTGAGACTTATGAGTCCCGGGCCACGCTCAGATGACAACAGGTGCTTGTTTAGACCAGAGGATAGACTTACCTGATATCCTGTTGGGCATAAGAGAAGAGAGAAAATGTAAAACATGGTACGGAGAACTCCAGGGTACGAGCAGGGCCCGTGCATTGCAATATCCTTGTTCTTATGGTCTTGAATTATAATGCAATCTACTTGACAGCCCATGAGCAGCACTTTCTACCATTGTCGGCCGAGAAAGCTCTGCATAGATTTCTTCCTTTAAGTTTAGCTCGAGAACAAAGTAAAGGTGTACCTCCGAGAATCACAACCGCCAAGCTTCCACAATATGCGGTAGGAACGTGAATTATAGAGGTTAATAATGCTACCGCAGCTAACGTGAAGAAAAAGTTCCAGTGCACTCCGTATTCCGCTACATGCTCCTGGTTTTGAGACAAAGATTATTAGTACTCACAGAAGGATGAGAGAAAAGCTTCGCGGGAGGAAATAATTTGCAAAGCAACTACTATCTTGCCAACCAATGTATGCAGAGAGAAGAGAAGAGACGAGATTGCTAGGCAATGTAGTTTGATTTTACCTGATAGTCTACACCCTTCGTCAGAATGAGTCTGGCAAATCCAATCACTAGGAGAGGGCTTGTACTACGAAGAACTCCACCATACTTTCTGTATCAGCACCATAAACGTGGTTTAAGCTATGACGACGCTTGACGTTCAATGTAAACAAGTCAAGGAACTAGAGGCAGAACAGAATATCCCCAAAGAGTGTAAAACCGAGCAGTGCAAAAGAGAGTGGAACATACGAGGGTGAGAGGTTGCGCGCCTGCCTTGACACCAGACCATTTGCAACAACAAAAGATCCAACTCCCACATCCATCTGTACAATTTCAAAAGACAGTGACCAATTTAAAATGACCACTTTCACACAATCTAGCCGTACTCCGAGACTATGACTAACAGTTAGCTTATCTAATCCAAAAAGGTGCTCTCAAAATATTACGGTCAAATCGACCCGAACATAGCATCCTATTGGATCATTGATACACATGGGTCCATGCAGCTGAGTAGAACTTAACCTCTCTATACCGAAAATGTCCCAGTTCCAGTGGACTCTGTAGAATAGTCCTGATCTCCCGGAGAGGGAGTCCACATGGATGGGAAGACTGAGCAGTTTCTTCAGAGATAGAATCTATTAATTCGGTGATGTAACATGAATGTTTTGACATCTCTGTCAGCAACGTCATGCTAGAAATCAATATCTGAGATGAAGAGAACCTACTCGGGAAAAAGATCAAAATATAACATGTTAGTTATCACTTACCAGTCCAGTCCCATATCTCTCTGTCTTTGCATAGCGTCTTGGAAAGACGTTGAAGTCCACAGCAAGAATGCTAACACATGTTACCAACATCTGTAGAGAGGATACAAAGAATATTAACGATTCATTCTATGACCATGTGGGCAACTCCGATAAAGCACAGTTAGGCGGCCGATCACTCTCATTCTCGTATGAATCCAATACTAACTCGTCTCAAGGCATCAGGTTACATGAATAACCATTCTGGTTGCACTGGAGTCCACAAATGCGGCATACACTGAACTAAGATAACATTTTCGACTGGAAGGTAAGGTGAACGACCATGGTAAATCTGAACGACGACAGAAAGCCAGTTTTACGCGTAGATCCTTCGCTCGATATCTCTTTGAAGGAAGTATCGACATTTACTTCTGACTTCAGCCTGCACGAATTGAAAAGTCGCAGTCGGTTCCGACTTCAGAATCTACAGCTTTTCGTTAGCCAACTTATACCGAGACCTACAACACAAGTGAGGAACTATACTGTATATACTCCTGACTTTTGTCCTGTCTAGAAGTTTGAGACTTGTCATCGTTATTTAAATTTACTGCAACATTCTCTTTTTATCTCGCAGCAACAAACGTGGCAAAACATTTGGGTGTGCAAGAAGTCGTTTTATCCAACAATCAGAGAGTCGTGCTGTGTTCAGCACGCATCGAACTGAATAGTGGGAACACGCTAAGAGAATTGAGTACCTATTGAAGAGGACCACTCCTACTAATGTAAGGAAGAATGAAACTCCAGTTATAACGTACAACCAGTCGGCAAGAACCTGCAAAAACCACAAGAAACTGCACATGCAAGTCCATTTGAAACCATACATGAAAAATCTATCCGACAACTCGATTGGACCGGAACCTAGCACCTCTGGAGCAGCTACTTGCATGTGTGCTTTACACTTGCTCTACACTGATCGACTCCGCAACATCAATCTCAATGTTGTAAGAGATGGCAGACAATAAGAACTAGGGGAAACGTGAGAACGACAGAGAAGCACAAATGTGAAATGAACATTCAGAGTGAGGAGTGACTTGGCAAAGTAACTCATGGCTTGATTCTCATATCCTCAGCGAGTTCAATAGTGACAAGACAATGGAAAGTGATATCAAACCATATGTCACGGACCTGAGGTCCAGTGACAACCTCAAAGGATAGTTCAACTATAGTACCCAGATGATTGACATTTACAAGCTACCAAGAAAAATCATTACAATAAAGGCAAGACCAGGGAGTATGATGTTCCAAGGCAGGCCAGAAGGCACTTGCCACTAAGAAAACCAAACAACTCAGAATCAAAAGATCTAAGCCAATGGTCATTCTTAAATACCGTCAAGCAAAGCAGTGTCGGTACGACCACCAAGAGAAAATCTTTGAACAACGAAGATGCGTAGTTTTTGCCAGCACCAGCTGAAGCTCCATCATCTCGCGCATGTGGACTGCTACTGTTGACTGCCTTCTTCGCTGCTTCTGACGAGAATCAACAAGAAGGGGTACCAACTTGTCTGAATAAGAATAATATTCGAAGCAAATTCAAACCGGTCCTTTCCCAACATCAATTGACACGAGCTGCCCAATATAAAATGAAAACTAAGAACAGAGCATCCAATTTTGGTGCATCTTCATTCTACATTACCTTCTTGTAGCATAAGTCCAACAAGTTGACGCAGGATTATAAACGCCTGCATGTCGCACAACTCTAAAGAATGAGGATCAGAAAACTCCAGAAATTGAAATCAAGTGATTCTGTTTCGACTACCTCATCTACTACATGTGTAGTTCAACATATGACCTCAAACTTTTCCGCAAGAACCAAGTCGAACACTGAGGCCACGTTTTGACGCAATAACGAGGTCTCAAAATTACTTACAGGTACAACTACCGACATGGCAGCAATCTCCAACATTGTGGACCCATGCAGATTACTCACGAATCTGTGAGTTCAGGGGGCAATGGTATGAGTTGAAATCCGAGGCGATGTGGGTACTACTATGACAAATTGCATAGCAAATTAGCAAAAACAGATCCTAGTGTTGATAAGATGGAGTGTAAACAAGCAGAACAGAAAGTAATCGAGATCTGCCATGTATTGCACGAGCAGTTCAAGCTCTTCAGAACTCCGTTTAGCTCTCAAAATTAAAGTCACCACCTGCCCACAACATCACCCCTAATGCGGAAGTGTCAACAAATGACTTCGAGCAGTAAACTCACGCTTCTTTCAGCTGCTTCAAAGTAGCACTCCGCATTGCCACGTCCGCCGACTCCATAGCATCCAGCGAAAAGAAACCACAAGACTTCGATAAAGGCGAAAGCGATCTTCAAACTATACTCTCATCAAATCGAGCAAGAGAGGAGAAGCCGGCCTTCAAAGCTCTCTTCCGTATCTCCCTTCTCCTCCCACCCAAACCGTTCTTTTAAACAGAAGATGCAGATTGAGGGCGACGTCTGTAAATTGGGTGTGTAGAAGGACAGTAGGGTATAAGAATGGCCGCGTAAGCAGAACAACAGAAAACCTCCAAGTTTGGAGAAAGGTCTGGTAATTCCTACTGGCGCTAGTGTTACTGTAGCCCCATAAAACTCCGGAGCTCCAAGCGTCACTGTATGAACGACACCGCAGAAAGAACCCATGGAATCCTCGTTTGTTACCCCATACCGTTCATTCTGAACGCACGCCATAATACAGCGAGCCCTCGTCAGCTTCAGCAGCAGAAATTCTGCAGAATCCGAAGCAATTGTTTAACAGCACTGGTCAAGTTCGTTGACGAATGTCCCGTCAGAAGTTGAAATGTAGCAATTACTAATTTCGGTTAATCTCAAGTTTTTAATATCCTATTTGTTTACATCTGTGGAACTACTCGACCAGGTTTGACCCACATCATAAATCCTCTGCGGTTCATCATATTATACAACTTTTACCAGATAAAGGAGTCCATTCGCTACCTTCTGCATATGCCATCTTCCATAAGCGGTTTGCTCTTCTATTCTTCTCCTCTTCCATTAGCGGAACCATCGATGAGATGGACTACTCGAAATTCTCAGTATCTTGTAAATGCTTACTCGCTGCCCCTGCGTGACAGAATGGTAGAATGATGGTCAGTGCGAACAAGATAGGAGTTAGCATAAGCTACTCCGTTTTCTGCTCTGGTCGGACGCAGGATTGAAATTAATACTGCATGGCTGGTCGTGACTACCATGCGTGGACCGTGTGTCGGAATCGAGTCACTCGAACAATGTTTTATAAACTCCGAAGTGGGACCTCACTGTCAGGTATACGAGGGCACGGTTGAAATACACTTATGCGCCTTATCCACTGCATTCGCCATGGTGATCAGTTTTGATATTGGCAGTGAACACTCATAGTGATGGGGTCTCCTCGCGGGCCTAGGTTTCAAAAGTCGTGGTGGGCGTAATACGCAGGTAAGCGTGGCATCTCGTAGCACGTCAGGACTTGGCTACTCATCAACAGCCGATGAAGAATGTGGTGTATTGAAGGAGACTTTTGAAGCGACGATCAATCATAAACTCCACTATGCTCATCTGCAGAAACGTACCAGCAAAGGGGGATATAGGAACTATCAAGCATTCATGTAATTGAGAAAGGGCCGCGCGAAAGAGGGAATTCCACATGATCATTTAGACGACAGGCTCGTAATCATAAAGACAGTCTGTGCTGCAGTACAGAGCAACATCGGAGATCACTACAACCGTACGAACCTGTACCTCGCAGAGCATTTGCCTACCAGTACATATTTTAAGTACTTCACTCTAAAACTCGAGGTCAGTGTTAACATAGGCATCTCTGTCTGTAATGTACATTCCCTGATATCGAATCCGTCTCGACCCATGCTTGTCAGGATGGGTGTTAGCGCCGGTCTAACTACAAAAAACAACCAGTCATCTTACTTTCAGGTACCTGTAAAGACACCTAGCTGTGGGGAGCACGTCGTTAGACAGCTATGAGTAAATTAACCACTCAAGGTGTGGTATACTTCCTAAGTAGAGGTTGAAAGCTAGCAGAAAATACAAATAAGTCTATAACACCCAGAACAAATTTAAAATTTAAACCTTCCAATTTTAAAACTCATGCTCAGAACAGGTGCATGAGGGCCAGTGTAAGTAGTTTGGTGAGCTAAAGCTGGGTTGAAGCTGTACGAAAGTGAATCTGGAGTTCCCTAGTCCTGCTATTGACTGGAGACGAGATCCACTACTTGCGCAATACTCGAAAGTTTTTTTCTTTCTTTCATGAGCTTTTTCGCACAATGAAGAGCTTTGCGTTCACACGCTGCCCTTGAATCCGCATCTGCAATTGACTCCATGTCTTCGACATGCGCGATACCAACAATTCGTCTGATCATTTTAGCAGCGGCGAAGCCTAGAGAATCATAAAAGAGTTCCTCAAAGTATCTCTTTTGTGCAGACTCTCTCGTTTCCGAAGTATTGTACACGGCTGGCACATATGCATCTCCAGGAGCATCCCAGGATCTATCCCATTCAGTTTTGAATTTTGCTTCAATCAGAACCCAAGTCTCTGATAAAGTCTGCAAAATCCAGTTCTTGTAATCGTCGCGATCCCCCTTGATTGCAGAATGACCATCCTGAGAGTAGTATGCCAGAATGAGGTTTGCAATAAATGCACCAATGTCGAAGCCCATAGGACCGTAGAAGCTAAATTCTGGATCAATGACTTTTGTTGAGGTCTCTGTGACCATAATCGAACCTGTGTGCAAATCCCCATGGAGCAAAGCCTGTGTTCTTTCACAAAACCTGGCCTTCAACTCCGCAACCTCAAGCTTCAGAGGGGTATCCTCTCGAATGGCTCGTGCATCTTCGTCTAGCTGGGGAGTAGTCCAGCGGTTATTCGGGGCTTCCATGTAAGGTTCGGTAAAGATGACCTGCTCTGTGAGCCTGCACATCTCTACGTTAGCGTAGGATTGAGCCGACGCCTCTTTATGCTTGTGAGTATCAAGAGCAAGAAGAGATGTATGGAACAAGGTTTTAGCTATGAACTCCGACATATGCTCTGCAAGACAAGGATAGACAATTCCCTTTATCAATCCCTTTCGCAAAATTATATGTGGAGGCTCTAAGTAGCGCATAGCGATAATTGCCATTGGGTGATCAAAATGGTACACTTCGGGGACGTAATCTGGGACCAATTCATACTCCTTTTTCAAAGCTTGCACCTCGAAATAAGCGCGTTCCAAAGTCATCGACCACGATTCTCCTACGCACCTGACATACGGCAGAGCCTGCTTCAAAACTAAAGACCCTCCTGGACCCGTCACAATGTACACGTAGTTCATGTTCCCATCTCCGACCTCCTTGATGATCCAATCCTGGGACAAACCTCCTAATCGCTCGGCCAATCCTGGATTCTTTGCCAGATATTCAGACGCAGCCTCCTCATCCAGTGGATGATAGTCACGTTTTTTCCCTGTTTCTTGGGGTTCTTGGCTACCATTATTCCGATTGGCAATCTGTGACACTTCTCCTGCGAATGGCTTGACAACTCCGGTGACGAACTTGCCAACATCCAAGCTCTGAGTTTTCTCGTCCTTCCAAACGACTCCCTTATCCGTAATCACGCCAGTGATGTACTTAGCTGGAGTGACATCAAAAGCTGGATTCCAAACGCCAATCCCTGGGGCCGCGATTTCAGGCCCGGCACCCCCAAAGGCATGGGTGAGCTCAAGTTTGGATCGTTCCTCTATGATAATTTCATCCCCTGAACGTATCTGGGTGTCTACAGTGGTGAGGGGGGCAGCAACAAAGAAAGGAATGCCTAATTGAGTTGCAGCAAGTGCAAGACTGAATGTACCAATCTTGTTCGCAGTATCACCGTTCGCAGCGATGCGGTCAGCTCCAACTACTACAGCATCAACACGTCCTGAAGCCATCAAATATGCAGCGGCGGAATCTGCAATGAGCACAGACGGTATTTTATCGTGAACCAGCTCGTATGCCGTCAATCGGGACCCCTGGTTGTAGGGGCGTGTTTCTGTGCAATATGCCGTCTCAATCTTCCCTTGAAAAAAGAGAGACCTAACGACGCCCAAGGCTGTTCCATATCCGGCCGTCGCCAGACTGCCTGTGTTACAATGTGTCAAAATACACAGTTTTTTTTGAATCCTCACGGAACAAATTATCGCCTTGGCACCGTGCTCTCCAATTGCCTTGTTTGACACAACATCATCAATGAGCATTTCCTCGGCAGCTTCGATAAAGGAACTGAATACGGTCTTCGCGCTCGCTCCTTCCTCACTTGCAGCGTGTGAGGTCAGTTTCTGAAGCTTCTCAGAAGCATCTGCAAGGTTAACGGCAGTTGGTCGGCTGGATACAAGAAACTTCAAGCGCTTCTCGATAAAGGTTGCAGCATCTTTAGCATTTCCATAGTAGGAGCTCTGCAGGTTGAACAGCTCCACAGCGAGAGCTAGTCCTGCAGTCACAGCAATGGCTGGTGCTCCACGCACCACCATGTCCTTGATGGCAAGCCATGCTGCATCAGAGTCAGGGACATCTACATACACAGATTCTTGAGGCAGTTTCTTCTGGTCCAAAAGCTCCAACTTACCGCGCTCGTAACGAATGGCCTCCAAGGATTTGTCTTTCCCCATGGCACCTCCTGTTCAACTGCCAAGCTCACTTGACAATGGACTGGTTGAAACTTTCAAATTCGGGAGTTTTTCGATTGTTCGCAACGTATTTCGAGCAAAAGAGATATTGGTCCTGAAACTTCGTCAAGGCAAGCTGAATTCAATAGCTCGGCTACTTAAAAAGACTCCCCGATCCGTGGTGCATCTGAAAAATGCGACAATCGGTGAAGAACGCACCATCTGTGGAGCTCATGCGACAGTCAAATTCGGATGTATCCAGTCGAAGAGCCTCGGATCGGAATGTATCCCGTGCAGCACTGCGAGATCCAGTTAGAGAAGACTCTCAGGTGCTGCCTGAACTCCACGGCAACAAATAAGACCTCCGAACAACATACAATGACGATCAAGCGGTCCCGCGGATATTCATTCATAAGGAAGAGGAAAGCTAACTATAAAAGGAGTTACGGAGTCTTCCAACGTCTAATGAGAACATCCAACCGAGCATATGCTGTGCTCATTCCGTGGAGCGGATACACTCTACGTTCGCCACGAACCCCGGCAGAGGTTCCTCTAGACAAGAACAACTTTACAAGACTTCCAAAACATGCAATACTAATGGAAAGCTCAAGCGGATAGAGAAAATATGTAAGCCGCAACGAGACAAAGACTGCGCAAGTACAAGAAGCCAACCATATCGGATATACCCTACGATCACAAAAAGGAAAGAGGCACAAAGACGAAACTTGCTCCTCTCTGTCCAGGTTCATCCTCTCCACCTTACAGTAATCGAACGATAGCGATGTTTTAACAACCTTACCTGATACTGTACATGCCGCAGACAGGCGACGCAGATTCCTTCACCCGTCGCTCAAAAGGTAAAGTCCACGAAACGTCCCGTCATGTCAGCTCTCGCGTTCTCGAATTTTATAATCGTGAAATTTCTACCCTCCACATCTCTTGAATATTTAAGTCGTGATTGAATCCCCAGATGCAGTTGCTGCAGCGGCAGCGAACATTCATGACAGATTTCTACATCTCTTAAAGCGGAACCGATTTGTGCATGTTCAGTAAGCACGCGAAATTGCACAATCGCTCGCATCCGCCAATCACAAGGAGCGGAGTGCGGCCATGGCAGCTACAACTGTCCCTGCTCCTTCGCTCCGCTCCTGCTCTATGCTGTGGACTTGGGGTGGTACATGTCCACTTGTCTCAGCTACCTGGTTGTCCACGTTGTAACCGCGATGCGATTGAGTTCCTAGTAAAGCCAGGTTATGCGAACGTGGTCGACCATGCTGCGTCGGGTATTCGCCTCGTACTGTGCAGCCGCTTTTTCGTGGTCAACAAGGACGTACCGCGGGGCTACACGACACGACTGTACGGTACCCTCCAATAACGAGGAAAAGTCCTATCAAGGACGAGAGGGGGACTACTACGGATCATGAAAATTGTATAATGGAAGATATTGTAGCCAAGAATAATTCAACAAACCTCGAAACTCTATGGTCAATAGGCAGAGAGAGAGAGAGAGAGAGAGGCAGCTACAAATAAGATAAAACTTTCTCTTTTACCTTCTAGAAGATCCATCGTATTAAGCCCATGCTGCAAGAGAAAGTTGCGAGTAGGGAAAGCCAATCTCAAAAGAGGAGCTGCCACCAAAACGACATGTCCCGATTCGGCCTCAAAATCTGGTATCTTCTCAACTTACGTTTCATTTTCAAAGATATCAATTCTATCAAGCTTAGAACCTTGTGATCAAATGCTCAACAGGTCTATATTCTAACACTTGTACAACAAAGCGTCACGAGTATGGTCTCAGGAATTTCATACCATTCACGGAAAAGGAAGCTATTTCGGCGCATTTTCCTTTGTGGATTATAATTCTTGGCTCAGAACGAATAAAGAGATCTCGTAGATATCGTCCAGATGTCCTATATAGCAAAAGCAAGTCTTCGCCTAGAATCGAGAAGAGAGCTAGGATGTCATACATGTATAGCTCTCTCTTTCCAGAGGAGAAAGTATGCAGGGTTGTGTGGGAATTTGCTGAAGAACATATCGCTTCATATCTACGCATCCTCTCTCCATGAGAAAGAAAGCAGCAGTGTCGTGTGTGAATTTGCTGAAGAACATATCGGATCATATCTACGCACTTTTGTACATCGGTTTCCAGAAATTTGGTGGTAACCATCGAATTACATACAGTCGTCACCTTTACGGATCTGAGCCTTGCTATTCTTCGACTGGTGTGTACTAGATAAATAACCCTTTTAAAATATATTCCTTTTCCATGTTTCAAGGGGTTTTTTGGTATGAAGGAAAACTCTTTTGACATCCAGACACTCCTTGGTAAGGCTAACTAACCAACTAACCAACTAACCAACTAACCAACTCGTAGTGTCGAGAACTCCTTGAGTTAATGCAGGTCAGGAAAATAGAAAATCTTAGCCGGTTCATATTAAGCAGTTTTCAGTCTATGTATAGAATTTCATATGGGATAATAATGTGTAGAAAAGTTGACGCCAGTAGATGTGTTTCCGAATAGTTGATTCGAACATTTTGTTTCCATGTTTGCAAGTGACGGTCAAAAACTTTTACATTAAGACTATATTTCGTTTGCTTCGATTTACAATATATGTACGTCAGTAGAAAAGTCACAGTGAGCTATACTTTACATTTTGTTAGCGATTTTTATTTGTTATTATTTGAAACATTCTACAGAATTGCCAATCGGATCAATTGGGTAAACTCCCGCCGTAGACCATTATTATGATAGGTCTTTACGTGAACCATTTCATACGACCCCCCAAGGACTTCCCCTAGCAAAGACATGTGATGTATGGGAAAATGTGTAACCTGGCCAGCAAGGTAACATCCTAAGCTGTTGCAATTTTCCAATGAGTTTGCAGAAATACGAGATTACGAATGAGTTTTATAATCAGTTGAAGACAATAAATCCTTTAGACTGCGATCGGTTGTGGGTGGAAATGGTATGATTTCATGCACATATTGAAGAATAGCACTCAGACAAGAAATTCATGATTTTCCCAATTGATTCCCTTTTGGCAGGCCACCTCACATCTCGAAACTTACAAGTGGTTACAATGGTGGTGTTTCTGATTTGATACTTTAGGGCCATTTCTTTGAAATCACGGTGAGCTTGATTATGTTTCTATTTTTCACTCTATGGAGATTGTTGTGGCAAAGAGATGAAACTAGCCCATCAAACTTCAGTCTTCTTCTCCTCGTGGTCTAAATTGCAAGTTAGCAGCTGGTTGCGTTGGAGCAAAATCACTCCTTGATATATATCTTCACGTGTAGCATATCCATCTAAATTAGTTTGTGAAAATGGGTCTATGAAACAAGAACACGGCATCTGATTGGAATGTTGTAAGAAAAATGGCAGGTTATCAAGAACATGAAATTTGCTTGGCCATGAACAAATATAGTTCACTCTTTTAGAGCTTGAAAGGTTGAATATACTCTCTCTCTCACTTTCTGAATAGAACTCTCGTTCCTTCCTTATAAATTGATGTAACAATCTATAAATAGAGAGTATTAGTTTTTTGCATCATAAATTTTTGATTTAAAAAGATTGAGTCTTAATTAATGTGTAAACACTGATCTAAATCTTTTCAGTGAATACTCATTCTCCAATATCATTAATCATGCTAAATATAGAATAATGTTTTATACTAACCATGTAAATCTAGAAAAAATAGTTCATCCATTCTATTAGTAGAGTTTAAATTAGTAAAGAATACTTCAAAATATGTAAAATAATTTCAAAATATCTAAGAAAATCATGTTAATAGTTTTTAACCTTAAAATTTCAATTATGGATTATTAAACCACAATAATGCACTTGATTGAATGTATGTAGATCAATTACTTAATGAGCAAAAGAAGTACTACCCTGCAATGTATTATAGTAAGAAAAGGCTAACTATAATCAGGTTATCTAACTTTACTATTCTCACTTGATTAAAACTGCAAAATCTTTTACAAATGTACATGGTAAGTTACAACCCATTACAACAAAGATAAGGTAGATTAGGGATCCCTAAACATAATATTCCCACATAAACTCTCGGTGTAGGGACAGAGATTCATGACATTTTATAACAATGTTAGTGACATGTAGAAAATCCCTAAACTGTCAACGCCTAACGCCTAAATGAGACCTCGTTTGAGTGTACATTCAGTAACACATTTTATTTCTCTTTACTAAAAATGCCAAAACTTTATGTATTGATGAATCGTGCTTCTATCTATCTTCTATCTTTCAAATCCTTTCAAATGCTTATAAATACCCCGGGATGCAGACGATCCTCACAATGCTTTCCTCGTGTGTGTGTGTATATAAGAACTAATGCTCTAATGCCATATGAAAAATATATATTGTAATCCCCGCATACACAAAAGCAATCAGCGACCCCTCTTGCTCAATCACCTTTTCTTATCACTTGCGCACAATAAGAAGAGGTCTTAGGGACCTCTGATTATGAACCCTGATCATAATCAGAATGGTATTGTCATTGAATATGTCGGCTATCTCAAGTACAAAGGGGCTGGACATAATGGTAGAAAGGGTTTGGTCATAACAAGAACTCGTTGAAAGACTCAAAAGGTATAGTTGGTAGAAAATATTATAATAAAGGACACATACATAAAAGAATACAGATAAACACTTGGATGCGACATGAGGAAACGAAGAATGCATTGAGCTTTGCCTCATATAACATGAACAAATAATGTATTAACACTTGGATGCGACATGAGGAAACGAAGAATGCATCAGCTTTGCCTCATATAACATGAACAAATAATGCATTAGGCTTAACTTCATTTAACATTGAACTATAGCAATTTCCATATACAAATACAATCTATCCAGAATTCAAAACCATTTCAAAATCAAAATATCTAAATTTTAGTATCAATCCAGCATCCATAGGAGTGTATCACATCGGTGTATTCTTAAAGTTTTTTAGTATTGCGTGTAGACTGAACTACCTATTTGCATGGTTCCTTCTTATTTTACCTTCCTATCAACTTTAAGAGCTTTTGATAGAAGGATTATGGATCTCTTTGGTGACATTATTGTACCAATGACATTTTAGTATATGATAGTGGATTTTGCATGTAGACAAACATCTCTACCGTTCTTGTATGGAGGGGTAGACCTACTATCTATGGAGTAGATGACACCTATAGCATTTTTGGATAATCAGGCTCTCTTGGTACCTCTATTTTTCTCCAAATTTATGGTTGCTAATAGGCCAATCTTGGAGATGTGTGTGACCATGGTGGAATAGGGATCCTTTTCTCTCCTTGTGTTATGGTGGCAAATGAGAGATGGTCTATCTCCATAGGCACTAGAGGACCTTCCATCATTTGCTTCTCTACATTCATATTGGATTAGAGGTTTGTAGTCTTCTTTGATATATTGACAGTTTTAGCATACATTCCATTCTCTCTTAGTTAACTCATCAATTCCTCTTATTATTAGAGCACATCTTCTCTCTTGTCAGGCAAGGGTGCAGGCTCTTGGATCCTAGCTAGACCATATGTTAGACCATTCCAACTTGCACCAATTATATTTTTCTCTACAATGATGAGGTTTAGCCTAGGGTTGGTTCATCCATTTGTAAATTCATTATTCACTTGTGAATGTAGTTCTACATTAGATATAACCATGGTCCATATGACACGTTGTCCTTTTGGAGGATAGAGGATAGCTACCCATGATGCTATCAAGGATATAGTTTTTTCCATGGCACAAAAAAGTGTATACCTTGTTTGGAGGGAGCGTTGGTGTGCTTTGCAGATGACACAAATGAGTGCAGACTTAAGTTTGATTCGAGATGATCTGGTGATAACAACATATATTGTTGTTATAGACACTCTAGTGACCCAATTTCAAAAGGAATGATCACTCATCCTCCTGGATGTGTAATGAGTAGAGCTACAATAGGTAAGGTCTCCAAGTATAATGATATGTAGCGAGTTCACTTCTTTGTTTCTCTAGCCTTGGAGTTATATGGAGCTATGAATACAGTGTTTGATATATTTTTCAAAAAGTTTTTAATGGTATATTATTTTTATACTTTAGAAAGTATAACTCTTTTCTCATATTTCCAGTTAATGACATATTATTTTAGACTTTATAAATTATTAGTCTTATTCTCATGTTTACCAACATTCATAAGATATTGTGTGTCTATTACTCTACCAATAACATTGGGTGATGCAATCAATAAGAGAACATTCATAAGATATTGTGTGTCTATTACTCTACCAATAACATTGGGTGATGCAATCAATAAGAGAACAGTCTTGCTAGGTGATATTTCTTTGAATATTCCAATAGCTTGTAGTAGACCATGCGACTGTTATAGCTCAATTATCTTTAGGTATTGGAAGGCAAATTCCATTTACCTTTACTATTGGGGCTTGGCCCCATTTTAAGCCATGTCTTTTCCTTGAACTGCTTTATTGGGGCTTAGCCCCATTTTGCACCATGTCCTTTCCTTGATCGGCTTTTTGGGGTCTTTCCATCCTTCTCGTTATCCTACACGGTCGCCTCTCTTAGCAGCTTCGATTTGTTGTGGATGCTGCACATCTTAAATATTACTAACCTTGGAATTATCACCTAAATTACAATATTTACACGCAAACTTGCATCCTGAAATGGTAAACTCCTTCAGCTTATTTGGTTATTGTCTTTTTTGTGCTGTGCTGTTTCCATTCAATGGGCTTCATAACAAAGTGATCCATCATTGTCAACGAGACGATTCATCCCGAACAATCAAGTCCAAACGGAGATCGTTTTTATTTCTTCGAAAGTTTATAGCACTTCTTCTCTTAAAAATTAGATTAATCAAGGACGGATGGTTCTCTATATGGATGGTCAATGGTGTAAGGAAAAGTAAGACTATTGTAATTTTCGGATCCAGTCATAGTCATAAAATAGCGATTAAATAGTGATACTCACAAAATGCCCGATCAAGTTAAGACTGGATGTACTTGGGAGCCCTCCGAATTCAACAATTCAAGTGACCAGATGCTAAGTAGACAAATCTCAATTCAATCCAGGCTATCCACATATGCAAGGAACGAAGGCAGGCCGGTCAAGCTGTGAATCCTTGGTGCTTAATTCAGCTCTAGGTGACTAGCACCACAAAGCCCGTGAGTGAACTGGGCATTCTCCACTTTTTCAACACACATAATATTCCCAAATTTTAATGACCTAAACTCCGTTGTTTGTGGTAGTGCAGGCAATAATTCGCACCAACCAAACCAAGGACATAATCTCATGAACATGCTAATGTAGTTGACGCGTACAACAAAGGAGGTGACGAAGACCGTTGTCTAACTTTACCGTGTGCATTCTGGACAAATCTTCTACCTTCTGATGTCCTGTTACTACTGAAACTGACCTCCACGGTTTGTCAATCAACGTAACATATCCTTGACATTCTATCTAAAGTCCAAATCTACTGACAATTCTGTGAGGTCCTCAGGGCAGTTTACAAAGATGACAAATATTTCGGTTTTTCTCACTTCCATACGCATCGCTGCCAAAGTCATTTGGAGTCCGTTTGAGGAAGGAGGAGTTCTGACCTCAAGTGAGTGATATCAGTACTCAGTCGTGAACGATCTTTACAAGCTCACATTTGGAAAGATAAATGGTGCATTTACTCCATTCATCTCCATGGTGCATTACCATGGCTGCTCAACCATACAACACATAAGACCTGTGAAGAGGTCACCATTGTCGAGAGAATACTCTGTGACAGACAGCAGGGAACCCCGAATTAATATCATCCCTTTGTGAGCATTGACGCATTTGAGCTCCATATCTCGGTAGGTCAGTTTAAACTAACACCAGAACCGAAATAGAATTCATCCACTGAAAAGACTCTCGTCTATAACTGTATTTCATACTCATATGAATCAAAAGCACCAAGCTGACCAGGTATACTTATTGAAAGACGTTCAACTTGGATTACCTTCTGCGTGGCATCAACTCGAATGAAGTGGAAGGGTGTTCGAAGGAGCTTGTCCTCAAATTTTGTACATAAAGAGAAACTGATGCAGTTTTTTGTGATTCTTTGGGGTGGGATTATACAGAGTGGCCAATTTCAATTGCTCTTCTTTTCCTTTTTCCTGTTGGGTCACGTTTCCTATCGAGAGCTCATCGTGGTTCGGGTGGAAGCATTGTATCTGTAAATACTGGTGAAGGTTCTAAAGGGGAAGCCAGAGCCATTGGATCTGAAAATACTGGTGAAGGTTCGAAAGGGGAAGTGAGAGGGAATGCAGTGGGTGGTTTGAAACCAGAGGGGTGTATACAAACGTCATTAAGGCTTTGGATCGAAGCCAAGTATTGTGAGGCATTGCTTTCAATGATAAGAGCATCCTCAAGCTCCCGCACGACGTCAGCCATTGTTGGACGGCGTGATGCTTGAGTTTCCGTGCTCATGAGTGCAGTTTCGACTACTCTCCACAGTGATTCAGGGGTGTAGCAAGCAGCTATAGCAGGATCAATTATCGGTTGGAAGTTCGCGTCCTTGATATACGGCCGTACCTGGATCGAAGCAATCCAGATTTCAGCTGATGAGACCAATAACCCTGTGTGGTGGAGAAGTAACTTTTGCCGGAGAAGAAAGTTAGACCCATCTTAACTATTGAAACAGACTAACTATACGAACTAGTTTTACACTGGTAATGTATTGGTTTCACATCTTAGAGAATCAAATCAACCAGGCACCCTTGAGGGGTACACATTTCATAACTTACCCATTGAAGGAGACTCCTCTCCTTGCGGGGGCGTTGTACATTCAGAGGTTCTCGACCACAAACCACTTCCAACAAAACTATCCCGAAGCTAAATACATCACTTTTGTCCGTGAGCTGCTGTGTGGAATAATATCTGCGCATTAACAAATTGACCAGCGCACATAATTCTAAGCAACTCTCATTCTTTACATAGTTACCCGGCTAGTCCACTTTCTACTTCTCCATGCAATTGGGAGATATGAAGATTTGCAGGCCTCAAGATTGTGGAAAACAAGAAGCACGATAGCTATTTACAATTCAAAGCTCTGACACTGGAATGTACACGAATGAGAGAAGGGAGGAAACTTACTCGGGATCTAAATAACCAGCTGTCCCTCGTACTTCTGTCGAGACAAGACTATCCCCATCAACTGGGGAGTACTTAGAAAGGCCAAAGTCCGCAATCTTAGCCTTCATACTATCATCCAGAAGGATGTTGCTACTCTTGACGTCTCGGTGGATTATGCAACGTGGTCCGCCCGTGTGGAGGAAACTGATACCTGTCAGAAGTGAAAAATATAGACCACATAGTCGTTGAGGACTTACAGAAGTTGTTAATTTGATCAAATCTTTACCATGGCATGACTCTATTCTTTACAGCTCCCAGTGCTCTTCAAAATTAGCTCTTGTCTCATCATTCCGAAGAATTTGTTCAAAGGTTTAGTGTAATACCTCTTGCAGCGCCCAGGACAATGTTGAGCCTCGTCTGCCAATCCAACGGTTTTCTCGACGCACCAACACCTGTTTGATTCACATCCCCGCACGTCGTAAGACCACGGCTAGCTAGGGCAAGGAGTCGCAGCTTCATCAACAGTTAACAGGCAAAATCTGCGAAACGAAGGATCATACCGTAGAGTCTGTCGTGCAAGGATCCATTTGACATGTAGGGATAGATGAGAATTTGCTGCTGATTTTCGGAGCAAAACCCAATTAAAGGCACCAAGTTTTCGTGTCGCACTTTCGACATAAAGTTCAGCTGCACGGTGTGTCAAAAAGAAATACAAATTACACATAAGGCAGTACCTTACAGCGCGTCAATCAGGGAAGTATCTTATAGCGCGTCAATCCCTTCTAGTCAGGAGCCATCCTTCGTTTTTTCTACGCGGTCGCCTTCTTCTCTAGTCAGGAGCTCGGGGCAATCAACTGCCGGCAATGAGATAGGGTTGCACGATGAAACTTTATCTTTTAAGGGTGGTATGACTTATTGTAGTTTGTTTAGCCAGCACCTTAGAGGATGAGGATACTCTATATAACCTTGTAAGTAATTAGACAACACAATCAACGTTAAGTGGATATTGCCGGCAGTAGTATACGTGACTAGGGAAGATAATATCTTACGGTCTATTTAGCAATTGTAGTTAATGAATCTGGGTCTCTTTCCATGATTAGTCAACTCGAACTAACACGCAACTATATTTTGGGAGATGAGACACAGGTGGACTTGCACTAACCTCAGCCGTGAACTCGCGTGTCCCTTGGTTAGAGGTTAACGACCGGACCTTCACCGCAACTGAAGTTCCGTCCGGAAGGTTACCATGATAAACAGCACCAAATCCCCCTTCTCCTATTCTCTTTTGAAAATTCCTCGTTGTCGTTTCGACCTCCCGTAATGTAAGCTTTTTGACATCTATGACCGGGGATTCACACTCAGCTGGATCTCGAGGAGGAGTTGTCATAATATCTGCATAACCGGTTAGCCAAGCGTCAGGTTGCGGCCTTAAGTGTACAATTCCACTCCGCTCTGAAGATATACCCACAGCTTTGCGTTCAACAAGCTAGTCTGTACATTGTACTTACAAGTAGGACCATCGTGCGACTTATCAAGGTTGAAAGCTGAAAATGGTGCGAGCCTCCTTTGGCGTTTACGGTAGCAGTATGTTATCAAGGACATGAAAATAATGCACACGAAGACAGCCGCCCCGACGAAGGCACCTACAGTTATCTGCATCGTCTTGTCACTACTTGATTTCCTGGATGAATCCTCGTTATTTGACAAGAGATTCCCTGAATACCTGTACGAATTACAGGTGATAAAATGAGAGTCATGAAAGCTAGAGACTGCAGTTCCCCATTGTAGTCGTACTTTTGTATTGTAGTATGCGGACTTGCTATAAGATAACAGCAAGAATTCGGCATAGAGTGCTTCTCAGAAATGTCCAAAAATGTTTTGATTGAGCAAGAATTGGAGCAACAACTTACGTGAATGTGAAGTTCGGTTTGCTGGACTCCGGTATTCTTCCTGAGAATTGATTGTCATCTACGCGCCTGGACATCCAAGCAACCTCTGTAAAGGAAGAGAGAATGAATTGGAAAGGCTAGGCTTAGCTTTAATGAAAATTCGGCGTCATGCATTTCGAAGTTGAGGCAGTATAATGTCGCCAAGTGGTAACTTCTCTTGCCACGGAGCTGTACGTATGTGGATCTCAGATAGTTACAACTCACAAGGTCTGCAATGCAGGAAGCTTCAAGAGGTATGAAGGAATTTCGCCGCTGAAATTGTTGCTGCGAAGGTCCCTGCCAAGCCATAGATGCTTCTCTGATTACTAGCGATAACAGGAAAGCACAGAGGCAAATCTTGAAGTACATATTCCAAATTATGCTTACTGGGCGAACTTACAAGGCGGTCAATTTCTTCAGCGAGGATAGATCAGGAAGTGGACCGGAAAAACTGTTACCCTGAAGATCCCTGCAGCACAAAGCATCCCGAAGATTATTCTCGAATTTTGATTGATCTTTATTTAGGATTAAATAAGTCAAATGGATCTATCAGGACATATGTAAATGCACTAGTGACTATAAAGAATCAATTTGAATGTTCCAAACTAAATATCAGGAACTGCGCACTCTCATCTCTTCATAGACTCACAAATTTTGCAGGTTAGTTAAATTGTTGATCGCTTTTGGAAGATCCCCTCCCAAGCTTTTGTTCGTCAAATTTCTAGACAAATACCATAACCATGAATATTAATATCTCGGACATGGAGAAATCTTCACGGGGAGCACTCATTACAAAGCTTGAAAGTTTCATATGTAGTTAACTTTACGAGCAACTCCATCAGAACAATAGTAACTCATAACACCTATTTGTCTATACTAGGTATTCTGTATCATGATGCTAGAAGGCAAAAGACTGAAGACCCACTGATTTGGGTTCTGTTGAACTCCAAGTCGGTAGAGACTAATACTTACAATCCAGTGATAGATACCACACCACTCAGATTTTGGCAGGACACTCCAGGCCAGGATGTGAACTCGCGATCCTGCCGTGGTGTATTCCACATGGGTAGGCACGGATCTCCAGACCAATCTAATTGTGTCATGTTGAGCAAATTTGCTAAGGTGTTCATAGCGTTAACTGCATGACAAAAAATTTCAAGTTTTAGACGAAGTAGTTTGCACAAGTTCTTTTTTTGGCAGTAGGACCTTTTGGTAGACAGTACAGATGATCCTGTTTGGTGTATCATGCAGCTATGGGTGTGGATACTTGACAGAAAGAAGCGACAAAATGATTACGCAAACCTATATCTGTGCTAGAGGATGTCCATGTCCACCTCGTTCAACAATCAGAATAGTGCGATGGATGAATTAAACGAGATTTAATCAATATATTCTACAACTAGTCGGACTTCCCAATACCACAGGTTTGGACTGTACCATCTTCTTTACTGGTACTACGCGAGGATTCAGTAACCTCAAAGATCTCCAAGGCATTCACTGAAGGAGGCTCCCGGCTGCTTGAGGTGGCCACAAGTGATACTTTCAGAACCAAATTTGTGACGTCGTCAATAGAAATTCCAATCCTCCAACCGGTGAACTGCGCGACATATTTGAGAACGTCCACGTTGTTGAGCTTCTTCACGCCGTTTACATAAATGTCGAAGACCTTATCGTCGGGCTGTATGCTCGGATCGATCTCCGCGAAATATAAGTTTACAAAATAAGATTGATTCTTGCTAAGCGTTTGAATAATGTAGTCAAATTGTCTTGTTGAATTGTCTGCAAGCCGTGATGTTCTCAGCACGGAATCGGGTACCAGATTTGCAACTTCTCTAGAAATATTTCTTGCTGTGGAGAGGTCATGCGAAGGATCGCTATTCTCGGTCCACATTCGATCTACACTGTCAAGCGGGTACCTGTTCCGGTTCATGAAAGTAAGTGGGCAATTTTCTGATTCTTTCGTGTGGCTGGGCAAGAATTTCAATCGCTTCTAGCTTCTGGGAAAGCTCCCAGTTCCGCGCAAAAATTTAAACTTGTAGTATAACAACTTTCAGACAATTTTCAGGACTACGTCTGGTGGAGCCCTTTGAAGTCAATGTTGTATCAAAAAGTTGCTACAAGCCGAATACTCACCTCGTCGGTGTCGAGCTACCGAAGTCAACCCTCGTTAGAAGTTTCAACGCTGCGGTTAACTCGACGTCATAAGATTGTGGCGGTAAATGTCTCATTTCAAGCTTCGATATTACAGGATAACCAGCATCTGGCGTCGAGAGAAGGCAGTAGCTTAAACGGTTTCTATTTGTTGGTACAATCACTTCGTGCACCTCCGGATCTGAAGAAGTCTGTACCGTGAAAACCGGCGTAGCATCGATGGCTACATCGAACTTAGGTGGCTTGTTCAGACCGTCATAATTAGCGTAAAAGAATGTGCCCCGTATTAAGTACCGGCTCCCAGATATTGCGTCCAGAGTGTAGCAATTCTTTGTTCCATTGGGGAAGTATCTCAGCGTCTGATCTGCACTCGATGATGTCTTAGCCTGGCCTTTGACTCCAGTTTGGATGTATTTATCATCAGACGTCCAGAGAAGCCCGGAGGAATCTGCAAACTCGGTCCACTGTTCACTACCACAAGCTAGGCTAATAAAACCTGCCAATCAAGAACCACAGGACTCAGTTCCGTGCAAGCATACCGAAATATAGCAACAGGTAGATTGTTGAAAAGATAAGATTCCTTTATGTATTGCGAACGGAAGTAGACATACAGTATTATCTCTATTTCGACCAAGCAACCGATTGCATTGTTGAGTTTCTATCTTGATGTTGGAATCAGGCCTCTTTCTGCGGACTGTATACTCTGTTCTGACCATGGCGAACTGGGCTTGTCAAAGAACATCGTTAGGCGTTATTCTATATGTATCATTAAGTAATTCTATTTATTTATTGACCGTAATGTTATGTGGATGATAATTGACTCCTTCAGCCCCGCGTCTCATGATAAATTTTCCGTCAAACAGTTACTTATCTTGTTTCATCTAGGATCAGACTACTACCCGCAATATGGTATCCTTAAACAATTCAGATCAGTGATTCAAGTGAACGGAGATTACTAATGGGATCTAGCTGTTGTTGTGTAAAGACGTCCGAGTCTAAGTGGTAGTAGACTCACAGACAAACAATCAAGTGCCGTTGCGCTTGTAACCAACATTCGCAACTAGATCAAGAAGAATACACATTCGAAACAAGTGATCAATAGAGGCTTTCGCCCATATTGAGTACGCAACCCTACCTCGTCCTATTGATACTTCTATCCTTATCTGTTTGATGATAAGCATTGCCTTCTATTTGACATGACCAAATTTTACAGCAGACATTCCTATACAATGATCGTTATTGATGATTAAGGACCTCAGTATTATTTCGAATGTGCCACTTTACGAACTCAAGCAAACTTCGATTCAGTTCTCCTCCTTCCATCCTCAGCTAAAATGTTATATTTCGATGATTAAAAGCGGAATCCAGTGCGGAGAATGCCTTTACCTTCTTGGGCAGCTGCATGAAGCCAGTATAATGAAATGGTGACCAGGAGAAGACATGACTTCAGCGACGTACGTCGGTTTATATGTCCTGCTTGTCCTGTATCCTCCCCACTCTGCAGACCGAGTGCGAAACAGAGTAAGCATACCCTCTGCATAACTATGCTAACATTCCAGTACACCTTCACAAGTCATACTGGCAGCTCTACTCACTTGCGTCTGAAGCCTCATGGTCAATTTCAACTTGCAGGCCATTCGCCTAACGAATCCACTGTTATACCATTCCTCCAGAGTGGAGGACTTGTGCACGTCAACGGCTTTCATGCACTGTGCCCTGTAGTTACCAATATGAATGAGGAATTTCCATCTCTGAAGCGTGACTCGGAACTCGCACCTTAATGGCATCTCATCTTTCCGGTTCTCAATCTTTGGCTTGAAAAGCTCTAACACTTGTAAAATCCACTATTCCAATTGGAGACCAAATACTCGTTAAAACCTCAAAACAGCCGTTACTCCCTTCACTTTCCCATCAATGAGACTGGAAAGTCCGGGAGAAGATTAGACGAAGCACTTACAGAAAATTATGCGTTCAAACTCTCACTAATGGATAGCTACAAGCTAGATCCACCCGATCAATAACAACAATCTTGGAACTAATCAGCGAAAAGAATGAACGAATCAGATGCCCGTCGAATCGCAAAAATTTGTTCCAGTGGTCATATCCTCCGGTTGCTACACCAGAATTGCTGTCCCTTCCCAATAAGAAAGAAACATCAACGAGAAAATTTTTTCTTCCAGGAGATTGATCCCACCAGCTTCCAGACTCCCTCTCTCTCTTCCCCGACGAGTCCGATACCAAGTGCAAGCTCTCCGCGCCGCGCCGTTCCTGGAAGGAACTGGCATGCTAGCGGTCCTAAACTTGCTTCAGCGGGTCCGCCAGTCTTCACTTATGTCGCGTAGCATTCCAGAACGCGTTAAGGTATCTTTTTTAGTGAAGATGAGAGTTGGGTGGTGACTTTGGTAAAGGTTCTCTCGCTAGAAGACAGGACTTGATGCACATTGTCTCCATATTCGCTCCTCCTGTTGTCCTATGTGACAACCGACCCGAAAAAGAAAGCTTCAAAAGCCCGTACTACTTTGGTGGACTTCCAACTTTCTAACTTTCCAAGCCTTTTCCTGCAGAGGCTTCATCATTAAATTTTCATATTTGTAAGCTCAAAGTAGTAAACATGTCCGAGACAAACCAGATATGAGTTGAGTAATAGTTAATATGTGATAATATGTAATATAATATGTGATTTCTCCAATCTATTATTCACTTATGGTTACAACCACCAATTCTTAGACAAAAATTTGGATTCATATAATTCATAGGAGAAGCGTGAATCTTTTTATCATCCGCTTCATCCTTACGAATTACAAGTCCTAAGTTATATTCACATTAGACTCTTACGACTTATAGGTATTGTTTGAATTTTGTGTGATTGAATCAAGTAAACAACCTTGCGTAAACAGAAGCTATGAATAGACAACGTACAGAAGCGGCGCTTAAACCTGGGTGGGGAAAGAAAAGAAAGATTTTTCAATAAGTACGATCTACGAAGCTTATAGATAACAAAGATAACAAGATAAAAAATACATTCAGAATGAAGCAAAAATTCCAAGTAAATGTATTACAAACTATTTATTCCTATATGCAGAATATTATACACAGAATATTATATAGTCTGTTAGGATATCGAAAAACAAACACAATATCAATGATTTATCGTGGAAGTTTCCACTGCCATGTCAAAGTTCCAATTTGTCTTCTGCAGGCCCTGCAATCTAGTCGTCGGGCATCCATGAAAGTACTTCTCAATCACTCCCAATACCCATTTCTGGATGTGAGATATAGACGGACTACTATAACCTACCTTTCAGAATTTACTTTCACCAAAAATCAAAAATCAAAAATATTTAATCTGTGATCGGCCTGTATCTCACCTGAGGAAAATCATCTTCATGCACCAAATATCAAAACCTTACTTAATCTTCTCGAAGACTTCAAATATAAAAATATCTCCATGCACCAAATACCAAAACCTCAATTGATCTTATCGAATATTTCGAATAAAAGATTTTCTCCATGCAGCAAATACCCAAACCTCAATTAATCTTCTCGAATATTTCAAATAAAAATCCGTAGTCAGTCGTGATTTAGCCAAAGTTATTCATCAAGATAACTAGCGTACGTATTGTCGTTTGAGATTCCAAGATAAAAATTGTCTATCTACTTTTTCTCTTCTACAAGACAAACAATGGATCCCTATGACCTACTCGAATTGTCCCATTCTTCAACAGACAATTTCGTCACAATTGCCAGTTTCGACAGTAATATATACCGGAACCATTAACGTTTCTCATATACTTTGGATTTTACAATCTATAAAGAATATCGAATTTTCTAGAGGGACAAATTTCTACTGTCGAAATCTTCAACTGGCGAAGAGCATATAGCTTTGAGTCAAAGATCCAGCTTGCTAACCATCCCAATAAACTGCAAGGCAATAAAGTAATGCCTTGAAGTTTAAGCACAAACTTCAAGGGGGTTTACCTTAGATCTAAAATTAGATCTAAAATTTGTCTTAAGGTGAAGTGTCACTTTTGAAACAGCCTAATTCTTTAACAGTAAATACAAGAAGTGCTGAACTCAAAGGACAGAACTGCCTCGTTGAGAGAGGAGCAAGAGAAGGCAGGAGAGGAGAACCCAAATAGAATCCAACGCAGTTTCAGCGGTAACAGACACTACTATTGGTATTCCATAGCTCCACTGTTAACTATATAGCTTTACAATGTGTTGGTTGCTAGCTTATGGAGCGAGAAACTTTAAAAACTCATTTAAAACTTGAATTTTCCTTTAAGTGCTTTTTAAAGAGATGTCATTCCTGGAAAGGTTAAAGATATCTGAGACGAAACAGATAACCGTTTTTAAAAAACACCCGCGGATCTGGTGAAGATAAAGTAGCATTTGTAGAGTTATTTATTTGTAGAATTATATTTATGTAATTTTTGTGGGGATATAATATAATAAATATATGATTTATCATTGAATGCAGAATTTTAATTTAGATTTTGGTTTTGGCTATTCCCTTTGAGAGTAATGGAACTATAGCCAGGCTCTTTGAAGATAATTTAGCCTAAGCTGTATCTATATACTCATTAGCTTCGATGACTCTACAGGGTCTGAACTTCATGGAGCTTTGAAAAACTTGGAAATACTTAGATTTCAACGGATATAACAAGATCAATCATTACAATTAACAAGTAGTTGTTTGAGACCTTACGGAGATCTCGATATCAATACGGAGGGGTCAATAAGATTAACGGAGGAGCTAACTAGCTTCAACTAGGTTCTACGGGATAAGTTGACATCAACTTTAGGTTAAAACTGTATCATTTGAGTGATAGATAGAATATGAGTATTGATATAGTTAAAATTTTCCAAAGAAGTTATTTTAAGTATAGTTTATTGGAAGTTATTAACTATGGAAAAATAATACAAATCTTCTTCAACAGCTCTTTAATATCACTTTACCTTCCGTTCAATCACATGATATAAGATCCCAAAGGAAAAGAAAAGGAATATGAGGTACAAACAAGAGACAAAAGGAGATAAAGAGCAGTAGCCCCAAAGGTAGCAAAAGGCAAAACCAAAACAAAAAAAACAGAAACAGGAGAGCTGCCCTAAGCCTTGCAAGGGGAAAAATGCATACTAGCAATCTAAGGCCAGGAGATAAATAAGATAGTAGTCTATTGCTTAACTATGTGGTAGAGGTCTTCCAATGGTACATTTGGTGGGTGAGGAGACAGGACCATAGCTGTGTTGGGTATTCCCACTACTATTGCTCGTCTATGTAGACTCAAGGTTTGGGAGCATTGTAAATTGCTTGAGACTAGCTGCCTATAGTAAGATGTGAGTATAGCTAAAGAGATAGCCAAAGCCCCTCTCCTCTATAAGGAACCTATGTTGCTTCCTTGAGGAGATCATTTAAGTGGTAATGAAGGTGCATAAAAATCTCAACCAAAAAAGAGACAAATGTATTGGAGGATATCCTAGGTGCATTATGTTACTCCTTGCCTTGAGAGGCTATGGTCATTGTTGTCCCCACTTGTTGCTCCTGCTTCTTGTGCAAATGACTCTGCTCATAAGGGATTTCCAACTACCATGTCATACAAGATATGGTGAGCATCCATGAAAGTAACAATATCCACTCTCCCCGGATGGGAAGGTGTGCTTGGCAGCTCCAACCAACACTTGATTTGAATCTAAGACATTGTAGCATGTAGGATCTGAGCTATTGTACCACATATAGCATCATAAAATCTAGTGTGCTCTCCACCTACTACACAACATTAGATGTGTATGCTCTATGAAGAGCCACATGCACATTGGTCTAGGAGCCCTACAAGTGTCGAATGTGGTAGACTTAGCCTCAATCAATCAAAGAGCTATAGTAAACTCTTCAAAAATGAAAAGGAAATCCTCAATCAAGGAGGAGGCTTGAAGCCCAGCTCCAAAGCCTTTACTTCCACAAGAGAGAACCTAACTCCATCAAATAGCTATGTACTAGAGTGAATGTTAGTGAGGATGTGAGTGTTCATATGCTCATTGAGATTGGCTTGAATCTTCCTAGAGTTTAGGGATAGAAAGTTAATAAAAAAATGGAGTGTTTTGCATGCAAGGCTTTGCAATAGATCAAGATCAAATCAAATATATGATTGGAAGTTATGAGTGATAGATCTATTAATTTGACAGGTCCCAGCAAAAAAAGTACATCCTTGGTGTAAGAACCTATACCTAAAAAGGAGGCTAATAGAGTTCATGCTCCTATGTATGCTACTCGAGCAATAGTCTCTTGCATGATGAGCCAAATCTGCCCATAACTACATTTAGAGCTATTTGTAGCCTACACCATTCATTTGATAGTTGTGCTAGTATGTATGGCCCTAAGAAAGTAGAGATGTGGTGGATGGTACTATTAAACTATCAAACAAACATAATTGGGGCAAGAATGCCTCTATAGGTGGATAGGTAAAAGCCATACATGAGGCCCTAGGGAAGTAACAATATCTAAGAATGGAATAGATGTAGCAACCTACATCTACTTTATACTTTATTATTTTATATTTTACATCTACATCTAATTCCCAATTTTATACTTTTATTTTTTTTCCCTTGTTTTGTGTTGAGACAAGAGTGGAATCTGGCCTTTAATGAAGAAATCCCACAAAACTCTATTTTGGGTGAAGATAAAGTTCTTGAAAGATACTAATCTTCACAAGACCAACATCTTTGTGAAGGGAGATTGAACTTGTTTCTATGAAGATGAATAGTACCATCTTTGGAAGATGATGAACCACTTATTTGGAAGAGGATACATGATCTTCAAAAGGTGAAGACACTTATCCAAAAAGTGAAGAGGGAATTTGGCAGTACATACTTTGGGGCAAGTATCTTTGTGGTTACATGTCCAAACAGCAAGATATTGGTCTTATTGGAAGCACCTTGGCTAGGGCTTTCCACTACCACCACAATTGAAGACTTTAAACCTTTTAAGAAAACGTTATAGGAATTTGAAGTTCTTTTTTTACATGTTAAGGGGAGCAGATTTGATGGACCATATCCTTGTTGTCACAAGTCCAATTTGAGTTTTCTTTATTTTGCTTTGCAAGAGATTTTGATTGAGTCTAAGATGGTGTTTGATTGGAGGTCTATAACATAAGTTTTAAACATCTGAATATTTAGATCCTAAAGTCTAAGTGGTTTCATTCAAGGAACTTGAAGAAGAGAACCATTTGGTGAAGAGTGTGCGACTCTTTGGAAGATAGGAGCAAATCTATGGAAGTTGACATCCAAAGAAAAGGAATAATATAAGGAGATTATCTTGCAATTCAAAGTGCAAGTGAGTCCATTGATGACTGACTAAGCATTGGCAACCATTGGATTGAGCTATGAAGAATCAAATACCCCCTATCAAAGAGAGACAAGTCTTTGCATTGTTGAGTACCAAGAAATGGTGAAGAATCTGCAAGACAGATTGCAGATGGTGCATCAAGATCTCATCATCACACCAATCTATTTGAAAAAGGACAAGCACAAGAAGCTTCAACTCCTGGTGGTAGCTCCTATTTCTGCATTGACCAAGACTCTTTAAGATAGTGAAGTGAAGGCGCAATTACTCATGGAAGGATCAAGAGAGGAACAACAACATAACACATTCAGATGAGAATGTAACACCATGGATGAGTTAATGATGGAGAATTTGTGCAGATGAGGTACATGGGCTCAAGCTTGCACATCAAAAAACTCATGGAGCCACTTGAAGACCAAACATTAGAGTGGATTGCACTAGGCATTCTGACTAGAATAGAGTGGAAGTTCAAAGAGGTGAGGGAGAGCTTGAGGATGACTTTATTGTCAATTAGAGCTTGGTTTGATAAGGAAGTGGAGACTTTAGCGTAAGAAGAGAAGTTAGAGGAAGCATTAGAGTCATAAGAATTGGTAGTGGTGCCGCATGATGTCCATATCATACCCTCTTTGTACCCTCCTTGAGTTGCACCTATAGTGGCCATGATTGACCATCAGGCGGTGGCAATTTTTGATTTTTTTTGTAGTTCTTACTTCCAAGTGCATGCATCTACTTAAGCATAACATTCAAAGTGCTACATCATCTAGTAAAAACTAGTGAATGAAGTGAAAAAGTGTAACAATAAGGAGTTTAGTGATGAAGTTAGTTAGGGCTAATAAATAAGTTAAATAGAAAATAGTTAGAAAATAGGCCAAATTATCCTAGAATATTCCAAAAGTATCTAGAAAGCTTCTTGGGAAGCTTTCCAACTAGCTTAGCTTGCAGCCAAAGTAGATAGCTTCTAGAAGCTTCCAACTAGCTTAGCTTGCATGCCAAGTAGGCAACTTCTAGAAGGAAACTTCTTGAGAAGCCACCCGATTAACTTGGTTTGCACTCTAAGAAAGCGGCTCAAGGAAGCTTCTTGAGAAGCTTCTCATGAGCCTTGTATGCTCCCTATAAATACCGAAGCCAAAGCTCATGCTAGGCATTCGGAGTTTCCCACACTCAAGTGTCCCAATGTGATATTCCATTCTCCTATTTCTCTCCTTGGTCTTGGTCTTTTACATTGGTATCATAAAAAGAATGAGAAGGATGGAATTTATGGACCACCAAATCCATTGCTGCCAAACCATTGGGATTTTCATATCCAAGTACTACCCAAACATCATTTCACACAGTTCATCACCTCACGCTTTGAACATGATTTTTTGAATATAATCACCTTGTCTGAGGAACCCTTGGTACTTCAAGTTGTAACTAATGGAGAATGATGGACTTGTTGCATCTATGTGTTAATAAATTAGATAGATTGGGGGTGGTGTGATATAATAATAACCATGGCATCAATGCAAACGGTTATTATTACTATGAAATAACAAATTGAGCACCTTACTTGATTGCTAAATGACAAGATCATTGACGACAAGAGCATGTAGAGAGAGTACCAATTTGAGAAGGAGAAGACCAAATCCAATTTCCAAAACCCAAGGTTTTGATGGAATCTCCCCGGTACAATGGATAATTTTGTGTTTGACTGCAAATGATATTTCAAAGCTACCAATCTTCAAGATGAATGGAAACAGATTCTCTTGGCTTCCAACTAATTGGATAGAGTAGCAAAGTTATGGTGGTAATTTTGAGTGGAGCGAGTTGAACGGCAAATTGTTGCACCAATCTTGACATGAGCAAAATTCAAGAGTGCAGTAATTGGTTGATTCCAAGCTACAAATGCCACACAAGTTGTATGAGATAGGTTGGCAGAGTTGAAACGGATTGGCTTTATAAGAAATTACATCATGCAATTCAATAACACATGCAAAGTCTATATATATTGGAAGGTGAAGCTCTAGATTGATTTGTGAGGGGCTTGAAGTTATGAGCCAAATTAGAGATAATTATGCAAGAGCCACAACACTTGGAGGAAGCCATGCGGTTGGCCAAATGCTTTGATTCCTTGGTTGCAACAACTTGGTCTTGACCTTGACTTCCTTAGAACCTACTAGTACACTACATATAGGTGGTGGAGTTGGCACCAATGGAGATTGATGCCATTCAATGGAGACCACTTGGCACTACAAATAGAGAAAACTATGACAAAATGGTGGTTGTTTTTGTTGTTGCCAACTTGGACATTGCATTTTTGAATGCCCACTTGAGAATGAGCTACCTCAACAAGTCGTCCAGATAGAGTTTATGGAGCAGAATGTTCAAGGAAATGAGGAATCCCAATAGGAGATTTTGAACCGCCTATTGGAAACTTGATTAGTTCCAATGCAATCAAAGGCTTGACCTATATATGTTTGCTTCACTTGCAAGGTATGATTTCTTTCTGATCATGGTTGTAGGATTTTGGTTGATTCAGGAAGTTTAGAGAATTGCATGTTCATGCAATTAGCAAAGTAATTACATATTCCTATCAAGCCAGTAATTGGAAGTAGATTAATGATGGCGGATGGTATAAAAGGTTCTGCATTATGTCTTCACATCTTGTTACATTTAGGATTGGGAAGGAGTATTTAGAGTGTATGAGGTTTGTAGTAGCACCTCTATACTATGATATCATTTTGGTGTTGCCTTGGCTTGAATGTCATAAGGCTCAATATGATTGGACCCAACAACAAATGCAAGTATAACACCAAGGTAGGAATTTCCGATTAGGTTGTCTAGTACCTTTGAGTAAGACACCTAAGAATAGTCAATCCTAAGATGAGAAGTTTTTTAGGAAAGCAACCATAGAGAAAACTTTGAAGGAAGATAAGTCCCAAGATGGGAAGTTTATCAAGAAAGCAGCCATAGAGCAAGCTTTGAAGCAAGATAAGTCCCTAGATGAGAAGTTTGTCAATGAAATAGCTATAGAGCAAGCTTTGGAGGAAGATAAGTCTATTTTTGAGGTGTGGATCAAGCCGATTGTACAAGGAGAATCTGAAGAGGGTCAAGAGCCTCATCAAGTAATGGTTGATCAGATAGTTTAGGAGTTTGTGGATGTTTTTCCAAATGATCTGCCAAAGGGATTACCTTTCGATTGGCATATACCCTTCAAGATTGAGTTATTGCCAAAGAGTACTCAAGTGAGTAGACCAATCTATTGGCTCTCACCAAAGGAGTTAGAGGAGTTGCAAACAACACCTTATGGAGTTGTTGTAGAAGGACTTCATACAACAAAGTACATTTCCTTGGGAAGCATTGGTAGTATTCATTCCAAAGAAGGATGGAGGACTTTATTTCTATATTGATTCCTGTGGACTCAATAAACAAATAGTGAAGAATGCATATCCTTTGCCTTAAATTGATGACTTGCTTGATCAATTGAGTGGATCACAAGACTTCTCCAAGTTAGATCTTTGTAGCGGCTATTGGCAAATCTCCATTGATAGGGAAGATGTGCAAAAGATTACCTTTTGCACAAGATATGGACATTGTGAATGGAGAGTTCTACCTTTTGGCTCACTAATGCTCAAGCAATCTTCACAGATCAAATGCATTGGGTATTGGATGGACTATCGGATTGATATATGGTGATGTTATTGGATGACATTTTAATCTATAGCAAGTCAAAAGCAAAATACAAAAATCACGTGCAAGAAGTTTTAAGACGACTACAACAATGGAAGTTTTATTGCAAGAAGTTGAAGTGTGCCTTTTGGTAGATGAAGTTACCTTCTTGGATCACAAGATCTCATTGGAAGGGATCAAGATGGAAGAGGAGAAAATCAAGGCCATCATTTATTGGCCTACTCCAAAGGATGCTAGAGAAGTACTGGCATTTAATGGATTGGCCAATTTTTACCGTCAGTTCATCCACTATTATGTTCATGTAGCTGCACCATTGACCAATCTCTTGAGAAAGAACTTGAGCCTTTAATGGACCAACAAGCATGAAGAAGCATTCCAAAAGCTGAAACATATGGTGTCTTCAAGACCCATTCTTCAACCATATGATCCTCAGCTACCTTGTGTAGTGGATTTTGGTGCTTCTAACTTTGCAATTGGAGTCATATTGCAACAAGAAGTCCCACATGAGTTAAATCCCATTGCCTTTGTATCTTGCACCCTAAATACAATAGAAAGGAATTACTTTGCTTGAGATCAAGAGCAACTAGCAATGGTATATGCGACCAAGTTATGGATACATTATCTCTTGGGGAAACAAATAATCATGCAAACGGATCACAAACCTTTGTTGCAGACATTACACATGGAACACATGAAGAGTCAACATCATCGATAGGAGGAACAACTACAATTGTTTGATATCAAACTTGAGTGCAAACCCCGGTTGGTTCCTTGTCATCCCTAATGCCCTATCTTGATGACCTGATTTGAAGTCTCTTCCTCTCATCTCAGCAGCAATTACAATGGTATCAATTGACTCCAAAGCCAAAATTGAGTTTAAGACCTCTTTACAACAAGATCATTTCTTTCAGATGGTACAGGTCATCTTGTAGCATGTGACAAGGAGTACAACACCTTCTCCTTCAAGGAAAGCCTTCTATTATATGAGAACCAGATTTATGTTCTAGCCAAGGTGATCTCTAACTTGTGCACCTCCAAGAAGCCCATGACTTACCAATCACTGGTCACATGGGTGTGGATAAGACCTTGGGTACTCTCCAATGCCTATGGTGGTGGCTCAACATGACACAAGATGTGTAATACCAAGAGCTAGCCATATGATCTAGATGTGAAATTTGGTTTGGTCACATCTAGAATGATGTTATACATGATGGTCGAAATAGATCAGATAGAAGTATCACCAAAAGAGTACTACTAATAGGGCAAAAACTGAAATAGACTTGAGAACCTTAGAACCAATAGCTAGACATATGATTTAAAGGTGAGAATTGGTTTGGTAACATCTGGAAGGATGTTACACATGATGGACTAAACAGATTAGAAAGAGGTATCACCAAAAGGGATTTCTACTAATAAAGTAGGAACCAAAATATGCCTGAAATCTTTGAAGGCAATTTTGGAGGCCTAAACGGATGAATTAGGCCTCAAAAATGTGAAAATTCTCCCCTCCCCCCCCCCCAAAACGAGAAGCTGGCCTTTCCTCCCCTTGCTTTGTCTCGTCGAGAGCTTTCCAATGGTACCTTACTCACGTGATTCTGAGATTCCTACATGAAGATTCCCTAAAAGATTCCCTCCGGTCAAAGCTTGTTTGACCAACCAGGTAGGACCTAGACCAGACATGTCACCCATCCAAGTAAGTAATCCAAGGGTGGAGCTTGCTGATATGTCACCTATCTGTGTCCCTAATCCTATGGTGGAGCTTCCTTGGAGGAGATCCTCTTTGTATATATAATAAAGAGAAGGTGCTCCGTGGGGGCATGGAATGTTTGAGTATGCAATATGTGTTTTCTCTCTTCTCTTTTCCTTGGAGTATTACAATGGTATCAGAGCGAGTGTTTTAGTCCAAGAGAGTGGATTACCCCTCTTGGAATAGCACGAACTACTAAAACTGAGTAATTTGAGGTGGAGAACATAGAGTAGTTGCTAGACTTAGGAAGGACTTTAGAGAGCAGATGGGATGGATGCACCGGGAGGCCAATTTCCCGCACCTAGCTTTCCATTCTCCAACCCATTCCACATCAAGGTTATGTACATCTAGAGTGAGCAGATGAGGGCATCGCTAGTTTATCACTTTGGTGCAGAATTCATGGATAGAGTGATGAACTCACCAAACCCGGTGATTCTACCTGTGGTGATATATGACAGAGAGTGTGATTTGACAATCTACATTTTGTTATGATAATATGAATATGAATGTCCCAAATCCTCTCCCTTTCAACACTCAAGTAGAAATCCGTTATGTAGTGAGGCCAAACATGATGTTTAGAGATTTTGTGATTAGGATTTTGGTGAGGAGTATTATCAATGAGTGATAGCTTCTGAGGTCCCAATGGTAGTTCCGATAGTTCGTGCCCCTTCTAGAGTGATTATATTGACTTTGTATTGAAGTAGACATTAGCAATCAAGTGTTGCAGGAACCATGGATCCGCAATTGCAAGAGCTGGTGCAAGGAATGCAAGGGATGTTGAATGAATTTTGAGAGATTAAGATGACCATGGAGAAATTACAAAGTCAAGTGCAGATCCTCAGGAACGATCAAGCCATGCAAGAAGAAGAGCCGTCTCAAAACCCAGTACCTGCGACTGAAGTACTTGAAGAGGCACCCGTGCCTACAAACCCTATCAACAATGAAGCCACATTGCTACTCCGGATGAAGAAGACTTGCAACATCGAGCCTTACAAGGGGCAATATTTGATGGGAGTCGTGGAAAATTGGATCTCGAGAATGAATCGATATTTTTGATTGTTCTCAACAGAGATCACAGAGCATGTTGCAGGCGTGTTTGCATGTGGATACTTGACCAATAAAGCCCTTACATGGTATGATGCTTGGGAACGATCCATGCTGGCAAAGAGAAGGGAGGTCACATGGACAACAATGCAAGAAGGACTGCTAAAGAATTTCCAATCGGTGGATTCTGTGTAGATGGCTCAAACCCGATTATGGGGATTGAGATAGAAGAATAGCGTACAAGAATATGTGGAAGCTTTTCTGGATCTACAAGTTGCAATTATCGACATGAGTCTAGTAGAGGCTCTTGACAATTTCAAACGAGGGTTGAAAGACTGGATTCGCCAAGAAGTCATGGTGCAAAATCCTCGCACGGTATTTGAAGCCATTGCTTGTGCGCAGAGAATAGCAGAAGCATTAGGTGGAGGTGAAGGAGTAGCTCCACCTCAACATTATTGGGCAGAAATGCCACACATGGGTAGACCAGTACTGATGGAGTTGGGCAACCTTTGATTCCGGGATCGAGAGTACGACCACTTCAAGGAGAGCGGGGACGGGTAGAAGAACAAAGAGATGGAGTCCCACAAGGAGAAGGGACTCGGGAGAACAACGCCGTTGTTACAATTGTGTTCGTATTAGGCACATATCTACCAATTGTCGCACTCGTTTCCCTAGAGGCATCAGGCGATCTTTGAACAACATGGAGAGGCACATTGACGAGGAGGAGGTGGAAATCACTTCGGAAAACAAAGGTCGCTAGTAAATGTACCTTGTGGCCTTATTGGCTCAATAAGGAAGCAGAGAAGCAAAGGAAGGAAGAAGAATAATGCGCACAATCCCGAAAGGCAACCTCACAATTGATTGTCGTGAATGGAACCCTAGAAGGTAATCAAGTGAGAGTATTAATAGATCGAGAAGCAACAGAGAATTTATTGTCTTGCTCTGTTGCAATAAGATTGGGAATGGATCTAGAGAGAGATGGAAGTGAAGAAGTAGAGTTACCAAATGGCCAAACAGAGAGGATTGAATCACTACCTAGATGGGTAACCCTCTTTGTAAGAGAACATCAGGAAGCAATTGAGTGGCGAGTGATACAGTTAGCTCGTTATGATGCAATTTTAGGCATGCCATGGATGGAGCAGTACAACCTTATGGTGGATTAGAGGAAGAAAGTAGTGAGAACCCACCAATGGTCAATCATTGGGGTTAAAGAAAAATCACACAGGCAGAAACTACCTCTATATGTCGTAGGGAAGGCAACTGTCTGTAAGACCAATAGATATTTTATGGGTCTAATAAGAGAAGTCTAGAGTGCACAACTCGATGGACAAATTCCGTAGAAATTGAAGGATGTGGTAAATGAGTTTCAAGATGTCTTTCCCGATGATCTACCCTCAGGATTACCACCAAAAAGGCGCGTAGATCACAAAATTGAGACACTTCCGGGGAAGACGCCTCCTTGTAAGGCCCCATATCGCCTATCACCTCATGAGTTGGAGGAGTGTAAGACTCAAATTGAGGAGATGCTGTAGAAAGGGTTCATCCAACCTAACATATCACCATATGGGGCCCTTGTCTTGTTTGTGAAGAAGAAGGATGGTACAATGCGCATGTGCATTGACTATCGGGGTCTCAATCAGCAAACAATGAAGAACAAATACCCCTAACCTCGCATGGATGACCTATTTGATCAATTCCATGGAGCAAGATACTTCACCAAACTGGACTTGCGGAGCGGTTACAATCAAATCCAAATTGCAAAGGAGGATGTGCACAAAACTGCCTTTCAAACCAACTATGGCCACTTTGAGTATCTTGTGATGCCTTTTGGCCTCACCAATGCACCTGCCACTTTCATGAGTCTAATGAATGACATATTTTGTCCATACTTGGAAAAGTCTATCATCGTCTTCTTGGATGATATCTTAGTATACATTAGCACGATGACAAAATACAAACAACATCTACGAGAGGTCTTCCAGCTTCTAAGACAAAATCAGTTGTACGCCAAAATCTCAAAGTGTGAGTTTGGCAAGTCTAAAGTAGACTACTTGGGGCATAGAGTAAGTGCAAAGGGCATTCAAGTATTGACAGATAAAAAAGAGGTCATTCAAAAATGGAGTGCCCCAGAAGATCAGACTCAACTTAAGAGCTTCTTGGGGTTGACGGGATTCTATCGTAGATTTGTCAAGGACTTCTCCAAGGTTGCACAGCCTTTACGGCACTACTTGTCAAGGGGAAGAAGTAGACATAGGGAACTTCACAAGAGTTGTCCTTTCAAGAATTGAATGCCGCCTTGCTACATGCACCAATCTTGAAGTGGTACGACCCAAAATGTCCAATCAAGTTGGCTACAGATGCATCAAGCGTAGCAATAGGAGCAGTCCTACAACAAGAGTGGCATGACGGATGGCATCCAATTGCATATTTCTCTCAAAAGTTGTTACCAGTAGAGCGCAACTACCACACCACAGAACAAGAAGAGCTGGCCATCATTCTAGCAACCAAGCATTGGAAGCACTACTTGGGCGAGAAGGCATTTGTAGTAGAGACAGACCACAAACCTCTGGTCTACCTCGAGATGCAGAAGGATCTATCTTGTCGCCAAATTCAATGGGCAAAGTGGCAAAAACGCTTCAACATGACAATCACCTACGTGGAAGGTAAGAAGCAACTTGCAGATGCATTCACCCGCATGCCAATGGCCAACAACTTGGTGGCAGAGGTTAAGATTAACCCTAAATTCTGGCAAGAGATTCTGGCTGCTACAAAAAATGACCCACAGATTGTAGAAGCATAATCATCCAAAGGTGTCACCAGTACCCAAGGACTCACCTTTCAGGATGGAAGATTATGGATCCCAAATGTCCCAGAATTACACACCACCATTCTAGCGGAATGTCATGATTCAGCCATTGCAGCTCATGTCGGAGTGGACAAGACCTTGGATGCAATCAAGCGCCATTACTATTGGCCCAAGATGAGCAACAATGTGATGGACTATGTGCGTAGCTGCCTACTTTGCCAACAGAACAAAGCTTCTAATCAAGCTCCTATAGGGCTCCTTCAACCTCTCCCCACTCCTACCCAACGTTAGGAACAAGTGAGTATGGATCTTGTCTATGAATTACCCAAGACCACCTCAGGGTTTGACTCCATTGTGGTCTTTGTGGACTGGCTCAGCAAAATGATTCATGTATGCCCTACCACCAAGGAGGTGACCGCTCCACAACTAGCCCAATTATACTTAGATGCAGTATTTGCTCACCATGGCTTGTCTAGAGTACTCATCACCGATAGAAGCACCCAATTCACCAGCTTGTTTTGGCGAACACTCTTTGGTTTCTTCAAAACCAAGTTGGCCATGTCCACAGCTTACCACCCCCAAACAGATGGCCAAATAGAGCGGGCTAATCGCACAATTGAAGACATGTTACGCGGCTTCACCTTAGAAGAGCAAGAGAGGTGGGACACCTTACTCTCGTTGGTGGAATTTGCTTACAACAATTCAGTGAATGCATCCACCCAGGTCACTCCGTTCTTCCTCATGTATGGTGAGCATCCCTTCACACCTTCTAGCTTGATGAAGATCCGTCCAGTGGTTACCAAGGTCGATGCAGTCAACACATTTATTTCTAGAATCCAACAAGGTGTAGAGAGCGCCAAGCACAGATTACAGATTGCGCAAAATCAACAAAAGGAATATGATGATGCACACCATCGGCACATGGAGTTCAATGTTGGGGATCAAGTGTGGCTATTGACAACCAACCTCACATTAGTTGGACCTTGTAAGCTCAGACCTCGTTTTATTGGGCCTTTCTCGATTCTTTGTCGCATCGGTGCTGTGGCCTATCACCTTGAGCTACCATCACACATAAAGATCCATTCAGTGTTCCATGTCTCCCTACTATGCAAATATGCTCCCCGATCAGGCCAAGGTCATTCCACACCAGACATTCGACCTTGTCCGACACTCATTGATGGCACAAAGGAATATGAAGTGGAGCGGATTCTCCAAAAACACATGCGTGGTACTCGCCACCCACGGATGGACTATCTAGTACAATGGAAAGGTTACCCCCTCTATGAAGCCACCTGGGAGCCCGCTGCCAATTTGGCACATGCACTTGTGTTGGTGCAAGCAAATATTTGAGCAACAATTGCACAACGAGGACGTTGCGTCTTAAAAGGAGGGAGGTCTGTAATACCAAGAGCTAGCCATATGATCTAGATGTGAAATTTGGTTTGGTCACATCTAGAATGATGTTATACATGATGGTCAAAATAGATCAGATAGAAGTATCACCAAAAGCGTACTTCTACTAATAGGGCAAAAACCAAAATAGACTTGAGAACCTTAGAACCAATAGCTAGATATATGATTTAAAGGTGAGAATTGGTTTGGTAACATCTGGAAGGATGTTTCACATGATGGACTAAACAGATCAGAAAGAGGTATCACCAAAAGGGGACTTCTACTAATAGAGTAGGAACCAAAATATGCCTAAAATCTTTGAAGACAATTTCGGAGGCCTAAACGGATGAATTAGGCCTCAAAAATGTGCAATTCCCCCCCCCCTCCCAATAGAGGAAAGGCTAGCCTTCCCTCCCCCTGCTTTGTCTTGTAGAGCGCTTTCCAATGGTACCTTACTCATGTGATTTTGAGATTCCTACAGGAAGATTCCCTAAAAGATTCCCTCCGGTCAAAGCTTGTTTGACCAACCAGGTAGGACCTAGAACAGACATGTCACCCATCCAAGTAAGTCATCCAAGGGTGGAGCTTGCTGATATGTCACCTATCTATGTCCTAATCCTATGGTGGAGCTTCCTTGGAGGAGATCCTCTGTCTATATAATAAAGAGAAGGTGCTCCCTTGGGGCATGGAATGTTTGAGTATGCAATGTGTGTTTTCTCTCTTCTCTTGTCCTCAGAGTATTACAAGATGTTTGAGAGCTTATCCAATCTTGTGAAAGCTACCAATGCAACAAGGCCAAAAACCAAAAACCAAGTGAACTACTTCAACCACTCCCAATTCCATATGCTCGATGGGAATACTGGAGCTTGGATCTCATCACATCCTTGTCAAGATGAAGCAAGGTCACACAACATTTGTGGTGTTTGTGGATAAGCTTAGTAAGAAAATCCATTTGGCACTAACTTTTGATACTGTGGATGCTCCAACATTGGCACAAATCTACTTTGACCCTATCTTCAAGCATCATATGATGCCTCATGTACTCATCTTCAATCCTAATCCTTGATTCACTAGGAAATTTTGGCAAGCACTCTTCCAAATACTTGGTACCAAGCTTGCTTTGTCCACGGCCAATCATCCTCAAACTGATGGACAAACTAAAAGTAAAATTTTCACCTTGGAGGATGTGATTTATACCTTTATCAACATCCACAATATCAATTGAGATGAATGTCTTGCAGTTATATAGTTTGCATACAATAATTCCAAACATGCAAGCACCAAATTCTCTCCTTTTCTCCTCAATTTTGGCCACAATCCACTTGTTCTAGATTCTCTTCTTGTTCTTCCTCCATCTCATGTCCCTCATACTTCCACCTTCTTGACCACTATATCCCAATCCTTCCAACAAGCCAAATCTCATCTCCTTGTTACTCAGAATCAACAGAAATAATACGTGGATCACAATCATCATGATCTCACCTTTCAAGTTCATGATAAAGTCCTGCTCTCTTCCAATAACCTACTCTTCCCATTTGATACCCAAGTTTGTAAACTCACCCCTAATTAGATAGGACCCTTTGATGTCACCCAAATCATATCTCTTGTTGCTTATCAACTTGCCTTGCCTTGTCATATGCACATCCACCTTGTCTTTCATATTTCCAAGTTGAAACCTTTTGTTCCTAACCTATCTTCTTTTTTCTCTTGTGTCCAACCTCCTCCTCTTCTTGTCCCTATCAATGATCATGAGGAGTACAAATTTGATTGTATACTTGAGCATTGCAACATTCAATGAGGCTGCCAATAACATATGGAGTACAAGGTCCTTTGGAAAAGGTATCCCTTTCATGATGCTACATGGGACCCTCTTTCTCATCTCTAGAATGCACAAACGGCCATCCAGGATTTTGAAGCTTCAATAACAGCGAGGACATCACCAACTAGCAATGGTGGAAGACGTAACAATATGGAGTTCAACGACAAAGTTAGTTAGGCTAACAAAGTAGCAAATAGGCCAAATTAGCCTAGAATATTCCAAAAGTATCTAGGAAGCTTCTTGTGAAACTTCCTAACTAGCTTAGCTTGGACCCCAAGTAGGTAGCTTCTAGAAGCTTCCAACTAGCTTAGCTTGCATGCCAAGTAGGCAGCTTCTAGAAGGAAGCTTCTTGAGAAACTTCCACATTAACTTGGTTTGCACTCTAAGAAAGTGGCTCAAGAAAGCTTCTTGAGAAGCTTCTCAAGAGTCTTATATACTCCTTATAAATACCAAAGCCAAAGCTCATGCTATGCATTTGGAGTTCCCACACTCAAGTGTCCCAATGTGATCTTCCGTTTTCCTATTTCTCTCCTCCGTCTTTTACAAAGAGTTTCTCTACTCTTTGTTGCTTTTCTCAAACTCTCATGAAATTTTCTTGATCTGTGTTTGCACTTTGGTCAAGATCAATAGAAATTGTGGGATGCATGGTGTGTGTGATCACTAATTAATATGTGTTTTCTTGATACAATGCCTTGACAGCCTTGAGATGTAGTATTTCAAGTAACCAAAGTGTGAAGACCCAAATGGATAGATTGTCAAGAAGATCATGCAATGTCTCAAAGATCATGCCTTCCAAAGACATTGCCTTATGAAGGATATTATATATGATTTAGGCAAGGGCAATGCCTTGCAAAGGAATAGAACATCAGTCTTGAGAAAAGGGTGTGCACTTTAAAGGGTAGAACATTTTGGTTTGTTGAAGATTGTACCTTTGCAAGGGAAGTACATTAACTTATTAAAATGTGGTGCCTTTGGACAAGGATGCACATAAGAAGAGCGGATCCGCATCCACCCTTCAAAAGAAAGGCAGATCTTTGGAAGACCATACCCCTTTTCTTTGAGAGGGTAGGACACTTACCTTCATAAAAACTTTGGGAGACGTGGAGCACCTCTTATTCTTAACCATCTTCTCAAAATTCATTTGGAATTATATACTTTCATGCAAGTGACTATTCTTTGTTGTTCCTATAGTGCATCCTCAACCAAGAGGATGCGGTATAGAAATGCACTATATGCACTATTGTAACAATATGGAGTTTAGTGACAAAGTTAGTCGGGCTTACGAAGTAGAGAATAAGACAAAATAGCCTAGAATATTCTAGAAGCATCTAAGAAGCTTCTTAGGAAGCTTCCCAACTAGTTAACTTGCGCCCTAAGCAGGTAGCTTCTAGAAGGAAGCTTCTAGAAGCTTCTAACTAGCTTAGCTTGCACGCCAAGTAGGTGGCTTCTAGAAGGAAGCTTCTTGAGAAGCTTCCTAGTTAACTTGGCTTGCACTCCAAGAAAGCGGCTCAAGGAAACTTCTTGAGAAGCTTCAAGGGTCTTGTATGCTACCTATAAATACCAAGGCCGAAGCTCATGCTAGGCATTCGGAGTTTTCCCTCATTCAAGTGTCCCAATGTGAGCTTCCATTCTCCTATTTCTCTCCTCGGTTTCGGTCTTTTACATTGGTATCAGAGCAGGAATGGGATGGATGGAATTTATGGACCACCAAATCCACTTCCGCCAAACCATTAGGACTTTCATGTCCAGATATTACCAAAGCATCATTTCACACAATTCATCACCTCACGCTTTGGGCAGGATTTTCTACATATGATCACCGTGTCAGAAGAACCCTTGATACTTCCAGTTGTAACTTATGGAGAACGGTGGACGTGTTGTATCTACGTGTTAATCAACTAGATAAATTGCGGGTAGTGGAATAGAGTAGTAGCGATGGCGGCAATACCGGATGTTATCCTTGCAATGCAACAACAAATCGAGCATCTTACTCGATTGTTGGATGAACGAGACCAGCAACGACGAGAACAGATAGACAGAGCGCCAGTTTGAGATGGAGAAGATCGCATTCGATTTCCGAAACCCAACGTGTTTGAAGGCAAGAATCTTCCAGGCACAGTGGAGAATTTTGTGTTTGACTGTGAACATTACTTTGAAGCCACCAATCTTCAAGACGAGCGGAAACAAATTCTCTTGGCTTCTAGCCAATTGGATGGAGTGGCAAAACTTTGGTGGCGATTCCGAGTAGAAAGAGCTGAACGACAAATTGTTACACCAATTTTTACATGGGCAGAATTCAAGGATGCAATACTTGGTCAATTTCAGACTATAAATGCCACCCAAGCTGCACGAGATAAATTGGCGGAGTTGAGGCAGATTGGCTCAGTGAGAAGCTACATCACACAATTTCAGAATATCATCATGCAAATTCCAGATATCCAAGAAGGTGAAGTTCTGGATCGATTTGTGCGAGGATTGAAGTCACGAACCAGATTGGAGGTGACCATGCGAGAGCCACAGAATGTAGAACAAGCCATGCAATTGGCTGAGCATTTTGATTCCTTAGTTGCGACAACTTGGTCTCGACCTCGACCTACACAAAACCCACCAGTACCACGAGTGGAAGAACCGGTACCAATGAAGATTGATGCTATCCAACGAAGACCACTTGGCACAGCAGATAGAGAAAGATTACGACAAAATGGAGGTTGTTTTTATTGTCGCCAGTTGGGGCATCGCATTGCTGAATGTCCACTCAAGAATGGACGACCTTGACAAGTTGCCCAAGTGGAGGTTGTGGAGCGGAATGATCAGGGAAACAAGGAATCCCAGTAGGAGATTTCGAGCCGCCTACTGGGAGCTTGATTAGTTCCAATGGGATTGAAGGCTCGACCTATGCAAGTTTGCTTCACTTGCAAGGTATGATATCTAATCGGGGTTGTAGAATTTTGGTTGATTCTGGAAGTTCAGAGAATTGCATGTCTATGCAAGTAGCAAAGGAATTGGGTATTCCTATCAAGCCAGTGATTGGAAGTAGTTTGATGATGGCGGATGGTAGAAAGGGTTCTGCATTCCGCACCTTGCATCCTATTACCTTCAAGATTGGGAAGGAGTATTTGGAGTGTATGAGGTTTGTAGTGGCACCTCTACACTATGATATCATTCTAGGTCTACCTTGGCTTGAATGTCATAAGGTTCAATTTGATTGGACCCGACACCAAATTCAAGTACAACACCAAGGTAGGAATTTCCGATTAGGTTGTTTGGCACCTCTGAGTAAGACACCTAAGAATAGTCAGTCCCAAGATGGGAAGTTTGTCGAGAAGGTAGCCATAGAGCGAATCTGGAAGGGAGATGAGTCCCAAGATGGGAAGTTTGCCAGGAAGGCAACCATGGAGCAAGCTCGGAAGAGAGATGAGTCCCTAGAAGGGAAGTTTGTTAATGAAGCAGCCAGAGAGCAAGCTTTGGAGGAAGATAAGTCTGTATTCGCGGTGTGGATCAAGCCGATTGCACAAGAACAATCTGAGGAGGGCCAAGTGCCGCATCAAGCGACGGTTGATCGGATAGTTCAAGAGTTTGCAGATGTGTTTCCGGATGATCTACCAAAGGGATTACCCTCTGATCGAGGTATGCCCTTCAAGATCGAGTTATTGCCAGGGAGTACTCTAGTGAGTAGACCAATCTATCGGCTCTCACCAAAGGAGTTGGAGGAGTTGCGAACAACACTTACAGAGTTGTTGGAGAAGGATTTCATACGACATAGTACCTCCCCTTGGGGAGCACCAGTACTATTTGTTCCAAAGAAGGATGGAGGACTTTGTTTTTGTATTGATTACCGTGGGCTCAATAAGCAAACCGTGAAGAATGCATATCCCTTGCCTCGGATCGATGACTTGCTTGATCAATTAAGTGGAGCACGATACTTTTCCAAGCTAGATCTTCGTAGCGGCTATTGGCAAATTCCTATTGAAGGAGAGGACGTGAAAAAGACTGCCTTTCGTACAAGGTATGGACATTTTGAGTGGAGAGTTCTACCTTTCGGACTCACTAATGCTCCAGCAGTCTTCATGGATCAGATGCATCAGGTGTTGGAGGGGCTATTGGATCAGTCTGTGGTAGTGTTCTTAGATGATATCTTAATCTATAGTAAGACAGAGGCAAAACACATGAATCATGTGAGAGAAGTCCTAAGACGACTACGACAGTGGAAATTTTACTGCAAGAAGTCAAAGTGTGCTTTTTGGCAGAAGGAGGTTACCTTCTTGGGTCATAAGATCTCATCAGAGGGGATCAAGATGGAAGAAGAGAAGATCAAGGCCATTACTGATTGGCCTACCCCGAAGGATGCTACCGAAGTACGAGCGTTCAACGGATTGGCCAGTTTTTACCAACGGTTCATCCACTATTATGCTCACGTGGCTGCACCATTGACTGATCTCTTGGGAAAGAACTCAAGCTTCCAATGGACCACCAAGCATGAAGAAGCATTCCAGAAGTTAAAGCATATGGTGTCTTCAAGACCCATTCTTCAACCATATGATCCTCAACTACCTTGTGTGGTTGATTTTGATGCTTCTAACTTTGCAATTGGAGCTGTGTTGCAACAAGAATTTCCAGATGTACTACATCCTATTGCCTTTGTGTCTCGCCGACTAAATACAGCTGAAAGAAATTACTCTGCTCGAGATCGAGAACAACTTGCAATGGTATATGCCACCAAGGTATGGAGGCATTATCTCTTGGGGAAACAAGTGATCATGCAAACTGATCACAAGCCATTGTTGCAGACCTTACACCTAGAGCACATGAAGAGTCGACATCATCGATGGGAAGAGCAACTCCAATTGTTCGACATCAAACTTGAGTTCAAACCAGGTCGGATCCATGTCATCCCTGATGCTCTATCATGACGACCTGATTTGAAGTCTCTTCCTCTCATCGCGGCAGCAATTACGACGGTGTCAATTGATCCCAAGGTTCATAACGAGTTTCGGTTAGCCCTACAGCAAGATCCCTTCTTCCAAATGGTACACGGTCGTCTAACAGCACGCGACAAGGAATACAACACCTTCTCCTTCAAGGAAGGCCTTTTATTCCATGCAGACCAGATCTATGTTCCAACCAAAGGTGATCTTCGACTTGTGCGCCTTCAAGAAGCCCATGATTTACCAATAGCTGGTCACATGGGAGTGGACAAGACCTTAGGCACCCTCCAACGCCAATGGTGGTGGCCCAACATGACACAAGATGTTCGAGACTTTGTCCGATCATGTGAGAGTTGCCAACGGAACAAGGCCAGCAACCAGAAGCCGAGTGGACTCCTTCAACCACTCGCCATTCCATCCGCTCGTTGGGAGCATGTAAGCTTGGATCTCATCACCTCCTTGCCAAAGACAAAACAAGGACACACCGCAATTGTGGTGTTTGTGGATAAGCTTAGTAAGCAAATCCACTTGGCACCAACCTGTGATACCGTGGATGCTCCAACCTTAGCACAAATCTACTTCGACAATGTCTTCAAGCATCATGGGATGCCACGTGTACTCATCTCCGACCGTGATCCTCGATTTACCGGGAAGTTTTGGCAAGCACTCTTCCAGATACTCGGCACCAAGCTTGCTTTGTCCACGGCCTATCATCCTCAAACTGATGGACAAACCGAACGCGCCAATCGTACATTGGAGGATATGTTGCGGGCCTTTGTCAATGTCCACCATACCAACTGGGATGAATGTCTTGCAGCTGCAGAATTTGCCTACAACAATTCCAAACAGGCAAGCACTGGATTTTCTCCCTTCTTTCTCAATTTTGGCCAAGCTCCGCTTGTTCCAGATTCTCTTCTTGCTCCCCCTCCCTCTCAGGTTCCTCATACTTCTACATTCTTGACCACTATATCCCAATCTCTCCAACAAGCCAAATCTCACCTCCTTGTTGCTCAGAATTGCCAAAAACAATATGCAGACCATCATCGTCGTGATCTCACCTTTGAAGTTGGTGATAAAGTCATGCTATCCTCTAGTAACCTCCCTCTCCCACTTGATACCCAAGTTCATAAACTTGCTCCTAATTGGATAGGACCCTTTGATATCACCCACATTATCTCTCCTGTTGCTTATTGTCTTGCCTTACCTTGTCACATGCGTATCCATCCTGTCTTTCATATTTCCAAGTTGAAACCCTTTGTTCCTAACCCTTCTTCCTTTTCCTCTTGAGTCCAACCTCCCCCTCTTCCTGTCCCTATCAATGATCATGAGGAGTACGAAGTTGATTGTATCCTTGCGCGTCGCCATATTCAACGAGGCCGTCACCAACATACGGAGTACAAGGTCCTTTGGAAAGGGTATCCCCTTCATGATGCTATAGGGGAACCTCTTTCTCACCTCCAAAATGCACAGATGGCCATCAAGGAATTCGAAGCTTCACTGGCGACGAGGACGTCACCAACTAGCGGCGGGGGAATATGTAACAATATGGAGTTTAGTGACAAAGTTAGTCGGGCTTACGAAGTAGATAATAAGACAAAATAGCCTAGAATATTCTAGAAGCATCTAAGAAGCTTCTTAGGAAGCTTCCCAACTAGTTAACTTGCGCCCTAAGCAGGTAGCTTCTAGAAGGAAGCTTCTAGAAGCTTCTAACTAGCTTAGCTTGCACGCCAAGTAGGCGGCTTCTAGAAGGAAGCTTCTTGAGAAGCTTCCTAGTTAACTTGGCTTGCACTCCAAGAAAGCGGCTCAAGGAAACTTCTTGAGAAGCTTCAAGGGTCTTGTATGCTACCTATAAATACCAAGGCCTGTGAGCCGGCCTGTCTCTCACTCAAGATGAACCTCTGATGGCTATTATGGTAGCGCACCATGGACTAAGAAGGCAAGGAACCCCAACTCCATCATACTCCTCCAAGGCTAACACTCCAAGACTCAAGACATTGCTCACTAGAGAACTCAATGAGAGAGAGATAGTTGCAAATGAAAGGATGATGAGTACCTCCTCACCCCTTGTTTATATACTTGTGAAATAGTTACGTACCAAAGTTACTAATTACCGTAGTAACTCAAGTTACTAGACTAAAAGTCAAGTAAAGTCAAAAAGTAGAAAGGAATATCCATTCACATGGGCATATTCCCCTTATCTTGACCCAACCACTAAAGCACGGATTCCTTCACATGGGCTATCCTTGGACTAAAGACGAATCCAAAACAAAAAGGCTTGCGGGCCCAAGAGTTCTCAACTCTTTCCCCAAAGCCAAACACCTAGGAATAATACCAAGTCAACACACTAAAATCCAAAATAGTGGTGCTCATCTTTTCTACTTCCTCTAAAGTAAGGTCCCATCTATCTTAGCTATGACTAACTTTAGCTAACCATGACTAATATAGAACCATCAATTATCTCTATATAAATAATATCTCTTAAGTACTTGTAATACCAAGCTAAATATCACAATACCACACACATGCACAAATGGGTGTTACAGGCCGAAGCTCATGCTAGGCATTCGGAGTTTTCCCTCATTCAAGTGTCCCAATGTGAGCTTCCATTCTCCTATTTCTCTCCTCGGTTTCGGTCTTTTACAACTATGTCATTGTCTTTGTTTGGGAGTTATCTCTGTCCAAGAGGTTAAATAGTAAATAATGAAGGACTCCAATATGACATTTTCCTTTTTATTCAATCATTTTTACATGCATTCTTGTGTGATCAACCTATAACTTATGAAAATAATTCAATTGTGTGTTGATTGAGTTGTCACAATAGGCCACCTGATTTTTCTCTAACCAAGGAAAGAAGTGAATAGGATATAGCCTAGAGCAAGGTGTTTGAGATGAACAAGATGTGAAATTCTTCCTATCCTAGAGGAAAGCCCAAAACCCTCAAACTACCCATAAAAACTAGAATCTTGGTAGGAAGTTGTAATACAAGTAGCTAGACATATTATCTGGAGGTGAAATTGACTTGGCAGGATGTAGAAGGATGTTATGTACAATGGGCTAGGAAGATCAGACAAAGGTGTCACCAAAAGAATAATTATACTAATAGAAAAAAGATGAAAATAGCCTAAAAACTTTAGAGCTAATTTTGGAGGCCTAAATTGATGAATTAGGCCTCAAAATGGAAATATTCCTCTCTACTTCTTAGGGAGAAAAGGCTTACTTTTTCCCCCTATGATTTGTCTTGTCAAGAGCTTTCTAATGGTATCTCAACCATGCAATTTTGAGCTCTCTATAGGAAGATTCCTTAAAGATTCCCTTTAGTCGCCCATTTGACCAACTAGAGAGGACAAGGATTGACATGTCACCAGCCAAACCATTAATCCAAGGATGGTGCTTGCTGACAGGTCACCAATCCATGTATCTGATCCAAGGGTGGAGCTTCCTTTGAGGAGATTCTCTTTGCTATATTAAAGAGAAGGTGCTCATTTGGAGCATTGGAGTATTGAGTATGAAACTTGCATTTTCTCTCTTGGAGAATTCTCTTGTCCTTGGAGTATTACAATGGTATCAAAACAGGTTTTTTAATCCATGAGAGTGGATCACCCCTCTTGGAAGAACACAAGCTACTGAAATTGAGTAATTTGAGGGGAGAAAACATAGTGCAATTGCTAGACTTGGGAAGTGTTTCAGAGAGCTGATGGGATGGAGGCACCGAGAGGACAGTTTCTTACACCTAGCTTCCCATTCTTGAATCCATTTCACATCAAGATTATTTTCATCTAGTATGAGCAAATGAGAGTATCTCTTGTTTGTCACTTTAGAGTAGAATTCATGGATAGAGTGATAAATTCACCAAACCCAATGATTCTACCTATGGTGGTATACGATAGAGAGTGGGATTTGACAATCTGCATTCTATTATGATGTTATGGATCAAAATGCACAAAATCCTCATCCTTTCAACATGCAAGTAGAAATCCCTTATGTAGTTAGACCAAAAGTGATGTTTAGGGATTTGGTAGTCCATAATTTTGGTGAGTAATATTATCAACAAGTGATAGCCTCTTAGGTCCTAATGGTAGTCCCCATAGTTTGTGCTCCCTCCTGAGTGATCATTCTAACCCTCTATTAAGTAGGAAGTAGCAATTGAACATTGATTGTGTGTAGGAATCATGGATCCGCAGTTGTAGGAGTTGATGCAAGGAATGCGGGGGATGTTTAACAAGTTTTGAGAAATCAAGATGACCATGGAGGAACTTCAAAATCAAATATGTATTGATAAGAAAAATCAAGTAATACAAGAAGGGGAGTCGTCTCAACAACCAGCACCAACAATTGAAGTATCTAGAGAGTTATGCATGCGAATGACACTGATTCCAATCAACAACCAAGCCACATTGTTACTACAAATGAAAAAGATGTGCAATATCAAGCCTTACAAGGAACAACATTCCATCTGAGTAGTGCAAAATTGGATTTCATGAATGAATTTGATACATTTGATTGTTCAAAATGGAGATCATTGATCATTCTACAATTTCTAATCTATGAATTCCGTACAAATGGTCCAAACCAAACTCTAGGGGTTGAAGCAGAAGAATAGCATACAAGAGTATGTGGAGGCATTTTTGGATCTATAGGTTGCGATAACCAATATGAGTCTAGCAAAAGCTCTTGAAAATTTTAAGAGAGGATTACAACAGCGGATTCACCAAGAGGTAATGGTGAAAAATCCTTGTACGGTTTTTGAAGCCATTACCTACACTCAAAGAATAGCAGAGGTGCTTGGAAGAGTTGAAGCGATAACACCAATGCAAAACTATCGGGCTGAGACACACCATTTTAGAGGACCAATTCCTATGGTATTGTGCAACATTTGGTTCCAAGGTCGAGGAGTAAGACCTCTCCAAGGAGAAAAAGGATAGGTCAAAGAAAAGAGAGAAAAAGTCCCATGGTGAGAAGGGGCTTGAGCAGAACAACAACAATGTTACAATTGTGGCTAAATTGGGCACATAGCCATCAATTTTTATGTTTGTCATCTTAGAGGTCCTTGGCCTCCATACAAGCAACCTTTGAACCACATGGAGAGACAAATTGAAGAAGAGGATATGGAAACCACATCAACAAATGAAGATTTCTAGTTAATTTACCTCATGGCCTTACTGGCTCGGTGAATAAGAGTAAAAGAGGGAGAAGGAAGAGGACAAGTGTGCAAAGATGGACAAAGATAAATGCACAATTAATTCTTGTAAATAGAATGCTAGAAGGCAATCCAATGAGAGTTTTGATAGACCTTGGGGCAATAGAGAATTTCTTGTCTTACTATGTTGCAATAAAGTTGGAGATGGAACTAGATAAGGAAAAGAAGGACAAAGTAGAGTTACCTAATGGTCAAATAGAGAGAATTGAGTCATTACCTAGAAAGGTAATACTCTCTATAGGAGGGTATCAAGAGGCAATCAAGTGATACCACTAGCTTGTTATGATGCAATCTTAGGTTCTTAGGTTAGGATCTTGGGTATATTGTGGATGGAGAACTACAATCCTCCGGTGGATTGGAGAAAGAAAGCAGTGAAAACTAGTCAATGGAAGATCTTTGGGATTAAAGGAAAATCATAAAGGCAAGAGTTGCCTCTGTATGTCATAAGGACCACATCTATTGGTAAGACAGATAGATATTTCATGGGTTTAATAAGAGAAGTCCATAGTGTCCAGCATAATGGACAAATTCTTGAGAAATTGAAAGATGTGGTCAATGAGTTCCAAGATGTCTTTCTAGATGAATTACCCATAGGTTTACCACCAAAAAAGAGAGTATATCATAAAATTGAGATACTTCCTGGGAAGACACCTCCTTGTAAGACCCCATATTGACTATCACCTCATGAGTTAGAAGAGTGTAAGGCTCAAATTGAGGATGTGTTGCAGAAGGGTTTTATCAAACCCAATGTTATCACCATATGGGGCTTCTATATTGTTTGTGAAGAAGAAGGACGGAACAATGTGCATGTGCATTGACTATCGGAGATTGAATCAACAAACAGTAAAGAACAAATATTCATTACCTTGCATGGATGACTAATTTGATCAACTAAATGGGGCAAGGCACTTCACCAAACTTGATTTGTGGAGCGGTTACAACCAAATTAGAATTGCAGAAGAAGACATACACAAAATAGCCTTGCAAACAAGGTATGGTCTGTTTAAGTACTTCTTGATGCCGTTTGGCCTCATTAATGCTCCAACCACTTTCATGAGTTTGATGAATGATATATTTCATCCGTATTTGGATAAATTTGTTATCATTTTTCTTGATGACATCTTAGTCTACAGTAGGATGCTGATAGAGCACAAGCAAAATTTGCAAGAAGTCCTCTAGATTCTACAACAAAATCAATTATATGCCAAAATCTCAAAGTGCAAGTTTGGCAAGTAGACTACTTAGGGCATAAAGTAAGTGTAGAAGGTATCCAAGTGTTAATAGATAAAATAAAAGTCATTAAAAAATGAAGTGCTTCAGAAGATCATACTCAACTCAAGAGTTTCTTGGGATTGATAGGGTTTTATCATTGATTTGTCGGGACTTTTCCAAGATTTCATAGCCTCTAACAGTATTGTTATGCAAGGGAAAGAAGTAGATATGGGGAACTGCACAAGAATTAGCCTTTTAGGAGTTGAAAGATGCATTACTATATGCACCAATTTTGAAATAATATGGTCCAAAATGCCCAATCAAGATGGCTATAGCTACATCAGGTGCAACAATAGGAGCAGTCCTACAACAAGATGGTAGGATGGATAGCACCCAGTTGTATATTTCTCTTGTTAGTTGTTATCGGCAGAATGTAACAATCACACCACCAAACAAGAAGAGCTGGCCATTGTCCTTGCAACCAAGCATTGGAAGCACTATTTGGGTGATAAGGTATTTGTGGTAAAGACGGACCACAAACCTCTAGTCTACCTCAAGACATAGAAAGATCTTTCTCATTGAAAAATTTGGTAGGCAAAGGGGAGACAAAAATTCAACATGACTATCAGATATGTTGAAGGCAAGAAGCAACTTGCAGATGCATTCACCCAAATGCCAATAGCAAACAATTTGGTGGTGGAAGTCAAGATGAACCTTGAATTTTGGCACAAGATTCTTGATGCTACAAAAACTGATCCACATGTTGTAGGTGCTCAATCATCCAAAGGCATCACCAGCACCCAAGGACTCACCTTCCATGATGGTAGGTTATGGATCTTGGATGACACAGATCTAAGAACAACTATCCTAGCAAAATGTCATGATTCTACCATTGCAAGTCACATTGGAGTGGACAAGACCTTGGATGCGGTCAAATGCCATTACTATTGGCTCAAGATGAGCAACAATGTGATGGAATATGTTTGGAATTGCCTAATTTTTCAAAAAAATAAGGCTTTTAATCAAGCTCCCATAGGACTCCTCCAACCTCTTCCCATTCCTACACAATGTTGGGAACAAGTAAGCATAGATTTGGTTTGTGAATTGCCCAAGACCACCTCTAGGTTTGACTCCATCATAGTCTTTGTTGACCTACCAACAAAATGATTCATGTGCATCCTACCACCAAGGATGTGACTGCCTTGTAGCTAGCACAATTGTACTTAGATGTAGTCTTTTCCCACCATGGCTTGTCTTGAGTGCTCATCATAGATAGAGGCACTTAATTCACTAGCTTGTTTTGGAGAAAACTCTTTGGGCTCTTCAAAACCAAATTAGCCATGTCCACAGCTTACCATCCATAGATCAATAGACAAACAAAGAGGGTGAATTGCACTATTGAGGACATGCTTTGGGGCTTTACTTTGGAGAGCAAGAGAGTTGGGACACCCTACTTCCATTGGTAGAATTTGCTTACAACAATTCAGTGAATGCCCCTACACAAGTCACACCGTTCTTCCTCATGTATGGAGAGCATCCTTTCACACCTTCAAGCTTGATAAAAGTCCATCTGGTGGCTACCAAGGTTGACATTATCAACACTTTTGTTTTTAAAATCCAATAGGGTGTAGAGAATGCCAAGCACAGGTTGCAGATTGCTCAAAATTTGCAATAGCATTATGCATATGCACACCGCCAACACATGGAGTTCAATATGGGAGATCAAGTTTGGTTGTCAACCATCAACCTCAAGTTGGTTGGTCCTCATAAGCTCAGACCTTGTTGCATAGGACCTTTCTCCATCCTTTGTTGCATTGGCACCGTGGCTTATCACCTCAAGCTACACCCACATATGAAGATTCACCTGGTGTTTCATGTTTCCTTATTATGCTGATATGCTCTCCAGTCATCCCATTTCTCTTCCATCCAAGAAAGTTGACCTTGTCTAACACTACTTGATGAGGCGGAGGAGTATGAGGTCAAATGCATTCTCCTGAAACACATCTATGGTACTCACCATCCGCATGTGGAATATTTGGTCCATTGGAAAGGGTACCTACTATATTGGGCAATATGGGAACCAGTAGCCAACTTGACCAACGCAACAATGTTAGTCCAATCTTTTTGAGCAACAACTTTGCAACAAGGACGTTGCATATTAAAAGGGGGGAGGTCTGTAATACAAGTATCTAGACATTTTATGTAGAAGTGAAAATTGGTTGGTAACATCTAGAAGGATGTTGTGTACAATGGGCTAGAAGGATCAGACAAAGGTGTCACCAAAAGAGTACTTCTACTAATAGGGCAAAATTTGAAAATAGCCTTAAAATTTTAGAGCCAATTTGGATGCCTAAACGGATGAATTAGGCCTCAAAAATGGAAACATTATCCCCCCCCCCCCCCCCCCCCCAAGAGAAAAGGCTTGCATTCTCATTGAGAGATTTCTAACAGTACCTCATCAATGCAATTTTGAGCTCCTTATAGGAAGATTCCCTTTGGTCAAACCTATTTGACCAACTAGATAGGACAAGGATCGACATGTCAACCATCCAAAAAACTAATCCAAGGATGGAGCTTGCTGACAGATCACCATGTATTTGATCCAAGGATGGCACTTCCTTTGAAGAGATCCTCTTTGCTATATAATAAAGAGAAGATGCTCCTTTGGAGCATCAGAGTATTGAGTGTGAAACTTGAATTTTCTCTCTTGGAGAGTTCTCTTATCCTTGGAGTATTACAAAAGTCAAAGGAAGTAAGGATTGTGCATTGACTCTAGACCTTGCATTTATGATTTTAGATTCATAAACCCAAGCTCTCTAAACTGAGTTTAAATGTAAACACAACTCAAACTACATCCCTTCAAAGGTTAGAGTATTTGGCAAGAGGTAACCTTGTATGTATTCAAAAACCAAACAATATAGCACATCCATTGAGAAACATGGTGAATGGAGTACATAATGAGCACAAAAGGACTTTGTAAGTTATAATTCCTCATTTGGCTAATAACCATGGAGAAAAGAAGGAAGGTTCTCAATGGCAGGTGGATAGAGGGGTTGTAAGGTAGATAAAGTGTTTGTGGAGAAGTATGTTTGCAAAGAAGGTGATAGTGCTTGGGCTGTGCATTTGTACTCACCTTCCTAACCTAAAATCAAGGAGAAACAAAGGTGGCAATGCTTTGGGAGGTAAAGCATGGGGCTGTGGAGACTCTAAATCTGCATGGTTGCTACTTGGGCCCAAATGGTATATTGATCTTAAAGGGTTGGAAAATCCCCTATTAAAAATGTATGATTCATAGAATCAATCTCTTGATATCTTGATGATCCTCTATGGGCTAGAATGAGTAAAATCTATTACGGGAAGAGCAAATAAGTTCCAAGTAAAGACATCTATCTCTTTGTCATCTACCAAGATGGCACATAAGGGCAAGGAGAGTTTGTAGCACACTAGATGGTGAAAGCAACAAGGATCATGTATACATCTTGGGTCTAGTAAATCTAGTGAGAATTCTTGGATATGGTCCAAAGAGTCTAACCATGAGTATGAGTCTCAATGAACTTGGAGAGATATGAGCAGAGTGTGGATGAAGTGTGAAGAGTAGGAATTAAGTAATCTTTGCCCACATACTTAAATGTCTAGATCTCTTCCTTTGTTGTTCTAGGCCTATCCTTACTCACAAACAATCTGGACAAGACTAAATACATTGATGGAGTACTGTGCATGGATGTGATGAGTGCTCAAGTGGAAGAGTATGATCTTGTAGTAGTATCAAGGCTGTAGAGGTGGGAAGATAGTCCATGGTAGAAGGATCAAGGAGAGGGATGATTGGTAATGTGGCATCCTCCATAGGAGAATGATCTCTTCTAGGTCCATTTCTAGTATAAGCAAAGTATCTGACCCAAGGATTGAGAGAGCTCCTACAAATAAACCTAAGAAACTATGGATGTGTGTTGAAAAAGGCAACATATGGATTGACCGCTTGATCATACATATATGGTTTTGGTATTGGATCAAGAGTGACACCTAAGGTTGTCCTTCTATAGCCTTGTGCAAACGAAAAAATGGAGACATTGTGAGATAGACTATTGAAAGTATACACATCCAAAATTATGTAGAGAAACACCCAAACCAAAAGACAAAAAGGCAAGACATAATAGACAAAAGCTATCAATCCAAATAAAAGAAAGAAAAACAAGGAAGGATTGAGAAGAAAGAAAGGAAATAGACAAAGGATGTGAGAGAGGTCTATCTACAACCTCTTGAAGTTCCTCTTTGTTTCTAATATCCAATCCACAATCAAGTTCAATTGCTATCTTGTCATGCTATCAATGCATTGCTCACAAGCTCAATTGTCCTACTAATGAGATCCACCAATGTGGTCCCATAAGAAGCCCAAGAAACTACCTAAAAAATTCTCATGCTTTGCAATAGGTCCATAATGGTATTGCTAAAGTGCTTGTGCCACTATAAAGGTCATCACTAAGACCCAAAATTTGCCCAAGGAACCATTTCATCTTGAGTGCACAAATTTTGCACAAATCCCTAAACTCTACCTTAAAATCCCTAATTATATCATAAAAACACCAATTTTACCTTTAATCCTTAATTGAGACACAAACTCTAAAATTCCACATGTTAGTGATCCTTTTACCCAACTTACCAAGTTTCCTCTTGTAAATCTTCCCCCTCAAACTCTATCTCCCACAAGTATATCATATGCTATTGTACTATGAACGTGATTTCCCTTGTGGCTTCACCTATTACTTTATAATTGGACAACACAATATTGATCACTTCTCAAATGTCAGTTTTCACCTTTTCCAATATTTGCCAATATTATATTCTCAAGAATAGTAACCTTGAACTAGTCGAGAGTGATCAGAAGCTATGATCAGAGCTCACTATTACATGTTAGTTTCTTTTATATTCTTGATGATAAACAAGAGGACAAGGCATGCTCTACCTTGGTAAAGTTAAGAGTCATAAAAATTAGCAACCATTGTTATGATAATTACTCCTTTGAAAATAAATTGATGCTCAATGATTCCTTCTAAGACATTCAAATCTGAGTGAAATTTTTAACATTTTTTCTCACTTTAATTTGAGATCTACTTTTTTGTATGACTGTCACATAACATCTTTTTTGCCTCTCATCTTGTCTAATTTCTTGTAGTCAATTGATTTCCATCATAATCAACTTGAGTCAACTTCCCCAATTAGTGAATTATTTTACTCCTCTTACTAAGGGCTAGATGTCGCATTCTTACTTTGTTAATGAAATAAGAATGAAATATATTAATTTTCCTAAAATTATATTATAGTTGATTTTGTATTACTGATCATATATTCATAATATTCTCAAATCAAGAATTCATAAAAATAGCAGCTATAGCCATACAAGTTTAATATTACTTGGAATATATTAACTCTTATTGACATTGTAGGCTTTATTAGTGAAAACCTATTAAAATAATAATATATGAGAAATTAACACAAAAATTAGAAAACCCATAATATATCAATTGATCAAATTCAGTTTAAGGAAAAACTTATAATGTGATTATATACTTAACATTAGAGTTTTGTTTTCGAATAATGGAAATTAGATTATAAATATAACTATAAGATCTTATTCTAATTGCAAATTTTTAATTTATATTATATATAATAATATTTAAGATTATATTAGAAATTATAAATGAACATATGTATATTTAAATTTCTTCAAGTTTACATAGCTCAATAAATAAAATTAGATTTAGAATAGAATGTTTGACATATCGTACTATTCAGCAAGAGAATTTAACATTTGAGTGATGTAAATAATTTTGAGATTTCAAATATTTCATATTTTTCAAATATATTATATTTTTTAGAATATAATGTAGTCAAATTTTATGGTGTGAGAAATAGAATCGATAGATATGATGACGAAAGCTAGATAACAAATGTATTACTAGTATTAAGTTTTAACTTATTAACTTATGCTTACCTCACCTTTCATACTCTTTTAGAAATGTATAGAGATAAATTAACAATACTGGATACAAAAGAGGGAAAAAATTTCTTTCTATCAATAAATAACTGAAATTTTTTTACAAAGTAAATATCCAAGAAAATTAGATTACCGTATAAATCTTTCTCTTCTTAAACATTAGTTAAAAGCTGGATAAGAATAAAATCATACGACAATGAAATAGTAAATTCTACATATGAATAACATATTTTCATTTTTCTCACATTCTTAATTCTTAGATCCTTTCCACACTAAGTTCTGGTGACACAATAGTAAATATAAATTAATATTGTAATATTTAGGATCATCCTTAAATTTTAGAAACTTAAAATAGAAATTTAGTTATTATTGATGAACTTGCTTTTACATTAAAGAAGTGTAATCAAATACATATGATTAAATTCATGATACAATATTAACATTATTTCTACATACATAGACATTCCATTCATTAATAAACCATTTTACTTAAATATAATATTAAAAATATGCTTTACTATATACATACTGCTTGTCTTTAACCTTAAATGCCTTATTGTTATCTACTATGCACTTTGAAAATTTAGAGTTTCTTATTATCTAAACATAAAAGATAGTGGAAACAGTCATTGGTAAAATATGGACTATTAGTCAATATAATAGAATAATACTTAGACTTCATATTTCAACAAGTTAAATCATAAATAAGTGAATATATCTCATCTAGTTTAAACAATAAACATTGAATATAAAATCTTATATTCAATCTAAAGCAATCATTATTTTTAGTATATAAAGATATTCCCTTGAATTTAAATATTTAAATAAGATATTCCCTAGAATTCCCCTGCGGTAGGGCAGATTTCTCATAGAGACTCTATTGGGGCTTAGCCCCATGTTACCTTTTTTGTCTCTCCCTTGTATGGCTTGATGGGGTCTTCCCATCCTTCATTTTTCCTACGCGGTCGCCTTTTTTCATTCGAATTTAAAGATAAATTTAATGGCTGAGAAAGAAGGGTCTTCGCACATAGTGCCTATAGATTTGTTGATAAAAATTGATATACATGTAAATATAACTATGTCTTCTTTCATTAAATAAAATAATTACATTGAAGAATACTTATATGAATATATTATAATTGATGGTTTGCCAATGGATTTTATTACATATTTCAGTCTTTTTTCATATACAATTAATCTAGATGAGGGTGCACATAGCTTTCACTAGTCTCATTGAGCATCATAGGAGAGCTTTATGATTTAAATTATGAAATGTTTAGCTTATTAGAATTAACCTCAACCTCAACTAGTCTTACTAAGAAGATAAAGCCTCATCTAGCTTTTTGAATCGGACAATTAACTCAAGTATCAAAATTTGTTATGTTTTAATTTAATTTAATTTTATAAAGATCATTTTTACTTAAAAGTAAAGAAGCTCATTTACTATTTACTAGATAATTGGCTAGATCCTTTGTTTAAAATAAGATGCAACCTATTCTACAATTAAAATCATTCTTACAAGATACTAAAACTTAAGTTATTTTGTAGGAATATATTATTCATTTATATTAGCTCTTATTTTTCATCCAAGGTTGAAGTTTAAGACAGTGAATTCTTTATAAAATAGACACATGCTTTCCAAAACACTACAATAATAAGTGTTTTGAAAAGCAGATTATCTATTCTAAAAAGAGTACACTATCTTAATCTTCAACCTTGGATGGAAAAATAAGAACTAACATATACACTCTTACTCAAGAAATTCAAACTTTATGGATGAAATTTTGGATGAACATTATGAATACTATCATTGATTAGCTTTGTTATTTACATGGTTAGTCTATATATTAGCTATATATTAAAAGAATAATAGAATTGAAATTTTATATGCCAATAATAACATGAATTCAGTTCAAAAAATCCAAAATTGTAAATAGGATAACTAAAAAGCAAGTATATAAAGCATTGTTATTTAAGTCCAACTATAATGACAAACAAAACTACAATTATTTTACATATAAAGGAATCAATATTATAAAAAAAGATTGACTGCAGCCAAATTTATGACGTTTTATTAAACGTATGTAAAATCAACCAAATATTTTCTGACGTAGTAATTAGAGAGTTTTAACCTATATATTGCAAGAAAAAAATTTCCAATCTTTACCATGATACCTTTTCCATTTTTACTCAGTATTCTAGAATAATTTAATAAATGAGGGAAATATTTTTAGAAGAAAACTATATAATTGTAACCAATATGAGAACAAATTTATTTTATCAGTACCACCAAATATAAAAATTCATTACACACAAAAAATTGATTTTGATATATATTTTAAGCTTAAGTCTATAGATATCTTCACATATTTTTGTTAAGCTCAAGTCAAATGACTATATAAAAGCATGAAATTTTGATTTATATTATGGAAGTACTCATTTATTTTATCAAATTGTGTAGATTTTGATTATTAGACTAAAAAGTACATTGATAAATATTTACTAAGATATATTAGCTTTTGAAGATTTTGAGATCAAGTACTTTGAACTTGAAGGCTCAAACTTAATAAAGCTAATGGCTTTGATTAAGATTCCTACACATAAATATCCAAGAGTGAGTAAATTTAAATTTTATGATTTAATTTTGTTTGCATCTAAGACATTCCAAATCTAGAATACTTTAGATTAAAGTTCAAAATGTTTTAGTCTTGTCAATAGACTATATTCTACAATATAAAGACATTAACTGATATTTTTTAATTTAAAAAATTTAAAAATTGTTTACACAATAATTATCTAGTCTAATACTATTTAGAAAGCATTTTCTATACTCTTTCTTTCACCACTAAAGCTACTACTCATATCTTGTTCTCTTTTCTCTACATTGTCACCATGAATTTCTTGTTCAAGTAGATCAAATAGATGAATAAAAAAGTCTTTATCAAGTATATGAATCAAAACCCATATTTTCCATTAATCTATATTTCCTTCCTTCATTATGATATGCCTTACTATTCATAACTTCCATCTTGAACTTGTATAATAAATTTTTAAATGACTTTAATAAGGTAGTAGAATTTATATGAATCAAAACCCATATTTTCCATTAGTCTATATTTCCTTCCTTCATTATGATATGCCTTACTATTCATAACTTCCATCTTGAACTTGTATAATAAATTTTTAAATGACTTTAATAAGGTAGTAGAATTTACGTACAAGACTCCATAAACTTCTACAAGATACTCCAAAAAGTACTTAGAGAGTTTCATAGAGAAATATTCAGAAAGTACATATGTTCTTTTTATTGACCAAATTGCTTAATATGGTGAAAAGAACCTGTGTAGAGGACTGTCTTCAACAATAGATAATTTGTTAGAAAAGTAAGTACATAGTTATGTTAAGAAAATAGACTGGACAATCTAAGTATTTGGAGAACATCCAATTGATTCTTGATTTATGTCTTTTCTTTTCTTCTCCCTATATGAAGATCGAATCTATATGGATGTATGTATATGAGTGTATATATATAGATGAGTATAGCTACCATCTATCATAAATATAATAGATGGATTCTTTACTTCTCTTACACAACTAACTCAAGATTATGAAAAAAATTGCCAAAATTTATTTTTTAATCAAGTAAAAATATCTCATTAAATTACTTGATCTTGAAGATTCTCCTTTACTTACTGTATATGAATTCTTAGTGCTTCTTTCTTGACTGTTTTCTTTTTTTCATATGGTATCTTAGTATTTCAAGATTTTACTGATTTTTATTGAAAGGTAGATGTTTTTTATTCAAAATCTAAAGCATTCTTTGTGAAAAATTGTTCCTTTCTCTTAACTATTTTAAATATAATGATAAAAAATTCATATATATCATTAATATTTATTTAATTTATGATTTAATTAACATGATAATAAATTGAGCATCTATTGATAATGGGAAGATCATGCTAAACTGTAATAAATAAAAGGAGTCGCTTTTCTAGAAGAGGAAATTCATATTTATGTTTTGAAGCTAACATATTTGAATGTAAGATAATTGGAAGAGAATTTCTATTTGATTCTAACTAACAATTTTATACCACAAAAATATTAGATTTTGATCATCAACTTTTGTTTGCTACAAGTCTACTTGAAGAAAGCACCAAATGTTGGTGCATTTATAAAAGTATAGCAATTATTATATGGTTTTGTGATCTCAATTATCTCTTTTGAAGAGTTCAAGAGAGTCATAATATTTAAATTTAAAGCACTCAATGCACTAAAAGCAACACTAAAAGAAACACTTGATCATCTTCCAATTTAGAAAAAACAGGTTTGGTAAACTGTTATACTACTCATTTCACAAATGCTTTTATTTGATTTCTAGACATCCACGAAATGGAAGTATAAAATTGTTATATTTTTCATATGCTTTCTACAAAAAATTCATTTGAAAAATTATATTAATCTCCAACTAAAATATTTCATAAATATTCATGTGAGAACTTAAGCAATAAAATAATTCATAAAATAACCAAGAGATTTGATTTTCTTGTTGCTTATATATTGTGCAAAAAATAACAAGAGATTTGATTCCCTTTTCTCTTAGAACCTTATGTATCTATGAACTCAAGAAGTTCTACAAGAGAATACATTTTTTTTAAATGATCAATATTGATATACATCTAAATATCTTGGATATGAATCTTTAATTTGTGTATAAATTATTGCAAAAAGAACATGGAAGTGTAAATGTTATTTTTGTTGAATTGCACCTAAAAAAATATAAAATTGTTAATCATATCTTGAAAGAAGCAAGGAATTTCACTTTAATTCATCATTAATCCATTATATAAATTTTAAAAGATAAAGTGGACCATATAAAGATTAGTTTTCAAAAAGAAGATATAAAGGTTTTGATCTTTTACGTAAATAATTAATGACTTGGATACTTTACTTTGAATTTCTAAATTGCTTACTAGAAAGGTATGGAAAATCATTAAGTGGTTCAAAAACTAAGTAATTTCAATGTCTGATATTCATATACTTTCAAGGTTTGATTTCCTCATAGAATTCTTTACTTCTATATAAAGCTTTAAACCGTTTACAAGGTCCAAAAAATACTTTGGCAGTTTAGACAAAACTATTTCCAAAATCTAAAACCTTCCTTGACCAAATTCTAGATCCTTCCTTCCTTTGAAGTCCACATCTAAGAAAAGATATTTGGATTCTAATCATACAATTTTCTTGACCTTTGTATTTATATAGACTCCAAACTTCAACTCAAAATGTCAGAAATACAACAAGAGGTTTGGACCCTTATGTCAAAGCCCAAACCTTTTTGGAAGAGTACAAAATTTACTTTCAGGATATATTGTTGTGGATTAGAGGAAGGCACTTCATATTTATGGTTTGGCACTACAGGGACATATTGACCTAATCATTCTAAGCTTTAGACTTTGGACTCTAAGCTTTAGATCCGTTTTTATGCTACTTTGAGAGAAATAAGTGACATATAGTCATATAAACACTAATGATGCTATTTCCAAATTAATATCAAATACTCAATATCTTATTGGTTTTTATATTAATAATGATAGAGAGATATAAAAGATTTAACTCTTAAGAAGTGTGCTTCCTAAGCACTTCACACATGATTCAAAATCATAATATGCATTGGTTGGTGCTTTCCTAAGACACACAAATTCAATGAATATAATGATTATTTTTCAAGGTCAAATACAAATTCAAGGATTGTGGCAATAAAAATTCTATTAATACATGTAGCATATAAGTAAGTCCAAGAAAAAATCAAATAATAACTTATATAGAAAATAAATAAAAGTAAGATGTATGTGGAATAAAACTTTCTAATTTAGATATTCAAGTTGCACACTAGGTTTAGAGTTTATAAGTCACTTTCCTACAAATATATTTACTTAAAAGTATGGAGGTCCAACAAGTGCATTCATTATAATGCCAAAATATAGCATAATGCTATCCAATATAGTTTCATATTTAGAAGTCTTGAGCATGACTCTATATTCAAATTTCATACTAATACTTGCCATTGTCTACTCTCTAGCTTAATGGTAAAAAGGTGATCTATCTAGTACTAATTAGATAGATTTTTTGATCTCAAATGGTCACTGAATCATATTATTAATCATGAGGTTCTAAGTAAGGTAGCATCTATGTCAAAAATGTCACTAGCTTAAATATATATTGGTACATCTTACTAGTAATTCACTTATTCTCTATGTTTTTGTTTTAATTAGGTCAATATCATCTATCTCAATCCAAGATGGATAATATATTAAATTTCTTAGTTTTAGGAGGTGGTTCTTTTGGATAGCAATCACATCATTACTCCCATATATATGCTTACCTTTATGCTTTATTTTAATTAATTAAATAATTTTTTATTATAACAATCTCATTTTGTATACCTTCTAGATACTTGATTATCTCCTAGATATTAAGTAGTATTTCAATGACAACACTCATTCTTCATTCTTGATTCACCTTAATACTATTAGTACTTTTAGTTGATAAGGTGTTAAAAATACTTGGTCAAGGAATCTTTGAGATGTCAAGCAAGTATCCTATGCATTTGAGTAGTCATCCCAAAGGAATGCGTATTATGAAGCCAAATGAGAGTTCAATTTTCAAGAATCCAGAGGGAGTGAGGATTTCACATCCAAGAGACGGGGAGGATCCTTTTCCAACTACCACAAGTAAGAGATTGCAAATGCCAATGAAGGGTGAGAAGAAGAGTCCCTCACTTGCAGTGAGAAATCCAATGATTTGGAGGTTAGATATGTCCTTAGCAGACTTTGTATCACATTCTTGGCCTGGAATTGGAACTTAAGTTTTCCATGGTTCATGGCAAGAGTAGCTGCAAGTGATTGTGAGGGTCTCGAAGAAGAAGGGAAGAGAAGCAATCCAGCTTGATAGACAAAGGCAAATTGGAGACTTGTTCTAGGGAGGCTGGTGAGGAAACCAGAGCTACATTCCTCAAGAAGGGAGAGTCTACAAAGGAGATTGCAGAAATCCATAATTCCTTTAGTGCTCTATGTATGAAGAATGGATATAAGGCCAATACCTATCAAGATCTAGTAAGGCAAAGTATTATTGGGGTGATGATTGCACTTTTCAAGCCAGATCAAACCACGTATGTGATGAAGCACCAGGCAATGTTCTTTCACCAGATGTTTGTAGGAGCACCGGTGAATTGGGCCCACACAAGGACTATACCATTGCCTTCTATGTTCTTACAGCTTTGTGCATTTTCACTATTGGATTGGATAACCAAGTTGACAAGACTTGACTAGGTTGTTGGGTCTTTGGGGGTTCCAAAGGCTCAAAGTGATGTGTTGAATAATCATAGGGACTATGAGTATCATAAAGTACCTTATATAATAAAAATTCTAATATGTCACAAACTTTCAATATTTTTGTGAGAATGCCTTTTATGAAGGGTAGAATGTCCTTGCTAGCAGTTTAGTATGCAAAGCATAGGTAAACAAAGGAGAGACCTTTGGGGCCATTTGACAATCAAAACATACTGAACTATCACCTTTAGGAGTACCAATAGGAACATATCTATTGTGGAAGTGAAATGATTGGTTTTGCTTTTCTATAGTGCGCCACCTTGTATGATACTTCCTTCTTTTGCCAATATTTCCTTCCCAAAGAGGTTGAACACATAAAAGTAGATGATTGTGACACTTTCTTTTCAATTCTAGTCATTTCCAAACCGTATCCTTGTGGGAACAACCTATTCTTACTGATTATTAGTATGTTGACATTGGGTTATCACATCTATATTTGTAACTTGTCCCCTAATTTTGGTGGGAACTAGTGGTAAGCCATTGTTTAGTGTTTATGATTCTTTATGGTTGTGGTAATTTTTTAATGTGACTGACAATATGAATGACTGACTTTCAATCCTAATCTACATGTACATTGTATACAAGAGTTAGTTTTAAGAGGTTGTTCTTTTGGATAGAAATCACATCATTACTCCCATATATATGTTTACCTTTATGCTTTATTTTAATTAATTAAATAATTTTTACTATAAAAATCTTATTTGGTATACCTTCTAGATACTTTATTATCTCCTAGATACTAAGTAATATTTTCAATGAAAACACTCATTCTTCATTCTTAATTCACCTTAATACCGTTAGTACTTTTATTTGATAAGGTGTTACACCAAGCCCTTATAGAGAAATTTTTTGATATGTACAAAACTCATGTAAGAAGAATGATTGTATTAGTTATATTTCTATAATTACTGACTAACTATTTTATTTGCTACTTCTACCAAATCATCCATCTTCCGGGTTGTCTAAAACTACATCAAATTGAATTGAGTCCATATATGAATATCATTCTCATCTCTATTGTAAAGCACTATCTCCACACTCCAAAAGATAATAAGTTCAAGTAGACCAAATTTCTATTTTTTGAGGTAGAACCTAACTTGATCTTTTGACTACTATTCCAAGCTACATTTCTTGAAAGATACTCTAGGGTATTTATGTCAAGAACAAATAATGATCTCCAATTATCATATGCTTAGAGTTGGATGACCTATCTTCCTTCTTTTAAATTATGTGTTGGACTCCATGTCTATTGAGAGTATTTGAAGTCTACTTAGGTAAAGCAATGTAGATATCAAAGTTATTCCAAGTAATATGTGCTAACTATTAGATGAAATTTTTTCAATCTAGAGATAAGAGACATGGTAATGTACTTTAAGGATCAAATTTCCTGCTCAAAACTCCTTGAAAATGCATAAATTGTGCAAAAGAGTAATACAAGATTAGTATGAAAACTTTGAAGAATTTAACTATGAATCCTTTTGTGATCTATAATAGTAAATTATAGTAAAAGAAAGGAAATTACCATAAATTTATAACCAAATTACAATTTCAAACTAGGAGAAGAAGAATCACATAAGAAGATAGGAAATTACCAAAAGTTACCATAAATTTAAGGAACTAATATTTCAACAACTATTTTCTATATTTCCACACCTAACACCAAGGTTGAGAGTGTTTGTTAGATTACACCTCTTGTCAAGTGGAGGAATTTGAAACTAGCAAAAGTTAACTATATTCTAAATTGGCATATGTTCAACACTAGAGAAACTTATCAACAAGTAATGTACAAAATATTTTGTTGCTCCGCATTTTAAATTCTCATGATTCAAAATTAGTAGGAGGTTTTTGTCTTACACACCTTAAGAAGGTGCAAATGGTAAACTAGGCAAGTTTCATATGGTTACTTGACATGGGACAACTAGCCAATAAAGAAAAAACCTCACCTTGAAAACCTCATTCAGATTGAGGTGATCATGATTTCTTAGGAAGCTGAGCAATATATATCAATGAAGATAATCATACTACTACATGAACAATTATTCCCAAGTACAAAAAATTACTTAATCTCCTATCACATAACACTTACCTTGCTTGATATAATGAAAAAGAACAATGAAGTGACGACTGATTGGTATCATGCCATTTGTAGCATCACACCTAGATTGCTCAGATTCTAGAGTAGTAGTGTTGGTAGTCATGAGTATTTGGCAGTTACTCATAGACTACTTGTTGAAAATCAGATTTTGTGTTTGGGGTACTGACTACATGGTGGGGCACACCGTCACTTGCATTTTTTGCACCATAAGGTGTGCATTTAGGGATGGTGTAATATCAAGAGCTATCCATATGATCTCAATGTGAAATTTGGTTTGGTAACATCTGGAATGATGTGATACATGATGGAAAAAATAGATCAGATAGAAGTATCACCAAAAGAGTACTTCTACTAGTAGGGTAGAAACCAAAATAGACTTGAAAACCTTAGAACCAATAACTAGACATATGATTTAAAGGTGAGAATTGGTTTGATAACATCTAGAAGGATGTTTTACATGATATACTAAATAGATCAGAAAGAGATATCACCAAAAGGAGACTTCTATTAATAGAGTAGGAACCAAAATATGCTTGAAATCTTTGAAGGCAATTTTGGAGACCTAAACGGATGAATTAGACCTAAAAGTGTGTACATTCTCCACCAACAAAGGCAAGGCTGGACTACCTTCTCCCCTGGTTTGTCTTGTCAAGAGCTTTCTAACGGTAACTCACCCATGTGATTCTAAGATTCTTACATGAAGATTCCCTAAAAGATCCCCTATGGTCAAAGCATATTTGACCAACTAGATAGGATCATGACTAACATGTCACCTATCCAAGTAAGTAATCCAAGGGTGGAGCTTGCTGACATGTCACCTATCTATGCACCTAATCTTATGGTGGAGCTTCCTTAGAGGAGATCCCATTTGTTTATATAATAAAGAGAAGGTGCTCCTTTAGGGCATAGGAGGATTGAGTGTGAAATCTGTATTTTCTCTCTCCTCTTGTCCTCGGAGTATTATAGATGGTTAGGGCTGGAGACCAAGGGGTATACTTTTGAAGTGCAGCTCCAAAGAGGCTCACTTCTTTGATTTTGAGCCTTTGAGTTCTTAGCTCTGGTGGACAGAGGCCGAAGAGTGTTATCTGGATTCTCTTAGCTAGAGTGGATGTGGTTTATTGTAATCAGTGCCCAATTGTTGGTAAATTATTGAGTGATAAATCAAGTATTGATCTAATTGAGTGTGATTTGAGTTGTGTGAATAAACTGATTACATCAAAGAAGAGAGGTCAAGGGGAAATTGGGTGCATGGACTGTGGGTGTTGGTGGTATCTCCAAGCCTTGCTGATTGTTGGTAACTCAATCATGGTCCAGATTTTCCCTGAGAGCAATTGTATGTAGAAAGTCTTCAAATTGATGCATATTTGGCAATGAGGCGGATGGTGTGCGAAAGCGTTAGCCAATTTTTGCTGAGAAGACAATCAATTTCAAGTAGTGGTGTTCATTTTGAGTTCAAGAGGTGAAAGCAAGGCCAATCTAGTGCAAATTAAGCTCAAAGTGCAAAATTGAAGGTGGAGTTTGTGACTCATTTCCTCAAATTTGTGATTTGGAGAACCCTATCATTTCAATTTGGCTTGAGTGGAGAGTTAGCAAAGGATTTGGTGGTCAACCAACTTTAGGGATTTATGTCAAATTTTTGCTGGAGTTTGCATCAGATTTTGGCTTGAGTTGAAGGAGCTTGGCCAGATTTAGAGGAGTTTCACCAGATTTGGAGAGGGTTTGAAGTGGCAAGAAGAAAAGCCTTATTTGGTTGAATTTTGTTGCTAGAGTTTACGTCAGATTTTGGCTCAAGTTGGAGGAGCTTGGCTAAATTTGAAGGAGTTTCACTAGATTTGGAGATAGTTTGAAGTGGCAAGAAGAAAGGCCTCATTTGATTTAGAGGCTTTGAGACATATGGCTATGGGCTATGAGAGGCTACGAATGCCCAACAAGCTAGCTTGCTGGTGTGAGGTTAGCTAATTTAGTAGTTTTTGGTCATTGTTTGGCAAAATCTACCCACCTTGCTAGATTGTGCACAATATAGTTTGACCCCTAGATCTCTAGTTCCTAGACTGGTGTCTTAACCAACTAGTCCACCCTTACTTGTTGTCATATTGGTTGTTCCACTATTATTTATAAACTTGTAGCTTTGGCTAGGAGAGATAATTTAATCCCATTCTGGGTGATCTTGATAGCTTAGGAAGTAGATAACTCCTATTATATCAAATGCCAAATGGTGGTAGAGTCAATCCAGTTTTGATTTATGAGATGTAGGTTTTTGTTTAGATTTCTTGTGATTGGATCCACTCCATTCTCTACTTCTTGTTTTTGCACCATGTTTGTGTGAGGTGCCTTGACTTTAGAGCGTTGGTGCTCTGGTGTGCTCTCAATAGTGAGGATGTAGTGATGACCAGTCATACTACCTATGTTTCTCTTTGGTGAAGCAAGAAATGATGACCTACAGATTGTAAGAGTGTGTGTTGTGATGGTAGGTTACAAGTTGCACTCCTAGTGTAGTTATTGTAGTTAGAGCTACATAAGTAGGTGATGTTTGCACTTGGTACGGTGGTAACGGTTACAAGTTGCAATTTGTAGTTACTTTGTCATGATGGAGTTCTTTGGGGATATTGGAGATAATAGCATTGCAATACGCAATGGGTTTACTCAGAGTGGTGTTGGATATCAACTTGTATCTCAGGACCCAATGAGGGAGGAGATTGACTTTGAGTTAGAGTTTGACACATGAGTTGATTCAATTGAGAGCGCACTTGGTGTGTCTGCATGGTTGTTATGGGACATAGATAAGGTTTATGGGGATTCCAAAGGCACTAAGTGTTACTCTTATATGGTGGGCACCATTGAGTTGGATGACTTCATCCAAGAATTTGATAGTTGGTGTGATTTATAGTAGATGTTGAACCCAAATTTGTTCACACTATTCATGGCATAGAAGGGGTTGTTTTAGCACTTGGAGGATCCACCGATGGATGAATACCATGAGTTCAAGAGAGCTCACTTGGAGGTAGTTGAACTATAGAGATAATATTGGTCTCCAAACTATATCTCTATCACTTCAAGCTCAATTTCTAGGGGTAGATTGGCAGTACCCATGAGTTCTAGCTCTAGTAGCATTGGTGGATCTCTTGGAGATGGTGCTACTACAAGTGGAGGTACCACTACATGAGGTGGTGTAGTCTCGAGGTTTAACCCTATGGTGGAGTTCTTCCAATGTTTGAGGTAGAACTACCAAGGAGTGTAGATTGACAAGCTGAGGAACTTGTATTAATTCCAACGAAAGGCTGGAGAGAGCCTATGAAAGGCATACACTTGCATGAGATGGCTGATCAGTTTTACTCAAGGAGTTACTGAGGCAAATTTAGTCCAGTTTTGGTATAGGATACTAGACAACGAGTTGTGATGTAGAATCCATGATGCTATATTATTACAAGCTACTTTGCCTACTTTGGTAGTGGTCGTTGGGTTGGTTGAGCATATTGCACTCAAAATGGTGGAGGAGAGAGAGGTGACATTTAGATTTGGTAGGAAGACCTCATCTATAGCCAAGTGCAGTAGAGTGCACCATAACATGTTGGTTTCTAAGGATAGAGTAGACAACCTAAATCCTATAGAGCGAGTGGAAGGCCTAGTGTAGCTAGACCCTTACTTTTATTTTGGGTCAATAAAAACCAGTCAGTGGTGGTGTTGCTTGTTGGACATATGGTGCATCTCCTTAGCCAATACCAAGATAGTGTGAGCATTGCCATAGATTTAGTCACATTAGTGACCAATGCTTTGACCTACATCTGGAGTTACGGAGTGGTAGGGCTGCTATGGCAGGTGGTAGAAGAGCTCTAGGTCATGGAGGAAAAGGTGGAAGAGGTGGTGGTAGATGATCCACACATAGTAGGGATGTAGTACCTACACTTACTTTTGATACAACCATGGCTACTTGAATTGAGCAGTTGGAGCAAAGATTTGCTAGCATAGCCATAATTAGAGGAGATCAGATGCGGGTGCTAAGGCTTCCACCTCATATGCAGGTGATAGGGACATCTTAGACTTCATGTGCGGAGCAGCACATGTGAATGCATCTATCATAGTGACTAGGAGTGTAGTACATGCTCTAGAGCCTAAAGGAGCATTAGTGGAGTCGGTTGAAGAAGAGAGGTTGCTAGACAAGTCAAAATTGCCTAGTCTTTTACACTCTCTGAGGCACTATAGACAACATCCATGGCTCCTAAACATCCTAATGCAAGTGTGATAGGTGATGATGGGGTGTATGATAGACTACCTACTAGTTAGCCATCCGCTACTACACCAATTGAGTCTAGCTTGATGTTGGAGGTGGCTCAATTGATTATGTGCTTCTTTTTATTCTCAACCAATGACATGTGTATATTGGGAGTTGACCCAACCCTAGTGTTTTGGTTGGCTACCATGCTTTGTGAGAGTAGGGATGATGTGGTCCCTACTACTAGAGCAAAGGTGGTTGATAGTGGAATTGACTTGGATGAGGAGCATGTGATCTACTCAACAACCAATGGTTTATGGTAGTAGCAATGGCTAGATTGGAGGAGTTACCAACTAGACTAGCCTTTGTACAAGTGCGGTTTACACCTAGAGTTGTTTCATTGGATAACCACAGGGGGAGTTTTTGTTTGGTGGGACCTTTAGGGAAGATCTATACACCACAAAGTGTGTTATACATATACTTATTAGACTTTGGAGTGCAACTTCTTATGTTGGGGAAGACTATAGTTGTCAATCTAGAGTTACAAAAGATTGATGTGGAGAGGTGTCCATTTCCAATCCAAACATGTCTAGGAGGTGGTTCTACACAATACATCACATGTGGAGAGCTTGTTATTCAAATTCAGCCCAATCATCCGATTGCGAGCTCAACCATTGCGACCGTAGTTGAGTCATATGATGTGTTAGTTGGGGAAGCAATTTTATAGCCCATGGGTTTTAGTATTGACTACTGGGAGGAGATAGCCTCCTATAGACCAGGTTGGCAGTCAAGTGAGGGATGGATATGTCACTTACTAGTACGCTTTAGTAGTAGCAATCTTAGCTCATTATAGTTTGGGACCATGGCGGCATCAATTTTAGCTTTCAATGGTTTTGTTACTTAGTATAGGGACTTATTGAAGAGGAATGCCCATGCAAAGGATACTCTAGTACCAAAGGAGATCACTTGGATTTGGAGTACAAGTGGGATTGTTCCATCCACCTTGGATGTTTGATTGTGGAGTTTAGAGGAGGCATTGAAGTAACATGCGGATTAGTTGGTGCAACATGCTTGGAGTGGAGCCTTTGTACCACCAAGAGATTGTGTGAGGATGAGTCTCTAGAGTTGATGACCTTGACTCCTTTGAATACCACGCTCATTGCTTGGCAATATCCAATAGAGGGAGTATGTCTATTGGATTAGTTGCGGTACTACAAGTAGGTATACAAGTACAGAGATACTTGTATACCCGCTTTTAGTACCGCTTGTAGTACCACCATGTAGTATGTAGAGAGAGATGAGATGGTAGGTGAGTCTCTCTATATCATGTGGCACACTTGGCCTATCAATAACTTGAGTTATAATCGATGTCAACAATCAAGGGTTACCAAAAGACCCTACTAGTTTACATTTCCTTGCTGGGGGCATAGGATCTGGAGAGACATGGACCCATTTATTTGGTGATTTTTGGATGGCCATGTAAGGAATATACATGTGCTGGCTAAGGTTCAAGTCTTCAGGATCTCCATTCTGGTGTGTTTTGGGAGATATCACATATATTATAACATCTCTAGGTTCATCACTCTATTTCTCCAACTTACATTTTGGAGAATGTCCCTTTGATGGGTGCATCTAGGTGGTGGCAAGTACACATCAAGTCTATTCTTGGATGGGACTTGCATTGTTGTTAGATGCATCAAGAGTGGGATCATAGGCTTATTATCTTTGTCTTGTGGATGAACCTCTTACTTAGAGAGGTTCTAGAATGTGTTTATGATGGGATTTAGCAACTAGACCACCTCACTATTGATGACATCTTGGATGTTGGGCTTCAATCTTAGATGGTGGTAGTGGTTGATAGGTCATCTATGGCAATAGTGAACCTAATTGGATAGCCTCAAGCCTCAAGCCTTACATGCACTTATGAGTTTCTTAGACTCCCATGCTTTTTGAGAGGGAGGTCTTGGACTTGTTTGGTACTCATAGTTACAACAGTTGGTGGAGCACATCACCAATATGAGAGAGTAGGCAATGGATTTTTTCACTGGTATTATCGCTATTCCAATAGTGTTAGAGGCATTTAGGCATAAGGTGTTAGGTCATGCTGAACTATTTGACCTAGATTATGAGCCTTGGCTTTGCAAAGCAATGTAGGATGTGCTTGATAGGCATCACCACTCGGATACTTGTGAGCTTTGTGCCTATCAAGACAATTCAAGCACATATTGGGGGCAATAGACCGAGTGGACAAGGTATTCTTGGGACACAACCAATGGCTACTAGGGAGAGTGGTCTACTTGGATTCCATCCAAGTAAGCATGGTCTACTTGGATTCCATCCAAGTAAGCATGGTCTACTTGGGTTACTTTGTAACAATATGGAGTTTAGCAATGATGTTAGTTAGAGTTAAGGAAGTAATGAATAGGCCAAATTAGCCTAGAATATTTTAAAAGTATCTAGGAAGCTTCTTGGGAAGCTTCTTGGGAAGCTTCTTGGCTAGCTTAGCTTGCACCCCAAGGAAGTAGCTTCTAGAAGCTTCCAACTAGCTTAGCTTGCAAGCCAAAGTAGGCGGCTTCTAGAAGAAAGCTTCTTGGTTAAATTGGCTTGCACTCCAAGAAAGTGGCTCAAGGAAGCTTCTTGAGAAACTTCTCAAGAGCCTTGTATACTCCCTATAAATACCAAAACCAAAGCTCATGTTAGGCATTCAGATTTTACCCACATTCAAGTGTCTCAATGTGATCTTCCATAATCCTATTTCTCTCCTCAACCTTGGTCTTTTACAATGGTATGAATGGGATGGATAGAATTTATGGGATGGATAGAATTTATGGACCACCAAATCCATTTCCACCAAACCATTAGGATTTTTGTATCCAAGTACAAGGTGTTTGAAGGCAAGAATCTCCCGAGCATAATGGAGAATTTTGTGTTTGAGTGCAAACATTACTTTGAAGCTATTATGACAACACAACAAATGTCACTTTTGCGGTAATTGGGTAAGTAAAGTTTGTTCACGCAGAGATACAATTTAGAATTGGTCAAATACAAAGCAAAGTAATAAGTTCAATTCTTCTTGGTTGCATCTTTAATCTCTCAGGTAGAAACCACACCCAAAAGAGAGTAACAAGCTCACGATCTTGACAACTTGTCATGAATACACATACACACATAATCACAACATAGCAAATTCTGTCCAAACAAATCTTGATTGTGATGATTCAAATTCTCCCAAAGACGGCACTTCACTATGAAAACGACTTCACCTCAAAATTGTGTTCTACCCCTCTATTGAAGGCATGTAACACCCATTTGTGCATGTGTGTGGTATTGTGATATTTAGCTTGGTATTATAAGTACTTAAGAGATATTATTTATATAGAGTTAAAGGATGGTTCTATATTAGTCATGGTTAGCTAAAGTTAGTCATAGCTAAGATAGAGGGGACCTTACTTTAGAGGAATTAGAAAAGATAAGCACCACTATTTTGGATTTTAGTGTGTTGACTTGGTATTATTCCTAGGTGTATGGCTTTGAGGAAAGAGTTGAGAACTCTTGGGCCCGCAAGCCTTTTTGTTTTGGATTCTTCTTTAGTCCAAGGATAGCCCATGTGAAGGAATCCTTGACTTAGTGGTTGGGTCAAGATAAGACCACATGCTTAGGAGAATATTCCCATGTGAATGGATATTCCTTTCTACTTTTTGACTTTACTTGACTTTTAGTCTAGTAACTTGAGTTACTACGGTAATTAGTAACTTTGGTACGTAACTATTTCACAAGTATATAAACAAGGGGTGAGGAGGTACTCATCATCCTTTCATTTGCAACTATCTCTCTCTCATTGAGTTCTCTAGTGAGCAATGTCTTGAGTCTTGGAGTGTTAGCCTTGGAGGAGTATGATGGAGTTTGGGTTCCTTGCCTTCTTAGTCCATAATGCGCTACCATAATAGCCATCAGAGGTTCATCCTGAGTGAGAGACAGGCTGGCTCACAGGCACAACTTCCTTGATCAAAATTGCTTCACATCAACTTCACGCTGCACTCACACATGCAAAATACTACCAACACTACAATTCCTCTCAGATTTGTCAAGGCATTGCTCCGATTCCACTTCACTCAAGATCACACACACAGAATGAAGATCAAGGCTGCAGAATCCAACATCCACAAACACATTGCCTTACACTTCAAATTTCTCCTAACACTCACAAACACAGACACAGAATTGATACTTGGAATCAAGCTCAAGCAACAAGCACTAAAAAAAACACTTCACTTTATCTATCTTCAGAAATATAAATACTGAACAACAATTCATTGCAAATGCCACTCTTAAATAGTGAAGCTAACAAGAATTCTAACAAAAATACCGTTCTACAACAACTCTTCTAACCTGCAGATCCAAGCTGACAATGCACCCCTTCATATCTGCCTCTTCAAATCTCAAATCTGTTTCTACCCCAATCTAATGCCTACCTCTTCATCGGCTTTCAAACCCGATGATCTTCCTATTACTTCTCCTTCTTTGGGTATATATGATTCTACCAAATCCTTTACTATTTCTACTATCTCTTCTCTACAAACTACAATTGAGGTCATGGGTAATCCATCTACTTCTTTATCTCCTGACCCACTCTTCTCTAATGTGTCAAATAACAAGTCCGATGACACTTGAATTCCTACTTCTGCAACACCAAACTTCCTCTCCTTTGTCACACTACTCCTGATTTGCTCTAACTCTAACTTGACTAAATCTAATCTGAGACTGACATTGTCTCCTACTTTGAACATCTTCCAATCTACTTGCTCCCTTAATCGGTTCAGCAAAATGTTCATATCCACATCTTTGGCTTTTCTCTTTTAAGTTTCCTGCACAAGCAACTTTAACTCATGTAGACGTGCTTCTTCCAATCTCCCTTCAGCCTCTATGCTCAAGATTGCCCGCAACTTTCCTGCAACTTCTCCTACTGCTTCTGACTCATAACCTCAAGATTGCTCTACTTTCAACTCTTTGCGGTACATTTTCAACTCATCTTCGTACTCAACAGCGAGCATCTTCTTCTCCTCCGCATATTGTGAACTCTGTAACTCAGCAGTTTGTACTAGCTTGCGCAATCTTTCTTCTTCTTGATGCTTGACTGCCAACTCTCTTTGCCATACTTGATCCTTCCCGGCTGCACTCTTCCTCAAGCTTTCCAACTCCTGCTCCATTATTGCGGCCATTGCCTTCACATGAATACTCTTGATGCGCATATCACTGACCTCCTCTTTCATATTGGTCAGCAACATTGCCTGCTCTTTCAGTTCTTTGGCTTGCTTCTGCAGTTCCTTACCTCTTGACTCAACACTCTCTTGCAATTTCTCGAAAGTCTTCTTCTTCAAGACTGCATCCACCCAAAGTTCTTCAACTTCCTTGTCTCTTTGGACTACACGCTCCTGCAAACCCTTCACTTCAACCAGTAGATACTTCACCACTTGCAACTCATTTGTCACCTTTATACAATCTTGGGGAATTACCTTCTAGTGCTCCTTCAACAGTTCCAACAATGGAGTGACAACCTTCAATAGATACTGTATTCCGCCAAAGTTCTCTTTGTCTTTGGCCCCATCTTTGTACTTTGCTTCTTCCATTGGCTCCTTCTGCCAAAGTCGTGATCTTTGCATCTTCAGAGAAACTGCTTCCAACCTTCCTTCTTCCTTACCTATTGAACTCAGCCCCGCAGGATACTCCTTCTGTCTTTCAGCCCCCTTCTCTTCCACAACCAGGGCTACGCAATGATTCTTCTTTGTTGATACACTGTCAATCATCACATGATGAGCTTCACCCACTCCAACCGATTACTGAACCTTGTGTTCCTCCTCACTCTCACTTCCGGATTCCTCACTTTGTAAAGTAAGTTTGTCTTCTTCTGAGTCCTCTCCTTGAGACTCTGTCTCCTTTTCAGACTCGGTTTCCGATGGTGCTTCTCTCACACTCTTCTTACTCTGCAGAACCAGTCTTTGGGTCTTTTGTTGTGCTGGTGGTGACTTTGCATCTTTGGGTTTACTGCGCTTCTTCTTCTTTGGACTTGTGACTTCTTCCATCTTCACTATCCCGTCCTCAAGAAGTGATGATCATTGGCTCGCAGGTGTGCCATATATTGTTGCTCTTCTTCATCTGCCTCCCATCTCAAATCAGGATGGAAATGCAACACCATGTGATGCTTCTCCTCTGCTGTCAACAAGTTCAACTCGAAGAAGAAGTGGGCTACAAACGGTGCGAAATAATGTGGAGGCAAACCTGTCCTCCAATTGACCACCATCTGCCTCGTTCGTTGGTGAAAACACTTTGCCCAGTTCACCTTCACTCATGCAAACATCTGGTGGAAAAAGACCGCCTGTTGCATGTTCACGTAAGTCATTTGTTCTGGTTTGAACATGGCCATTATTTTCCCCACAATACTTTGTTGAATTGGGTCCCAATAGGACTCCACCTTGTAACCATTTGTTGTAAGCAAAGCAAAGAACAAATTTTGGATCTCTGCCATCTCCTCTGCAACATCACACTTCTGATAGAAAGTGATCCCCATCGGTTCTCTTGCTTCCTTCCCCAACACTAACCTCCAATTGGACTCAGTCCATCAAGCCAGATTTCCTCTCTTCCCCTCAACTTTGGGGCCGTCCTCACAATTATTGGCAGTTATCTCTACTATGACTCTTGGGGAACTAAAATTCCAATTCCATGCTAAAAAGGTAATACAAAGTCTGGTCAAGACTTCGATCCTTGCTACGACATCTAACCTACAAATTGCAAAACTTTGCACTACCAGAGCATTCATGACCTTCTTTGCCATGATCTGCTCTCTCGTTCCTTGGCAATGGAAAACTATTCCTTCTCCTAGACAAGACACTCTAACCCATTCTAGATTTTGGAAAATTTCACTCTCAATTGGCTTCTTGACACGCATTATTGCAGGACGACTACTCAAAGGGATTGGAAATCTACTTGACATGTTCAACTTGTTCCTATGCAATCACACTTTTATATTACCACAAATTGTAGTCATTCTTCAATCGATTTCAAAATTGACTTCCCCTTCTTTTGCATGTTGATGTCATGTCACTATCAAGACATGCTTCTTCTGTCTCCGTCATTTCTTGAAGTGTACTTTCTTGGCATGTACCAAGGTTGTTAGACGGTCTTTGTATCGGCCTTTGCTTCTCGATCCAAAGATGATGCTCTTTGGACTTCTTTCTTTGTACCCTTTTCTTGAGTACCTCCATCATCAGATCCGATCCCAACTTCTTTGGATTTCCTCCAAATTCACTTCTATCCATTCCTTCTTTTGCAATTCAGCTTTATTTGTTTACTTCTTCTCCCAAATACAAATAAATAGAAAAAAACAAAAAGTGTGGGCACCACAACTACCAATCTTCAAGATGAACAGAAAAAAATTCTCTTGCCTTCCAGCCAATTGGATGGTATGGCAAAACTTTGGTGGCAATTCCAAGTAGAGCATGCTGAACAAAAAATTATTGCACTAATCTTGACATGGGCAAAATTCAAGAATGCAATACTTGGTCAATTTCAAGCTATAAATGCTACACGAGCCAAACAAGTAAGTTGGTAGAGTTGAAACAGATTGGCACTATAAGGAGCTACATCACACAATTCTAAAACATCATTTTGCAAATTCTAAATATTCAAGAAGGTGAAGTGTTGGATCGATTTGTGAGGGGCTTGAAGTCACGAACCAAATTGGAGGTGACCATGTGGGAGCAACAAAAACATGGAAGAAGCCATGCAATTGGTTGAGCACTTTGATTCTTTGGTTGTGACAACTTGGTCTTGATCTTGACCTACACAAAACCTATCAATACACTACACATGGGTGGAAGAACCAACATAAATGGAGATTGATGCTATCCAACAAAGACCACTTGGTATAACGGATAAAGAAAGATTGCAACAAAATGGTGGTTTTTTTATTATCACCAAGTTGGATATTGTATTGCTAAATGTCCACTTAAGAATGGATGACCTTGAAAAATTGCCCAGATGGAGTTTGTGGAGCACATTGATAAGGGAAATGACAAATCCCAGTAGGAGATTTTGAGCCACTTATTGGAAACTTGATTAGTTCCAATGGGATCAAAGGTTCAGTTATGCAAGTTTGCTTCACTTGCAAGTTATAATATTTGATCAAAGTTGTAGGATTTTGGTTGATTATGGAAGTTCAAAGAATTGCATGTCCATACAATTCATGGAGGAATAACATATTCCTATCAAGCTAGTAATTGGAAGAAAATTAGGGATGGCGGATGGTAGAAAGTGTTTTGCATTCCGTACTTCACATCTTGTTACATTGAGGATTGGAAAGGAGTATTTGGAATGTATGAGGTTTATAATGACACCTCCACACTATGATATCATTCTGGGTTTGCCTTGGCTTGAATTTTATAAGGTTCAATTTGATTGGAACTGATGAAAAATTCAAGTATAATGCCAAGGTAGGAACTTTTGATTAGGTTGTCTGGCACTTTTGAGTAAGATATTTTAGAATAGTCAATCCCAAGATGGGAAGTTTGTTGGGAAGGTAACCATAAGGTAAGATTTGAAGAGAGATGAGTCCCAAGATGGGAAGTTTGTTAAAGCAACCATGGGGCAAGCTTTGAAGTGTGATGAGTCCTTACATGGGAAGTTTGACAGTGAAGCAGCCATAAAGCAAGCTTTGGAGGAAGATAAGTCTATTTTTGCGGTGTGGATCAAGTTGATTACACAAGGAGAATTGGAGGAGAGGGAGGAGCCTCATCAAGCAATGGTTGATCAAGTAGTTCAAGATTTTGTGGACATGTTTTTGGATAATCTGCCTACCCTCTAATAGTGGTATGCCCTTCAAGATTGAATTATTGCCAGGGAATACTCTAGTGAGTAGACCAATCTATCGGCTCACCAAAAGAGTTAAAGGAATTTTGAACAACACTTACGGAGTTGTTGGAGAAGGATTTCATATGACATAGTACATCTCCTTGGGGAGCGCCAATACTATTTGTTCCAAAGAAGGATGGAAGACTTCATCTCTCTATCGACTACCATGGGCTCAATAAACAAATGGTGAAGAATGCATATCCCTTGCCTTGAATTGATAACTTGCTTGATCAATTGAGTGGAGCATGATACTTCTCCAAGTTGGATCTTTGTAGTGGCTATTGGAAAATCCCCATGGATAGGGAGGATGTGAAAAACATTACCTTTTGTATAAGGTATAGGCACTTTGAGTGGAGAGTTTTGGGCTCACTAATGCTCCAACAGTCTTCATGGATCAGATGCATGAGGTGTTGGATGGACTATTAGATAGGTACGTGATGGTGTTCTTGGATGATATCTTAATCTATAGCAAGACAAAAGTAGAACACATCAATCATGTGCAAGAAGTCCTAAGACGACTATGACAGTAGAAGTTTTATTGCAAGAAGTCAAAGTGTGCCTTTTGGCATAAAGAAGTTACCTTCTTGGGTCATAAGATCTCATTGGAGGGGATCAAGATGGAAGAGGAGAAAATCAAGGCCATCAATGATTTTCCTACTTTGAAAGATGTTGCTTAATTATGGGTATTTAATGGATTGGCTAGTTTTTATCAATGGTTCATCCACTACTATGCTCATGGGGCCACACTATTGACCGATCTCTTGGGGAAGAACTCAAGCTTTTAATGGACCAACAAGCACAAAGAAGCATTCCAAAAGTTGAAACATATGGTGTCTTCAAGACCAATTCTTCAACCATATGATCCTCAACTACCATGTATGTTTGATGCTTCTAACTTTGCAATTGGAGCTGTATTGCAACAAGAATTCATAGATGGATTGCATCCCATTGCCTTTGTGTCTAGTAGACTAAAATACAATGGAAATGAATTACTCTACTCAAGATCAAGAACAACTAGCAATGGTATATGCCACAAAGATATGGAGGCATTATCTCTTGGAGAAACAAGTGGTCATGCAAACTAATCACAAGCTCTTGTTGCAGACATTACATTTGGAACACATGAAGAGTCAACATCTGTAATATTCTAAGGATACAGAAACACAATAGAGAGAAAACACAAATTCCACACTCAAACTTTGATGCACCATAGAAGCACCTTCTCTTTATTATATAGCAAAAGAGGATCTCCTCCAAGGAAGCTCCACCTTAGAATTAGGTACATGGATAGGTGACCTATCACCAAGCGCCACCCTTAGATTACTTGGATGGGTGCCATGTTGGTCCTGGTCCCATTTTGTTGGTCAAACAAGCTTTGACTAGAAGGAATCTTTTGGGATATCTTCCTCTAGGAATCTTAGAATTACATGGGTGAGGTACCATTGGAAGCTCTTGGTGAGATAAACCAAGGAGAAGAAGGCCAACATGTCCTCTATTGTGGGGATACCTATATGTTTTCAAGGTCCAATTCATCTGTTTAGGCCTCCAAAATTGCCTCTGAAATTAGTAAAAGTGTTCTTTTGGTGCTACCTCTATCTGATCTACTTTCCACATCATGTGTAATATTGTAATACCAAGAGCTAGCCATATGATCTAGATGTGAAATTTGGTTTGGTAACATCTAGAATGATATTGTACATGATGGTCAAAATAGATAAGATAGAAGTATCACCAAAAGAGTACTTCTACTAATAGGGTAGAAACCAAAATAGACTTGAGAACCTTAGAACCAATAGCTAGACATATGATTTAAAGTTGAGAATTGGTTTGATAACATCTGGAAGGATGTTACACATGATGGACTAAACAGATCAGAAAGAGGTATCACCAAAAGGAGACTTCTACTAATAGAGTAGGAACCAAAATATGCCTGAAATCTTTGAAGGCAATTTCGGAGGCCTAAATGGATGAATTAGGCCTAAAAAATGTGCAAATGCCCCCCTCCCAATAGCGGAAAGGATGGCCTTCCCTCCCCCTTGCTTTGTCTCGCTGAGAGCTTTCCAATGGTACCTTACGTGATTCTGAGATTCCTATAAGAAGATTCCCTAAAAGATTCCCTCCGGTCAAAACTTGTTTGACCAACCAGATAGGACCCAGACCAGACATGTCACCCATCCAAGTAAGTAATCCAAGGGTGAAGCTTGCTGACATGTCACCTATCTGTGTCCTTAATCCTATGGTGGAGCTTCCTTGGAGGAGATCCTCTTTGTCTATATAATAAAGAGAAGGTGCTCCTTTGGAGCATCGATTGTTTGAGTGTGCAATCTGTGTTTTCTCTCTTCTCTTGTCCTTGAAGTATTACAATGGTATCAGAGCGAGTGTTTTAGTCCAAGAGAGTGGATCACCCCTCTTGGAATAACATGAACTACTGAAACTGAGTAAGTTGAGGTGGAGAACATAGAGTAGTTGCTAGACTTAGGAAGGACTTTAGAGAGCGGATGGGATGGATGCACCAGGAGGCCAATATCCCGCACCTAGCTTTCCATTCTCAAACCCATTCCACATCAAGGTTATGTATATCCAGCGTGAGTAGATGAGGGTATCGCTAGTTTATCACTTTGGCGCAGAATTCATGGACAAAGTGATGAACTCACCAAACCTGGTGATTCTACCTGTGGTGATAAATAACAGAGAGTGGGATTTGACAATCTACATTCTATTATGATAAAATGGATATGAATGTCCCAAATCCTCTCGCTTTCAACACTCAAGTAGAAATCCGTTATGTAGTGAGGCCGAAAGTAATGTTTAGAGATTTTATGGTTAGGAATTTTGGTGAGGAGTATTATCAACGAGTGATAGCTTCTGAGGTCCCAATGGTAGTTCCGATAGTTTGTGCGCCTTCTTGAGTGATTATATTGACTCTGTATTGAAGTAGACATTAGCAATTGAGTGTTGCAGGAACGATGGATCCGCAATTGCAAGAGTTGGTGCAAGGAATGCAAGGGATGTTGAATGAATTTTGAGAGATTAAGATGACCATGGAGACATTACAAAGTCAAGTGCAGATCCTCAGGAACGATCAAGCCATGCAAGAAGAAGAGCCGTATCAAAACCCAATACTTGCAACAGAAGTACTTGGAGAGGCATCCATGCCTACAAACCCTATCAACAATGAAGCCACATTGCTACTCCGGATGAAGAAGACCTGCAACATCGAGCCTTACAAGGGGCAACAATCGATGGGAGTAGTGGAAAATTGGATCTCGAGAATGAATTGATATTTCTGATTGTTCTCAATAGAGATCACAGAGCATGCTGCAGGCGTGTTTGCATGTGGGTACTTGACCGATAAAGCCCTCACTTGGTATGATGCTTGGGAATGATCCATGTTGGCAGAGAGAAGGAAGGTCACATGGACAGCAATGCAAGAAAGACTGCTGAAGAATTTCCAATTGGTGGATTCTGTGCAAATGGCTCGAACCCGACTATGAGGATTGATTCAGAAGAATAGCGTACAAGAGTATGTGGAGGCATTTCTGGATCTACAAGTTGCAATTACCAATATGAGTCGAGTAGAGGCTCTCAACAATTTCAAACGAGGGTTGAAAGAGCAGATTCGCCAAGAAGTCATGGTGCAAAATCCTCACACTATATTTGAAGCCATTGCTTGTGAGTAGAGAATAGCAGAAGCATTAGGTGGAGGTGAAGGAGTAGCTCCACCTTAACATTATCAGGCAGAAATGCCACACATGGGTGAACCAGTAGCGATGGAATTGGGCAACCTTCGATTCCGGGATCAAGGAGCACGACCGCTTCAAGGGGACCGGAGACGGGTAGAAGAACAAAGAGATGGAGTCACACGAGGAGAAGGGACTCAAGGAGAAAAACGCCGTTGCTACAATTGTGACCGTATTGAGCACATATCTACCAATTGTCGCACTCATTTCCCTAGAGGCCCTTGGCCTTTGTTTAGGCGATCTTTGAACAACATGGAGAGGCACATTGAAGAGGAGGAGGTGGAAATCACTTTGGAAAATGAAGATTGCCAATAAATATACCTCGGGGCCTTACTGGCTCAATAAGGAAGTAGAGAAGTGAGGGAAGGAAGAAGAATAATGTGCAAAGATCCTGAAAGACAACCTCACAATTGATTGTCGTGAATGGAATCCTAGAAGGTAATCAAGTGAGAGTATTAATAGATCCAGGAGCAACAGAGAATTTCTTGTCTCGCTTTGTTGCAATAAGATTGGGAATGGATCTAGAGAGAGATGGAAGTGAAGAAGTAGAGTTACCAAATGGCCAAACGGAGAGGATTGAATCATTACCTAGACGGGTAACCCTCTCTATAAGAGAATATCAAGAAGCAATTGAGTGGCAAGTGATATAGTTAGCTCGTTATGATGCAATTTTAGGCATGCCATGGATGGAGCAGTACAACCCTATGGTGGATTGGAGGAAGAAAGTAGTGAGAATCCACCAATGGTCAATCATTGGGGTTAAAGAAAAATCACACAGGCAGAAACTGCCTCTATATGTCGTAGGGACGACAACTGTCGGTAAGACCAATAGATGTTTTATGGGTCTAATAAGAGAAGTCCAGAGTGCACAACTTGATGGAAAAATTCCTGAGAAATTGAAAGATGTGGTGGATGAGTTTCAAGATGTCTTTCCTGATGATCTACCCTCAAGATTACCACCAAAAAGGCGAGTAGATCACAAAATTGAGACACTTTCGAGGAAGACGCCTCCTTGTAAGGCCCCATATCGCCTATCACCTCATGAGATGGAGGAGTGTAAGACTCAAATTGAGGAGATGCTGTAGAAAGGGTTCATCCAACCTAGTGTATCACCATATGGGGCCCCTGTCTTGTTTGTGAAGAAGAAGGATGGTACAATGCGCATGTGCATTGACTATCGGGGTCTCAATCACAAACAATGAAGAACAAATACCCCTTACCTTGCATGGATGACCTATTTGATCAACTCCATGGAACAAGATACTTCACCAAACTGGACTTGCGGAGCGGTTACAATCAAATCCAAATTGCAAAGGAGGATGTGTACAAAACTGCCTTTTGAACCAAGTATGGCCACTTTGAGTATCTTGTGATGCCTTTTGGCCTCACCAATGCACCTGCCACTTTCATGAGTCTAATGAATGACATATTTTTTCCATACTTGGATAAATCTATCATCATCTTCCTGGATGATATCTTAGTATACAGTAGCACGATGACAGAACACAAACAACATCTATGAGAGGTCCTCCAGATTCTGAGATAGAATTAGTTGTATGCCAAAATCTCAAAGTGTGAGTTTGGCAAGTCTGAAGTAGACTACTTGGGGCATAGAGTAAGTGCAGAGAGCATTCAAGTATTGACAAATAAAATAGAGGTCACTCAAAAATGGAGTGCCCCAGAAGATCAGACTCAACTTAAGAGCTTCTTGAGGTTGACAGGATTCTATTGTAGATTTTTCAAGGACTTTTCCAAGGTTGCACGGCCTTTAATGGCACTACTTGGCAAGGGGAAGAAGTGGACATGGGGAACTGCACAAGAGTTGGCCTTTCAAGAATTGAAGGCCGCCTTGCTACATGCACCAATCTTGAAGTGGTATGACCCAAAACGTCCAATCAAGTTGGCTATAGATGCATCAGGCATAGCAATAGGAGCAGTCCTACAACAAGAGTGGCATGACAGATGGCATCCAATTGCATATTTCTCTCGAAAGTTGTTACCAGCAGAATGCAACTACCACACCACAGAACGAGAAGAGCTGGCAATCATTCTAGCAACCAAGCATTGGAAGCACTACCTGGGCAAGAAGGCATTTGTAGTAGAGACAGACCACAAACCTTTAGTCTACCTTGAGACACAAAAGGATCTATCTCGTCGCCAAATTTGGTGGGCAGAGTGGCGACAACGCTTCAACATGACAATCACCTATGTGGAAGGTAAGAAGCAACTTGCAGATGCATTCACCCGCATGCCAATGGCCAACAACTTGGTGGTAGAGGTTAAGATTAACCCTGAATTCTGGCAAGAGATTCTGGCTGCTACAAAAACTGATCCACAGATTGTAGAAGAACAATCATCCAAAGGTGTCACCAGCATTATGGGATGGCAGATTATGGATCCCAAATATCCCAGAATTACACACCACCATTCTAGCGGAATGTCATGATTCAGCCATTGCAGCTCATGTCGGAGTGGACAAGACCTTGGATACAATCAAGCGCCATTACTATTGGCCCAAGATGAACAACGACGTGATGGACTATGTGCGTAGCTGCCTACTTTGCCAACAGAACAAAGCTTCTAATCAAGCTCTTGCAGGGCTCCTTCAACCTCTCCCCACTCCTACCTAATGTTGGGAACAAGTGAGTATGGATCTCGTTTGTGAATTACCCAAGACCACCTCAGGGTTTGACTCCATTGTGGTCTTTGTGGACCGGCTCAGCAAAATGATTCATGTATGCCCTACCACCAAGGAGGTGACCGCTCCACAACTAGCTCAATTATACTTAGATGCAGTCTTTGCTCACCATGGCTTGTCTAGAGTACTCATCATTGATAGAGGCACCCAATTCACCAGTTTGTTTTGGCAAACATTCTTTGGTTTCTTCAAAACCAAGTTTGCCATGTCCATCGTTTACCACCCACAAACAGATGGCCAAACAGAGCGGGCTAATTGCACGATTGAAGACATGTTACGCGGCTTCACCTTAGAAGAGCAAGAGAGGTGGGACACCCTACTCCCTTTGGTGGAATTTGCTTACAAAAATTCAGTGAATGCATCCACCTAGGTCACTCCGTTCTTCCTCACGTATGGTGAGCATCCCTTCACACCTTCTAGCTTGATGAAGATTTGTCCAGTGGCTACCAAGGTGGATGCAATCAATACACTTTGTTTCTCGAATCCAACAAGGTGTGGAGAGCACCAAGCACATATTATAGATTATGTAAAATTGACAAAAGCAGTATGCTGATGCACACCGTCAGCACATGGAGTTCAATGTTGGGGATCAAGTGTGGCTATCGACAACCAACCTCACATTAGTTGGACCTCGTAAGCTCAGACCTTGTTTTATTGGGCCTTTCTCGATTCTTTGTCGCATCGGCGCTGTGGCCTATCACCTTGAGCTACCACCACACATGAAGATCCATCTAGTGTTCCATGTCTCCCTACTACGCAGATATGCTCCCCAATCAGGCTAGGGTCATTCCACACCAAACATTAGACCTTGTCCGACACTCATTGATGGCATAAAGGAATATGAAGTGGAGCGGATTCTCCAAAAATGCATGCATGGTACTCACCACCTACGGGTGGACTATCTAGTACAATGGAAAGGTTACCCCCTCTATGAAGCAACCTGGGAGCCCGCTGCTAATTTGGCACATGCACCGGTGTTGGTGCAAGCATTTGAGCAACAATTACGCAACGAGGACATTACGTCTTAAAAGGAGGGAGGTCTGTAATACCAAGAGCTAGCCATATGATCTAGATATGAAATTTGGTTTGGTAACATCTAGAATGATGTTATACATGATGGTCAAAATAGATAAGATAGAAGTATCACCAAAAGAGTACTTCTACTAATAGGGCAGAAACCGAAATAGACTTGAGAATCTTAGAACCAATAGCTAGACATATGATTTAAAGGTGAGAATTGGTTTGGTAACATCTGGAAAGATGTTACACATGATATACTAAACAGATCAGAAAGAGGTATCACCAAAAGGGACTTCTACTAATAGAGTAGGAACCGAAATATGCCTGAAATCTTTGAAGGCAATTTCGGAGGCCTAAACGGATGAATTAGGCCTAAAAAATGTGCAGATTCCCTCCCCCCCCCCAATGGAGGAGAGGCTGGCCTTCCCTCCCCTCTGCTTTGTCTTGTCAAGAGCTTTCCAACGGTACCTTACGTGATTCTGAGATTCCTATAAGAAGATTCCCTAAAAGATTCCCTCCGGTCAAAGCTTGTTTGACCAACCAGATAGGACCTAGACCAGACATGTCACCCATCCAAGTAAGTAATCCAAGGGTGGATCTTGCTGACATGTCACCTATCTGTGTCCTTAATCCTATGGTGGAGCTTCCTTGGCGGAGATCCTCTTTGTCTATATAATAAAGAGAAGGTGCTCCCTTGGGGCATCAATTGTTTGAGTGTGCAATTTGTGTTTTCTCTCTTCTCTTGTCCTCAGAGTATTACAAATATCCTTCTAGATGTCACTACCCCAAGTTTCACCTCTGGATCATATGCCTAACTATTGATTCTAAAGTTTCCAAGCATGTTTTGGTTTTTGGTCTATTAATAGAAGTACTCTTTTAGTGATATCTCTATTTGATCTTTTTAGTCCATCATGTATAACATCCTTCCAGATGTTACCAAACCAAATTATCTATCTAGCTATTGGTATTACAACATCATCAATGGGAGGAACAACTACAATTGGTTGACATCAAACTTGAGTACAAACCTGATTGGTTCTATGTCATCCTTGATGCCCTATCCCGACAACCTGATTTAAAGTCTCTTCCTCTCATTGCAGTGGCAATTATGAAAATATTCATTGACTCCAAACTCCAAATTGAGTTTCAAATAGCTCTACCACAAGATCTTTTCTTTTAGATGGTACAAGGTTGTCTTGCAACATGCAACAAGGGGTATAGTTCCTTCTCCTACAAGAAAGGCCTTCTATTCCATGAAGACCGGATCTATGTTCTAGTCAAAGGTGATCTTTGACTTGTGTGCCTTCAAGAAGTCCATGATTTACTAATTGTTGGTCACATGGGTGTGGACAAGACCTTGGGTACACTCCAATGCAAAGGATGGTGGCCCAACATGGCATGAGATGTTTGGGAGTTTGTTTGATCATGTGAGAGATGCCAACGCAACAAGGCCAATAACTAGAAACCAAGTGGACTCCTTCAACCACTCCCCATTCCATCTACCCATTGGGAACATGTGAGCTTAGATCTCATCACATCCTTGCCCAAGACAAAGCGAGGTCACATAGCCCTTGTGGTGTTTGTGGATAAGCTTAGTAAGAAAATCTATTTGGCACCAACCGTTGATAGTGTGGATGCTCCAACCATAGCGCAAATCTACTTCAACAATGTATTCAAGCATCATGAGATGTCGTGTGTACCCATCTCTGATTATGATCCTTGCTTCATTGGAAAGTTTTGGCAAACACACTTCTAGATACTCAACACCAAACTTGCTTTGTCCACAACCTATCATCCTCACTCAAACTGATGGAAAAATTGAACGTGAAAATTTCACCTTGGAGATTATACTTTGTACCTTTGTCAATGTTCACCATACCAATTGGGATGAATGTCTTGCAGTTTTGGAATTTTCATACAATAATTCCAAATAGGCAAGCACCGGATTCTCTCCTTTCCTCCTCAACTTTGGCCAAGATCCACTTCTTCCAGATTCCCTTCTTGCTCTTCCCCCATTTCATGTCTCTCATACTTCAACCTTCTTGACCACCATATCCCAATCCTTCCAACAAGCCAAATCTCACTTCCTTGTTGCCCAAAATCATCAGAAACAATATGCAGACCACCATCGTCATGATCTCACCTTTCAAGTTGGTGATCAAGTCATGCTCTTGTCTAGTAACCTACCCCTCCCACTTGATACCCAAGTCCATAAACTTGTTCCTAATTGGATAGGATCCTTTGAGGTCACACAAATCATTTCTCTTCTTGCTTATTGCCTTGCCTTGCCTTGTCAATACATGTCCATCTTGTCTTTCATATTTCCAAGTTGAAACCCTTTGTCCCTAATCCATCTTCTTTTTCCTCTTGTGTCTAATCCCTTCCTCCTCCTCCTATCCCTATCAATGATCATGAGGAATATGAAATTGATCGTATCTTTGCACGTTGCCACATTCAACAAGGCCATTGACAACATACGGATTTGGGTGCTCTTAAAGGACATGGTATTTAGATTGAGTTGACTAGCAATACACCCATTTTTTGACATCCTTATGATATAGTGATATAGAGAGATCATTGATTTACTGTTGGAGTAGAGACCTTTTTGAAGTTGGTTTAGTAGAGATTTCACATGGAGAGTATTCATCAGTTATATGATGTCATCCAAGAAGGATATACATGGCAACTACATAGATAGGCAGATATATGGAGATTATCATCCTATCAACCAATAGACTAGGGCTGATCAGGGCTAAACCCTAAACCCTAAACCCTAAACCCTAAACCCTATGCCTACATCAAAGGAGATCTTTGATATGATTGGGCATGCAAAGGTCTTTAGTACCTTGGATCTTTGAGCAAGATATCATCAATTGTCAATCAGAGAGGAGAATAAGTCCAAGATAGCATTTTGGGCTATTGATCCTCACGGTAAGGATGCATTATATCAATAGAGGTTCTTACCATTTGGGTTAAAGAACGCTCCTGCCAAGTTCTAGATAGTCATGGAAAAGATCCTAGTTGGATTGGATTTTGCTTGGTGCTATATTGATGATATTTTGGTTTATAGCACTACCATGGAGGAGCATGAGAGACATTTGTTAGAGGTGTTTGAGAGATTATGATCTCATAGACTCAAATTACATCATGGGAAGTGTAGATTCTTTCATGAACTGGTTGAGTATTTTTGTCACACTATCTACCCTAGAGGACTTGGTGTTCAATAGACCAAGGTGGAGGCTATTTCATGTATTCCTTGGCCTACGGATGTGAGCAGAGTGAAAGTATTCCTTGGGTTGATAAACTTTTATTGCCATTATGTTAGAGGATTTGGTGCCATTGCCAAGGCCTTGACAAAGCTGACCAAGCTTACATAGGAGTGGCGTTGGGGAGATGAGCAAGAGAGAGCTTTTGTAGAGCTCAAGGAGAGGTTGATATCTACTCCTATTTTGGGGAGACCAATTAGAGGATGACCATTTTAGGTTCACACTGATTGGAGTATGTTGGAGCTTGGAGCAGTGTTCACCCAACATGATGATGAGGGGAAGGAGTTTGTGGTGGCCTATGCTAGTAGCTTCAACAATTCAACAGAGGCAAAGTGTAGTTCATATGAGGGAGAGTGTTTGGCAATAGTATGGGCAATAGCACATTTTTTATGTTGCCTATTTGGTAACCTCTTTACTCTCATCATTGATCATCAGCCATTGAAGTGGTTGATGGAGTCCGACAAGCTTTTAAGGAAGCTTGCACGATGGGCTCTGATTTTATAGGAGTATGATTTCATGGTTATTTATGGACCTAGAGTAATGAATTGTGATGCAGATGGGTTGAGTAGAAACCCATATCCTAGTTAGCAAGATCAGATTGGAGCATGTTAGCATGGTGAGACAAATGAGGAGATTGTGCTAGGTTGGCATGCATCTGCCTTTTTATGCATATTTTTTGAGGCTTTGGTGGTATATCTCTTAGTGCATACATGAGGAGTTATTGAGGTCATAGATCCAAAGAGTAGAGACAATAGTGCAGTTCAACGAGACATTCACGATGATGTCTTAGTGATGGATTATCATTGCATTGGTGTTGTGGGTGGCATAGTTGGGGCCAAGGAGAGAATCCATGTCCTTCAATGAGCCAAGCGGTTCAAATTGGAAGGTACACACCTTTTGCATGTATGGGAGGATGGTAGAGTGCAAGTATTACCACTTCCATCTCAAAGACCACAGTTGGTCCATTATGCTCATGAAGAGCTAGGACATTTTGGAGTAAAGTGGACACATAGCTTACTACATAGTCATTATTGGTGGCACAACATGTAGATCAATGTACAAAAATTTGTTGCTAGATGTGTGGTTTGTGACCAAGCTAGAGCATCATTCAATGCTCCTACATCACAATTACATCCATTGCCTATCATGGAGTTCAATTACCATTGGAGTTTGGACTCTATTGGACCTTTACCGTTGACTATGAGACATCATTGGTATGTTTTGGTGATGGTGGAGCACTTCTCCAAGTGGATGAATTGGTGGCACTTCTTGACAAGTCCAGTGAAGGGACAACTTACTTGTTCTTGGATTGAGTTCTTAGTCATTTTGGTGCACCAGTTGAGGTTTTGACTTATTGAGGTACAAAGTTCTTGGAGGAGTTTCAGGTCTTGTGTGACAAGATTTTGATTGATCATTTTACTACCTCCCAAGATCACCTTGAGCTTAGCAAAGAGAGTGGTTTAGATAGTGAAGAGAGGATTGCGGAAGTATGGTTTGCAAAGAGGCCACTTGGGAGATTGGGATCTCCAATTACCTTGGTTGGACATGGGCTATTGGTTCAACCAAAAAGCCTCCTTATCATCCTTCTCTCCTTACTTTCTACTCTATGGACAAGATCTAGATTTACCTATAGCCATTTTTCAAGATGATATTGTAGTTTTGGACTTGGATGATCTAAATGTATAGAGAAGCGCATGATCTCAACGGGCAGAGATCTTTTGGAGAGTGATACTTATGGCCTTTGAGAACTTGGTGATTGCTTAGCATAAGGGCACCTCATGCTATGCTGTCATTTAAGGAGGAGGTTATAGATCCTTGACCCATCAATTTCATCCAAGTGACTATATATATCTACAGTAGACAACACTGATGACACTTGATGTGTCTACATGCCGCATTATCTTGAGAGTGTGTGAGGTTTTGCTATTTGGAGTCCTTGTGTTGGAAGGACATTATGGTGTTTTTTGGAAGGATCATGTGCACAATCGTGTGCCATACCACCTCCCAAACATTGAATGGTACTATGGATCCAAGCTTGGCACTTGTACGAGCAAGCTTGAGGTGTATGTTATGCGGCTCTTATGGTGGAGCTGCTATTATGTTATTATGTGATAGTTGTTTGAGAGGATGGAATATGGCATGTATGATTCCTCTCCTTATGGTGGTTCCTCAATGATAGTGGTTATGTCCTAGATGTACTTGACTTATAGCTAATTCATCCTTTATTTGGTATAGACTGCAGACAAGCAATTAACAATAGGACTCGATAGACCCAGCCTCCTTATCTTTTGCCCAACATAGGGTATACTACATACTTGGAGTAGATGGCTATCTTTAGCTAGAGGGAACTAACCATCAACTAGAGTGATTATTGTGGCACGTGAGAATCAATGTATGATGAGTGAGTGAGTGTGGTGAGTTGTGCTTCTATAGTGTATGATGTTTTGCTTCTATAGCATATAGTTGGGGCAATTATGTATGTTGTGTAGCAATGTATATATGCACGACAATTGTCATGCCATTTGTATCATTGCACCTAGATTTTAGTCAAGAGTATTTTGGTAGCTACTCATAGACTACTTGTTGACAATCAGACTTTGTGTTTGGGATATTAATTACATGGTGGGACCCATTTTCACTTGCACCACTTGCACAATTGAGTGTGCCATCAGTAGGATCATTAGGGTTGGAGACCAAGAGAGTATACTTTCAAAGTGCAACTCCAGAGAGCTCACTTCATTGATGTTGAGCCTTCAAGTTCTTGGCTATGGTAGATAAAGACCAGTGAGTGTCACCTGGATTCTCTTAGCTAGAGTGGGTGTGGCTTGATTGTAATCAATGCCCAATTGTTGGTAGATTATTGAATGACAGATCAAGTATTGATCTAATTCAGTGTGATTCGAGTTGTGTGAACAAATTGATTATTGTGGTACTTGAGAATAGATGTATGACTTATGTGGGAGTTGTGCTTCTATAGTGTGCGATGTTGACAATAATAATGTAGAAATGTATATACGTACAACATTGGACTAACTAGGTGAGATTGCATGTCAATGCCAATAGAGAAATGCAATTGAAATCAAAGCTACAAAGATCACATGGTATTCCATTGAACTATTTGGACATGCTATTGCATACAAAGAAAAAGATATACAAATCTAGAAGAATCTTGTACTTACTTACCTTCTTGGAAAAAACTACCATATCCTATATAGAACAAAAAATCACAATATAGGCCAGCCAAAATTAGCCACTACTTGACTTATAGATGGGAAAAAAGATGTTAAAAGTTCTAGGGGTGGAAATTTCAGCAATTGGTAGCTCACATGATGCAATTATGTAGCCTTTCCTTAGATGTCATAGTGCAAGGGATGAATGGAAAAATTTTTTAGGCCATGAATAACACCATCACCATAAAAAAAAAAGGCGCTTATGCAAGATTAATGCTAAACTAGACCCTTTGTTCTTCACCCACATTCCACATGTTGTCAAATTTCTTGCACAAGCATCCATCTCTTCCATTGCTTCACTTGCTCGATTGCATGAAATGATTGTCTAAACTTGTGCTCGACACTTCTTTCTTTTTCTAGTGCAAAAAGAGCTACAAAATTAAGAACTATATAAATGCCAAGAATTGACTATTTTAGTCTATATGTTTGATTCATGCATGCAATTGAAGAATCTAGATATCCTACAATGAGCTCCAAAGCACTTTCTTCAAGCTTCAACACATGCTTTTGCTTGGAAGTATATTTTTGTTACACCTTTGCTTTTGCTTGGAAGTATATTTTGGTTAGATGTTTGCTTTTGCTTGGACACCTAGGAATCCATGCCAAATTGGGAAGGATGTAGAAATATAAAAAGATATAATTGATTTTTTTCTAATTTAGAATTCCCCAACTTGATGAGAAGTGTAATTTAAAACGCTTAAACTCAATGAGAGATATAGAAATGGTGTGGAAATACTAGCTCCCTAAATTTATAACCCAAATTACAATTTCAAATTAAGAAAGAGATAAATCACATAACTCGAAAGAATCTATTATCATAAAAAAATTATTATATATACTTAGAATTCTCTTATTTTAATATTTCCTATATGTTGTTCAATTTGGTACTTGGATCCATGAAAATTCCAATTTTAAATTCTCCTTCAAGGAAATTAAAAAATTATTTTTAATATCACTCAAGTCTTCTTTACAAGACCCCAATAAAAACTTTATATGTTTTAGAAAAATCATATACATAATATTTATTTAAGAGTGTTTCAATCCATGATACTTTGAGTCTTGCATCTGCAATAGCAACTTATTCTATGATTCTTTAATTCAAGTACTTACTTCTTGGAAAGTGATTTGACCCAATTTTTTTTTTGGTACTCGGTGTGCATAATATGATAGTACAACATTTGAGTTTTAAGTTATTATTTTGTTCTCAATCATCAAGGTAAGTTACCTTGCATATTGAGAAATATACAAAAATATTAAAATAGAAGAAATTATTCACTAATACAAATAAATTTTTTTTCTTATGTAATATAAAAATTTCCATGTAGGTTTCTCACAATGTATTATTTGGTGTTCATGTAGGTTATTTTATATCCACTAGAAAAATAGACTTTATTATCATTTTGTTAAACTTAAGAAAGAAGATGTTACTTGGGGAAGAAATTGGAGATGTGATAAATAAATATCCATAATTCATATTAACTAGACCAAAATTCACATTTTGGCATGGATCTTAGTTTTTAAAACGTTACTGGTTCATATGTAAAGAGTATTTAGTGCCCTAAATACTCTTTACATAAATCTGCATAAAATGTTATTTTATTGAAAATCCATCACATTTCAATGTAAATTATTTGGTATATATTTAAAATATGAGTATACTCATTTGTAACCGCTGAGTAAACTATAAGATATGGAAGACCAAATAAGACACAAAGGTTCAAAACCTTTGGGTTCAAAACCTTCATATCTTACATTTGAGAAAAAATAAGATGTTTACCTTTTGGAATATATGAATTTTAATATTTAAGAGTTTTAATATATTATCATGTTTTAATTGAATTTTTTTAAAGAAAAATCTTGAATTACACTTCTCAAATTTTCTTGATTTTTCATTTGTATACCCTTGTTAAATTTGGCTTAAATATCTTTTTTTATTTCTTAGAGCAAACCATTAGGGAATTAAAATACCCCCAAAACACCTCTGATGCTTTAAAAAATGATTAAAAATACGAAATAATGTTTATTTAAACCATTTTAGTTTATTTTATTCATGCAATGACTGCCTTTTCCTGATTTTATGGAATTTTATTTATTTTAGGAAGAATGAAAAAAATCCTTATCAAAAAGTAAGCTAAATTATTTTAAATCTTTGAAAGTTTTAATAACAATTATAATATAAAATAAAACTAAGCATATAAGGTAATTATATTTTGGGAATTTCATAGAAAAATAATGTTATAAATTCATATAATAGAGGATAATTGAATGATCACATTTAGTAAAAATATCTATATAGGAAAAAAGATGATTATATTTCAAGAGAGAATGAAGAAAAATGAAATGAAAGAAATATATGAACCAATAAGGATAGCATGTTAACATTACATACTTAGCTTAAATTTGCTACTAATAAATTATTATATTTTTAGTCATACTTGAGAATGTAAATAGAAAAGTATTTTTATGTAAATTTCAGTGTTGTATAAATGTAGATGATCAAAGAAATCAATTGTTTCAAATTTTTATGTACTCTTTCTTTCATTGTAGACTCTAAATTCTACTGTTCTACAATGCATTTTGCACTTTGATAAGTTATATTTCTCCCTATCTACTATCAATTATTTTAACAATATTTGAGAAAGAAAACTTACTTGTATCAAATTTAAGTCTTTTAATCTTAATAAAAAATATTACTATGATGTAATATTCTATTTTTAAATAATGAGTATATGGATCTAAGCTAACTGGAAATTAAAGCACTTAAAATGAGGTTCAAATGTAAAATGCAAGGTATTAAACTTAAATAATATTTGGCTTTTGAGTTAGATAAAAAATTACTTGCAATAGAATGGAGAATTCACTATCTTGAATTTTGGACATTTTAATGAGTAAATTTCCATGAAGAGATCATAATTATCTTGATATCATGATTGAGATATTTCAATATATACCATATAATATAGAAATATTTAATTTTATTATTCCTATATCACATAGCTGTTAGCATCAAATTTTTATATTTATGGTATTTTGGATACAAAAATTACTATTGGTGAACAAGAAAATCTTACTTAGATATGTTTTTAGATATTTATTTCATTTATGTAAATAAATTTTTTTCAATTGATTTTTCAGCCCTATTAATATAATTAATCAACTCTAAGTAGTATGTAAACAATGGTAGACCATAGCTACGAAAAGATGCATTTATCTTATAAATCATTGAGATTGCAAAATCCAAAAGATCATTTTGAAACATTACCAACAAATTTTAAGATACATAAACCATCTTATTAACTTTCATCACTCTATTGTGCATAATGACAATGATAGAGAGATATACAAATTGAGAATAAGGCAACCGCATAGAGAACATGAAGGATGAGAAGACACCATCAAGTTGTACAAAGGAGAGACACAAAAGGTAAAATGGGGCTAGGCTCCAATAGAGTCTATATGAGAAATCTGCCCTACTGCACCTAGGATCCGAGCTATGCAAGTCGTATTTTCTACAAATAATTGGAGCATCCAAAGAAGCATCACCTAGTGTGATTGCTCTCCTATGGATTGCACCAGCCATTGCACTCTCTAGAGAAATGGACATATGCTGCTTAAAATATGCTACAAAGATGAGAGTGAGAGTGAGAGTGGTACCCCTTGGCGCCTAACATGATAAGCTCTCGTGCACTCCCTGAAAAATGTGTCAAACGTTGTGTCCATCGCTCCATGTAACTCCAAGGCTAGAGGTACAAAGAGGTGACCTCGCTGCATGCTCCTATACTTGGAGACCTTACAACCTACTGCTGCACTGACCACCCATCTAGGGAGATGGGTAACCAATCCCTCCAAAATTGTATCCCGACTAGGGTCCGTAACCACGACATTCGCTATTGTCACCTGATCATCTTGGACCAAGTATAAATTTTCCATGACACATGTTGTCTCCAAAGCATATGAAAGCTCACTCCAAGCTAAGTATCCACTCTCTCATGCCATAGCAAACATTATGTCCCTAATAGCATCATGGGAAGCTATCCTCTGTCCTCCAAAAGAACACCGTGTCATATGGACCGCTACTGCATCTAGTGCAGAACCACACTCACAAGTGAGTAATGAAGATGGATATAGGTGGACCAAACCTAGGTGAAATCTCATCACTGTAGAGAAAGTAGCTAGTGCCAGTCAAAATGCCCTAATGCATGGTCAAGCTAGGATCCAAGAACCTGCACCCTTGCCGGAGCAAGAGTGAAGACGTGCTCTAGTAGCCTGAGGAATGGATGAGTCAACTAAGAGATTATGTAGTGTATGCTTATAGTCGCTCCATCAAGGAAAACTGTAAACCTCTAGTCCAATCTGACGATAGTGAAACAAAAGATGGAAAGTCCTCTTGTGCCCATGGAGAAAGACTATCTCTTGTCTGCTGCAGTAACATCTAGAGAGAATAAGATCCCTCCTCCACCTTTTCCACATAAGTTTCCGAAACCGGCCTATCAACAACCACAAAATGAGGAGGGAGGTATGAGGTATGCATATGAGGTACGTCAGTCGACGAGTGATACTCAAGAAGAGTATACCAAATTCCACCTACGGATCTCCTAGTAATAGCAGGTCATCTACATGGAGAACATCTTATGCAAGGGCAATGTCTAAGAAGCGTGCGACAAAATCCTCAGATCCTACCGACACTCCAAGAACACGTAGTCCATTTATAAATGTGATACATCCCTCTGGAAGCTCAAGGTGGGGAGGGATACCTAATGGGGACCATGCCTTTCACTTTGACACCTTGACTCTCAAGCCAACTAGATGTAGCTTGGTAGTCAACTGGTCAAAGGCCTGCCTAATCTAATCTACGGGGCCCACAATGTGTGTATCATCTGCCAAGGAGTGAAATACACAACCTAGCATGACCATAGTAGTAGATAGGAGAGCTCTAAAGTGAGCCATGGCAAATAAAGGTCCCCCTAAAGGATCTCCTTGACATGTACCAACAATTGATTCCAAGACGGTGACTCCCTCTTGTGAACAACCATGCTGGTAGTAAAGGGAAGCAAGAGAGCCATAGAAAGACCACACAAAAGGAATAAGACTCGCCAAGGATCCACCAGCCTCCCTAAGCGCTCTAAAGATGGATGCATGTGAGACATTATTAAAAGCACTCTCAACATCCACCTATAGGATGATACACAACATCCCTAGATATCCGGATGGATATCTAGAAATGCTCTAATGCTTAGAGATATAGCCTCACATCCTCCAGATATAGCTACTCCAAACTGATTTGGACTAAGGTGCTAACAAAGGTGAGAATGGTGCTGAAGGACAATGATACGATTGACCAAATGCAAAAAGATCTCTCCAATAGCAATCGGTCTAATGCACCTCGTGTCTTTCTCCATCATGAAAGTCGACTAGCACCTAACACTCAACTAACAGACATAAGAATGTCTCCTCTTGTTACTACTACAACCACTTGAAACAATTTGGTAAAACCACTAGAAGGATCATCTACCTGAAAGCAATCTCTAAGGTGCTCATAAACCATCCTTGACAAGCCTCTTGAGGAAAGGCGAGGGGCAGTGCATAGTGCTTGTGCAGAAAGTGACATATCAAGACATAAGGGTTGCTCTAATTGATAATCTAAGACCTCTAGTGGTAGTCCCTCTACTGCCATAAGATGCAATGAGCGTAGAGAAGAGAGAGTCTAATCACTAAGACTAGCCATAGACAAAGGGTGTAGCGCTCGTGCTGCTCTACTAGACTCTCTCGCTTGACCCAATGTCCTACACCATCATAATTGAGTGGACTCTGTAGTATCATGTGGCAAAACCTATCTCCTACAACATGTAGCCCTAACAGACTCCTCTTGAAGGGTCACCCAATCCCCCACTCAAAATTGATGAAATCTAGCAGCCACCTCTCTATGCCCCGCACGGACCTCCTCTAGCATAACAAAGACACAATCAAGGGAGTAAGAGGAATAGGAACCATGTTAACTTGTCCAAGGGACATGTGTCAAACGATCAAGTGGTAGGCAAAAAGCTTGTCTAGCCTCATCATGGAGTGTGAAGGGTGGCATATGGAATAAACGTGGACATGGAAAACTAGTCTCAAATAACCCCAAAATGCAACCCGCTTGAGAAGGTAACCACTCCCACAACTCGATCGGTATCCTTAAAATCAAAGAAGAGATAGAAGGAGCGTGCGTAATCTCGAGTGTCATTGTTGTTGATGTGGTCGCTTGCCTCATGTGGGCATCCCAAGGGGTCCAATGATAGTCCTTGTGCATCATTCACACATTGGGTCTTTACCCCTTGCGAGATAAAGCGTCGGTGACACACCGTGCATGGTGTATCGCGAGTCGCTCTAGGCAACTCCACATGGGAAGGTGTAGCCATGGCTAGCACAAGAATAACGATAGTAACATATGATGTGCTACTCCATATCTCCCCGTACCTACAAAACCACAACCCCTTACATCCCAACTCACATAACAAAATACAATCTCTCTAAACCTTAAAATCTCAAACCCTCATAACTTTCAAGTTCTCCAAAAATCTCCAAAAATTTTAAACTAAATTCCCATGGAACTTAATCATGAAAACCAAGATATTAGAATTGAAAATTCTGGACCCAATGTGTGCGGATCACTCTAAACTCTAAAAAACCATAAAATACTCATAACTTTCTATTCAATTCTACAGAGTCTTCAATCTAGACACCAATGGAACCAAAATTGAAAAACAAACAGAATCTACTAGAATGCTACGTGCTAGAGAGCACGCATTACACATGGATCTTTCGTCTCACATCTCTCCGGAATCCTCCCGAAGTCAAAATGAAAGAAGCAAGTTCGGGTTTGCAGTTTGTAAATGTCAGTTTCAAGAGGTGATATATTTCACTCAAAAGTCATTGAGGTCAGATAAGTTTACCTGATAGTCCACTGGCTATCCACTCTGAGACAGATGATCTGGATATCCAGATCATTATAACTTATCCATCCCACAGGATTTACGATAAAAACTAAATGGTTTTATTAACCACGAGCAAACAGTTAAGTTACCCCTTCCTGCCCAAACTAACCACTGGGACAGGATTAAACTGCTCAATGTACAGCAGTTAGTCCTGCAGATGGCCCTTCGGATTCCGGGATATCCAGGTAACGAGTGGTTGGGATACAATCGCGAGCACTCGTGGCCGTAGATCCTGGTATCTTCGGATCTGCAGACTTAAAGCCGAGTAGGAGTAGACTGCCTACAGAATGTGAAGAACAGCTCAGCTTTCCATTAGCCAGAATTTAGCCCGAATGCAATGCACCCGGTACTCGGTTAATCCTGGTCACAGTGGGTATTCCAGCTTTGGTATTTAGGGGTGAAGACACCTGTAAAGCCGAGCCTAGGTGTCAGGCTTTGCAAGCCTACGTGGTAGACTCAGAAAGCAGGAGCCAAGTACCCTCAGAATTGCCCTTAATACGGATGTTCGAAGCGTTTAGTGACAGAGCACCAGTGAGCACTCCATCGAGTTCGACACCTTCAGAGTTCGACGACAGCTTCAGCAGCAGCAGCAGCATCAGACAGCTTGTAGCCATGGCAATCAACAAGGTCTCCGTCGGACGCACTGATGAGGCATCATCCCCTGATGCTCTCAAGGCAGGATTCGCTGAGTTCATAGCCACCTTCCTCTTCGTCTTCATCGGAATTGGTTCCGTCTCGGCTTACAGTACGTTCCCGATCTCCCGAATTCTGATCGCAGAAGTATAAGCCAGGAGTAGACTGATCAGATTATTTACCGATTGTTTTTATTGAGGTCGCTTTGTGTACTATAGTTTTGAAATCATGCAGTGTCTCTAGTAGAGTGTGAATATATTGAAGATCGTTTTTGTCTGAAGATATTTACGTGGAGAATTTAACATTTGAACTTGTGTTGCTTTGCAGACAAAATCTACCCAGCTGGTGATCTGACCGCCGCTGGATTGGTGGGTATTGCTATTGCTCACGGTCTCGCCATTGCAGTCACAGTTGCAGCCACTGCCAACATTTCTGGTGGTCACGTAAACCCCGCTGTGACCTTCGGACTTGTCATTGGAGGGCAAATCACAATTCTCAGGGGTCTCGTCTACTGGATCGGTCAGCTCCTTGGAGCCGTTCTTGCGGCAGCATTGCTCAAGTTTGTCATCGTAACTGGAGAGGTGAAATACTTTCAAAACCCTCCGGGAATATTCTGTATATATCGTTCCCTCGTGGACTGCAGTCTCTTTATTGATAAAAGCTCCCGCAGTGCCGAGTCTATAGCATCTAAAGCTATTCATCCTCCTTTCTCTGAATTTGTGTATTCATACTTCTAAGCAAAATTTGACGCTTATGTATTCGTATGCAGCCCGTGCCACCACACGCATTGTCAGCTGGTGTCTCAGTCTGGAGTGGTTTGGTGCTTGAGATTGTGATGACCTTCTCCCTTGTGTTCGTCATCTACGCCACTGCTGTCGACCCCAAGAAGGGATCAATTGGAACGATTGCACCTTTGGCCATCGGATTCACCGTGCTCGCCAACCACTTCATCGGTGTGCCATACACCGGTGCTTCCATGAACCCAGCACGGTCATTCGGCCCCGCTTTGATCAACTGGTCCTGGAGCGCACACTGGGTGTACTGGGCTGGTCCCTTGATCGGAGGTGCCCTTGCTGGTATCATCTACGACGGAGTTTTCATCTCTGACGAGTCCCCCGTCTCCACCCAAGATTACTAAGTTTGCATGCCCGAAAGGCAACCGTGATTCTTACAGGGCTGTCCTTCTGAAGAAGGGTACTGGAATATGGACTCTCTTCTTGCATGGCCAGTAGTTTAGCCTCCAGGATGCATGCCTAAATTTCCAAATTTTTTCTTGTGCGATTTTCCTCAGAATTTATCAGGCAGCTGCAGAACCCCTGTTCTGCCAGCCTCGATAAGGAAAATGATAAAGGTTTCTCCAGCATTTTCTTAGGAACGTAGTGTGTGAAGCGAAGGTATGGTGAGTCACAGGCAGGAGGGTTTTGGTGGTATATAATTTTTCGATCAGCAACTGTGCAGAATGTATTCCTCTGTAATATTTAGGTTCAGTAAACTATATCTGTATTCATCAGCTTCTATGTAATAAATGTGAATCGCAAGAGTGCTTTGCGCGAAAATAGTTTATTTCAATTGGACTTGAGGAATATGTATTTGCACTCTGATCTGTATCTGTGTCATTGTATTATTCATGAGCCTAGAAGCTTCTCCGGGGTACGACGGAATTCATAGAGTTTCCGGATGTTCAATCAATCGTGATGATCCAAAATTTCATTGCCTTTGTCTGCACTGAATCAAAGTTTTGAAACTTTTTTACCAGCAATCGCGAGTCATTCAGAAGCTTCTACTACAAGTGGGCGTGTACAAATTTATAATGCAACATCCAGCACCGTCGCAAGTCGGGGTTCACATCCTCCACACTAACTAACCTGTCACACCAGAAGGTACGATAAGCATCCTGTAGTACCGAGAATATTCGGGTGTGAAGATGATATCAAATGCACTTGAGAACTATCTAGGCTTGAAAGTGGATGTACCGACAACTATTATTGCCCAATGCAGGAAGATAGACAATCGGAAACAAACCAGAGACGAATTAAATATATACTCTCCCTCTGCATGAAACTGGTATTAATGTCCGTAAAAGCTGAAGCCGTGAAAGCTGCAGCTTAAAAGTGGAGAGCAGTATATCAGAATTACGCTCGAATATCTTGAAAAAGCACCGTCGTCCTACTCTACAACGAATGAATATTTTCCTAACAACTCTAGACCTTTCTGATCTGACTGACGGACGCGCGCTTCGAGAATGGGAATCAGATATGCGGGCCCCGAAATATGACCCCCCATAAAACGACAAGCAGGCTGCGCCATTATCCAGACGTACCGACAGACTTTAATATTGATTAGCTGTAAAGAGGAGCCTGGTCTATCCACGCGGAAAGAGCATATCCAACATCAACAGAATGGAGATACGCATCACTGGACTACTTCTCGTAAAATATTGAATATTGTACATCTGCTGAGCTGAAAATCGATAAACCCTGGTGCAGATAAGAATAGTAGGAAGGTGTAACATGTGGAGCCCACGTAATTCCATTCAAAGACTCGACATTGAGAACGAGTGCTACAGACAAGAAACGATGTGGATACTTTTACGTAAAGCGTCTTTACACGTTCAGATTCTTTGACTACTATCATTGATGATCGAGAAATTCTCATGTTCTAAGCTAAATATCTCCCTTTCAATTCGCAAACACTCTTCTACAGACAGCACATCCCGGAATTGGTACAATATTAGATGTCACCCTTTAATGAAGTATTTTATAACATCAGTGCTTATGCCCAGAGGACAAGATGGGACGGCGATAAAGAAACATCCCAGGCAACACCAGTGAGTCAACATGTTGGAGGACTCATGAACCAAATACAATTAGCCTCCAGTCGTTGGCTTATGTGTTGAAGTTTTAGATTGGTAGAAGCTACTGTGCTTCAGGATAAGTTTGAAACCGCTCCTACGGTGAAGACTCAACAGTAGTTGACAGTGCATCTGTTCGGGAACCTATTATGTGCCAGCTTTCGGCATAAACAATTCCAGCTTGAATATCGAAACCAATTGCAATAATGACCAGGTTTACTTTGTGTGCATAGTAAAAAGATCATATATTAAACCTATTGAAGAGCTTCACAATAACCACGTGGATTCGAGAACGTTAAGAGTGTTTCACCTCATGTGGAACTTGAAATAGACGTGCGGAGGAATCCTCCTATCTAGTACAAGTTTTACTCCGTACTGTCGACGCTCTTCGAATGATGTTGCTATTGAGTTCTTGAATAAGAGGTCTCTTGTTGGGCAGTGTAAGTATCCTTCAATAGTTGCATCTGAATAGTTCTGCAGTCACATTTGAAACTCCCGAATTGGACCCAATAGCTGTTACGCGTGATGGATGAGCTACGGTGTTTACTTAAGCTACCGGTGTCATTGATAGTCGTCGCTGGTCGAGGACAATGATGAACGTCGCTAGTTGGATGGAATGGAAATGTCCTTCCACGCAACCAATAAACTTTAAGTTTAAATTATACTCTAGCACTGAAAATTACAGTTGTTGGTGGACCTCACCACAGCTGATGTACGTAATCCTCGTTGAAAAGTAGGTTAGCAGGTCCAGCATGTATTACGATAATATATCCAGACATACATATAACCCGGAGAATTGCACATAGTCGATCAAAATTCACAACATTTAGCGCGTACACACTTTAAACATATCCGGCACACCTAGGTATACGTGTAGTCGTCCAAAAAGGACCGACTGACCGACTAACCAATCAGACAGCGCTCTGTGATGGAGATCGATGTAAAGGTACTGTGGATATCGAGACGTGAGCAAACGCGCTTGCTTGATTTTTCGTCAATGGATATAAAATGATCATGACACTCTTTGTGATTGATGCAATTGCCCCTCCTGGTGTGTGCAAATAATGGCATTATTTGTTAGCCTTATTAAGAGATCAGTGCGGAAGAAACAAGAACAGGGATTTTAAACTATGTTCTGACGTCTATTTTGAAGATATTACAAACAGTGACAGGACGGCTTTGACTCGAACTAATGTCCGGTTGTTCGAATAGTCGAAATCCGGACAAATTCGAGGGAAAGAAGTGTCCAAACTCGACCGACCATCTATCCTGAACTGCGGGAGGAGGCAAACTTCCTGCAGCACTTTTCGTCGCATCAGAGTAGGCTTTTTCGCCTGGTGTAGTACATGGTAGAGACAACTCCCTCACTGTGACATCCCACCCATTTCCACTGACATGAGGGAAGAGCGGGAAGCCTGGGAGGAGAAAGGCTATCGTCAGGCCACGAAAAGGAAAGACGTTCAGCCCGAAAGGTGGATGGTGTCAATGTCAATGGAGAAAAGCGAACATCGATCGACCGAGTTTCTTTTTCTCTTTCCCTTACCCTTGCCACTCGGTATCGATATATAATAGAGGAAAATGATGACATTCACACTTGTCAGAGAGGACGTCAATTTGGCCTGCACTGGATACACGAATGTGTTAGACCACCTCGTCGATGCGACGAGGAGATGGTGATGACTGCGCATACACAGATGTCCACGTGTTTGCAGATAAGGCTCTCTGCATGTCCCCGTACAAATTCGCTGGAGCGCATGGTCCACATGCAGTTGATCTATTATCGTCAGTCACTCCGTCAGTGCTCAGCTCTCATGGCTTGGCGTGCTGTTTAGTATCACTATTGCAACCTCACCGTATGGACTTAGCTCCTACTCCTCCTCCGACCTCTGAAATGTGCCTACAGTAACTCGAAAACGCTTTATCAAATAACAACAAAACTGGGTACTGTACAGCAGAAGCGGTCTTCTTTCCTCTTTCCTCCATCATTGCGGACTTGAAAGTGCGACAATTACTCAGCACATTCCTCTCGAGACAAACTTGTTCCCGGTCGACCATGCATGTCAAACTTCTTAAGCCATGACTACGCAACAACACCATCACATGTGCAGCCGGGGATTATCAAGACGAAAAGGCACAGAAGAGCTCAGTAAGAATTTAGCCCTATAAGAATCGTGGTTTAGCCCGTTGTACGCTATATCAATGATCCGACATCTGAAGAATTCGTACCGGGCGGGAGATGTCTTAAACCTTTTCCAGGTCTGGAGAGGCATCACTTTCTTGGGCTCAAAGTTCGAACTTTTGGCCATATGGGATCTAGTGGGAAAGTTAACATCAAATCGCGAGCATGGACGGTTTGATACTTTAGCATGACGTGTGATTCTGTTAGACGAACGGGTGTGTTAAGCCTTCTGGTCCCAACCCCAGCTCTCACTGCCATAAGTTTCTATAATTCGAGGTTGAAAATGTGTGTATAATTCTCATGTGTGTGAGTAAATTTAGGTTTTTGACGAGCCTCTCGATCTAATTTCATAATATCTTAATTTTAGAAACATCTGAGTTGAAAGTAAACAGAGACTTCACGTGAAAGTAATTCTAAGTACATAGCTTTCAATGAGTCAACCCACAATGATTCTGGCAGTCACAACGAGATGGTTTTGGGTAATTTTAGGTTCGGTCATCTGACCACTACTGCATGATGCTGTAGATTCAATGCCGATACTGTACCCAGATCTCTGGTTATTATGCTAGGAACTGGAGTGTAGTTTCATCAAGAATTTAGTAGTCCAGTTTATCTTCCCGCGTTCTTGCCGCATTGATATCATCGGCAGAATCTTTCCTGCATTACCTATTCCGGCAGAGAAATTGCTCTTCCAGTACATGGCAGAGCCTCACGTACAGCAGCAGACATCTAGTATCCTAAAGAAAGGTTATGGTACTGCAGAGCTTTCACAGATGAACGCTGGAACATTCGAAGTTCGAACATAAGTATTTTACCACATACCTTATTATGATTGCACAAGCTAACTAGATCGACATTGCCAATTGCAGCGTTTTGAGCTGAATACATGTTTGATGTGGAACGAAAAGGTAGGAGGCCTCGTCTCAAAAAAACATTTCAATTTTTTTAAAGCCTCGTCTCGCGATTTTCTGTTCCTCCTCTCCCAATGAGCTTGATTTGTGTGCAGAGATTATTTTATAACTTTCAGGTAAACTCCGTTTCTCCTACTAGAATTAAACTCTATGGCATATGCGAGGAGACGTGGCCGTTAGGCTGAAGATCGGGAACAAAATCCGTTCCTGGAATATCAGAAATATTTCAAGAGTGATGTTCCTTTGACTCGATCGACTGTGCCGGAGAAAAAGCACAAACATCATGACACGAATTGAGAATTAACGTCCGAACACTGACAGAAAATTGGGATATTTACTGAAAACAGGACTCGCCTGATCGTGTGTACAGATTTTACTACAATATGTGCATTGCATATCGCAACGCTCTCGAGTATGAGAAAACTTAGTATAAAGAGTTGAATACCGGGGATAGCTCACAGACGATTAGTTGATCCTAATTACATTCTGTTCAACACTCCAGCTCAAACGCTCTCGAATGTATTATTCGCTAAGGTAGGGTCCGCTAAGGGCTGAGGCTAGTTTCGATCAAGTTCCATAACGTTCAGAATCAGCCGTGAAAACCCTGAGTCCAGAGGCCATATTTGAGAGCTGGAGAATCAACCTCTGCGGACGAAGAAAGCGAAAGGTCCGTTCGGAAAACCGTCGTCCGTTCTGATCCTTGTCACTCTCCTTTGCTGGACGATGTCAAAGCAGCAATCATCTGAAAGTCAATCCATGTAACCTTCGGATTTTTGACACACGATCGGACCATAGCCTTGCAGGCACGACAATTTTCTTTCAGTAGTCTCCCTCGGTGGGGAGGGCTTGGTGTCCCGTTTCCTCAGAGATGAAAACTCCGTCGTAGATAATTCCTGCAAGAGCACCCCCGACGAGGGGACCGACCCAGTACACCCAGTGAGATGCCCAGGCCCAGTTAACAAGAGCGGGACCGAATGATCGAGCTGGATTCATGGAAGCACCGGTGTATGGTACACCGATGAAGTGGTTAGCGAGCACGGTGAAACCGATGGCCAAAGGTGCAATCGTTCCAATTGATCCCTTCTTGGGGTCGACAGCAGTGGCGTAGATGACGAACACCAGGGAGAAGGTCAGCACAATCTCAAGCACCAAACCGCTCCAGACTGTGACACCAGCTCCCAATGCGTGGGGTGGGACAGGCTGCAAATCAACGATCGATTAGTACTCAACCGCTGGAGATGGAGATCACAAATTGGAAAGCAGACAGATCATTGGAAATAATCTAGCACGACAGAATGTAAGCAGTAACTGTTACTCTTATATAGGATGTAGAATGCTCGCGTCTCGGCTGTGAAACGTACCTGAGCACCCACAATAACCCACTTGAGCAAAGCTGAAGCAAGGAAAGCACCCAACAGCTGACCGATCCAGTAGATGAGTCCTCGCAATATAGTAATATGACCTCCAACCATAAGACCGAATGTCACTGCTGGGTTCACATGACCACCAGAGATGTTGGCAGTGGCGGCCACTGTAACAGCGATGGCCAAACCGTGAGCAATAGCAATACCCACTAGACCCGCTGCGGTCATGGAGCCCTCGGGGAAGATTTTGTCTGCGACGAGATTCAACGTAGAAATATTAGAACGGTGTACAAGAACCCGACTACTTTCATTGAAGTAAACTCAGCTTGATCAGATCGACGTCCTTCAAACCCCAACTCTGCATGGGGGTTTGAAGCAGCTCTCTCCTAAACAAGTGTACTATTAGCCGACCAACCTTTGGCCGATTTCTTGTTTATTATGTGTGCAGTGAATTGATTGGGAGACTGTCAGCTCCCATCTACCCACTGCATTAAGTTAAACTCAAAGACAAGCAAAAACACGATGAAGACAAGAGAATACTCGAAGGCTGGATCCTTACTGTAAGAAGAGACCGATCCAACACCGATGAAGACGAAAAGGAACGTCGCAATGAACTCGGCAAATCCAGCCTTGATGGCATCTGGGGCTGTGGCCTCAGCCCTGTGACCCACTGCGACTTTGCTGATTGCCATGTTTGCCGATGGATTGATGGATTCAAAAATGGAACGATACAAGTTGTCGACTTCTGTCAATTTCGTCTGCCTTTCTGTCTCCCCCTATCTCTCTCTCCTCTCTAGACTTTTGAGGTCTCTGTCTCTGCAAAATTGAAGCGCACTGAGAGTTGAGCTGAAACTTCGAGCTAATAAAGGAGATTTCCAAAGTACAAGGATTTTGCTTTTCCCCCAAAGCCACGTCGGCTCGAGAGGCTCTTACAGATAGGTTCGGATTATTACGTATGTGCTGACATGGCCTCCTGGGCACCTGGCACCTGGCACCTGTCTCCATTGCTGGCGGTACTTGTAAGATATTTCTCTTCCAATACATGTCTGCCGCGCCATATAATAAGAACATCTTTCTTATTTCTTTGCCCAGACCTCTTTACTTTCTTCATTGGCTCGGCCGGTCCACAAAGTGAGCAGTTCCCACCAGGAATATATAATCTGTTGCTTTTTCGCATCATTATTGGACGCATTCCACTGTGGAACCTGCGCAGGAATTGCTGATGAAAAGGTTTTGGCTTAACTTCTTCGTCGTGTTCATTGTTTAGGCAGACTGCGAGCTGAAGAGTGAGTTTTGCACACTAGGGTTTCGGCATGCAGGAGGAAAATAGAATTTGCTTGGAAGCTATGGGCCTTGAGGTGGCGGCATTTTGGCGAGCTTGGGATCACAGTAGGGCTCCTGCATGCATAAGTTCCAACTCTTGCAAATATGATGGATTTTGGTTGAGTGCTTTGGACCGGATTCCTTCGGTATTTTCATCCGACTCGCTGGACGGGAAAGAGTGTGTAGATTAAGGACTGTTGTGGACAACAAACGCCGTGAAACTTCTCTTCTGCCCGACGTGACAGAAGGCGAATTGGCCTAGGTTCTGCAAAAGGCACAAACAAAAGCATGAGGAGCCTCGCTTTTCCAAGACATGCTTTTGTGTGTCAGCCTCATCTTATGCCTCACCTTCCGCCCTTCGCGACTCCTTTTGGTCACCGGATAAGTATGCATTGAGCATGTGCGAACCTTACATGAGTTGTGAGTTCTCTGAGAACGAGTGCCGGGTAGTAAGGGATGCAGTGTACCAAATCTTTGGGTGAGTTTAGCTTTCAGTAAGCATGCAATCACGTCGCAACCAAGCGACGTAAGCTTAGGATTGTGACACACTCCGAGCGGCAGAGCTGAAACAAGATTCCATAGTAATGTCTGGCCACTAAACCCGTCTTATTCCAGGTTCAGCTCTTCAATTAGTTCTGTTAGCAGTTGATTAGTAGGTTTGTGTCAATGTCAACACCAGATGACCAAACTACAGGCCATGTACATGCATCTACGCAGTACATAGGGGTGTGCAGATCCGGCAGACCAACTTAATGGTCATGACTTCCATCAGTACAACAATTGGTAAATTGATCGTATGTTTCTGTTTTTCCAAATATGAAGGCCAAGATCAAGCTATCGTCATCGACACCTGATTTATTGGGGACCTTGCAAGGTTGGGTTGTAACTCTCTGCCGGGTTTGGCGCATATCATCTCACGCATGATGAAAGAGGAAACCTAACATGGATTCCTCGAGTGCCATGACGGATAGAATTGAGAGACTAACTCTCATACTTTAACAATACACAGAAATACATGTTTCATTCTTGTAGACTTCTACTTTACTAATATATGAAACATTTTCATCTGGTCAAACAGCCACTCCGAGTTGAGAACCACATTAAAACCTCTTACCGTTAAAACCGTATGTCACCTTGGAACAGAGCAACAATGGGTGGATCATCCGGGCGCCAACCTCAGTTATATATGCAGGTTGCTGAAATCTGCCAAGCCGTCTCGCATACATATCAGTGTGGTACATTCCAGGATTTCATAAAGGTTGGTCTTGTACAAACGAATGTAGCTCAACATTCGGCTTTACAAATCTCACTCACTCATAGATGGTCCTCATTGACTCTCAAAACTGGGCGACCTGCTTGCCTAATAATGATTCGAGCACAAACTTTGATCTCTCGGTGATCTGTATTGATTAAAACTTGGTAACTGTGACCACCCTGCAAGAACAGAATTCAGGCTGCTGAAAGGGTCAGGCCTACTGTGGATGCCCCTAACCCACCACATTGATATATTCCACAGCATCGGCAAGAAACACTGATATGCAGATACGTACCATTATTGCTATATGAAAAATCAGATGCGAATGTAGTTGAGTCCTATCGTGGTCGGACATAGGGATATAGGTAGATGAGAGCAGAAGTCGTTCAGAGAACGGGTGATCCAGACCTCATGAAATGCAAATGATCGGTAACCAAGATGTATTTTATGCACAATGCTAGAATAGTGATAAATCCATAAAGTAGAATGCATTGAATGTAACCTGAAGCAAAGGCATAATTGCAACAAGTTGAGAATAACATATATCTAAAGGACTAATAAACAATTTGAAATCGGTAACAGCTACGCAAACGAATGTGAGAAATATAAAACGTTATGTAATTGACCACCGGTAAGCAGTGCGTGAACGATGAAAATTAAAATGTAGGCTGGAGTCGGGTAGGAACACTGTAGACACGGGAGGTCCAACCATGAATCAGGCAAAGAGCGAAGGAAAAATAATAGGGAAGGGAGGAGTGGAACAATGCGAGAGCTTAGTGGATAGTGCTGCTGCATAGACATATCGAAGTGTAACAGGGTACCGAAAACGAAGCGAAAGAGGACAGGATATAAAGTATATCGCAACAAGCACTATGGGCAACAAGCACTATGGACGCTTGAGTCCTGAGACACTAAACAGCAAAGGGAAGCAGAAGGCGGCCATAGTAAACCTCCACAAAAACACATGCGACTTCATCAGTGTGAGGAGGTGAGGAGGTAGCTGCGTGAGGAAGTAGCTGAGCAAGTGGTCAGTACCCCTCGTACCAAGTTTCTGCTCGAAAACTCATGACTGCCATCGTCATCATTGCTGTCGTGGTCGGATATAAATCATTTATAAGGATTTCTGCAGATCCTTGCTAGTGGCTATCATCTCGTGGCAAATTTTATGACAGGCAATCTTAGCAGCTCACTGCTGTACATTGTTGGCCTGGAACTTTCTACCTCAAAGCTTTCACTGCATTCTTTGCGGCATCATCGAGATCTTCAGCAACTAGTGGGATCATTTTCCTTTCCTGCAAGACACAGAGGTTCCCAAGCCACCGATGTGGGTGAGGAGTCCTCCAGTACTGGTTTCTAGCCCAAAGGTTATACGACCTAAACGACACCGGCATGGTTAACCTTAAAGTTCCTTGAGAACAAGTATCTCCAGGCCACACCGCCGTGATTAACCTCTAAGTTTCCTTAAGAACGAGCATCTCCAGAGCTACACGGCCGTGACTAACCTTTTGTTCTTTAAGAATAAGTATCTGGAGATCTTTGCTGACTAGCTGTCACCTATCGCGCAACGGATTAGATGGCAGGCAATGTCAATAACTCTCCTCTACAAACATAGACCTAAGACTTTCTACCTCAAAGCTTTCACCGCATTCTTTGCGGCATCATCGAGATCTTCAGCAGCAATAATGGTCATTCCACTTTCCTGCAAGACACACGTGTCCAACGTTACAAGAAGGTGAAGAGACGTCTTCCAATCCTGTCTTTTGCACGAGGATACACGGCCAGAGCAATAATGCCGCAATCAACTGAATCTACATCTTGATAACATGAAAAGTAGCCAACAATTCAACAGTTCTTACCTTCAAAATAGTCTTTCCCATATCCACATTGGTCCCTTCTAATCGAACGATCAATGGGACATTCAATTTGACCTGAACCCATAAGTCAGATATATTGAGTGTACGAGTATGGAACCCGTTCGTTAGAACACGGTTCGATATATAAGTCAGATATATGGTATCATAATACGTCATATCGAAGAAAAGAATAAATGTGGTTACTTCAGATGTAGGGTTGTAAGGATGACTATGCCGTCTTCTAATAGAGATTGCAACCTGGACTTTATAAGAAAATGATAAACATAGAAAAGCGGACGTTCTTCTCATGTAAACAAGGTAGGAAGCTGTCCAATACCTGTTTTGCGGCACTCACAATCCCGCTGGCAATGACATCGCACTTCATGATTCCCCCGAAAATATTTACCAGAATAGCTTTGACCTTCGGGTCCGCAGTTAGAATTTTGAATGCTTGCACAACCTACATGAATCCATTCCCGCAATTTCAGTGAGTGACGTATACATTGGTTAGACATGTCGGGTCACTTCTTCGGAAGTGAATTGTAAAATCGTTATATTTCGACTCACACTAAATTGGTTCCAGTACTGAAATTTCTGAGTAAGGGAAGTACTTCTTAGAGTGAGCACCACATCCCAGGCCTGAAATTAGTGTAGAAATCTACGGTGGGGCTGCAGAGAGTGCACCGTAGTATAGATTATTCGCAGATATTATTTTACGGACAAGCATTCTTTCTTGTATGAGCGTCTGAAGAGACTTACAGAGTAGTACACGCTACAAAGCATACCTGGTGCTCAGAAGCATTGCCACCAACATCAAGGAAGTTTGCCGGTGTACCGCCGTGCAGCTTGATGATGTCCATGGTGGCCATGGCAAGTCCAGCCCCGTTAACCATGCATCCAATTTCTCCATCCAGTCCGATGTAGTTCAAGTCTGCCTCAGCAGCAGCTACCTGTCATACTCAACGAGATTAAAGGCAAAATGAATAAGCTGTCGCGTCAAGTGAAGAGTCATATCTTGTTCTAAGCATGTATCTCTTTCGTTGAGATAGTGCAGAATTTACATTCATAGTGCAGGAGCCAAGGTGGAATCTCAAGTAGTTGACGGGTACACGATGAAGATGATCTTATCTCGGGGTAAAACACACAGCAAGTCCTTAGAGAATCAGCACACTTCTTGTCAACACACAAAAAATTACTGTCAAGGCTAGGTCAGGCACGTGGGGTCAAGAGAGCAGCTCTTAGGTCCCAATAGACATTGCCAAATCGCCCGTATGTAAGGCATCCAACTCCAACATTTGAACAAAATGACCATCAAATTGTTATGCAAAGAGCAGTACAATTACAAACCTCGCGAGGATCCTCTTGTGTTTTGTCACGAAGAGAGAAAATTTCCTTCTGACGATAAGCAGCATTGTCATCAAAGTTAAGCTTGGCATCAGCAGCTACCATTACACCATCACCTGTTTCTGCCAAAGGGTTGATCTGTTCCAGAAGAAGCATGTTAGTAGGAGAGGGTTTTCAACAAGATGGTAGGACTTACAAAGTTGTAACTCAAAAACTGTTGCAATGATTTCCTCTCTAGACAACGAACAGCACAGTGAAAGGGCAAGACGGCGAAGTCTGTGCACGAATTTTCTACACATTTCTGTATATAGACTACTCTTTCAAAGAAAACCAGGAGTACAGATCTCTTGTCCTCGATAGAATTTTGAGACCTTGGGACAAGAGCATCAAAACTCGTAAATATCTTACAAGTCTTACTGGCGTCAAACATATTCAGATATAAGAAAGATGATCGACAGGTGGAAAATTCTAATACAAGCATGTGATAACCAACGAACAAAGACAGTTACGGCTTGGCTGCAGTCTTACCTCAAGAAGAGTGCAGTCTGCCTTGGTGAACATTGTATAGAGCTTCTTGATCTGGTCCATGCATTCCTGCTTGTCCGCTTTCTTTGGGGCAAGACCCTCCACTACGCGTGCTGCCTCCTCATCAGTAATACCTGTATTGATATTGACGGGAACCTGTCCCATTCCATGTAAACACGGATTTAACACGTTAGTCTTTACAGATGTTACCCTACATATTTGTTACACTAGAGCGTACCTCCCTGTTGCCCTTCCTACCATGTGTTCTTGTATATAACCAAATGGGGACCTGTACTTAGTACAAGAGAAATCAGGCAACCAAATACGTCGCACCTTGATTATCATGTCGGGGTACTTCTCCGCAAGATCTTCAATGCTTGTACCACCCTTGGCGCACGCGATCATCACCTAAATAAGCGCAAGGACCCTGTGAATTAGGACATCTGCCCGACTGCCTTAGTGACGAGTACAACAACTTGAGAGGGTATAACACTTCTTTGATCGACTTCCGTAATGCAAAGGTGTCACACTGAGCAATCAGACGGTAAGTTTTAAGTGTTGAAACAGTATCATGATCTTCCTTTACTACAAATATGGTATGAACCTTTTCAGTTTGACATAAACTCCTACTCTGGTCCAAAATCGTTCAGGATCCTTCTAATGATTGACAAGAATTTACCTCATTCATCACTACCAACTTCATGGAAGAAGACTTCCAACGGTAATCCCCTTAGTCTTTGCTTATGAAACTTCGGACTACGGAGAATCTGGCAATTGATATTGATAACCATGCTACTAAAAGGTTGTCATCTGATGGAAGCGTTAGAAAGTAGATAAAGGTTGACTTACAGGTCCTGCACTGGCCCGATCAAGAGCTACGGCAAAGTACATTTCGTTCACGAGGTTGAGTTTGTCACATATGAACACCTGCGAGAGGTCAAAATGTAAGGCTCTCAAAGTTCTGAGATTGAACTGTAAACGATGAAATCTTGCACATAAAGAAAGCTCGGAAAATGACAGACGCATAGAGGATCAGCCAAATCATAAAAAACTGGATGACTTGGTTGTGAAGGTAGACCTGGTTGACAGGCTTGCCTTCCGGTCCAGTTTGCTTCGTCACTAAAATTTGCCCCAACATCTTTTCTGAAAAGGAAATAGGCCGGAAAACTAGAATGACGACATGCTCCAGAAACAAAAAGAAGAAAGGTCAAGTAGCTATTACCGCGAATTAGGTCTTCACGGGCAAAACAAACTGCAGACCAGTCAAGAAGAACTACATGCTTAATACCAGCACGCTCTTTCGCAGAAGCTACGAAGAGAAGTTAGAGAATGGCTAAGCGTAACTTCCGGTGTTCCCAATCAAAAACGCCATGAATGAGAAAAACTATGGCATAATGATCTTTGTGAATGAAGGCACTCGTACAGTCCACATTCATAGTCGTAATCTAGGGCACAGATTCTCTTACTCGCATACTCTTCTACTTCGGATGTCTTGACAATATGAACACCGCCCTTGAGGCCGTTCTTGAAAGTCCCCAAACCTCGTCCACCTGCCAAAACTTGACTCTTGACCACCAGCTGCAATACCAGGACAAGGAAAATAATAAAACCTAGGAACCATACAACGACTTCTTCTGAGGTAACGATAGTCACGACGAGTTTTACAAAAGGCAACCCTCCAAGCAAACTAGTACATGTGTGTTCCAGTGTAGGTCTTGTATGCTTGCATTTGAGGCGGAGTAACGCTTAGTTCTCATCCTATTATGCTGGCTCGAATTTACAACTGATTTAGCCTTCTTTTACTTGTCTAAGGTCGGATAAGGACCCGTGTGACCAACCTCGGTGTTGTTCGGAAAATGCTTCTTGATGACCTCGGCAACCTCCGAAGGTTTAGATACAACAACACCCTTGGGAACATTCACCCCAAATTTACTCATGAGAGAAGCCCCCTGCATCCGTTCGATTACAGCAAAAGCACATGAGATTCCACATACATCCTTATGATCTTACAATGCAGCTTTGAGCGATGATAGTCTTGACATCTCTGGTGTTGACAGTGCCTGACAGTGCCTCCAAAGCTAGTAGGCACATATTATTATGTGACTCGAATGTGTACGGTCTTATTTCAAATATTTACCTTAATGGTCGGATTATTCCAGACTTTGCACTGGATTACACATAGAAAACAAAACCAAAGGCCCTAATTGAGCAAGTCACGCTCTCACACACTTTTTGTTACTTGAAGTAACCTAGGTTGTTCTTTCGTGTACATTTGACATATTCAGGCACTTTTCAAGCATTGGCAGCTGTAAGAAGTACATATTCTTCCTAGTGCAGCAGGTCTCTTTGACAAAGATAATGCACAAACTAACAGAGCGTATGGCACGCACGAGTATGACACGATGAGGCAGAAAGTAGAGGACCCACTCTTACTTATTAATTACACTGCAAACCTTGCAGCTTGTTGACCCCCTTTTTTAAGAGGCTCGACATAACATCTAGCAAAGTAAGTCCCAGCCTAACCCTAGGCAGGAGCAAATCTCGAGACAGAAACTTGAAAATTCGATCTTCACAATGTCTTATAAAACAAATATTTGCCAAAAGACACTCCGCACCCGATCCGCAAGGTTGACGAGAATTACCTGATACTCATGAATGTTAAGATTCCGAACTTGTTGAACATTGTGACCTTCACTGCAGGCAGTCGACACGGATGGGGATCCAGCAATATACGATCCAAGGGATTTCCTGGCGCGCAGAGCCAGTCTCGCAGCCGCTCCTCGCGCCATGACTTCAATTCGCAAAGTCACTCAGTCCAGTCAATTCCTTCTGTGTCGAGTTTTTCCGCCGATCCAATCCTCCAGCAGAAACAAAGTCCTATCTCAAACAATTACCGAAGCCTGCTCCTTTCCGGAATCCGCACCTTGAAGAAGAAGAAGCAGCAGCGTCTGCAGAAGCTTCAACTGTCCTAGTTTTCTTTGTGGGATCTTCTTATTATTCCTGATCGATTTGAGCAACGGATGCGCAGTAGCAGCTGGTGAAAAATGCAGCGCTGCCCCTCAACTGTTTCAACGCCGTCCCTTTCCCTTTCCTTCCCTTCGGTAAGTCGTTCACCACATTCTCGCTCAAATGGAGGAGACATTTAGACATGACGGCGGGACCCATTCTCACCAAGCCTCACGAGCAGAGGTCTTGAGTTCGAATCGCCCTGCTAGTAGTCATCTCAAAGTACATCTTCGGTAGCTCCAGATATTTTGTATACTAGTTGATTCATTTTACACGAAGAGGAACAGAAGTCCCTCTAGATGTGTTGCACTTTTGAGAGTTTATTATCAGCAATGCTTGAGTTTATTGTGTAAAGTTGATCTATTTAACCGGAATAATTTATGCTGGTCTATCTACAAAAACTATGCAATATGTAGTGGAAGTTTGATCTATAACTATCTAAGAAGATGATGGCTCTAGGGCAACAGTGGCCAAATATATTTGATTAGTTGGGGGCCATGTTATGCATGGGCTAATGAGTCCTAAGAAGCTTAGAGATCTATCTATCTAATATTATTTTGATTTCTAGGAACAGGTTCCACTTTAAATTGTTGATTACCACCAATTTTAGAAAGCAAGATTGATATTGTTATTCTATATTAATGTATGAAGTGGAATGGATAATCCTAGTTGCCATTTTCATTTTCTTGTGGATTAGTTTGAGATCAAGCTCAATAACTTATTTACTTATTTATTTGTGAGATTTACAACTAAACACCAAAGGAGAACATTGTTCTCAAAATGATCAGGCTTAAGCTTCTTCTCTTTATTTTTTTAATTGAAAAAGCTCTAGCCCACTAACCAAAGAGAATCTTTAACGTTTCCTTATCAACACTCTACAGAACTCATATGTACATAGTATGGATATATTAAAACACAAATTTAAAGTATTGAAGTTTTGAGACAGTCTTATTGGAGTCTTCCATGCTAAACTCAATCTAATTCCAAACTCATGTATCAAAATATTACTATCACAAGTGTATGGTTATATCCACTATAGTCTTTTCATTTTCATAGATCTTATTTATACCTAGGATTTGGACTATTTTTGTATATAAGTACTATTACACTATGCATATGATATGGTTAGAACATGGAATATTCATATTTGTAATACATTATCACTAACCTTATCATTATATTTTGTATTTTTTAATTAAATTTGATTTTGAATTTTTTAACCTAAAATTCATATTTGTATTCCTTAAACTGAAATATTTAATAATTCTCTTTATATAGATATAATAGATATTATTTTTAATTAAGTCTAAGCTCCATACACTATTGTAACTTGTTTTCTTATTATTTTTACACAAGTAGAAATTTTAAAAGAGATATTTAGTTAAATTTGTAGTTCTAATTTATAAAATGATATTAACATTACACTACTCAATCCCTAGAAGGTGTTCGATAAAATTGATTAGTGTCATAACAACATGCAGATTACCAGTGAGTTCTCACTTCACACAAGAATACGTGGTTCATCTCCATCGAGTTCTCACTTCACACAAGAATACGTGGTTAATGTCCATGTTAGGCTACTCTACTGGAAAGCTTTGTGGGATCCTTTATTGACTCAAGCTCCTCTTATATGCAAGTCCGGTACTCCAACCTTCTCACAATCCACTCTCACTGTAAATTTGCAAGTTAGCAATATCCCAAATACAGGGTAACCTTAAGGCATAAGAGTAAAACCTAACAAACTCCCCCTTGTCTCTTGTCTTGGGGTTAGTAACCTTGCAACAATTTATCACTCAACAAGAAGTTCTAGATAGACAACCAATCACTTGACGCCTCCTTTAAACTAGGATAAACTAGAACTTATAACCATAGCCCATACAGGGATAGAGTAACCAAAACAGCCAAGGTCACCTCCAATGCTAGATTGCCCACTCATGCTCCACTTGTAGAACCTACAGGGTAGCACGATGCCTAGAGAGACTTTCTAAAGGTCTAATTTTGGTAAAGGCATCAGCCAGGTTGAGTTTACCATCAATCTTGACTAAACTAAACATTTTCTTAGAAATAGCTTGCTTGAGAAATTTGTATTTGATGTCTATATGCTTAACCCTATTGTCCATCACTTGATTTTTAGCTAGGTGTAAAGCACTTTGGCTGTCACAATGAAGCATTACGTTACCATGCATTAGCCCCATCACAACAACACGTCTATCCAACCAAATTACCTCCTTTATTGCTTCCGTTGCTGCCACATACTGAGCTTTTGTAGTAGACTATGCAACACACTTCTGCAAGGTAGATCTCCAACTAATGCACCCACCACCAGGTGTGAATACATACCCCATTGTTGACCTCCACTTGTCCAGATCTTGTCCATAGTCAACATCTACATAGCCATCTAGTGATGCGGCATTCATTGATCTTTTATCAAATAAGGGCCCGTAGTCTAGTGTACCTCTCAAATACCAAAGAATCCACATAATTGCTTCCCAATGTGTCCTTCCTGGATTTGACATATACTTACACACCTTACTCATTGCTAGGGCAAGATCAGGTCTAGTGCAAGTCATCAAGTACATGAGACTCCCAACAGCCTTTTGATAAGGAATGTTAGCCATCAAACCCTTCTCCATGGCATCTGTAGGACAACATGCCGCCCAAAGCTTGAAATAAGAAGCTAGAGGAGAACTTGTTGGTTTACAATTCTCCATGTTGAACCTAACAAGTACTATCCTAGCATACTTACCCTACGTCAATCATAATTGATTAGTGCCTAAGTTCCTCTTGATCTCCATGCCTAATATCCTTGTGACCAACTATAAAAGACCAAAACCGAGGAGAGAAATAGTAGAATGGAAGTTCATATTGGGACGCTTGAACGTGGGAAAACTCCGGATGCCTAGTATGAGCTTTGGTTTTGGTATTTATAGGTAGCATACAAGGCCCTTGAGAAGCTTCTCAAGAAGCTTCCTCAAGCCGCTTTCTTAGAGTGCAAGCCAAGTTAAGTAGGAAGCTTCTCAAGAAGCTTCCTTCTAGAAGCCACCTACTTGGCATGCGAGCTAAGCTAAGCTAGTTAGAAGCTTCTAGAAGCTTCCTTCTAGAAGCTACCTACTTGGGGCAGAAGTTAACTAGTCAAGAAGCTTCCTAAGAAGCTTCCTAGATGCTTTTGGAATATTCTAGGCTAATTTGGCTTATTCCCTACTTTGTTAGCCTTACTAACTACGTCGCTAAACTCCATATTGTTACATATTCCCCCACCGCTAGTTGGTGACGTCCTCATTTCCAGTGAAGCTTCAAACTCCTAGATGATTATTTGTGCATTCTGGAGGTGAGAAAGAGATTCCCATGTGGCATCATAAAGAGGATACCCTTTCTAAAGGACCTTGTGCTCCGTATGTTGGCGGCGGCCTCGTTGAATATGGCAATGCGTAAGGATATGATCAACTCCGTACTCCTCATGATCATTGATAGGGACAGGTCAAGGAGGAGGTTGGACTCGAGAGGAAAAGGAAGAGGGTTTAAGAATAGAGGGTTTTAACTTGGAAACATGAAAGACATGATGGATACACATGTGACAAGGCAAGGTAAGTCGATAAGCAACAGGAGAGACAATTTGGGTGATATCAAAGGGTCCTATCCAATTAGGGACAAGTTTACAAACTTGGGTATCAAGTGGGAGAGGGAGGTTACTAGAGGATAGCATGACTTTATCACCAACTTCAAAGGTGAGATCACAACAATGGTGGTCCGCATATTGTTTTTGATGATTCTAAGCAACAAGGAGGTAAGACTTGGCTTGTTGGAGAGAGTGGGATATAGTGGTCAAGAATGTGGAAGTATGAGGAACTTGAGATGGAGGGGGAGCAAGAAGAGAATCTAGAACAAGCGGATCTTGGCTAAAATTGAGAAAGAAAGGAGAAAATCTAGTGCTTGCCTGTTTGGAATTGTTGTAGGCAAATTCTGTTGTTGCAAGACATTCATCCCAATTAGTATGGTGGACATTGACGAAGGTACGCAATATATCCTCCAATGTACCTATTTGCACGTTCGGTTTGTCCATCAGTTTGAGGGTGATAGGCCGTGGACAAAGCAAGCTTGGTGCCAAGTATCTGGAAGAGTGCTTGCCAAAACTTCCCGGTAAATCAAGGATCACGGTCAGAGATGAGTACACATGGCATTCCATGATGATTGGAGACATTGTCGAAATAGATTTGCACTAAGGTTGGAGCATCCACAGTATCACATGTTGGTGCCAAGTGGATTTGCTTACTAAGCTTATCCACAAACACCACAATTATGGTGTGTCCTTGTTTTGTCTTTGGCAAGAATGTGATAAGATCCAAGCTCATATGCTCCCATCAAGTGGATGGAATGGCTAGCCTTCTTCATTCTTGTCCCTCAATGGTCTAGCCTCAACCCACTTTGTAAGATAATTAGTAATTACCATGATATACCGATTGTTCCTTGGGGTTCTATTGAGAGGACCTACAAAATCAATTCCCCACTTCTCAAAAGGTCCTAGCAATTGAATTGATCTAAGTGGTGGAGTGGATGTAGACTTTCTAGCAAAAGCTTGACAAACATGACAAATTTTGCAATAATCAAGACAATCCTTGAAAATTCCTCTCCAATGGTAACCTGCATCTAGAATCTTGAAAGTAGTCACATCTCCTGCAAAGTGTCCTCCACACACTAAACCTCCATGAAACTCCTTTATAAGTAGGATAGATTCTTCCTTACCCATTGCTCTTAGAAGTAGACCATCTAGTCACATCTCCTGCAAAGTGTCCTCCACACACTAAACCTCCATGAAACTCCTTTATAAGTAGGATAGATTCTTCCTTACCCATTGCTCTTAGAAGTAGACCATCTGCTCCTTGGTGAAAAAGAATATCCTCCACCATTGTGTAAGGTCTAGATCTTGCTACAAGGGCCTTCCTCTCTCTAGCATGCATCCCTTCTAGATAGTTACCTCTTGTCACAAAATCCACAATCTCCTTGTACTCCATTAGAAACTCTTGAGTGACTGAGATTGTCATGAGCTCCTCACTCGAGAAGGAATCATCCACAGGCTCATCTCCATCATGATCATAGGCCCTAGATAACAAATCAGCATTTGCGTGTTTCTTTCTTGGCTTATCCTCAATGGTGTAGTCATACTCAAACAAGAGTATCATCCACCTTGCTAATCTCCCTTCAACATTAGGCTTGTTGAATATGTACTTCAAAGCCTTGTGATCTGTGAAAATGGTGGCTTTCCCTCCAATAAAGTAGTGTCTAAACTTCTTGAGACCAAAGATCACTGCCAACCCTTCTCTCTTCGTGACATAGTAGTTCTTCTCTTGTTGAAACCATCTGCCTACTAGCATAAGCTATTGGATGATCATGCCCATCTTGGTCTAATTGACTAAGAGTGCATCCTATAGCTACATGAAGCATCAGTGTAGAGGATGAAAGGTTTACTCCAATCAGGTTTAGCAAGAATTGGAGCTACAACAAGGGATTGCTTGAGCTCCTCAAAAGCTTTAAGAGCCTCCTTGTCTTCCAAAATCACCATGTGATCTACACCCTTCTTCATATAGATGGTCAATGCATAAATCTTGTTGGAAAATGAGAAGATGAATCTCCTATAATATCCAACCATCCACAAGAATTGGTGTAACTTGGTCAAGCTTGAAGGGAATGGAAGGTCTGAGATTTTCCTCCCTTCTCAAGATCAACTGCTATTCCATCCTTGGAGATGATGTGCCCCAAAAGTAGACCTTCTTCACATCCAAAAATGCACTTCTTTGGGTTGAGTGATGAATTCGCCTCATCCAAGCATTGCAAGACCTTGATTAGGTGCTCAAAGTGCTCCTCCTTGCTCCCATAGACATAAAAGTCATCAATGAAGTCTCTCACAAATTTCCCAATGAAAATTCAAATACTTTGTTCATGAACTGTTGGAATGTGGCTAGAGCATCGCAAAGCCCAAAAGGCATGACCTTGAAAGCGTAAGTTCCCCAAGGTGTGGTGAATGTGGTGAGTTGTTGATGCTCTGGTGCAATCTTGATTTGGTTATATCCACTATAACCATCTCCAAAACTGTACCTCTCATGACCTGCAATCTCCTCCAAGATCTCATCAATAAATGGCAATGGGTAGTAGTCTTTCTTGGTAACAGCATTGAGCTTCTTGAAATCCACACATACCCAAAGCTTGCCATTCTTTTTCTTCACAATGACAATTGGAGACACCCATTCTGAATTCTCCACCTCAAAGATAAATCCAACTTCCTTGAGCTTATCAATCTCCTCCTTCACAACCAAAGATATTGGTGGGCTAATGCAACATTGCTTTTGGCGGATTGGTCTTGCATGTGACTCCACCTCTATCTTGTGCTCCTCCAAGGTGACTTCCTTCAAATCCTTGTAACTAAAAGCAAAAACATGGATGAACTTGCGGAAAATATCATCAAATCTCACCTTCTTCTCCTTGGTAACATTTGGACCATACTTGAGGGTTGCTAACCTTCTCTCTACCTCCTCAAGTGTCAATGGTGATTTATTTGGGTCCTTCAAAACCTCTGGCTTAGGTGCAAAATCCATAGCACACAAGAGATATACATCTGAATCTGATTCAGATTCATCCTCCTCCGTGGAAGTCTCCTCTTCCATGCTTGTGTCCACACTTGAAGCTCCTTCTTCTGAATCTGATTCTCAATTATCAGAAGATGGTGTATCTGAATGTGAAGTGTTGGTGGTGTTAGTCATAGGAATTGTGACTCTATGGCCCAATCCTCAAGTACCCTTTGTGCCATCTATCTATTGTGCGTGCTGCTCTCAACCATGGCCTCCCAAGAAGTAAGTCATAGCTTGAATCCTTCAAGACTTGGAAAGTCATGAGATTTTGAACTCCCATAACTGAAACTACCACTTTATCCATCATCTGTATTGGTCAAACTTGTTGCTTGTTTGCCATGCTCACCACAAATGTTGAAGGTCTTGAGGGTATCATAGCCAACATCTTCATCGACCTTTCTGACATGACATTCATAGTTGATCCTCCATCAACAAGTGCATCCTTGATGTCGTGACCATTCACTCTCACATCAATTTTAGAGGCATATTCACAAGCCTCCTATGGTGTTGGCTTGGCATCCACCACCCCCATTGATATTGGAGCTTTTGCCTTCTTCTTCCTCTTGCTCCTTGTAGAACTCAAACCACCTCTAAGCTCCTTTCTCAAGGTAGGGTTCAAAGCAATCAATTGGCCCACTGTGATGTTAGCCTTGTGACTACCAACATCCTCCAACACATTGTAGTTCCATTGTTGCTTTGAAATCAAGAAATCCTCTATCCCCAATTTCTTCCTTGGAGTCTTTGTTGTTGATGGCGTTGAGGTGCGAGTGCTCCTAGTAGACATAGGACTATCCTTGCTTGGAGTAAATCCTTGAGAAGAGTGAACATCCTCTACAAAATGAGCTCTCTTCTTCTCTTGTGCCAAAAGCTCCAAATTAAGACCCTTGGAGTTTGAGCACTCTCCCTTCTCATACTTGATCTCAACCACATCTATGGATGTTATCCCCTTACTTTGTTTGGATTAGGAGCCACTTGGGTTTCACTACCTCCCTCTTCCCCTCTATTGGCTCCCTCATAACCCCTTCCTCCATGGTAAGTAGAATTTGGGCAATTCCTTTGGATATGGCCTCTTCCTCCACAACCAAAACAATTTCTATCATTGAAATTGTTGGTTGGTTGGCCTCCTCTATATGGATAGTTTTCATAACTCCTAGACCCTCTCCCTACATTCTGATCCACCTCTCTCTTCTCCCATTGTTGCACCACATTGATCTTGAGATCCGCAGGTTGTTCTATGATGGTTTGAAGTGGATCCTTTGGTGGAGGTACAAGAATTGGAGCAACTACTACTTGTGGTGCAACCCTTGCCACCAAAGTATCAAAAGTTCCACCATACTTGTAACCTTGAGGAGGATGCACAACCTCCTTGACCACCAAATCACTCTCATCCCCTTCCAAACTCTCCTCCATACGAATTGCAATTTTGATAGCTTCAACCTTGGAAGAAGGTTTCTCATATCTCACTTTGCTTCTAATTTGTGGTCTCAACCCTCCCACAAATTCTCGGTGAGCATGGCCCCTATGCCAATCATAGTAGTCTCCACATCATCCCCACCCTTCCTCAACACTATGCAAAATTTGGACTCTAACTTTTCCACTCTTTCCACATAGACTCTGAGTTTCTCTCCATCTCCTTGCTTGAGAAAGGTAACCTCACTCATCAATCTGTCATAACTCTCATCAAGAAGAAAGTTCTCAATGAGTGCTGAAATCAAAGTCTCCCAAGACTCCTCTTCCACATCTCTCTTCTCTCTCTTTTGGTATTCTGACTCCTACCATGTAAGTGTTGCATCCTCAAAGAAATCTGGTAATAATGAGGCCCACTCATTCTTCCTCCTCTCATTGTTTCCTATACAAGCTCTCTTGAAGTCTCTCACAAAGGCCTCCATATCTTCTCCATCCTTGCCAAAGAAAACCAAAAGTTTCCACATCTTAACCTCTCACTATCTTTCTTTCTCTCAATTTTTTTTTTCTTTTTTTTCTCTCACTCTATAACTAATATGGTATATACATGACTAACACCATTTGAGAATAATCCATTCTAGGGAACAAAAAAGGCTCAGGTTGCTCCAAGATTTCTATAGCAACATCAAATCCTAGAGTGCATATTAATCGAACCCTCATGGATAGTTTATCCATAAGTTGAAAGATTATCTCCATCACTAATCTTGAGAACTAGCTGATGAAGGTAGTAGTATTTCTGTAGCTGTACTAAGAATCTCTCCAAGATCCTTCACCAAAGTCTCCAAAAGCGCTTTTACTCCACTACACTGATGTCCTTTTGGAAGTCCTTCAACTCTACAAATCTCACACAACTCCTTGGTCTTAGATCTTCTCCCTCCCAATCTTGGTGAAGAAGGTCCACCATGCAAACCCAAGTCAAGTAAACCTCTCCTTTCCCTTAATCTCTTGCTCTCAAAGGTCAATGGACATGAACTTGCCTTATGTCCCTTCTCTCTACATAGAAAGCACTTAGACTCACTCTTTCCTTTGATCTTCTTAGGTTTTTGGATCCTCTCAATACTCTCTTCAAATTTTATTGTAAACTCTCTTTTCCTCAGATCCACCCCTACAATCACCTCAAACCCTTGGGAACCTTGCATAGTCTCAATTTCCACTCTTGGTGACCCTCCATGTTCCCAAGATGAATCTTAACACTCAAACATACTTTTTGTTGCTCTCAAACTCCTCATGCATGAGATCTCCACTTTGTAGAATTGACCCTTCCTCACAATTTCACTCAGATGTCTCAACTAGTATGTGACAGTCCTCTAAAATTTTTTACACATGATCACAACTCTAGGGTGTCCCTCTTTGCAAAATTTCAGATCTATTAATTGAGCCATTTGGCCTAAATACCTTTCTATTCAACACATATATTTCAGATTTGGTCTGAAAACCACCCCCTCACTTCAAAAACTCATAACTCTCTGCGCAAAAATGATCTCTCTCTAATTTTTGTTGCAAGTAGGATATAATGCCCTTAATTTTCTTGAAAAGTTTCAAGACAATTCATTGGAAATTTAAGAAATGGTAGACTCTGTACAATTTTCTAGAGAGCATGCAATTGCGAGAGCAGTTTACCCTATCAACTTTCAAAAATTCTAGCCCAATGCACATAGTTGCTCTCACAATAATTTCAAGTGTGATAAATGAAGGATAACCCAAGCTATCATCTGTAGAAATTTCAATTTCAGATCTCAAACTTGAGATTTTGCCCAAAATCACCTTAATCCCCAAAATCTTCAATCCACCTCACACAATCTCTCCAAATCCTCTCATTTGTACAAGATTTACAAAATCACTTCAAAGACATCATAATAAAATACAGGGTATACAAATGGATATTGGTTCTCTTACCTAGGTTCAGTCATCTCCTCTCCTCATGTTCTCTCTAAGTGAGCTCTCATAGCCTCCTTCTGCCTAATTGTAATACCAAAGGTTAGCCATATGATCTAGATGTGAAATTTGGTTTGGTAACATCTAGAATGATGTTATACATGATGGTAAAAATAGATCAGATAGAAGTATCACCAAAAGAGTACTTCTACTAATAGGGCAGAAACCGAAATAGACTTGAGAACCTTAGAACCAATAGCTAGACATATGATTTACAGGTGAGAATTGGTTTGGTAACATCTGGAAGGATGTTAGACATGATGGACTAAACAGATCAGAAAGAGGTATCACCAAAAGGGGACTTCTACTAATAGAGTAGGAAACGAAATATGCCTAAAATCTTTGAAGGCAATTTTGGAGGCCTAAACTGATGAATTAGGCCTCGAAAATGTGCAAATTTCCCCCCCAACAGAGGAAAGGTTGGCCTTCCCTCCCCATTGCTTTGTCTCGTCGAGAGCTTTCCAACGGTACCTTACTCACATGATTCTGAGATTCTTATAGGAAGATTCCCTAAAAGATTCCCTCTTGTCAAAGCTTGTTTGACCAACCAGATAGGACCTAGACCAGACAGGTCACCCATCCAAGTAAGTAATCCAAGGGTGGAGCTTGCTGACATGTCACCTATTTGTGTCCCTAATCCTATGGTGGAGCTTCCTTGGAGGAGATCCTCTTTGTCTATATAATAAAGAGAAGGTGCTCCCTTAGAGCATCGAATGTTTGAGTGTGCAATCTGTGTTTTCTCTCTTCTCTTGTCCTCAGAGTATTACACTAATGTAGAATTGAACGTGGAACATTATTTTGACTTCTAGAGAGGTCACGGCAACGGAACCAAAAAGGTGAGCCGGCCTGTCTCTCACTCAAGATGAACCTCTGATGGCTATTATGGTAGTGCACCATGGACTAAGAAGGCAAGGAACCCCAACTCCATCATGCTCCTCCAAGGCTAACACTCCAAGACTCAAGAAATTGCTCACTAGAGAGCTCAATGAGAGAGAGATAGTTGCAAATGAAAGGATGCTGAGTACCTCCTCACCCATTGTTTATATACTTGTGAAATAATTATGTACCAACGTTACTAATTACTGGAGTAACTCAAGTTACTAGGCTAAAAGTCAAGTCAAGTCAAAAAGTAGAAAGGAATATCCATTCACATGGGCATATTCCCCTAAGCATGTGGTCTTATCTTGACCCAACCACTAAGTCAAGGATTCCTTCACATGAGCTATCCTTGGACTATAGAAGAATCCAAAACAAAAAGGCTTGCGGGCCCAAGAGTTCTCAACTCTTTCCTCAAAGCCAACCACCTAAGAATAATACCAAGTAAATACACTAGAATCCAACATAGTGGTGCTTATCTTTTCTACTTCCTCTAAAGTAAGGTCTCCTCTATCTTAGCTATGACTAACTTTAGCTAATCATGATTAATGTAAAACCATCCTTTATCTCTATATAAATAATATCTCTCAAGTACTTGTAATACTAAGCTAAATATCACAATACCACACACATGCACAAATGGGTGTTACACGACGCCATGACATCAAAGGAAGTGTTTGAGCAAGAGATGTCCCGTGTCCTAATTTGCCACTCTTGGATCCTTTTCTCATCAAGCTTTAGATTCTACACCATGACAACTTACAATATTGGATGGTGGTACATTTTGGGGCAACATTCATGGAGTCAATTATGGAAAACCAAGATCTTGTCGTCCTTCAAGTGCTTACTTACAAGCAAGTTAGGGATTTAACAATTTATGTGCTCTTATAAGAGTGGAAGGATTAATTTTTTTTCATGAGCTTCAAGGTGGAGTTGTGACATTTGTCAAATAGTGAAGAGGTTAAATGACAAATTTGCAAGAGTTTGTGTCCTAACAAAGGAAGCTTGGACTTCTTCAAGGATTGAAGGAGCTACGGAAAGGCATTTGCAAGAAGAGATCATGGTTGGAGAGAAAGAGCTAAAAGGTTGCAATAGAGGAGAAAAGAACCAAGGGAATTGAGCAAATTTTGAGTGGATTAGGGTATTGAAGCAAAGGGGAGTCAAATTCTCACTCAAATGAGCAAACAAGAGAATTTAGAGAGTTTTGTCATAACTTTTCATGATTTGTTGCTAGGATTAGTGAGTTGATAAAGTGATCAATTTATTGAGCTCAATAAATCCTACTTTGATTCAATCTCAAATTACATTGGATTATTTGAAGTTGGAGCATTGGAAATCAAATTGTTGAGGAGAAGATTATGATTAGGTTTAGGGTTTCAATTGCTTCTTGTACTATGGTTTGAATCAAGTTATGAAAATTTCTAGCATTTTTGGTGGTTAGGACTTGCACCTTTTTAAAAAGGTTTCATGTGAATTTCTCAATTAGAGAAATTAAGGTCCTTGATCAAGCATACTTGGGTCTATAGAGCTCACAAGTTAGCCCAATTTATGAATTTATCCATATCTAGAGATTGGGATTGGATTGGATTAAGCTATCAAACTTTTCAAGGGTTTAGAAAAGAGTAAAAATAACTATGGAAAATTTGGTTGGCTCAAGATTCATAGAGTGTGAGAACTGATGCTATAAGTTCCACTAAAAATATTATCATAAGCTCAATAGGAGCATTTTTATCTTCAATCACTACTAAATGCAAACTCTTCTATTTTTGTGACCATGATTGAAGATTTTAGGTTATTGGAGTGGCTTTGAGAACTATATGTATTTCTGATCTAGAAATATGGTGGAAATTGCCAAGACCCAAGAGCAAACACTCACTTAGGGATTTCAAAATTAGGGTGAAAACTTATGAAAAGTTGGCCAAATTGGAGATCTTGTCAAGGGAGTTGTAGTGGTCAAATTTTTGCTTATTTCATATCATTGGAAATCTTATCTCATAAGCTTTCCATTTAATTCTAGAACACTTAAATCCAAGTCACAAAGAAAATTTTTCTCCACATGAGCTGCATAGAGTTTTCCCCATAAAAAAGACATAGAATTTCCCCACTTGGATCAGAAATTGGTTGAAATCTAGAGTACATATTGGAGGAACCTTGGATTACATATTGAAATTAGCTTAAGGACGGAGAAAAAAATGCTATAAAGCTCATTTTAAACAAAAAGAATGGAGAGTTGTTGTTGAATTCTTGTGATTGGATCTACATGCTTGTTTGTACACCTAGTTGGCTTGGATTGGTATGCATGCATTGCGATTAGGTTCCTTCTTTCTAGGTGTGTTGTTTTTTTCTCCTTGGCAATGCTGGTAGTGATGACCAATAGATTAGGAGTGCATGTTGTGATGATAGGTTAGGTTGCACATTACTCCTCTTCCAAGTAAAGGAATATTAGAAGCAATATTGGAAGCAAGAGTGAAAGGTTCCAGTGATTGGCTAACACATATTCTTAGACTAGTAATGACAAATCTATGCATAAACTTTGATATTTAAACTCCATAGCTTGGCATCCATTGTGTTCCCAAAGAGAGAAAGGTAGAGTATAGTAATACGAAAGCCTATGGAATTTGCATAAACAAGGAAAAATTGTCTCAAATAACCCCAAAATACAACACGCTTGAGATGCTAATCACTCTTGCGGCTCAATCAATATCCTCAAGGGGTCAACAAAGGAATGGACCAAGCATGTGTGTTATCACAAGTATCAACAGTCTCAATGTTGTTGCTCGCCTCACATGAACCTCCCAAGTGTGCCAATCATAGTCCTTGTGCATCTTTCCCACATGAGTCGTTACTCCTTGTGAGGTAAAAAGTTAATGACACACCGAGCATGGTGTATTCCTAGTTGTTCTAGATAGACTTACATGAGGTAATGAAGCCATAACTAGTACAAGAATAATGATAGTAATACATATTGCTACTCTTTGTTGCTCCTCATACCTACAAGACCACAACACACTCAGAGTAGTATATGCTAACTCCCAAAACCCTAAAAATAATTAATAAGTTTCAATTTATATTTCCATAATTTTAAAACTAAGTTGAACTAGAATATGAAAACCAATAGAAAAAAATTGAAAATGATGGATCCATCACCCTCATCATCTATCAATCACTCTAAACCCTAAAAAAATCTAAATGTATTCATATCTCTTTACTAAATTCACTATAATATTCAATTTAGGTAATAATAGAATGGAATGAAAAATGAAGAGAACTGACTATTCACACATGTACTATAAGCTATTGTGTTCTCAAAAAAATCTACAATCTTTGTTCACTCTCTCTTCTTTCTCTCATCAACTCCATACTTTCTACTTTGTGCAAAGTTGTTTGCTCCAAGTTGGTATGTACAAGATGCTTTAGATATTTTTATTGTTTCATATACAAGATGCTTTAGATATCTTAACTGTTTCATATACAAGATGCTTTAGATATCTTTACTATTTTATATGAAGTACAACTCATCTCCTTAACATTGCCTTGATAAAGCTCAATATTGAGTGTGCAAGGAGGTACAATAGGGGTTTCACTTTTGGATTTGACGGGAGATGGCTCCTCTCATATGCCTCCCCTAATAAAATTCATGAACAAGTCCATGAAAATTTAGGGTTTAGTAAAATTTACTTTTTGCCATGTGTAAATTTTGGTCCAAATTTGCGGACTCAATTGTCTATGGGACATTCCCTGACCTATAAAATTGTATGGGTCACCAAAATCATGACCTATTAACACATGTACACTCCTACATCATTGGGACCTCCCATGCATATCTTGTAATATTTTTTACCTCCCGTAAAAGATATGTACCCTCATCTCACACCCCGGAATAATCTATGGGACATCCCATAGATCTCTTCTAATAAAATTTATGGACGCAAAATTGGCCAAAATGAAATCCTCTAATACCTTGCAATGGATGAATCATGGATGGACCTACACGCGGCTTCAACTAACAACTAAAGGTTATTTATTTATGGGTACAAGGGATAGGTTTAGTTATTTTGTGAAAGGGGAAAGAAATTCATTATACAATGACTGAATTTTATTAGATATACTAAATATCTATGAGCCCTATGCATGGTAGTTTATAATTTCGTTGAAGGATATTCATGATACATATGTGTTTGTTTATGGATGTATTTGAGTATGACCACATTGAAACAAATTCTTTCTAGTATTCTCCTACCATGCAAGGGTTCTGGACAACTGATCATTAATAGGAGAAAGTCAATGGTATAATTGAATATATTATGAAGAATATTCTTGAATTTGGGTTCACTGTCTTGATGACTTCAGATTTTACAGCTTTATTAACTTTAGTTAAGGCTTAAGTACCTCCAATGGGGCTAGTTAAAGTTAATGCAACTAAAGATAAGTACTGTAGTTCAAGCAAGGCTATGTGAACTTTAATTGAACTATTTGAGGTCAAATTTAAATTGAATGACTATCACATACATAGCAAAAAGGAAACGATAACTACGATATATGCATTTGCATATGCTTAAATGGAACTGCATACTATATAACTTTTGCATAAATGGTCTATTACATTCCATCCGCTACTGCTCCTTGACAGCATTGATCACAAAAACTCTCATGCATTTCTGTCACGGAAGTGATCACGATCTTAATCTTCAAAGTGAGAATGATTACTTTTTAAGTTGCATAATCTTGATTTGTTGGTAGAATACACATCATCGCGGGTTTAAGGCTCCGGGGAAAGTCTGAACCAAACCGGTGTTTGCCGGGGATACAAAGCACTAAGATCCAAAATAACGTGGAGTCATAAATATATCATCCGGTTCGGGGCCCCGGTCTAGAGCAGCACCGTTGCAGGGAGATTTTGGCAGGGCAAGAAGACGACTGTGGTTTAGGTTTTAGGAAAAGCGTCTCAGGAATCAGTCACGTGTTGTGCTCATTTCTCCCTGTTGTGTTCGTTTCTTCGTGTTGTGTTCGTGGATTAGTCGTGATTGACGCGTCGGCCAGGAGTAATATTCAGGGAGGTCTTTGATGTATGTGTGACGATGACTTGAGTTTTTTTCAGTTGAACGTGGGAGCTTCACTGCTCGTAGTGCTCGTTTAGGGGTTTTGCACTGACTGTCAAGGACGAGCAAAGATGCCTTCGATACCGCAGGACTTGTACCCGTCGGAGGAGGATTTGCTGTACGAGGAAGAAATTTTGAGAAATCCATACAGCTTAAAACTCTGGTGGCGCTATCTTCAAGCTCGGCGTGAAGCTCCATTCAAAAAGCGGTCTATTATTTTTGAGCGGGCATTGAAAGCTTTGCCGGGAAGCTACAAATTATGGCATCGTTATTTGAGGGAAAAGATGAAGGGTGTCCGGGGACTTCCTGTATCGCATCATTTGTATGAAAATTTGAATAACACATTTGAGCGGGCGTTGGTAACCATGCACAAAATGCCGAGAATATGGATTCTTTACCTCCAGCTTTTGATTGACCAGAAGTATCTTACACGGACGAGACGGACTTTTGACAGCGCTTTGTGCTCATTGCCTGTTACTCAACATGACCGCATTTGGGAGCTGTATTTAAAATTTGTTGGTCAACCTGGCGTGCCCATCGAGACGGCCCTGCGAGTGTACAGAAGATACTTAAAATTTGATCCGACTCATGTGGAAGAGTTTATAGACTTTCTATTGGAGTCCAAATTGTGGCAGGAAGGAGCTGTGAAATTGTCCCAGGTTTTGAATGATGGGAACTTCCAGTCTATCAAAGGGAAGTCGCGACACCAGCTGTGGCTTGAGCTTTGTAATCTGCTTACCATGCACGCAAGCGAGGTCTCGGGACTACAGGTTGATGCAATCATCAGGGGAGGAATTCGACGGTTCACGGATGAGGTCGGACGTCTGTGGACATCTCTAGCCGATTATTACATAAGGAGAGGTCTGTTCGAAAAGGCCAGGGATGTTTTTGAAGAGGGAATGACTAGTGTGATTACAGTGCGAGATTTTAGTATGATATTTGACGCCTACACTCAATTCGAAGAGAGCATGTTGACTGCGAAAATCGAGACTATAGAGGCAGAAGCAGAGGAGGAAGAGAATGCGGTTCCTCAGCACGAAGGAAATGGAGCTGGTGGTAAAGATGGTGTGTCGAAGTCCGGAAAATCCAGGAAATCCAAGGATGTCCTGGATCAGTGGGAAAGAGAAATTCTCTCGGACTTCTGGTTGAATGATGCCAATGACATAGATTTACGACTTGCCAGGTTTGAACACTTGATGAATCGGCGTCCCGAGCTAGTGAGTAGTGTCTTGTTGAGGCAGAATCCTCACAATGTTCACGAGTGGCACAAGAGAGTCAAGCTATTTGAGGATAATCCAGGGCGTCAAATTTTGACATATACTGAGGCTGTGAAAACGGTAGATCCTTTCAAAGCAGTGGGAAAGCCCCATACGCTGTGGGTTGCCTTTGCCAAACTATACGAAACTCACGGCGATGTTGTGAATGCCGAAAAGATTTTTGAGAAGGCTGTTCAAGTGGGTTTTAAGGCTGTTGATGACCTCGCCACTGTGTGGTGCGAATGGGCCGAAATGCTCATTCGACATAAGAAGTTCAAGGGTGCTCTGAACCTTATGTGGAGGGCTACTACAGAGCCCACACTAGCAGTACGGCGAACAAGTAAGTTCTTGTTCGGCTTGTTTGCATCCTCGTGCCTCGGGACGTTTTTAGGTGGCTTGATCAGATGCACGGGCTGTTTTTACATTGTTCTCTAGCATTCTTGCCTGATGCATTCCTGTGTTAGTCATCTGAAGCTTTAACCTCACATTAGTTTCAGACTTCTGTTGTGGCAATTCTGACGTTCTTTTCAACTCTTGCGATAAGCTGCGCGCTGACAGTATTTATTTGTTTTGTCAAACAGTCGCAGCTTCCGGGGAGGAACCAGTCCAGATGAAGGTCTTCAGGTCCTTGAAGCTGTGGACCTTTTATGTGGATCTTGAAGAGAGTCTTGGAACTCTTGATGGAACGCGGAATCTGTACGAGCGAATCTTGGATCTGAAAATAGCAACTCCTCAAATCATCCTTCAGTATGCATATATGTTAGAGGTAAGTCTTACCCCCGAATTGAGCACTCTTTGTGAAAGGTGTGAGTGATCCATGTTGTTTAGAGTAAGACTTCAAACACTTTCTCAGATCGCTGCTAGCAAAGGAGGAGCAATCAGACCCCCGGAATATGGGAAGGCACAGATGTTGACTCCATGAGCCGTAAGCGGTGGTAATTTAGGTGGAGACACTCCCGCTTTCTTTGCTGATCACTGCATTGCTTTGGTTGTATAGACCAATAAATTTTTCGAAGACGCCTTCAAAGTGTATGAAAGGGGAGTGCAGATTTTCAAGTATCCCCACGTTCGAGAGATTTGGACAACTTATCTTGTTAAGTTTGTGAACCGGTATGGAGAAAAGAAGTTGGAACGTGCGCGTGACTTGTTTGAGCAGGCTGTAGAAAAGGTTTGTTATAGCTTTCAACGCTTGCCGTACTACGGTAACGCATCGACAGCTGTCAATTTGAACTCCTGAATGATTCAAAATATAGAACCACACCCGTAACATGTGTTGTATATCTTTACATCTGGGTCTACCTAGGTTAGGATTATCTCGGTCTCACTAATGTTAGGAGCAGATTTTTTGAGAATGTTCACCAGCACTCTGTATGCTACGATTGAGTTATTCACTTGGTGCTGTTGAAGAACAAGTCTGTCGCTAATCGATTATTATGCTGGCAACTCACTCTCTTGTCTTGTACTTAGTTTTCGTCGGTTCTGCTCTATGTGGGTATGGATTCCCCGTTCTACGAACAGCTTCTAGTCTCAACTCATATATCGTGTTCTATTAGGTACCGGCAGAGGATGCCAAACCATTGTACCTTCAGTATGCAAAGCTGGAGGAAGAGTATGGACTTGCTCGTCATGCGATGGCTGTGTACGAGCGTGCAACTAAGGCTGTCGCTGATAGTGAGAAAATGAGTATCTATGAGATATACATTGCCAGGGCTGCCGAGTTTTTTGGGGTCCCCAAGACTAGAAAGATTTACGAGGTAAATTACATCTAAACATTCAACACTCATATCTTACTTTTCAGGTTATGATCACCTGTTAGAAGAGAAGGAGAAAGGTGCCTCCTCATTATGCTTCTTTAATTTGTAGATCTCTGTATTAGTGGGACTTGTTTCGAGTAATCTCCTGAACTGTTATCCACTCGAGGCTCACTTCTATTTTATTGTTTACAAGTTCGATGGGGACTGAACTTACTCCAAGCTTTAAATAATACGCAATATTACTTGTTTTGCAGATGGCAATACAGTCAGGTTTGCCAGACAAGGATGTGAAGGTGATGTGCATGAAGTACGCAGAGCTAGAGCGTAATTTGGGTGAGATTGATAGGGCACGCGCAATTTACGTCCATGCTGCACAAATGGCTGATCCTCGCTCAGACTCCGAGTTCTGGAGCAAATGGAACGACTTTGAGGTGCAGCATGGTAATGAAGATACGTTCAGGGAGATGCTGAGAATCAAACGTAGTGTCTCGGCAAGCTACAGCCAGGTGAATATATGGAAGTTCCATTCTAGTGTTTGTCACAAGATTCTTCCCTGTTGTAAAGTAGGAATGGGTCTCCTCCGGGAACTCCACTTTCTTACGTCCGTCATGTGAGCGTTCTGCCTGCCTGACTAGGTGTCCGTTTTGAAGAGAAGCTAGAAATTCATTTAGCCTTCACTGAAACACTAGGGTGGCTAGTTCTCCAAGTACTAATAGCTACTTATGTCTGTGACAGATGCATTTTATCCTGCCCGAATATTTGATGCAACGAGAACCTGGAAAAGTTTCTTTAGAGGAAGCCGTGGATACACTAAAGCGAGCAGGCGTTCCAGAGGATGAAATGGCAGCACTTGAGAGGCAAATTGCCCCACCAAGAAGTCCTCTGAGAGAAGGAATGAGGTCATTAGGATTCGTAAGTGGAGGAGTTGAAGAACAGAAAGACCCGGTTACCGCCCGCAAAGCAGTAAATCCTGAAGAGATTGAATTAGAAGAGGATGACGAAGAGGATGAAGGAGATGGTGTCAAATTGGATATCACCCAAAAAGCTGTTCCGGACTCTGTGTACGGGGACCTCGCAAGCAAGGCTCGAGAGATTGCAAACGATGAGAAGAGACAAGCCGATACCGAGGAACCCATGGGTGCTTTGGCAAGATTGAAGAGGCAAAAACAGCAATAATTGTTTCCACTCACAATCTAATTTTCCGGGAATTGTAAAATATTTCAATACAGGAATGGTACCACGTTGTACATACTCAACCTCTTGTTGCAATTATTGTTGGCATTTTTCTATATAGTTTCCTACATGGAAGAGCCGTTCCATTAGAGTGGGACATACTTCATTTGAGATTGAGCTTCTTCCATCCTCTTTCTCTCTGAAGTTTTCTGCATCACTCCAATGTTTGGTTTCAGTTATTGTCATTGTTGATCCTGCCATGCATTTCTTATTCAGCCCAAAATCAGTATCAAGGCTTTGTCCAGCAACTCCTGTCCTCTCACGGGCTTTTTAGGTCATCTTCCTCTGGGTAATCAACATTTGATCGCGAGCCTTCTACTGCAAATAGCATTTCGTACGAGGTAGGCTGGGGTGGTGTGTGGTAGTAAACATTCATACCCAGGTCTGGCAGAGTCGTGGCTCCTCCCTACGGTAGCAGTGGAAGACAAAGAACCTGGTAAGTTCTCGTTGTCGATTTCGAAAATGGTGTGAAGGACGTTGGCTTCCGTCTATCTTGGAACTGCCTGCGCATTAAATTACGTGAAGCCTTCCCAATTTGGCGATGACCTCTAGGCCATATTCAACACAGAAGAAGAAATGGTACCATTTGGCACAAGACTATGATACCAGCAAATGTACAGATCCGGAAGAGGAAAATATTATCGACCTTCGTGGGTACCTAGGCTATCTGTACAGACATCTAGCTGTACATTCTACTTTAGAGCCAATGACATCTTAAGTACAGGACCCTGCATTTAACGGCTGAAGCGGAAAGGTGAGGTTAGTTCACTTTGTCGTGACTCATCGCTTTACTTTGATAACATGAACTTTTTTTGCATTTCAACAAACTCATAGCTTGAAGGACCTGTTGTCGAGGAGTGGGCGTGAGCGGGGCCGGGGTAAGTCTATTATGTGCAAAATTTCTCCGAATACTATTTCAGATAAACATCTTCCTTCCACCCCTTGCTATGCGCTAGTGAACACCTCAAATTTACAAGTGCACTTTTCTCAGTTCAGGATGAATCGGCGTGTCTGGAATCCTGGTTACTACAATACAGGAATAGACTCGTGTCTTGTTACATGTGCTTTTCGGACCATTTTCCCATCTTTTCATGTAATTCAGGAACTAATTTTAGCAGGATCTTTTCTTCTAAAGATTCTTCAAGGGATGTCGACAGGTCGAGTATGTCATCCGCGGGTGTAGACTCCCCCTTTCATCGAACACTATTTCATATAAACTTCCTCCTTCCGCCCCTTGCTATGCGCCAGGGAACACCTCAACCTTAGAAGTGTACTTTTCTCAGTTCAGGAAGAATCGGCTTGTATGGAATCCATAGTTCCTACAGTACAGGAATGAGAGAAAAGGGCGACTGCGAAGAAAACTCAAAGGATGGGAAGGCCCCATCAAGCTGAACAAGGGAGAGACAAAATAGGAAAAATGAGGCTAAGCCCCACTAGAGTTGATATGAGAAATCTGCCCTATTGCACCTAAGATATCCGAGCTATGCAAATTGTACAGTTTCCAACCAATTGAAGCAGTTGAGAAAGCATCACATAGTGTGATTACTCTCCTATGGATTGCACCAACCACGGCTATGTAAAGCAATGGACACATGTTGTCTAACATATGCTATAGGGTATGGATACATGTTGTCTAACATATGCTATAGGGTATGAGAGTGAGAGTGGTACCCCTTGGTGCCTAACATGATAAGCTTTTGCAAGTTCCTTGACAAATATGTCGAACTCCATGTCCATAGTTCCATATAACTCCAAGGCTAGAGGAACAAAGAGGTGATCTTGTTACATGCCCCTATATTTAGAGACCTTGCAAGTATCTGTTGCACTCGTTGCCCATCTAGGGGGATGGATAATCACTCCCTCTGAAATTGTATCACGCATATGGTCTGTAACCACGACATAGACTACTATCACCTGATCCCTTGGACCAAGTATAAGTCTTCTTTGACACTTGTTGTTTGCAAAGCATATGAACGCTCCCTCCAAGCCAAGTATTCACTCTCTCGTGCCATAGCAAATGCTATGTCCCTAATAGCAGCATGGGTAGCTATCCTTTGTCCTCCAAAAGAACATCCTGTCATATGGACTCCTACTACATCTAGTGTAGAACCTCACACTCACAAGTGAGTAATGAAGATGCAAATGGGTGGACCAAACCCAAGCAAAACCTCATAGATGTAGAGAAAGTAATTGATGCGAGTCGGAATGCCCTAATGCACAATCGAGCTAGGATCCAAGAGCATGCATCCTTGCCGGAGCAAGAGCAAAGACATGTACTAGTAGCCTGAGGAATGGACGAGTCAACTAAGAAAGAATATAATGTATGCTTACACTATTGCTCCATCAAGGAATACTATAAACCTCTAGTCCAATCTGACGATAGTGAAGCAAAAGATGGAAGGTCCTTGTGTGCCCGTGAGGATACACTATCTCTCGTTTGTCGCAATAACATATGGAGAGAAAAGGATCACTCCACCTCTTTCACATAAGTATCCAAACCGGCCTATCAACAACCACAAAATGAGAGGAAAGTAGGGGTGTTGAGTGAGCCACACTACCCAAAAATGCTATAGTTGACATCTCCTCCATAGATAGCAAGCCAACTCCTCCACACAAGATTGGTAGAGATGTTTGTCTATGTGTCAAATCCCCTATCACACACTTGAATGTCCTTGGTCCAATAATATCACCAAAGACTTCCCATAATCCTCCTATCAAAGGCTCTTAGACGTGATAGGAAGGTCAAGGAGGGGAGAACTATGTGGAGGAGGTAAGTGGGTTGACGAGCAATACTAGGAGAGAGTATACCAAATGTCACGTCTAGATCTCCTAGTAACGGAAGGTCATCCACATGGAGAACATCCTCTACAAGTGCAGTGTCTAAGAAGCATGTGACAAAATCCTCACATCCTACTAGCACTCCAATAACATGTAGTCCATCTATAGATGTGATATACTCCTTTGGAAGTTCAAGGTGAGGAGGGATACTTAAAGGGTACCATGGCCTGCAATTTGACACCTTGATTCTCAAGCCTACTGGATGTACCTTGGTAGTCAAGTGGTCAAAGGCCTGCCTAATCTGATTTATAGGTCACATGATGTATGTATCATCTGCCAAGGAGGGAAATAGACAACCTAGCATGGCCAAGGTAGTTGACAAGAGAGCTCTAAAGTGAGCATGGAAAATAAGAGTCCCAAGAATAGGAATAGGAAATCGTGTCTTGTTACATGTGCTCTTTGAACCATTTTCTCATCTTTTCATGCAGTTGATGCTCATCATAGATTCTCACCTCAGAAAAATCAACTCTTGCTCATGAAAGGTAGTCAAACCAAGAAACACAATTTACACAACTCTCAACAATTGGGAGAAATTTTACAACACAAATTCATTAGTAAAAGAACTATTTGTAGTAGGACCCTTTCTTCTATAGATTTTCTGTCAAGGGAAATGTGTCATCTATGGGTGTAGATTCTCCCTTTCATCAAATAGCATATGTCTAACATTGGTCAAAGAAGAAAGAGCAAAAGTAAGGAGATCTATGCACTATCCTTGCTACATAAGTAAGCTTTCTATAGGCTTGCAGACCATGCAATTGTACGATACTTCTACTTAACTTTTGGACTTGTATATCTATAGTCTACCATGATTTTAGTTGACACATAGTTGTTTGCCATGTGGTCTTTGAGTGTTTGCTTATGGACATGTGGGGCCACCTTGTCCATCCCTTCATATGAGGCAGATTTTACTTCTTTTCTTTGCTCTTTCTTGTGGTGCTCTATGTCCTTTCATGCTTTTCTTTGCTTCTCTATTCATGCATTCTTACACCTCGCCTTTTTTTTCCTACTTGCGTAGGCTTGCCCTTTCTTGTGCATCACTCATGTTTCTTGCTCTCCTCTCATATTACTAACAAACCTTTGCTTGAAAATTTCTCATTGCAATGTCTTGGATTTTATCTATGCTAATAGATGTTTGTGATTTCAAGGATCCATCAGGTATGTCTCAATTCCTTCCCTCCTCTTACTCATGCTGATTCATTTCTTTCATACTTGGTTCATATTATGCAATTGAGACTCCTACAATTACTCATTGGCTTGCACTTTTGCTTGCTTTTTCTTTCCACATTTCCACTTCTAGTCTTCTATTCTTCAACATTCTCACTACTTATGAGTGGCACTTTGGGAGAGCAACCAAGTTTAACTTGGCACTCATGAGTTTTTTTAGCAAAAACTTGTTACAAGGGGTACTAACACTTGCTCAACTACTTTGGCATTGCATGAGGCATTAATAAAGTTGCATGTATTTTCTTGGAAGTTTACTATGGCTGTCTTTTGTTTCCCTTTTCTATTTAGTGTCTCAGGACTCGAGCGTCCATAGTGCTTGTTGCAATATACTTTATATCATGTCCTCTTTTTCTTTGCTCTTGTTACCTTGTTACACTTTGAAATGTCTCTGTAGCAACACCATCCATAAGCTCTTGCATTGTTCTACTCCTCCATTCTCCAACTAATTCTCTCCCTATTATTTTTCCTTTGCTCTTTGCTTGGTTCATGGTTTGACTTCATATATTTAAAGTGTTCCTACCCTACGTCAACCTACATTTTAATTTCATTTAACGTACTACTTACCAATGGTCAATTGCATAACATTTTATATTTTTGGCATTTGTTTGCATAGCTGTTATCAATTTCAAGTTGTTTACTAGTCCTTTAGATATATGTTATTCTCAATTTTTTGCAATTATGCCTTTGCTTCAGGTTACATTCAATGCATTCTATTTCATGGATTTATCACTCTTCTAGCATTGTGCATAAAGTACATCTTGGTTACTGATCATTTACATTTCATGAGTTCTGGATCACCCATTCCCCAAGTGGCTTCTACTCTTATATACCTATATCCTCAATAGAAACTTCAATGTGCACAGATATCTCCATGAGCACCTTGCCATTTAATCTAGTGAAAATGCTGTCCAATATTGTACACACATAGACAACTTTGACCAATCTTTACTCATAGAAAGGCAACCGCATATGATAATTAGGAGGATGGGAAGACCCCATCAAGCCATATAAGATAACAAGAAGCACATAACAAGGTGAAAATATGAGATAACAAGAAAGATGGGAAGAACTCATCAAGCCACTTAAGATAACCAAAGGCACATAATAAAGCAACCCGTATAGTATAACAAAAGGCAATTGCATGAGACAACAAGAAGGATGGGAAGACCCATCAACACACACATGATAGCAAGAAGCACATAACAAGGCTACCACATATAATAATGGAAAGGATGGGAAGACCCTATCAAACCACATAAGACAACAAGAAGAATGAGAAGACCTCATCAAGGCACATAAGATTACAAGAAGCACAAAACAAGGCCAATGCATATTATATCAAAAAGGATGGGAATACCCTATCAAACTGCATCAAACAACAAGAAAGATGAGAAGACCTCATCAAGCCACAAAAGATAACAAGGAGTAGAATACCTCATGAAGCCATACAAGGATAAAACACAAGAGTTAAATGAACATAAACCCAATTGTATCATTACTAATTTCTAATAGGTTACCTAAATGTCAAGAGTCAATATGGTCAAACATGGGTATGGAACTAGATTGTTTAAATCACATTTTGTATTCCATTATACAAAAATATAAAGATGTTGTTCTACTCCATTGATTATACATTGTAACATAATCTATTTTGTCTAGAAAATACAAGAGGTAAATTGGAGCTAAGCCCTAATAGTATTTGTGCCAATCTTTAATAGGTCATCTCAACATCTCAAGAGTCAATCTAGTAAAAAATGAGGTGGGATGGAGTTGGATTGTTTACATGTAAAACGAGACATATAAATAGTACCTTGAAGGAAAAAGGAAAGGATTACAAGGCTCCTTTCCCTTTGTAGAGCCACCATATCTACAAGAGTTCACACAATTTACTTCAGCGGAGAGAACACTATAGGGGGATCCCTTGATGGGCCTCTCTTTGCCATAGCACATAACATAGATCTTAGATAAGTGGCAGTTGATTTTCCATCATGACTTTTCCCTTCCCTCTTAGATGACACTCATATAGTAGGCCCTTTGGAGGATGTAATTCAAGCGGTGTTTGATTTCACACTATGCTTAGAGGTCTTGGGTTTATGAGTCTGGGCTTGTAAATACAAGGGTTGGAACCCATGTACGGGCCTCACTTGCTCTGACTGAGGAGGATTCCAATTCCCCATAACCCGTATGAGAGTTTTGGGGTCTTCTTTGGGACATGAGGATTATTGCAGTACTTTCATTTCAAACACCCTAGTCTAGGCCACAACCCATGTTCATCTCCTAACCCAATTTGTGGAATACACAAGTGGCGTATTCTAATCTTGCATGGTATTACGTCCCTAAGGCCTCATATTTGGCATAGACTCTCCCTCCTATAGAGATATTCCTACACTTTGAGGATGTTTGATAGCACCATCTGGCATACTTTCTCCACTCTCTTAGGGCCATGGATGCTACCACAACTCTCAAATGAGTGGTGTAGGCAAAAGATAGCTCTTCCCATAGTCATGGATCGATGCAACCTCATAGAGTAGGAGCTACAACATCAACAAAAAATATTGGAGCTTGGGTTCTTGTGGTCCCTCATCTAGTAGATAGGTTCATACATGAGAGATGTCCTTTTTTGTTAAGACCCATCACAATAATGGATTCAAGCACTTACGCTTTTCAATCATGTCTTTGGTTGGCACGGGATCTATTGTTAGATCCAACATGCACATCAATCTAAAGTTTATTGACTTTGTATCCTTAGACTCTAGGAAGATTCAAGCAGATTTTAGTGAGCATATGCACACTCACAAACTTACTAGCATTCTCATTGATGTGCCTCTACCAAATAGAGCTAGGATTCTCTCATGCGGGGAAAGGCTCTAGAGCTTAGTTTCAGGCCTTGATTGAGAACTTTCTATCTACTTCCAAGGAGTTTACCACATCACTATGCTTGAGATTGGGTCTCCCACATCTAGCACTCGGAGGACATCCAGACCATTGTGCATGTGATTCTCCATATGATTTACAAGGGATACACTTTTTATGATGTGCAGTTGGTGGGAAGCACACTAGAGTCCATGCTGTTCTTTGTGATACAATTGCTTAGATCTTACAAGCTACATGAGCTTAGGCTCAGATTGAGTGTTGGTTGGATCTACCAAGACCACCTATTTGGCAAGTGTAAGCAGATATTATTACTTTCATAGATAGTCGTCGCTCCTTGTATAACATGGTGGTGGCAAACCCTCTACAAGCTGAATCATTGGCACAAATAGGCACGCAAGTGGGAGCAACAATGACCATTGACTCAAAGGGCAAGGAAGACCACTATGCACCACAAATTTCCTCTGATAGCTTTGTCTCTTTGGTAATTGAGATTTTTGGGCACCTTCATCACCACTTTGATGGTCTCTATTGTGCGTATATACATTGCGACACAATATACATTGTTATCAACATCACACACTATAGAATCACATCTCATCTATAAGTCATACATGGACTCAAAAGTACCACAATAATTAGTTTGTTTACACAACTCAAATCACACTCAATCAGATCAATACTTGATTTATCACTCAATAATCTATCAACAACATTACAGACAAGCCACACCCACTCTAGCTAAGAGAATCTAGGTGATACTTGCCGGCCTCTGTCCACCATAGCCAGGATCTCAAAAGCTCAACATCAGAGAAGTGAGCTCTCTAGAGCTGCACTTTGAAAGTATACCCCTTGGACTTGAGCTAGGTCTCAAACTCTAACGGTCACACTAATAGGACATCCAATGGTGTGAATGGTGCAAGTACTGGTGGGCCCCACTATGTAGTCGGTACCTTGAACATGAAATCTGACCGTCAACAAGTAGCCTATGAGTAACTACAAAATACTCTTGACTACCAACACTACTACTCCAAAGTCCAAGCAATCTAGGTGCGATGCTATAAATGGCATGACAATTGACGTGCATATATGCATTGCTACACAACATACATCATTGTCAACATCACACACTTAAGAAACACAATTCACACATGTCATACATGGACTCTAAAGTATCACAATCACCCCCTAGCTAGTGGTTAGGTCCCTCTAACTCCAAATAGCCATGTACTCCAAGTATATGGTATACCCTATGGTGGGCAAAAGATCAAGAGGCCAGGTGCTATTGAGCCCCATCGTTAGTCACATGTCTGCAATCTATACCATATAAGGGATGAACTAGCTATAGGTCAAGTACATCTAGGACATAACCATTTTCCATGAGGAACCACCATGAGTGGAAGAGTCATACATGTCATATTCCATCCTCTCCAACAACTATCACACACTAACATATTAGCAGCTCCACCAAAAGAACCACATAATACACACCGCAAGCCTGTACGTACAAGTGCCAAGCTTGGGTCCATAGTACTATCAATGTTTAAGAGGTGACATGGTGCATAATTGGACACATGATCCTTCCAAACAACACCATCATGTCCTTCCAACATAAGAACTCCAGATGGAAAAACCTCACAGACTCTCAAGATAGTGTAGCTTGTAGAAACATCAAGTGTCATTGGTGCTATATGCTATAGATATACATAGTCACATGGATGAAATTGATAGATCAAGGGTCTATAACCTCCTCCTTGAATGGTAGCAAACCATAAGCTATCCCTATGCTAAGAAATTGCCAAGTTCTCAAAGGCTATTGACATCATTCTTTGAAAGATCTCTACTTATTGAGAACATGCGCTCATCCATACATCTGGATCATCCAAGTCTAACATTACAATAACATCTCAACAAATGGCTGTAGGTAAATTTAGATCTTGTCCATAGAGTAGAAAGTAAGGAGAGAAGGATGCTAAGGAGACTTGCAGACTGAACCAATAGTCCATGGCCAACCAAGGTAAATAGAGATCCCAATCTCCCAAGTGGCCTCTCTACAAACCATACTTTTGCAATCTTCTCTTTGTTGTCTGAACTGCTCTTTGCTAAGCCATCTACCTTGAGGTGATCTTAGGAAGTAATATGATGATCAATCAAAGCCTTGTCACTCAAGACCTGAAACTCCTCCCAAGAACTCTATACCCTAATCAATCAAAACCTCAATTGGTGCACCAAAATGATTGAGAACCCAATCCAAGAATGAATAAGCCATCCCTTGACTAGACTTGTTAGGAAGTGCCACTAACTCAATCCACTTGGAGAAGTGCTCCACCATCACCAAAACGTGCTGATGATGTCTTACAATCAATGGCAATGGTCTAGCAAAGTCCAAACTCTAACAATATCCCAATCCCATGATAGGCAATAGGTGTAACTGTGGCGTATGAACATTAAATGATGCTCTAACTCAATCAAAAACCACACATCTTGCAACAAATTGCTATACATTGTTCTGCATACCACACCACCAATAATAACTCTAGAGTAAGCTATATGTATGCTTTACTCCAAAATGTCCTAGTTCCTCATGAGCATTATGGACTATAACACCCATTTGTGCATGTGTGGTATTGTGATATTTAGCTTGGTATTTAAGAGATATTATTTATATAGAGATAAAGAACGGTTCTATATTAGTCATGGTTAGCTAAAGTTAGTCATAGCTAAGATAGAGGGGACCTTACTTTAGAGGAAGTAGAAAAAATGAGCACCACTATTTTGGATTTTAGTGTGTTACTTGGTATTATTCCTAGGTGTTTGGCTTTGAGGAAAGAGTTGAGAACTCTTGGGCCCGCAAGCCTTTTTGTTTTGGATTCTTCTTTAGTCCAAGGATAGCCCATGTGAAGGAATCCTTGACTTAGTGGTTGGGTCAAGATAAGACCACATGCTTAGGGGAATATGCCTATGTGAATGGATATTCCTTTCTACTTTTTGACTTTACTTGACTTTTAGTCTAGTAACTTGAGTTACTACGGTAATTAGTAACTTTGGTACGTAACTATTTCACAAGTATATAAACAAGGGGTGATGAGGTACTCATCATCCTTTCATTTGCAACTATCTCTCTCTCATTGAGTTCTCTAGTGAGCAATGTCTTGAGTCTTGGAGTGTTAGCCTTGGAGGAGTATGATGGAGTTGGGGTTCCTTGCCTTCTTAGTCCATGGTGCGCTACCATAATAGCCATCAAAGGTTCATCCTGAGTGAGAGACAGGCCGGCTCACAAGACCAATTGTGGTCTTTGAGATGGAAGTGGTACTATTGGCACTCTACCATCCTCCCATATATACAAAAGATGTCTGCCTTCCAATCTGAACCGTTTGGCTCATTGAAGAACACGGTCTCTCTCCTTGGCCCCAATTGTGCCACCCACCACACCAGTGCAAAGATAGTCTGTCATTAAGACATCATCATGAATGTCTTGCTAAACTACACCACTATCTCTACTCTTTGGATATGTGACCTCAATAACTCCTCCTGTATGCACTGAGGGAGATACCACCAAAGACCCAAAAAATATACGAAGAAAGGAATATGGCACCATCTCCTCATCTGTCTTATCATGCCAATGTGCTCTGGTATGATCCTACAAGTTGGGACATGGTTTTCTACTTAACGCATTTGCATCACAATTCACCGCTCTAGGTTTGTGAATAATTGTGAAATTATACTCTTGTAAAATTAAAGCCCATCGTGCAAGCTTCCTTGAAAGCTTGTTGGACTCCATCAACTTCTTCATTGGTTGATGATCAGTAAAGTGGTTACCAAATAGGTAACATCGGAAATGTGCTATTGCTCATATTGTTGCCAAGCCCTCTCCCTCATATGAACTATACTTCCCCTTTGCTGAATTGTTGGAGCAACTAGCATAAGCCACCACAAACACCTTCCTCTCATCAGCATGCTGAGTGAGCACTACTCCAAGCCCCAACATACTCCAATCAATATGAACTTGAAATTGTTGTCCTTTGAGCGGTCTCCTCAAAATAGTTGTAGATTTCAACTTCTCCTTGAGCTCTACAAAAGCTATCTCATGCTCATCTCCCCAACACCACTCCTATGTAAGCTTGGTCAACTTAGTGAAGGCCTTGGCACTAAATCTTCTAACATAGCAATGATAGAAGTTTGCCAACCCAAGGAATGTTCGCACTCTGCTCACATCCATAGGCTAAGGAATACATGCAATAGCCTCCACCTTGTTCTACTGAACACCAAGTCCTCCAGGGTAGTGCAATACTCCAAGAATACGAGACCTAAAGAGAAACACACCATGAGAAACACACAATTTCATACTCAAAACCTACGATGCCCCAAAGGAGCACCTTCACTTTATTATATAGACAAAGAGGATCACCTCCAAGGAAGCTCCACCATAGGATTAGGAACATAGATAGGTGATATGTCAACAAGCTCCACCCTTGAATTACTTACTTATATGTGTGACATGTCGGTCCTGGTACTATCTGGTTGGTCAAACAAGCTTTGACTAGAGGGAATCTTTTAGGGAATCTTCATGTAAGAATCTCAGAATCACATGGTGAGATACCGTTGGAAAGCTCTCAATGAGACAAAGTAGAGGTGAAGGAAGGCCAGCCTTTCCCTTTGTGGGGGGAGGGGGAATCTGTACATTTTCAAGGCCTAAGTCATTTGTTTAGGCCTTCGAAATTGCCTTCAAAGATTTCAAGTATATTTTGTTCTTACTCTATTAGTAGAAGTTCGCTTTTGGTGTGATCTCTTTCTGATCTATCTAGTCCATCATATGTAATATCCTTCCATATGTTACCAAACCAATTCTCATTTTAAATCATATGTCTAGTTATTAGTTCTAGGTTTTTAGGTCTATTTTGGTTTCTGCCCTATTACTATAAGTACTCTTTTGGTGATACTTCTATCTAATCTATTTTTTCATCATGTATAACATCATTCCAAATGTTACCAAAGTAAATTTTATATCTAGATCATATGGCTAGCTCTTGGTATTATAGGTAGATAGTGTGAAATACTCAACCTACTCATGGAAGAGACTACACTTCCCATGATATAATTTGAGTCCATAAGATCTCAACCTCTCAAACACCTCCAACAAATATCTCTCATGCTCTTCCACCATAGTGCTATAGACCAAAATGTCATCAATATAACATTGAGAAAAACCCAATCTAGCTAGGATCCTATCCATGACCCTTTGGAACTCAACATGAACATTCTTTAATCCAAATGGTAAGAACCTCCATTGATATAAAACATACTTACCATGAGAATCAATAGCCCAAAATCTTATCTTGGACTTATCTTCCTCCTTGATTGACAATTGATGATATCATGCACAAAGATCCAAATTACTGAAGACCTTTGCATGCCCAATTGCATCAAAGATCTCCTCCGGTGTAGGCATGGCATACCAATCAGCCCTAGTCTGTTGGTTGATAGGATGGTAATCTTCACATATCCACCTATTTGTGTAATTGCCTTGAACATCCTTCTTGGTTGACATCACTATAGTTGATGCATACTCTCCATGTGAAATCTCCACCAAACCAACCACAAAAAGGTCACTACTCAAACTCTAAATCAATGCTCTCTCCATGTCACTATATTGATAGGGAAGTAAAATAAATTATGTATTGCTTGTCAGCTCAATCCAAATACAAGGTCCTTAAATAGCACCCAAATCCTTCATATTGAAAGCAAAACAACTTGTGTAGCTCCTTAAGAACCTCCAAACTCTCCGTCTTTCCTTTCTTGTAAGCTTGGGTCCCAAATTTGGCTCCCAAGTATCCTCTATTACTATCATATGAGTGAAGACGTACCAATTGGCTGCTACACTAGGCCTTTGGGAAAACTTGTCATGCCCCAAGCACTAGAGGTCCCAACCTCAGTGTGAAAAACTCCCTCTACTCTGGCTACAAGCTCCACATGTCTTCTAGTTGCATCCCAAGTAGACCAAAGGTATAATCCAAGTAGACCATGCTCACCTAGATGGACTCCAAGTAAACCACTCTCCATAGAAGCCATTGGTTGTGTCCAGAATACCCTATCCACTTGGTCCATCACCCCCAATATGTGCCTCAATTGTCTTGTTAGGCACAAAGCTCACAAGTGTCCAAGTGGTGATGCTTATCAAACATATCCTACATTGCTCTGCTAAGCCAAGGCTCACAATCCAGGTCAAACAATTCAAGTCCATAGGCTGACCTAAGACCTAATGCTTGGATGTCTCTAACACTACTAGAACAACGGGAATACTAGTGTAAAAACCATTGCCCGCTCTCTCTCATTGGTGTTGGGCTCCACCAACTACTATAAATATGAGTCCCAAACCAATCCAAGACCTCCCTCTCCAAAAGCATGGGAGCCTAGGAAACTCATAAGTGTGAGATAAGCGGCTTGGGGCTATCCAACTAGGTTCACCACTTTGATAGGTGACCTATCAGCCATTAACACCATCTAAGACTAACACCCAACATCCAAGATATCATCAACAATGATGTGGCCTAGTTGTTGAATCCTATCATAAATGCACTATAGAACTTCTCTAGGTAAGAGGTTTACCCACCAAAGTCAAAGACAATGAGCTTGTGATCCCACTCTGGTTGCATCTAACAACAAGGCAGGTCCCATCCAAGAATGGACTTGATGTGTGCTTGCCACTACCCTAGTGTAAGAATCACAAATTAAAGGAATGTTCTCAAAAATGTTAGTTGGAGAAACATACTGATGAACTTGGAGATGTTGTAGTATCCGTAATATATCTCAAAACACACCAAAATGAGGATCTTGAAACTCAAACCTCAACCAGTGCGTGTATGTCCTTGACATGGCCATCTAGAAATCACCAAATTCATGGAACCATGTCTCTCCAAATCTTATGCTCCTAGCAAAGAAATGTTTGCTAGTAAGATCTTCTAGTGTAAAAGACAAAAAACAAGGAGAGAAATAGGAGAATGGAAGCTCACATTGGGACACTTGAATGAGGGAAAACTTTGAATGCCTAGCATGAGCTTTGGTTCTTGTATTTATAGGGAGCATACAAGGCCCTTGAGAAGCTTCTCAAGAAGCTTCCTTGAGCCGCTTTCTTGGAGTGCAAGCCAAGTTAACTGGGAAGCTTCTCAAGAAGTTTCTTTCTAGAAGTTGCTTACTTGGCGTGCAAGCTAAGCTAGTTGGAAGCTTCTAGAAGCTTCCTTCTTGAGGTTACCTACTTGGGGTGTAAGCTAAGCTAGCTAGGAAGCTTCCCAAGAAGCTTCCTAGATACTTCTAGAATATTCTAGGCTATTTTGTCTTATTTTCTATTTTGTAGCCCTACTAACTTTGTTGCTAAACTCCATATTGTTACATATTCCTCCACCGCCAATTGGTGATGTCCTTGTCACCACTGAAGCTTCAAACTCTTAGATGGTCAATTGTGCATTGTGGAGATGAGAAAGAGGTTCCCATGTAGCATCGTGAAGGGGATACCCTTTCCAAAGGACCTTGTACTCCATATGTTGTCAATGACCTTGTTGAATATGACAACGTGCAAGGATACAATCAACTTTGTACTCCTCATGATCATTGATAGGGACATGAGGAGGGTGAGGTTGGACTCAAGAGGAAAAAGAAGAGGGGTTAGGAACAAAGGGTTTCAACTTGGAAACATGAAAGATAGGATGGATGTGCATATGACAAGGCAAGGCAAGTTGATAAGCGATAGGAGAGACAATTTAGGTGATATCAAAGGGTCTTATCCAATTAGGGGCGAGTTTACAAACTTGGGTATCAAGTGGGAGAGGGAGGTAATTGGATGAGAGCATGACCTTATCACCAACTTGAAAGCTAATATCACGGCGATGGTGATCCGCATATTGTTTTTGCCAATTTTAAGCAACAAGGAGATGAGATTTGGCTTGTTGGAGGGATTGGGAGATGGTGATCAAGAAGGTTGAAGTATGAAGGACATGAGAAAAGGGAGGAGCAAGAAGGGAATCTGGAACAAGTGGGTCTTGGCCAAAATTGAGGAAGAAATGAGAGAATCCAATGTTTGCTTGTTTAGAATTGTTGTATGCAAACTCCGCAACTGCAAGACATTCATCCCAATTAGTATGGTGAATGTTGACAAAAATACAAAGTATATCTTCCAAGGTGCAATTTGCACGTTCAATTTGTCTATCATTTTGAAGATGATAGGCTGTGGATAAAGCAAGCTTGGTGCCAGGTATCTAGAAGAGTGCTTGCTAAAACTTTCCAATGAAGCAAGGATCACGGTTGGAGATGAGTACACACGGCATCCCATGATGCTTGAATACATTATTGAAGTAGAGTTGCACCAAGGTTGGAGCATCCACAATATCAACCTTTGGTGCCAAATGGATTTTCTTACTAAGCTTATCCACAAAACCACAATTGCTATGTGACCTTGCTTTGTCTTGGGCAAAGAGGTGATGAGATCTAAGCTCACATGTTCCCAATGAGTAGTTGGAATGAGGAGTGGCTAAAGGAGTCCACTCAGCTTCTGGTTGCTGGCCTTGTTGCATTGACAAGTCTTATACAATTGGAAAAACTCGTGAACATCTTGTGCCATGTTGGGCCACCACCATTGGCATTGGAGGTTACCCAAAATCTTGTCCACACCCATGTGACCAACTATTGGTAAATCATGGGCTTCTTGAAGATGCACAAGTTGGAGATCACCTTTGGTTGGAACATAAATCCGGTCCTCATGGAATAGAAGGCCTTCCTTGAAGGAGAAGGTGTTGTACTCCTTGTTGCATGCTATCAGACAACCATGTACCATTTGGAAGAAGAGATCTTGTTGAAGAGCTGACCAAAACTTGTTATGGACCTTGGAGTCAATTGATATCGTCATAATTGCTACTATGATGAGAGGAAGAGACTTCAAGTTGGGTCGTCATGATAGAGCATTAGGGATGACATGGAACTGACCTGGTTTGTACTCAAGTTTGATGTCAAACAATTGAAGTTGCTCCTTCCATCGATGATGTTGACTCTTCATGTGCTCCAAGTGTAAGATCTATAACAATAGTTTGTGATCAGTTTGCATGATCAATTGTTTCTCTAAGAGATAATACCTCCATACCTTGGTGGCATATACCATTGCAGGTTGTTCCAAATCTTAAGCAAAGTGATTTATTTCAACTGTATTTAGTTGGCAAGGCACAAAGGCAATGGGATGTAGTCTATCTAGGAATTCCTGTTGCAACATGGCTTCAATTGCAAAGTTAGAAGCATCAAAAATCAACCACACAAGGTAGTTTAGGATCATATGGTTGAAGAACAGGTCTTGAAGACACCATATGTTTCAACTTCTGGAATGCTTCCTCATGCTTGGTGGTCCTTTGGAAGCTCAAGTTCTTCTCCAAGAGGTCAGTCAATGGTGCAACCACATGAGCATAATAGTAGATGAACCATCAATAAAAAATGGCCAATCCATTGGATACCCATAACTCTATAGCATCCTTTGGAATAGGCCAATCAGTAATAGCCTTGATTCCCTCCTTTTCCATCTTGATCCCCTCCAATGAGATCTTGTGATCCAAGAAGGTAACCTCCTTCTGCCAAAAGGTACACTTTGACTTCTTGCAGTAAAATTTCCATTGTCATACTTGTCTTAGGACTTCTCATACATGATTCATATTTTTACCTTTAGCGTGCTATAGATTAAGATGTCATCCAAGAACACCAGTACGTACCAATCCAATAGTCCATCCAACACCCAATGCATCTGATCCATGAAGAGTGCTGGAGCATTAGTGAGCCCAAAAGGTAGAACTCTCCTCTCAAAATGCCCATACCTTGTGCAAAAATTAGTCTTTTGCACATCCTCCCTATCAATGGGGATTTGCCAATAGCCACTATGAAGATCCAACTTGGAAAAGTATCATGCTCCATCAATTGATCAAGGAGTTCATTGATCCAAGGCAAGGGATATTCATTCTTCACTGTTTGCTTATTGAGCCTACGATAATCAATACAAAGTCCTCTATCCTTCATCAAAATGAATAGTACTAGTGCTCCCCAAGGAGAGGTACTATGTTGTATGAAATCCTTCTTCAACAACTTTATAAGTGTTATTTGCAACTCCTCCAACTCCTTTGGTGAGAGCTGATAGATTGGTCTACTCACTAGAGTACCCCTTAGCAATAACTCAATCTTGAAGGGCATACCACGATCAGAGGGTAATCCCTTTGGCAAATCATCCAGAAACACATTCATAAACTCCTGAACTATTTGATCTATGAGCCGGCCTGTCTCTCACTCAAGATGAACCTCTGATGGCTATTATGGTAGTGCACCATGGACTAAAAAGGCAAGGAACCCCAACTCTATCATACTCCTCCAAGGCTAACACTCCAAGACTCAAGACATTGCTCACTAGAGAACTCAATGAGAGAGAGATAATTGCAAATGAAAGGATGATGAGTACCTCCTCACCCTTAGTTTATATACTTGTGAAATAGTTCCGTACCAAAGTTACTAATTACTGGAGTAATTCAAGTTACTAGGCTAAAAGTCAAATAAAGTCAAAAAGTATAAAGGAATATTCATCTATATGGGCATATTCCACCAAGCATGTGATCTTATCTTGACCCAACCATTAAGTCAAGGATTTCTTCAAGTGTCCTATCCTTGGACTATAGAAGAATCCAAAACAAAAAGGCTTGTGGACCCAAGAGTTCTCAACTCTTTCCTCAAAGCCAAACACCTAGGAATAATACCAAGTAAACACACTAGAATCCAAAATAATGGTGCTCATCTTTTCCACTAAAGTAAGGTCCTCTTTATCTTAACTATGACTAACTTTAGCTAATCATGACTAATGTAGAATTGTCCTTTATTTCTATATAAATAATATCTCTCAAGTACTAGTAATACCAAACTAAATATCACAAAACTACATACATGCACAAATGGGTGTTACAAATTAACCATTGCTTGATGAGGCTCTTGGCCCTCCTCAGATTGTCCTTGTGCAATTGGCTTGATCCACACCGCAAAAATAGATTTATCTTCCTCCAAAGCTTGCTCTATGGCTGCTTCACTAACAAACTTCACATCTAAGGACTCATCTTTCTTTAGAGTTTGCTCTATTGCTACCTTCTTGACAAACTTCCCATCCTGTGATTGACTATTCTTAGGTGTCTTACTCAGAAGTGCCAAACAACCTAATCGGAAATTCCTACCTTGGTATTATACTTGGATTTTTTGTCTATTCCAATCAAATTGAACCTTATGACATTCAAGCCAAGGTATTCCTAGAATGATATCATAGTGTAGAGGTGCCACTACAAACCTCATACAGTCCAAATACTCCTCAATCTTAAAGGTAATAGGATGCAAGGTACGGAATGAAAAATCCTTTCTACCATCCGCCATCATCAATCTACTTCCAATTATTGGCTTTATAGGAATACCCAATTCTTTTACTACTTGCATAGACATGCAATTCTTTGAACTTCCAGAATTAACCTAAATCCTACAACCCCGATTAGATATTGTACCTTGCAAGTGAAGCAAACTTACATAGGTTGAGCTTTCAATCCCATTGGAACTAATCAAGCTCCAAGTAGGCGGCTCAAAATCTCCTACTAGGATTGTTTGTTTCCTTGATCATTCCGCTCCACAATCTCCATCTATGCAACTTGTTGAGGTTGTCCATTCTTAAGTGGACATTTAGCAATGCAATGTCCAACCAAGCGACAATAAAAACAACCACCATTTTGTTGCAATCTTTCTCTATCCGCTATACCAAGTGGTCTTTGTTGGATAACATCAATCTCCATTGGTGCCGGTTCCTCCATCCTTACGTAATGTATAGGTAGGCTTTGTGTAGGTTGAGGTTGAGCCCAAGTTGTTGCAACCAAAGAATCAAAGTGCTCAGCCAATTGCATGGCTTTTTCCACATTTTGTGGTTCCCACATGGTCATTTCTAATTTTGTTTGTGACTTCAAGCCCCTCACAAATTGATCTAGAACTCCACCTTCTTGTATATCTAGTATCTGCATGATGATGTTCTAAAATTGCATGATGTAGCTCCTTATAGAGCCAATCTGGTTCAACTCTGCCAATTGATCTTGTGCGGCTCGAGTGACATTTATAGTTTGAAATTGACCAAGTATTGCATCCTTGAATTCTGCCCATGTTAAGATTGGTGTAAAATTCTGTCCTTCAACTCACTCTACTCGAAATCACCACCAAAGTTTTGCCACACCACCAATTGGCTAGAAGCCAAGAGAATCTATTTTCGTTCATTTTGAAGATTGGTAGCTTCAAAGTAACGTTTGCAATCAAACAAAAAATTCTCCACTATACTCGTAAGATTCTTGCCTTCAAACACCTTGGGTTTTGGAAATCGGATTCAATCTTCTCCATCTTGAACTGAAGCTCTCTCTATGTGTTCTTGTCATTGTTGGGCTCGTTCATCCAACAATCAAGTAAGGTGCTCAATTTGTTGTTGCATAGCAATGATAACATCCAATATTGCCGCCATGGCTACTACTCTATCCCATTACTCCCAATTTATCTAATTTATTAACACATAGATGCAACACGTTCATCATTCTCCATAAGTTACAATTGGAAGTATCAAGGGTTCCTCAGACAAGGTGATCATATGTAGAAATCCTGCCCAAAGTGCAAGGTGATGAATTGTGTGAACCAATGCTTTGGTAGTACCTATACACAAAAATCCCAATGGTTTGGTGGAAATGGATTTGGTGGTCCATAAATTCCATCCATCCTATTCTTGCTCAGATCAAAACCAAGGAGAGAAATAGGAGAATGAAAGCTCATATTGGGACACTTGAATGAAGGAAAACTCCAAATGCTTAGCGTGAGCTTTGGCTCTTGTATTTATAAGGAGCATACAAGGCCTTTAAGTAGCTTCTTAAGAAGCTTCCTTGAGCCACTTTCTTGGAGTGCAAGCCAAGTTAATTGAGAAGCTTCTCAAGAAGTTTCTTTCTAGAAGTTACTTACGTGACGTGCAAGCTAAACTAGATGGAAGCTTCTAGAGGCTTCCTTCTAGAAGTTACCTATTTGGGGTGTAAGCTAAGCTAGCCAAGAAGCTTCCCAAGAAGCTTTCTAGATACTTTGGGAATATTCTAGGCTAATTTGTCTTATTTGCTACTTTGTTACCCCTACTAACTTCATTGCTAACTCCATATTGTTACATCTAGTAACCCTTGACTATTGATATCTATAATAACTCAATAAATGATAGGCCAAGTGTGCTACATGATGTAGAGAGACTTGCTTAGCAATCTAATCTCTCTCCACATACAAATATCTATGTACTTGTATACCCGTATGTAGTACCGCAACTAGTCCAATACTAATCCCACCAAACAACTCCAATAGACATACTCTCTCTACTGGATACTGCCAAGCAATGAGTGTGATATCTATAAGTGTCAAGGTAATGGGCTTTGGAGGCTCATCCTCACACTGGTTGCCTAGTAGTACAAAGGCTCCACTCCAAGCCTATTGCACCAATTGATTTGCATGATGTTGCAATTTCTCCTCTGAACTCCACAAAGGAATATCCAAGGTGGATGGAATAATCCCACTCATACTCCAAATCCAAGTGATCTCCTACGGTATTGGAGTATCCTCTGCATGGGCATTCCTCTCCAATAAATCACTAGGCCAAGTAACAAAACCATTGAAAGCTAAAACTGATGTTGCCATGGTCCCAAATTGTAGTGAGCCAAGACTACCACTACTAAAGTGTACAAGTAGGCAAAATACCACCCCTCACTTGACTGCCAGCCTGGTCTATAGGAGATTGTCTCCTCCCAATAGTCAATACTAAAACCCATGGGGTATAACATTACTCCTCCAACTAACACATCATATGACTTAGGCATTGTGGCAATGGCTTGAGCTCTGACCACAAAGCTATCAATTGGATGATTAGGTTGAATCTGAACAAGAAGCTCTCCACATGTGATGTATTGTGTAGAACCACCACCTATAGATGGTTGGATCTGAAATGGACACCTCTCCACATCGGTCTTCTGTAACTCCAAATTGACAACTATAGCCTTCTCCAATATAAGGGGCTATGCACCAAAGTCTAGTAAGACCCTCTGTGGTGTATAGACCTTCCATGAAGGTCCCACCAAAAAAAATAATCTCCATTTGGTTATCCAATAGGACAATTCTAGATGTAACCTCACTTGCTCAAAGGTTGGTCTAGTTGTTAACTCCTCCAATCTAGCTGTTATTGCTTGCCATAAACCTTGGTCATTGAGCGAATCCCATGCTCCTCAACCAAGTCAACTCCACTATCAACCACCTTTGATCTAGTAGTAGGGACCACATCATCCCTACTATCACAAAGCATGGTAGCCAACCAAAATATTAGGGCAAGGTCAACTCCCAATGTACACATGTCATTGGTTGAGAATAATGGAAACCGCATAATCAGCTGAGCCGCTCCTAACATCATGCTAGACTCAATATGTGTAGTAGCAAGTGGTTGACTAGTAGGTAGTCCATCATGCACCCCATCACCACCTACCACACCTGCATTAGGACATCTAGGAGCCATGGATGATGTCTGTAGGGCCTCAAAGAGCATGAAAGACCAAGGAAGTCTGACCTATCTCCCAACCTCTCCTCTCTATGGGTCCAACTCCACTAATGCTCCTCTAGGCTTTGGAGCACATACTGCACTCCTAGTCATTGTGGAAAATGCATCTACTTGTGCTACTCCAGACATGAAGTCTAAGATGTCTCTATCACCTACATATGAGGTAGAAGTCTTAGTACCCAAATCTGATCTCCTCTTAGCTATAGCCATGCTAGCCAATCTTTGCTCCAACTGCTCAATCCAAATAGCCATGGTTGTATCAGAAGTAAGTGCAGGTAATGAACCTCTACTGGGTGTGGATTCTCTACCACCACCTCTACCACCTTGTCCTCTATCACCTAGAGCTCCTCTACCACCTGCCATAATAGCTCTACCACTCTGTAACTTTGGGTGTAAGTCAAAGCATCAGTCATTGGTGTGGCCAAATTTATGGCAATGCTCACACTATCTTTGTGCTAGCTGTGATGTACCAAAGGTATTAGGTCCGCTATCTTGAGTGCACTTTCTCTTGTGATGAGGTCCACCACAAGTCCAACAAGCAACACCACCACTCACTGGCTGTTGTTGACCCAAAAATGAAAGTAAGGGTCTAGCCACACTGGTCCTCTACTCACTCCTTAGGATATAGGCTATCCACCCTATCCTTGAAAACTAACATGGCATGGTGCATTCTAGTGCACTCTAGAAGAAGTAACAATTGTGGATGAGGTCTCCCTACCAAATCCATATGTCACCACTCTCTCCTCCACCATGTTGAGCTCAATATGCTTAGCCAACCAAAGACCATTGCCAAAGTATGTGAAGTAGACTATAACAACATATCATCATGATCTCTCTTTCACAACTCACTATCCAATATCCCATACTAAAAATGGACTGCTTGGGTCTCAATAACTCCGTAAGTAAAACTGATCAGCCGTCTCATGCAAGTGTATGCCTTGCATAGGCTCTCTCTAGCTTTTTGCTAGAACTCCTACAAGCTCCTCAACTTGTTAATTTTCACTCCTTGGTAATTTTGTATGAAACACAAGAAGAACTCCACCATGTGGTTAAACCCCAGTACTATGCCACCTCTTGTAGTAGTACCTCCACTCATAGTAGCACCATCTCCAAGAGATCCACCAATGCTACTAGAGCTAGAACTTGTGAGTATTGCCAATCTATCCCTAAAACCCAAAGTAATGGAGACATAGTTTGGAGACCAAAACTATCTCCATAGCTCAATCTCTTCCAAGTGAGCTCTCCTGAACTCATGGTATTTGTCCATTGGCAAATCCTCCAAATGCTAAAACAACTCTTTCTATACCATGAAAGGTGTGAACAAAGTTGGGTTCTGCATATGCTGTGGATCACACCAACTATCAAACTCTTGGATGAAGTCATCCAACTCAATTGTACCCACTATACCAGAGTAACGCTTGGGACCTTTGGAGGCCCCATAAATCTTGCCAATGTCCCACAACACTAATACAGACACACCAAGTGCATTTTCAATTGAATCAACTCTTGTGTCAAACTCCAACTCAGAGTCAATCTCCTCCCTCATTGGGATCTGAGATACATGCTGATAACAATCACCACTCTGAGTATGATAATGAGCACCACTCCATGCTATAGTACGTAGTGGGTCCACTACATACTGCAATGCTATCTCCTCTAGAATTCCCAAAGAAATCCACCGTGACAAAGTAACTAAGAACTGCAACCCGCAATCAGAACCACCGCAAGTATCCCATCAAAAATCACCGCCAAGTGCCAACACCAGTGACTGAACATCACCGACTAATGTAGCTCTAACTACAACAATTACACTAAAGGAAAAGGAAACTTGTAACCTACCATCAACAATATACACTTTCACTATTTATAAGTCATCACTTTTTGCTTCACTGAGCAAAAATATAGGTAGTCTGATTGGTGATCACTCCAGCCTCACTATCAAGAGCACACCAGAGCATCAACACTCTAAAGTCAAGGCACCTCATGCAAACATGGTGCACAAATAGGAAGTACAAAATGGAGGGGGTCCTATCACAAGAAATCTAAACAAAAACCTTCCATCTCATAAATCAATATTGGACTAACTCTACCACAATTTGGCATTTGACGAAATATGAGTTATCTACTTCTTGAGCTACCAAGATCACCAAGAATAATCAATTGTCCTGGCCAAAGCTACATGAGTATAGATAATAATGGAACAGTCACTAAGATAACAAGTGAAGGTGGACCAATTGGCTAGGGCACCAATCTAGAAACCAAAGATCTAGGGGTCAAACCCTATTGCACACAATCTAGTAGGATGGGCAGATTTTGCCAAACAATGACCAAAATCTACTCTAAACTAGCTAGCCTCATGCTGGCTTGCTGGTCCTTCTAGGCCTTCTACACACTAGGGAAAATCAGAACTCCGATTGAGCTACCAATGGTCAGCAAGTCTGGAGATATCACCAACACTCTCAATCCTTGCACCCGATTCCCCCTGACCTCACTTCTCTGATGTAATTAATTTGTTTACACAACTCAAATTACACTCAATCAGATCAATACTTGATCTATCACTCAATAATCTGCCAACAACTGGGCACTGATTATAGTCAAACCACACATTTCTAGCTAAGAGAATCCAGGTGACACTCGCCGGCTTTTGTCCACCAAAGCCAAGAACTCGAAGGATTAATATCAAAGAAGTGAGCTCTTTGGAGCTACACTTTGAAAGTATACCCCCTGGACTTGAGCTAGGTCTCAAACCCTAATGGTCTTGCTGACGGTACACCCAACAGTGCGAATGGTGCAAGTGATGGTGGGTCCCACCATGTAGTCAACACCTTGAATATGAAATCTGACAGTTGACAAGTAGCCTATGAGTAACTACCAAAATACTCTTGACTACAAACACTACTACTCCAAAGTCCAAGCAATCTAGGTGCGACACTACAAATGGCGTGACATCTCCTCAAGGATGTAGATTGGGGTTCCTTGCACGAAAGAAGGGCATTCCATGTCTCTCTAGCCATGCTCACATCATATTATCAACAATACATATCAGTCACATTGCAATGCGCTTAGGCGGTGTGTCTTCACTAACAAGTGGTGGTGGTGGGCACACCTAGCATGACTAGGATCCTCCCACTACTTACCAGGTATACCATTGGAGGACCTCTACCATACCATTCAAGAGTTACCATACTACACTCCCTTACTTTCATAGATGTTATTGTACTTCTCTCATTTTTCTTTTTGTGGGTTCGTGTTTTGTTCTTGTAATTCTGTCCAAGCCTCTTGGGAAGATTGGGGCTTGTCCTCCTTTTCCCTTTAGCACTTATGTGTGCTTTGTATTCCTTTCTCCTTTCCTCTGGGGTTCTACTTATATACATATACAAGGCACAAACAAGTGCACAAGGAAAAATGATTGTAAGGTCCAAAAGTCTCCAATGTTCAACGTAGATATACAAAAGCAAACCCAAAGTTGTTATAGGGGAAAAAGTGCACCAACAACAAGTACCTCAGAAACTAAGGGAATTGTAGTCTATTCTTAAATTGTGTGGTAAAGATACTCCAATGGTATGTAATGGTAATTGGGGAGGGAAGACCCTCCTGGTGCTAGGTGTGCCTATTGTAATTGTTCATTGGTGAAAACCCCAAGCTTGAGCTTGTTGCAAAATGACTAATTAGTGATGATTAACCCTTGTTGTATCCTTGAGAGGAGACCATCAAGATCAAAATAATAATGATATACACATCCAAAAATCTCAATCACTAGAAGACAAAGATATCTGAAAATAACCAGAGTTGTAATGATAGTCCTTACCTCTATATACAATGGTTGCTATTGCTATCGCTTGTCGCTTAAACCACCACCTCATGCAAGGTGCAACTATCATCCTTTACATAGAGTTCTTTATCCAATATACAAATATCTACAAATATCTACGTGGTCAAATCCGTTGGTTATAGATAGTCCATTCTGCCTAGACAAGTACAGTACTACCGAACCGAGTCAGCAATCAGGTTCATTACCAACAGCCGAGATGTCGGCGACTTTGTACTCCACCGTCCACGTAGTAAGGAACTATGATACCGCCTTTTTGTGGGCTACCGTGAAGTAAAAGGCGACCGCGTAGGAAAGAAACGAAAGATGGGAAGAACCCATCAAGCGGTACAAGATACAAGAGACAAGGAGAGAGACAGAAAAGGTAACATGGGGCTAAACCCCAACAGAGTCTATATGAGAAATCTGCCCTAGGCTACCTTGAACGGGCAGTAACTAACTCGTATGGCGTCAAAGAGAAAAAGTCCGAAGAAAGAAACGAACACTGCTGTGCAATGTAGGTTACGAGCAACCGTGCTGGAAATTGGGCACACTGATTACTGTCATGCGAGGACTGAGAAAGGAGGAAAAAGACCTCATGTGTTCCCGGTGACTTCGTCAACAAGCGCGAATCCAAAATTTATTTGAGGCGCGGTTTGTTATCAGGGGTCAACTCGTACGTTCGTCTAGAGGGTCTCACAGTGTTCTCAAATCTCACGAACAACTTTTTGTTTTGAAATGCCTGGTTGCTCAAATACCACGTGAGGTTCAGCTCAACTCCTCCTTCATCTAGCCAGAGTTCATGTCATTGTCCCTTTCTGTATCTTTCGAAGTTGTTACAAGTTTTGAGGAAACGGGAAGTTCTCGAGAAACTTTATGATTCTTGATACAGATTACAAAGATGGTGTTGTAGAGGTTTACGGTTGTTATTTGGAATCCAGTGTAAACGTGGGCTAGTAATATTGTTATCATACAATCTTAACAATTTTTTTTTTCAGAAATTTGGTCTCCTTACTCTAGGTTTGCTTAGAATACCAAATGTTGACCAGTTTCCTCCGTAGGGGTGTCAAGAGAGTTATTCTTCTTTCCCGAAAAAGATTGTTACCATGTTGTTGTCTTGAAGTTCGTTTGTTAAGAACATCAGGAAGGGTGCGCGAAAGCAAGTTGAGTAGTTTATTTTATCACGGTGAATTTGTACGAACCTAGACGTTAAATACGAAGATTTTAGTACACATCAGTTTCGAGTTTCGATGCTAGTAATTATCATGAAATTTGTCACGGTAATAGTTGCAAGCAAAACTCGAGTGCTCCGTATCAAGTCTGTCGTGAACTGTCTTTTTAACAATGATGGGAGTCATGCTCGTGGATGTAGAGGTTCGTTAGAAAAGGAAAGGGGACCGCGTAGGATAACAAGAAGGATGGGACGACCCCATCAAGCAAGGATAAAACAGAAGAGGTGAAATAGTGCTAAAGTGGGAAGGTAGATGGTGATGGAGATTTCATCCTTTACACCTAACCTAAACACATGAAGTATTGGGGATTTTCTCAAAATTTACAGACTCTGAGGATTGTCTCCTCATCTGATATTTCGGACAAAGTATATTCCAAATTTGTTGGAACACAACACAAGCTTATTAGAACACTTCAAACAGTAAATACACTGCACAATATCCCACACAGGCTGCAATAGTAGGTATTCAGAAACACCTTCAGGCTATACAGGCTACTCCTGACTGCATCGAGTTAGTTGCACAATCTATGCATGGCTGGATAGAATTTTGAAGCTATAATAGCGGGGTATGATGGCGGCAACCTTCTAGGAACTGAATAATATCAGATTATGACGTAGAGAGTTAAAAATTATATGGTTGACATTGTCATTTGGATTTTCGGTATTCGAAGATGGGCACCCTGAGGTTGCAGTTTGCAACAGCCATATTTCTCCTGCGATTTTGAATGACGGTGGCCTATTTCCAACCGGATCTCCCACGTTACAGTAGACTTGTCTACTTTTGGTCATTCTGAAATTCATTAACACGCATTCGTGAGCATGAAATATGGAAATAAGTGCTCTTTCGCTTGGAACGTAATCCTCAGTCCTTCCGATTTACAATCTCCTTCTGTTGAAATATCTGCAGCTCTACCGACTTATATGTCGATGTACCTGGTCTGTCGCTTATCTACTGTGAGTAATGGAAGAAGCCGTCATTTCCTGTAATTGTTGGCGTAACTGATCGTCCAGAATACCATTTCGGGAACACTGGGGTTGGGCATTCGGTCCTGAAAGTGACCTCTGACATTTAAATTATGGCCTATTGAGAAGGAAGATCTAGACTCATGATTTAAAGGAGAGTAAAACCAAGACCATGTAAAGCCTATCCACTGTCAGTTCAAAAAGGATTTAGCAAGTGGCGTCTCCACTGTTGTAGCATTTATTATTGACTGAAACCAGCAGTGGAGCGGTACTCGGTATCAACTTGGGTGAATCTTTGGATCAAACGGGGGTATATTAGGTGGTGCAGCAACAATCCATGTAATTGCAGACTAAGCCAAAGACTAATCCGGGAATCCATTTGAAGAATTCGAAGGTGGATTGAAATGTTGGAGCATCTGGAAAAACGAGACTACCTCTGAAGCATCAGCAAATGAGACCAATTTTGAATTTGGAACTTGGAACTTGGGACTTGGGAAGGTACGTCCGTGTGGAACAGTGAAGCACCACGAACAACGACGTGGGCGTTGATAGGCATGAAATCCAGTCAGGCTATGTTTACCGCACAAGTCAACAGAGTCAAAATCTCAGTAAATTCGGCTGATTCTCATCAAGTCGATTAAAGGTGACTGGAAAGTCAACGACGAATCTCGGGGCTGGAGGAGATCATTATGCCATGCCATGCCTCGTACCTCTAGACCTTTTCCACTCAAGACTCCAGATGTGTAGTACTTTAATTACTTTGTGGCATCCATTGGATGCCGCTCACAAGGGGAACTGAACTGGGTAGTGGTGAAGAGCAAGGCGTTGACATTGGTACCATGAGGAATTGCCAGAATTCTAGAACATCATTTTCTATGAGCAGATAGAGCAACGTTCAGAACAGCTTGTTAAAGTGAGGAGGGACAACCGCTCCGCAGAACGAACTTACTGTGAAGAGAGATACTTCAGAGACCGGTACCGGGAGGGAGATTTGGGGGAGAGCAAGATAGAGGACCTCGAATTTCAGGAACTGTCAACTGGTTGCTGTCACAATGAGGGGAACACGATATACGAGAGTGATTCTATCGGCGATGTTGTTCTGTTTGAGAATACTGCAGCTCCGAGCTCAACCAGGTGTGTCCCAGTTCTATCATCCTCTCTTCAGAGGGTGTGCTCCGTGCTCCTTCTCCAAATGCCAGTCCAATCTTAGAGCAGCTTGCATTCCACTGTCATAAGGCAACAGACAATGCATAGTTTGCCCACTAAGATTTTGCCTGTTCATGACGTTCTGGCTGGCAATACTGCTGCATTTTACAACAAGGATTGGATTTTAACTGCACAATTTACTTTGGAATCGAAGGAAGTCTAGTTTCAAGCCGAGTCCGTGGTGTAAGTTTCATGGAGATCTGATTCAAGTAGCCTGGCTTCGGAATGGTTCATTGCAGGTTTCGTCAGCATCGATTGTGGAGCCTCAGAGAACTACACCGACAGTTTAGGACTCAGCTGGGCTACTGACGGAGGGTATGTCCGTCATGGAGAAACTGCAGATGTAAATATCACTGATGCAAACCTCGGCCCAGACGCAGAGCAAATCGGTCCCAAATTGCAGACACTGAGATACTTCCCCGCAGATGCCTATTTGAGTTGCTACTTCATTCCTCTGAGTGTTGGATTGACTCACCTATTCCGTCTGATGTTCCTGGGCGGAGACTTCTCAGCTGGTATTGCAGACACAACTTTCTTCATGACTCTCGGACACTTTGTCACTAAGATCCAGATTAATGATTCTCGGCAGCCCGTTATACAGGAGTACGTTATGGTTGCCTTAGAAGATCCGTTTCCCATCTGCTTTCTCAGATATGGAAATTCTTCTCTTGTTCCCTTTGTCTCTTCAATTGAGGTTCGCCCACTTCCCCAGCAAATGTATACCTTTGGGGTGCGGTTCGCAGTCCTCCAAAAGGTTTTCCAGTTTGACTGCGGTACGAAAACCGGGCTTCCAAGTGTCAGGTCAGAAAACTTTGATGCTTCTCTTCCAATCTCAAAAGCACCGATCTGTATCTTGTTTATGTTTCCAAGAAATCTACGCAGGACAACATTTCTGAAGAGATAAGAAGATTTCTAAGAAACTAGAGACCTAATTAAGTCAGTAGTGGAGCAGACTATAACTCAAATACAGTCCCTCAAGGAATATCTCTGTTGGAGAGTAGAACAAGTAATGCGAATTCCTGTTTTTTCCCTCCAATTTCGCGTTCTCAACACTGCAGTAAACGAAAGCTGAGGATATCGTCTCAAGGATTCACAACCTGTACATTGAATTCGTTTATCTTCATCAGTAGGGGAAGGTATCATGGAAGAATACAGTTTAGTGTATATACCATACGATGCCACCCACATGAGCCCTTGTTCCTGTGTTAGTTGTTGGTTCCTGGTTCCAGACCCTTATCCAAGAGCGTTGAATTGTTCGTGCCCTACCACAGGTATCCTATATCGTATCTCCTACTGTAGTTACTGGTATCGCAAGTAAGAACTGACTGGATTGTCTTTCAAAACTTCTAAGTCCCATTCTTCGTATCGTCTCCTTCCATGCTCACTGCATTTGCTTAGTTAACAACGAAGCGGCCGAAGAAACTCACACGGATACGGGCTTCCAGACTTTGTAATGAAGAGAGGAACTAAAAGTGCTGTGCTTATGAGACTGGAAAATGGTTAACAACTCACGTTCGGTGCAGGTACCCAGCCGATCCATTCGACCGTCTTTGGGCGGCTGACCCTCCAGACTTAAAACTTACCTCCGTTTTAAACAGCAGCGCATTGCCAGACAATCTTCTGAATATCGACAACGATGCTCCCATCAAAGTTCTGCAAACTGCTTGGAGTTCTCAGAGAATTTCGTTCATGGTGGACTTCCCACAGGATGCTGGAGGGTTTTACATAGCGCTTTATTTCGCTGAGCTTTCTGGAAATGAAATGAATTCGACAAATGACCGGGAACTTATTGCCTATGTTGATGGCGTTCCGCTCACCACCGGTGTTATCAAGGTCAACGGCTCGACCTTCCAAACACCGCCCAGATATCTACTTCCTCAGACGTATCCAGCCAGAGGTGGTTTGGCCGTCAATGTGACGATTGTGCCCACTGCTAACTCGACTAGAGGGGCAATTTTGAATGCTGCTGAGGTCTGGACATTTCAAATCGTCAATGATACATGGTTTACTGATGACGATGATGGTACGTGACTTCATCTCCCATTCTCTTTGCCGGTCCCTGGCATTTAAAGGCGATAATGATTTGGTAACATGGTCTTAGGCTTCGGGAATTGAGCCCGTGATGTTATTTATATGTATGAGGTGACAGACTGTAGAAGGGATTGATACGTGGAGGGCAGTTTTAGTTTTTAGGGTTGTCTTTGGCAACAAAATGGGAAGAGGGTCTGGAGGATCTCAGAACTCCAAACTATTGGTCATGCAATTCACTTCACTAGCTTGAGCAGGCATGTCTACCGGAGGTAAAGGATTGTAAGGTTATTGTTTGTCCGGCTTGAACTTTCGGACACCCCAGAAGAGTAGGGTTTCCAAGGATAGTAATTTTGAAGATACTAAATTTCTTGTTGCAACAAGCAGTATCTGCTATCAAGGCCATCAAAGTGGGCTTGAATCTCACCGAATACGAAGGCGATCCTTGCTATCCCATTTCGTACGAGTGGGTGGTCTGCGGCCCATCTCAAGCATCAACTAGAGTGGTGAAACTGTAAGTGATTGCTCCAATTTTCGCCGGCCTTTTTGGACTTACACCCACAAGTGATCCACTTGTCACAATTGCGTATCTTGTTTAATGTCAAGGATTGTGGGCTTACAGGAACCTATCCAACAGAAATATAAGTGGGACCATTCCCGAATCTGTGGGGTTATTATCTGCACTCACAGAACTGTAAGAGGAAAGTTCTCTGTATTGGTGAGTTGAATTCTCTGTTTGGATTGAGTTACTCGCTGTAAATATATTCAGCATTAACACGCTTTTCATTGTCATGGGCAGGAATCTTGACAAGAACAACATCACAGGAACACTTCCTGACTTCAGTTATCTTGAGCGCCTTCAATCTATGTAAGTGAAGCAAATAGACGCACATAATCGGATATGCGATGCTTCTTGATAGATATTAGCGTTCGACCGGCTTGGAGTTACAGTCAGCTGAATGGATTTGCAAGCCGTAAGCTAGTAAGATACCAATGTTTCCTGTAGGTACATTCAGGTACAGTCAAATTTGAAAGACCTTTTCAGTGTCATTGTTTAGAAATTAGCTGCAGAAAACTGTGAACCTTGCGTCTTAGTGTATGAGGTACTTTCTCTAGAACAATATTTCAACTGTTTAAGCTATCTCTGTTGTCTGAGCAGTTTCTTCCTCTTCTGATTATGGCCTACAGACGATTGCAATCCAACCGCCTTGAAGGGCCGATCCCTGACTTTTTGGCCGAACTACCAGTTCTTACTCTCCTGTACGTAACGTTCAAGCTTTCTTCCCCTCCGAATCCCAGTTGTAGACCCTATTCAAGGTACCGTTGCTTCAAGTCAGTGTAAAAGTCTTCTGAATGGAAGTTCGTCTGTGTAGAACTCTGGATGACAACTTGTTTGAAGGAGACGTACCGGCAGATCTTCTCTCCATAGTTGACAGCGGCTTCCTGACATTTTCGTAAGAATCCAATCCCCTCCTGGAAGATCTGTTAATCGGGAATTTTGTTAGAAAAAATGATTCTAAGATTTTGGTGCATGGCAGAATTAAAAAGTACAAACCACAAGCTGTGATAGCGAGGTATGATCTGAGACTTCATATTAAGTTTGAATTGTTCTTGGGTAGTGTGCTTGTTGATGTAGTTTGTTTCTTTGTCGAATATACAGGGCTGTGGATAATCCCTACCTTTGTTATGGAGCAAACCTCTGCTTACCAAAGGACGGAACAAATGGATCAGACGAAGGTGGTTCGAAAGTTGGAGTTATTGTTGGCGCTGCCGCAGGTGGTGTAGTTGTGCTGTTACTTGGTTTAGTGCTCCTCTACTGTCTTCGCAAACGACACAAAAGTCTCGAAACAGGTTGGCAGCTCCAACTCTTTGCATCTGTCCTGTTTCGTTCTTTTCATCTCTTGTACCAGTTTCTGTCACAAATCATCGTATGGTAAGCTCGTCTAAATGCTGGCTATTGCTTCAGGAAAAGTTTCAGAATCCAACCATCACCCGAATAAGGCCAACTCTTTTACATGGGCGGAGGTCAGAGCTGCGACGAACGAATTCTCGAGGTTGCTCGGTAAAGGCGGTTTTGGGGATGTGTACTTAGGAACCATGCCTGATGGAAAGGACGTCGCTGTGAAAGTGAACAAGGGAGTTGAGAGACACACCAGTGAACAATTCTTGAACGAGGTACAGTCACAGAACTGTGGAAAGTGGCCTTCTGCTGGTTTGCAGTTCGCACGGATGTACGATGTATCACCCCATGCAGACTGCTTATGTTTATAAACAATCGTACTTCTGCGCTTATCTGAAGCATGTTACGTACTCTCTTCAATTCGAATTTTCAGGTGGCACTCCTATTAAGAATACACCACAGGAATCTTGTTTCTTTCATCGGCTACTGCAGTGAAGGAGACCATCAGGTTCTGATCTACGCCTTCATGTCGGAAGGAAATTTGCAGGAACACATATATGGTACACCTCTCTCCATGACTGAACCTTCTCAACAAGAACCTGACTTTTGACGTCTCAATGTTTTTGTTTTTATCTAAAATACGTCGTATAGAGATGGTATAGAGGTCGTTCAAAGCTGATGAATCTTAAACACAGTCATTGCGCCTTTATTTATGTGACAGACGAAGGAAAAGCAGATCTCGCACCTTCTAGGTCTGTGCTCGATTGGAGAACGCGACTGGATATTCTCGTAAATGCTGCCAGAGGTATTGTTGATTCTTCCAGACTTTGAAAGTGTAATATAGTAAGCTACGCCAGCTAAGCTGCTTTATGAAAATAGTATGTACTTTCAGTCTCTCGATTTTAATTGAAAGCTCTTGCTCTGTCAGGACTGGAGTACCTACACAACTCGTGTAACCCTCCAATTATTCATCGGGACATCAAGACCGCGAACATTCTTTTGAACGACAAGCTAGCTGCGAAGATATCTGATTTCGGCATCTCCAAAGCCACCGCAGTCGAAGATAAGGTTCTTGGAGTCACAACTGTGGTCAAGGGTTCGTTCGGCTATTTGGACCCAGAGTAAGCTTCTTCTTTCTTGTATATTCTTTTCTTTTGAAGGTACAGACATTAAACGATAGAAAAATAAAATAATAATGCGGTTACTAACAAAAAATCATTGTGGCTGTAATGGCATACAGATACTTCGAGACACAGCGTTTGACGATGAAAAGCGACGTCTACAGCTTTGGGGTTGTTATACTTGAAACTGTCACTGGAAAGTCACCAAGAACCACCAAATTCCTGAATAGTCGAGCGACGAATCTTCGTGAATGGGTGAGTGCATCCACGACGTACATCTTTCGTTGTCACTGCTTGTTAGTATAAAGAGTATTAGAGTGCCTGCACTAAAATTTTCCTCTATTCTATATAAGAGTGGCTTGACTCCGAAGAGCAGTTGTCATACTACCGTGAGACTCTTGCCTCTTCTCAAACTAGTTCTCAGGCATCTACTGTAACATTTTGCTACCTTTCATCCTCACAGGTGGAGAGCTACATTCGGGAGGGTAACATACACGCTATAATTGACCCCCACTTGGCCGGAAAGTGCAACTTGGAAACGATATGGAAGGTGATTGAAATAGCGTTACAATGTTTACGAGAGAGGGGAGTCGACAGGCCTGAGATGCAACGAGTAAGTCAATGTCTATCGGAGGCGAAGGAATTTGATACTGAACCGCCTGGAACGACTGCTGGACACTCCCCATCCGATCTGCATCCTAATGCTTTTGATCATTACCAGCGTGTTGAAGGTGGGGTTAGTTCTGGTAGATCTTCCAAGAATGGTAGCATTGCAGTTTACGACACTATTAGCATAACAGGCAGGTAACACAGGAGCAGGTTTCAATTGAGCTTATTTTCTCCCACCTCTTGGATCTGCTGCAACACCATGAGGTTCAGACTTTGTACTAGGACAGGCTTGGTCATGGTCAAAAACTGGAGCAGCAGAGCAGAAGCCTAGGAGTCTCCAAATCCCGTAGAAGTTTGACAGACATAAAATGAGGATTGCTCTCTTTCGTGCGACAACCTGAACTGAACTGCACGGATCTGCTTTCATATAGGAGTTAATCTTGAGAAAGAAAGAACCAATGTGTGGCTAAAATTTAGCTCCACCAGAGGTGATGTCGTGAATAAAATCACGGCACTAATGTTATTAGAGCGATGTAAATTTGTACCATGTTATAAAGAGGTGCATGCCAATCCGCAAGACTAGTTAGACTTGAATGAGTTGTACCGAAATGATAGAGGCAGAAGAAAGCCCAAGTTCATGAAAAGAAAAAATGTACAGTTACAGCTAAGTTGTATTGAATCTCTGATCATGTGATGGGTCCACGTAATGAATTCGAGGTGATCTTGGTCATGGTGAATCGAGATCTTCTGAAGAATTATCAGAAGCGAGGGTCTGTCAAATGCTCTTAATCTTCAAAATTCAAAGAAATGAACATTAGGAAACGTGAATCAACCACAGACTCTGAATGGCAAGGGCCAAACGCAAGTTGGTTAAGAACAATTCAAGTCCATAGATTAGGCGGCACTCTCTTAATCAGCCACTCAAACCCAGTAGTTGCCAAGTTCCTCTGTTATAGGTGTTATACTCACATTTTGAGCCGATAATCATGATAAAGGAAGCGCTTTTTCCTCCAACTCCTACCTCGCCGTCGAGACGGAAAGGACTGCCACCATCCATGCGGATCCGGATGAAGACAATCGAGTGGATGGGGTTGGAAAGTGCATATTTGATTCGCTAGCTTACCCCGACGTCAATTATTATCAATAGTAGGTCACTTTTTACGCCCTTGCCACTAGCTAGACAAATTTGGATCGCGGCTGCAGTGTTAGAGACAGATTCAAGTGCTTGGTGGCATTTTAGAATAGTCAAAGGATCAAGTATGTAGCTCAAGGTGTCTCTCCTGAACGGAAGGGTCATATGATCCAACTCACTTCTGCAGAACTCCAAGTGCACTAATTCTTTTGCTACCAAGGAATTGTTCAACGCTCCCAATTGCACAATCAGTCATAAAATCTGTACTTAAGGCCATGGACCCGATAGTTCCGACCAGATAAGTCAGCAGGCAAGATCACGGGAAGCGAGTAGCTCATCGTCCTCACGCTATTGGAGTGAATGTTCACCCACTTGCCATCGTATCTTACTGTGGAGAATATAGATATTCGTCCAGGGTAAGGCAGTGTGACAGAACGATGGCCAATCCAACGACGTGCAGATCTAGGCATGTCTATATGTTCACCGCAAGTGTTTGTTTGTCGAGTGCCGGAAACAAAGAAATTCATACAAAGTAATCATTTCATTCTCCTGCTTATGATCGAAGGAAGTGGTGAACACTTATCACTAGTACTGTGCCATGAGATCCCAGGTATCAATTTCTATCGTCTTACTGTCATCAGCCAAGTCATATTTTAAGCAGAAATGGTTAACTTTCCATCGTGAATCATTGCCGTCTGGTTTCTCTGCTGCTTCACCGGTCCATCTCAGCTCTTCAGTCACCATGTATACCCTTGATTGTGGTTTCCCGTCCCGTCTGGTTTCTCTGGTTATTCACTGGTCCGTCTCATATCCTCAATAGCCGTTTATACCCTTGATTGTGGGTTCCCGCCTCTCTTTCTTGTTGAGATAAAAAATTTCAACCAAATTACATCAAGTTTAAACATAAACTAAGTTCTGTTGTCTATGTAATCGTCTTGGCCAGTTACTCTGAACAAGATGATCGTCGACACTAATTTCTCGAATCATGCAGCTACCTTTACCGTAGGGTTATCAGGCCAATATGCACTGTCTGTGCACATGTTAGTCTCTCTTCAGGCATTTTCGTCTCTTGGGCCTGCTTCGGACACGACCGAGTCACGCGTGTCCCAAAACGAATGCAACTGTTGTTTCTCGTATGGGGGTCACAAGCTCAGACGCCTGTTGATTGCCGTAGTTTCTGCAGTTATGACGCCCAGATTCCCATGTAACTTCTTGTCATTCTAGTGATGTCAAACGAAGAAGCCACGGGGTCTCATCAGCGCTGGAGCGCTATGCAGTTAGTGAACGAATTTCAAGCTTTCCTCTTCGATCAACAAATTTCAGATATCACAAGTTTCACGTCACGTGCAGTAAGTGATGTTGTCGCGACTTGTCTTAGACTTGGTAAAACTGAAGATACTGGCAAGCGAGGTGATAGTCCCGATGGGAAGAAAACCGAAAGAATATCTGGACCATTTGGAAAAGTTTTCTGTTGAAGGTTGTGTGATCTACGATCGTAATCATAATCTAAGTTAAGAGGCGTATTGTGTATTTGCACTTAAGCCCCACGACACTCTTAGTCCGAATCCTCGATTTGAATTGAAGGATAGAATAACTAGGCGTTCAGAAGTGAAACTTTGAGCTGCCTCAATTCCTAGAATCTGGTCAGGGAGGGTGTGGTTCCTGAAGAAGTTCTGAACATGATCTCACCACAAGAGTGTCTGAACCAACTGCATTGGACGTCCTCAATGTCCCCAATGGACGACGACGACAGGACACGATAGTTGCTCTACGATATATTAGAACAAAACATCCATAAATCCGATACAAAAAGGTTGAACAAATGTAAAAATAGACACAAAAAGTCCAAAAAGTTCCTCTTTCAAATGACAATCTATCACGTTTTCTCGCAACCACACAGTCACGTTTTTATATTATATCATCTGTGTTCTCGTCTGCCTGATCTGGTGAATTGTGGACAACTCTGACGTGAATTGTGGACAACGTCGTTCCAGGCGAATGGGAAGAGACAGGCATAGTGCAGCCGTGAACCTAGAGAGATGCTAGTCATAGTGCGGCTGTACTACGAATGAGAGATAGAGCGATCACGATGAACGCTTAATCTTAGAGAACTTAGAGGCCTGGGGTGTTTGCGAATTTCCTTTGCAGGCAGAAAGCTGTCAGGTACTAATTGCAAAATGTGGGAAAGACGAACGATTAGCGTGATCAATAGGTGCTGCTGTTTCGTTTAGAAATGCCGCAGTTCAGAGCTCGGGAAGGTATGACATGCATTGTCCTGTAATCTCTCTTCACGTATACTCCGCTCATGCTGGAGGATCTAAGGACGTTCTGCAATAGAATGCATCTCACCATTACTGTAGTTTTGCCCACTGGGATAACACATATTCCTAGAAGACGATACCCTGTTTGTTGGCATTGGACTTTAAGTGAAGCGAATTGAATTCAACTGATAGCTTAGTTCATAATGGAACTGCTTTGCAGTATGATACGTAGCAGTTCTCGTTTCGATTGCTAAGCGCAGTGTTTGATTGCAGATTCCCTCAACGTCGATCGTGGAGCCACCTCTAATTATATTGATAATGTAGGACTAAAATGGGTTGTTGCCGATGGTTACACCACTCAGAAACACATTGCAGTCATAGATATCAGGAATGCATTACTCGGAGCAGGCAGAGAACAAATCACTCCGCGACTGCGGACGCTTAGATACTTCACCCGTTGTAAGCTTTGCTACTTCATTCCCGTTACTATCACTACCAATTCCGGTTGATGTTTCTGGGCGGAAACTTCACTTCAGCTACAACCTTCAGCGTGACTCCTTGATCATGACCTTTCATTGCAGTGAATCGAAATTGTTGATCCCCTAAAGCGTCTGATTAAACAGCTGGCCATCTTCACTCTTGTCGACCAATCTCCCATATGCTTTTGGTTTTTTACAGAATCTATCTCAGAAGATAGCCATCCGTTCGTCTCATTCATTGAGGTTCGGCGTGTCCCATTTGTATTGTACAACGTAGCGGCATGCACGGTTTTCTCAAAATCTGCAGCGGCAGTTGTGGATCCAGAAACGGATCCACAAGCCTCAGGCTTGCATACAATGTTCTTATCTTTCTTTGCTAAATTTTAAAACAATGCGTCAACTTTAACATTTTGACATTCGCTGGGTTACAATTTACTTTCTTGAAGTTTTAGATCTCGATTTGTAGATCTATTTCTCCACACTGGGTCATAACTTCTTTCCCTTAAAAAAAGATTTTAGACTCTTGATTTGTAGATCTGTTTCCCATACTGTAGCTTTGTCGTGGTCATTGTACAAGGCTTTCTGATCATGCAGTACGTAATCATAACAGAGACAAGAAAGGATTGTTACGTCAATCTTATCCCCGTTCTAACCTTCGAGTTTCTTACGATAGAGAGGTAAGTCAGTGTCAAAATTTAGCTGATGGACTTTCCTTCTTCAGTCCTCAGTTCATCTGCAATAGAACAGACTGAACTAAGAGTTTAAATGTTTGAAAGTCACCAATATTGACTGTTTAGAGGATACAGTTTGAATCCCTTTTTCATTTTATTCTATGGACCATCTCAGATCATTGATATGACATAAATAATGTGATGAAACCACGGTAATCTCTATGTGTGCACACACAAGGCAAGAGTGCTTCTTCTTGCTTTTCCATTCATTCTTCAATCATTTGTTTGCCGAAAGGAGTTCGCTATATCAAAGGATCATAAAATAACCTCACCATTCTCTAAGTGAACTTCAAATATCATTGGAATATTGTTGGTTACTGACAAGCACGAGGGGAACTCACCAAAAGTAACGAAAATGTACAATTGATAGGAACCGTGAAAAAGAGAGTCAAATTGAGCACATGTCTTAAAGAATATAAGGAGACACACTAGGATCCAAGTGTTAGCAAGCACCCTGAGGTCTCTTGGGCCGGGTTTAGACGCCCTGGCTTAGCTTACTTAAGTTCTCCATCTATCTATCATTAACGACGGCATATTGGTGAAGAGATCTTAACCACACTTCGACTCCATACAACTTGGATCAGCGAACCATCCACCCAATGTAATAGAGATATCGGCTTGGCACAGCACAATAATTCCTTTCTTTTACTACATCTGGATATTTTAATCTACCCCATTATTTACATCGTGCTCTATTTTGTTGAGATCACTGGTGTAAAACCGTTGGACGTAAGGGCGCTCATTGGGTACATTGATTGCAAACCGCTAGAACTATTCTAGCGGTTATATATACGTTGCAGAGAATCGACCAGACTTGCTTTCAACGTGAGTGATTCGTCATTTCCCATGTGGACGTTCAAACCACGACACAAGACTGGTTTCGGTCAAGCGAATATTACAATTAGCTTGACCTTCGGTTGGATCGAGTCTATGGGCAATATTGAATGGTTTGAGGTGTGGGAGTGGAACAGTATAATATTTGCTTTTACTCTCCAGGAAGATTGTAAGTACTATACCTCAATCTCTTGCGCTTAGAGTTGCGGGGTGGTGTGCTCCGAATGAGAGTTATGGAAATGTTCGGGTGCCCGAATAGAGAAAGACTAACAGTGTTATACAACGTAATTTGGAAGAAAATAATACGGTAGTCAGTAAGCAAGAGGAGTGTGCTTCTCTGCGATTTGAGACTTAATAGTTGCTTTGTACGGCTAGTACAGACTTTAGAAACACAGAATGTCGAGCCTCATCCTCTTGTAATTAAGCGTCTTATGGGTCAGACACCAGCGTTTAACTTAGTCTTCATTTATCCACCAAGATGTGACTCCGCGAAAGTGCTAACTTGCTTGTAACTTCGTGTCACACGAACAGGAAAGGTTGTAGAGGCTATTAAGGTGCGATTGAATCTCATGAACCAAGACGGTGATCCTTGCCTCCCTATTAGACACTAATGGTTGGAGTGCAGTGAGAAGCCAAGCAAAACTAGAGTTCTCAAATTGGAATTCACGCGTACCCTCTTATTTGGACGCTAGTTTTCATTGATGATTTCAGGCCACGTGAACTTATTATCTAGATCTTATCATAGCTTTGTATTCATTCCTTCGTATGGAGTCGTGAGTACAGGTATCTGTCCACTGGCAACATAAATGGCAGTAATATAAAAGCTGTGGCGCACTTAAGAGAAGTTCAGGAATGTAAAAGCAAATTTTCCCAATAGTTAGTACATATGATTTGCTCGAATGAGACCGCAGGCATGATACCTCCTCATTTGGTATAACAAGATGTGCTGATTGGGCAGGGTTTAAGAGCAGGACAATATTACAGGAGAAATTCCTGACTTTGAGTGCTCTGAAGAAGCTCAAGATATTGTAAGTTAAAGGCCCCGTACCTGACACATATCGGTTACTGTTTTCTTGGTACTTTGCAAAACTATGCATTCAGATCTAGATGAAAGGATAAGATTGAACAACAGCATTACACTGCAGGTCCTCGGGGACGGATTGTATTTTGTAATCACCGCAACTGAAGTCGTGGACCAAAGTTCACTTGACTATGATACTTTTAAAGAACATAAGTTCCCAATCAGTGCCACATCAGTACTAGGAGCGTGGGGACTCCCTAAACCGATGTGAGTTTGGTTGAATTTGCTGTTGTTAATCTCTCAGTACCGAACTTTTTAGAAGTTTGCTTTCGATATGTACTTGAGTTCGATCTAAAATGTAAGTTTACGGATCATGACATCTTCCGAGCTTTATGTCGTTTTTTTAGTCGATTACTCGTGTTCGAGCTTTGCTTCCTCGCCAATGTCATTCATGTTGTTCTTCGTCTTATGATCAGGCATCGCTCCTTTCAAAAGTACACTACAGAGATCTTGTTCCTTTCCTCGACTACTTAACGAAAGGATCCATCGGGTTGGTCTATGCGTTCATGTCATGCGGAATCTTGCAGGAACATGTACGCTAAACGGTATACTTAAGTCTTAAAACTTAAAATTCAGTAAAACATCCGCAACCTAGATTAGGTTTGTCCCTGAATTCTGCATAGTTCCTATCTTCCTACCCTCATAGACGTTAAAGGAGAAGCTGAGGGTGTTTTCGCTCAGGTTTGAACTTCTTTGCCCTGATTTCTTGTGACAGACGAAGAAGAAGGAACCGCACGTCCTAGGTCTCTGCTTGACTGGAAAACTGGTAGATTTTCTCTTAAATTCTGGCAGGCGTAAATTATTCTACTTCTGATCAAGTTCCGAAATCTTGGAAAGTTGTAGCATTGATCCAGACATTCGACTTTTCCGAACTCCGCTGTGGTACTTCTACAAGATTTTCTCCTCTTTATACACAACCTTTTCTTTCCCACTTTCCATATCGAGTATGTTTTGCTGTTCGATTTAGAATTGAACGATGAGTGATGGTAGACGCGTTTTCTAATATATGGCTAGGGTCGAGACAGGCCTTGAGTCACGGTGATAGAACTACAAAAGTCTATGAAGGGATTTAGCTCACACCCACTCTGTCCAGAGAGACCGGAGGTTGAAATTCATGAGTGACGATCAAGAATTATATAGTCAGCGAAGCTTCACAAAACAATCTGCAAGAGTGTTAGGCCTTGGACCTAGTTTCTAGGATAGGAAGTGGACCTCTGTATCCCGTAGAGAATCAATGTTGAACCAATGAATGTAGTATTTGCTAGAGTGTGTACATTTTGGACTACGAATTTCTAACAATTGGTATCAAAGCAAGTTGATCTATTTTGTAGCACCTGTTGGAGACAGTAGTATACAAAGGATACATAATGACTACTTCCTGTTGATACCAAGTGAAACGTTATGTTATGACTTACTGAATAAGTCAAGTAACACCCTGAAAGAACATAAAGACCTGAAAGATCAAATCTATTCAGTTATGTACCTGGAGGGTATCTCCCTCACAATCATGATGAGATATTCATCTCTGGAGAATTGCCTGCTAGCCTACACACACTTGCATGTATTTTCTCTGTTCTAACAGCACCTGAAGATGATGAGTGACTTCCTTGCACAGCAAGAGTTGTACCGAGAGCAAAGTTGATCTAAAGATTCAGAATGGCAAGAATTATATCAATCCTCAAATGCAAAAAATTGCAATGGAGAAATTTGACAAATTTGACTGGAAGAACATCTTCGGCCTGGCAACTGAAGGTGGGAGACTTGCTTGTACAGCAAGGGCTGTACATGACGTTAGGCAAAACACAAGAGGATAAGCGTGACGATGAGTGGGAAGATACCCATTTGAGGGATATTAGCACGTAAATCAAATCTTAATGATGAAATGTTGTATAATGTGATGAAATGTTGTATAGTGTAATGAATGAGGACTCGATACCAGAGTTGTGGTCAAAGTTGTAGAACCTTTGTATAATCCATTGTATCTGAAATAAATCCTCATATATTGAGAACGAAGGACGAAGGAGGGTCCAAGCATCATGGAACACCTTAACACATTCAACAAATTCATATGTAAGTTAATGAGTACAGAGGTTATTTTGGAGAAGAAGGATAAAGAATTGCTGAGAAAGAGGTTATTTTTGGAGGAGAAGGATAAAGAATTGTTTGTATTGACTTCATTGCCTTATTTTATGAGTATCCAATCATAACGCTTCTGTACGGGAAGAACGATGATATATTTTGAGGAGTTCATTTCAATCTTACTATCAAAATAAGATGTATAAAGAACTAACTAAGAGGATAAGAATCCAGAGGTTTTGTTTATTAAAGGTAGTACAATAGAGAGAGCATAGATAAAAATCGTTAGTGAGTATGATATAGAAGTTACTTCAGTGGAGGATGATAAGGCAATGCAAGTATTGACTTCATTGCCTTCATCATATGAGTATCTAGTTACACCGCTTTTGGCTATTTGATGGGAAGGATGATATATATTTTGAGTAGGTCATTTTAATATTACTATCAACTTAGATGCATAAAAGACCTAACCAAGATGATAAAAATCCAAATTATTTTTTTTATTAGAATAAGACAATAGATAGAGGCTAGATCAATGGTAAATCTAGATCAAAGTCTAGTTACGAAGGTACCAAAGCCAAATGTTGGATCTATGTGAAGGTTGGGCATTTTAAGAAAGATTGTAAGAGTCATAAGCCTTCACCCAATAGATCATCTGTATCTTTGGATAATGTTATATTTGTCACTTGATACATAGATCAATTTGACAAGTCTTGAATACTTGACTTAGGTTGCTCTTACTACATGTGTCCAAAGAAGGATTGGTGTCATGAGTACAACCCATTGAATGGAGGATTGCTATTGATATGGAAAGATAAAGCTTGTAAAACATTAGTGAGTGATTGGTGATATTGTTAGGTAAGTTGGAATTAAAAAGGTTAGAGGTGGGGAGCAGAAAACAGAATGTTAAAAGTATCAAAAGGGGGGATGGTTTTGATGAAGGGCAAAAAAGTAGGAGATCTATATAAGCTAGCTGGAGACACCATTTTAGGTGAACTGGCAATGATAAATTTTGAAGAAGAAGATGGCAAAGACCTCACACACTTGTGGCACCTACATGTGTGCCATATGAGTGAATGAGGTCTAAGTAAATTATCCAAGCAACAATTGAAAGGTGTGAAGAGTTGTAAGTTAAAATTCTATGAGCATTTTGTAATGAGAAAGCAAAAGAGGGTGAGCTTTTCTATTATAATTCATACAAAAAAGAAATTTAAGACTAGGTGCATTTTGATATATGGGGCCTACATTTTTTAGCTTCAAAATTTGGAGCATTATAGTTTGTATCCTTTGTAGATGACTATTTTAAAATAGTATGGGTCTACACCATGAAGCAAAAATCAAAGGTCTTGTCTATCTTAAAAAATTGAAGGTGATGATGGAGAACAAACAAAGAAGAGAATGAAGTGTTTAATATCCAATAATGGCAAAGAGTACAAATCTGAAGAGATTTTTTCTATACGAGCAAAGGATAACCCAACAACTCACCATATGGGGCACTACGTAACAAAATAGTTTGGTAGAGTAGTTAAATTTTACATTATTGGAGAGAGACTAGGGTATGTTAAGCAATGCTTGATTAGAGAAGAGCTTTTTGGTGGAAGTTATAAACATAACTTGTCATTTGGTAAACATTTCTCCTTCTATTGCTCTTTAGTGTAGGACACCTATGGAAATCTCTGGACACCTATACGCTGGGCATCTGGCTGCCTGCACTTAGACTGCTCTATTTTAATGACTCAAAAGCTTGCCCGCAGTCTGATGTGGTCTCTGCTCTTTGTCTCGATGGTAATTGCCCTTTGGTGAAGCAATTTGTTTGTGATTGCTCGTGGCTGTAGTCTCTTCTTAATGGTTCTTTGTGTTGAGTTTTCTTGGAATAATGTTGACCTCATGTATCACTAGCTATTGTTTGTGTTTTGATAATATTGGGTTATGTATTTTCTGGATTTGGTGGGGTTTGTCTAACAGGTCACAAGCTATACGGCCAGATTCAAATTAGTGCAACCAAATTAGTGACATGATCTGTCTGCATAAATTGGATTGGAAGCACCAAGAATGGAGTTCCTTTTCCCTGACACTCTTCACAAAAATAAAATGAACACATTCAACTCACAAAGAACCTCATAGCATTCACCACAATATGAGCCTCACAATTTATAAACCCACTTGAGGATCTCAAATAGCTCTAGACCATAACAATGACCTCACCTAAGTTCATACAACTGCTCAAGCAGGAAAAGAAATAAACCGAGTACAGCCAAGTTCTATCCATATTCCTCACAACACTTCATCTCTTTACTCTGACACAACTCCCTTCCTATTCCTCACAACTCTTCATCTCTCTATTTTGCCATAGTTCCCTTTAAGATTTTCTCTATCCAACAAACTCTCCTCAAGAATTTCTCCAGGACTTGTTTGTCCAGCAACTCTCTTTTGAGAATTAACTCCTCCCCTTCAATCCTGAGCACTCCTTCTTTTTTTGAGGTTCTTCTCCTTGCCCTATCAAACCCTTGTAAATTCCTCTCTTCTGTCCTCTGCCAAACCCCCTTTGAAAACCCTTCCTCACCTGACCCTTCTCTAAGACTCCACTAGTATCAAGATCTTCAAGATCTCTCTTCCCTTTGTCACTAACCTCCTCTAGAGATTTTCTCCTATCAAACCTTTCCCCTTTGACTCCTCTATCATGTCCCTTTGATACCTTTTCTTTCTTATCTAGATTTCCTTTTGAGAGTTCCTTTCTTGCAAAACCCTTAAAATTCTCTCCTTCTGGATTTTCCTTTCTAGGCTTGGTAACTCTCTTCTGTCCTGCTACAAACCATCAAGCCTTCTTTGATGTTTCACTCGTGCTCATCTCTTCTTCTCAGGACCTTATTCTTGACCAAGCAACCTTTGATATTTCTTCCTTCCTGTCCAGGCCTTCCTTTTGAGCGTTCTCCAGTCACAACACACACAACCTTCTCCTTCCTTCAAATGTTCTCTATCCCTTTGGCCCAAAACTCTTCTCAATCCTCTCTCTACATTTTCTGTTGCCTAAGCACACAAACTTCTCCTCAAGAATTTCATGTCATCCAAACCAACCTTTGAGAGTTCTCCTATCACAAGCACACACCTTCTTCCCTTGATAATTTACTTTCCCAGTCCAAAACCCCAAAACCCTTTGAGAAAATTCTCCTATCCAGATCTAATTTTCCTTCAAGTCCTCTTCCTGTAGACCTTCATGTTCTGTCCAAACCTTCCCTTCAAGAGTTCTCATGCCTAGACTTCCCTTTGAGGTCTCTCTTCTCTTGCCTATCAACTCCTTCACAAAATCCCCTCTCTTTCCTTTCAAGATTTCTCCCTTGCGTACTAGGATTGACAACCATGATATCTCCATTTTCTTCAACATAATCAACAGTGCTTGGCATTCCAAGATGAGCACCTTCCATGGGCTTGACCCCACAGAAGACCCGGATATTACTCTTCAAATCTGCACTTTATTGTAGAGCTTACGGTACTCCACAAGTAACTTCTGATATCCTTGTGTTGCTGCTTTGGTAGACTCTTGGATTTTGATACCAACATCCTCAACAAAGTCCTGCCATTCATTATGGACTCCCACAACTAGAAGCCTACTACTTTCTGATGTAACTTGGAGATCCTTTATCTCCTCAAGAAAACTTTGCAGGCAGTTCTTGAAGAACTCTTGCTTCTCTTGCAAAATCCTGGTGTTTGCCTTTGAACTGGTCTCTAAAGCATGATATTATTTCTTGGACTCCTTGAGCTGAAGCTCAATGCTCACCACCCTTTGTTTCATTTCTAGCTCCAACTCTTCTTTTTGCAACTCATAAATCTGTGTGTGCTCTTCACTCAATCTCTTCAGTGCATTGATATTTGCAATAAACTTATCAGCTTTCAAGAGAAGCTCATCCCTTTCAAAAGCAAGTTGTTTTTGCTCCTAAGTGCCCTCCTGGTTCAACCGCATGAGTGTCTCAATGTCTTCAATAAGGAAATTAATATCTGATGACAGCTTTGGCTTATCATGTACTTGCTATTGATCCAACACCTTAAGAGTACTGATCTTGTTGGTCAAAGTAGTGACTTTATCCAAAAGCTGAATCTTCTCTTCAGCAAGTGGTACTCACTCCTAATCTGACCTTTGAAAGGGTTGATATCCTCCGTGAGTAGACTGATTGTTGACAGAAACTCCTTCCTTTCATTGGCAAGTTGTACTCTCTCCTGATCCAACAGCTTGAATGTACTAGCCTCTTCAGTCAGCATTTCCATTTCCCTCAAAACATCATCTTGTACATCCTCCAATTTGCCTTTTCTTCTTTTCCATCTTCTTTGATAAATCCTTTTGCCGCTTCAATTTGGTCTGGCCATTTTGCACCATATCAGCATCCATAAGTAGCAACTCAAGCTCTGATTTCCTCTTCTCCTCTTCCTTTTTTTGGAAGGCTGCCTCTTCCTTCTTCTTCTCTTGTATTTGATCTGAAACTTTGAGCCTATTTTGTGCTCCCTTTTAACTCCTTTCCCTTCTTCACTTTGATTGGTGCAGTACCATAATTGCCCTAGAAGAAAGGATCATCAAAAGAGTCCTCCCTATCATGACTGAAAAAGGGATCATCATTGGTCCGAGCTCCACCATCACTCATACTCCCATCCTCATCAAAAAAAATCAGAGTCATCATCATCCTTATTTGACTTATTCTTTCATGCCTTCTTCTTTTCTTTCTTCTTCTACAAGTAGGCTTTCCATACCGTTTCATCACTCTTGGTGTTCCTCTTCTTCTTTGTAAGTTTCTTACTAAGCTCATCTAGACTTGTGTGAAACTTTATCTCAATGTTTCCTTTCTGTGAGTTCTTGCCCATTACATTTTCCTTGTCCATTCCTCCTATGTCAAACAACAAAGAAAGATACTTTGCTCACAAATTCTCTTTCTCCTCACCAATAACCTTCTTGACATTGCTATCCTCATCCTCCTCACCTCTGTCACCTTCTTGTTCAGAGTTAGAACTTGATGCCATGTAGCCTTTGTAGTCTTGTTCCTTCAGCTGGTCAAGATCAAATTTTTGCCTCAAAGCCTTCACACAAATAGGCTGGTCATCATCCCATGTTTGCTTCATGTTGCTGTGCTAGAGGGCCTTTGTCTCAAACTCCACAGGTTTACAATCATTGGGAATATCACTGGCCAAATCCTTTGGATCCGCTTGAAGACCATGTCATCAAGGATGAATCAAAGATCCAAAGTGTTAGAAGTTTTCTCATATTCTAATCCATTACAAGAGTTGTATATACACTCAACAGTCTCAATTGAATCACACACAACTACAACGTAGCAGTATTCAAGTTTTGCTTTCTCATACTCCCGTAGCTTATTAGGATCAGCTTCATTGTCACTTTTGTCATCATCATGGGTGTAGATACTTTAGGGTCCTTGCACCACTTCCTTTGCCATCTACTCCACCAACCTTTTCTTTTACACTTCACCCAAATCTGTACTTTTCTTTCTCTCACTCACCAAATTATACACATTAGGCTCAAAGGCAACAACAGCCATGCCTACCCCCAGTTTGCCCATATGCCTTTCAAGCAAGACCTTCATACCTCCTCTGTTACCATTCAATGGTATTAGCTCATTGGTGTCATAAAATGCTATTTTCTTCATCCTTGGCTCTCCAATGAACTTCACCAATTCTTTGAACAATGCATCCAATAGCTCTTTGCATTCTCTTTTGGTATGATTCTTATTGTCACACCACATGCACCCATAAGGCTACCTATCTCCACCTATTTTTGTAGCACTAGTTCCACTTTGCAGTTGGTCAACCTTTGTAGTTAGAATTTTCAGCCCTTCCATCAATTGTAAAATTTTGTTGACTGCTCCATCTTTGACCACCTCATTTGCCTACTGTTCTATCTTGTCTTTGTAAAATCTAACAGGACTACTCAAACAAGTGCCTTGGATATTGCTCATCCAACTCTCTTTGTCTCCTCCTATGGCTCACCTAGAGAATAGCCTTCTCAATCTTCTTCCAATCAATAGTTCCAAGGCGCTCAGGTTGAAGTAGATCAAGTGCATACTCCAACTCATCTTGCAGGCAACTATTTGCAGCACGTGCAAAGTAGTAAGACTTCTATAATTGGATTGCTTCAGCTTCCCAATTAGACAACTGATTCAACCTTTTGTCACATTCTCTTAAGAGATCTTGCGGCCCCAAACCTTTGCTCTTGTCGTTAATCCAATCCAAGAAAATAGCTTGAGTGACCCAATCTGCATCCTGTAGCAAAAATTCTTCCTTCATCATTTGTGAAAACTCCTCCCATGACATAGCTCCTTCAACTAACCTTGCAAAAATCTTCTTGATCTCAAACTCCACCAACATAGGAAACTTTGTGATTGCAATCTTCTCATCAAGGTCATGAAGCTTAACTTCCTTCCAGTAAACCTTCAAATACCTTGTGACGTCCTTACCATCAAACTCACCTTGATGGTCCATCACCGCATGCAAACATTTAATAATCTGATAGGACTGTGCTCTTCTTTTATCTCTCTCTTCATCTTGCTCCTTCATGGCCCTCATGGTTCCATGCTTATCATTGAGATTCACTGCTCTCTTGACATTGTTTCAGATGATGATTTTGATGCCATCTCTTCCTCAACTCTAATTTTCTACTAATGACTAAGCACAAGCCTCAAGATTCCACAACATGGTTGCCGCTTATGTCATTGGGATTGTATGGTCTTGAGAATGCGCCAGGCAACTAGCTGCTTGCACCTAGATTTTACAATTTGAGATGGTACAAGTGGCATGCATTTACTCTAATGGGTGGGATTGTGAACTATCAATGACTACCAAACTTGTTGTAAAAGACCAAGACCAAGGAGAGAAATAGGAGAATGGAAACTCACATTGGGACACTTGAATGAGAGAAAACTCCAAATGCCTAGCATGAGCTTTGGCCTTGGTATTTATAGGTAGCATACAAGGCCCTTGAGAAGCTTCCTTCAGCCGCTTTCTTAGAGTGCAAGCCAAGTTAACTAGGAAGCTTCTCAAGAAGCTTCCTTCTAGAAGCCACCTACTTGGCATGCAAGCTAAGCTAGTTAGAAGCTTCTAGAAGCTTCCTTCTAGAAGCTACCTGCTTGGAGTGCAAGTTAACTAGTCAAGAAGCTTCCCAAGAAGCTTCCTAGATGCTTTTGAAATATTCTAGGCTAATTTGGCTTATTCTCTACTTTGTTAGCCTTACTAATTACGTCCCTAAACTCCGTAATGTTACATATTCCCCCACCGCAAGTTGGTGACGTCCTTGTCACCATTGAAGTTTCAAACTCCTAGATGGCCATCTGCGCATTCTGGAGGTGAGAAAGAGGTTCTCAGGTGGCAACATGAAGGGGATACCCTTTCCAAAGGACCTTGTTCTCCGTATGTTGGCGGCATCTTCCGTTAATGTGGCAACGTGCAAGGATACAATCAACTTTGTACTCCTCATGATCATTGATAGGGATAGGGAAAGGAGGAGGTTGGACTTGAGAGGAGAAATAAGAGGGGTTAGGAACAAAGGGTTTCAACTTGGAAACATGAAAGATAGGATGGATGCGCATATGACAAGGCAAGGCAAGTTGATAAGCAACACGAGAGACAATTTGGGTGACATTAAAAGGTCCTATCCAATTAGGAGCAAGTTTACAAACTTGGGTATCAAGTGGAAGGGGTAGATTACTAGAGGATAACATAAATTTATCACCAAATTTAAAGGTGAGATCATGACAATGGTGCTCCACATATTGTTTTTGATGATTCTGAGCATCAAGGAAGTGAGATTTGGCTTGCTGGAGAGATTTGGATATGGTGGTCAAGAAAGTTAACATATGAGGGACTTGAGATGAAGGAGGAGCAAGAAGAGAATCTGGGACAAGAAAATCTTGGCCAAAATTGAGAAAGAAAGGAGAGAATCCGGTGCTTGCCTCTTTAGAATTGTTGTATGCAAACTCCATAGCTACAAGAAATTCATCCCAATTGTTATGGTGAATGTTGACGAAGGCACAAAGCATATCTTCCAGGGTGCAATTTGCACGTTCAGTTTTTCTATCAATTTAAGGATGATAGGTTGTGGACAAAGCAAGCTTGGTGCCAAGTATCTAGAAGAGGGCTTGCCAAAAAATTTCAATGAAGCAAGGATCATGGTTGGAGATGAGTACACATGGCATACCATGATGTTTGAATACATTATTGAAGTAGAGTTACGCCAAGGTTGGAGTATTCACAATATCAACCGTTGATGCCAGATGGATTTGCTTACTAAGCTTATCCACAAACACCACAATTGATGTGTGACCTTGTTGTGACTTGGGCAAGGAGGTAATGAGATCTAAGCTCACATGTTCCCAACAAGTAGTTGGAATGGGAAGTGGTTGAAGTAGTCCACTCGGCTTTTGGTTATTGGCCTTGTTGTGTTGACAACTCTCACACGATGGACAAACTCCCAAACATCTTGTGTCATGTTGGGCCACCACCATTGGCGTTGGAGGGTACCTAAGGTCTTATCCACCCCCATGTGACCAGCTATTGGTAAATCATGGGCTTCCTAAAGGCGCACAAGTCGGGGATCACCTTGGGCTAGAACATAGATCCGGTCCGCATAGAATAGAAGGCCTTCCTTGAAGGAGAAGATAATGTACTCCTTATCGCCTATTGTTAGACAACCATGTACCATTTGGAAGAAGGGATCTTGTTGTAGAGCTGACCAAAACTCATTATGGACCTTGGGGTCAATTGACACCGTCATAATTGCCGTAGTGATGAGAGGAAGAGACTTCAAATCAGGTTGTTGTGATGGAGCATTAAGGATGACATGGAACCGACCTGGTTTGTACTCAAGTTTGATGTCAAACAATTGGAGTTGCTCTTCACATCGATGATGTTGACTCTTCATATGTTCCAAGTGTAAGGTCTGCAGCAATGGCTTGTGATCAATTTGCATGACCACTTGTTTCCGCTAGAGGTAATGCCTCCATACCTTGGTGGCATATACCATTGCAAGTTGTTCCCAATCTCAAGCAAAGTAATTTCTTTCAGTTGTATTTAGTTGGCGAGATACAAAGGCAATGGGATGTAGTCCATTTGGGAATTCTTGTTGCAATAGAGCTCCAATTGCAAAGTTAGAAGCATCAAAATCAACCACACAAGGTAGTTGAGGATCATATGATTGAAGAATGGGTCTTGAAGACACCATATGCTTTAACTTTTGGAATGCTTCTTCATGCTTGGTGGTCCATTGGAAAATCGAGTTCCTTCCCAAGAAGTCAATCAATGATGCAACCACATGAGCATAATAATAGATGAACCATCGGTAAAAACTGGCCAATCCATTGAATACTTCTCGTTAAACTGGCCAATCCATTGAATACTCATACTTCTATAGCATCCTTTGGGGTAGGCCAATCAGTAATGGCCTTGATCTTCTCTTCTTCCATCTTGATCCCCTTTGATGAGATCTTATGACCCAAGAAGGTAACCTCTTTTTGCCAAAAGGCACATTTTGACTTCTTGCAATAAAATTTACATTGTTAGAGTCGTCTTAGGACTTCTCGCACATTATTCATGTGTTCTTCCTATGTCTTGCTATAGATTAAGATATCATTCAAAAACACCATCACGGACCAATCCAATAGTCCCTCCAACACCTGATGCAACTGATCCATGAAGACTGCTAAGCATTAGTGAGTCCAAAAGGTAGAACTCTCCATTATGCCACTCCACTATGTCGAAATGCCCATACCTTGTGCAAAAGGTAGTCTTTTGCACGTCCTCCCCTTCAATAGGAATTTGCCAATAGCCGCTATGAAGATCCAGCTTGGAAAAGTAGCGTGCTCCACTTAGTTGATCAAGCAAGTCATCAATATGAGGTAAAGGATGTGCATTCTTCACAATTTGCTTATTGAGCCCATAGTAATCAATACAGAAATGAAGTCCTCCATCCTTCTTTGGAACAAATAGTACCGGTGCTCCCCAAGGAGTGGTACTATGTTGTATGAAATCCTTCTCCAGTAACTCTATAAGTGTTGTTTGCAACTCCTTTAACTCCTTTGGTGAGAGCCGATAGATTGGTCTATTCATTGGAGTACTCCCTGGCAATAACTCAATCTTGAAAGGCATACCTCAATCGGAGGGTAATCCTTTGGCAAATCATCCGGAAATACGTCCGCAAACTCTTGAACTATCCGCTCAACCATTGCTTGATGAGGCTCTTGGCCCTCCTCAGATTGTTCTTGTGCAATCGGCTTGATCCACACCGTGAATATAGACTTATCTTCCTCCAAAGCTTGCTCTATGGCTGCTTTACTAACAAAATTCCCTTCCAGGGACTCATCTCTCTTCCAAGCTTGCTCCATGGTTGCCTTCCTTGCAAACTTCCCATCTTGGGACTCATCTCCCTTCTAGGTTTGCTCCATGCCGACCTTCTCAACAAATTCCCCATTTTGGGATTGACTATTCTTAGGTGTCTTACTTAGAGATGCCAGACAACCTAATCAGAAATTCCTACCTTGGTGTTGTACTTGAATTTGTCATCGGGTCCAATCAAATTGAACTTTATGACGTTCAAGCCAAGGTAGACCCAGAATGATATCATAGGATGGAGGTTCTACTACAAACCTCATACACTCCAAATACTCCTTCCCAATCTTGAAGGTAACAAGATGTGAGGTGCGGAATGCATAACCCTTTCTACCACCCGCCATCATCAAACTACTTCCAAACATTGGCTTGATAGGAATACCTAATTCCTTTGCTACTTGCATAGATATGCAATTCTCTGAACTTCAAGAATCAACCAAAATCCTACAACCCCAATTAGATATCATACCTTGCAAGTGAAGCAAACTTGCATAAATTGAGCCTTCAATTCCATTGGAACTAATCAAGCTTCTAGTAGGCGGCTCAAAATCTCCTACTAGGATTCCTCATTTCCTTGATCATTATGTTCCACAATCTCCATCCGGGCAACTTGTCAAGGTCGTCCATTCCTAAGTGTACATTCAGCAATGCAATGTCCAACTTGGCGATAGTAAAAACAACCTCCATTTTTTCACAATCTTTCTCTATTTGTTGTACCAAGTGGTCTCCGTTGGATAGCATCAATCTCCATTGGTGCTGGTTCTTCCACCCATGCATAGTGTATTGGTAGGCCTTTTGTAGATTGACGTCGAGATCAAGTTGTCACAACCAAGGAATCAAAGCACTTAGCCAATTGCATGGCTTCTTCTACATTTTGTGGTTCCTGCATGGTCACCTTTGATTTGGTTTGTGATTTCAATCCCCACACAAATCGATGCAAAACTTCACCTTCTTGTATATCTGGAATCTACATGATGATGTTTTGAAATTGTGTGATGTAACTCCTTACTAAGCCAACTTGCTTCAACTCCACCAATTTATCTTGTGCGGCGCAGGTGGCATTTATACTTTGAAACCGACCCAATATTGCATCCTTGAACTATGCCCATGTCAAAATTGGTGCAATAATCTGTCGTTCAGCTCGCTCCACTCAAAATTGCCATCAAAGTTTTGTCACACCATCTGATTGGCTAGAGGCCAAGAGAATCTATTTCTGTTCATCTTGAAGATTGGTGGCTTCAAAGTAAAATTTGCAATCAAACACACAATTCTCCACTTTACCTGGAAGATTCTTGCCTTCAAATACCTTGGGTTTTGGAAATTGAATGTGATCTTCTCCATCTCAAATTGGCATTCTTTCTATATGTTCTTGTTGTTGTTGATCTTGTTCATCCAACAATCAAGTAAGGTGCTTGATTTGTTGCTGCATTGCAAGGATAACGTCCAATATTTCCGCCATAGCTACTACTCTATCCCGTTAGTCTCACTTTATCTAATTGATTAACACAAAGATGTAGCACGTCCACCGTTCTCCATAAGTTACCACAGGAAGTATCAAGTGTTCCTCAGACACCGTGGTCTTATGTAGAAAATCCTGTCCAAAGCGCGAGGCAATGAATTGTGTGAAATGATGCTTGGGTAATATCTGGACATGAAAATCCCAATGGTTTGGCGGAAGTGGGTTTGGTGGTCCATAAATTCCATCCATCCCATTCATGCTCTGATACCAATGTAAAAGATCAAGACCTATGAGAGAAATAGGAGAATGGAAACTCACATTGGGACACTTGAATGAGAGAAAAATCCAAATGCCTAGCATGAGCTTTGGCCTTGGTAATAATAGGTAGCATACAAGGCCCTTGAGAAGCTTCCTTCAGCCGTTTTCTTAGAGTGCAAGCCAAGTTAACTAGGAAGCTTCTCAAGAAGCTTCCTTCTAGAAGCCACTTACTTGGCATGCAAGCTAAACTAGTTAAAAGCTTCTAGAAGCTTCCTTCTAGAAGCTACCTGCTTGGAGTGCAAGTTAACTAGTTGGGAAGCTTCCCAAGAAGCTTCCTAGATGCTTTTGAATATTCTAGTCTAATTTGGCTTATTCTCTTCTTTGTTAGCCTTACTAACTACGTTGCTAAACTCTATATTCTTACACCTATACAAAGAACCTATTGTTGAGTTTCCTTTATTTCTTCTCAATTGTGGCAACTGATACCATGTGCTCTAGTTGCATTATTAAAGCTATCATTTGTAAAGCAATTTGCCTATTGAAGGCTTCCAAATTCTTCCTTCTTACCCTTATGCGTCCACTTGACCAGATTTTTGTCACAGGACAATAGGTTCTAAGTTATAGACACACCAAACTTTCAGAAGTTGTGCTCATCAAGATCTTTAACTTGGGTTGTGATCAACCCTACAGAACTTTGTATAAGTGACCTATCATGCATGTGTGATCCATCTGGAGTATTCCATAGTTCTCCCTTGCGGACTCACGTACACTTCATTGCAATGCAAAGGAAGAAAAGCACTTGCCAAAGCTCAAGAATGGATCAAAATAAGAATTTGGTTAACAATAAGGCATGTCAACCAATTTTCCCCAAACATTAGTTCTAACAAATCAAGATTCACTCACACCATCTCTTCACTTCTCAATTCTTTAGTTTCAAGCCTCATCAAAATTTGCTAAGATTCATATTGATCTCTTAGGTTTTCTCTCCGTAGTAGTAACTGAACTGGTGTCAACCATCAATCCATCCTAAAATCCCCCTATCTTTGATCTTCTTGGCCCTTTTTGCTTTTTCCTCCGATCCTTCACTAGAAAGTTTCCTTTTGAAACCTTACTCCTTGTTTTCTTTATTACTTCCACCTGCCTTTCTCCCTTCACTGATCTGTCCTGCAAAACCTCCTCCGAGAGTTCTCTTCCTGCCAAGATTCCTTCGGGATCTCACTCCTGCCAAACACTTCTTTGAGAGTTCCCTTCTTGCTAAGACACAAAACACTTTGATGTTTCTTCCTTCACTAATCTGTCCTGCAAAACCCCTTCGAGAGTTCCCTTTTTGCTAAGACAAAACCTCTTCAAGAATTTCTTCCTCATTGATCTGTCCTGCAAAATCCCTTCGATACTTCTTTCTTCCTGCAAAGACCCTCCCTGATTCTCTCTCTTCACTGCCCACATACTCTTGAACTCCTCATTTTTCTCATCCTCAACACCTTTCTTTGATACTTTTCTGTCATTCAAACTCCTTCAGTATTGCTCTGCCTTTCCAAAATCCCCTTCTATACTTCTCTCCTTCATTGTCTTCTCTCTTGCCCTCCTGATTTCTTCCTTTTGATGTCCTCTCTTTCACTCAACTTCCTCTCAATACCTTTCTTTCATTCCAAATCTTGATGGGTTTTCTCTCTCTATTGCTTTTGTTTTCTTTCTTTCTTTCTTTCTTCCTTCTGCACTTCTTGTCCCTCTATCCTTCGAGAGTTCTCACTTCTCTGCCTTTGATTTCCTGTTTCCCTTTTATGGCCAAAGATTCTCTCAATTCCAATCCCCAAAACCTCTCCTATGTTCCTTCACTTCTTTGATCCTGCTCTTTTCTCTTGCCTCACCGAAACCCTCTTGAGAATTCCCTTTTCTCTCCTCACTCTCCTTCAATCATTCCCTATCCCCTAAAATTCCCTTCTTGTCCAGACTCCCCAATCCCAACTCTCCTTTGACTTAAGCTGACTGGCCTTCTTGTCCTATCCCAACTGCTAACCAAACCTCCTGAAGACTTAGTTTTTGTGGGTGTTAAGTCTTGTTTGTCGCTTTTTGCTTTCCCTTCACTAAGTCAACTTTTCTCTAGTTGATCATTTTCTTCCTCCTCTTGACGCTCATTCTCTTCCTCCTCTTGACGCTCATTCTCTTTTGCTAGTTGCTGAATATATTCTCCTTTCTTTGCCATGATTATTTCTCTTTCCAATAGATTTTCTCAAACTTCTTTTGTATCCTCTCTATGGTAGTCTTCTTGCTCTTTGCCTCTTTCCTTCTTCTCCACTCTCAAGAACTTTTTCTTTCTTCTCCCAAGGCTCATCAACCTCAGGAACATTATAGCCCTTGCCTTGAATACTCTCCAAGCTCCAAATCCACTGCCACTACTCTTCTCTCAACTCTCAAAATTCCTATCACACTAAATAGCATTAATGTAACATGTAGATTATTTTCCCGCAACAATGCAACAAGAGCAAAGGAAAAAATTAGATCCATAATCTAGAAAATGTATATTCTTAAGATCTTAGGATAAAAGGGATATAGTTGTGGGTTCTGGTCAATGCTGCCTTTTTTTGAGTAATAATGTCATATTTGATGAGACTAGTATGATGGATATGAATACCATGTCTAAAGAAAAGAAAAGAAAAAGACAAGAAAAATCAAGTCAAATATTGTTAAGGTAGAGATTAATATCAAAAAGGAAGATTTCTCAATTCATAAAATTCTCCTAATTGATCCACCAAAAGAGCACCATCTAGAAGTTCTACATGAATGTATGTATCTAAATAGAGGTTAAAAGCTTCCAAAGAGATATGAGTATTCATTTCTAGCCTATGCTTTCTTAATAAAGAACAAGGAACATGCTTCATATAAGGAAGCAATGCAAGATTAAGATTGTCGAAGATTGCACAATATGATGGACAATGAGATAAAATGTTTGGCCAAAAATCAAACTTGGAGACTTGAAATTTGCATGTGATTGAAGAGAGATCATATCCTCCAAAATACTCTTGACAATGTGTTTGTTGTGCTAGATTCCTCCATAGACCTATGTGTCTCTCTTAGTAGAGATTTCCTATTTAGACTCAAAGCCTATCAAACCCTGCCTAATCTGCCTTAATCCCCTACTAAAGAAGACATCTACCATTAGATCATAAATGGTCATCTGCCATTGGATCTAGAAACTATTCATCCCTAGATAAAACAGCAAGACATACTTAACAACCTCCATCTTGGCTTGTATTTTATCAAACCAATAAAATTTCTAAGAATATTTTGTACATAAGCTTAATCAACGACAATGTACATTGAGCAAGTTCATTTAATTCTCAATCAGAACTATGAGCCGGCCTATCTCTCACTCAAGATGAACCTCTGATAGCTATTATGGTAGCGTACCATGGACTAAGAAGGCAAAGAACACCAAATCCATCATACTCCTCCAAGGCTAACACTCCAAGACTCAAGATATTGATCACTAGAGAACTCATTGAGAGAGAGATAGTTGCAAATGAAAGGATGATGAGTACCTCCTCACCCCTTTTTTATATACTTGTGAAATAGTTACGCACTAAAGTAACTATTTACTAAAGTAACTCAAGTTACTAGGCTAAAATTCAAGTAAAGTCAAAAAGTATAAAGGAATATCCATCCACATGGGCATATTCCACTAAGCATGTGATCTTATCTTGACCCAACTACTAAGTCAAGGATTCCTTCACATGGGCTATCCTTGGACTAGAAAAGAATCCAAAACAAGAAGGCTTGCGGGCCCAAGAGTTTTCAACTCTTTCCTCAAAGCCAAACACCTAGAAATAATACCAAGTCAACATATTAGAATCCAAAATAGTGGTGCTCATCTTTTCCACTTCCTCTAGAGTAAAGTCCCTTATATCTTAGCTATGACTAAATTTAGCTAATCATGCCTAATGTTTCTCTATATAAATAATATCTCTCAAGTATTTGTAATACTAAGCTAAATATCATAATACCACACACATGCACAAATGGGTGTTATAAAACAAGTTTAGTCAACATGTTTGCTATGTTCAACTATATGCTTATCTTTTTTGATTGATCTCTCCACTTGTCATAGCTTCCTTGATGAAGTGTTACTTCACATCAATGTGCTTGGTTCAAGAATGGTACACTTGATTCTTGGCCAAGAGAATAACACTTTGACTATCACTATGAAGCTTGGACTTCATTTTTGGGAACCTGACATCCTTGGCTAATCTCTATAGCCATACAGGTTCTTTAGCTACCTTTATTATTGCCACATATTTTTCTTTTGTGGTTGAAAGAGCAATTGTATGTTAGAGAATAGACTTCCAACTTATCATACCGCCAACAAGTGTAAAAAAATCCGGTTGTGGAACTCTTCTTGTCAAGATCTCTAGAAAAATCAGCATCCATATACCTTGTAATCACTCCTCCTTAATCTTGCTCCATATCAAGGACAATACCAAGATCTATTATGCACCTCAAGTAAGTAAGTTTACACTTCAATACTTCCCAATGTTGCTTCCTAGGATTTTCTATATATTGACTCATTTTTCTCGCCTCATATGAGATGTCCAGTCTAATGCAAGCCATTGCGTACATTGAACTCCCAATAGCACTAGCATAAAGAATGTTCAAAATGAATGTTAATTCTTCCTCATTTGATGGATGTTGCTCCAACAACATTGTGAAATGGTTTACTATTGGGACACTCATAGGTTTGGCACTCTCCATACCAAAACTTGTAAGTTACTTTTCCAAGTACATTCTTGGGGATATACAAAATTTTCCCTTGCTCCTATCCCTATGAATTCAGTTCCACATACCTTCTTTGAAGAACCTATGTCTTTCATCTCAAACTCCTTACCAAATCACACTTTTAATTTCTCCACCTCAACCATATCCTCTACATTAATCAACATATTATCCACATATAGGACCAAGATTATTAAATCCAAACAGATAGTTCCATGTAGCTTATTGATGTATACTTAGCCATCTGATTTGCTTTGGTTGTATCCTTGCTGCAACATGAAAGTGTCAAATTTCTTGTACCATAACCTTGGACTTTTGCTTCAATCCATATAATGATTTTTGTAACCTTCAAACTATGTTCTCTTTCTTTGGTACCACAATAAAATTTGGTTGATGCACGTCAGTCTCCTCCTCTAGTTCTCCATGTAAAACTGAAGTTGTAACATCTAATTGCTCCAACTCTAGATTATCCCAGGTAACTATTGTCAACAATACACCAAATCAAGAGATTTGTACTGATGGTAGAATATCTTGTTGATTCAACACCTTCCTTTTGACTTTAACCCTTTGCTATAAGTCTTGCTTTGTACCAATCTCTAACTGCTTTTGAGAGTCCTACCTTCCTCCAATATATCCATCTGCAACCTATTGCTTTCTATCCTATAAGTAATTTCTCAAATCTCCAAGTTTGGTTTTGGACTAGCAATTCATCTCCTCTTCCATTGCACTATGCCATCTTTGGCACTCTTGATCTTGCCTCCTCATATGAAGAAGGCTCACCATTTTTTTCTAAGAAGAGCATAAGCTACCACTAAATGCTTGCATCTCTTTGGTGGTCTTTGATCTCTTATCAAGATACCTACTTTCTAGTATAACTTTAGGACTTCTATTTTCTGGTGGATCACTTAAGAGATCTATGTGAGGTGAGATATCTTCTTCTCAGACATCAATCTCTATCTTAACAAAATCAGATGTAATCTGATTTTTCTTTGGTTTAGACATAGCAATCATCTAAATCATACTTGTCTCATCAAATATTATGTCCCTGCTCACAACAAGGTAGCATCCGATAGGATAACAAACTCTATATCCCTTTTTATTATTCTCATATTCTAAGAATAAATATTTTTAAGATTTGGGATCTAACTTTATACTTTTTTCTTGTTGAATATGAAGATAGCTTTGCATCCAAATACTTTGAGTGAAGAATAATCTACATGCCAACCAGTCCAATTTTTCCAGTGGGGTCCTACACTCAAGAGACATGGATGGAGAAATATTTACCAAGTAACAAGTTGTGTTTATAGCTTTTGCCCAAAAGCTCTTCTCCAATCTGGAATTGCTTAACATACTTGGAGCGTTCTCTAAGATTATATGATTCATCTATTCTACCACACCATTTTGTTGAGTGGTGCATAGTATGGTGACGTGGTGGACTATCCCTTGCTCTGCTGATCAAACTCTTGTAATGTGTAATTTCAACCATTATCAGATTGTAAACACTTCACTCTCCTTCTGGTTTGTTTCTCCATCACCACTTTTTATTGTTTAAAGATAGAGAAGACCTCTGATTTCTACTTCATAGTGTAAACCTATACCCTCATAGAGTAATCATCTACTAAGGATACAAAATACAATACTCTAGATTTTGAAGCTATGGTATTGTCTTGTGGTTTTCTTAGTTATTGGAAAGGTAATCTAGTGTTATTTATCAATGTAATATTGGAGTATATTATATGACAGATCTCATGGTTAAGCAATTGTCATGGGAGCTTAGAAATCACGACTGGAAAGAGAATATCATAGAGTGAGAGTTGTGGAAAAGTGTGGGAGCTAGAGTATTGGAGGGAGAGTTTGGACAAGAGATGTTCCACACTTTTGATTTACCACTCTCAAATTATTTTCTTATCAAGCTTTCAGTTTTCACATTGTGATCACTTCCAAGCTTGGATGGTAGCATATTTCAAGGTTGCATTCATGGCATTGGTGATAGAAACTTGGATCATATTATCTTTCCTATGTTTACTTATGTATAGGTTTGGAACTTAAGCATTTATGTGCTTTTATAGAAGGAAAGACACTAAATTTTGCTCAAGGCTCTCAAGGTGGAGTTGTGAGGTCCATGTATCAAAAGAAGAAGTTGTCAAGTAATAAGGTGCAAGAATTAAATCCAAATATGGAAGTCAAATGGTTTTGACATTTTGAGGGCATTAAGGAAAGGGTTTGGTGAGAAAAGACTATGGTTGAAGAGAAGAGCTAGTAGACTATGGTTTCGAAACAAGAATCAAGCAAATCAAGCAAACTATGAGTTGGACATGATCAATTGAAGTATAGGGGATCAAATTCATACCTAAGTGTGTAAATTGGAGGATCTGAAAGATCTATTATTGACTGTCATGATTTTTTAGTGGAGTTTTAGGTAAGATACAAGGTTTGCTATGTTGAGCCCAAGAAAATTTTACTTTCAGTTGATCAAAAACCATATCTAATCAATTGAAGTTGAAGTCCTTAAAATCAAAGTGTTGGGGAGTAAATTATGATAAAGTTTGGAGTTTTGGTCACTTCTAAAGTTCTAGTTTAAATTAACCTATGAAAATCTCCAATATTGAGAGCGGTTAGCTCTTGTACCTCTATGCAAAGTTATATGAAATTATCAAATAGAGACTTAAGGGTCTTGGATCAAGTATACTTGTGTTTTTAGAGCTCAAAAGTTAGCCCAGCATGGGAATTGATCCATATCTATTGTTGGGTTTGGATTTACCCATCAAACTTTACAAAGGTTTAGATAATAGCACAATCAACTACTATGTAATAGAGTTTAGAATTTGTGAAATTTTAGAAATTTAGAAATTATAAAGTGAGATTTGGGTGCAAAAAACTTTGTTAGAAATACTAAGTGGACCACTTATATCTCCAACTATAATTGAATGTCGAATCTCCAATTTGAAGTCATGAGTGAAGTGGTTGTAACTTTTTAAAGTGTTTATTTCTGTTTACATGAATCAAAATTTGACCAAAAATTGTGCAAGAATCAAGACTTGAGCCTTACTTAGTGTTTTGAAATTAGGGATTGAATTACAAAGATTAGGCCAAGTTTGAGACCCTATTAAGAGAGTTGTAGTGATCAGATTGAGATGAAATTTATATAATTAGAAATATTATCTCATAGGCTTTCCATGGGGGAAAATTTTATCTCCATTTGAGTATCAAATAGATTTTCCCATCAAAAGATGTGAAAACTCTTGGAAAGAGCTCTTGGATTACAAATGGTGAACATTTCTTGTATAGAGAAAGTGTTATTTGAGGCACATTCTTATCAAAATCATGGAGAGTTGTTAGTTTCCTTGTGTTTGGATCCTCTCCTTGCTTTGCGTGCTTGATTGTATGCCTAGTTTTTTTGGATTGGTGTGGACATGTTGCTTAGGTTCCTTCCTTTTAGGCCTGCCGTGCATTTCTCCTTGGAAGCATTGGAAGTGATGACAAGCAAACCAGGAGTGCTTGTTGTGATAATAGGTTAGTTTATATGTTATTCTCTTACTTAATAGAAATTGAATTGGAAGCAAGAATAGCAGGTTTCAATGGTTGGGAAAACTAGTGGGCTCAAACTATCAATGATAGGTCTACATGTGATCTCATATCTACAAGCTCCACAGCTAGGCGCCCCATTTGTTTGTAGAGAGAGAAAAGAAAAGTACAACAATGGGTGCTACTCCCAAATATAACAATACATGTAATCTTATATTCCCATTGTGCAATGAATTGTCTTAGAAAATATCACCTTTTGTTGTTTTTTTATTACATAATGCTCATAGAATTTTAACTTACAACTCTTTATGCCCTTCAATAATTGTCACTTGGAAAATTCACTTGTTCACTCATGTGGCCCAAACATAGGTGCTACAAGTGCGTCAGGTCTTTGAGACCTTCTTCTCTTTCAGAAGTTATTGTTGTTGCTCCGTCTGTAACAATATCTCCAACCAACTCATCCAAATTCCCTACCTTGTGACTCTTCATCACCACCAATGCTCCTTTTGATATCTTCAACATTTTTTTTGCTGCTCTCCACCTCCAACCATTTGAATACAACATACCCAACAATTTTAATTTCTTCCACAAGTCAGGAACATGCCACATATTGGCAAGGTGAAAGGCTTCATAACACAATCAAACATTTTGGTGCATATTGTACCAATCCCGATTGCTTTACAAGCCATATCCTTCCCCATTAAAACAAATCCTCCAATAATTGGTTTGTTTATGTGAAAAAAATCCTTCTTTGGAAATATGTGGTAAGTGCAACCCAAGTCTACTATCCAAGACTCTTCAAATTAATCTTTGTCTCAGGTGACACAATGAACATAGTTCAAACATCTTGATGTTTCTACTACACTTGCTTGATCTGAAAGGTGAAATTTATCTCTACTAGGTTCAGATTTTTAAACCATCTAATCTTTCTTGAAATGCCCTACCTTATTGCATATCCAACATTTGGCTTTAGTGTTATTGGATCTAGACTTTGACTAAATTTACCCTTGATTTGGCTTCTATCCATTATCCTACCTCTAATGAATAGAGATTTGGAATTCCTATCCTCTTGGTTAGGTTTTTTACACCTTTTATTTGACAATAAGGTTGAAATGAGCTCCTCAAAAGCTATGTCATCCTTCCTATAAAAAAGCATTGTGACTAGATGCTAATATGATGAAGGCAATGAAATCAATAAAAATAATTTTTATCTTCCTCCTCTAAATTAATCTCTACACTCATCAACTCACGAAAGATTGTTTTGGCTGCGTTGAGGTGCTCCATGATGCTTTGGCGCTCCTTTATAGGCAATATATAAAGCTTGTGTTTCAAGTATAGTCTATTTGTCAAAAAGAATTTGTTATATATAAACTCTCCGACTTTGACCACAACTTTGGTGTTGAGTCCTCTTTCATTATATTATACAACACTTCATCAAAAAGATTTAATCAAATGTTGCTAATAGCCCTTAGATCGGCATCCTCCCACTCATTATCATTTTGTTCCTCCGGATTCTAGCCTAGGATTTTGTGTAACCTTTGCTGTGCAAGCAAGTCCTTCACCTTCAATTGCTATAACCCAAAATGGTTCTTCATATCAATTCTTCACTGCAAACTCTGAGTCTGAGATTGATACTTTTCTTGTTATTGTGAATTTCTGGATCAACCTAACTTCCCTCTAGGACCAATTGTTAGAATAAGCTATCCTCTCATATATCCACATTCAAGCAAAAAATACACTCATCGAAGAAAACATAGGATATGTGGTTCATTTCATATCTTCGTCCACCACGGCCAAACACTCTCATAGATTATTTTATTGAAACACTGTATACACTATACAATTCTTGATTGTCTCTCATAGATCATGTCCTCTAGAATATTCCCTAAAATGTGTTTGTTGTATTAGATCACTCCATAGACCATGTTGTCTCTCTTAGGAGAGATTTCCCACCTAAACTCAAGGCCAGTCAAACCCTAGCCGCCTAAGCTGTCTACTAGAATAGACATCTATCTTAGCTCATAAACGATCATTTCCCGTTAGATTTAGAAACTATTCATCTCTAAATAAAATGGCAAGACATACTCAGCAGGAGGGTTAAACACCTTAGCGTCCAGTCTATCCGGTGAGGTCAAGTCACAAATCTACGCCAGGATAGTGTGACGGAATGCTCTCCTGCAAATCAAATAGGATTTTGCAGAGTTTTAGCAGCATTTGTGTGCGCATAGGAAAAAACATCTACTCAGAGACATCAACATCTTTTTTTTTGAAGCCGGCAAAATGAGAAGCTCTTTTTCTCTTGCTGTCAATTTGATGTCAAACGAAATAAAAGATACGGAAATGATACATCTGGACTAGTCCAATTTCGATGCCAACTGTGCGACATATATATAATTCCAAGCTGAACTATGAAAGTTGCTCGAGTCCATTCGTCCGAAAGCCACGAGATTTTATCGGTGCTGTTATTGAGTCCAGCAAGAAAGGATCAAGTCACGGGGGTCCAGGGCAGTACCGAAAGGAGCCTGTTGACCCCTTGTCACAAATATGCGAGTTGCAGCAAGCCAGCGATACTTCAATTGAGAGTACTCTCAAGGTAGAAGGGAAGCAATATCATAATCATCAGATTCCACGAGATGGCATGTGACCCGGGTTTGGCAAATTTCGATGCAATCAGAGAAGCCTTAGATCCAGCGAAAGAATCTTAGGCTGGTTAAATAACAAATATCAGGTCCACTCGTTCAATACGTACTCCCTCCTCACCAATCAGTACTCAGCTCATCAATTTGCTCATAACCATAAAGATCCATCTTTCGAGGGGAGTCCTTCACCGAGATATTGGGCCTCTACTTTTGGGCACGAATGAAGATCTGAAAAGCCCACTGTGACTGTCTACGTTTAGCCAAACCTTGAATGTGAATGAAAATCTATAGCATGCAAGTGACAGCATGGAGCCAACTTCATTATTCTCTTTGATAGTTTTCAAATATCTATCATTGGTAGATAATTTTCATACAAACCAATAAATCTCAATTTTAAACTAATTATATCTTTATCGAATCAATAACTCCAAGTTCACTTTTATTTAAAAAACTATCTCACAATTTTTTTATGTCGGAGTAAAATTTACAATTCTGTTCAAGCTTATATTAGGAGTATTTTACATTAGGAGTTTGAATGATGGGAACTCTTCCACACTTGCATGGAAATTGACTTATGACATCATCAGATACATTTGCAATACTCAAGAAAACATATTACAAATAGAAATTATATTATATTATATATCATATCCTTCTCATACTCGGCATGGCCTTGACCCGCCTTCATAAATCCACTACGATAGGTATTTCTTAAAGAATTTGTGTTCCGGAGCTGTGTTCCCTTTTTTTTTCACTTGCTTTAGCAAAGAGCCTACTTTGTCCCCTGTACTCATACCTCTGGTCTAATCTTCCTTATCTACCGTGCTATACTTAATTGAATCTTGTAACGTTAATACCCTTACATTGATTGACCTTATAATTAGACATCTTACTTGATTGCCAGTGGTAATTCCATATTTTAGCCTGTCATAGCATCTAGAATTCCTCATACGAATTAGACTACAAGCAAGGACAAGTCTAATTTTCTCTTAAGACTAAATGTTCCTTTCCACCTCTTTCCTTGGATCTTTTTTCCTTTGTATATTGATGGAACGTTTGTAGTTGAAATCATCCCTTGCTCTCCTGCCTTCCAACCCTCCAAAATAAGAGGTTCTATATGCTTAAAGAGACTTATTGTAACTTTGGTAAAGAACTTGGTATACCATTTTGCCTTATTGGCTAGGTCAAGACACCCCAAGTTTCCTTGGACAAAATCAAGCACTTTGTGTAAAAGTACCAATTCTTATTGTTGTATTTTGGTCCTTTATTGAGATCCAAGCTCCACAAACTGATGATTTGATTTAACACACCACTAAAGTATATCATCGTTCTATCTTGCCACTTGCTGGTATTTATATTTCAATCTTCTCCACTTTTCATTTCTCTTTTTTGGGTGTTTTATCATAGGAGCAACTATATCTAAGCATCATTTTCTCTTTTAAAGTAGTGATTTTCATAGGTTGAATTTCTTCTTTTGATATTACATGTTATATTTAGAAAATTAAAAATTTTTACCAACCTTGCAATCTTTCATACTCTTGACAAACATTTACTACTTCTTTTAACTTGTCTTTCTTTGTTACTGCTTGCCAATAAGTATGGCCTTTTTTGCAATATCATGGGCCATATCTTGTCATTCTAATCAGTAGATATCACTGGAACAATGTTCAAATTCCCTAGCCTAAAGAGTAAACATATATGTTTTTTGTCATGAATATGTACCAACACAAATATTTTTACAACCAGTACTAATACTTCCTGTTTTTATTTGCATTCTCAACTCTTTGAAGAAGATGCTTTGCAGTTCTTCAATGATAAGAATATCATCCTCTTAGAAAGGAGGTGTGGGATATTTTTATCAATTGAGAAGGAAGAACCTATAGTCAACAACTAGGTAGAGAAAAAAAATGTTTTTCATTATCTCCTAGCCAACAACATGATTGGTTAGGAGAAAATGACAAATCCTCTTTATTAAATATATATAGCTGACCATCAGTTCTTTTTTCTCAATTGTGGAGTCATCTTGCTTAGTAAAAGATATCTTACAACTTGGTTTTGCTAGGGTAACATAATTATCATTCCCTTCAATTTTTGTTATACCATCAAGGCAAATTAAATGCATCCCAGTGAACATGAAAAGATTTAGTTTAACATGGGTGGACCAAACAAAGAATTTAGAGGATAAATGCATGAATACTCAAAAATGGTTTTGGTGTTTTTTTTCTAGTCAAACAACGTGGATGGTTTGAGTACATCAATTAAGAGCATCCCATGTAGCAAAGCTCTTAATAGACATTTGATAGAAACTTATCATCTCTAAGAAAACACTCAACTTTGTAAAGTTGTTGGTCTCAAGTAGCTTTGTATTCCAATTCCAACTTTGTTTTTGAGAGTTTTACTTCATCTTGCAAGAGGAAGGAATACAAGCAAGACTTCCAAAATCAACATAAAACAAGATTCCTTTGGATTGAGAAAACTTAGGTTTTCTAATCCCTAGAAAAACAAGCATGATAATGATGATTGTTGTGATCACTTGGAGATTCCATATCTTCCAAGTTTTGAGCTATGAACTTATTTAGTGTACTTGAAATGCTTTAATATTTGATATTCAAAAAAGAATTCCGCAAATTTTTGCAACCATTTTATTTCTAATAAATTGCTAGAAATTGCTCATCCTTACCTTGGAGAATTTTGGTTGATTGCTCCTTTATCACTTATGGAACTGATTTTTCAAATAAAACACAGTAGAAGTTCAAACAATGCTATCATATCTATAGTGGTATAAGTAGCATTCATTGACTTTCCAATTTTCAATATGGTCAATTTTATTGGAGCAAGTATTAGTCAAATAATTTTTTCTTCCTTCAAAATCAATTGTAGGGATTTGAAATTTTCTTTAGAGAGATATTTGCAACTCCTTGGACTCTTTGTTGAAATCTAGTTTGCCATAGATCCGCTTGCGCATCAAATGATTGTGTTGTTCACATATTCCTTGTAAATTGCTAGCTTATCTAAGTACAATATTGATTTCCATACTTTATTTTTTAGTGCCAATGATTGCTCTAAGAGCAGGATCTATGTTTTTTTATCTATCTGTCTTCATCCATTTTATGATTTAATATGTGATTCTTCCAATCAACTCCCACTTTTTTGAAGGAAGTTTTAACTTGCTAGCAAGCACACAAGCCTCCTCCCTTTGGTGTTTAATATAATTACATCCTTGGTCTAGGCATGGATAATTCATGCTCCCATGATCTAAGGGAAACTTTAATCAATGATTCATTTTGTCATTCATTGGGATAATGATTGTATGGAAAAGAATCAAATAGTCTCAAAAAAGCTTAAAGAACATAAACTTGGAGTGTCTAGAGCAAAACATGCAATAGGTAGTGATGGATTACAAAGCAAATTGGACCACAATGCTTGAAGTGAAAAATAGTGTTGTTAAACAGACTTGCAACAATGAAGAAATGAAATGGCATAGAGAAGGCTGTAAATATTTAGCTCTATAATTAGTATAGTATGGACTATGCATGCAAAGAAAAAGCTTGAAATTACACTCTAGAAATAAGATTAGAGTTTAAATGATGTGTATTCCAGAGATCAAGGAGTAGTTTTTCTAGACCTTAGATCCCATAATACAATTCATCACTAGAAAGCCTTGAGTTCCCAAGTCTCCCTTGTGTATACTATGTTAAGTTATCATATGTTATTCTCAAGATTCCTTTTGACTTCAATTAGTTGTTTATGGTTAAGTAATTTATTGCTCAGTAGGTAATATTTTGATGTTTTGTTTAGTCTAGATTTCTTTGATGGTCTTGGCTACTTCCTTAATGTTTAAAGATTCTTTGAGTAAAATGTATGTATCAGTCTTTTTGACATTTTTGTGCTACTTCTAAGCATTTCTCTTATTCTCATGTCCCTTGCATCCACTTGTACCATATGATCCGGTTTTATTTTCTCTTAGACTCCCATCTCCACTACTTCTAACTCCAATATTAAGAATTCTTTTATTTTCTTTCTTTGCATTCATTTTTATAGTTAGAATAGGAGTGTTTTATATGTTTGAGAAGGATTTATTTGTTTTGTTAAGTTATTTGAGTTTTCCTTTGTATTCAAAGAGTGAAAGGTAGAAGTCCAAAGACTAATAAATTTAGCCAAAGATGAAGACAAGGAGCACTGGTTAAAAAAGTGGGCCAAAGATTATACATATTTAATTTCATTGCCAATTATGGAAAGAATCTTGGCCTTGTACCATTGGTACCAAAAAAAAAATTTAACATGAGCACATTGACTGGTCAACAGCTGAAGACCAATGAGGTGAAGTCCATAAACTATAAATTGACTATTCTCACTAATCAGATACTCATTGAGTATTCAATAATCTTGTCAATAGTAATTGAAAGAGTTTGTGAGGAAAGAGTCTTTAGTCTATTTTGTTCTTCTAGTGTGAAATCATTTGAGTGGAAGTTAACAAGATGTTTAATAATGAAATCTTGGAATGCAAAGACTTTGACTCTTAGTAATCCTAATATTGAGAAATTTGACATGGATGGTAGGAAAGTGGTGTTGAGAAGTCTGAACTTTCCTTTATTTATGTGGAATTGGGACTTAGGTTGCTATTTGTAGCTCAAGAAATTAAAAGCAATAAGCCTTGAAGTTGTGATGATCTTCATAGCAACTCAAAGGAATGGACAAAAGCCCATTGGCATATGGTTTTGAGAAGTGATGCAAATGATTTGGTTGGCTTGACCTATGAACATGCTTGCTTATAGTAGGCTATCAAGTAAATTACCTTAATATAAGTACCATTTCAGAATTTATTTAGGTGGTAGGCATATTTAGTTGAGATTGAAAGCCAATAAACAAGAATTGGAAAAAAAATTCATCTTGTGCAACAAGATTTGCATTACTAATCAATCTATAGATTGGCAATACAAGATTCAAGATCACTCCTAAGTTATCATAATCTGCAAGTGCCTTGATTTTCATACACTACTTTGCTTGTACCACACCTTCAAGTCTAAAAGACTCTCGTGGTGATCACCTTTCTCCTACATCAGAATAGAGAAGTCAGGCTCCATTAGACTCATGCCGGGAAATATAGTTGCACTGCCACCACAAAACTTGACCAAGTTTGAAAACCAAGCACTAAGTAAGGTCCAAGCATTGTCAAAGGATATCTTTTGGTTATAGCCATCAATGCTCCCCTACAACAAAGGCCCAATGCGGTAAGCTCAAAGAAGAGCTTTATGCTCATTGGCAATTATGTCTATTTGTGTCACCAAGTATTGATGCTTTATGAAAGCTCTATCTATGAGCCTTGTGAATGAAGTTGGCAGCAGAAATGCAAAAAAACTCTTGTGGTAAAACAAGTGGTAGCACAAGTGGATTGACAAATGGGTTGTTATTTTCATCATGTTATACAATCATTCTCTCAATACAAGCACATGCTTTGACAAAAAAAAGACCAACATTTTGCAACAACTTGTTATGCTCCATCTCATTGGTAGCATTCAGAATGCCTTCAACCCACAATGCAAGTCTAACCACAAATTCTTGCACATTCAAAAATATGAGTGACTAGCAACCCCGGATGATATGCATCATCATATCCAGGATAGACATCATTTCTTTTGGCAGCGGGCCATTAATACCCAAATCTTTGATATAGGTGCCAATGAGAGCATCAAGCTCCACCTTCTATCGCAATAATAGGGTATTAGGACTTGAATCTTTTAAAACGAATTGGCATTTTCCATCATGAGGTATCCATGGCAAGAAGGTGCACCCACCAAAGTTGAGGCAGTGCACTCACTAGTTGCTTCAACTCAAGGTAAGCTAGGAGCTCAAGCCAGTGCTTCCTGAACCAAGTTGTAACCTTGTCTATAGAAAGCCATTGGTCTACAACATAGAGGCATGTTGTACTCATTCTACAATCAGGTTTTGCTACCATGTGAGGTGTGAAATGAAATCCATCATCATAGAGAAGAAGCACTCCTTCACAGCTGCATTCATGATGTGTTTCATAACTAGATCAAGCTGATGCACTTTGCACCAGATTTGGATCAGATCAAAATCATTATGAATTTTTACCTCAAGCCTTGTCATGATGCCAGCAACACATATGGTAATTTTTGAGCCCATTTTTCAACCTCCTAAGAAGAAAAATCTTCCAATGAGGGTAGAGTATGTCAAGAAACTAAGAAATCATGTTGAACATGACTTTGTCCATGTGTCGTTCAAAAATTGGCAATGTGCACCCATGCAGGTGGACAAAGACATGCTTAATCTTCACATACATACAAAGACATACATCTAAATATAATGTACTCTTGTGTGATGTTGAGTCTAGTGCCAACAAAAAGGCCCAAGTTTTTTTTAGTAGCCCTGATAGTCATTGAAAGTTGGTGGCACAAACTACCCTAACAAAGCTATTGACATTCTCAAAAGAGCAAGAACATAGCAATAGAATGGATAGGACTTCATATGTCTTGCTGATAATATTTCTTATCATGAAAAATGATGCTCCACACATGATGTATCAAATGGCAAGGTTGAAGAGTTGGGTTTTGGATTTCATGATTATGACAATATAGGAAGAGAGCAATTTGTCATTATTTGCTAGCTCGCTGCATCATATTGGAAACTGCCATTGCTTGCTCCTTTGCCTTCATAGCATTGGCATTGTGGTTAGCAACCATAGGTTTTGGCCTCACTCCCAATGTAGGCTCTTGCTCGTTGTCATCATCAACATCATTGGCCTCATCCTACACTAAATACATCATCTCACTGATGATTATTTCAATGATTTCTTTTGTCAAAGATGAAGACATTCTCATGATTTCCCACAACTTCAAAGACAAAGTGAGCTTGAGAGTGCTTCTAAAAGGAACCTTCATGTCTTCAAAGAAATGCTCTTGCTTTGACTTTGATTCCAACTTTTCATATTGTCCAGATTTTATAGTGTGCTACTTCGTCATGTGAAACTCAATGTTGTCATAGAAAAATGGTGCACTCCAACCTTGCAATGCAGTTGTGATCTTTCACTTCACACCAACATTCTCCTCATGACCAAATATGATGCAGAAAAGACACTGCATCATATTGCATCCCACTAATGGCTGAAGTAGAGAAAATAGTGGGAGACAACTTTCAAACCATATTTAGCATCATTGGCCTTGATGTAGGCAAAGCTGCACTTATTCTTCAACATTGAGCTTGGGATGAGAGCAGCCTAATGGAGGGTTTTCTCATGGTGCACAAGGGCCCTAATTTACGAGCCTCATGAGGATTATTTTAGGTAATTTAGGTGACAAAAACCCTACATGCCTATTATAAGCAGCCATGCCTATGAGACAAAGTTTGGCAACATTGGTAGAGATGTAAGATAGGGTGACAAAATCCTTTTTTGGAGATCATCCAAGGATTAATGGTTGGAAGGTGGGAAACTATAAGGACCCAAAGCATTATAGGCTTATTCAAGTCCCATCAACAACTTATCTTTTGATGAACCAGGCGGTGTTCTTCAAGCTCTTCTTTGAAGCAATGACAATTCATTAGAGTAGGATGTTCTATGATACACTTGAAAATGTAGCATGTTGGATGAGCTAGGCACTCACTAGATTGGGTCCTTTATATTCCACTTCTAAATAGGCATAAACCTTTTGATAGCCTAGGAGTAAAGAGATTTCCAAGCCTCTTCTTGTGTAAGTGATACATAAATTCACAACCCAAAGGTGAAGGTATTATGCATACAATTAGAAAAGTGGACATCTAATTCCTACAAAGTAGCAAATTCATTGAAGTGGTGAAAGAGAAAACAACAAGGAAGAATACAATCCAATCCTTATTGAGAGCACCATTAATAGGGACCCCAAAGCAACAAAAGAGGTTGGTGGAAGTGGATGTGATTTTTAAAGAAGAGGAGGAAGAGTTGACATTGATAGACTCCAAAATAGAGTTGAAAGATGAGAAAGAATTGCCCTAAAGCAACAAAAGAGTTTGGTAGAAGTGGAGGTACTTGATATTTCTTCTAAAGAAAAGGAAGAAGAATTGACTCTAAGGAACTCCAATACAAAGTCAAAAGATGCAAGAGAAGTTACTTGTGAGGAGGAAGAATTAGCAATGAAAGGAAGATATGAATGTCTTCCCTTTGTTTTCTCATAGAATTGACTTTAGAAAAGGAAGCTAGTCTAGTGGACCTTCATGGCCAAAGAAGGCAACAAGGATTGAAGACTAACCTAGAATAGAGAAGCTTGTTAGTTCTAAGTATGTGATGTGTTTTAAATATGTTGGAGAGGATTAACCTTGCCTATCTAGAGCATTTGCCTAACCTTAGTAGCTATATTGCACAAATGACGAAGATGCACATGAATGAGTATACATCAAAGACAAAGACAAAGTATACAAAGAGAGAAATGAAGAAGTTTAAGAAGTTGCATCAATAATAGTACTAGTGGAAGAATAAGCTATTATAGGAGATTGATGAAAAGAAGAAGGAAAAATGTGATATGTTCAACCATTGTTCAATTGCACATAAAGCAATTATAAGGAGAACTGGAGATTCTTTGGACAATGAGTGCACTCATGATGAATGTTGATACTACCTCAAGCTCATAGTGACCTAGTTAGTGACTTAGTTCTCATTGTACAGTTGTATTAGAGTTTAAGATAAACATGTATACTATATATACATGAGAGAAGTACTCTCTCTCTCTCTCCATTCATTCTTGCTTATCTTCCTTATGTGTTCTGTGAGCCGGCATGTCTCTCACTCAGGATGAACCTCTGATGGCTATTATAGTAGCACACCATGGACTAAGAAGGCAAGGAACCCCAACTCCATCATACTCCTCCAAGGCTAACACTCCAAGACTCAAGACATTGATCACTAGAGAACTCAATGAGAGACAGATAGTTGCTAATGAAAGGATGATGAGTACCTCCTCACCCCTTGTTTATATACTTGTGAAATAGTTACGTACCAAAGTTACTAATTACCGCATTAACTCAAGTTACTAGACTAAAAGTCAAGTAAAGTCAAAAAGTAGAAAGGAATATCCATTCACATGGGCATATTCCCCTAAGCATGTGGTCTTATCTTAACCCCACCACTAAGTCAAGGATTCTTTCACATGGGCTATCCTTGGACTAAAGAAGAATCCAAAACAAAAAGGCTTGCGGGCCCAAGAGTTCTCAACTCTTTCCTCAAAGCCAAACACCTAGGAATAATACCAAGTCAACACACTAAAATCCAAAAATAGTGGTGCTCATCTTTTCTACTTCCTCTAAAGTAAGGTCCCCTCTATCTTAGCTATGACTAACTTTAGCTAACCATGACTAATATAGAACCATCCTTTATCTCTATATAAATAATATCTCTTAAGTACTTGTAATACCAAGCTAAATATCACAATACCACACACATGCACAAATGGGTGTTACATTTACCCCCGGACTAAGTTTTCACTTTGTCCTCAAAGTGAAAGTCTCTCTACCTTCTATGGTACATCTTCAACTTATCATGGTTAATCCTATCAAAGTGTCTTCCTCCCAACTCCTTGAGATCATAGGTGTAATTTCCCCACACCTTCTCCACTATGAAAGGTCCAAAGTACTTAGGCAAAAACTTCTTTTGCACTCTCTTGAATCAAATAGAATCAAACAACATTACCCAATCACCTTCTTTGAAAGTCTCCACCTTCTTCTTGCCTTTCCTCTTGTCATAGCTCTCCTTTTGTTTCCTTTGGGCTTGCTCCACTCGAACCATAGCAACTGCTCTTGCCTCTTCCAACTCCATGAGTTGATCCTTCCTTGACTTCTCTGCATCACCTCCTTGTGCTTTCTTCAATCTCCTATGAATGCTTTGGAAGGTAGGAAGATCAAAGTGAATAGGTAAGGTAGACTCAATACCATACACCAATTGAAATGGAGAATATCCGGTGGAAGTTTTCATAGTTGTCCTATACTCCCACAAAACTGCATGAATCCTCTTGTCCCAATGATGTTTAGCCCCTTCCATTTCTGAATCTTTGGCCAACATCATGCACAAGGTCTGATTGGTTCTCTCTGCCAAGCCATTGGAATTTGGCTTATAGGATGTAGTTACTCTATGGGTGATAGAGAAATGTCGTAGCATGGCTGTAGTAATGCTTCCTGTAAACTCTCCTCCTCTATCAGAAACCAACTCCAAAGGGCATCCAAACCTAGTGATAATGCATTCATAAAGAAATCTACCCACTTCATCTTCATTCTTGTCCCTCAATGGTCTAGCCTCAACCCACTTGGTAAGGTAATCAGTAACTACCACAATGTACCGATTGTTCCTTGGGGTTCTATTGAGAAGACCTACAAAATCAATTCCCCACTTCTCAAAAGGTCCTAGCAATGGAATTCATCTAAGTGGTGGAGTGGATGTAGAATTTCTAGCAAAAGCTTGACAAACATGACAAGTTTTGCAATAATCAAGACAATCCTTGAAAATCCCTCTCCAATGGTAACCTGCATCTAGAATCTTGAAAGCAGTCACCTTTCCTGCAAAGTGTCCTCCACATACTAAACCTTCATGAAACTCCTTTATGAGTAGGATAGACTCTTCCTTACCCACTGCTCTTCGAAGTAGACCATCTGCTCCTTGGTGAAAAAGAATATCCTCCACCATTGTGTAAGGTCTAGATCTTGCTGCAAGGGCCTTCCTCTCCCTAGCATGCATCCTTTCTGGATAGTTACCTCTTGTCACGAAATCCACAATCTCCTTGTACTCCATTGGAACCTCTTGAGTGACTGAGATTGTCATGAGCTCCTCATCCGGGAAGGAATCATCCACTGGCTCATTGTAATACTCCGAGGACAAGAGAAGAGAGAAAACACAGATTGCACACTCAAACATTCGATGCCCCAAGGGAGCACCTTCTCTTTATTATATAGACAAAGAGGATCTCCTCCAAGGAAGCTCCACCATAGGATTAGGGACACAGATAGGTGACATGTCAGCAAGCTCCACCCTTGGATTACTTACTTGGATGGGTGACTTGTCTGGTCTAGGTCCTATTTGGTTGGTCAAATGAGCTTTGACCGGAGGGAATCTTTTAGGGAATCTTCCTGTAGGAATCTCAGAATCACATGAGTAAGGTACCATTGGAAAGCTCTCGACGAGAAAAACCTGGAGGGAGGGAAGGCCAACCTATCCTCTGCTGGGGGAAGAATTTGCACATTTTCGAGGCCTAATTCATCCGTTTAGGCCTCCAAAATTGCCTTCAAAGATTTCAAGCATATTTTGGTTCCTACTCTATTAGAAGAAGTCCTCTTTTGGTGATACCTCTTTCTGATCTGTTTAGTCCATCATGTGTAACATCCTTCCAGATGTTACCAAACCAATTCTCACCTTTAAATCATATGTCTAGCTATTGGTTCTAGGGTTCTCAAGTCTATTTCGGTTTCTGCCCTATTAGTAGAAGTACTCTTTTGGTGATACTTCTATCTGATCTATTTTGACCATCATGTATAACATCATTCTAGATGTTACCAAACCAAATTTCACATCTAGATCATATGGCTAACCCTTGGTATTACACTCATCTCCATCATGATCATAGGCTCTTGATAACAAATCAGCATTTGCATGTTTCTTTCCTGGCCTATCCTCAATGGTGTAGTCATACTCAGATAAGAGTATCATCCACCTTGCCAGTCTCCCTTCAACATTAGGCTTGTTGAAGATGTACTTCAAAGCCTTGTGATCCGTGACAATGGTGGCTTTCCCTCCAATCAAGTAGTGTCTAAACTTCTTGAGACCAAAGATCACTGCCAACCCTTCTCTCTCTATGACAGAGTAGTTCTTCTTTGCTGAAACCATCTGCCTACTAGCATAAGCTATTGGATGATCACGCCCATCTTGGTCTAATTGACTAAGAGTGCATCCTATAGCTACATTAGAAGCATCAGTGTAGAGGATGAAAGGCTTACTCCAATCAGGTTTAGCAAGATTTGGATCTACAACAAGGGATTGCTTGAGCTCCTCAAAAGCTTTGAGAGCCTCCTTGTCCTCCAAAATCACCATGTAATCTACACCCTTCTTCATGTAGATGGTCAATGCATAAGCTTTGTTGGAAAACAGAAGCAAATCCAAAGAAAGGTTGAATTGGAGAGCCGTATGATGGGCGACCATCTCGTACGGTTCAGAGAGGGCTCGAGTATCGATACATTCAATATGTGTCTGGGAAAGAATGAGAAGATGAACCTCCTATAGTATCCAACCATCCCCAAGAATTGGCGTAAATTTGTCAAGCTTGAAGGGAATGGAAGGTTTGAGATTTTCCTCACCTTCTCAGGATCAACTGCTATTCTATCCTTGGAGATGATGTGCCCTAGAAGTAGACCTTCTTCACATCCAAAAATGCACTTCTTTGGGTTGAGTGATGCATTTGCCTCATCCAAGCGTTGCAAGACTTTGATTAGGTGCTCAAAGTGCTCCTCCTTGCTCCCATAGACACAAAAGTCATCAATGAAGTCTCTCACAAATTTCCCAATGAAAGGTTCAAATACCTTGTTCATGAACCGTTGGAATGTGGCTGGAGCATTACAAAGCCCAAAAGGCATGACCTTGAAAGTGTAAGTTCCCCAAGTTGTAGTGAAACTGGTGAGTTGTTGATGCTCTGGTGCAATCTTCATTTGGTTGTATACACTATAACCATCTCCAAAACTGTACCTCTCATGACCTGCAACCTCCTCCAAGATCTCATCAATGAATGGCAATGGGTAGTAGTCCTTCTTGGTAACAGCATTTAGCTTCTTGTAATCCACACATACCCGAAGCTTGCCATTCTTTTTCTTCACAATGACAATTGGAGACACCCATTCTGAATTCTCCACCTCAAAGATAAATCCAGCCTCCTTGAGCTTATCAATCTCCTCCTTCACAACCAAAGATATTGGTGGGCTAATGCGACGTTGCTTTTGGCGGATTGGTCTTGCATGTGACTCCACCTCTATCTTGTGCTCCTCCAAGGTGACTTCCTTCAAATCCTTGTAACTAAAAGCAAACACATAGATGAACTTGCGGAAAATCTCCTCAAATCTCACCTTCTCCTCCTTGGTAACATTTGGACCATACTTGAGGGTAGATAACCTTCTCTCTACCTCCTCTAGTGTCAATGGTGATTTATCTGGGTCCTTAAAAACCTCTGGCTTAGGTGCAAAATCCATAGCACACAAGGGATACACATCTGAATCAGATTCAGATTCATCCTCCTCCGTGGAAGTCTCCTTCTCCATGCTTGTGTCCACACGTGAAGCTCCTTCTTCAGAATCTAATTCCCAATAATCAGAAGATGGTGTATCTGAATGTGAAGTGTTGGTGGTGTTAGTCACAAGAACTGTGCCTCTATGGTTTGATGGCCCAATCCTCAAGTACCCTTTGTGCCATCGATCAGTTGTGTCTGCTACTCTCAACCATGGCCTCCCAAGAAGTAAGTCATAGCTTGAATCCTTCAAGACTTGGAAAGTCATGAGATTTTGAACTCCCATAACTGAAACTACCACTTTATCCATCACCCCTACTGGTCGAACTTGTTGCTTGTTTGCCATGCTCACCACAAATGTTGAAGGTCTTGAGGGTATCATACCCAACTTCTTCATTAACCTTTCAGACATGGCATTCACTGCTGATCCTCCATCAACCAATACATCCTTGATGTTGTGACCATTCACTCTCACATCAATCTTGGAGGCATATTCACAAGCCTCCCATGGTGCTGGCTTGGCATCCACCACCTCCATTGATACCGGAACTTTTTCCTTCTTCTTCCTCTTGCTCCTTGTAGAACTCAAACCACTTCTAAGCTCCTTTCTCAAGGTAGGATTCAAAGCAATCAATTGGCCCACTGTGATGTTAGCCTTGTGACTACCAACATCCTCCAACACATTGTAGTTCCATTGTTGCTTTGAGATCAAGAAGTCCTCCATCCCCAACTCTTCCTTGGAGTCTTTGTTGTTGATGGTGTTGAGATGCAAGTGCTCCTAGTAGACAAAGGAGTATCCTTGCTTGAAGTAAATCCTTGAGAAGAGTGAACATCCTTTGCAAAACAAGCTCTCTTCTTCTCTTGTGCCAAAAGCTCCAAATTAAGACCCTTGGAGTTTGAGCACTCTCCCTTCTCATACTTTCTCTCAACCACATCTATGGATGCTATTCCCTTATCTTTGTTTGGATTAGGAACCACTTGGGTTTCACAACCTCTCTCTTTCCCTCTATTGGCTCCCTCATAACCCTTCCTCCATGGTAAGTAGAATTTGGGTAATTCCTTCGGATATGGCCTCTTCCTCCACACCAAAACAATTTCTATCATTGAAATTGTTGGTTGGTTGGCCTTCTCTATATGGATAGTTTCCATAACTCCTAGGCCTCTCCTTACATTCTGATCCACCTCTCTCTTCTCCCATAGTTGCACCATATTGATCTTGAGATCCACAAGTTGTTCTATGATGGTTTGAAGTGGATCCTTTGCTGGAGGTGCAGGAACTGGAGAAATTGCTACTTGTAGTGCAAACCTTGCCACCAAAGTATCAGAAGTTCCACATACTTGTAACCTTGAGTAGGATTCAAAACCTCCTTCACCACCAAATCACTCTCATCCCCTTCCAAACTCTCCTCCATACGAATTGCAATCTTGATAACTTCAACCTTGGAAGAAGGTTTCTCATATCTCACCTTGCTTCTAATTTGTGGTCTTAATCCTCCCACAAAATTCTTTATGACCATGGCCCCTATGCCAATCATAGTAGTCTCCACATCATCCCCACCCTTCCTCAACACTATGCGAAATCTGGACTCAACTTTTCCACTCTTTTCACATAGACCCTCACTTTCTCTCCATCTCCTTGCTTGAGAAAGGTAACCTCACTCATCAATCTCTCATAAATCTCATCAGGAAGAAAGTTCTCAATGAGTGCTGAAGTCAAAGTCTTCCAAGACTTTTCTTGCCCATCTCTCCTCTCTCTCTTTTGGTATTCTAACTCATACCATGTAAGTGTTGTATCCTCAAAGAAATCTGGTAATAATGAGGCACACTCATTCTTCCTCCTCTCATTGTTTCTTATGCAAGCTCTCTTGAAGTCTCTCACAAAGGCCTCCACATCTTCTCCATCATTGCCAAAGAAAAACAAAAGTTTCCCCATCTTAACCCCTCACTATCTTTCTTTTCTCTCAAAAAATAAATTTCTTCTTTTTTCTTTTTTTTCTCTCACTCTATAACTAATAGAGTATATACATGACTAACATCATTTGAGAATAATCCACTCTAGGGAACACAAAAGGTTCAGATTGCTCCAAGATTTCTATAGCAACATCAAATCCTAAAGTGCATATTAATCTTACTCTCATGGATAGTTTATCCATAAGTTGAAAGATTATCTCCATCATAAATCCTGAGAACTAGCTGATGAAGGTGGTAGTATACTGTAGCTATACTAAGACTCTCTCCAAGATCCTTCACCAAAGTCTCCAAAAGTGCTTTTACTCCACTACACTCATGTCCTTTTGGAAGTCCTTCCACTCCACAAACCTCACACAACTCCTTGGTCTTAGATCTTCTCCCTCCCAATCTTGGTGAAGAAGGTCAAACATGCAAACCCAAGTCAAGTAAGTCTCTCCTTTTCCTCAATCTGTAGCTCTCAAGGTCAATGGACATGAACTTTCCTTATGTCCCTTCTCTCCATATAGAAAGCACTTAGACTCACTCTTTCCTCCAAGTGGCGTAGGTTTTTGGATCCTCTCAATACTCTCTTCAAATTCTATTGTAAATTCTCTTTTCCTCAAATCCACCCCTAAAATCACCTCAAACCCTTTGGGAACCTTGCATAGTCTCAATTTCCACTCTTGATGACCTTTCTTGTTCCCAAGATGAATCTAAACACTCAAATATGCTTTTTGTTGCTCTCAAACTCCTCATGCATGAGGTTTCCACTCTGCAGAATTAACCCTTCCTCACAATGTCACTCAAATCTCCCAACCAGTATGTCACAGTCTTTTAAAATTCTTTACACTTGATCACAACTCTAGCTTGTCCTTCTTTGAAAAATTTCAGATCTTTTCATTGAGCCATTTGGCCTAGACACTTCTCTATTCAGCACACATATTCCAGATTTGGTCTAAAAACCACCCCCTTCACTTCAAAAACTTATAACTCCCTGCTCAAGAATGATCTCTCTATAATTTTTGTGATAGAAAGTAGTATGAAATGCACTGAATTTTCTCGGAGATTTTCACAAAAATTCACTGAAAATTGAAGAAATGGAAGACTATGTACAATTTTCCAGAGAGCATGCAGTTGCGGGAGCAGTTTACCCTATAAACTTTCAAAAATTCTAGCTCAATTTTCATAGTAGCTCTCACAATAATATCAAATGTGATAACTAAAGATAACCCAAGCTATCATGTGTAGAAATTTCAAGTCCAGATTTCAAACTTGAGATTTTGCCCAAAATCACCTTAATCCCCAAAATCTGCAATCCTCCTCACACAATCTCTCCAAATCCTCTCATGTGTATAAGATGTAAAAAATCACCTCAAATACATCATAATGAACTGCATGGTATACAAATGGATCTTGGTTCTCTAACATAAGTTCAGCCCTCTCCTCTCCTAATGTTCTCTCCAAGTGAGCTCTCATAGCCTCCTTTTGCCTAATGTAGAATTGAACGCGGAACATTATCTTGCCTCCTAGAGAAGTCACGGCAACGGAACCAAAAATGTAAGCCGGTCTGTCTCTCACTCAAGATGAACCTCTTATGGCTATTATGGTAGCGCACCATGGACTAAGAAGGCAAGGAATCCCAACTCCATCATACTCCTCCAAGGCTAACACTCCAAGACTCAAGACATTGCTCACTAGAGAACTCAATGAGAGAGAGATAATTGCAAATGAAAGGATGATGAGTGCCTCCTCACCCCTTGTTTATATACTTGTGAAATAGTTATGACCAAAGCTACTAATTACCGCAATAAATCAGGTTACTAGACTAAAAGTCAAGTCAAGTCAAAAAGTAGAAAGAAATATCCATTCACATGGGCATATTCTACTAGCATGTGATCTTATCTTGACCCAACCACTAAGTCAAGGATTCCTTCACATGGGCTATCCTTGGACTATAGAAGAATCTAAAACAAAAAGGCTTACGGGTCCAAGAGTTCTCAACTCTTTCCTCAAAGCCAAACACCTAGGAATAATACCAAGTCAACACACTAGAATCCAAAATAGTGGTGCTCATCTTTTCCATTTCCTCTAAAGTAAGGTTCCCTTATCTTAGCTATGATTAACTGTAGCTAATCATGACTAATGTAGAACCATCCCTTATCTCTATATAAATAATATCTCTCAAGTACTTGTAATACCAAGCTAAATATCACAAAACCACACACATGCACAAATGTGTGTTACATACCAACCACATAGGACCAAAACCAACATATCACCCATCCAAGTAAGTAATCCAAGGGTGGAGCTTGCTGACATGTCACCTATCTGTGTGCCTAAGCCTAGGGTGGAGCTTCCTTGGAGGAGATCCTCTTTGTCTTTGTAATAAAGAGAAGGTGCTCCTTTGGGGCATCGGAGGTTTGAGTGTGAAATTGTGTGTTTCTCATGGTGTATTTCTTCTCAAGTCTCATATCCTCGGAGTATTACAATATGTGATGGTGAGTACACATCAAGTCCATTTGTGGATGAGACTTGCCATGTTGTTGGATGTAGCCAAAGTGGAATCACAAGCTCATCATCTTTGTCTTTGTTGGACAAACCTCTTAGCTAAAGAGGTCATATAGTGTGATTATAATTGGATTTAGCAACTAGACCACCTTATTGTTGATGACATTTTGGATGTTGGGCACCAATCTTAGATGGTGGTAGTGGCTGATAGGTCACCTATGGCAATGGTGAACCTTGTTGGATACATTAGAGCCACTTTACCCACACTTATGAGTTTCCCATGCTCTTATGCTATTTGAGAGGGAGGTCTTGGACTTGTATGCGACTCACAATTGCAATAGTTGGTGGAATCCAAAGCCAATAAGAGGGATGGGTTTTTGTATTGGTATTACCACTATTACAATAGTGCCAGAGACATCCAAGTATTAGGTGTTAGGTCAAGCTATGAACTTGAATTGTTTGACCTAGATTGTGAGCCTTGGCTTGGTAGAGCAGCATAGGATGCACTTGATAAGCATCACCCCTCGGACACTTGTGACTTTTGTGCCTGTCAAGATAATTCATGCACATCCTGGGAGTGATAGACCAAGTGGGCAAGGTATTCTTGGGACATAGCCAAGGGCTACTAGTGAGAATGGTCTACTTGGGGTCCATCCAAGTGAGCATGGTCTACTTGGGATGCAACTAGAGGATGTATAGAGCTTGCATCCAAAGCAAAGGGATTTGCCATACATGTCGGAGTGCAAACTAAAGCAACAAGGAATGGTAGTGGATTTCGTGGGCCACTTTCAGTTTGTAATGGAGAAGATCAAAAATGCCCATATGAAGTACTGCAAAAGAGTTGCCCAGTGCAAACCATCAAATTTTTTGTTACACCAAAGAAAAGAAGTTGGTTTCCCTCAAGAGTATTGCCAATGTTGATGACAATTGTACCCCTACTAGTTTTCCACACTAAGGTTGGGGATTCTAGAGGTTGGGAGCATGAGGTTACTGCTCCCAAGGGCACAGTGTAATAGCCAATTAGTGCACTTTCCACTCCTACATTAGTTGTGGAGGATACTTGGGAGCCAAACATTGGACCCAAGCTTATAAGAGGGGAAAGATTGAGAGTTTGGAGGATCTTGAGGAGCTACACAAGTTGTGTTGTCTTCAATATGAAAGATTTGGGTGCCCTGAAAGGACTTGATATTTGGATTGAGCTTACTAGTGATACACCAATTTTTTAATATCCCTATAGATATAGTGACATGGAGAGAGTATTGATTTAGAGCCAAAGTAGAGACCTTTTTGAAGCTAGTTTGGTAGAGATTTCATAAAGAGAGTATGTTTTAGCCACAATGATGGTAGCCAAGAGGGAGATGCATGTAAAATACATAGATAAGTGGATATGTGGAGATTTTTGTCCTATCAATAGATAGAGTAAGGTTGATTGGTATGACATGCCTACACCAAAGGAGATATTTGATGCAATTAGGTATGCAAAAGTCTTCAATACTTTGGATCTTTGAGCAAGATATCAACAATTGCCAATCAAGGAGGAGGACAAGTTCAAGATAGCATTTTGGGCTATTAAACCTCACCGTAAGGATGTCTTATATCAATGGAGGTTCTTACCATTTGGGTTCAAGAATGCTCCTACCAAGTTCTAAAGAGTCATGGATAGGATCCTAGCATGATAAGATTTTTCTAGGTGTTATATTGATGATATTTTGTTCTATAGCCCTATTATGGAGGAGCATGAGAGACATTTGTTGGAGGTGTTTGAGAGGTTGAGATCTCATGGACTCAAATTACATTTTGGGAAGTGTAGATTCTTCCATGAGAATGTTGAGTATTGGGATACACTATCTACCCTAAAGGACTTGGTGTTCAATAGACCAAGGTGGAGACTATTGCATTTATTCCTTTGCCTATGGATGTGAGTAGAGTGCAAGCATTCCTTTGGTTGGCAAAATTTTACTGTCAATATGTTAGAGGATTAAGTGCCATTGCCAAGGCCTTGACAATGTTGACCAAGCTTACATAAGAGTGGTGTTGGGAAGATGAGCAAGAGAGTGCTTTTATAGAGCTCAAAGAGAGATTGACATCTGTCCTTGTTCTTAAGAGATCAGTCAAAGGACAACCATTCTAGGTTCATATTTATTGGTCTATATTGGGGCTTGGAGCAATACTCACACAATATGATGATGAGGGGAAGGAGTTTGTGGTGTCCTATGCTAGTTGCTACAACAATTCAACAAAGGCAAAGTATAGTTCATATAAGGGAGAGTCCTTGGTAGCAATATGGGCAATAGCACGTTTCCAATGTTATCTATTTGGCAACCTTCACTATCATCACTACTCATCAACCACTAAAATGGTAAATGGAGTCTGACAAGCTTTCAAGGAAGCTTGCACGATGGGCTCTAGTTTTACATAAGTATGATTTCATGGTTATTCACAAACCTAGAGTAGTGAACCATGATGTAGATGGGTTGAGTAGAAACCTATGTCTGAACCAATAGGATCAGACCAGAGCACATTGGCATGGTGAGACAGATGAGGAGATGGTGCCATGTTGGCATGCATCTACCTTTTATGTATATTTTCTAAGGCCTTGGTGGTATTTCTCTCATTACATATAGGAGGAGTTGTTGAGGTAATGGATCTAGAGAGATATTGGTACAGGTCAGCAAGACATTCATAATGATGTCTTAGGGATGGATTATCTTTGCATTGGTAGTGTGGGTGGGACAATTGGTCCCAAGGAGAGAGATCATATTATTCAATGAGCCAAGCGGTTTAGCTTGGAGTGCAGATACCATCTACATGTATGGGAGGATGGTAGAGTGTAAGTAGGACCACTTCCATCTCAAAGATCACAATTGGTACGTCATGCTCATGGGGAGCTAGGATATTTTGGAGTAAAGCATACATATAGCTTACTTTAGAGTCATTATTGGTGGTGCAATATGTAGACCAATGGACAATAGTTCATTGCTAGATATATGGTTTTTGACCAAGTTAGAGCATCATTTAATGCTCTTACGCCATAAGTACACCCAATACCTATCATGGAATTGGGTTACCATTGGAGGTTGGACTTTGCTAGACCTTTACCATTGACTATGAGACATCATCAATATGTTTTGGTTATGATGGAGCACTTCTCCAAGTGGATTGATTTGATGGCACTTCCTCACAAGTCCAATGAAGGGACGGCTTACTCATTCCTAGATTCTTAGTCATTTTGGGAAGTTTTGATTGATCAAGATACAAAGTTCTTAGGGGAGTTTCAGGTCTTGTGTGAAAAGACCTTGATTGATCATCATACTACCTCCCAAGATCACCTTAAGGTAGATAGCTTAGCAAAGAGAGTAGTTCAAACGGTGAAGAGAGGATTGCATAAGTATGGTTTGCATAGAGGCCACTTGGGAGATTGGGATCTCCAATTACCTTGGTTGGCCATGAGCTATCAGTTCAGCCTGCAAAGCTCCTTAGCATCCTTCTCTCCTTACTTTCTACTCTTTGGAAAAGATCTCAATTTACTTGTAGCCATTTGTCATCATGCTATTATAGTTGTGTACTTAGGTGATCCAAATATATAGGTGAGTGCATGTTCTCAACAATCCGAGAGCTTTTGGAGAGTGATTGCAATGGTCTTTGAGAACTTAGTGATTACTCAGCATAGGGATACCTTATGCTATGCAACTATTTGAGCATGAGGTTAAAGATCCTTGATTCATTGATTTCATCCAAGTGACTATGTATATCTATAGTACACCAATGACACTTGATGTTACTACATGTTGGGTGAATTGCTTCTATAGTATATGATGTCAATCGTGATGTATGTTGTGTAACAATGTATATATGCACGACCGCTATAACTAATCAAACTAAGCACATTGTGGTTTATACTTCTTACCTTTGGTCAAATTAAACATACTCACCTACCATACACTTAATTCAATAATACCCTAGCCACTTATCATGTTTGGTTTTATTTGACATTGTATATACTACTTTATTGCCCCTTTAATATTTTTGTTTCAATTTTTTTACCTTTTTATGGTAATTTTTGTCCTTTATTTAGGGGTAAGACCTTTCTCGATAAGATTAAAATATATATCTTATATAGTTAAATTTTATACTTAGGAGCTTTATAGCCAGCAAGAGAATTTAAAACCACTAAAGAATATTCTTTCTTTACATGAAATTGTTTTATCCTTATACTGTTTATATGGACTAGACTTAACACAATATTTCAAAACAAATTTTTCATCTACATATTAGCACTACTTTCAAAAAATCAGGAAAATTAGTTACAAAAAGTTGGAAATTCATATAACATGGTGAACATGCTATAAAAGGTTTTTGAATTCATATTCAAACTTTTGAGATCGTTAATAAATAGGATATGTAAAAGATTCATTGACAGATGTTATCATTGGTTATGTTTCTAACATGTATTTTAAGAATGTATTCAAAATATTAAAAAACTGAACCTTGTCACAAAACCCTGCGTTGATCGTAGATAATCACATCGTATACATTCACTCGTCAATATGTATATATTGATAATAGTTTAACATAACCACTATTATCTCATACCATTGTAATTGGCGAATATACTCACAATACTCACTAGACTCGGCAAGGCTCAAGGCTCAAGGCTCAAGATCAAACGTTTGATGAGATCGCTTAGACTAAATTTTTCACAAGACCTGGAGTGTTTGTCTTGATCAATCGTGCAATAGTGAAAGGCAAATGAAGCAAAATATCCTTACTAGGCTATTTTAGCATATCGCTCTCAATTGCTCCTACTATAAATTCCCCAATTATTTTCTTAGATTTAAAATACAGATTCACCTTGAGGTTGAGAATATCTATCCTCCATCTGCTGTCACCTCTTGTGGTCTTTCTGAATTGGGAATCAAGCATCCTTTTTTCCAGTAGTGTGGGCAAGTCGTGCTGGAAAAGTGGAGTATAAAATGGGCTACACTGCACGACTGACAGAAACATGGTGCACAAAGTCAACGTATGGAACTCCTCATTCTCTCGAGGCTTTTCTATATAAGATGGTACCTCCATATTTATTACGTGCTTGTCTGCTCTGGATGGTAGTTTCTGCTGTTTCTGATCTAATATCGGGGCCATTGAGCCAGCCAGGTTTTCGAGCATCGGATCGAAGCAGAGAGATTAGTGGGTAGACCAAATTTCTTCTCTGAGGAGGCACAGTGTAGATCATAGACTGCAGTAGTAGATTCTGTGTTGCTGCTGTTAGAATTTTAGTTGAATTCGGAACAAGATCGCAGAAATGTCACCGTCTAGCCCAAGATTCTACCTCCAGGAGGTGTAATGCAGATTAGAAACCTATTCAAAAAGATAAGGGGTTATTGTATGTCATAACATTGAGACATTTGAGTTTGAATTGGGAACAAGATCGCGGAAAGTCCTGATTGTAACCCAAGTCCGTTCTCTAGGAGGCACAGTGTAGATTAGATAATGCAGTAGAAGATTGAGGTTGCTGCCAATACAGCCTTGAGGAATTTGGTAGTGGGTGGAGAACAAGATCCAGCGTTAAGCCCAAATTTCTTATCTTTGAGGAGGCATAGTGTACAGTAGAGAACAAACTCCACCAGTAAATAGAGGAATGTTTCTTGTCACAGACGTGAATCTCTGTTTTGTAGACAGTGAGATGACAGGTTTTAAGTTACAGGCAATGACTTTGTCTTGAATGTGATAACCGGTTGAGTGCGGGTTGCAGAATGTGCGGATCAGGAAAGAGATGTGGGGTTCTTCTGTGTATTGTATTGTTCTTCTTGAGATTGCTGCAATCCAGAGCAGGTGTATCTACCGTTCCCCGTGCTTGAAATGAAAAGTGGAGTAATCTCCATCCAGTATCTCGTGGTTTTATTCACTAGAATTCTGCATCCAGGGCAAAGTTAGTTAGTCCTTTGATTTTACACACCACTGGAGTATGACTGTCCAAAATGGGTTTTGTTTCAGTTTATATTATGTGATGGGGATGCATTGAGTGACATGGAGATCTGATTGCAGCATTTCTGAGCATCGATTGTGGAGCGGTATCCAGTTACGATGACAGTCTAGGACTGAACTGGGTAACTGATGAAGGTTACACCACACATGGAGAAAATGCTGTTGTAGACATCACTGGTGCAAAGACGGGGGGAGATGCGAAACAAAATGGTCCCAAGCTGCAGACTCTTAGATACTTCCCCGAGCCAATACTAAGGCAGTGCTACTTCGTCCCTGTAAAAGCAGGGACAGGCACCATGTTCCGGTTCATGTTCTACGGTGGAAACTTCACTTCGGGGCTTCATGGGACTACGGAGTTCTATGTTGGTCTAGGAAATCATTTCACTACCATAGTACAGATTGATGATCCCCTACAACCGATCATGAGAGAGATCGCCATAGTCCCCTTAACGAATCCATACCCCGTCTGCTTTTTCCGCAGCGGAGATCCTTTGAATCATCCCTTCGTCTCATCTATTGAAGTTCGCGAACTCCTTCCTGGCTCGTATGTGCTTGGGTTCAAGAAATTCGTTATGCAAAACATTTTCACGACCGATTGTGGAAGGAAGAAGGGATCTCCAAGTGTAAGGTCAGCGACACATCTCCGCTAACCCCCTTAGAATTCCAAAAGCTTTTAGTTTCTCGTCGGAGTGCATAAATCTTACAAGGAAAATGATCTTCTACATGACTGGCTCATTGGAATGGATTGAAGTCGAAAGAGGTTGCCTTCAATCTCTCCCCCGCCCCGAGCCCCATGACAGAAATGTTTAAAACTCTGATTCGCCCCACAGAACCCGACGTTTTTGTTCCATGTTTTCACTTTCATGTTCGCGCTGGAACATAATGAACTAAAACAGACTTTTTGTTGTTTTGTTTCTTTTTCATAAGAAGTTCTCCCCCGATTGTTTATTACGAGATTATCACGATATTCTGATATTGGAGAGAGTCTCACCTCGTTCAGGAATGTAATCCTCACATCTTGGACGCAGGTATCCCGACGATGAAGTGGATCGCATTTGGACAGCTGACCCTCCAGAATTCGATATCCCCAGTATCACCAACTTAAAAGCAAAGTTTGTTAACAACGACTCCGAATTTGTAAACAACGGAGCCAGTATTGTGTTACCAGTTATGAAGTCGGCTTGGAGTGCCCCCAGAATTTCCTTTCTGATGGAGATCCCGAAAAATGTCACTGCCCTCTACTATCAGCTTACTTTCGTCGAAATCACTCAAGTAAAGCCGACAGATATTCGGGAGATCGATGCGTACATTGATGGCGTTCCGCTCTACCAAGCTCCTTACAGGGTGAACGGGTCGACACTCACAGTCTGGAACATAAGTGAACCTCACCAAGTTGATGATCAAGGATCTCAAGCTGTGAACATTACGATTTTACCAACCGCTGACTCGACCTTGGGAGCAATTTTGAATGCTGTGGAGATTTGGGCAATAACCCAGTTCGACCATACGTTGGCTACATTTCAAGACGATGGTACGTTCAAAATTCCCGGACAGTCTCGAAAATTTCCACTAATATATCCGTCAACCTTTAAACACCTTTGTCTTTTATGTCTATAGAAAGAGAATCATTCTGGTCACACACGAGCGTTGACTCTAGATTATAATACTGTATTAAACAAGTAATAAGTCTGTGTGAGGGTTCTCACTTGCTGCTTGATTGTACTGGGGCAGTGATGGCATTAGATATTGTGAAGCTTGAGTTCAATCTCGCTCAATACGAAGGTGATCCTTGCCTACCAATTCCTTACCCATGGCTGGCATGCAGCGAACCTTCAAACTCAACTAAAATAACCAAACTGTAAGTGAAATTCAAATTCACAAATATTTGTATATTTCTGTTATCACTGAGAGAGATTGCAACGTTCAAATGACTATCTTTGTGGTCTTTACCATGACATGAGACTTTTGGTACGCAGGAATCTCACTAGTAGAAATATAAGTAGCACAATAACCCCGACGATTGCGAGCTTAAGTGACCTCGAAGAATTGTAAGTAACAGATGTCCTTCTTTATCAATGAATATGCTCATTTCTGCTTGAATTGCAGGATAAACAATCTACTCTTAAAATCCAAACGCGCTGTTGTGAAATAAGCAGAAACTTGGAGAAGAACAATATCACGGGAACGATTCCCGATTTGAGCGCTCTCACCAAACTTCAAGCACTGTAAGTTAAAGAAATAGGACCCGTGACATGACAACCACTGTTATGGCTGTAACTTGAGTGAGCACTGCTATCGCAGTGCACAATCTCATGCTAATGACTCCACTGTATAGGTGATATTTAAGTCTTGTTGTGATGGTTCTCACCATTTAAACATCTAAACAAAATTCTCAGATTCATATTCCTACTTTGCGGTGTTCAGATTCATGCTTAATTCTCTAAAAGCATTTTGTATGTTTATGGGGAAGCTTTTCAATACTGTGAATAAGCAAATCCAATCAAGAATAAGCACATCTACACTTAACCTCTGATGATGAGGGTAGATTTGATTGTACTTGGAACTTGTTTTGGTGAATTGGATAGACTGTTGGTCGAGAATCAGGCCTTAGAGGAGGAATTTAAATATTTGTTACTGAATACAAAATAGATTTCACTCTAAAGGGAAATCTGTTCGAAGTGACCTAAACTTTTGGTTTCACAAACTCACTAAATCTGGGCTTCTGACCTGCAGCCGGCTCCAGTCCAACCGGCTCGAAGGGCCTATCCCTTCTTTTCTTGGTGATCTACCTTATCTTACTCTCATGTACGATCATTGTTCATGAATTGGCTATTAATTCTTCCTACTCACCACTGCTGTTTGAGAGTCTAGTGAGCTAGAAAGGTTTTCTTGATTCCAACCACAAAGATTGGTCACTGTCTTCCTACATCTTCGGAATGACTCTTTTCTGTTTGCAGAAATCTGGACCACAACTTGCTCGAAGGGAAATTACCTGCAAGTCTTGAACAGAAGCTCAGCACAGGGTCGATCATTTTTTCGTGAGCACTTAAGTCCTATTTGAGGCAGACTTTCAAATAAAATAATCTCGTTAAATGAAATCATCTACATTCAACATTGCTTGAGTTCTCCACAGTTCTCTGATGCCTTGAAAAATGTTCCTTTTTGTTATGCGATTAACGATCTTTCGCTACTATGCAGGGCTCTTGGTAATCCCTATCTTTGTTTTGGAGGCAACCCTTGCTTACCATCTCCAAACGATGCAACATCTACCGCACTAGGTGCAAAGAAGAAAGATGGTTCAAAGGTCGGCATTGCAATCGGTGCTGCCGTGGGAAGTGTGGTTTTGCTGGCACTAGCCGCAGCCCTAATTTATATCCTTCGTATGCAGAAAGATCGCAAGCTAGGTTTGTGTGCTGCTACCCTCCTTTAGAGTTTATCACCTTCGAGTTTAAGTTCATAAGATAAAATAAGATCTGTCATAGATTTCTAATATACCTCTTTCTACAGACACGCCGTTCTACCGACACACCTGTAACATTGATTCAAATACTGGGAGTTCTTTCACGTGGGCACAGGTGCTCGCCGCAACGGACAATTTCTCTAAAATTCTGGGGAAAGGTGGATTTGGAGATGTGTATTTCGGGAAGCTGCCTGATGGTCGGGAGGTAGCTGTGAAAGTGAACAAGGAAAATACCAGTCAGGGTAGTGAGCAATTTTTGAACGAGGTAACCAGTCAGAAAAGCTTTACATTGCATAGCAGTGTTTTGTTTAGTATTGCAAATTATCTAGATCCAGTAGTCCAAATCATTTGTGTTTTCAGGAGAAGTTGTAGATCTAATTACTCTGTGTAACGGTTGTGATCAGGTGTCGCTCCTTTCACGCGTACACCACAGAAATCTTGTTTCTTTGGTCGGCCACTGCAGTGAAGGAAACCATCAGGTTTTGATCTATATGTTCATGTCTCAAGGAACCTTGGAGGAAAACCTACATGGTACTGTCGCTTCATTCCACTGTTTAGTGCTCTCTTTGTACATATCAGATTCTTCTATCTTCGACAGAGTGACTGCGAAATTGAGCAATTGCACAATGTAGTCCTCTGTGCTGCCACTTCCTGTGATTTGTATGGTTGTACCGCTTCGACTGGAAGTATAAAGAGACTGTCTGTGTCTGATGGCTTGAATTTGTCCATCTTTTCTGTAACGGGCCACAAAGGTGCAGCGCCGCCAAGGTCTAGGCTTCCGTGGGAAACGCGTCTTAAAATCGTCCTGGACTCTGGCAGAGGTAATGTTGATTTTCAAACCAATTCCATCGTCTCAGCCATGTATCAAAGGAAAGTTAATACCAGAGGTTTTCCTTGGACGTTCTCGTCCTCTTTCACCTAAAGCTGTCTGGCATTTCCAGGACTGGAGTATCTTCACAGCTCCTGTAATCCTCCAATTATTCATCGGGACATCAAGAGCGCCAACATTCTTCTGAACGATAAGCTGGATGCCAAGATATCCGATTTCGGCATCTCCAAGGTCACCCACGAAGATAAGCCTGGCTGGGTAACAACCATGATCAAGGGTACCTTCGGGTATTTGGATCCAGAGTAAGAGACCCCTTCCTTCTTCCTACTTGATCATGTCAGCTGCTCAAATAGTGAACAAGAACACACCGGAAGTGCGAGGTCATAATGTTAAAACTCTCTGGATTTTATGGAACGACAGATATTTCTTGGAGCAGCGATTGACACAGAAAAGCGATGTCTATAGCTTCGGGGTTGTCTTGCTCGAAGTTATCACGGGAATGCCACCTAAGTCCAACAACTTCCCAAACAGCCGGACCAGCAATGTGTTGGAATGGGTAAGTGCAGTGACGTGATAATACGGATTCTTTCGTTTCTGATCAAATTATGGTGTTAGTTATGCTGCTTAAGTGAGCCAACCGAGTATGGCGTCCTCACTAGTCCTTATATTCTGTAGTCGTCGTATACTGAGAGTTTGACGACTCTGTTTCCCAGTATATTGGAAAAGCAAGATTACTTTAACTCCTGCCTGCTGCTTGTCGCATTTGCTGCATGAACATTCAAGGTTTAGTATCTTAACGTTTCCAGATTTTGTGGTACAGGTGCGCAGTCACGTCCGTGATGGTGATATTGAAAGTGTTATTGACCCACTAATGGATGGGGGTTACAATGCCGAGTCAGTGTGGAAGGTGACCGAGATAGCACTGGCATGTTTAAGAGACAAGGGGGTAGACAGGCCTGATATGCAGCAAGTAAATCACGTTCTGTCCGAGGCCGATGAACTTCAATGCCAATCCAGTGCAGCCGTTTCAGCTGCCCCTTTCACTGATCTAGGTGATGGGGCCTATCGGCATCGAGATCGTTCAACCGCATCTTCCCAAGAGAGCTTTGCCACCTACTCAACATATAACATTACAGCCCGATAGAACAGGAGAATTGTTCTCCAAGTTCATCAACTCCGCATGGCCTGCGAGTGAGCTGAAGGTCAGTCAAATGCATTCCATCAAGACTGTGCACTATGAGGATGCAGGTTAAATTTCAGTGATATATTGGAGCAACAGCGATCCGAGTCTCCAAATCTACAGTACAACCTGCCTCGTCCGCAAAGGTATGAAGCGGAACGGACGCTATCTGCCTTGGCAGAGGGCCATTATGCCTTATCTGATTTCCCCAGGAGTTCTACAGCCACAAGAGAGAGAATGAGGTCCAAGACGGGTCCAGTCTCCAGCCGGAGTAGATGGCGAAGAATATGTGGCTATAATCAGGATCACCAAGATCGCGCTTACGGAGGCGACAAGGTGAAAATCGACTTTAAATGTTTATTCACTCCAAATATTCTTGGAGACTCAAATGGCTACGGACGACGGGCAACTTCATATGCAGATGTTCGTACGCAGCTCGTCTTGGAGCTGAATGTGATGGAAGTTGGCTTTTGTAAGTAGAAGTAGTTTCACTGTAGCTCAGAGATATCCTTCGAGAATCTCAGCACAGAGTTTCTGGTGTATTGAGGTGGACTTTACGTCCGGTAGAAACCCATCTTGTTTACAATGTAGCTACATGACGCTGTCTACACAATAATAAAACAAAAAGGACTGTCTCACTCCCCGGAAGAGAGTGAGACAATTGGTTTACAAGACAGCGGACAGAAAGTCAAACACTAGAGGTCCCCGAATTTCTGTTTAGCCATTAATAGAGAGTCACGTGGTGGCGGGGAACTTGAAGCAGAACTTGAAGCTCTTTGGCGCTTGTGTCTTGTGCTCTACTTCAAGTCTCCCGTCAAGTTCTCCAAGATTTGCAACGAGCGACATCCAGCATCATGGCATATGTTCTTGAGATTCCGTCCCGTTTTCCCATCGCAAGATTTGGCGTGCTGCTCACAAGTTTCTGTTGGGTGATTGATGCTGATGATTCGCAGCATTGGATACTCAAGACATCGCTGCAAAGAACAAAATCAAGTGACTCCTGCACTTTCTGAGATTCTCAGTCCAACAAACTAAGACTGAGAGTTCCACAGCATTGCAACGCGTAGCACTTGAGATAGTGCGCGAGGAATTAGTCAAGTAAATCCCTAGCGCTGAAAAAGTTTTGTACACGTCCAGGGCAACTTGGAGGCCAATTTCCAGAATACGAGGGACTTTAATCGGTTATAATATGCTAAAATACGCTCCAGCATCAAACGATCTCTTGACTTGAAAGAGATTAGCTGAACTGGATCTCAATACAGTACGCATCAACTTTCCGAATTTATTTCCCGCGTGTCAAAGATTGTCATACTAGCCTGGAGAAGAACTGGGTAAGCATCGAACACGGAGCGCTGTGTAGGAAAGCTCAAACCCCACGTATGTGAAAGTTTTGAGGCCCACTTTGTTGACAACGCTTCAGAAATAAGAGATCGAGAATATGCGTCGTGTCTAATTCGATCGGATTTAGTGGGTGATACGACGCATAAAGCTCAAATAATGCCGAGCTCAGACCTGGTTTCAAAAGGCTTCATTCCGCAGCGGCCCATCTACATACGAACCTTTGCTGAGGGCAGGCCCATATCATTGCATACAATCTTTGCCATTTCCATAACCACAAATAATGCAAATTCTCGAACAGAAACACCGTCCCAAAAATGTTCGTTGATTCTGAACAACAGAATAGTCCCAATTGACAGGCATTGATATTCAAGGAAGGAACTTCGTAGACATAGTAGGCACAGTATATCCATAGTTACTAAGTTCATTGGAATTAATAACTCAAGAACTTTTAACTGTAAAGAAGGTTTGGAGCCACTGCTGTCACTCCTAGAGTTGGATCACCCTTATTTTGCTCCCCACCGATGTAGCTTTGAGACAGGAGGAAAAGAACTAAACTTCAGTCGGCTTCGGCGTATGGACAAATCTACACAATGTAATGATCGATTCGGTCAACATCGGAGTAACGAGAAATTTGGCAGCCTGTTAACAGTAACAAGACCAGCTAGTAAGCTCGATATATGGACGTCAAGTTATCCTGCTCTAACTTCACTCTTAACGAGGTAACATGCACGAATTCCAACTTCAATCGTCGGTGTTCACAACGCAGACAGGATAGGCTGCATTCGTTCGTGCACTGATAACCGCCACCAGCCCAGTCAAATTGTTCCATCCTCGCAACAAGAATACGCCTCAACCATGTACCCCGTGCGCTCCAAGTTGGTGAACCCCGGTACCACTCCGACACCTCGGTGGAGGTGTGAACAACGTACTGCCCCTTACATCATCAATTCGTGGTCATGATTTGTTTGTTGACTCAAATGTCTCGTTCTGTTTTCACGCTTCAGCATGTGCTCTTGCTGTCTCAGAAAGGATTTCCACAAAATTGGCAGAAATTCTTCTCATGGAGTCGCAACGAATCCGCCTGAGGGAGAAGACGCGGTGGATGCAGCTAGCTGTGCAGCTGCTACAATCGAGTTTCTCTTATCCGCTCCGGTGTACTCGCAGAGATTCGCCACAGAGCGGTTCGCGTGTGAACGGTATGCCATTAACTGTTTCTGCTCGGCCGCGAGAGAGACATCCTCATCATCATCATCACTGCACATTGACTCGGAAGTCATCCCTCCCTCCTTCATTTGTTGGATTAAAGTCGCCAAATCTTCTATCAATTCTAACATGTGCTTGCTTCCACCATCGGTAGACAAACTGCTCTCCTCATCCGCGAGTCCTTCCTCACAATCGAAGCTGGACTCGTCGAACGGAGATTGCATATCGCTGAGCGAGCTCGAACTGCAGGAAGTAGATAAACCTTTCTCCCCAAGATTCTGCACAGACATGGATCGAAACATGCCACTCCGCGACTTATTCGACACCTTTACCTTCCTCTTCGGCGAAGACGATCCATCAATCAAGCGTCTCGAGCCGGCGTGAAGAGAACACCCGCAATGTCGATGGTACGGGCCTTGGTTAGAGCACGAAGCGCAGCATGCACTCGCAGCGAGTTGCGAGCAAAAGCTCGTGTAAGTCGCACTCCAAAAACTCCCGCTCGAGCTCATCGTCGTTTCTTCAGATTAACACGTTCATCAGACCAGACCAAAGTACACAGCTAGATTTCCCCTCGCGCGATAAAGCGATTGATCGTCAGCTCTAAAGTTTTCACGCAGCTCCCTCCGAGAGTTTACTCTATGAACTCCCCCTAGCACTGATACTGCCGTCCCCGTCAAGAAAAAGTTACTCACCTGTTCCCTCTTCAGGATGTTTGTAAACAACAGGGCTGATATTTCACACTTGTAGTGGTCCGCGCTGTTTACAAGTGAGAAAACTCAAAAGTACAGAAGCAGAGATTCTGTCACTACGTCACTAATTAATGAGCTGCATTCCAGATCCGTTGCACATTTTGTCCATTTCTGGAGCGCTGTAAAACAGCGGGGACGGCGCGCTCTTTACATATGAGCGGACCTCGTAACTTGAGGTGTCCCTGCTACAACCTGCGCCCTACACGTTGGCACGGAGCGGACGGGAAGAAGGAAGACGCGTGGTGGTAGTGCCAATGCTGTACTAGCTGCCCAGCTGCACCAAAGAATAGAAGCTGTCCGTGAACAGCGAGCGGCTCTCCCTCTCCCTTCGCCTCTCTATTTTCGTTCGTTCTTGGCAACGGCTGTTCTCTTCTCGCTCTAGTTGCTGTCGCGGCATCGGTTTACGTAATCAGCTAAACCAAGGTCCCGGCTCCAGTAAACTCGACTTAATTTGTGCTTAGCTTCTCGCTTAGCCGAGTTTGGCACGATACTACAGTAGCAGCTAAGCAGCAGTGTTTCTGGGTTTGGAGACATCGAATTGGATGTGTAGATCCCTACTGTTGCGCTCTCCTCACTAAACAGGCGCTTGAGCGTCTGGATCCGCACTGGTTTACAGCTCTGAGTCGCGGATTTTGCAGGAACAAGACACAATCTTCAGCTGTGGCACGTGCTTGGGTCGCGACAATGAACACCGCACAGAAAACCTCTCTCCGGTCTATGTGTTAACAGTTTGAAGCAATATGCATGCTCATGTTTGCACGTAATCCGTCTATTTTGATCCCCAGCCGAGGAAATATTCATCCAGAAACTCCAGTTGCACCTTATCTTTGTGTATTATACATATATGGAAGTGGAACTGTAGACTTTGTTGATTAATACGTCTAATGATCTAATTACATATCGTGTTTCAGATTGGATTAGAAGCAAGAAAGATCTGATTGTCATATCTCTAATGAGCATGATTAAGACAAGGAAAAAGTGTACTGTAATAACAACAGAATGGAAGAAAAGATTAAATAGAGAGAAAAAAATTATCTCACCTGTCATTCAAACAGAAACTTCACAATTTGACAACAGGTACCAGTGTTGTCCCCCAATAACCTCCTCTACATGGATGAGGCCACTCAATTGCTAACAGCTTAAAATGCTATCAATCTCACCTGAATATTGCATTTTAAAACATTTGTTCACTTTTTCTTGCTCCTAATTCGGCATACGACAACAGTACTCATCGTAGTTAGACTCATGAATTATTTTCAGCTCACTTTCTCGATCTTTAATTACTCTAATCTATCATACTTGTCAAGGGTGATGCGTGGACTGTAACGTATGGATATACATCTTGTACAGGGATTGTACCAATCAACAAACGATGTACATACTGTACAAAAGAGCCTTCACGTCCCCGTGGAGCTCAGCAGCCTCAAATGGCTGTCAGGGACAAGAATGTGAAAAATCCTCACGGCCGAGGAACATTCCGCTGTACGGTTTTATCTACTGCATATGGCTGGTCGAGGGATTGCCAAACCCTGGCATGCGTACATGAAGTGGTTGATACACCGTCCGTTTAGTACACCTAATACCGAACTCCGATGGTGCAGCGCTTATATCGATTTCGTGCTCTTCCTGCTCCGTTGAATACCTCAGGCGTTCTAATTTCCGCTGCTCAGAATGAACGACTGACAATGAATTTGCCATCCAAAGTCCATGGAAACAATCTGTAAATGAACGATAGAAAGTGCAGCCAATGATCGAAATCTTAAAGAAAATGACAAAAACATGTCTTTTGTCATTTGCTAACTGCTCGGGCTCTTCAGAAACAAGGAAAGAAGTGACCTAACTAATTTTGGTGGAATAATAGGCGACCGCGTAGGAAAAACGAAGGAGGGGAAGACCCCATCAAGCCGTACAAGGGAGAGACAAGGAAGGTAACATGGGGCAAAGCCCCAACAATCTGGTGGAATTGGCTTACGATGGACGACCGCAGGGAGAAGTTCGACAGTGCAATCCATCCATCTTCCGGGACTCGAGAGAAACAAGAGAAGAAGTGGTTTAATTCTAAATGTGGAGGAAATCCGTTATAGTTGACGCCTCCACTCCTGCCAAGACCTGCATTTTCCTACCTAGAACGGAGAACCATCCGTCTTCAGACATTCGTGGAAAACAACGCCTGAAGTATTCTAACTCGGAAAGAATTTGCCTACGATGGACTACTATTCACACAGCCTCCTATACTGCAGGTCCTTGATTTGGCGTATCTCGCAGGTACCACTTAATCTCACTTATAATTTGCTGCATGTACCGATATCGAAGGAAGCAGCAGTATACAGTATCACTTCAGTCCATCCATCCTCAGTAACATGCAGCCGGTAGTCGTAGTACTCAATGAACTTTCGTTCATGCACCGGAACCTTCATTTGTGGTGTCTGTTGTCGTCATCGATGCGGACTACTCGTGACCGAGATCGCCCTATGAAAGATTGTCTACAGCTCCAATTGGCGCAGGGCAGGTATTCACAGGGACAGTGTATTCATAAGCTTGACCAGTACTCGTCCTTGGAAGTACATGCAAAAAAGGGTGTGCTAAGTACAAAACCCCTCCTTTTTGCTGTCCTTCTCGGCAGAAACATCCGAATCGTGGCAAGGTGCTTTCCGAATATTGTGCTGACAATGGTCTCCCCCTTACTACCCTGAATCGTTTTCTTCATATCCAAGAGTGGGGTCCTATTTAAAATCGCTTGTTCAGTGCTGTTCTTGACTAAATCAAAAATCCATTGGATGTAGCATTTCTATGGTTTGACATGTAAAACCACGAATGATAAGTCTGTGACTTGATTTGAAAGTGTCTGTTAGAGTAACAGCTGGGTATGAGCTCTCTTCAAGTACTTTAGTAAATCTAAAATCCCAAGGGTGTATTCATTTACTTAGTTGTGAGTGGGAAGAGTTTCTTAGACATGCTCTTGGTGAAAAGATGAACAAAACTGTAATCTCCCCTGGAAGTTTTTTGTTGGAGAAACAGCTGGCTACTGGATTACAGTTTATTTCACAAGGTCCGTGTCAAATTTATTCGGAAGCGTACTTTTGCCAAAGCAGGATTGACAAATTGACATAGTTTGATTTTACTTACAGCATGTTCTCATACTCTCAATTGTTTTGTCTGTTTTTGCCCAAGGCATTCAAGTAGCACACAAGTGGAGTTGGAGCCATTTATAGAACCAAGAAGAACCAATATATTGAACGTCAAAAAGGTTTCTGCATGAAAGATACCATATCATACACATTTGCGCTAAAGGGCAGTACCCGATTCTCCCTATGGACTGTCCTAGTTTCATGAGGACCGCTATAATGAGTGAGAGTAGTTCTCATTCGGAGATTTGATACTCTTGCTATATTTGACATGAGGTATGGGACATTGTCCCCTTCGAATGCCCCCGTCTGACTTTCCAATGTGGATATTCTCTACGTTTGGAGAGCAAAGAGTTCCGAATGGACTAGAGCAATGAAGAGGTCTAGATTGAACCATAGACTCTGATATGCGTATTCAAAAGGACGAGTGGGTGTGGAGATTATGATCCGCCTAGAGACTGTAAAGCAATCTTGTTACTTCAATTGATAAAAGAAGACCATATCATCAAAAAAGTAGTTAACTTGTGGTAGAACAACCATGGGCATCCATCCAGACCATAGATGCAGTCCTTTACTCTTATGGATCATACCAGTTTAATAGCAGCCTTGAAGACCGGATTGTAAGTGAATCGTAGGCCAGGTTTGTTCGTCCAGAGCATGTAGATTGCAGTTATTGCAACAAACTCCGATTCGTCTCCTTACAGCGTAGACATTGAAGGTAGCTTAAGTGCACGTCTAATTTCCCAAGCCATTGTACGGTCTCCACCTTACTACAAGTAAAAACTAAAATTAATCACCTCTAATCATGTGGGAAACTTACCTTCCACTATTGGACCCAAAAAGGTAATAAGGATTATGGATGTTACCCTACTTCGCTACTTTCCACAACCATTTTATGGACATAAAGTAAACAATAGTTAAATTCTTTTCGTCCTTTTCTTAATCGTGAAGATATTTTACTCGAAAGACTCATTCGGTTCGGTGGTTTCCCTCGCGAAGCACAGGATGATAGAACTGCACAATCTTCATCCTGCTGATCTTCTTTTCGTTTTGCATCTACTGTTGAATTGCTCGACGGGATCAAATGCTCCGAGTGTCTTGCACTTGTGGAGAGCCCGATCCAAATAAACATGGGGAAGTGCTACAAAGAAAAGGTACTTCTGCATTTCTTTTGCACCTCAGGTACAACGAAGGAGTTGCAATGTTAGAACCTTGAATGCTGCATACGTCCAACGTGTGTGGAGTTTAGGCTTTAGAGGCATGTTACCATGGTAGAGTTCTTCCGTCCACAATAACCAGAAAACTACGCAACCCTGGTGCTGGATTATCTCTTAACTTGCCTCAGATGATGTCGGTTGTTACTTGTCTACACAGTAAGCAAAAGTCGTGGTACACATGTTGATTAGTCCGAAAGAATAAAAAATATGGAACATGCGTAAAGAGCAGAAGGCTCTGCTTTTCCCTGTTATATAGATCCTCCTGTCTCCAGTCCTCATGAAGGGTCAAAGTCCATTTGGACCCACAGCTTACGTACTATTTATTTGAGTATAAATAGTATTCCACTTAATCGATTTGTACCTTCGTTGCAGTACCGATTGACAAAATACTGCAACTGCTACTGGCACTTTCCAAGACAACTATAATGACAAAGGAATATGGATAAAGTAGCCAATAAACTGTCCGGTGCTGTATGCATGCACATTTCAGTCTGTACTCCCTTATCTTCCATATGACCTCTCCTCCGTACAGGATGTTTGAATGTTCCATGAGAGTAACATGAACCTACCATGTTGTCTGCGTCCACAGCAGAGAGGAATAAATCGCAAAATAAAACACCATAAAGAAGGAAGAAGGCGACCGCGTAGGGAAAATGAAGGATGGGAAGACCCCATCAAGCCGTAAAAGGAATAAAGGAAAAGGAATACAAAACGCAGAAAAGCATAAAAAAATAACAACAAAGCCCTACTCCACACTAAAAGGTTTAGTACACTTTTCTTGGCTCTCTCCCCATAATTATAAATTGGAGGGCGTATGTGTAATGTGATGCATAATCGCACGGATCTGGATTGAGCCAGATTGGATCAAAGCTTACTTTTATCTAGATAGAGCGACGACCAAAGTTACGTGGACATGATTGCAAAGAGTGTACAGATTTTTTTCTTTGTTAACTTGTAAACGTCCACAAAGCAAACACATGAAAGCTCAGAAATTTTGGTAGAGATAATGTAGAAAGATAAGTGTATAGATAGGGAATGCAGAAACTATCTAAAGTAAATAAGTTCCACAGATTTTGTTAGCGTCAAAATTTTACAAAAACTGCGAACAACCAACTACTAGGCTAAGCCATGTCTCGAGGAGCTTTTATATTCTAAATAAACTTCAAACTTCAATGCCGACAAATGGATGTAGTGACTTAGTGTCAACCAAAACGCAGGAAAATAGTAAGAACATGTCATTCTCACAAAGATGAGAGATGGAAATGACTAGAAGATGAATGAAATGTGTCACAATGGTTAATTCTTTGTTGTTTCCTATTTTACTTCTTGGATGAATCTTAGTGTCACCCTCTGTGGCATACTACAGAAAAGGGAAAATAGAAATCACTTGCACTAAAGATCTATTCCAAATTTATACTGAAAATGATGGTTCATTTGTCACAAAGGTCACTTTGCCTTGCAGTTGCTCGCCATAAGGGCATAACTTGGGCAATGGTTGTTAGCACCTACTCTATGGTAAAAATTTAAACTTCATGAATATCATGACTCCTCATGATGGCCTAAGATCATTAGCATCACAAGCATTGGCTTTGCATCACTAGCTGTTTCTACTTCTTGGGTAGGTTCACCATGAAGGTCTTATTGTTCTAGTGATTATAACCACAACAATTACGTCCTACTCTTCCTAAAGGGCGCAATCCACTAGGAATTGTGGATCAACTGTGATGCTTGGTTTTATGTTATCATGTATCATATATTGTCCAATGCTTAAAATAAAAATAATACCTCCATGCATTGTTCCACCTCAACCTCTCAAAAATCACACTTTTGGATCAAGTACAAATATGGCTCATGGTACTCTAGCTGTAAAAGACCATGACCGAGAGAGAAATAGGAGAATGGAAGCTCACATTAGGACACTTGAATGAGGGAAACTCTGAATGCCTAGCATGAGCTTTGGCTCTTGTATTTATAGGGATCATACAAAACTCTTGAGAAGCTTCTCAAGAAGCTTCCTTGAGTCACTTTCTTGGAGTGCAAGCCAAGTTAATTGGGAAGCTTCTCAAGACTATAAAAGCTTCTCAAGAGCATCTCAAGCTTCTCAAGTTACTTGGCATGCAAGCTAAGCTAGTTAGAAGCTTCTAGAAGCTTCCTTCTAGAAGCTACTTACTTGAGGTGCAAGCTAAACTAGCCGAGAAGCTTCCCAAGAAGCTTCTTATATACTTTTGGAATATTGTAGGTTAATTTTTCTTATTTGCTACTGTTAGCCCTAATAACTTCATCACTAAACTCCATATTGTTACATATTCCCCCACCACTAGTTGGTGACGTCCTTGTTGCCATTGAAGCTTCAAACTCTTGGATGGCCATTCGTGCATTATGGAGGTGAGAAAGAGGTTCCCATGTGGCATCATGAAGGAGATACACTTTCCAAAGGACCTTGTACTCCATATGTTGTTGGCGTCCTTGTTGTTTGGAATTATTGTTGGCGTCCTCAAGGCGGCAGCAAGGTACGATTTGCACTTTCGGTTTGTCCATCAGTTTGAGGATGATAGGCTGTGGACAAAGCAAGCTTGGTGCCAAGTATTTGGAAGGGTGCTTGCCAAAACTTCACGGTGAATCAAGGATCACAATCAAAGATGAGTATATGTGGCATTCCATGATGCTTGAAGAGATTATCAAAGAAGATTTGCGCTAAGATTGGAGCATCCACAATATCAACGGTTGGTGCTAAGTGGATTTGCTTATTGAGCTTATCATTGTGTCCTTGCTTTGTTTAGATCAAGTATGTGAGGAGATCTAAGCTCACATGTTCCCATTGAGTGGATGGAATGGGGAGTGGTTGAAGGAGTGCACTCAACTTTTGGTTGTTAGCCTTGTTACGTTGGCAGCTCTCACACGATCGGACAAACTCTCGAACATCTCATGTCATGTTGGGCCACCACCATTGGTGTTGGAGGGTACCCAATGTCTTGTCCACACCCATGTGTCCATCTATTGGTAAATCATGGGCTTCTTGAAAGCGTACAAGTTAAAGATCACCTTTGGCTAGAACATAGATCTGGTCCTCATGGAATAGAAGGCCTTCCTTGAAGGAGAAGGTGTTGTACTCCTTGTTGCATGCTGTAAGATGACCATGTGCCATTTGGAAGAAGGGATCCTATTGTAGAGTGAACCAAAACTTGTTTTGGACCTTTGGGTCAATTGACACCATCGTAATTGCTACCGTGATGAGAGGAAGAGACTTCAAATCAGGTCACCGTGATAGAGCATCAATAATGACATGGAACCAACCTGGTTTGTACTCAAGTTTGATGTCAAAACAATTGGAGTTGCTTCTCTCATCGATGATGTTAGCTCTTCATGTGTTCCAAGTGTAAGGTCTGCAACAATGGTTTGTGATCAATTTGCATGATCACTTGTTTCTCCAAGAGGTAATGCCTCCATACTTTGGTGGCATATACCATTGCAAGTTGTTCTTGGTCTCAAGCAGAGTAATTTCTTTAAGCCATATTTAGTTGGCAAGACACAAAGGCAAGTGATGTAGTCCATTTGGGAATTCTTGTTGCAACACAACTCCAATTGCAAAGTTAGAAGCATCAAAATCAACCACACACAATAGATGAGGATCATACGGGTTGAAGGATGGATCTTGAAGACACCGTATGTTTCAACTTTTGGAATGCTTCTTTGTGCTTGGTGGTCCATTGCAAGCTCAAGTTCTCTCTAAGAGGTCAATCAATGGTGCAGCCACATGAGCATAATAATGAATGAACCGTTGGTAATAATTGGCTAATAGTTGGCAACAATCCATTGAATGCCCGTACTTCTGTAGCTTCCTTTGGAGTAAGCCAATCAGTAATAGCCTTGATTTTCTCCTCTTCCATCTTGATCTCCTTTGATGAAATCTTGTGACCCAAGAAGGTAACTTCTTTTTGCCAAAAGGCACACTTTGACTTCTTTAAGTAAAATTTCTATTGTTGTAGTTGTCTTAGGAGTTCTTGCACATGATTCACTTGTTCTACCTCTGTCTTGCTATAGATTAAGATATCATCCAAGAACACCACCATGTACCGATCCAATAGTACATCCAACACCTAATGCATCTGATCCATGAAGACCATTGGAGCATTAGTGAGCCCAAAAGGTAGAACTCTCTCCTCAAAATGCCCATACCTTGTGCAAAAGGCAATCTTTTGCACATCCTTCCTATCAATGGGGATTTGCCAATAGCCACTACAAAGATCCAATTTGGAAAATTATTGTGCTCCACTCAATTGATGAAGCAAGTCATCAATCCAAGACAAGTGATATGCATTATTCACTTTGCATAGACATGCAATTCTATGAACTTCCAAAATAAACTAAAATCCTACAACCTTGATTAGATATTATACCTTGCAAATGAAGCAAACTTGCATAGGTCAAGACCTTAATCCCATTGGAATTAATCAAGCTCCCAGTATGCGGCTTGAAATCTCCTATTGGGATTCCTTGTTCCCCTGATCATTCTGTTCCACAAACTCCATCTCGGCAACTTGTCGAGATCACCATTCTTGAGTGGACATTTAGCAATGCAATGTCCAACTTGATAACAATAAAAATAACCTCTATTTTGTCATAATTTTTCTCTATCCGCTATACCAAGTGGTATCCGTTAGATAGCATCAATCTCCATTAGTATCGGTTCCTCCACCCGTGCGTAGTGTATTGGTAGGTTTTGTGTAGGTCAAGGTCGAGACCAAGTTGTCTCAACCAATGAATCAAAGCATTCAGCCAATTGCATGGTTTCTTCTATGTTTTGTGGTTCCCGCATGGTCACCTCCAATTTGGTTTGTGTCTTCAATACCCGCACAAATTGATCCAAAACTTCACCTTCTTGTTTGTCTAGAATTTGCATGATGATGTTCTGAATTGTGTGATGTAGCTCCTTATAGAGCCAATCTACTTCAACTCCGCCAGTTTAGCTTGTGCAGCTTGAATGGCATTTATAGTTTGAAATCAACTAAGTATTGCATCCTTGAATTGTGCCCATGTCAAAATTGGTGCAACAATCTATCATTCAATTCATTCCAATCGGAATTGCCACCAAAGTTTTGTCACACCATCCAATTAGCTAGAAGCCAAGAGAATCTATTTCTGTTCATCTTAAAGGTTGGTGGCTTCAAAGTAACATTTGCAGTCAAACACAAAATTCTCCATTGTTCCTTGGGTTTTGGAAATCAAATGCAATCTTCTCCATCTCAAACTGGTGCACTCTCTACATGTTCTTGTTGTTGCTGCTCTAGTTCATCCAACAATCAAGTAAGGTGCTCGATTTGTTGTTGCATCACAAGGATAACATCCAATATTGCCACCATAGCTACTAATCTATCCCACTACTCTAAATTTATCTAATTGATTAACATATAGATGCAGCACGTCCATCAATCTCCATAAGTTACAACCGGAAGTATCAAGGGTTCCTCAGACAAGGTGATCATATGCAAAAAATCCTGCCCAAAATGAAAGGTGATGAATTGGGTGAAATGATGCTTGGGTAATATTTGGACATGAAAATCCCAATGGTTTGGCGGAAGTGGATTTGGTGGTCCATAAATTCCATCCATCCCATTCCCGCTCTAATACCAATGTAAAAGACCGTGACCGAGGAAAGAAATAGGAGAATGGAAGCTCACATTGGGACACTTGAATGAGGAAAACTATGAATGCCTAGCATGAGCTTTGGCTCTTGTATTTAGAGGGATCATACAAGGCTCTTGAGAAGCTTCTCAAGAAGCTTCCTTCTAGAAGTCATTTACTTGGCATCCAAGCTAAGCTAGTTAGAACCTTCTAGAAGCTACTTACTTGAAGTGCAAGCTAAGCTAGCCAAGGAATCTTCCCAAGAAGCTTCCTAGATACTTTTGGAATATTATAGGCTAATTTGTCTTATTTGCTACCTCGTTAGCCCTATTAACTTTGTTGCTAAACTCCATATTGTTACACCAGCACTTGTGATCCTATTGTAGACTTCCTCATCACTACTCATCCAAGTACACAACCAATCATGCAAAATGGAAAATACGTATAAGATCTTAGAGGTCTCATAGATATGATATTTCATGAGCCAAGAGTTGATTCATGGTAGAAATGAACAATTGAACAAAATGGATATAGTTCACATCAAGCGTTAGCCCTTTATCTAATCCTAATTCTTTGATAAAGAGATCAGATGGCTACAATTTACCAAAAATCATGTAAACACAACTACATTGCTAATTTGATCTGATTACCTTAAGTTATTTTAACCTAACTGAATTAAGGGTTGCCTAGGTGGCAATGCTAGATCAGCTGATCTATCATTGTCACCATTGGCCTAGTAGCACAAAGACAAAGGAAGAGGCTCCCCAAGTCAGCTAGATCATCTACAAAGGTCATTACTACAAAATTGACCACTCACAAAAAAGGTCAAGAGTCAAATAATTACAATCACAAAGATCTCAACCTAAGAGATTTGTCTTTGTGCTACTAGGCCAATGGTCTTCCTAAATTATACTAGTTACTTGTCATGATATCACAAATTTGTACACTATCATGAAGACTATGACATTGAATCTCCTTTGCCATCCATAATAGAAGTTTAACCTTCCACTTGTAATTTGCAAACCCAACCAACATCTTGTTCAATAAGTCTTCAATTTTTTGTTTGACCTTTGAGAATACATGTGCTCAAGTTGTTTGTTATTATACACCTTTGCCTTTAATGCATGAATTTGCATGGTCATGTTGTATAGCTTGGCTTGGTGTAGGAAGGTCTTAATTAGCTTCTCCGCATACTACACCATTTCTTTTGCCATAGTCTCCATGGTTGTAAGCACTCAAGCATGCTCTTTTTCCAAGTTCATTCATATGGCCAATTTTTCCCCTTGTAGCTCTTGCCTCACCTGGACTAATATGAGTTCTTTTCTCTCCTCCTATTGATCTATCTTCTTTGTTAATTCTTCAATACAAAATTTGGCAAGCCTCTTGTAGTTACCATGGGTGATCTCATTGGTAACTATCTTGATTTGTGCTTGCTCTAATTTCAACATATTCAAAATCTTCAACATGATTACATACTCAACTCAAGCACAAAGCTATTCATTATGCTCAACTATCTTTTGCTCAATTTTGATGTTGAGGACTTGCACCTCCGTATTTATTCTCTTGAGTTATCCATGGTACTTCTCCCACCTCACTTGCTATGTCTTCCTCCACTTCTCCATTGTTTGCTTGTATTCACAACAAGTTTCTTCTTTGGCTTGCAATTGCTCCTAAATCTTCTTGAGCTCCTCACATGCTCTTGCCTTTTGTGCATTGACCAATTGAGCAACTTGATGAAGATATATGACCAACTTCACATGTGTCATGATTGTACTATCTAGTTTTCAATAGTAAGGATGGTTCATTTCTAATAATCATGAAGCACTAGTCCTATTGTGTGAAACATTTCCCATGCAAGGGATCTTTGTTTGTGGCTTGCTTGGTTCATGTAGTCTCATTATTATGATGGATACTCCTCCCTTTGATATTTTTGAAAAGTGGGTCAAACTCTTCTTCATGTGCTTCCTTGCGACTGGTGGTTGCATTGTTGCCACTTGCATATCTCACTATCTTTCTTAAATGCATATATTCTCATATCCTTAGCGTCCAAGACTCTTTCATAGGTTCTTCAAAACTCTAGTCCTGAATTGCTTGGGGGCATATGTTCTTCTTCTACATCCCTTCCTTCTTTGGCTTGGACTTTGTTACTTACTTTCATTACCAATGGTATATCTTCATTGTAGTATTCTTCTTATAGGTGAGTTGGGGATGATATTTCTCCATATTTTTGGGTGGATGTTGCCACTTGGGAAGGATGATTCATAATGGGCGCTTTGGATTGTTTGTGAGGGCTCCTTTTCTCCTTCTATGGTGAATAGTCTTTTGCTACTTCTTTGGCAATGTCTTGTCTTGGTGGTGCCAATTGTGCCCTATCTTGTGAGGCAACTACCATGGATTTTAAGTCCAAGGAAAATTTAATCCAAGTGAAGGATTCCTCACTTGCTTCTCCATAGCTCATTTTTTCTCCCTTGCTACTTCACTTGCTCCATCTTATAATGATGGTTATGGTATCTTGGAAAAACACTCTACTTTAGTTGCAACTTTATGATTTCCTTCTATCATGACATTTTCTTCTATCATGTTGTGAATATCTCACTCTCAATCTTCTTCAGATAAGTCATTGATTACTTATGCTTTTTGTTTTTCCTTATTATTGGCACCTTTGTTTGTGATGTCAACTCCTTCTTCTTTTGCAAGTATCCTAGAGTGTGGTACACTTCTTCCACATGTATTATGTGTTCTTTTGACTTAACATACTTTGGTTGGCCACCTTATACTTCTCATATTCTATGTCTTCTTTTGGGTGCATAAAAAAGTACTTCTTAGGATAAAAATGCAAATGGAACTTCTTCTCCTCCTCCTTCATGAGTGGTTTGTAAAAGACCAAGGAGAGAATAGGAGAATGGAAGACCAAACTAGAAGATCACATTGGGACTCTCAAGTGAGGGAAACTCCAAATGCTTAGCTTGAGCTTGGCTTGGGTATTTATAGGTAACTTGAGTACAAGACTCCCAAGGAGCTTCCAAGGAAGGTTCCTTCTAGGAGACACCTTACTTGGAGTGCAAGCTAAGCTAGTCTTCAGCTCGGCATACAAGTTACTCTACCCTTGGAAAGTTCATAGAAGCTTTTCACCAAGAAGTTTCTTGGTTGCTTCTAGAATATTCTACCCACAAGCTTCCTTGATGCTTCTAGTACATTCTTAGGCTAGTTCTACTTACTTTTGCTATATTTAACTTAGCCTACTAACTCATTAGCTTGTATTAACTCATCTGCTAACTCCATATTATTACAAGTTTCATGCTAAGGTATGAGTATATCACAAAGAGTGATATGAGCATGACGTTACCTACCTTGTTCATGTCACCACACCTCTCACAAACGTGCAAATGGAAAATTTTAGCCTAATTAACAAGTCATCCTTTGTGAAAATATTGGAAAAAGATATCTTGACTCAAGTTGGCATATGTTTGCTTTGACTTGAAAAAGCTTCATTATTACTTAAGCAATGGCTCTTTGCTTGGAGTCTTTATACCACTTGGTTTGCCATCCATTGCTCAACTTCTTCTTAGCAAAAAATGCTTCAATTTCTTTGTTTAGCTTGCCCTTGAGATTCACCCATGGTCATTGCATTGGGAGTGGATTTGATGATTTGCTTGAGCACTTCTACCATTGAGCTTCCATCCATGCAAAGACATTATCCCTTAGCAATTCTAAGCTTGGGTCCTTCTTGTCCCTAATTTCTAGTATCATGTTTTGATCATCAATCCCCAATTCCACAACAAGAGGCCTAGCTTCTTGCATGGATATACTTATCCTTATATTGTAGCACTCACTAACTCACTTTAGATAATTTGAGAATTGCCTCTAGTAATGCTCTATGTCTCTTGACACGTTGGACTGATTTTGGTAGAAATATATTTCATAGCCTTCCATGATTTTGGTAGGAATGTACTTCATAGCTTCCTTTCTCTATCCAAGAGCTTCTCTTAATCTATACTCCAAGTAGAGAAATTCTATACATTTTTCTTAGAAAAATTCTGCAAGACTCAGATGATAATAACTTATTCTATGAAGCTCTAATTTTCTAGGACTCAATAAAAAGACTATAAGATAATATTTCTAATGATATAAAGCAAGCCTAAAGTTGACCACTAAATCTCTCTTGAGAAGGTCTCAAACTTGGCTAGATTTTGTAGTTCCAACCCTAAGTGAGGTTCGAGTCTTGATTCTTGGAAAATTTTGGCCAAAGTTTGGCCGAAGGATTGAAGTAAAATAGTATGGAACATTGTAAGAAGTTACAATCCTTTCACTCTTGATTTCACATTAGAGGTTTGACATTCAATTGTAGTTAGATATAGAATCTTTCCATTGAGTTTATAATAGTTTACCCAAGTATACTTGATCCAAGATCTTAAATTCTCCTTGAAGAATTCACATGGAACTCTTACACAAAGATACAAGATCTAACCACAAAAAATATTGGAAAATTTCATATGCTGATTCAAACTAAAATTTGATAAGTGATAAAAAACCCAAGCTTGATTATAATTTTCTTTATAACACCTTGATTTCCAATGTTCTAATATCAGTTGATTACATAAGATTTAATATCTACTCAAACATAGAATTTTTTGAGATCAACACAAGCAAAATTTGTCTAATTTCCAATTCTACTAACAAATCATGAAAATTTATTATAGAACTCTCAATATCTTGTGGTTTGGGCACCTGAGTATGAATTTGACCTTCATACTTCAACCAATCATGTCCTATTTCTAGCTTGTTCAAATATCTCTATTTGTATTTCCAAACCATAGCATGTTTGCACTTTTCTCCAATTGTGGTTTTTTCTCCCAAATTCACTTCTTTAACCTACTTGAACATCAAAAACTCCAAATGTCACATGTTTGGGTCCAATTTCTTGCTCTTTGTCACTTACTTATTTCTCCTTTTGACACATGGACCCCACAACTCCACCTTGCAGTCCTTGAGTAACATTAAATCCTTCTCCTTCTACAAAAGCACATAAATAGTCAAATTCCAAACCTATCTATAAATAAGCAATTAAGGATTATAAGACCTGGGGTTTCCATCACTAATACCATAAATGAAGGTCCAAAATGTACTCCATCCAAGCTCAAAAGTGATTACAATGTAAAATATGAAGATTGATGAGAAAAGCATGTGGGAGTGGTAGATCAAGAATGCAAAATATTTCTAGTTCTAGCTCTTCTTTCAACGCCCTAGCTTCCTTACTTTGCTACAACTCTCTCTCCATTGTCCTTCTCCCACTTTAGACTCTTAAGACTAAACACCTCACCACTCCTCCCTCTTCCTTCTATCAAGTCTAGATCACTTATATACATCAAAGCCCTAAAATGACAAGATCATAATCCACATGGCTTATCACTTAAATGTACATAAATTGCTCTTGTTGCAATTGCTCAGTAGTGGGATCCTTCATACAATCTACAACAACATTATAGAGATAAGTAGTACTAACTAGCTTTTCACTAGTATGCAAACCATAACACACTAACCCAATCTCTCAAATTCTTAACTCTTAGCTCTTGATGTTCATTGATGAAATTTCCTAAGACTACAAGCACAATTTCAGAAATCTAAGAATTGGAAAATAAGTTGTTGCAAGAGCCAAAACTACAAATTTATAACTTTGGTCTGATCATTTTGGAATTTGGTGTGTAATTTTTTGGTGAACTTTGGTTGTTTGTGCATCTTGGCACATGCAAATAGTCATTGATTTCTATTAATTGTCTACAATGCAATGCAAATATAGTCCAATCATTTGGAATCTCCAAGATTGACTTACTATTGGGCCAATGATGTCTCTCTGCATCATTGTTTGATAAGGTATTAATTGTTCACAAATCTCATCCTCAAGGTCATAAGTGACAAAGCTTCATAATTGCAACGGCTCACAATGAGAAAGTCTCTATCACAAGGATTGTAATAATGGTAAAACTCACTACTCCAAAGCTCACAATCACAAGGATCACAATAACAAGAATCTTCTTTTTAGTGATGGTTGGTTGTAGCTAAGCCCTATACATTTTCATGCATTGTCATTATATCTCTTGTGTGATTTACTTCTAGAATATGATAAATAGCACATCCTTGTATTCTATTCTTAATATTTTCTTAAATTTTCAATAATTTACCAGAAAATAAAATAAAATAAAAGTGTACTAATATTGTGAAGGTCCACAATAGACATAGTAGGTTTGATGAAGTGTATCTAATGATTAAATTAACACTCAAATGACTTTGCTTAAAATTTGGTAAACAAGAGGTCCTCTTTCTTTTGCCTCTAAATATCATGACTTTTCACCTAGCCCTCCACACTGAATAACATAAATGTTTGTGTAGAAATTATTATTTTCATTAAATTAATATTAATAAAAATAATATTTATTAATCAATAATTTTGTGTTTGTATATCTAATTTATCTTATTATTCATAAACATCAAAATCATTTAAACTTCTAAATTCTAACTCTAGGAATAATAATTATACATGTACTATAATAAATATTACTTCAATTTCTTAATATTTGCTTTACTTTATGATATCATCAATGATGAGATAACTCATATCCACTATTTTTTCATTGAATCTTCAAAGATAGTAAAATATGTATTTTCTTCATTGCACCATTTCAAGCATGAATAATTGCATCTTGTTATATCTTCTTTATAACATTTTTATAAAAAGCATAGAAGAAGAATTTGGAATAAACCTTATTCTTATTTGGATGAGTTTAACAAGATAAGAAAAGCATCTTTTGATTGAGAGATGAATTTGATATCTAATAATAGCTCTTTTATATGTAGTTTATAATTTATCATTATTTTGTCATAACAAAACTTTCAAACTTGTATTCTAAACCTTAATTTTTGTTATTTTTAGTATGTGTAATTTGAGTGGTATTTTTTGCATATTTTATTTTAGGTGATATTTTTGCCAAGGAAATAATCTAATTTTTAGACATTGAGTCAAGAAAGAAATTATAGCTTCCTTAATAAGTGAAAATCAAAATTTTAATTGAAATAAGTAGGTGATTGGCATTTAAAATTTCTCATAAGTGTGCATAACAAAATAAAGAAACTATTCTAGTTACATAAAATACATCCCGCATATTTTTATTTTTATTTTTATTTTTAGTGAATATTTTACAATACATAAACATAACTCACATAATAAGTTATGCATAAACCATAAATGACAATTAGTTTTCTTGTATGACACTTTGATTTATGTAATATTAATAGTCTTATGTAAGTTTGCGCAATGAGGTTGAGTAATTATGAGTCAAGAAATCAATAGTTCTCTTTGAGTAATGATATCTAAACCATGAGTGTATGTAGTATGATGATAGATTATAGGTTGTACTTAGCCTTTGTTTACTTATCTTGATTTTTTGAATGTGACTAGCATTTATGATGATTTCTAAACCATGAATGTAAATACTATGATGAAACATTATAAGTTGCACAAGCCTTGGTTTATTTATCTTTAATATTTTGTACTTTCTTAGTATTGATGAGATCTTGTATCAAGGTTCATTATTATTTGAATCACCATATTATCATGGTTGCAATGTTTAGATGAGTTTTCAAAAGATTATGAAGGATTTTTATAATCAAAATCAATATTACATAACAATTTGTAAATAGATGATTATGATAAAAAAATTAATTCAAGCATAACATATCTAGGACTAAAAACTATAAGTTATTTTCCTTGGTGTTCCCACAATAAGTAAGAGACTCATAGGTCAAATTGAGATCAACAAAACGCTCATTGATGTAGATTCAAAGTACACTCCTACTTGGGAACTAGACATTGTTCCCTTAAAAACATAATCAACCAATACAATAGTGCAAATAATTTTGCAATAGTACAAATATATACCCAAATAATAAGAATGTTCACCAAGAAGCATATTTATTAAGGCTAATAAAAACAACCCAATCTACTTGGTTATACATAACATATCTTTGTAAAATCCCAAGAAAATAATAATCATAATTATAAGGAAACTAGTATTATTTAGTTGACTTAATAAAGGAAAGTAGTATGTATTGATGATTAAGTTTTAATTTTTCACATAAAATAAGATAAAAAATTAGAGCCTTAGGACTAAGAATTTACTTATTGATAAAAATAATATAATTATTGGTAGATCCTTATAACTAAAAAATATGTAATAACTATCTTTAAATTTATTTTAACATATTTATTAACTTAGAAAAGCTATAATTTTGATTGGTAATTTTATAAACACATTTTTTGTTAAGTTATACAATATCTCACTATAAATAAAACCTTTCCTCATAAAAAAATATAATTCACTACTTCTTATAACTAAATATTCCAAATTATCCTTAAATCTACTTTTAATTTTAATAAACCTATATTTTATTTCCTTGTTTTCATCTAGTGTGAATAAATAATTGAGTTTTAATTCCTAGCCAAAGTCTATTTGTCAAGCTTTTCTTATTGCAAAATTCATTTGCTCAAATTGTACCATGTTAATATTTTTTATTATGATAAACTTAACTTTTTATTGCAAAAAACACCATATTTGCTTACTTGGATCAAACAATTTCAAATTTCAAAATTCAAACAAAGCACACTTCCTAAGTGTGCTTTGTTCAAGGAAGAAATATTAGTCTATTCTAATATTTGATGCTTATGAACACTTTGGTACCTTTTATGACAACATATTTCCCATTATGACAAAGCTTACCTTTAGGTTTGTGAGGTCTAGAATACCTCATATTATACATTGATAATTGCTTCAAACTTTGAGAGTCACTTTACTCCTTCAACCAATACAAACCAATGGGTCTATCCATTTCCTTGATATAAAATATTTATGGTTACTTTATAACTAGAGATAGATTTTATATCTACTTTGGTATTTTTATAAATAAAGGAGTTGATGAAAACTTATAGGTGAAATTAAGCTTAGACTTTTGAATATAAAGTCAAGAGTAGTTAGTGAAGACTTATCTCAATTTAGAGTACTCATTGAAAATTTATGTGAGAAGTTAAGTGAGGCTTATGAAGATTTACAATGAAGTATTTGACTAGTTTATCAATTGTCTTATATGCCATGTCATCAATATACATTAAGATGATGAGTAATTCTTCAATATACAAAGAAGGTAGAGTGATCCTTAGGAGAATCTTACTTTTGAAGTTCATTTTAGAAAATCATTATATGCACAAGTTAGTAAGATGGAGTTTATCTAACAGAAGTATTTAGATATGCCCTAGTTACAATAGTATTAATCTAATTATTTTTCAATAAAGTCAATGATCTCTCTTTAAAGAGAAATGATACCTTGAGTGTTGAAGAAAGATGAAAGACTTGTAATATTAATTTGCAAGAGCTATTGAGCTAGAAGTTGAGCAATAAAAAGAAGTATATTGTAGAGCAAGGGTGATTTGTATTAAAATTTTAACCTTGTATGTTTTTGTTAGATTTTTTAAATGATAGTAGATTTTTGAAAAATAATTTTTTGTTAGATTTTTTTAAATCAAGGATTACACCTTGTCTCCATCTTTCCTTATATTCTAATCCAAGTTTATGGATGATTATATCCTGAGATAACATTTGATGTACATGTTTGGTATAAACTTTCATGATCTAAGTTATGAAGTGTCTAAACTTGATGATAATCGTAGTTGTTACTCTTGGAGATCAATAAAATTGTACTACTTGTACAACCCTATGGTGGTGAAATCATTGGGGTGAAAGAAAAATCACATAGGCAGAGACTGCCTCTATATATCATAGGGACGGCAATTGTCTGTAAGACCAATAGATGGTTTATGGGTCTAATAAGAGAAGTCCAGAGTGCACAACTCGATGGACAAATTCCTGAGAAATTGAAGGATGTGGTGGATGAGTTTCAAGATATCTTTCCCGATGATCTACCCTTAGGATTACCACCAAAAAGGCAAGTAGATCACAAAATTGAGACACTCCCGGGGAAGACACCTCCTTGTAAGGCCCCATATCGCCTATCACCTCATGAGTTGGAGGAGTGTAAGACTCCCAGGGCAAGCTCTTTGGATGGGAAAATGCTCTTTGTGGTTCCTGATACAAGCCCAAGCCGCCTTTAAATTGAGGAGATGTTGCATAAAGGGTTCATCCAACCTAGCATACCATATGAGGCTCCTATCTTGTTTGTGAAGAAGAAGGATGGTACAATGCGCATGTGCATTGACTATCAGGGTCTCAATCAGCAACAGTGAAGAACAAATACCCCTTATCTTGCATGGATGACTTGTTTGATCAACTCCATGGAGCGAGATTCTTCACCAAACTGGACTTGCGGAGCAGTTACAATCAAATCCGAATTGCAGAGGAGGATGTGTACAAAATTGCATTTTGAACCAGGTATGGCCACTTTGAGTATCTTGTGATGCCTTTTGGCCTCACCAATGCACCTGCCACTTTCATGAGTCTAATGAATGAAATATTTCGTCTATTTTTGGATAAGTCTATTATTTTCTTCTTGGATGATATCTTAGTATATAGTAGCACAATGACATAACACAAACAACATCTACAAGAGGCCCTCTAGATTCAAAGACAGAATCAATTGTACGCCAAAATCTCAAAGTGTGAGTTTGGGAAGTCTAAAGTAGACTACTTGGGGCATAGAGTAAGTACAGAGGGCATTCAAGTATTGACAGATAAAATAGAGGTCATTCAAAAATGGAGTGCACCAGAAGATCAGACTCAACTTAAGAGCTTCTTGGGGTTAACGAGATTCTATCATAGATTTGTCAAGGACTTCTCCAAGGTTGCACAGCCTTTAACAACACTACTTGGCAAGGGGAAGAAGTGTACATGGGGAATTGCACAAGAGTTGGCCTTTGAAGGATTGAAGGCCGCCTTGCTACATACACCAATCTTGAAGTGGTATGACCCAAAACGTCCAATCAAGTTGGCTACAAATGCATTAGGCGTAGTAATAGGAGGAGTCCTACAACAAGAGTGGCATGACGGATGGCATCCAATTGTATATTTCTCTCAAAAGTTGTTACCGGCAGAGCGCAACTACCACACTATAGAACGAGAAGAGTTGGCCATCATTCTAGCAACCAAGCATTGGAAGCACTATCTAGGCGAGAAGGCATTTGTAGTAGAGACAGACCACAAACCTCTAGTCTACCTCAAGATGTAGAAGGATCTATCTCATTGCCAAATTTGGTGGGCAGAGTGGCGACAATGCTTCAACATGACAATCACCTACGTGGAAGGTAAGAAGCAACTTGCAGATACATTCACCCGCATGCCAATGGCAAACAACTTGGTGAAAGAGGTTAAGATTAACCCTGAATTTTGGCCAGAGATTCTGGCTACTACAAAAACTTATCCACAGATTGTAGAAGCGCAATCATCCAAAGGTGTCACCAGCACCCAAGGACTCACCTTTTGGGATGGTAGATTATGGATCCCAAATGTCCCAGAATTATGCACCACCATTCTAACGGAATGTCATGATTCGGCCATTGCAGCTCATGTCAGAGTGGACAAGACCTTGGATGCAGTCAAGCGCCATTATTATTGGCCCAAGATGAGCAACAACGTGATGGACTACGTGCGTAGCTGCCTACTTTGTCAATAGAACAAAGCTTCTAATCAAGCTCCTATAGGGCTCCTTCAACCTCTCCCCACTCCTACCCAACGTTGGGAACAAGTGAGTATGGATCTCGTCTATGAATTACCCAAGACCACCTCAGGGTTTGACTCCATCGTGGTCTTTGTGGACCAGCTCAGCAAAATGATTCATGTATGCCCTACCACCAAGGAGGCGATCGCTCCACAACTAGCTCAATTATACTTAGATGCAGTCTTTGCTCACCATGGCTTGTCTAGAGTACTCATCACCGATAGAGGCACCCAATTCACCAGTTTGTTTTAGCGAACACTCTTTGGTTTCTTCAAAACCAAGTTGGCCATGTCCATAGCTTACCACCCACAAATAAATGGCCAAACAGAGCGGGCTAATTGCACGATTGAAGACATGTTACGCGGCTTCACCTTAGAAGAGCAAGAGAGGTAGGACACCCTACTCCCGTTGGTGGAACTTGCTTACAACAATTTAGTGAATGCATCCACCCAGGTCACTCCGTTCTTCCTCATGTATGGTGAGCATCCCTTCACACCTTCTAGCTTGATGAAGATCCATCCAATGGCTACCAAGGTCGATGCAGTCAACACATTTGTTTCTAGAATCCAACAAGGTGTGGAGAGCGCCAAGCACAGATTATAGATTGCACAAAATTGACAAAAGCAGTATGCTAATGCACATTGTAGGCACATGGAGTTCAATGTTGGGGATCAAGTGTGGCTATCGACAATCAACCTCACATTAGTTGGACCTCGTAAGCTCAGACCTTGTTTTATTGGGCGATTCTTCATCGCATCGGTGTTGTGGCCTATCACCTTGAGCTACCACCACACATGAAGATCCATCCGGTGTTCCATGTCTCCCTACTATGCAGATATGCTCCCCGATCAGGCCAGGATCATTCCACACAGGACATTTGACCTTGTCCGACACTCATTGATGGCATAGAGGAATATGAAGTGGAGCGGATTGTCCAAAAACGCATGTGTAGTAATCACCATCCGCGGGTGGACTATCTAGTACAATGGAAAGGTTACCCCCTCTATGAAGCAATCTGAGAGCCCGCTGCCAATTTGGCACATGCACCGGTGTTGGTGCAAGCATTTGAGCAACAATTGCACAATGAGGACATTGTGTCTTAAAAGGAGGGAGGTCTGTAATACCAAGAGCTAGCCATATGATCTAGATGTGAAATTTAGTTTTGTAACATCTAGAATGATATTATACATGATTTTCAAAATAGATAAGATAGAAGTATCACCAAAAGAGTACTTTTACTAATAGTGCAGAAACCAAAATAGACTTGAGAACCTTAGAACCAATAGCTAGACATATGATTTAAAGCTGAGAATTGGTTTGGTAACATCTGGAAGGATGTTACACATGATGGATTAAATAGATCAGAAAGAGATATCACCAAAAGGAGACTTCTACTAATAGAGTAGGAACCGAAATATGCCTAAAATCTTTGAAGGAAATTTTGGAGGCCTAAACGGATGAATTAGGCCTCAAAAATGTGCAGATTCCCCCCCCCCCAAATGAAAGATAGGCTGGCCTTCCCTCCCTCCTTCTTTGTCTCATAGAGAGCTTTCCAACGGTACCTTACTCACGTGATTTTGAGATTCCTACATGAAGATTCCCTAAAAGATTACCTCCGTTCAAAGCTTGTTTGACCAACCAGATAGGACCTTGACTAGACATGTCACCCATCCAAGTAATTAATCCAAGGGTGGAACTTGCTGACATGTCACCTATCTGTGTCCCTAATCCTATGGTGGAGCTTCCTTGGAGGAGATCCTCTTTAGCTATATAATAAAGAGAATGTGCTCCTTTGGGGCATCAATTGTTTGAGTGTGCAATCTGTGTTTTCTCTCTTCTCTTGTCCTTGGAGTATTACAAAAATGGAAGGAGTAACCTCAATATCAAATTTTCAACAAAATAAAGAGATGTAGAATGAGACTTAAATGCAAGTTAAGAGATTTAAGATGGTTGATAAGAACTTCTATGGAAGATGTAAAGAACTACAATTTTCACTATTCCCAAGAGAGTCAAACATTAAAGATGGCTCCTATTGTATGAATATTTATTTATTATAATTTGGAAATTTTCATTATGATACAGGTATTTTTGTTCAATTATTTATGCTTGATAGTGAATTAGTATGGCTCACAAGGAGCCAAAATAATTCAAAATGTTTTCATAAACTCTCAAGGAAGTTATGAAAGATTTTAGTCTTCTCAACATCAAATGTTTGTAAGTTCAATGAAGCAATACTTGATAAGTCATTCTAAAGTTGTAAATTCATCTAAAGAGTAGAATGTGATTGCATGTGAAAATATCTAGGATGTGAAAACCCATTGAGTCATACAAGGAAAAGATAACGGGGTAAAATGGAGCTAAGGCCCAATATTATTGGTAAGAGGAATTTTCCCTTTTCAATACCTAAGATATATAGCCTATGCAAGTTATATAGTATACAAAAAATGAGAGCATCCAAAGAAGCATCACTTAGTGTTATTGCTCTCTTATGGATTGCACTAGCCATTGCTCTTTTTAGAGCAATAAATACCCACTGTCTAAAATATGTGGTGAAATATAGAAGTGAGTGATACACCTTGACATCTAGAATGATATGTCCTCATGTACTCCTTGACAAAGGTGTCAAATTTTGTGTCTCCATCACTCTATATAACTCCAAGGCTAGAGGAACAAAGAGTGGACCTCACTGCATATTCTTATACTTGGAGGAGGCCTTGCTTGTTGTTACTCCACTTGCCGCCCATCCAAGAAGATTTGGTGATCATTCCCTCCAACACCGCATCACGTGTAGGTTTTTTAACCACAATATCCACTAATGTCACCTGATCATCTTAGACCAAGTATAAGTCTACCTTGACTCATGTCATCTGCAAAGCATATGCTCACTCCAAGAAAGGTATCTACCCTCTCTATCCATGGAAAAATCTATATCCTTGATAGCATCATGGGTAGCTACCCTTTGTCCTCCAAAAGGTCATCATGTCATATGGACTGTTGCTACATCTAGTGTAGAACCACTCACAAATGAGTAATGAAGATGCAAACATGTGGACCAAACCTAGGTAGAACCTCATAATTGTAGAGAAAGCAGCTGGTGCAAGTTAGAATGCACTAATGCATGATCAAACTAAGATCCAAGAGCATGCATCCTCGCTACAGCAAGAGCAAAGATGTGCTCTATTTCACCTAAAGTGCTCTATTTCACCTAAAATGCCTTCTATAAAACTTAGTTTAGAAAAAAGATTATCCATGAGTATATTGAAGATTTTATAACTTCAATCCAAATTATAGATATGAGTGAGGAGGAAAAACTCCATAATTCAAGAAGTAATTAAAAAATAAAACCTTAGGAGATATGTTTTTCAGTGAAAGTTTTACATTAGACCAAAGATTATATGATTTTTTATCTATAGTGAGAAATTGTATAAGACATGTCAAAGAAAAATAACCCTATATCTATGGTAATCCATTTAAGAAGTTAAATTTCATTTAATGCAAATAATAAACTCAACTACCATGTTGGATAAATATCAAGGTACAAATCCATGACAAGCTATGGCTTCCAAGAATATAAACCAACTACATAAATTGATGATGATCAAAACCAAAAGATAGTAGGAGATACTATAATTATTGAAGATTTGTGCACTTAGTAGCATTAAAAACAAGAGCAATCAAGTTACCACCCTTAAAATAATATGCACAAATCAAAAGAAGAGCTTAATGTGGACAATGTGGAAAATGAATATGAAAGTTAGAGAAAATTAATCAAAAGTAACTTTGCCTTGCAATGTTATTTTTTCTACCAAAAAGAGAAAATCCTAAGAGAGAAGAAGAAGATCAGCAAAAGAAAATAATGTGAGTAACCTCTTCCTTATTCTAAAAAGGAAGATTGTAAGAGTTTCAATTGATCTAGTAATAGTTAAAATTTTCCTTCTACAATCTTTTGCTATAAAGTTAGGATTAGGACTAGAAAAGGATTATATCTAGTAGTTAGAACTTAATAAAAAGAAACAAAGAACTTGCATAGAAGTACAAATTGACTACAAGAAATACAAAGAGGCAATTGAAATCGAATAGAGAAAAAAGAAATGACGAAAGGTGCATGGAAAATCTATGTAGAAAGTAAGATGATGCTATAAAAAAATATATTTGTTTGTGATAGTGCAAACTATTATCCATGATAAAGATGTATGTTTAGTGGAATTTTTAAGAGATGAAAATAAATATCAAAGAAAAGGTTGAGATCATTGAGGAATTGAGAGATATAATTTGATATGAATTAGTGTATTACCATAGCCTTATGGATTGTACAATTGAGATCCCTATATGAACTACATTATGATACAACACTCATATAGATTGTGTTTTAATAAACTTCAATGTTGTTTGTGAAGACAAAGGATGGTAATATGATGATGTGTATTAACTATTTTTTATTAATCAACAAATTATCAAGAATAAGCATGTGTCTTTTCCATAAGATGGATATTTTCTTTGATATCTTTAAGGTGTTAAGAAGCTTTAGTAAGCTAGAGCTACAAAGTAGACATATCAAATTGGATGGCAAATAAAGATGTGCTAAATAATTTTTTTTGCAAAAATGGTCGTGCTATTTTGTCTCATAATGTACTTGCTACATTCATGAGATTAATTAATGAAATTTGTTGATTATACATGTGAAAGTACTACATTGTGTTTCTAGATAGTAATTTTGGTCTCTATTTAAAGCTTAGAGGGTAAAAAGAAAGATATTAAAGAACTTATTTAGATCCTCATAGATAATAAGTTGTATCAATAAGCTTCAAAATATAGGTTATGGAGATCTAAGATTGACTTCTTGGAGCATAAAGTGAGTTTGGGATAAATCATTAACAAATCATCAGTCATAAATGATAAGGTAAAAATAATTAGAAGTAAAAAGATCAAACTAAATTGATGAGTTTTCAAGGATTTATTATATTTATTATTTATTTGTAAAATAATCTACTTAACATCCAACTTAGACAAGTCCTAATATTGCAAAAGGAAGACAATACAAGAATCTAATTTTCAAGCTTTGAAGAATAAATTATTGAATGCGCTTATCCTCATATTATGATTTAAGTAGATTAATTAAGCTTACTACATAACCTTTGGATATGTAATTAGTGAGGTTCTTCAATTGGATGATACTTATTTGCTTTCTTCTATTTGAAGTTACCTCTAGTATGGTTGAGGTACCACAAAATACTAAGAGAGGAGTTTGCCATTATAATGACTACCAAGCACTCAAAGTATTAGTTAGAGGATAAGGAGTTTGTGATTGTGGCAAACAATAAGCCTTTGATATGTTTTGAGATGCAAAAAGAGCTATCTAAAAAAAAAACCAATGGTTTGGATGGTAGTAACAATTCAATATGAAAATGTATATGAAGTAAAAAGGAAAGTTGAAAATGCCTTGGTTTGCATACCAAAGATGAATATTATTCTATGAAGTAAGAAGTCATTCTATATGGTGGAAGACATAAGCACAAGTAACAAGAGAAGACAAAGTAACTAATTAGCTAACCAAGCCAAGAAACTTCATAGCTTGGTCTTCAAAAAGTAAAATTTGAATCTTAAAAGATCCAAATATTTATTTATAGTTGTTATGGTGTTGAATATATATAATGGATTGACATTTGCTTGTTTTACCAATAAAAAGTTATACTGAAGCATTATAATAGATCTAATTTTGTCCTAATAAGCAAGAAGCATTAACCATATATGTAAGGATATCTTTGGTATATCAACCAAATAAAGCTAGAAATAAAAAGCTTACAAGTTTTTAATAACCTTTACCTATTAATTAGCAAAAAATGGACAAGTGATTATGAGCTTAATCCATATTGGTTTGATGCAACTATTGTCCTTTTGTATGAACTTAATCAGATAATTCATAGAAGGCCCATAACCAACGATGTTATAGCAAGGTTGATTTTTATTTTCATAGATGTTATATTCTCATAATATGTTCTTTCTAAATTACTTATTCCAAATAAAGGATCTAAACTCAAAAGCATATTTTGGAAAATTTTATCTTTGATTTTCTAAAATAAAGTTAACTATATCTATTGCTTATCAAAGAGAGAAAAAAGCACCAAGGATATATTATAAACATTATCCTTCAAGGTAAAACAATAAGAAGCAAACCATACATTTTTATCTCTTGTCAAGTTTTTGTACAATAACTTTACAAAACCCTTTACATGAGTCACACCTTTTATTTGATGTATGTTCAACATCTATATGCACATATACACAACCATCCTTCAACATAATACGGAAAGTAAGTGATGCTACCACCAAAGTTGTAGCAATTGAAGAATAATTGAGTTTGTGGTTTGGATCTATCAAAGAGTTGGTAATTGCATAAAATAAGCCAAAGTAATTTGATAGTATGTTTATTTTATTCCAATAATTGAGGTAAAGAGTTAAAATAGCTTTTTTATAGGAGTAATTTTCAAGTATAAAATAGCTTATAAACAAGCTATGAAGTAGCTTATAAAATGGCTTTTTATAAGAGTAATTTTCAAGTATTTAAATAATATATTTTTATGTCATCTTCATTATAATAACACAAACAAAGGCTTATGTCAACTTAAAAAAAGATGTTATTTAATGAGCAAACGATGGGAAGTGAACCTATAAATGGTTTTCCTTTAGCTACTTAGATGGTTCAATTTGCTAAGTTGTGAAAGTCTAAGGCGTAGCATTAGAGCTTAAAAATGAAATAGTCTAAGCACACAAAAACAAGTTATCACAATTTGAGGATGCATGAGCATAAAGCTATATATAAACTTCAAGGTTGCTTATGTCTAGTTTGCCTTTAGTTTGAAGATAGAATATTAACCCATGATATTATGATCACTCAATGTTGCTCAAATACTAGTACAATTGGTAAGAACAAGTTGTTCCCTTGAGGATAAAGTTAGGAAACTAGAATTGAAGAGAAATGTCACTATGTTGTAGTTTTTTTATTATTTCCAATTTAACCTCTTAGGCAGAAAAAACTCCAAGAAGAAGGTAGTGTCACCCTTGTGGCACAATAGGGAAAAGGGAAAACTTTAAAGATCAATTTTATTGTAAGTAGACTCCAAATTAATCTTAAAAATGATGGCTCATTTCACACCAAAGACTACCACTACAAATTTTACACACTACCCTTCCTAAAGGGTACAACTCAAAGGAGTCTTGTGTCAATCAATTGACTTGTATTTTGTTTTTGTAGTACAATCAATGCTCTAGGTTAGCCTTAATCCTTCTATACATTATCCAACTTTTATGAAACCCCATGGATCAAACACTTTAGACTAGTGTAATTGTCTCACTACACTTAAGCACATGTATTCCTACTTTGAGGTTCCTCACCATTACTCAAAAAAGTCATTCCATCAATACTTAGTATGCAGACAAATAGTGATAGAGAGTTGGAAAGTGTCTTTGCTAATTTCATTCACTACCAAAAAATGAACTAAAATCACATTGAGCCAAAGCCATATAGACATTCCTACTTCCATGGAGATTCAATGGCTAAGTGAAATACTAGAAATCTTGTATTTACATCTATGTTGTTTATCACTAATCTTATCTACTTATCTTATCTTATTATACTTATCTACTTATCTTAATTAAGCTTTTTCCATGTGCCAAGGAAGGTGGCAATTCTTCCCTTGTAAAAATATCCACCTTTTAGCTTTGACTCCAAAGGTATTTGAGTATAAAACGTTTTGTACCACCACAAAGGTGTTTCTATCCAAAGTCCTTCCTCTACAAAGGTGTGCTCCACACTGAAGGTGTCTTCCATACCAAAGGTATTTTACACTTAGAATATTTGTATCTATCTAAGCCTTTTGTGACATGTGTCCTACAACACAAATGTCTTCCACTATAAAGAAATTTGACTACCCTATTGCAAAGAACTGCCGCTGCCTCTATAGATCCTAATAAACATGCCATTCTTCCCCTTAAAATGTGCAAATTGGAGAAGTAATGTGTTTATGGAGTTTGCAAACTTTTGATTAGTATGATCCTTTAACTGAATTGCCACGTGACCTAGTTGTTTGTTCAAATAGACCTTTACTTCTAGAGTTTGAGTCTATAGCTTCAACCTGTGGAGTTTGGTGCAGTGCAGTCTTACTTGTACTGCCTTCTCCACAAAGCACATTAGCTTGTCTTTCATATTCTCTATCTACTTGAGTATCTTTGTCCACTCCTCTTCAAGGCCAATGAAAATTTCTTGGGCTTTGGCCATCAACTCCTCCCTCTTTTGGAGGTAAGATGCTTCCTTCTCCTTTTTCAGCTCCATAGACATCCTCTCTAGTTTGTCAACTACTTTGCTATGGTCCTTGCTAAATTGTACATCTATAATCACCAAACATCCCTTCTCCTTAATTGCTCCTTGTATGCTTGTTGCTTACTTTTGGCTTTGAGCCAAAGTGCTCTCAATTCTCCATATAACTTCCAAATGTATTCCTCATGCTTAGTCTATTCTCCAAGGAGTACGGCATTTTGTCTCTTCACCTCAAATATTCCTTGGCAAGCTTGACTTCTTTGTTTTGTCCTTGTATAGGTTGCATGCATTCTATATCTCCTCCTTTGCATTGCCTTGTTGTTATTGATTTCATTAATTACACTTTAGTCTTGGCCTACTCTCCACTTATCAAATCAATTGATTGTACTTCACTTGTGCAATCTTTGCACAAGTGAAGTGTAGTCAATAACATTTGGGTAAGAATCTTGGCAAATTGACAAAATTTGCTCCATTAGCTCCAAGATTAGCCTAATCAAATATATTACAAAAATTTGATCCTTCTATTATTATGGTTGGGTGCTCTTGGAGTTGGAAGAATAGCACCTTCACTATTATGCACCTAAAGGCTCTTCCCCTTTACCTTTGATGTCAACCATGTTTTCTTCTTGGCCTTTGGGTTGCCTTGGCTTGTCATCTTTGTTCTCTTTGCCTCTCTTGGTCTTGATCTCCTCTTTGAGCTTGTATGGTCCTTTGGCCTTGAGTGCTAGATCCTTGGCTTTCCCTTCTCCTTCTTCATCACCCTTTGTACCCAAAGGTCTTGCTTCTTGATTATGCGTACCTTTGGTGTGAACTTCTTCTTCAGGGTGGGGATCTTCTTAATCCTCCTCTCCTTTGACTTACTCCCCTTCTTTGGCATCTGCTCTTCTTTTGGTGGAGCAAATTGTGCATCTTCATATCATTCATCATCTTCCTCCCCTTCTAAAGACAATCCCACAAGTGTGAGTGAGTTCTCCTTTTTGTGTTCTTTTTCACTTGAGTGTCTTTGGCTTAGTCTTCTAAAGACTCATCAACCACTTATGTTCTTCTTTGCTTTCATTACCTTCACCTTTGACCTAGTACATATCACTCTCTTCTGCATCTTGTTGAAGCCAAGAGTATTCCATGCTTCTTCTATACACACAAATTTGCTTATGCATACTCTTCATAGATTGTTGTGTACTTCAAGTACATTGCACTCTCCTCTAGCTATGATGCAAAATACCCCTTCAGATGAAAACGGCTTGAGAACTTTTCCCTCTCTTCCTTGGTAAGAAAGTTGAGTCCTGTATAGAAGTATAGTACAAATAGGAACAGATATGTCACACCACCATCCTCATTTATATCCCCATACATGCTCCAAGTCAAGGTGTAGAATATATGTGCCCAACTTACCAACTCCTCATGGTACATGAACTTGAAGAAAATTGTCTAGCTATTGTTGAGATATGTCATTTGCTTTAGCTTAAATAACTTTATGACCACCTTGATAATACCCCTTCAAGCAAGGCTACACTCCACTTGTTATTAGTCTTTGGTTTTTCAAAGGAGGTCTTCAAAACATTTTTAAAACCCTTGTTTGATTGATGTCACTAGGTCTCCATGGCCTAGCTTGTAACTCACTTTGATTTTAAAAAAGTAAAAAATTGTTAACTTTGACCTTGATTTGGCCTTAGCTTGCTCATTACCTACATTTAAAGTTGAATCATGGCTGTGCAATCTCAATCCACACATGCAAAGGTTTTGGATTGAGACAATGGTTCTCAATGGCAACTAATTTTCCAAGTAGCAATGCATTCAAACCATTGTACTTCCTTTGGGGCTAAAGGTCTTCCAAGGCAAAGGCCTTTCCACAAAAGGTGATGGTGAAGATCTTTGGTCTTGCACTCCTTTGGTGCAAACCTTACCTTCTTTGGGTTCATTCTTCCCACATGTGCTTCCTTCTTTGTGCTCATTCTTCTTATCTATGCAGGTGCCTTCTACTTAAGAGGCTGTATAAACTGTGGAAAACTGTAGAAAATCATTTTCTTTTATTGACAAGTCTATAGCTTAGCACTCAAGAAAAAGAACATAAAACTAAACCAAAAAAATAGTTGTTTTTGCAAAGGCTGTCATTACAAATACATTTAGCCAATTCATAAAAAATATGGAATAGTGGCTTATCAACTGGAATTATATAAAAGAACCTAATGGGTCTTATATATTTTATGCTATTTCTTGAAGAAGTATAAAACTTTTTTTATTGTAGTTAGATTGTGAATCAATTACCATTCTTGCTTCAATTGAAAGAAAACAATAAGTAGTTTGGATTTGAATAGATCTTCAAAAATATCAACATTTAATTGTCAATAGTAAAAGATTGTTAGTTAGTCTAGTGGAAGATATCTATCATATCAAGCATCACGAGAACCTTTAGCACATTTAGCTTATACAATGTTGTTAGTTTTAAACTTAGAATGATTATATAATAAGAATATAAGAACACTATGATTCAAATAAGAGAATTAAGTAACAATATTTGGTTAGTCAAATTAAAGCAAGAGATCTTCCATAATCATGGATGTTTACTAATAAAGTAATTGGTGATACCTTGTAAATGAAGCTTAGAGTAGAATTTGGAAACCTAGGAGTTAAGTTAAGAGAAGTTGGTAAAAACTTATGGCTGTGATGTCTTTGACTAGTGTACTAGTTAAATTAGTCTTATATGACATCTCACCAATCTGCATGTATATGCATGATGATGATGATGGGTCTCTATGATAGCTCTATGAGATATAGAAAAAGGAGAGTAAAACATGATGACATCTACCTTGAGAGCTAATTTTGGAGACGTCTAATGGACATAGAAGTACATAGAACATACTTTATCCAAGATTCAACACTTATTCAACTTGTATGACATAATCTAGTAACTGCTTTTCTGGATTAGAAGAAATGATAAACTTAGGTATAATATATAGTTATCATCTTAATCAATAATTAAAAATTAAAATCAAACTTAAATAGAATTTATAAAAATTTTGAAATTGAATGTTTATATTTCACCAAAAGTATGAAATAAATGTATGTTCTCCTCTTCTTAGTCAAGTAAGTATTTCTCATGCAATTTTATCACACACTTGTTAATTTCCTCTTGTATGATACTTTTACCTAAAGTGAGTCATCAATTGAACTTTTAGTTATAATTATATAATTATATTTTTTGGTTATTTTATTTTATCTTTTAAGTAAAACGACCAAAATATAGTTTCACAAAAAATTAATTAATTTGTATTCATGTAGTTTAAATGATTACATGTATTATATAATTTCTATAATTAAAAACTAATTTTTTTAATAAAAAAGGAGTAATTCCAAATACAAGATGTAAAGACATATCTTTCAATTGCACATGTTTTGGCTACTTTATGGTTTGGGTTTTAAGATAGTTTATTAATAGAAATTCATTGAGAGTTTTTTCAGATGCTATAATTCTTCCCTTTATTTTAACATTTAAATTTAAAAATTTAAAAATAAATGAAATTTCATATATATTTGTATATTCAACACTCTAGGTCTTTGAATAACATATTTATTTCAGAATATCATGTTCCTCATAAGTATATAGATAGGAATGGAGTCATCCATGGTCAAGTTCAATTTATTCACAAGTTTGATTACTAATGTTATTAACGGTCTACTATTCTACATTCAAAGTATTGATTTTTTTTAGAAATATTTGTTAATATCATACTCTCTAAATTTTTCTATTTGAGTTTTACCCTAATGATATAAAAAATAATTTTTTTAAAGAATCAATTCCAACCTTATACTTCCACTGTGTTATTTTGGTTTGATAGATAATTCTTATGTATATTATTGGGTACTTTATGACAACTATTGTGTTCTTATTAAATTTAAAGATCTTCTCAAACTTTATTCATGAAATGTTTCATACGATGAAATAAAAAAAAAATCTTAATTCATTATTAGAAGAAAAATACATAATTTCTTCTTTTTTATTTTTTGAGATGAGCTTTATTCATATAATATTCTGAATCTATTAGAGCAAGTGGTAGATTCTGAATTTGAACGATTATTGATTACAAAATGGACCACATCCATAGATCATAGAATAGAAGTTACAGAAAATGATTAAAAAGGAATTTTTATTTTATTTTTTCCAAACCATTTAAAAATAAGTATTAGCTTTTAATATTTTACTTTTAGGATTTACTTCAAATTAAAAATTCATTTTTTGGTTGCTTATGAGAGGTAAAGAGATAAAACATCTAACTAAATTCACAACAAATTATTTGCTACATGAGGTCATTTCAAATGGTCTTTAACAATTTAGGGGTATGTGTGATTTTGATATTTTTTGATCTTATGTTGTTTTGTTAAAGGCTTACTTCTTATCATGTTTTAGAACTAGATGCATCTAATGTGACTTATCTACAAGGTTCTCTTGATTTCTTGATGGGTATAATTGTTCAAAGTTATAGTGATGTTACACTATCTATACCATATCAATAGGTTTTATCAAGATATATTGAAAATATGTATAGAAGATAAATTGAAAAAATAACATTGACTAATAAATCTATTAAATTTATGAGTAAATGAATTAGTGAATTCCAAATGCTTATTCTGATTCTAATCAAGTCATGTATAACTTACTAGCAATGATATATTCATCTGGCTTTGAAAAAATGAAGCTAAGTGTCATAATCCACAAATCAATAATATTCATAAGATTTCACTCACTTAAATATCCAATTTGAATATTACTATAATCAATTCAAAGGTAGTGTGTTTACTAAGAGTACAGCTAGGGAGAAGTAACAGTTGCATAGCCAACATAATTATCTACGTCATTATCTACGTCATTAGTTTACTATTATTGTTACCTTTCTCACACTTGATAAAGATTCTAGACTTTAGTACAATCCAACATAATTAATCAGATCATTAACTTTCTCATCAATATATTTCTTTCACTACTTAACAATGCTCTCACTTAAAGAAGTAGTCTGTAATTATGACAAATTTAGAACATTTCTCTCATTTAAAGAGTAGTTTACAATTCGGAGAAATTGGAAATCTATATCATTTTGGTTAGTAAGCTTAAAATAAACTCTTTGTTATATCAATATGTTTCAAATCCTTTCATTCAAGACACACTACATCAATTTGTGCTAGTTTTTACATTCTCTTTACTTATAGATATCCCGTAACTACCTTGTCACTATGTAATTGGGCTTTGAGGAAAAGTTAGTTGAAACTTGATGCGAACAACGTTGCTCAAGAGCCTATGAAAAATCTGACAGCCTTTGAAAGATTTCAGTGATAGATATTTGAATGTTTATTTTGTACTTTCTATAACCTAAAAGTGAGTTTTTATGCATTACAATAATTTTTTACCTCAGGGAAATGCTGATTTTACTAAAAATGTATTTCTATAAATTTTAGCTTTTTCTGATATGTGTTGTTTCTTATCTTGTTCACTGTTCATGTGGATAATTTAAAAGAAATTATTTCTGATTTGGTAAAGCTCGCATTTTTTTATTCTGCTTACTATTGCACTTGATATAATTTCATCTAACTTCTTTAACTTCTTCATTACTTACACTTTTCTGTGTTAATCCAGTATATTTTTTTATTGAGATAATAAATGGTTTTCTCAGTAGTCTTATTGTGTATTAGTAATGTTCCGGAACAAATTTTCTTTGCAAATAATTAAAAAAGTTCAAAAATCTGAATTTTAAAACGAGTGATTTGTCATATTTTTGTCCTTTAAGATCATCCATTCTTGTACGATACATGGTTTGTTGTTAATTAACATATTGATGTTCTTAATAAACTTATTAGTTGTTTTTGTTTTGTTTTTATCATGCTTAGCTCTTTGCATAACTGGTACTTTAATTTTATAATTGTTAGAAATATAAAGATAGTGGAAAACTATTCCCCTTTTCAAGTTCTTCTTGATAAAATTTTATATTTATAGAATTTTTAATCTTAAGTATTATCATGTTTTTACTAGTCTCTTGATATACTGTGTACTGGTACTTATTGGTGGTACATTAAGTGCTAAAATTGTAAAGTGTATGCGTTCGCCCTCCTCAACTATACATCAAATTATTTTATAAGTGCAGATTTGCATATATTCATAATGATTTGATAATATCTCTTGCTATTGGTCTAATGATTAATCGGAGAGCTGGTAAATAAATTTAATATTAAATTTATTAGTCCTGGTATAGTATGAGAAACAAAGTGAAGAATTACAATCTATTGATTCAAAATCATTTTCATATACTGTTGTTTAATATTCTTACACTAGTTTCTGATTTTATGCAAGTACAAGATTTCTATATGGATGAAGAGAATAAACCTTTTGCTGAAGATTTTGCACATATTTCATATTTATCATGCAAGATTACCATAGTAAAGTTTATACCACTGGTGATGCTTCTAAGTTTAAAGTTGTAATAGTTAGTATCCCCTTAAGCATAATGAAGAGGACAATGTAATACGAGTAAAATATGGAAGCTTTTTCCTTTATTTTGAAGTATTTATGTTCCCTGCAGTAGAGATCATATTACCCCTTCACATATAATTGTGCGTGTTCGAGCTCTCAATCTCGTAGATTGAAAACTCAAGTTACCTGATTTAACTGAGATAAATGTTCTGAACTATGACTAAAAGATGATCCGCATTCAAATATATGAGCTTTTCCTTGTGTTGAAGAGTATAACTGACCCATCGACTTTAAAGATGAGAATTCAAGAACTTTGTTGAGAATTCTTGCTCTAATTTTTAAGATTTGGACATAGAATTTGACTTACCACTAACTCTGAGATCACAATCAAATTATTTTCCACTCCAGAATCATCTTTTATAATATTTAGAGTTTAATTATTCTGTTGGTGATGTTTGAATGCGGGACCACATACAATTTGGACGACTTTTAAAACAACTACAAAGCCTGGAAAGAAAAACTCGAAAGAGAATTTTCGCAGACGGAAAAAGAGGAGGAGAAGAATTTACATTGATAAGGAACTCTTACCATTGATATATAAACTGTGTAAATTGAGGCATAAGTGTCCTCATCTCCAGGTTGAATGAAAAAGCAAGATACTGTAGATTGTTAAGTTTGAGAAAAGGCGACCGCGTAGCAAACACGAAGGAAAAAGAGATAAAATGGTGATGGGCCCATTTTCGGGAGGAACAAGGTTTCTCTGGGTTTAGGGTTTGCCAGGGCTCCGTTATAGTGCAGCAGGGCACGGCAATTTCGAGCCTTCTCTGAATTTGGTGGTCTTCGAAGTGTTCCTCGGCGTCGAGCTTGTACTGTGGACGATCGCTTGCATTCGGCAAGATGGGTCGATCAATGCGATCGTACAAAAAGGGGAAACCAACCGTGCGCGTTGGTTTACCATCGAAGTAAGTTTGGCCTTTGCTTTCTGCTCTTGTTAACACGTCAATTCCTTGGTTCAGTTTGAAGGTTGCTCCAGAGGTGTGCAGCTCTTTGATTCAACGAGGACCACAACTCTGGAGCAACCATGGATGAAACTCAAGCAGTAGCACACTGGCTAGCGAGATTCTGAATACAGAAGAAAGCGAGAGAGGACGGGATTCTTCCAGAAGGACGTGCTTTGATACACATATGTTGTCAGTGTGCCAGGGTTTGTTACGACGAGGAGAATACAGAAGAAGATTATGTTTGTAAACTTGTGCTGATTTGTTCATTTGGTTGAATCGCAGGAAGAAAGGTGCCGGATCAAAACCTAGTATGCTGGCTCAATATGCGGCCCATGGATTTGTCGCCAATCCAAATGTTCTCGGTGCACGAGATAGGAGTGCGCACACATTGCAGAGCGTCGATTTGCAGAGAACGAAGATGGATATGGATTCGGAATTCAACAGTGATGATGAAGATGACGGTAAGAACTTAAGTACCTTCCTCCCATTACGTTTTACAACTTCTACATATTTGACAGCCGGTCATTAGTGCAACCCAGTTGTTCACAGCGTTCCTTGTTATGGCTCGCGTTTAGTGTACCGTGCGAAAAACACTGGCTTGGTGTTGTCTAGGAACTTATTTGAGATGCGGCATACCTATCTGCTTCCTGTTGTGAAATCTGCCCCGCCCTAACAGGAGGAGCCGACGTCAATACATTCTACCTAGATTTCCAAGATCGATCATGTGGCAATATCCTCATCATGTAAATCATGAGGATACTGCCTCTTCATGTCTTTCTTGTCTATAACCTTGACTAGAAATCTGGCTTTTTCTTGTCCATGATTTCTACTGCTGGTGAGGAAAACTTGACGATTGATGTATCTATCTGTTTCCAGATGTTAAATCTGCTCTAAACAAGCTGCGCAAGGACGGCAAGAAGGCACCAATCAAAAGGCTTACAAAGATGCAGAGAGTTTACTTCAGTCGGCTCATTATGAAGCACGGCAACGACTACAAGGTACTGATTTTAAATATGCCTGCCTTACTTTTTCCATAGCCCATCGGTCTTGAGTTGAGTTTTGGAAGACCGACCCTTCGTTGAATCTGGCAAGTCCGCTCTGTAAATATCTTGTTTGCTGATCGGTGCAGAGCATGGCACGAGATATCAAATTGAACGAGATGCAGCATCCTGAGGGGGCTCTTCGAAAATATTGTGCCCAGTTTGCAGCATATGAAAAGGTACCTGAGGATGTTAAGCTGCCCCAGGCTGTTACTCAGTAAAATTTAGGGTTCACATGATCCACTTTTCATGCATGCCCACAATGGTGACAACATATACTTAGTGTCAGGTCTATCAAGAGTGATAATCTTACGTGCCTCTTCACCCCCGTCAATCCAAATGACACTTCTCTCAATTGGGGTGAGAAGTCTTAGAGTAGTCGGTCTTACGGCAGTCCTATGACACCCTTCTAATATGTGAGACCTACATATTGGAAATATAAGTGTTCAGAAATTTCGTAGGACCGAGCATAGCCAAAGTAATCTTTGAGGGTTGTTGGCAAATGCTCTAGTATTCGTTGGTTCACATAGACTAGCACTGATTCTTAAGACCACATGTCCATTCTTTCGGCTCTTTGTGGAGCGGTTTGCCCCATTGGAGACGATGTCACTTCACACACTGAGCCACAGTGAAGGGTTTCAGTTTGATGAACACCGTGGCACGAGTTGTACTATACAGCCTCTTTTCTCCCAGCAGTAAGCGGAGCTTCGAGGACCGAGGAGATAATGCGTTGAAGGAAAACGAAGGGCAATTCATGCAGTCCTTCAGTTTTTCTTCTGACCAACTTGTACATGTAGCTACTGTGAAGGTCACACCCTGGTGGTAAACCTCGTCGGAATACCCCTTGTTTGTCGGAACACCATTCAAGATCATATTGTGTCAACAAAGAAACCATTGTCCATTCCGTAAGCTGGCGATTGTCAACTTTCGGGTAAGTTGTGTGTGGACCGTTACAAAACTTGGATTCGGAAGTTGCAGGATCACAGCCGCTTTTCACATAACATTCGTGACTGACAACGTTGTCCCCAACGTGGGTGGGGACAACGTATTCAGATCGCTCGCTTCTATCCTTGAGATCCAATTGTACAGTGCGACACTTAAGGCACTCGAACAAGAATTTACGAGTTCTACAGCTCTAGTTGAAGGAAAGTTACACTGTACGATTGGCGATTGAGTGGCAATCAATTTTGTGTCAATTACACACAAACCGCGTTCGAACTCATCGCTTTTCACCCCTGGAGTGTGGGTTTGTTTCCAACTTTACAACATCTTCACGTCTTCACAGCCTTGAGCATCGGAAAGTTTCGCAGCTTCGTCTGGTCATCCGGGTAGTAGTAGAGCACCAAGGTTTGTATCAACCGCAGCACCCTGCATGAGTTGCTTGTCGAAGATGAAGACTGTCTAGGGTGGGCCATGCAGACACTCCTGCTGAGAACCTCACTCTACCCTACCGTGCTCCAGAGGACTACTCTGGTATTGAGACATTAACTCTGATCTATTCTACTGCAACGGTCTTACAGCGTTAAAAATTACAGTCAAAAGTGATCTAGTGCGCATTTTACTGATCAAATACACTCCATTGTGTGAGAGACGGTTGATACATATGAGCTGCTATGGTTTTACCACAGAAACACGAGCCTCGATCTACTACCTTCCTTCCGGATACGAGAGCTTCCTGAATTATCCACTGCGTCTGGTCCAGCATCAGCTCACATAAATAACAAACCTTTCACACTTTCACAACCTTCCACAATCTGTCAGGACTCTTCCAAGAATAAACGGGAGCCTTAATGTGCGACGAAGGGACCACAAAACAAATTGCAAAACACAAGTACACAGGGAAGGAAAAATGTTTAGTTGAGAGGCAAGGTCTACTAATGAATCTGGAAAGTGTAGGAATTACCGAAAAACTGTACACTGAAATATAGTCTAGAAAGCTGCTGGAGAGGAGGCGGAGAAGAAAAGCGGGACAAACAACAGAATGGAGATAGTCCAAAATAAGAAGAAAGAGGTGAAAATAAGAAGGAAAAGGAGAAAGGAGACCGCGTAGAAAAAATGGAGGATGGGAAGACCCCTTACAGGTTTCGTTTCCTTACAAGGTAGACAACTGAAATGTACCAACCTACAGACGTCGGTGAAAAGCCAGGCTGAAGGCAGTCGGCAGCCGGTGAACGGGCAGTTGTTTTGTCTCTACAGTATTGACACTCAAGGTCCATGTCGTTCGCTAATAATGGACTTATCTCACCAAGTCAGCCGTAATTGCCCGTCTGTCTGTCCGTCTGTATGCTGCCACTGCAGCCGTCCTCATGTTCCTTCCTTCATTGCTTCTAGCCCTTCCTTCCCTTGCCTTGCCGTGTCTGTCATGTCAGCCTTGTCAGGGCTCAGTGTGGTAGTGGTCTCAGGTGAATCCGTCTCCACGATCTAAATCCGCCACCTTCTCTGGCCGGTGGTAGTCAGCGAACAGGGCAGTAAAAGAGCAAAAGAATTGACTCTGTCCTGCCCTACAGTCGGTTTCTCGGGTGGTACATGGATACAGGTGGCTCCACTTCCTCGCGATCTAAATCCGCTCCCTAAATTTGCTTGCTCGGACCTCGCCACCTTCTACGGCCGGTGGATTCCCAGACAAGGAAGGGCAGAGCCAAGGTAACGAGGTTTCCTGACTACCTTTTCTGGACTCCCAGTCGGTTTCTCGGGTAGCCAGTCAGGCCGGGAAGCGAGCCCCACACTCATCGGCATGATGTAATGAGAAGGAAGGAGTTGAAGTGGTTTTTGATTCGATTAGCTCGGGTTAGGCTGATTGGTTGAGCGCGAGACATGATTTGGCCAACGGTCCAAGGGATCGATCAATCTATTGTCTTTTGACCCTGATTAGAGGGACCACGAACGAATTTGATTGTCAGAATTGATAATCTCTGTCTCTCGACGTGGTCGCTGTCGTTTTAGGCCATTTGTTCAGGTTTAAGATCGTTTCTTGGCACCGATAGTTTGTACATAGCTTTTAGAGACTCGCTGCGGAGTGAGGTGAGAAGATCTGCGATCTTGAGGAGCGGCTGTTGGTTTGGAGTGAGTAGGAGGAGAATTGTTGTTGGTGGGTGGAGGGGCATGATAATTGCGGAAGAGGGCCAAGAAGCAGGGAAATTTGGCTGAGAATAGAAATGTCTGCAGCGTTTTGGTCTTTGTCCACATCGGGCAGAGCTCATAGTGGTGTTCGTCGGCAGCTTAGCCACTTGTGTAAGAAAGGAAGTAAGTTTCTTTCATTGGAGACACAGGAATTTTTGTCTTCAGTAGTATCGTTTGAAACAGATGACAACAAATGTAGAAGCCGAGGGGCAGGAGGCTGCTAAACAGGCCACTAGTACGTATACATCCTGGAGCAAGAAAGCATTGGAGGTGTCTCGATCCCTGCATTTCAAAGGAGGGGAGTCGCTTATTTTGGGCCTGATGGAGAGGCCGCGGAATCAAGTCAGGCGCCTGCATGAGAGACTTTGGGGGGCGAAATGGAACAGCGGGACTGCTTCGAATAGCGCCATCTGGGTCTTGGGAGTCTGTTATCAATTCCAACCTGAGAGTCGGGAAGAGCCTGTCGCTGAATTTCTCCACGATTTCAGTTCGAGACTGTGGCTTACCTATCGGCGGGGTAGGCTTATCATTCCTCGCGTGTTGCCGCACTGTTTTTTGTCTGTTACTGAAGTCTGAAGGTGAGAACGATGTGGTTTAGAAGATTATGTCGCTCGTGACCGCTCAATGAAACGCTATGATCTAAGTACTTGGATTGGATTGTCAAGCAGGTTTCGAAGCAGTGAGCCAATCAAAGTGCACAAGTGATGTTGGATGGGGTTGCATGTTACGCAGTGGCCAAATGCTCTTAGCTCAGGTTTTTGACATCCTGACATCCTCCTTGATTTGTTTGTCCGGGTGGCGGTGTACATGTCTGTCCTTTCCTCTCAACGGTCCCTCAGGTTTTTGCAAATTGTCGATCCTACATACGGGATGATACGTGGGATTCTGTTTGATTGTTGCAACGAAGGACTTTCTATGAATTATTTGTAGTTTAGACTCGTTGATGCTACCTTTTAAAAACCGTAGACTAAGCTGATGATCAACTGAAAGAGTTGATTATTCTACGAGCTGAATGATTGCCGGTCCACTAAATTGCAGGCCCTTATTTGTCATCATTTAGGGAGGGGTTGGAGGCTGGCCCTAGAGCAGGTGAGCTTTCCTTTGGCGAAGTGTATTAGAGCAGTAGCGTCTATGCTGCAGATTATGGTTGGACTGTGTTCAGTTAGAACATTGTTGTTAGTGCGGTACTGCTAAGGGCTTTTAAGTGTAAGATCTTTGACGGTTTTCCGTTTCCAGTCTCTTGATTTCCGGTATTTACAATCTACAAAGTTTATGTGCTATCCCAAACTGGCCACAGGAACTTGTTTGGAGACGAGGTTTATGAACATGATCTTGGATAAATAAGTGATTCCGTATCTTAAGTGGTCTTGCAGCCGCTTGAACAGAAGTACCTGGAGATTTTGCAAAGCTTTGGAGATTCTCCGACTGATTTATGTCCATTCTCCATCCATAATCTTTTGGAGTGCGGGAGTCCTTATGGACTGGTTGCAGGGTCCTGGTTGGGCCCATATGCCCTCTGTCGAACCATTGAAGCTCTTGCCCTAGCTGATATTGAAGCCTCAAGGAATGGTAAACACAAGCGTGAATTGCCCATGGCCGTTGTAGTTGTATCCGGGGATGCGGAAGGTGAACGAGGTGGTGCCCCCGTTCTTTTTGTTGAGGATGTTACCGACCGATGTTCTAATTGGGAGGAAGGTTCAGGCAAATGGGCTCCACTTCTGGTGCTTGTGCCTCTTGTATTGGGGCTTGAGAAGGTCAATCCACGGTAGGTTACCTGCGCTTTTAGGAAGCCATGCCCGATACGAGGGGAATTTACATAACCTTCACATTTCAAATTCATGGTGGACTATTTTCTAAGCTTCTCTTACATTTCCTAGTTCAACAAGGTTTCCAAGAAGTTGGTTGATTTGATCGCTATCCTGCCCCTAATTTGGAAGGTAGTTGGCCCCAATCCGTTTCCTCGTGTGGTCTCAACAAATGAACAGTCTATAATAATACTTCTCTTATGTCAGGTATTTGCCGTCCTTAAGGGCAACCTTCTCCTTTCCTCAGAGTCTTGGCATTGCGGGAGGAAAGCCAGGAGCTTCAACTTATCTAGTGGGCATCCAAGATGATCAGGTCTTATATCTGGATCCACATGAAGTGCAACAGGTTGGGAACTTCCCTCGATATTATTTTGTGTTCCTGGAACTCACGTTAGTCCTTGTGGGAGTTGGATTCTGCTCCAAAGTGGGTATGATTTATGAAGTTTTGCAGAGAAATGGCAACATCTCGCAGCCTTACCAATGTATGTCCTTGTTGTGCTCCATAGATTTATCTCTCAAGAGGAATCCTAGGGGGTCTGTTTACCTTACCTACTCATGACGAGCTGCTATACTAAAGCAGAAAAATTTGTTTCAGAACCGCTTTTAAACTGACGACAATGCTGGTTGCCCAGGCTGTGAGCATTTCTCCTGATGATGCGGAGGTAGATACCAGCTCGTATCACTGCAGGTGGGTTGCGCTAGGGATGATGCTGAGTTGTGCTCTGCTTAATAAAATGTTTGGTGTCACGTGGAGTGGCCGACTTTTACTGACGTGTGGTTCTCCTTTGCAGCGAGGTACGACGGATGCAACTAGATGCTATTGATCCTTCGCTAGCTCTGGGATTCTACTGCAAAAGTCGTGGTACGTGTCTATGCACTGTTTGCATAGTTTCAAATGTGTACTGGCTGGTTGATTCATGTGATGCACATGTTGAATTACATGGTCATCAGGTCAGAATGCTTGATGTTGAGCGAGAGAGTTGAACGTATGTGCACCTAAAGCTAACAAATACGGCTCATTTGCTTTATGGTTACACCCATAAAGCGACCCACTCATTTCCGATTGCCTTTTGACATCTTTCTCTAAAACCTTCAGAGGACTTCGAAGATTTTTGCACTCGAGCATCAGAACTGGCTACGCAGTCGCAGGGAGCGCCGATGTTTACAGTTGCTCAGGGTAGGAGCAGAAAGGATTCAACTGAACGGTTGAACCTTGACAAGCTTAGCGTAGATGTACAGGAGTCCTCAACGAAGGACGATGTAAATGTAGACACAGCTTCTTCTCCCGAGGACGACTGGCAGATTCTTTAATTTTTTTCTGGTTTAGTACTGTTTAAAGTTAGAACAATTGATGGATTTGTTGTATACAAAATTGTATTGATCAATAAGACCTAGCAGTCCTTGTGCTGAGAGCCCCAATCCACTGTCCGCAATGTAAATGTAGTTATGTAGATGACCAATTTGAGCTTCCCCTACGTAATATATTCTTTGCAGCAAGCAATTGCTCCTGGGTGTTAACCTGCCTTCTCTAAACCATAGACTTAGAGTTTACCCTAGCTCTATCTTACCTCGGTACCATTTCCAAGTTGGGAGCAGTTGTGGTTTCAAATCTGGTGCTAGGGCCTTGTGCCAAATCAAAATGAACATACGTACTCTTTTAGCCGACTTTTAATGAACGTGAAAGAATGATAGAGGGTCTCTCTGTATTGGCGCACAAGAATCCCTTTTTATTATTTTGATGGATAGTTTCTTCTATGCAAGCGAAATATCTGTATGTTTTTTGGCTTCTCCGTGCAAGCCTGCAGAGAAGATGCTAAGGACAATGTTTCCTGGCATTACCGTCTGCTTCCTGATCACTTTTTATGCATTTTTGCATCATCTGTGGATTTAAACTGCTTTGGATCCAGGTTTGACTTGAATTTTCTTGTACTTTCTTAGATCATGTTCTACCATTTTAACGGGACTGTGTGTGGGAGTCGAGGTAGGTGATCCCTTACTGAAAAGAATGCTTGATTAGGTTGATTGATTTATCCTGAGACTCAGTCGGCAACCCAAACGTCCCAAGCCCAGTGCCAATTCGTGGGCCAGTCAAAATCACATCAAATTTCTGAGTTTTAGAGTAGAGCTAGACATGGTCTGGAGCTCGTTTTGGTATTCAGCTGCTGCTTGAATCGTTTCAGTAGATTCCAAGATGGTCTAGCAAAAGATTTACTTTCAGATAACGTGTAGACATCGAGCATACACTTGTGTCGAAGCACCGCACGTTACTACACTCCCTACTGTGCAGACAATATCAGATGAGCAGACGCAACTGGAAAGTTCAGACCTTTGGCACCATTCGTCTCTGAATGCTCTCTAAACGTGCTTTTCTAAATCAGAGGATGTAGTTATTGGCTCTGGCGATCTGCAGCATCCGTTAAAATGATTTCACATCCGTTGAAGTGCGGACGGCATTTACTTGTAAAGGCTTCACCGTGAAATGTAACCTAACTACAACAAGAGGTGATACGTCCGAAAAATGTCCTACAAAGAGAGAAGCACCGTCCGTTAAACGATTTCACTTTTAAATGAAAAGCGGACTGCATTTACTTGGACACTTCACGGTGAAGTGTGACCACTAAAAAAATGTGACGCATAGGATACCAAGAAGGATGGGACGATCCCATCAAACCCTACGGAGGAAATGGGGTTAAGCTCTATTAGTGTTTGCATGAGAAATCTGCCATCTAAGAGGTTAGAGTTATGCAAGTCCTCTAGTCTACAAACTATTGGAGTATCCAAAGAAGTATCACCTAGTGTGATTACTTTCCTCTGGATTGCACCAGCCAATGCTCTTGTAGAACAATGAATACACCATCTAAAGTATGCTATAAAGTATAAGAGTGAGAGTGTACTCTTAACATCTAAAATGATACTCTTTGATAAATGTATCAAATGTTACATCCAACGCTCCATATAATTCCAGGCTAAGAGAACAAAGAGATGAACTTGTTGCATACCTCTATACTTGGAGATCTTGCTTGTGCCATTCTGCTCACCGCCCATCAAGGAGGATGAGTAATCACTCCCGCTGAAATTACATTGTATGTATGGTCCATAACCATAACATTAGCTACTATCACATGATCATCTCAAACCAAGTATAAATCTATACTGATCAGTGTCATTGGCAAAGCATACCATTGCTCCTTCCAAGCAATGTATCCACTCTCCAATACCATGGCAAACACTATATCTCTGATTGCATCATGAGTTGCTATCTTATGTTCTCCAAAAGAACACTATATCACATGGACCAATATTGCATCTAGTGTAGAAGCACACTCATAATTGAGTAGCAAAGGCATAAATGGGTGGAACTTTATCACTGTAGAGAAAGTAGCTAGTGAGAGTCAAAGTATCCTAATGCACAATTGAGCTAGGATCCAAGAGCTTGCACCTTTGCCAAAGCAAGAGCAAGGATGTGCTCTAGTAACCCAAGGAATGGATGCGTCAACTAAGAGAGAATGTAGCATATGTTGAAATTGTTGCTTCACCAACAAAGACTACAAGCCTCTGGTCCAATCTAAAGCTAAGGAGAAAATGATGGAAAGTCATCTTGTGCTTATGGGGATCTCTTGTCTACCATAATAACTTGGAGAGAAAGAGATCACTCCTCCATCTTTGTCACATACATTTCCAAGATTTATCAACCAAAAAATGGGAGGAAAGTAGGAGTGCCAGAGACCCCAACTACCTAAAAATGCTATAAGTACCATCTCCTCCAAAGATAGTAGGCCTACTCTGTCACACTAGATTAGTAGAGATGTTTGTCTATGTGCAAAGTCCCTTTTCATACATTCAAATGTCATTGGTCCAATGATATCACCAAAGCCTCTCATGATCCCCTGATCAAAAGCTCTAAATCATGATAGGAAGGTCAAAGAAGGAGGAACCGTGCAAAGTAGATAAGTTGATTGGCGTGCAATACTAATGGAGAGTATACCAAATGCTACCTATGGATCTCATAGTGGAGGAAGGTCATCCACATGGAGAATACTCTCTACAAGGGCTACATCTAAGAAGAGTGTGAAAAAATCCTTGGATCCTACTAGCAATCCAAGAGTATATAGACCATTATAGATTTGATACATGCCTTTGGGAGCTCAAGGTGAGGAGGGATACTTGAAGAGGACCATGTTCTACACTTTGACACCTTGATTCTCAAGCCTACAAGATGAAACTTGATAGTCAAGTGGTTAAAGGCCTACCTAATCTAATTTTTAGTGCCTACAATATACATAAAATTTTCCAAAGAGGGAAAATCACCACCTAGCATGACCAAGTCTAATGCCATTAGCTAGACATATTATCTAGAAGTGGAAATTGGCTTGGTAACATATGACATCGTATTAAATATAATGGACTAAGTAGATCAAATTGAGATGTCACCAGAAAAGTAATGCCACTAATAGAGCAGTAGCTAAAAACACCACAAAAACATTAGAGTCAATTTTGGAGGCCTAAACAGATGAATTAAGCCTTGAAAATAGAAAGATTCCCCAAAACAAAGGAAAAGGCTTGCCTTCCCTCTCCTTCTATTCATCTCATTGAAAGCTTCTCAATGGTACCTCACCCATGCTATTCTAACTTCTTATAAGAAGATTCTCTAAATATTCCGCTTGGTCAAACTTATTTGACCAATTAGATAGGACAAGGACTAACATGTCATCCATCCATGCAACTAATCTAAAGGTGGAGCTTGTTGACATGTCACTAATCTATGTATTTTATCCAGGGGTGGAGTTTCCTTTGAGAAGATTTTCTTTGTTATATAATAAAGACAAGGTGCTCCTTTGAGACATTGGAGTTATCAACACCAATGACATTGATTTTGATCAACAATGAAGTCATATTGTTATTATGGATGAAGAAGATATGGAACATTGAGCCTTACAAGGAGAGAGAGTTCTATGGGAGTAGTGGAAAACTTGATTTCAAGAATGAATCTATACTTTTGATTATTCTCAACTAAGATCACTGATCAATTCGTAGACATGTTTGCATGTGGATACTTGATCAATAAATCCCTCACATGGTATGATGCTTGGGAATGATCATTGTTGGTATAAGGGAAGGGAGATCACTTGGATGGCAATGCAAGATGGATTGCCAAAGAATTTCCAATTTGTGGATTCCGTGCAGATGGCCCAAGCTTGACTATGGAGTTGAAGTAGAAGAACAACATACAAGAGTATGTGGCGTCATTTCTTGATCTACAGGTTATGCTAACCAATATAAGTCTAGCAAAAGCTCTTGATAATTTCAAATGGGTTGAAAGAGCAAATTTGCCAAGAGGTAATGGTACAAAATCCTTGCACTATTTTTGAAGCCATTGCATGCACCCAAAGAATAGCAAGGGCATTTGGAGGAGGTGAAGTGGTAGTCTTGATGCAACATTATTGGGATGAGACACCCCATTTTGGTGGACTGATTCCTATGGAATTCCTAACATTTGGTTTCCAAGACCGATAAGCACAACTGCTCTAAGGAGACCAAGGAGGAGTTGAAGAAAGGAGAGACAAAATCCAATGAGGAGATGGGGCTTGAGAAAAACAATGAGATTGTAATAATTGCAGCCAAGTTGGGCACATTTCCATCAATTTTTGTGCTCATCTTCCTAAAGGGCCTTGGTCTCTATAAAAGTGACCTTTGAACAACATGAGACACAAATTGAAGAAGAAGATGATGAAATCAAATCAAAAAATGAAGATTGCTAGTAAATGTACCTCATGGATTTACAAGCTCAATGAAGAAGAGTAAAAGTGAGAGGAGGAAGAGGACAAGTGCACAAATTTTGAGGAATACAAATAAACAATTGATTGTCATAAATGGTGTCCTAGAAGGTAATCAATTGAGAGTATTGATAGATCTCAGAGCACATTGAGATAATTTCTTATCTTGCTTTGTTGCAATAAGGTTGGAGATAGAACTAGAGAAGGATGAGAATGAAGAAGAAGAGTTACCTAATGGCCAAACAGAGGGGATTGAGTTATTACCTAGAAAGACAACACTCTTTATAGGAGATTATTAGGAAGAAATTAAGTGGCAAGTGATAAAGTTAACTTGTTATGATGTGATCTTAGACATGCTATGGATAAAGCATTACAACCCCAAGGTTGATTGGAGAAAGAAAGTAGTGAGAATTAGCCAATGGAAAATCATTGGGGTTGAAGAAAGATCACAAAGGCAATAATTGCCTCTATATGTCATAGAAATAACAACTATGATAAGACAAATAGATGTTTATGGATCTAATAAGAGAAGTCCAAAGTGCATAACTTGATGGAAAAATTCATGAGAATTTGAAAGATATGGTCAATGAGTTTCAAGATAACTTTTTGGATGATTTACCTTCAGGATTACCACCAAAAAGGAGAGATCACAAAATCAAGATATTTGTGGAGAAGACATCTCCTTGTAAGGCCTCATATCAACTATAACCTCATGAGTTAGAGGAGTGTAAGGCTAAAATCAAGGAGATGCTGCAAAAAAGTTTATCCAACCACCCAACGTATCACCATATGGGACTCTTGTCTTGTTTATGAAGAACAAAGATGGTACAATGCACATATGCATTGAATATCAAGGCCTAAATCAACAAAAGGTGAAGAAATATACCCATTACCTTGCATGGATGACTTGTTTGATCAACTCAATAGGGCAAAAAATTTCAATAAATTTGATTTGTGGAGCGGTTATAACCAAATCAAGATTGTGGAGGAATACATACACAAAACTACCTTTTGAACAAGGTATGGTCACTTTGAGTACTTGGTGATGTTATTTGGCCACACCAATGAACTAGCCACTTTCATGAGTTTGATAAATGACATATTTTGTCCTACTTGGATAAATTTATTATTATTTTGCTTGATGGCATCTTAGTCTATAGTAGGACAATGACGGAGCACAAGCAACATCTATGAGAAGCATTTGGATTTTGTGATAGAATCAATTGTATGTCAAAACCTCAAAGTGAGAGTTTGGCATGTCTAAACTAGACTACATGGAACATAGAGTAAATTTGGAAGGTATCTAAGTGTAATAAGATAAAATAGAGTTCATTCAAAAATAGTGTGCTCCTAGAATCAAAATCAACTCAAGAGTTTCTTGGGATTGATGGGGTTCTATCATCAATTTTTCAAGGGCTTCTCCAAGTTTGCAAAACCTCTAAAGAAACTACTTGGCAAGGGGAAGAAGTGAACATGGAGAACTGCATAATAATTAACCTTTTAGGAATTGAAAGTACATTACTACATGCACCAATCTTGAAATGGTATAACCCAAAATATCCAATCAAGTTGGCTATAGATGTGTCAGGTATTGCAATAGGAGCAGTCCTACAACAAGAATGGAATCATAGATGGCACCCTATTGCATATTTCTCTCAAAATTTGTTATTGGTAGAATACAACTATCACACCACCAAACAAGAAAAGTTGGCCATTGTACTTATAACTAAGCATTGGAAACACTATCTTGGTGAGAAGGCATTTGTAATAGAGATGGACTACAAACCTTTATTCTATCTCAAGACATAAAAAGATCTATCTTGTTGATAGATTTGGTGGGTAGAGTGGTGACAAAGGTTCAACATGACAATCACATATGTGGAAAGCAAGAAGCAACTTGCATATGCATTCACCCAAATGCCTATGGCAAACAATCTAGTGGTAGAGGTCAAGATGAACCCAAAATTTTGGTCAAGGATTCTTGCTACTACAAAAACTGATCCATAAATTATAAAAGCTCAATCATCTAAAGGCATAACTAATACCCAAAGACTTGCCTTTCATGATTGCAAGTTATGGATCCTGGATGCCCCAAACATAAGAACCACCATCCTAATAGAATATCATAATTCTACCATTGCAAGTCACGTCGGAGTGGACAAGACCTTAGATGAAAGTAAATGCCATTACTATTGGCCCAAGATGAGCAACAATGTGTCAAAGTATGTTTGAAGCTGCCTACTCTATCAACAAAATAAAGCTTCTAATTAGGTTCCCACAAGACTCCTTAAAACCCTCCCTAATCCTACATAACATTGGGAACAAGTTAGTATGGATGTGGTTTGTAAATTATACAAGATCATCTCAAGGTTGAATCTATAGTTGTAAAAATATGGAGTTTAACGATGAAGTTAGTAGGGCTAACAAAGTAGCAAATAAGACAAATTAGCCTAGAATATTCCAGAAGTATCTAGGAAGCTTTTTGGGAAGCTTCCTGACTAGTTTAGCTTGCACCTCAAGTAGGTAGCTTCTAGAAGGAAGCTTCTAGAAACTTCCAATTAGCTTAGCTTGCACACCAAGTAAATGGCTTCTAGAAGGAAGTTTCTTGAGAAGCTTCCCAATTAACTTGGCTTGCAATCCAAGAAATCTGTTCAAGGAAGCTTCTTGAGAAGCTTCTCAAGGGCCTTGTATGCTCCCTATAAATACAACAGCCAAAGCTCATGCTAGGCATTTGGAGTTTTCTCTCATTCAAGTGTCCCAATGTGAACTTCCATTCTCTTATTTCTCTCCTTGGTCTTGGACTTTTACAATGTCTTTGTAGATAGACTCAAAAAAAATTGATTCATGTGCATCCTACGACCAAGAATGTGACTACTCCACAATTAGCTCAATTATACTTAGTTGTAATCTTTTCTCACCATGGCTTGTCTTAAGTGCTCATAACAGATTGAGGCACTCAATTCACTAGTTTGTTTTGGAAAACACTCTTTGGCATCTTCAAAACCAAATTGGCTATGTCCATAGCATATCATCCACAAACCGATGGACAAATAAAGTAGGCTAATTGCAATATTGAGAACATGCATTGGGGCTTCACTTTAGATGAGCAAGAAAGGTAGTATACCTTTCTTCCACTAGTAAAAATTGCATAAAATAACTCAATGAATGCATCTACACTAGTCACACCATTCTTTCTCATGTATGAAGAACATCCTTTCATACCTTCAAGCCTGATGAAGGTCTGCTTAGTGGTTATCAAAGGTTGACATCAACAAAAAAATTGTTTTTAGAATCCAATAGGATATGGAGAAAGCCAAGCACAAGTTGTAGATCACCCAAAATAAACAAAAGCAATATGCAAATGCAAATCACAAGCACGTGGAGTTTAACATTGGGAATCAAGTCTGGCTATCCAAAACCAACCTCATGTTACTTGGCCCTTCTAAGCTTAGACCTCATTTTATTGGGCCTTTTCCGCCCTCCATCAAATTAGTGCATTGGCCTATCACCTCAAGCTACCACCACACATGAAGATCCATCTAGTGTTCCATGTTTCCTTATTATATAGATATACACCCTGAGCACACTACATTCCTTCCATACAAGAAGTTAGACCTTGTCCAACACTCATTGATGACACAAAGGAATATGAAGTCAAACATATTCTCCAAAAATGCATATGTAGTACCCGCCATCTATGTGTGGAATATCTGGTACATTTTATGAGGCAACATGGGAGCCAACAACCAAATTGGCCCATGCACTGGTGTTAGGGCAATCTTTTGAGCAACAACTTTGCGATGAGGATGTTGTGTCTTAACAAGAGGAGGTTTGTAATACCATTAGCTAGACATATTATCTAGAGGTGGAATCTGGCTTGGTAACATCTAGAAATATTTTATGTATGATGGAATAATTAGATAAGATAGAGGTGTCAGCAAAAGAGTACTTTCACTAATAGGGCAAGAGTCAAAAATACCTTGAAAACTTTTGAGCCAATTTTGGAGGTCTAAATGGATGAATTAGGCCTAAAAAATGGAAGGATTCCTACCCTCCAAAGAATAAGGCTTGCCTTCTCCCCCCACTATTTGTCTCATTGGAAGCTTTCCAATGGTACCTCATCCATGTTATTTTGAGCTTCCTACAAGAAAATTCTCTAAAGATTCCCTTTGGTCAAATTTGTTTGACCAACCAGATAAGACAAAGACCAACATGTCACCCATCCATACAACTAATCTAAGATTGGAGCTCATTGACATACCACCAATCCATGTATCTGATCCAAGTGTGGAACTTCCTTTAAGAGGATTCTCTTTGGTATATAATAAAAATAAGGTGCTCCTTTGAGGTATCAGAGTAGTGAGTATTGTGCTCTCCTTCTCTTGTGTTTCTCTTGGGAGTTCTCTTGTCCTTGAAACATTGCACCAAGGAAGTAGATAAGAGAGCTCAAAGGTGAGCCATGGAAAATAAATGTCATCCTAAAAGATCTTCCTATTGTGTATCAATAGCCTACTCCAAGATGGTGATTCCTTCATAAGAGAAACCATGTTGGTAATAAAGAGAAGAAGGAGAGCTATAGAAGGACTACAAAATAGGAATAAGAATTGCCAAGGATCTATCGGCTTCCCAAAGCTCTCTAAAGATGAATACATATGAGATGATATTGAAAGCATTCTCAACCTATAACTGAACACAATCTATATGGATATCTAGAGTACTCTAATGCCTAGAGATAAAGCCTCACAACCTTCAGATATAGCAACTCCAAATTGATGTGGATTGAGGTGCTCTTGGAAGTGAGAATTATATTGAAAAACAATGGTATGGCTAGCAAGATACAAGAAGACCTTACCAACAACATTGGTCTAATGTCCTTATGCCTCCATTGCAAGAAGTTTACTAGCATTTAACACCCAACACCTAATGCCCCTTGTGTATTTCTCTCTCACGAGAAGTAGACTAGCACCTAACACCCAACTAAATGACATAGGAATCTCTCCCGGCTAATGATATAGCCACATGAAATAACTTGATAAAACTATTAGTGGGATCATTTGATTGAAAGAAACCTCTAAGATGCTCATATAATATCCTTAATAAGCCTTCTAAGGAGAAGTGTGGAGTAGTGAACTCCCTTGTGCAAAAGTGATCTATGAAGATATAAAAATTGCTCAAGCTGACAATTTAAGAACCCTAATGGTACTCCCTCTCCTACCATAAGATGTAATAAGCATAAGGAAAAATAGTCTTGTTAGTAGGAGTAGCCATAGACAAAGGATGTTTGGCTCATGCTACTCTACTCTACTATCCAACTTGATCCAAAATCCTACACAATCATAGTGGAATTTGTAGTATCTTATGGCTAAACCTATCTCTTGTAACATGCAACCTAAAAAAAATCCTCTTGTAGGTAGCCCAATCCTCTGCTTAGAAATTTCAAAATCTAGCAACTACCTCTCTATGCCCTGCACATCCTCCTCTAATATAAAAAAGACACCATCAAGGAAGTAAGAGGAATAAGAACCATGCTAACTCATCCAAGGGATGCCATGCCAATTGGTCAAGTAGTAAGCAAAAAGCTTGTCTAGCTTCATCATAGAGTGTACATGAAAGCCTATAGAATAGGTATGGACATGGAAAACTAGTCTCATATAATCCTAAAATACAACACACTAAACCCTAAACCCTAAACCCTAAACCCTAACCCATGTCTCTATCTAAATCCTCAAAATAGTCAACAAAGGGATAGATGAATCATGTGTAATCTCACGTGTCAACAATTTATATGTGGTTGCTTGCCTATCATGAGCATCACAATTGGCCCAATCATAGTCCTTGTGCATCTTTCCCACGTGGGTCTTTACTCCTTGCAAGGTAAAGAGTATGTGACACATTTGAGTATTATATATGGGGACCACTCTTGGTGGTCCCACACAAGGAAATTTAGTCATAACTAGCACAAGAATAATTATGGTAACACATAATGCTTGTCTCCATATCTCCTCATACTTGCAATATCACAACCCTCACATCACACCTCATATGAGTACATGTTAATTCTCAAAACCGTAAAAACTATAAACTCTCATAACTTTCAGTTCATATCTCAATAATTTTCAAACTAATTTCTAGTGGAACTAAAACATGAATACCAAGAAATTACAATTGAAATTCTAGATCCATCCTCTTAGTGTGAATTAATCACTCCAAACCCAAAAGTACTGAAATCTCTTCATATCTTTCTACTGAATTCTCCATAGCCATCAATGGAACAAAAATTGAAAAACAAAGAGAATTGACTATTCAGTCATGTACTATATGCTAGTGATCACTAAAAAATTCTATACTTTCTCTTCTCTTCCATCTCTCACTCTCCTCTATTGTCAACCTCTTGCAAACCTGTCATAAAGAGAGAAGAAGGTAACTGCTTAAAATAACAAGAACGAGAGGTGATACTTCCAAAGTACATGTCCTAAAAACTAAAAGAAGGTGCATGCTTAGAATAACAAGAAGGATGGGAAGATCAAATCAAGCAAAATAAGGATAAAACATAACAGGTAAAATGGGGTAAGCCCAATAGTATCAAAATGAGAGATCTATCCATTTACACTTAAGATATCTAAGTTATGCAACTTATATGGTCTACATACTTAGGAGCATGTAAATAAGCATCACTTAGTGTGATTACTCTCTTATGGATTATATCAGCCAATGCTTTTTGTAGAGCAATGAACTCATGAATCTGAAGAATACTACAAAGTAGGAAGTGATAATGGTACCTCTTGTGTTCTACTATGATAAGCAACATGCACTTCTTCATGAATGTGTCAAATGCTATATCTATCTTTCCATATTACTCCAAGGCTAAGGAAAAAAAAGGATGACATTACTTCATACACTATAATTGGACCTTGGTTGCTGCCACTCCACTTGCAGCCATCCAAGAGGATGTGTAATCACCCTCTCAAAAACTGTATCACCTGTTGGATCTAGATCTTTAACGAATTGATCTTTAAGATGTTTGGGATATGAGGTAAAATAAAGTCTTCTCATTCCATAGGTCCAAGGATCTAACCACAACATCTTGATCATCTTGGACCAATTACAAGTCTATCTTGACTTGTGTTGTTTGCAAAGCATGCCAACACTCTCTCCAAATGAGATAGCCATTCTCTTGGGCCATGTCAAACACTATCATTGATGGCATTGTGGGTAGCTATCCTTTGTCCTCTTGTCACGGAGTCATATAGACCCTTACTAGATCTGGTATAGTACTACACTCACAAGTGAGTAATGAGGATGCAAATGGGTGGACCAAATCTCCTTATAGTAGAGAAAGTAGCTAATAGGAGTTAAAATTCCCTAATGCATAGTCAAGCTAGGATCCAAGAGCCTACACCCGTGCAAAAGCAAACACAAAGATGATTACTTGTAGCATGAGGAATGGATGATTAAACTAAGAGAGAATGTAATGCATGTTGAAATTTTTGATCCATCGAGGAAGACTACAAACCTTTGGTCCAATCAAAAGTCAAAGAGGAAAGAATGCAATACTATCTTGTGATTGTGCATATTAGCCATCTCTCATCTATGGAAATAGCACCAAGAGAAAGATCCCTCCACCTTGATTACATATGTCTCCAAGATTGTCCTATTAGCAACCACAAAACAAGAGAAAGCTATAGATGCAAAGAGACCGACCCCAACTACCCAAAAATGCTATGAGTACCATGTGCTCTATAAATAGTAGGCCTATTCCTTTGGCATGAGATTGGTAGAGATGTGTGTTATGAGCTAAATCCCTTGTTACTCACTCAAATGTCCCTAGTGTAATGAGATCACCAAAGACTTCATAATCCTTATATCAAAAGCTCTTGATAGAAAGGTTAAAGAGGGAGGAACTTGCAAAGTAGGTAGGTTGGTTAGACAAAAAGCAATACTAGAGGAGAGTATACAAAATAATTATTGTGTATCTCCTAGTAGAGCAAGGTTATTCACATGAAGAATTATTTTGCAAGGGTAGCATCTAATAAACATGTGACAAAATCAGATCTTATAGGTACTATTAGAATATGTAGGCCATTTGTAGATGCGATTCAACTCTTTGGAATTTGAATATGATCAGGGATACCTAAAGCATACCATGCTCAACACTTTAACACCTTGACTCTCAAGCCTACAAAATGAAGCTTGGTAGTCAAGTGGTCAAAGTGCCTAATTTGATCTATAACGCACACAATGTGTGTATCAATTACAAAGGAAGGAATTATACAACTTGGGATGACCAAAGTAATAAATAAAAGAGCTCATGGTGAGCCATGAGCCATGGCCTAAAAAGGTCCCCCCTAAAGGATCTCCTTGTCTTGTATAGACAATAGACTCCAAGAATATTACTCCCTCCTAAGAGAAACCATGTTGGTAATAAAAGGAAGAGGGAGAACCATAAAAGGCCTACATGAAAGAATAAGACACTTCAAGCACCCACCAGCCTCTCTCAGCTCTCTAAAGACAAATACACATGACACATTATTGAGAGAGTTTTCAATGTTGACTTGTAGAACAACCTACAATGTGTAACAACCTTGATGCTTAGAGGTATAGCTTCATAACTTCTTGGTGTAGCAACTCCAAAGTGATGTGGATGGAGGTGCTACTAGGAGCGAGGAAAATTTGGAAGGACAATGGTGGGTGTATGAATATTGCTTCATCAAAGAAAACAAGGGACAATTCCCTGGTCAACTTTCTGGGTTTTGTTATTCACGGAGAAGTTATGCCCGAGAAGATTGGTACCTTTAAATGATAACGTTTGTTTCTCCGTATTTCTTGGCACTGCGCCAATTTGGATGAACATTTTTTTGGGTAATCAGATAACTCGAATCCGAATGGACTCACTACCGTCGACTTAAGCTCTTGATGTTTCCTGACTAAGCATCACTGTTGGATGCGAGAAAATGTATATCCAGTAGAATGGAAACGATGATTTACCAGCACTTGTGAGTACGACGGCTCATGATCACCACTATTCTTCGTTTCTGTTTATACCTGGCCGTTTCTTTGACCATACGAAGTTCGAGGGTCCCTTAATCGTTTTGCTGCCCTTTAGTAACACTTACGATAACGTTTTCAAAGTTCAGGAGCATATATAGATCCGAAAGCCTAAAGTATTTGCACTCTAGTTTCCTTAAGGGTCCTAGTTGCCTGTAGCTCTCATGTCCGCGAAGTAAGATATTAGAAAAGTTTGTCCCAGAGGTCTAACTCTATGAATCCTTGAAGGATATCGAGTAAACTTTGGGATAGTCTTGCCAATAGACCTTCCTGTGTAGAATCCTGATTTCCATGAACAGTAGAAGGAATGTACGAGTGTGTGTAGGAGTATACGAGTGTGGGAAAGGATAATTTGGCCGTGTAACGCGCCTGGAGAGGAGAGATAGCAAGTTCGTTTTTCAGTCCTTCAAACAGTGAGTAATACGTGGTCGCGGCCCCTTACCATTTCGCTTGGATGAAGCTTGGCCAGAACGGTTCCCCACTCTAGACTTGTCTCAACGTGCATATATGTCCCTGGTTCCTGGATCCACTCTCGACGCAACTTTTTACCACTCCAATGACCACTTCAAAGCCAAGTATGTGTAACCAGAAACTCACCTCCTGAGCCGTTCCCAGTGCATGTACATGCATCCTATCTATGAATTTAGCACTGCGGTCGTGGAGTTCGCAGCTCAGAATGGCCATGGAAGGGAGTTCCTGTTGAGTTTGAGAACGATGGCCAAATTAGGAGCCCGACCAACATGATTTGTGATCACCTCCGTCGAGCCCGTCGGAGGATCCATATTTCATGCTTGCCAGATGTGTGCAGCTGAAGAGACTTCCATGCTGTGTGACACCTTTACGGCTGCAATAATTGCATGAGAGCAAAGAATGCTTAAATTTCGTATTCAAACTTGAGTTCGCAATTTCTAAGTTCAAAGTTCAGAAGACTCGTAGTTCAACACAAACGACATTTGAATTGCACATCAGTAATAATAGAGAATGAATTTTATTACCAGATTCGGTTGAAATGCGATACTTCTTCTACTCTAAATGACGAACGGCAAATGCGTGCTTCCAAGGATAACATTGTAAATTACTCTTGAGATTACCATTGTACGCAATTGATCCTGGTCAATCATTAATGGAAGACAACTTAAAGACACTACTTTGATACCAAGTCCGGAATGGAATTTCTGCGATATCTGGCACTCTCATACAGGGTTCAGATCAAGGCGATACTGCAACATGCACATCCATCACATCATTCGAAGTAACTTGCTCATAGTAACAAGGATATATTTCAGTCACTTCCTTTACAAATATACTTCATCTCGGAGTCTCATGATGATCAGAGATGCAATCTATGAAGCAATAAGTTCACTATACTGTTATAAGCCTGCTGATTGCTACTGTAGCTATCAATTTAAATAATGACAGTGGCAATTAGAAACGTTCCAACAGGACATCATCAAAATAATCAGCATTTGAGAATCAATCTGAAACTTCTTCTAGATCTTCATTCCGTCTTTCCTTCGCGTACGGGAGATGTACTCTCCGAAGAATGTTATGGCACCACGGAACTTCCAGATTTTCAGCGGGTGGTAGATCATGGTATAATATCTCTAGATCTGTGCCTCTAGTGCTAGCCGCGGACTACGTTGACATTCGTGCATCGCTTTCTTCCAGGTAAACGTCTTGGATAGGACTTCCATTTCAACCACGGTCTTCCACCCTTTCTGATTGCCTTGGATGGTGCAAGCTGTGGGTACTTCTGTGCAGGGTTATCATGCATAAAAAGGAGTTGTTAACTTGAAATGAATTACATTGTTGCACTATCAAACCAGAAGAACCGGAGCAGATTCGAGTAGGACAGTGACGTGTCCTTAAGTTGGACATGCCAACAACGTTCAGTTGGGGTGAACAGGATTTGTGGATTCATGGAGTCTACATCCCACAACTCATGTAAAGAGGACACATGCGGTAAACCCACACAGTTGGACAATTATGTTCTATTCGTCTGCGAGGAGCTGGTGTGGCATCCCGGTTGCGAGTTGCTGCGGTGGCAGGAAACCATGCTGTCAGGAGAAGAGGACCGAAGGGAAACTATATCGTTGTCTATAGTGATCTCGAGATCAAATTGGGTATCCTATCCGGAGGGACTTCGTCAAGGAACTGTCAATCTATACAGTCTCTGATAGCTTAGAGAACTTCAACTTGTCCTGTGACTCCTTGAGCACCGCTGCTGTTTCTGGTGTCTCGCTCTGGAAGCAGTCGCTGCAGTCCTGTATAATTGCAGAATTTGCAGTCCTGTATAATTGCAGAAATGCTTGCTTGTGTACGCATTCTCAACTTTAAGAGCTAGTTTTTGTAGCAATGCTGAGTCATCTCATATAGTAAAGTTGATCATCTGTTCATGTTTCAAATTTCTCAAGAAATATGTGTTTGTCAACTGGCCCAGTCAGAGGAAAGATTACGCTTTTGCAGATTTCGTGGAATATCCAGTGCTTGGTTCATTCTCGCTTATTACGAGTCGCAGTTTCAAGCTTCAATAATACTATTGTTCTTTTTTCGCGAGTCTCAACTCGGAAATTCTATCTTTAGAGAGATAATGCCCAAGCTTTGGACCTTCCTGATGCAATGTGATCCTCTGTCAAATGGACACATTTCTCTAAATTGCTGTTAAAGGGCATGTCATTGTGCAACCACTCTATGTCTGAATCTCACATCTATGCTCAATTTTCTTCCCTTTCTCCAGAACCACCATTGCGGGACTCCAGCAATGGGCGGTGCTCCGGGCAGTATCACGGACAATGGTCTTCCTGCTTCTTCTCGGCAAGCTGGTAGATGCCGTGCCAGCTTGGGAGGTTACTACGTGGACTGATTCCATGTGACCTTCTACGGGCTTAGAGACGACGTTGAGACAATGGGTACGCTTAAATTTGCAGTGAAATAAGTCTATCAGTCGCTCTAAGCATGGCTTTCGAAAGAGTAAAAACTTCTCATGATTTCTATTGCAACGTTTCATCCAGAGACAATGCACGTATAGTTCACGAGGACATACTCCATAACACATTCAGTCTTTTGCTTTCTCTTGTTGCACATCTGTATTCGTTGATTTGTATGTGTAATTAGGCTGACTAGAACGTATAGAGCAGATTACATAGTTCCGACTAATCACTTCAATTGAGAAACTTGCGATTGGATACAGTATGTAACGCACATGCATTTTCAAGCGACGCAGGTGGTGCTTGTGGATATGGAAACCTTTGGTGGCGAGGGTATGGGCTTCAGACCGCTGCTCTGAGTAATACCCTTCTCAACAATGGACTCTCGTGCGGAGCTTGTTTTGCTATCAAGTGCAATCTTGGCGGTGGTTACAGCACAAAGTGGTGTCATCCAACCAAACCAACGATTGTAGTAACAGCATCTAATCAATGTCCTCCAATTGGGCACGACCCAATGCTGGAGGATGGTGCAACCCTACTAGACACACTTTGACTTACCTGTCGTCATGTTCGAGAGACTTGCGCAGACGGTAGCTGGGATCATCCCTGTAAATTACAAAAGGTACGCATGCAGAGAACTATCCTAGTACTCCTTTTGAAGAACAGTTTCTAACTTCTGCTAGTGCATACAGTTTCGGGAAGATTGCTGAAGAACTACAGCATTTGATGACGAGTTCTCGGAAAAGTTTGACAGGTTACACTTTTCACTTTGATTTATCTTACAACACTCGTTTTAAAGTTGAGCAATTTCGGCTGCAGGGTGCCCGTGCCAAAAAACCGGTGGTCTTAAGTTCTACTTGAATGGAAATCCTTGGTTCAACCTTGTCCTCATTTATAATATAGCTGGAGGGGGAGATGTCCGGAACCTGCAGATGAGAGGAGAGAAAGCTGTTTGATATACCATGGAGAGAAACTGGGGGCAATACTGGGAATGTCCTATCGGGTTTAAGGGACAGAAGCTTTCGTTCATCGTGACCTTAGCCAATGGACAAGTACGAGTGATCAACAACTTGACCCACAAATCTGGTAGTTTGGACAAACTTACGAGGCATTGACCAATTTATGAGCTGACCAATCAACCACGACTTGCTGCTAACGCTCCCTTGCAGAGTGAGGGCTGCAGGATCTTGAAGAGAGGCGAGGTTTGCCAAATTATCACGATTTTTAGCCGTTCGGTTATGGACACCATGACCGTTCACTTCATTGACGAACGCTTCTGTATACGATCAAGTTCCGAGGAATACCTTCCTTCTAACTTCAAATTCAGCGAGCTCAAAGTGGTCTGAACTTGACCCCGTGAGTCATGGTCCGATCAGGACGAATATTATATCCTTATCATGGGGATCACGATCGAAACTATTCTTGCTACGTTTCAAAAAATTATTCTTGCTTCATGATTATTATATGCCTCAGGTTGATGGAATAAATTAATATACATATATCCACGTCTCTGGAAACACTCCGCGGTGCGACGCTCATCGCAAACTAAGCGACATGCCGAACAGAGGAGGCGTGTTCATATAATCTTTTTGTGCCAGCTGTTCACAAGGACAAGCTAAGAGGAAGCAGAATTTGATTACAGTGCAGCTCATTGCGCTGTTTTCTTTCTTCGCTCTGACAAGAACTACCAGAGATGGTTAATGGGAACTACTTTTTAGCTAGCACGGGAGATCATGGATTATCTAAGTCCATCCCGGGTCAAATTCTCAAGATTTTGTGTGTGGTCTACCCGTTCGGATAATTTGAATTTGAGAGAATGTATAATGAGGTATATCTCGAATTTGAACACAGCTACCTCTTTTCTTAAATCTAGGAAATAGTTCCTAAATCGCTTCTGCCACATGTCTTAGCTTAGGAAGTAGGAATTGCGTTTTAGTTTCCGATTCCTTGGAGATGAAGCACGATACCTAGCTAGGTGCTTAGATGTTTCAGGTTGCCCGTGCTTATCACGGATCGCTCAGATTCTCTAGATCTTCACATAAGAAGATGACTCTGAGGAACCAGGCGCACATAAAATGTCTAGAACCAGGTCACCCTAGGCCTTTATAAAACGTCTTTGCATAGTTTTCTATTTCCCTCTCTGTATAAAATTGGAAGAGATCATAAGCTCAGAGACCAGATTGTCTTTGTAACCTAGGTCAGTAATTATCTCATAGAATCTCTCATATACATATTGAAACAGTGTATGAAGGATTCTATGAAATTTTTGAGTTCCTTACTTCCCGTAGCAGATGATTGTGAAACTGAATTCCGTCTAATACTTGAAAATGCGTCAGAACTAACTATTCCGATGGTGGTGGAATATATAGATTTCCCGGTTGTCATGCATTAGGGTTGACAAGGAAATACTAGAACACATACACAAGAGTCAATATCTTTCGTTGTTTTTCCAAGTGCAGTGGGCTTTACAGAATGATCTGTCGATTAAATTAGAATTGTACTTTGGCTGGTGAAAAGTATTTCATTCATCAGCTACATGCCACTTCTCCATATTTTACATGTTTGACTTATCTTTGTCTGTTTTTAATCTGAATCAGAAAATAGGGGATCGACATATTTTGCAGAACATGAAAGAACAGAAAGAATTAAAATACGGTTGCAATGGAGATAGAATTTTCATCTTTGTCACAAGTATAGATCATTAAATTCTCATTGTATAATCATCTTCGATATTGAAAAGAAATTATGGGAACTCGTTTCAACTCAACGCATGATCCGCGGATTGATCAAATTAAACTTGTCAGAGTAGGAACGATTTTGCTCCACGCGCAAATTGACGGTGGCAAGGGAATTCGCTCCATGTTTACGAAGACAAGAAAGGGTTTACTGTAGTTGTTAACACAATGCAGAGAAGACCAGGTCGCGATCGCGTGATTTTGCGATTCTGCTCAAGGATCGTCACAAATTGACCTTCCTTTGATTGGAAACACTTTAAAATTAATTTGTCTTCGATTTCTAGGAAATGGGGTCTCTGTCACACAGTACAGTATTCTGGAGAGGGTCGAATCGGTTCGATGAATATCAAGAGAAAAATGAAACGATAGGAGCAATCCATTCGAGTTGCACTTCTGAGATTGGGGACGATTTTTGTTAGAAACTGAACTTTATTACTGGATATGAATTTTATTCCTTGATAAGTTTTATCACAAACTGATTACATGAACAGGGTTACGTTCGTAGACTAACGTTCACAAACTGATTACATGAACAGAAATACATTCCTAGACTAACCTTCTAGTGTCCAAACGTTGTGACTCATCACGGGGCGCTACCCTGAGTATTACCCCGAGCTCTCATCCTTCTATCTCTGCATAGCAAAATACAGTTTCTACTATCCTAACCCATTCTCTCTCACCTTTGAGTATTCTAACCTTTGCTGTATGGTATCAGAAGCTATTTAGGTAATTTAGTTTAGAAACTTCCCTAGAAAGCACTCTTGCTTCGCACAACCAGCATTGGGACGCCAGTGCTCCATCCTCCTTTTCAATTTCGAGTTTAAACTGTTAGTCTCCATGTCATCAACACCCCTGACTGGAACAAATTTGTTGGCACTGACTGGAAGAGCGATATGCTAAATAAGTCGATTTTAGAAGAAGTTCAACCCCAGCGACCTTATACCGAGTACCAACAACCAATCAATCTCATATCTGTCAATCTCGGTGCTCATGATTCACATGGAGAACCGAGCATTCGTGATGAGTGCTGTTCATTCTGAAGTAGACGACTGCATAGCAGTCTCTTCTTGCAGAAGTATGGTGATTAGGTTATCTGTTGTCACTTGGCCTCGAGTTCTGAGTTGCTGCACCATGTTTTCATATTTAGGGGGCATTGAGCCCATAAGCGTGAGCTGTTTATCTTCTGGGGTACCCCAGCAGCAATGCATTGCTCCATGATGCCTCTGAAATTATGCAGGTCTTGGGTGACTGATTCATGGGGTTTCATCTTGAGATTTAGAAACCTAGAACGCAAGTAATGCCTCTGGACTACGTTTGCGGAAGAGTACACAATGGTGAGTATGTGAGTCTGCTACCAGTGCCGCATCAACTAACTCTCGTCACCAACACCCTAGATAAAGGGCATCGAACCCACTCTCAATTTGCCTTTGTTCTCAATGTTAGAAACTGAACTTTATTACTTGATAAGTTCTCTCACAAACTGATTACATCCCTATTCACACACAGGGTTACATTCCTAAACTAACCTTCTAGTCTCCAAACGTTATGGCTCTTCACCGGCGCTACCCTATGTATTACCCCTAGGGACTCTTGTTCTTCTATCTATGCATAGCAGAATACAGTTTTGATTATCCTAAACCATTCTGTCTCACCTTTGAGTATTTAAACCTTTACTATATGGTATCAGAGGCTATTTAGGTAGTTTAGTTTAGAAACTCCCCTAGAAAGCACTCTTGCTATGCACAGCCAGTGCTCCATCCTCCTTTCAATTTAGAGTTGAAACTATTAGTCGACATGATGAGTTTTTCAAATGTCATCACCTCTGGTTCTGTAGTTGAAACAAATTTGTTCACACTGACTAGGTCAACTCGATGAGCAAAATGCAAGATAAGTTGGCTTTAGAAGAGGTTTGGGATGTGGTAAGTGGCCAGACTCCTTGCCCTGCACCAGTTCCTGACCCTACAAATGCCACAGTGATTACAAATCAGATAGCAATCAATGCCCGGAGAAAACGAGACCTCAAAGCCCTAGTTGGTATTAAGACTGTTGTGCACCTTCAGTGAAATCTCACATTACCTCGCATAAAAGTAGCAAAGAAGCAATGGATGTACTCACCGCTGTGTACTCTTCCACAAACATAGTCCAGAGGCATTACTTGCATTCCAGGTTTCTAAGTCCATGAGTCAGTCGAGCAGCACCTGCATAATTTTAGAGACATTATGGAGCAATGCACTGCTGCTGGGGTTAGCATTACCCCAAAAGGTGAACTGCCCACGCTTATGGGCTCTATGACCCCTAAATATGAAAATGTGCTACAGCAACTTAGAACTCACTGGCAAGTTACAACAGATTAACCCAATAACCATACTTTTGCAAGAAGAGACTGTTATGCAGTCTTCTTCTTCATAAGGAACAACACTCATCACATATGCTTTTTCCTCACAAGGAAACAACAACAAACAGCTGCGCAATGATTCTAGACCCAACTCTAGATGGCCCAACCAAAATGCTAACCCAAATGGCAAAGTGCGTGGTGGGTCCAAAGAGAAACCACCAAGAGCCTCTTGCACATAGTGTAAACAAACCAGCCACTGGCACAGGGATTATCCCCAGAACATGCTTGTGCAGGCCGTGCTACCACAACATCAGAATCCGAAAACAAAGGAAAACAGAAAGCCATACAAGACAACACGTTCGAAACTGCTTACCCTGGGTTTGTTTTTCTTACTCGTGTCTGCTGCTGTGCTCATGCTTTGCTTCAAGAAAATTAGAAGGATGCAAGTTGATATATCATCATTGGTGCCATGGCATGAGAAAAGTTGGTTCCTCAAATTGAGACCAATCTCAATTTCTACCCTCCGTCACCAACTCAAGGCTACTCGCATCTACCTTGGTGACAATTTGTCACTACCAATTTGCAGCATTGGTACAGTCAGTATTCAGTTGCAAAATGGAAAAAATTTAACAGTCAACAATGTGCTATATGTACCACGTCTGCACAAGAAACTTTTCTCAATTGCAGAATTTGATCACACCGGAGGAGCTCTCCTTATTCCGAACAACAAATATCACAGACTTGCACTGGATGACAATGTAATGATCAATTGGGACATGACCAATATTCTGTACATGTTGGGAGATTCTTTATGACTCTCAACACGTCCACTATGTGAAGCAATAGAAGAACACAAGCTTTCTACAGCCGGTGGTCATGACTCCACATGGAGACTCATCTTTGACCGTTGCACGCACAAAGTCTCCTTGCCAAGAAGTCCTTGCGACTACAACCACAACCAGTGTTCACCCTCTTGGCCTCAAAGCAGCAAAGGTAACCCTAAACCCTGCGCATCGGATTCCAATTGACACCACTGTCAATCCCCTTTGGTGACTTGAGATTTCTCTCTTGATTCAAATCTATCACCCGCTTGATCCCAACAATCCTGAAAGTTCTTGAACTCTCTATCGTGCACAAAGCCATTACAACTCTATTGTCAATGACTCCTTGTCATGAGGGTATAAACTTGAAAAAACTCCTTCTCAACTTACCATTACATCATACGCGCCATACGCACCAACTGCTCTGGCTGTTACCACGGTTATGCACCCAATGTTGTTGTTACCAATAATGATGCCAACTACGTCAAATTCCTTCAGCATGTGTTGTTTTGACCTTAAAGAAAATTCTTATGCTAGTTCTCTATTTATCCAGACTACTTTGTTTCAAGATAAATTTGATATAGTGGAACTTAAATTCCTCGGGGGGGTTTTCTCCTGACCACTCAAAAGTATTGTTTTCTCTACTTTAAATAATGAAAACATTTCATCAAATATTTAATTATCCTCATTACTTAAAATATAATATTTTATTTTGCACATATCCTAAAATCTCCCCTCAAGAAATTACTACCTTGCTTGCCCGTACACTACCCAATGTCTTTCCCTTACCGCAGGGTTATTTGTTAAACTTCAAGAAAACCATGCAATTATGGCATAGACATCTCGGTCATATTAGTCTTGATAGACTAAGGGAGCGTACTCGCTAAGACACAATCTTGAGGATTTAAAGTCAACCGCATCCCACTACACATTAGTCTTGATAGACTAAGGGAGCTGCAAGGGCTTAGTGGCCCAATAAGTTGAGTGTTTTATGAACTTGAGCAGAGTGTGCTTACCATACACAAACGTAATGCAAGTCTGTAGTGGGATGCACTTGACTTTAAATCCTCAATATTGTGCCTTACTCGCTAAGACACAATATTGAGGATTTAAAGTCAAGCGCTTCCCACTAGAGACTTGCATTACGTTTGTGTATGGTAAGCACACTCTGCCAAAAGTTCATAAAACACTCAACTTATTGAGCCACTAAGCCCTTGGAGCTTGTTCATACTGCCATTAGCGGTCATATTTCACCACCAATTTTAATTGGTTCTGAACACTTCATAACTTGTATAGATGATTTTCCTTGGTACACTTACCTTCAACTTCTCAGGCAGTAAGACTTACTGCTTTGATGCGTTCACATTTGCCAATGGAAAATCTGAGAAAAACTCAAGAAAATCCACTCCGATGGTAGTGGTGAGTACTTTGGCCCTGATTTTACTAATTATCTTGAGTATAATTGCTTTGAATGACAAAAAACCAATTAGTACACGCAATAGCAAAATAGTGTCGCAAAAAGAAAAAATTGAACCTCCTACTAAATGGCCAGAATGCATGCTACATGAATCTGGAGTTGCCAAATCATTTTGGGGAGGTCATCAAGTGTGTGACCTATCTTCAGAACTGGTGCCCCACTAAAGCCATACCTCTTTTTTTCAACTCCATTTGAACTTTGGCATGAGCAAAATCCAAACTTGTCACGCTTACTTATTTTCAATTGTAAAGCTTTAGCACAAGTACATATAGAACTATGGTCTAAGTTAGACCCCAAGTCTGAAGCATGAATTTTTTCTTGGGTATGATCTCAGAGTAAAAGGCTACAAGTTATAGCGCTGCCAAGGTGGGTTTGTCTTTACCTCCCAAAATGTCATGTTTCATGAAGAGGATTTGCTTACTAATTTACTTGAGAATTATTCTCAGTCCACCACATCCAGTACTACAGATTTGGAACTTTAATTAGCAGATCTCACCCTTCTTCGATCATGCCATTCCAAGACACTTCTATTTCTGTTCAAAATGTTGGTCCTAGCTCCCAATATCCCTCATTGTCTATTCCTAGACCTGCTAGACCACCTAGCGCACCTGTTGTACCAGCTGTTCTTGCAGCCTCGGCTACTTCACAACCACATGTTAGGTTACACCCGCACAGTCTACACCTTCAGTTGTTATATAGATAGCAACTCCCCCGGCTATCCAGTCTGCAATCACTTCATTGATGGTGACACCACCTCTGCCTCAGTTTCTTGAAGATGATTGTCTTCCTAGACCACCTGGTTATTCTTCTCATATTACCAATCCTTTATTTGAAAAAGGTCATCTAAACCCTTTGTTTGAGGTTGACACTTTTCTGCAGTCCAGCACACCATTACATGCACTCCAGACTTCTCAACCTAGTCTTGCATCTCCATCCCAAAGGTCCTCTCCTTTGTCTCAATGCCTCCGCTATTCACATTTTTGATTCCATAAAACACCAAGTAGACTCTCTCAAAATGTCCCTCAGTCATAGACTCTTTGGCTCATTTGACCCACCTTCTTCATCCAGCAACCAGCCTATGGAACCAGATGACATCCCTCAGCCCACTCTTGTACTTGCACTAGCCATCAGATGGTCTTTCCATTCTAATAAAGGAGTTCTATCACAATCCAATGTCAATGTATGAATGGTAAGAATATATCAGTCCCTCAAGGATACAGGTTGGAAATGACTAGAAATGAAAATAAAGTGTCACAATGTCATAATATGGTCTATTATTGCTTGTTTAAACTCTAGGGAAAAACCACTCCTAGAAGAGGGTAGAGACACACATTGTGGCATTCTGCAGAAAAGAGAAATCAACAACCACTCTAACAAAAGATCTAGTCAAATAAGCTCTTGGTAGTGGTGGTTCACTTCATGCCAATGGCCTCTTCCTCTTGAAGATCCTCTTTTACCTTGGCAACTAGTCCATCTCCATAGGTTTATTTCACCTCAAAGGTCAGTTTCTAGACCAAATGTTAGTTTTCAAGCCAAAGGTTCTTTCATCCTTATGCCATTGCTGAATACATACGTCCCTTCCCAAAAGATGCAATCCCTAAAAAATCCAAAATTGACCATCTTCTTGGCTTTTCTATTTTGTGTTGCTCTTAATGTTCTATCATTCCCAAAACCTGTGTGGTAACCCATTCCGTGCCTCCTAAAAATTTGTTGAGTTTTTCTTCTTTTTTGTGCAATTAGGTGACTACCTAGATTAGATTCAAGTTAACAATTAGGATTTAGGACTTATAGCACAATCCCTTGAGAGATATCATAAAACATGTAGTCAGGAATATCATTAGAGTAAAGCCACCCCATAGAAGATATGATTATCAGGACCACAATAACAATGACAGTCCTGAGATCACAAGAACATGACCACTATCATGATCATGGATATGGGATGCCATGTTAGCATTTGGTTGTCATTCTTTAACTGTTTGAGTTCCCTTGATCAATTGTTGCCATGTCAAAGAAAAATTGGTTTCAATCACCATCAGTCCTTGTGCCACTTAGCACATGTGTGAATAATGACAATTTATCATTTTTGATTGACAAAAAATTCACAACGGGCAAACTGAAGCATATAAACATTTTACCTCGAGGAGGAGGTAAGTTTTCAATCAATTGAATTTGTGCCAACTCCAAATTCAAAAGGCCATTCAATAGTGCGCATTAGGTCATTTTGCAATACAAAGTCTTGAGTCATGAAGTGTTGAACAAGAAGGTGTATGAGCATATGATCAAGATTTGGGAGAGTGAAAGACAACTAAGAGAGCTTAATTTTGAAATGTTGGGTAATGCAATGTCACCCAAGAAGAAGAAAATGCAAGCCACAATTGCCCTACATATTTGAGAGTGGAGAAATGGGCACATTATTGCTATGCGGAGTACCTCAACTCCAAGCATCTATGGTTCTTGCTTTGGATTTGAAATTCTGCTTATCTCTGGATGGTGCTAGAGATAAAGGAGAAGAAGAACCAAAACCTTTACCAGTTTACACAATAATATGTTTGCTTAGATAAAAGAGCATTGGCAGAAGCTGCTTGGGACAGACTCTATGCTTGGAGCAATGTACTTTAACTAGGAGTGGCCTTGACTGATAGAAGAGATGACAAGGTAGTTTGAGGACTCATCTAAATATGAAAAGATGGGGAATGACAATAAGGTAAATGGGTACACTGATCTTACCTATTGCTCGATGGTGACTTTGCTTATGAAGATCTTCAAATCAACAAGGATAACTTATGTTAACAATGGATAGGCCACCTTCTTCTAGCTATTGCATGAAGGGAAACTTGTGGATTGGGCAAATATATTTTATCATTGCACACATGAGATGACGGAGCAAATTCAAACACATGGAAGAAACACCTTCTCCTCTTTGTTTGTCTTATATTTTTACATCAAGATGCGATTGCTAAGGAAGAAAGAGCGGATGCTCTTACCAACACACTACTACTTGGGGGGCTACCATCAAGCCCAATCTGAACATGTGGTGAAGACCAAGAAGGCCTTCCTACAATACCAAAAGATTGGGAAATGGGTTCCAATTGACAAGGTTGTGGGAGCAAGCACAAGCAAACAAAAGGTGAACACAATGCCAACTCTGCCAAGGAAGATGCATCCACCCAATCCTCAAGTCTTGAGCTCTTCTAACAAAGAGAATTCCCAATCCACAAGTGGGTTGGGTTGGGAAGTGAAGATGGGAGTGACCACAACTCACAAAGAACTCCCATGTCAAAGAACCCCAAGTAAGTTGGGAGAAGGAATCATCCTTGGTGAGGGAGGTGGCACCTCTAGAACATGAGACTTCCTTCTCTCAAATTGAAGTGTTCTCCAAAGGAGAGGAAGGCAAGGTGGAGCAAGGTGTGGAAGTACAATCCACCTTCATGTCCATGGGGTTGTCAAGAGTACTAGACAAGCCTACCATCAAGAGAGAAGAAGAGATTATGGTAGATGAGGAGGAGGATATTTTGAAATCCTAATTACAACTCAATAAGACCTCCCTCTGACACCAAGAGTGGAGATAGTGCAAAATTCACTTGCAATGCCTTCCAAAGGGCAACAGGTGGTGACTCTACCCATGTACCTATACTTGAGGATGTCCAAACCACATCCTCACAATCACAAGAGAGGAGATTCTCAAATGCAAAGAAGGGGAATGGTTTAAGGAGAAAACTCTCCTTAGACCTAGATAAAGTAATTGCAAATTCAATGGCTACTGCTAAAACCATAGTAGCATCTAAAGTGTCAGGTGGTAGACGATTGGTGAGGGAGAAGGGAATATCAAATTCTCCATCAAGATCCCATGAAGACCACACTCTAGTGGCCATGATACTTGTTTGTGGTCACTCACAAGACTAAGAAGCAGCCTTGACTTGCAATGGGGAGGAATGAGAGCCAATCCATCCCCATCATCCTATGAGGAGCTATAGCTTGACTACCCTAAGAAGTACTCATAGTTATCAACCTACACTATCAAATTTAGAAGGCTTTCTAGGAGTAGAGAAGGAGTTGACCAAGGCTTGCATTGGCATTGCACACCTAGAGGCTCAATTGATTGAGCTCCCAAGGCATTTCCAATACCAAGAGCAGAAGTTGGACATTGGATGTTTGTGCACTTGTGCCATTTGGGAGGGTTCTGTGGTCATGAGAGGGAGAAGTCGTCACCATGACAAAACTTCAATGAGTTAGACTAGGCAAGGAGAAATAGTCCTAAGTTTCAACTCAACTGAAAGTTTTTAAGCTGGAGGAAGCTCTCATAGATAAGGATGTAGAGCTAGGATGAGCTAGAAGAGAGTGGGACATCTTTTCCTCAAACCACAAGGTGTGGAAGAAGGATAGAGACACCTTGCTAGAGTAGTACCAAATGGAGATGCTCCTAGTGAAGACCAAGCTCATTGTGATAAAGGTTAGTATTTCCCAACAAAAAGAAGTATTTGTGGACTACAAGGTGGCCCCAAGAAGAGAAGTAGAAGGAGAAGGAAGAGTAGATGGACCTAATGATAGCAAATCTCCCGATTGGATTCCAATTTGCTAACACTTAAGGGGAGGTCCAAACATCATAGTGAGGAGATGAAAGAAGCACAAGGAGAAATTGAGTGCTAAGGATGAAGAGTTGGCATCTCTCAAGTAGGAACTAAAGGTTCTCCGCAACCAAAGTGCCAAAGATAAACATGCACTCAACAAAAAAGTGGAGAAGGCCTGGATGCGCATTGAGAGAACTGACAATGATTGCTAGTGGCTACAAAGACAATGAGAAAATCCTCTATGTGAAGATCAAGCAAGAGGTAGATATGGAGGATTAGTCTATCCAGGATACTTTGGATGAGGAGTACAGATGGGTGATCACAATAGTGGAGTACACTGCAAACCAGCTAAAGGTGCAAGTGGAGTAATGGCCTTAACTCAAGTTTATTGTGCAAAGCTCTGAGAGTTGAACTTGGAGATATATGCCTTAGAAACAAAGAAGTATATGACTAAGAAATTGACCAAATTGGACAAGAAGCTATGGAAGCATAATGACAAAAAATTCAACAACATCTTAACCAAGGTCAGCCAAGAGTTGGAAGAATACAGAGAGCATGTGGATGAACTGATCTTAAGATGCAAGGGAGAAGATGTATCAAGGAAGCCAAGTGGGTTGGGGAAGTAGTGATTTGATGTACTCATGTACATATGGAAGTTAAGTTACACCCTTGGGGTGCAATTTTTATAACATTGACCATCCGAGTTGTCATGTCATGAGAGTCAAACCTTATCGTGATGGGAGACCATCGTAGTTTGTAACACCCATTTGTGCATGTGTGTGGTATTGTGATATTTAGCTTGGTATTACAAGTACTTAAGAGATATTATTTATATAGAGATAAAAGATGGTTCTATATTAGTCATGGTTAGCTAAAGTTAGTCATAGCTAAGATAGAGGGGACCTTACTTTAGAGGAAGTAGAAAAGATGAGCACCACTATTTTGGATTTTAGTGTGTTGACTTGGTATTATTCCTAGGTATTTGGCTTTGAGAAAAGAGTTGAGAACTCTTGGGCCCGCAAGCCTTTTTGTTTTGGATTCTTCTTTAGTCCAAAGATAGCCCATGTGAAGGAATCCTTGACTTAGTGGTTAGGTCATGATAAGACCACATGCTTAGGGGAATATGCCCATGTGAATGGATATTCCTTTCTACTTTTTGACTTTACTTGACTTTTAGTCTAGTAACTTGAGTTACTACGGTAATTAGTAACTTTGGTACGTAACTATTTCACAAGTATATAAACAAGGGGTGAGGAGGTACTCATCATCCTTTCATTTGCAACTATCTCTCTCTCATTGAGTTCTCTAGTGAGCAATGTCTTGAGTCTTGGAGTGTTAGCCTTGGAGGAGTATGATGGAGTTCGGGTTCCTTGCCTTCTTAGTCCATGGTGTGCCACCATAATAACCATCAGAGGTTCGACCTGAGTGAGAGACAAGCCGGCTCACAAGTCAAGCATCATCATGACAGCCTGCTCATAGGGACAGGTTTTCCATGGGAGAATGACTTGTATATAAGGAGGACAATGGTCATATACAGTAGGACAGTTTTGCTAATGCCATGTCATCAAAACCATTTTTCATATGCTTAGTTGGAGGTTTGTAACTGGTAGAATGTATAGTAGGTGTACTTTGTAGGTAGTGCTATTGTAGCATAAGTTAAGTAAGATAGAGTAGATACATTAGGATTAGAACCAATTAATTTAGAGCTTAATGTCAAGATTGTGGTATCACCATGGATGCACCCCATCATTTTGTAGTAGAACGTATAAGGAGGATCACCTCAACATAATACAAGTTCAATGTTTAGTTGTTCATCTAAGTGTACTTCAGCTCATGCTTGTGCAGAATTCCAAGCTTCATCATTTTGTTATCTATGATTGTGTGTATAGTCAAGTTGTGATTTTATGTGTATGCATGAATATGAATTTGTGTTGGAGATAGTGTGATAAAGACCTCTATGATCCTTAACATTCATGTTAGTATTGTGTATGATTTGTGATTGATGGGTGAAGTAGTGGAGAAGAACTCAAAGTAAGAACGCAAGTGCTGAGGTGCAAGAAGGCAATTAAGCTTGACCGGGGTTTTTGATCCTTAGGTCTTTTGTAGAATTGAGGCAATATGCTAACTGGCCATGAGGGTTAGGAATCTCATCAAGTACCACATGTAACAAAAAGCTCATCTTGTCATAAACTTGCAGTATAGCAGTGGGGTATGGTATGCCTTCTAGGAAGGTTAGAATGTCTCATTGGTACTTTAGTATGAATGGTATAGGTAACTGCAAGGGTATAGACCTTTGAGGCCAATGACTTTCAATATAGATTGAACCATCACCTTCAAGAGCCATGTGACACAATATCTTTTATGAATGTGATTTGGATGTTTGATTTTTGTTGTGTATTATGCCTCTTCTAGGAATTGTCTTGCCCAAGAGGATAAATACACAACAATAGATGACTTGTGACAAAGTGACATTGATTCCTTGACAACTAGCCATTTTTGAATTGTATCCTTGTGAGGATGACCTGTTCTTACTAATTATATTATTAGTATGCTGACACTTGGTTGTCATAACCTTTCATCACATTGACTTGCTGATTCAAAATGTCAAGGGTAACTTCCTTGATAATGTGTAAATTTCCTAACTAGATACTCAAGCGCTCACCTCTACTATAAGATTCCTCACCTCTACTCAACCAAGCACACAACCAAAGATGTAAAAAAAAGCAATTAAACATAAAGAACTCAAAGAAATCTTTAAGCTCAATACTTTGATTAAGAAAGAAGTGGATATAGCTTCATTAGGTCACAATCCATATATAGAAATTCCTAACCCTTGATGAACATGATCAAATTAAAGAGTGTTGGAAATTGTCTAATTACATCTACTCCACTTATCACTAATCCTACCTACTAATCATATCCTAAGTGCAATTACAAAGTGACTGTGCATCTACCACAAATTGCAACTACCACTTTTTGTTTACTCTATGTGTAATTATTATTCTCAAATGTTTGGCTGCAAAATTATTGTGTAGTCCATAAAGTATGTCAAGCCAAAGATCTTCTAGGACAAAGACCTTCTATGGCCAAAGATGGTTCTATGCCACATGTGCATTATATACTTAATATGTTTCTACCTATTTCCTTTTGGCTAGAATATCTTTGTCCTAAAATCTAATACAAGGAACTACCTTCACCCTTACAGACTCTAAGCAGTAAAGTAATTTTGTCTTGATATCTTGCAATCTTGTCCAATAGTGCCTTTGTGGATTCCTTGAATTTCTTTGAGCTTTGCTTGATTAGTTGATTGGCTAGTTGCTACCAAAACTCATCTATATATACCTTTCTAGTGAGAGCATGCTCTTGAGATCTCAAATCCTAAGCCTTCAATTTCTCCAAGGAGGAATCCACTACCTCCTTTGCCATTCACACAAGCTGGTCCCATACCATCTTCATCCTTGCCAAGATTGAAATTTTCTCTAGGTTGAGCTGGGTATAAATCTCCTCCATCTTAGGCAAGATCACCTCTCAAATGGCTGCTTGATCCTTCTTGCATTTTCCTCCTTCTCCTTGAAATTCTCCACAATCTTCTTCACATATACATTGGCCCTTGTAGCTCCTCTTGATGTTGTGCTTCTGCTGCAATTAGTGCCACCTTTACCTTATTAACTTCTCCCTTCAACACATCAATCTCTTCTACTTGAACATTTATTGTTTCCTCAAGCTATGTCATGCAACACACTTCTTCTCCCTTAAGATCTTTTTCCTCATGTAGCTTCTTCTCCAAGGCGACTCCTTCCTTGAGCTTGGTTGCCTCTTGTGCCAAATCTTTACCCTTTTCCAAGTTGTTACTTCTTTTCTCCATCTTTAGGTATTGAGCTTCAATTTGTCCTACGCATGTGCTCATACATGCATCACTCCTTGTGTTAATTTGTAAAGATGAGTGAAAAGTGTAACATAATCCACAACTTTCTCATGACATTCTATATACATAGGAAGAATATGCTCTATCAACCCGCGTGCCAAGCCTATTGTGTGTACAACCAATTTGGAAATTGGCATCACAAAACCCTAAGGCAACATCTTTCCTACTCAAGCTAGCTTCCTTAACCATCTTAAATGAGGCCAAAGGTCCTCTCTCTTCTCTCTTGATCTTGAAAAATTGAATGGGCTCATCTTGCTTAGGTTCCTCTTGCATCAAAGCGGGCACTTGGATCTTGGATGATCCTTTGTCCTTAAGCTTACCTTCCAATTGAAATCCTTCCTTATTTTGAAGTTTTCTTTTGGTCCAAAGTCCTCCCTCCACCTTGCAAGAGCTTTCATCTTTGCTACTTCTTTTGTGTCATGTGCTTCTTCTCCCCTAAGTACTCCTTCTTGTAATTTGACATCTCTCACTGATGAGAAAAAGGAAAATTGGCCATCCTTGGGCTCTCAACTATAGTCTTCACAATTTTGGAAGGTCTAACTTTTGCATCAAATCTCCTTGTGGTAGACACTTTTTTTTTGGATGGAAGATTGCTCTTTGTGCTTGGAGGAGTTTGGGCCAAGGTAGACTGTACTTCTCCACCTTTGTCCTTGGCCACCTCCTTGTCCAAAGAAATAACAATCCTAGTGAATGATTACTTGCTAGCAATCGGTGTGGGGTTGAGTTGTGGTCCAACACCAACCTTCATCCTTTCCTTCTTCCTTTGTGAGGGTACTCCTTGTCCTATTTGTGGCGTGTAACACCCATTTGTGCATGTATGTGCTATTGTGATATTTAGTTTGGTATTATAAGTACTTGAGAGATATTATTTATATAAAGATAAAGGATAGTTTTAATTAATCATGATTAGCTAAATTTAGTCATAGCTAAGATAAAGGGGACCTTACTTGAGAAGAGATTGAAAAGATGAACACCACTATTTTGAATTCTAGTGTATTGAATTGGTATTATTTGTAGGTGTTTTGCTTTGAAGAAAGAATTGAGACCTCTTGGACTCACAAGCTTTTTTACTTTGGATTTTTCTATAGTCCAAGGATAGCTCATGTGAAGGAATCCTTGACTTAGTGTTTGGATCAAGATAAACCACATGCTTTGGAGAATATTTCCATGAGTATAGATATTCCTTTGGACTTTAGATTTGATTTGACTTTTAGCATAACAACTTGAGTTACTCAAGTAATTAATAACTTTGATGCATAACTATTTCACAAATATATAAACTAGGGTGAGGATGTAATCATCATCCTTTCATTTGCAACTATCTTCAACTATCTTGCAACTATCTCATTGAGTTCCCTAATGAACAATGGTTTGAGTCTTGGAGTGTTAGCCTTGGAGGAGTATGATGGAGTTGGGGTTTGTTGCTTTCTTAGGCCATGTTGCATTACCATAATAGTTGTTAGAGAGTGAGTCTTGAGTGAGAGACCATCTTGAGTGAGAGACAAGGCGGTTCACATTTTTGGTTCTGTTGGCAAGACAAGATAATGTTCTAAAAGGCAAGATAATGTTCTACATACAATTCTATATTAGACAAAAGGAGGCTATAAGAGCTCACTTGGAGAAAAATTAGGGGAGGAGAAGGCTGAACTTATGTTAGAGAACTTGGACCTATTTGTATACCTTGTAGTTTATTATGATGTTTTTGAGGTGATATTGTACATACTATACACATGAGAGAATTTGGAAAGATTGTGTGAGATGGATTGCAGATTTTGGGATTATGATGATTTGGGCCTAACCTCAAGTTTAAGATCTAGACTTGAAATTTTCACAAAGAATAGCTTGGATTATGTGTTATTTAAAACACTTAAAATTATCATAAGTGCTGCTACACACATTGAGCTAGAATTTTTAGAAGGTGGTAGGGTAAAATGTTTTTGCAAATTACATGATCTCTTTGTATAGAGTTTGCCATTTTGAAACTTTCTAAAACAATTGAGTGCATAGTATTCTACCTTTGGCTCAAGAATTTGGGAGAGATAGTTTGTGCACAAGAATTTATGAGTTTTTTAAGTAAGGGGGTGGTTTTCAGACCAAATTTGAAATATGTGATGAATAGAATGGTGCCTAGGCCAAATGGCTCAATGGAAAGATCTGAATTTTGCAAGAGAGATGCACTAGGGTCTTGACCAGGTGTGAAATTTTTTGAAGTAATGTGATATACTGGTTGATAAAATTTAATGACATTGTAAAGAGAGGTCAATTGTGGAGAGTTGAGATCTCATGCATGAGGAGTGTGAGAGCAACCAAAAGCATATTTGAATGTTTAGACTCATCTTGGGAACATGGAGGGTCACAAAGAATAGAAGTTGAGGCTATGCAAGGTTACCTAAGGGTTTGAGAGGATTGTAGGTGTTGATTTGAGGAAAATAGAATTTAGAATAGAATTTGAAGAGAGTGTTGAGAGGATCCAAAAACATACACTACTTGGAAGAAAGAGTGATTCTAAGTGCTTTTTATGTGGAGAGAAGGTACATAAGGTAAAATTGTGTCCATTGACCTTTGAGAGCAAGAGATTGAGGGAAATAAGAGGCTTACTTGACTGGGTCTGCATGTTTGACCTTCTTCACCAAGATTGGGAGGGAGGAGATCTAAGACCAAGGAGTTGTGTGAGGTTTGTAGAGTAGAAGGACTTCTAAAAGGACATGAGTGTATTGGAGTAACAACAATTTTGGGGATTTTGGTGCAGATTTTGGAGAGAGTCTTAGTATAACTATATAGAAACTATCACCTTCATCAGCTAGTTCTCAAGATTAGTGTTGAAGATAATTTTTCAGCTTATGGATAAATTATCCATGAGGGTTTGGTTAATATGCACTCTAGATTTTGATATTGCTATAGAGATCTTTGAGCAACCTGAATCTTTTGTGTTTCCTAGGGTGTATTATTCTTAAATGGTGTTAGTCATGCATATAATCTATTAATTAGAGGGTGAGAAAAGAAAAAAGAAAAAATATTGAGAGAAAAGAGAAAAATAGTGAGAGGCTAAGTGGGGAAAATTCTTGTTTTCTTTGGCAAGGATGGAGAAGATATGGAGGCCTTTATGAGAGATGTTAAGAGATTTTGCATAGCTTGCAATGAGAAGAGCAAGAACAAGTGGGTCTCATTATTACCAGATGTCTTTGAGGATGCAACACTTACATGGTATGAGTCAGAATACAAAGGAGAGAGAAGAGAGATGTGCAAGAAGAGTCTTGGGAGAGTTTGACTCCAATACTCATTGTGAACTTTCTTCCAAATGAGAGTTAAGAGAGATTGATGAGTGAGGTTACCTTCCTTAAACAAGGAGATGGAGAGAAAGTGAGAGTCTATGTAAAAGGTGTAAAAGTCCAAGACCAAGGAGAGAAATAGGAAAATGGAAGCTCACATTGGGACACTTGAATGAGTGAAAACTTCAAATGCCTAGCATGAGCTTTGGCTCTTGTATTTATAGAAAACATACAAGGCTCTTGAGGGGCTTCTCAAGAAGCTTCCTTGAGCCACTTTCTTGGAGTGCAAGCCAAGTTAACTGGGAAGCTTCTCTAGAAGCTTCCTTCTAGAAGTTGCTTATTTGCCGTGCAAGCTAAGCTAGTTGGAAGCTTCTAGAAGTTTCCTTCTAGAAGCTATCTACTTGGGGTGCAAGCTAAGCTAGCCAGGAAGCTTCCAAAGAAGCTTCCTAGATACTTCTGGAATATTCTAGGTTAATTTGTCCTACTTGTTACTTCATTAGCCCTACTAACTCCATTGCTAAACTCCATATTGTTACATATTCCCCCACCACTAGTTGGTGACGTCCTCGTTGCCAGTGAAGCTTTGAATTCTTGGATGACTAGTTGTGTATTTTGGAGATGAAAAAGAGGTTCCCATGTGATATCATGAAGGGGATACTCTTTCCAAAGGACCTTGTACTCTGTATGTTGTCGATGTTTAGGTTGAATATGGCGACGCGCAAGGATACAATCAACTTCTTACTCCTCATGATCATTGATAGGGATAGGAGGAAGGGGAGGTTGGACTCAAGAGGGGTTAGAAATAAAGGGTTCCAACTTGGAAACATGAAAGACAAGATGGATGTGCAAATGACAAGGCAAGACAAGTGGATAAGCAACAGAAGAGACAATTTAAATGATATCAAAGTGTCCTTTCCAATTAGGTGCAAGTTTACAAACTTGGGTATCAAGTGGGAGAGGGAGATTATTGGATGAGAGCATAACCTTATCACCAACTTGAAAGTTGAGATCATGACGATGGTGATCCGCATATGAGTTTTGCCAATTTTGAGCAATGAGGAGATGAGATTTGGCTTGTTGGAGGGATTGGGAGATGGTGGTCAAGAAGGTGGAAGTATGAAAGACCTGAGATGGAGGAGCAGCAAGAAGGAAATTTGGAACAAGTGGATCTTGGCCAAAATTGAGAAAGAAAGGAGAGAATCCAATTCTTACCTATTTAGAATTATTTTATGCAAACATTGCAGTTGCAAGACATTCATCCCAATTGGTATGGTGAATGTTGACAAAGGCAAGAAGTATATATCTTCCAAGGTGCAATTTGCATGTTCAGTTTGTCCATCAGTTTGAGGATGATAGGCTATGGACAAAGTAAGCTTTGTGTGGAGTATCTGGAAGAGTGCTTGCCAAACTTTCCAGTGAAGCGTGGATTACGATCAGAGATGAGTACATGCGGCATCCCATGATGCTTGAATATATTGTCAAAGTAGATTTGCCCCAAGGTTGGAGCATCCACAATATCAACCATTGGTGCCAAATGGATTTGCTTACTAAGCTTATCCACAAACACCACAATTGTTGTGTGATCTTGATCTTGGGCAAAGAGGTGATGAGATCTAAGCTCACATGTTCCCAATGAGTAGATGGAATGGGGAGTGGTTGAAGGAGTTCACTTGGTTTTTGGTTACTGGCCTTGTTGCATTGGCAACTCTCACACAATTGGACAAACTCCCAAACATCTCGTGCCATGTTGGGCCACCACCATTAGCATTGGAGGGTGCTTAAGGTCTTGTTCACACCCAAGTGACTAGCAATTGGTAAATTTAGGTTGGTTTCTTGAAGGTGCACAAGTCAAAGATCACCTTTGGCTGGAACATAGATCTGGTCCTCATGGAATAGAAGGCCTTCCTTGAAGGAGAAGGTGTTGTACTCCTAGTTGTATGTTGTCAGATGACCATGTATCATTTGGAAGAAAGGATCTTGTTGTAGAGTTGACCAAAACTTGTTTTGGACCTTGGAGTCAATTGATACCATTGTAATTGTTGCCATGATGAGAAGAAGAGGTTTCAAATCAGGTAATCATGATAGAGCATCTGGAATAACATGGAACCGACCTGGTTTGTACTCAAGTTTGATATCAAACAATTGGAGTTGCTCCTCCCATTGATGTTGTTGACTCTTCATGTGTTCCAAGTGTAAGGTTTTCAAAAATGGTTTGTGATCAGTTTGCATGATCACTTGATTTCCCAAGAGATAATGCATCCATACCTTGGTGGCATATACTATTGCAAGTTGTTCCCAATCTTGAGCAGAGTAATTTCTTTTAGTTGTATTTAGTTGGCAAGACACAAAAGCAATGGGATGTAGTCCATCTGGGAATTCTTGTTGCAACACAACTCCAATTCTAAAATTAAAGGCATCAAAATCAACACCACACGGTAGCTGAGGATCATGTAGTTGAAGAATGGGTTTTGAGGACACTATATGTTTCAACTTATGGAATGCTTCTTTGTGCCTAGTTGTCCATTGGAAGCTTGAGTTCTTTGTTGACAAACCAAAAGGTCCGTTGACTGACCAAAAGGTCAGTCAATGGTGCAGCCACATGAGCATAATAGTGGATGATCTATTGGTAAAAACTAGCCAATCCATTAAATGCCCATACTTCTATAACATCCTTTGGAGTAGGCCAATCAATAATGGCCTTGATTTTCTCCTCTTCCATCTTGATCCCTCCGATGAGATCTTGTGACCCAAGAAGGTAACCTTCTTCTACCAAAAAGCATACTTCAACTTCTTGTATCAAAATCTCCATTGTCGTAGTCTCTTAGGACTTCTTGCATATGATTCACATGTTCTACCTTTGTCTTGCTATAGATTAAGATATCATCCAAGAACACCACCACATACCAATCCAATAGTCCATCCAATGCACAATGCATTTGATCCATGAAGATTTCCCAAGCATTAGTGAGCTCAAAAGGTAGAACTTTCCACTCAAAATGCCCATACCTTGTGTGAAAGGTAATATTTTGCACATCCTTCCTATCAATGGGGATTTTCCAATAGCCATTGCAAAGATCCAACTTGGAAAAGTATTGTGCTCCACTCAATTGGTCAAGCAAGTCATAGATCCGAGGCAAGGGATATGCATTCTTAGCTATTTGCTTATTGAGCCCATAGTAATCAATACAAAAACAAAGTCTTCCATCCTTCTTTGGAATGAAAAGTACCGGTGCTCCCCAAGGAGAAGTACTATGTCATATGAAGTCCTTCTCCAACACATCTGTAAGTGTTGTTTGCAACTCCTCCAACTTCTTTGGTGAGAGCCTATAGAGTGGTCTACTTAATGGAGTACTCCCTGGAAATAACTCAATCTTGAAGGGCATACCACAATTGATGGGTAATCCGTTTGGCAGATCATCCGGAAATACATCCGCAAACTCTTGAACTATCAGATCAACCATTGCTTGATGAGCCTCTTGGCCCTCCTCATATTGTTCTTGTGCAATCGGCTTGATCCACACCGCAAAAAAAACTTATCTTCCTCCAAAGCTTGCTCTATGGCTGCTTCACTAACAAACTTCCCATCTAAGGACTCATCTTTCTTCAAAGCTTACTCTATGGTTTCTTTCTTGGCAAACTTCTTGACATCTTGGGACTCATCTCCCTTCAAGGTTTGCTCTATGGCTACCTTCTTGACAAACTTCCCATCGTGGGACTGACTATTCTTAGGTGTCTTACTCAAAGGTGCCAAACAACCTAATAAAAAATTCCTACCTTGGTGTTGTACTTGAATTTGTCGTCATTCCAATCAAATTGAACCTTATGACGTTCAAAACAAGGTAGTCCTAGAATGACATCATAGTGTAAAGGTGCCACTACAAACCTCATACACTCCAAATACTCCTTCCCAACCTTGAAGGTAATAGGATGTGAGGTACGGAATGCAGAACCCTTTCTACCATCCGCCATCATCAATCTACTTCCAATTATTGGCTTGATATGAGTACCCGATTCCTTTACTAACTGCATAGACATGCAATTCTTTGAACTTCCAAAATAAACAAAAATCTTACAACCCCGATTAGATATGATACCTTGCAAGTGAAGCAAACTTGCATAGGTTGAGCCTTCAATCCCATTGGAACTAATCAAGCTCCTAATAGGTGACTCAAAATCTCTTACTATGATTCCTCATTTCCTTGATAATTTTGTTCCACAAACTCCATATGGGAGACTTGTAGAGGTTGCATATCCTAAGTGGACATTTAGCAATGTGATATCTAACTTGATGATAATAAAAAAAATCACCATTTTGTTGCAATCTTTCTCTATCCATTGTAATAAGTGATCTCCATTGGATAACATCAATCTCCATTGGTGCTGGTTCTTTCACCCATGCATATTGTACTGGTAGGCTTTGTGTAAATTGAGGTTGAGATCAAGTTATCGCAACCAAGGAATCAAAGCGCTTAGCCAATCGCATGACTTCTTCCACATTTTGTGGTTCCTGCATGGTCATCTCCAATTTGGTTTATGACTTCAATCCCCTCACAAAGTGATCCAAAATTTCACCTTCTTGTATATCTAGAATATGCATGATGATGTTCTGAAATTGCATGATGTAGCTCCTTACAAAACCAATCTACTTCAACACCACCAATTTATCTTGTGCGTCTATGTGGTACCTACATTTTTGTTTTTTAAAGTTTTCATCTTATTTTTAAAAAGTGTACACACAAAGTTGTATTGTACATGTATGGCATTAAAAGGTGAAGAATAGTTTCTTTGGGTTGTAGCCCAAAGTAAAGTGACTTTGTATCAAAAAAAAAAACTTGGATTGGTCCTATCAGCAGTCAACCCGATGTAAGGAACTTTGTCTTGGGATGCTCAACTCAAGGCAAAGATAGTGTAACAACTTTCCTTTGGAGTTGGACATTCAAGAAGGTACGGCACAAAAAAAGTGGCTGGCATATGAGCAAGGGAAAATTGACATTGATAAGAGCATGCAAAAGGTGTGATTTCTCAGTAGAAGTTCAAAGTGAAGAAAGATTGAGGAGACATGTCACTATAAGGTTCAGGATTGAGACAAAGAGAGGAGGAATGACAAGTAACTTCCCATCACCATTAAGGAGTCATCTTGAGGGAGATTGTGGAAAAATGATTGTAGTAAGAGATGCATTTGTGCATCTAGAGGAAGTCATGATTGTTAGTTCAGGAATTGGACGGAAGAGTTGTCACCAACCTAGAGTGGAGGAGAATAAGATGGGGGGTGGAAAGAAGAACTCAGAATTTGCAGTGAGAAATCATGCAATTTGGTGGTTAGATGTGATCGCCAGGATCAAAGTCTTGAGCAAGCTTTGGATCATGTTTCTAGCATGGAATTGGAACCTTAGCTTTCTAGGTTTTATGATTGAGATAATAGAGAGTAAGTGTCTGGATGGACCCAAGGCAAAAGGTAAGAGAGGAAATCTGGCTCAATGGACAGAGTCGGATTGGAGGTTAGTACTCAAAAGAGAGGCAGGTGAGGAGCAAGGAGCCACATTCTTGGGGAAAGGAGAGGTAGCTGAAGAAACCCAAGAAGTAAGAGACACCTTTTCTTCAAAATGCATGAAGAATGGATATAAGGTCAAGAGTTATGAGGACCTTGTGAGTGGAGGCATCATAGGAGCAATGATGGCCATCTTCAAGTTGGAGCAAACGACTTATGTGATGAAACACCAAGCGGTGTTTTTCCATAAGATGTTTTCAAGGGAACCCACTAATTGGGCAAAGTGCTTTCATCAATGCACAAGACAGATGGTGTAGAATTTATGGGATAAGACACCTCTACATTACATTGGGCCGTTTGTAGCCCATTTTTACTTGGAATTGAATCTACTGAATGTGGCGGAGAGACACAAGATTGTGTTGCACTTCCATCTTGACTTGAGGAGAGATGCTGATGCAGATGAGCAACAATACATTCTTTAGATTAGAAGTAGTGATGAGAACTATGCACAGACAAGGCAAAGTGTGAGATTGGTGGTGACTGCTCCAAAGTCAAGGAAGAGGAGTTGACCCAACAAAGAGTGGCAGCTACAAGATCACAGAAGACCAAGAAAGTGAACCCAAAGAAGGACATGGTGGTAATAGTGTTTTTGGAGGAAGAATCAAAGGTGAGGCCGAGTACAAGTCAGAAGACTCAGAGAGAGAAGAGGAACCCAAACTCACATTGCAGAATGGTGAAGCAAGTAGTGAGAGTGAAGATAGAGTGGAGATGCAGTCAGTACCAAAGGAAGAAGAATGAAAGTTGGAGATGGCAGACAAAGATAACCAGAAAGAAGAAGAGGAAGTTCTAGAGAAATTGGAGAAGAAGGTTATTGTTTAGAGAAATATCCAATCAAGAAGAAGCGCAATGCATGAGGTGAGGCCAAGTCAAAGAAGAGAAATGGAAAGTGAGAGTTTGGGGAGCAAGACATCAATTCCAATCAGGCGACTCCGACTAAGGAGAAGAGTGTCAAGCAAAGGAGAGGGGAAGAAGGAGAAAAGCCCACAAGCAAAAGGGAACCAGACTAGAGGGGTAGAGTATCTACGGGAGATGGTTTGCCCATTGTTGATGAAGCTAGAGGAGAAGAAGAAAGAAATGCAGTTTGAGTATCCTAATGTACAAATGGCATTGCAAGTGCTGGCATGGTTAGAAGAAAAAAACTTGGAGGTGAAGGAGAGTATAACCCAAGGAGAGGAGCAAAGGGAGATACTATGAGTAGTTGCAATAGTACAAAATCAGTTGATTGAAAATTTAAAGAGAGAAGTGGGGAGTAAAGATAGAATAATAGAGCAAGATGTCATAGCTAGGGAACGATAGATAGTTGAGTATGAAATCCTAAAGTAGCAGTTTGTTGATTCTCAATTAGAATTCATCCATGCTCTGGCAAGGGTAGCAGAGAAGGAGCAAGAAATCAATAGAGTGATGCAAAGTGTAGAAGAGAAGAAGCAACTCTGGCAAAGAGAGTTAACAATGCGGTATCAAGAAGAAGAAAGATTGTGGGAACTACTTTGTAATCTAGAAGAGACGACAGTGCAAAAGGAGAAGGAGAAGGAGAAGGAGAATGTGAAGGCCAAATTTGAGGCAAAATAGGCAATGTACCAGGAAGATTGGTAGGCGGACCAAGTATGTGAGAGAAGGATAAGGCTTGAGCCACTGAAGGAGATAGTAGTGAAGATGAATGCAATGTTGAGTACTGAAGCCAATATAAGAGTTGAAGAAACAAGGTTGCACGAGTTAAGATTGTTAGTGCAAGAGACGAGGAGAAGAAATGCAAAGAATAAGGATTTGAATGCTTTATTGATTAGTCTTAGAACTTGTGTAGATAGGAAGATATTGGAAGTGGAAGACAATATCACAGTTAGATTAGATTTAGTTAAGCTAGAAGTAGATAAAATTTGGAAGGATGTAAGAGTGAAACCCGAAGTAGAGGAAGTAGGAGTGAAAATATCTTTGGAGTTGCCATTGGAGATATTAGAGAAAGATGGGTTGCAAGAAGCAGATGTACGTAGATTGCCCATGTCGGGAATTGCAAATCAGAGTAAAGAGGTGCTAGAATTGGTAGAAGAATTAGTAGTTGGGAAACCCAAGGATAGAGCATTATGTGAAGGAGCATCGGGTTTGGAAGCCGAAGAAGAAGTAGACATTGGATCGGAGTAAAAATAGATTTGAGATTTTGAAGGGTAGATATGAAGAGGTGCATTGTCATTTTGGATCTACAGGTAAGAAAGTTGTGTAGAACAATATAGTTGGTAGCAATTGTCGATTGCTTGACTATTTAAAGGAGGTATTCACAATATGTTATTGTTCAGTATTCATTATTCTTGAGAATAGATAAAGAAAAGTGCTGTGAAGCAATGCTCGTTGCTTGAGCTTATTTCCGAGTATCAACTTTGTGTTTCTTTGTGTTTTTGTTGTTTGGAGAATTTTGAAGTGCAAGTCAGTGTGTTGTTGGATGTTGGATTCTACAACCTTGATTTTCATTCTATGTGTTTGATCCTGAGTGAAGTGCAATTGGAGCAATGTTTTGATAGATCTGAGAGGAATTATAGTGTTGGCAGTATTTTGCAATTATGAGTGCAGCGCAATGTTGATGTGAAGCAATTTTGATCAAGGAAGTTGTGCCTCTAGTGGAGGGATGGAACACAATTTTGAGGCAAAGTAGTTTGCAATGAAGTGCCATTTTTTGGGAGAGACTGAATCATCATAATCAAGATTGTTTGGAAAGATTTCATGGAGTTGTGATTAAGTGTGACATTTTTGTGTGACAAGACTGCGAGTCAGTGCTTGTTACTCTCTTTTGGGTGTGGTTTCTACCCAAGAGACTATAGAAGAAATCAAGAAGAACCACATTTGTGACACTTGACTTTGTATTTGACCAATTCTGAATAGTATCTCTATGAGAACAAATTTACTTACCCAATTACTACAAAAGTGATATTTGCGGGGTTGTCACAAGCTCAGGTGGCATTTATAGTTTGAAATTGACCAAGTATTGCCTCCTTGAATTTTGCCCATGTCAAGATTGGTGCAACAATCTATTGTTTAGCTTGCTCCATTTGGAATCACCACCAAAGTTTTTTCACACCATCCAATTGGCTAGAAGCCAAGAGAATCTAATTCTATTCATCTTGAAGATTGGTAGCTTCAAAGTAACATTTGCAATCAAACACAAAAGTCTCCACTATGCTCGGAAGATGTTTGCCTTCAAACACCTTGGGTTTTGGAATTGGATTTGATCTTCTCCATCTCTAACTAGTGCTCTCTCTACGTGTTCTTGTGTTGTTGGTCTCGTTCATCCAACAATCAAGTAAGGTGCTTGATTTGTTGTTTCATAGTAATGATAATGTTTGGTATTGCTGCCATGGCTACTACTCTATCCTACTACTCCCAATTTATTTAATTTATTAACACATAGATGTAACACGTCCATTGTTCTCCATAAGTTACAACTGGAAGTATCAAGGGTTCCTCAGACAAGGTGATCATATGCAAAAAATCTTGCCCAAATCACAAGGTGATGAATTGTGTGAAACAATGCTTGGGTAATACTTGGACACAAAATCCCAATTGGCGGAAGTGGATGTAGTGGTCCATAAATTCCATCCATGCCATTCTTGCTCTAATACCAATGTAAAAGTCCAAGACCAAGGAGATAAATAGGAGAATGGAAGCTCACATTGGGATACTTGAATGAGGGAAAAATCCAAATGCCTAGCATGAGCTTTGGCTCTTGTACTTATAAAAAGCAAACAAGGCCTTTGAGAAGCTTCACAAGAAGCTTCCTTGAATTTCTTTTTTGGAGTGCAAGCCAAGTTAAGCCTTCTAGAAGTTGTTTATTTGGCATGCAAGCTAAGCTAGTTAGAAGCTTCTAGAAGCTACCTACTTGTGGTGCAAGCTAAGCTAGCCAGGAAGCTTCCCAAGAAGCTTCCTAGATAATTCTAGAATATTCTAGGTTAATTTTCTTATTTGTTACTTTGTTTGTTACTTTGTTAGTCCTACTAACTCCGTTGCTAAACTCCATATTGTTAAAAAAAGAGTGGAGAAGTTAGAGTCCAAATTTTGCATAGTGTTGAGGAAGGGTGAGGATGATATGGAGACCACTATGATTGGTATAATGCCATGCTTACCAAAAATTTTGTGTGAGAGTTGAGACCATAGATTAGAAAGAATGTGAGATATGAGAAACTTTCTTATAAGGTTGAATCTATCAAGATTATAATACGAATGGAGGAGAGTTTGGAAGGAGATGAGAGTGATTTGGTGGTAAAGGAGGTTATGCATCCTCCTCAAGGTTACAAGTATGGTGTAACTTTTGATACTTTGGTGACAAGTTATGCACCACAAGTAGTAATAGTTTTGGGCTTTGCAATGCTCCAACCATATTCCAACTGTTCATGAATAAGGTGTTTGAACCTTTCATTGGAAAATTTGTGAGAGACTTCATTGATGACTTTTGTGTCTATGGGAGCAAAGAGGAGAATTTTGAGCAACTTATCAAGGTCTTGCAATGCTTGGATGAAGCAAATGTATCACTCAACCCAAAGAAGTGCATTTTTGGTTCTGAAGAAGTCTATTTTTGGGACACATCATTTCCAAGGATGAATAGTAGTTGATCCTAAGAAGATGAGGAAAATGTCAGACCTTCCATTTCCTTCAAGCTTGACAAAGTTATGCCAATTCTTGGGGATGGTTGGGTACTATAGGAGGTTTATCTTCTCATTTTCTAACAAGGCTTATGCACGGACTATCATTAAGAAGGGTGTAGAATACATGGTGATTTTGGAGGACAAGGAGGCTCTCAAAGCTTTTCAATAGCTCACGCAATCCTTTGTTGTGGCTCCAATTCTTGCTAAGTCTGATTGGAATAAGCCTTTCATTCTCTACATTGATGTTTCAAATGTAGATATAGGATGCACTCTTAATCAATTAGACCAAGATAGGCATGATCATCCAATATTTTATGCTAGTAGACAAATGGTTTCAACAAGAAAGAACTACTTAGTCATGGAGAGAGAAGGGTTGATAGTGATCTTTGGTCTTAAGAAGTTTAGACACTACTTGATCGGAGTGAAAGCCACCATTTTCATGGATCACAAGGATTTGAAATATATATCTTTAACAAGCCTAATGTGGAAGGGAGGCTAGCAAGGTGGATGATACTCTTGTCTGAGTATGACTACACCATTTAGGATAGGCCAAGAAAGAAACATAAAAATGCTAATTTGTTATCTAAAGCATATGATCATGATGGAGTTGAACCAATGGATGATTCCTTCCCAGATGAGGAGCTCATATCAATCTCAATCACTCAAGAGGTTCCAATGGAGTACAAGGAGATTTTGGACTTTGTTACAAGAGATAACTTTCCAGAAAGGATGCATGCAAAGGAGAGGAAGGCCCTTGCAGCATGATCTAGACCTTACACAATGGTGGAGGATATTCTTTTTTCACCAAAGAGCACATGGTCAACTTTAAAGAGTAGTGGGTAAAGAGGAGTCTATCTTACTCATAAAGGAGTTTCATGAAGGTTAAGTGTGTGAGAGACACTTTGCAAGAAAGTTGACTGCTTTCAAAATTCTAGATGCAAGTTACCATTGGAGTGGAATTTTCAAGGATTGTCTTGATTATTTCAAAACTTATAATGTTCATCAAGCTTTTGCTAGAAAGTCTACTTCTGCTCTTAGATCAATTTCATTTCTAGGACCTTTTGAAGTGTGGAATTGACTTTCTAGGTCCTCTCAATAAAACCCCAAGGAACAATTGGTACATTGTGGTAGTTAATGATTATCTTACAAAGTGTGTTGAGACTAGACCATTGAGTGATAAGAATGAAGATGAAGTTGGTAAATTTCTTTATGAATATATTATCACTAGGTTTAGGTTTATGTTTAGTTTCTGATAGAGGAAGAGAGTTTACAAAGAGTATCACTATAGCCATGCTATGACATTTCTCTATCACACATAGAATAACTACATCCTAAAAGCCAAATTACAATGGCTTGGTAAAGAGAACTAATCAGACCTTATGCATGATGTTGGCCAAAGATGCAAGGGGCTAAACATCATTGGAACAAGATGATGCATGCACTTTTGTGGGAGTATAGGATAACCATGAAGATTTCCAACAAATATTCTCCATTTCATTTGGTATATGGTATTGAGTCTACCTTACCTATTCACTTTGATCTTCCTAACTTCCAAAGCATTCATAGGAGATTGAAGAAAGCACAAGGAGGTGATGCAAAGAAGTCAAGGAAAGATCAAATCATGAAATTGGAAGAGGCAAGAGCAGTTGCTATGGTTTGAGTAGAGCAAACCCAAAGGAAACAAAAGGAGAGCTTTGACAAGAGGTAAGGCAAGAAGAAGGTGAAGCCTTTCAAAGAAGGTGATTGGGTAATCTTGTTTGATTCCATTTGATTTAAGAGAGTACAAAAGAAGTTTTTTCTTAAGTACTTTGGACCTTTCATAGTGTAGAAGGTGTGAGGCAATTACACCTATGATCTCAAGGAGTTAGAAGGAAGACACTTTGATAGAATTAACCATGATAAGTTGGAGATGTATCATAAAAGGTAGAGAGACCTTCACTCTAAGGACAAAGTGAAATCTTAGTTTGGAGGTAAATATAAAACCCATTTCTGCATGTATGTGTTGTTGTGATATTTAGTTTGATATTATAAGTACTTGAGAGATATTATTTATATAAAGATAAATTATGTTTCACATTAGTCATCATTAGCTAAAGTTAGTCATAGTTATGATAAAAAGGACCTTACTTAAGAGGAGGTAGAAAAGATAAGCACCACTATTTTGGATTTTAATGTATTGACTTGGTATTATTCCTAAGTGTTTGGCTTTGAGGAAAGAGTTTAGAACTCTTGGACCCACAAGTCTTTTTTGCTTTGGATTTTTCTATAGTCCAAGAATAGCCCATGTGAAGGAATCCTTTACCTAGTGGTTTAATCAAGATAAGATGTTGTGCTTAGGAGAGTATTCCCATGAGTATGGATATTATTGTAGACTTTAGACTTGATTTGACTTTTAGCCTAATAACTTGAGTTACTCCAATAATAGTAACTTTGATGCATAACTACTATTTCATAAATATATAAACTAGGAGTGAGGAGGTACTCATTATCCTTTCACTTGCAATTATCTTTCTCTCATTGAATTCTCTAGTGAGCAATGGTTTGAGTCTTGGAGTGTTAGCCTTGGAGGAGTATGATGGATTTGGGATTCTTTTCCTTCTTAGTCCATAATGCGCTACCATAATAGCCATCAGAGGTTCATCCTGAGTGAGAGATAGGCCAGCTCACAAGCCATTGCTTTTGGCCTAAAAGGAGTTGCATGTCTCTTCATGATCACTGGCTCTATTGCAATCTCCTATGGCTTCTACTTCTTGAAGCACAATGTGTTGTAGGCTTCCTTCACCTTGATGTACTTCTTGGTGTAGGAAAATTTTGCATATGCCTTGGCATACTTTCTTACCATCATTGCTCTTTCTTGAAGCTCTTTATTCAAAATGTCCTATGGAGAAGAAGTGATAGTATTACTTCTCCTTCTTTTTTGGGGTCAACAAATCCATCCTTAGGTAGGAATGGACAATAAAAGGAGACACAAAAGTCACCCTTCCTTCTTTGTTAATGTTTCATGCAAGATTTCTTGCCCTTGCATAAAACATTGCTGCCCAATTGATAGGTCTTCCTTGGTACAATTACTCAAAGAAGATTGCTTGACTATTGTTCAAGTAAATCTTTCATTTAGACTTGAACAACTTCACTATTGACTACTTAGATCCTTTTGGCAGGATCTTTAATTCTGAGGACCAACAAACCATTGTTGGTCTTGCTATCCTTGAATGTTACCTTGAAGTTGGCTTGAAGAGTCAAGTTAGAGTAAGTCCAAGTACTGTTTAGTGTGATGGAATTTGGGGGAGAATTCCTAGGCCATAGCACTCTATGCTAATGTTCTTATGTCCAAGCAAAGAGATTACCTCTCAAGGTCTCCATCCTCAGATCAAAATTTTCCTTAATCTCATGCAACATTGCATGGTCACTCAATTCCAAATTCCATAGTAAGAACTTTAATTTCTTGTTGTGGATGAATTCTTATCTACAGTACAATGCACACTTAACTAATCCTTAGGATTTGATTATAAACTCAAGCACTCTACTCATCTTCCTTGGCTCTTAAGTGGTTGCTATTTTCCTTCCATTTGAAATTCTCATTCTTCCAGCTTAATTTCACTCTTCCCTATCCTCCTCACACAATCATACACTCTCACAATTCATATTTCTAAATGTTTGAACTTCTCACCAAGGGTGAGGAAATCTTAACGAGTCTTATGCTGCTTAACTTTGTAAGAATTGAAAAGGATCTAAGTCCATTGGGGATATTTAAGGTGACAGAAATTTTTGGTAGGTGTGCACTTTAGTGATAAGTCATTTCTTGCACATGTGAGTGGCTAGTATAATTGAATGGTCATCAATTGTAGTTTTTGATCTATTAGTGCCACATTTGCTGATTGAATTTCAGGCCAAATGGCTTGTCTATCTGAAGATTATCCCAAGGCAAAGGTCTATTTTCAAGACAAAGATCTCCCAAGGCAAAGGGTTGGTTTCCTTGCCAAAGGTTCCTTGTCTTATAACCTTCTTGTTGAGAGCCACACCCAATGCTCTTTATCCAAATCTATTGCTATTGGTTCTCTTGTGGCATATTCATTTTGCATCATCTTTCCCCTTGAAGATGTAATTCCTTCTGGGTGGAAGACAATCAATACTAAGCTGCTCTTCTTCCCTCCTTACCAACTATTTCTCCATTCTTCTTGATTACAATAAGTACATTGAGAGAAAAAGGTGCATTTTGGAAAAAATGAGGCATCACAAGTTCTCACTCCTTGGGCTGAAGAGGAGAACTATGATACCAAGGTACTACTTCCCAAGACCCGTGCCTCTAAGAAATGTGCCTTAGTGGCTATTTTTTCCAAATCTTGTTAGAGCCAAACATGGACTTGCAAGCCCTTTAATCTCCTTATTTCACTAGCAACACGCTATTGTTGAGGAACTAGAGTCACACAAATAGAATGGGACTTGGAAGTATACCACTCTTCCTCACAATGATTGTCCCATAACTTGCAAATGGCTTTTCAAACTTAAATTTAACCCTGATGGGACTATTGACCAATACAAAGCCCATCTAATGGCTCAAGGATTTATGCAGCAACATGGATTGGATTATATAAATATTTTTTCCTTGATTTTTTGGATTCAATCTGTCTGGCTCATCTTACCCCTTGTTGCCCAACATGATTTTCACACCAATCAAATAGACATGGAAACATCATTCCTACATGGTACTCTCTTTGAAGACATTTACATGAATATTCATATTGGGATAACACCCCCTTTAGGAAATAATACATGTCATCTCAAAAAGACACTCTATGGCCTTAAGCAATCACCCAACAAGTGGTTTCAGTGATTAATATTTACTAGCTAAATATGTGCATTCTCAAGTCCAGAGTTGAGGGAAATGTCTACTATTGGTTTTGTGGATCTGATTTTGATCCTTTAGCTCTCTATTTGATGATATGCTATCTGCTTGCAAAAAATTTTCCTTCTAGATTATCAATTTTATGGCTGCCTTTCCATGACCAATTTTGGTGAAGTTCATCATTGCTTAAGTTGGTAGATCACTAGGGATCATAAGGAAGGTTAGATATGTCTATCACAACCATATTATCTTTCTCAGTATGAATCTTTGGACATAAAATCTGTTTCCACTTTCCAATGATATTGGGTGTACATTTTTCTCGTTATGGTTGCTTCTCTACTAAAGGAGAAAAGGCTGAGTGTGCCTAGTTTCCTTACCAAAATATTGTTGGGTCCCTACTATGAGGCTCTACTAGCACCCGGCCAGATTTTAGCATTTACTGCTAATGTGTTGGCTCAATTTATGGCTAAACTGGGCAGGAAACACATTCAATCTATAAAATAGACACTCATGTATGTTTAAGGTACTTTGGATTATTGCTTGGAGTACTTTCATCAATCTGACCCTGCTCACTTTACAATTTTAGTGACTTGGATTGGGCTAGAGATGTTGACTAGTGAAGTTCCACATTTGGATATTGTTTAATTTTCTATGGTGGAGCAATCAGCTGGGGCAGGCAGTTCACATCAAAAGACTATCACCTTTTCAAGTACTGAAGCCAAGAACACGGCCATGGCTACTATAACATCAGAAGATTTTCGGCTTAGCCAATTACTAGAGAGCATCAAGTTTACCAACAACATCAACCATTCATATACGGTGACAACCAAAGTCCCCATACTATTCTGGACACTACCAAATACCACACTAGGACTAAGCATATTTCCATACATTATCATTTTATTAAGCAACTTGTTCTCTTGGCACTCTTAGTTTTAGTTATTGTCATAGCAGCCAAATGTTGGTAGATATCCTCACTAAGGCACTTCCCAGGCTGAAGGTCACCAATCAAATTCCACTAATAGGTGTGCTTATTGCTTAAAGCCTTCTTGAGAATATACAATGACTACGGAATTGCATGCTTGCCTCGGTAGGCATCCGCTGCAACTTACAAGAGAAATACACAATTAGGTGCCATCCATCTTGCCATTCTTGTTGTAGGACTGCTCCTATTGCTACACCTAATGGATCTATAGCCATCTTGATTGGACGTTTTGGGTCAATTACTTTCAAGATTGGTGCATATAGTAATGCATCTTTCAACTCCTAAAAGGCCAATTCTTGTATGGTTCCCCATATCAGGAGGAGATGTGTAGTCTATCAATTTAGTGACATTCACCAAAGGAGTTATAAACTCAGCTCTATTAATTGATAAGTTCTGTCACAAACTGATTACATCCCCATTCACACAAGGTTACATTCCTAGACTAGCCTTCTAGTTTCCAAATGTTGTGACTCTTCACAAGGCACTACCCTGTGTATTACCCTGTGTATTACCCCATGGGGCTCTCATTCTTCTATCTCTCCATAAAAGAATATAGTTTTGATTATCCTACACTATTCTCTCTCACCTTTGAGTATTTTAACCTTTACTATAACTTTCAACTTAAGTTCAGTGGCAGTTTTATGCCATGATGCTTCTGTCCAAGACATAGGCGTTCAAAGATTGTCCAAAAAAATTAAAAATCGAAATTGACATATGAAAATCCAGACTGAGAGGACATTGCAGTAGTTGTGTTGAGACTGTTCTTGCTCTTAGTTATCCTTGAATACCAATGACAATGTAGGACACTATGTTGGGGTAGGTAAATTGAACAATTCATTGTAGTCTATGCAGGATTGTGTTTTGTATCTACTCACAAAGAATATTGGCACTTACCTTTGAGCTAGTTTGGATCACTTTGTGTTGCTGAAAATATGCAACAAGAGAAAAAAAATAGACTTCATCTTTTCTTGAGCCACAAAAGTTAGCTAGATCCATAGTGGTTCCACCTGATTGTGGAGAAACTAATTTCATTATGATCTAGAGCCAAGCTTATGAGTTATTACAATACTCTATCCAAGTACTCTATGCAAATGGAGTGTGAATGTGGAGTTTCATTGAATTTCAAATGGGAGTATATGTACTTCTATGTGGCATGTGCTAGCTGAGGCTGGTATAGTTACTACCAAATATTAACCAAAATTAGGGTTTGGTTTTATTAATTAAATTTGGCACACAACACCAAATTCTTATATATAGCTATTATCCTTGAGTAGTAAGTACATGTTAGTTGCCTATTCTCAAGAAGATTTGAGAAATAAGGTGGTGAGAGCAACTGTTTAGGTAAAGCTAGGCAACGTGTCCAAAGTGTTATTAATTTAAAATCTATACACTAGCATGAAGATAATACATTACTCATTTGATATGACTAGATATATAATAAGAAGAATTCCATAGAAGTAATTTAAGTATCTTTTAGTGCTCTTCGTGTTTTGTAATTAATGTGTAGATTTGCATTAGTTTCACCACAATTTGCAATAAGTTCTAGATCTATGCTTCTCAACTTATAAAATGTGATAAGATATTATTCTTGATGCAAGCTTCAAAGAGATTGGGAGATTAGAAGAGATCTATTTAAAACCTATGAGTGGATAAAGACACCATGGGACCTGGAGAAATGTGAAATATATAGTACATATTAACAAGTCCAATAGGAAAAAAATATTTAGTTAGAAATTTTAGATAATGATTGGCTTCAAGTCAACAAGACTTACAAGTTCCATAAAATGAGATAAAGACTAAAGAAAAAACCATAGCAGACATAAACGGGACAATGATTGGCTTCAAGTCAAAGAGACTAACAAGTGACATAAATGGGATAGAGACTACAGAACAAGCCATAGCAAATGAGAAAGAGATAAACGGTGCTAAAAAGTATAAATCTGTGCAACCATAGAAGAGAAGTACTTATAGAGATCAGTTTTTAGGATTTCAGACTAGATGTGGAATCTATTGATTATATTTCATGAGCAATATACTTCAAAGAATAAATATATTCTCCAATAGAGATTCTTTCAATTACAAATGAAACCAAGAAAAGAGTTAGACTGTTTTATTAGCATAATAGAAAAACTTTCTAGCCAATTAAGTAACCTTTGTATAATAATACAATTTTTTCAATCATCACCAAATAATGGAGAGAGATTGTTTGAATCACAAATGAAACCAAGAGAAGATACAAGAGAGATTCTTTCAATCACAAATGAAACTAAGAGAAGAGATAACCATTTTAATTAGGCAAGTATAAATTATAATTAGTCAATTAAATACCCTTGGTATAAGAACAAAAGACTCCTCAATCATCACCCAAATTATTTTCAATTTGTTACAAACTTATTCCCATATAACAAAAACATGAGATAACATACATGCAGAGCGGTAAGCCAGTGAAAGACTTATTGCAAGAGACTATTCAAAAAAGATACCTTGAACAAATGCAAAGAAGTCAAAGAAAATAATTCAAGGGAGAGAGCTTTTCTATATTCTGATACAAGAAGCAATAGAGTTAGTTATGATTGTGGTAGTTAAAAAGAAGACAATTATTTCTAAATAGAAGAAGAGAACAAGCTATAACAAGTGAGGAAAGAAGGAGAATTGGGCAAGAAAATGTAGAGGTGAGTAAAATATCCCAAGAAGAAAGCACACAATGGAACTAATCCTAGAAGTCAAGTAAATATTATAACAAAAATAATTGCATTTTATTGCTAGTTCTAACATTGCTACAAGTTTAGATGAACATCTAGACAAAGATGTTTAATATGTTGATTGATTAGTTTTAGAGCACATGAACATAAATGAGAATGGTTCAAAGATTTCAAGAAGATTGAAGTAAGGACTTGGCCAATATATGTTGTTGATGATGGTAGGATTTAGGTTGTTGAATAGGAGACCTTCCAATTTATTTTGTGATTGGTACAAGAAGACAAGAAGGAATCATCAATTGAGTTCTCTATATTTTAGAGTTGGAAAAACACCTATTTAACATTGGTCAAACAACAAAAAAAGGCATGCAAACACGTACACCAAAGAAGATTGCTACATAGAGAAAGATGAAGCAATAATGATGATGTGTATTAGTGGTGTAAAGGACTGCAGAATTCATATCAAAGTTACCCAAGTAGGTAACATCTCCCAAGCAAATCTATTTTTGCAAGCAATGGAAAGACTAGAAAGCTAGAAAAGAAGAAAAAGTGTCAAAAGTTGGATTTTAAATTTGGCACCATAGACCTTATCATCTGAATCTCACTTACAGTAGGAAGATGAAGAGAGAACTAATAGAGTGTCTTGGTCTAAAACCAAAAGAACTTGGTAGGCAAAAGCTCTAAGAAAGTACATAGAATACCTTTTTTAAAAACCAACAAGAATGTAGAGGCAAATTTAAGATTGGAGAATTATTTCTTATCAATGTTTGTAGTCATCTAAGCTAGAGCTCAATAAGAGGATCAAGATATTATCTCAGTTTCAAGGATGACACTTTTGGTTTCAGATCTATATTTACCTTGGAAGAGAAGTAAGAGACTCTCTCTTGCTTCAAATAACTCCACCCAGAAGAAGAAATCCAATGTGGAGTGAAGATCATAAACTACAATCTAATAGAGGGGTTGAATATACTAGGAAATTATTTTCCAGTTTATTTTTTAAGTTTTAGGTTAGTCCATGAACTTATAACACTTTATACTCCAAAGCAAGATGGCATTTTTGAGAGATATCATAGAATAGTGTTTGAAGTAGAAAGAAGCATGTTACTTTCTAGCAAGCTGCTTAGAGAGTTGTAGGTAATCAATAGGAGTAGAAACACGTTCCTTGAATAGAGTTTCAAAGAAAATTCCTTATGAACTTTTGGCATGGAACAGAGGAAAAAATGCATATTGTAGAACTTATGGTTACTCAATATTTGTGTACACCACACACCAAAGAGTATGAGAAAGAAGCTTAATCCCAAGGGACAAGAGATGTCTTTTGTTGGATATACTTCAGAATCTAAAGCCTTTTGCTTATAAGATCATAAGAAAAAAGATATGGAAAGTAGGGATGTCTAATTTAGAGAGGAGCTACTTGATAATTGAAGGTCATAAATGATGAATGATGTCTTATTTAAAGAGGAGCTACTTGATCATTGAAGGTCGTAAATGTTGAACAATGTCTTATTTAGAGAGGAGCTACTTGATCATTGAAGGTCATAAATGTTGAACTTAAATACTGAACTTAGATACTCAAGAGAGAGATGTAGAGCAAGCCAATGCTAAAATTGAGCACCAAAGAGATAGAAGTTGATGGACAGTCTATGGAGAAGGCTAATGAAGATTCTACAATTTAGACCAACATTTGTATACGTCAAGAAGAAAGTGAAGAAAATGAAGATGTATAACTTGATTTGCATATAAATTCAATTTCAACTATTCAAGTTGGAGAAAATTATAGAATTAAGAGAATGAGAAGACCACAAAAAAACTTAGTGAGCTGAATTATGGTTAGACATCTTATGCTTGCATTGTTGTAGCTAAGATTAGAGGAGGAAATGTAGATGCATATCCTATTTATTTCTAAGATCTAGTGCAATCATATGAGTGGATGAAGGTCATGAATGAAGAATTTGAGTCCTTGAAACAAAACAAGACTTAGAAGCTAACAACTTTACCAAAAAGGAGAAAAGAAATACAATTTAAGTGGGTTTAAAGACGTAAGCTTAATAATAAGGGCAACATCTCAAGATACATGGCTAAACCTATAGCCAAGTAATATCTATAGCTTGCAAAAATTGACTATGAGGAGACATTTGATTCTATAGTAAAGTTTGATTTTATTAGATATATTCATTTGTTAGCTACAAAGAAGATACTATAGCCAAGAAATATTTGTAGCTTGCAAATTGACTATGAGTAGACATTTGCTTCTATAGTCAAGTTTGATTTGATGAGTTATATTTGTTTATTAGCTACAATAGAAGACACAAAGATGTCTTAATTTGACATTAAGATAACTTTTCTTAATGGAGATTTATATAAGGAGATCTACATGGAGCACCCATAAGGATACAAGGAAGTTGAAAACAAGAAGAGTGTTGGTAGATTGCTTAAGAGCCTTTATGGCTTGAAGAAAGCATCAAAGGAATTGGAATCAAAAGTTACATGCCTTCTAAGTAAGATAAGGGTTGAGATCATTAATTTTTTATCCTTGTGTGTATTGTGGATACGGTATAGTCTTCAATATTTGATTTTTGAGAAAGATAAATCCTGCATTACTTTTACCATGCTAGATTATTTTACTCTCTACCATGCTACTATGTTAGAGATTTTGAAGTTACACATGGAGAAACAAATTGCTATATAAGACTTTAGGTTTATTCTGACAGAGAGAATCCAATTGCCTTCATTGGCCTACGAAAAAGATGTAAAGTCAATTATAAAGCAATTCACCTGTTGGAGAATCAAATCAAATTGGTAATCTTGCATATTCAAAGAGAAGAAAGAGAAGCAATTAGAGCATCCTACCAAGAAGTAGTTAGATTTTTAATGCATGCAATAATAAGTACAAGACCTGACATAGTATATGTTGTTATCATGGTGCAAAGTTTAGTTCTAATCTTTCACCTCAATGTTGAGAAGTAGTAAAGAGAATTCAAGTACCTCAAAGGTACTTTAAAACATGGAGTAGTAGATGCTGCTAATACCTTAGTAAGGTAATGTGATGCTGATTTTGCAAGTGACTTAAACATTGGAAATGTGTCATGTGATCTGATCCACCAGAAACATCAGCAAGTGGACCACTAACTTAGTGAAGGAAACAAGAACAAGGTATTGTTACTTTTACCATAAAGATTTTGCAGCATGTAGAAAGTCACTCCGTGGTTTGTATTCATAAAAAATGGTGTGTCACTAATTTGTTGTAGGAAACAACAACAACAACAACAACTGTTAATTTGACCTCCAAGCATAGTATGTTGTAGTATTAGTATGTTTAGCTGCAAAAGAAGCAATATAGTTTTATAGGTCAGTTAGGTCATAAGAATTGCAATTTTTACACGATGATTGGACCACAAAGTGTAGTGCCAATCAAAGTGATATTAAGCTAGTGTATAACTAGCTTAACTATATAGCTAGAATTCCAGAAGAAAACCAAGCACATAGAGGTCCAATATTATTATGTGAGAGAGCATCAAGGAAAACAGGAGATATGTTCCAGCTATACCAACCATCAGATTGTAAATACTTTTATCCAAGCTTTAATGAGATATAAGTTAGTAGTTTAGAAGTTTAATTGGAGTACTATCATTTCTTCAATAAGTGAGAATGTCGATACTACATTTACGATAGTAGTACATACAGATTTGCACTATTTTCACAACAGTTAGAAGAGTTTGCAAAACCGATTCAAACTATGGATTCCGACCACCGAGGTAAGTAGTTCCTTCATCATCAAGTCCGCTCGACAAGCATAAGCTCGATGAATTTAGTTATGAATTTTGACAAGACCATGAGTGGAATCATTGATTGGAGAAAGCCAGTGAATTTCAACCATGCTATACATACCCTAACGTTACCGAGGATTGGATTCCTAAATAGCTGTTTCTGGACTCATACGATCTACAATATCTTACTAGTATCTGCTGGCGTCTCCGCTGAACTACAAAAGCCGTTGTAGTGCTTTGATGGATCAAAGCTTATGGTTTTGTGGAATCTTTATTTATGCTTTGATCATTTCACACTCTTCACGACTCCTTTGACATCATATTAACTGTCGTACCGATATTCGATTGTAGATAGAATTGAAGCATAGGCTTTGTTTGAAACAAGTACGTTGTACTAAACAAGCTCCGTTCTTGTTCCATGCGAGCTCCACATTATTGGTATTAACTCTGCATGCATGCCGGGCATTATGCTCAGGTATTTGGTGTAAGTCTTACCTGAAGGAAATGAAACCATATTGCGATCACAAGGAGAGATATATAATGAAGTTTCTTTGGTGACAAGCGCAAACTCTAGAAAGTCGTTTTCAAGATCAGGATATTCTGGTGAATTGCATCCGGCAAATCTGCCGAATACTGTATCCGATTCTCCTTATTGTCCAAGTCCTCACAGAGTTTTAACGTAATAGAGGGCTCCAAATAATCACTATTTTGAATGTAATACAATATTGTTGTAATTACAGCCAGGTTTTAGACTATGTGATTTCAACAATCTGCCAAGCATGGGATGATCACTAAATTCATGATTCTAGTGCGCTACCTAGCGAGTACAAGTCGCTAGCGAATTTGTGATTTCACCGAAAGTTAAGTTCTATTACACCGATCAAAGGGCAATAAGAGAGCAAATTTCGAGATCTAGTACTGCCCTTGTTCATGGTACCTAGCACTAATCAACAGAAGTGGTATAAGCTAATTCATCTTGCAATTATAGTGAGGGCCCAACTTGCATAAGCTTGCATAAGCTTGAACTTGCATAAGCTTGTCCGGACTTCAAGAGTGGTCCCATTCAATAATGTTTAAGTCAAAAATTTGTGTTCGCCTCATAGGTTTGTCCGAAGTACCACTCTGTGGTAGTAAGGTTGTTGATTATTCGAACTTCTCCATTACTTAGTGTAACCATGAAGGAAAGTCTTTGTCCGGTGAAATTGACACCACAGTCCCAGTTTTGTCCCCAATTTCTCGTCATTGTCTGCCATCCTGTGTTTGATCCTCTCATCTCCATCTTCCTCACATCACCCCAGCCCCCAACATTGGTCACTAGGACAAGGTTGAACCATTTGTTGCCGCCCAGATAAAATCTGATACCTCCTGTCTTGATGCAGGCAGTTCTTTGGTAAAAACCAACAATGCAAGTCAGGATATATATCTATAGTAAGATCCATCAAGTTTCCCAGTTAAGGTTAATAAATTTTTGTCAAGTCGTCAGAAAACATACTAGAATCACCTGCGTACTACTTGATACTCAAGAGTATCGGTGCAGAACAAACGTAGTCTAAGATTTCGGAAATGATACCGTAGTCAGAATATATTGATAACCGGAATGTATAACATTGATTGAAACTGAACAGACAGAACATATTTAGATATCAGATTTTATAACGTACCTGCGGTACATGACAGGAATAATTCCTGCAACAGGCTGAGCGAGGCGCCTGAACATATTGAGAGACAAGTCAAAATGGGTTCTTGGTGGATTGCACCAGCCTCCATCGTCGCTCGGTTTGGCCGGATTCGCAGGGCAGTGGTTGGTTGCAGTAACTTTGATGGTGGGATTGCTTGCATGGCACCACCTGGTACTGAACATCCCCCCAGCAATGTCACACTTAATCTCGAAGCAAGCACCACAAGTAAGACCATCATTCAAAAGAGCGTCACTCAAGGCAGTTGTTGCAAGACCATATCCCCTCCACCAAAGGTTTCCATATCCGCAAGCGCCACCTGCACAACATAGCAGGTGCATGAGATTCAAAAGGATTTTAACATGGGAGCAGATACCTGCAAACAAACGGGCTAGAAATTTCTACGATAATTGCAGTACGTAGAACTTTTGAAGAGGTTCTTGTGATATGGCATTGCTCGTTGGCTAGTTCTTGCGATATGGTTTTCTGATGTTTACGTCCAGCTGAGCACGAAATGTTGTGCTTTCAAACTGGTGTAGGTTCTGCAGGGAAAGGTGAGATAAATGCACATGTTACGTCTACAGCTTCCTTCTCACGTAATCTGTCGGAAATTTATTATGCCTTGGAAGCCATTAAGATAGGTTGGTACACACCCATTGTGGCTGAACCAGAGTCGTCGCCATAAAACGTTGCATGAGATCCAGTCCATGTCGTGACTTCCCATGCTTCCACTGCAGCAGCTGCTTGAAGAAGATTGCCCAGGACCACTACGATCACAGTGGCTACCAGGACATGGAGCATCGCCATTTCATTGGATGTCACCATGATCACTCTCTGCACAATGGAGCGAACACTCAGTTTCCTCAGTGAACGGGACAAATTTTCAGAATTCTAACCTTGCAATCGATCTAAACATATATACTGTGCATGCCATAGAGCTACTGTACTCTGGCACACATTGACTTCAATGGGCTTTCGTTTTCAGATGTTCATACTATAACTTTATTCATTTGAGTCAACCAGTCAAGTAGTCGCTCGTCCTGTGAAATACCATTGCAATAGCTTGGGCAGAATGCAGCTATTGTTGGTAAAATCAGATTTCTATACGAACTAGTGAGAAATTTTCAACCGTGCATGCCGGACTTATTTGCTTCATGGCTACAGAAGTTGCAGACAACGCCGATGCAGCTGCAGCTGCTGGTAACCACTAAACTCTAAGAATCATCTCAAGTTATGAATCAGAGCTATTACTCCATTCGTCCTATCTAAAGGGGTAGAAAATAACGGGTGCTAAAGATGGCAATGGAATATCAACACTGACATATTTAGATGATGAAGAAATTATATGAAGCTCATCATACTTGACATATCCAACAGCGAGCGTGTTTTCAACGAACAGAGAAATAACTATGAAGTGAGTGAGTTCCAAGTGCTTACTCTCGTTGTATCAAGGATCAAGGACTTCGGCGACGAGACTTAAACACTCGCACGGTGCTCCAAATTCTTCCCCGGAGCTAGGGAACGATGATCCAAGAGATCTTTGGACTTTACATTTCCAGCTTCAGAACATTTGTGCGTTGTTGTGGTTATTATGGAGGAGTATTATATAGGTCCCTGGAGAAGCTATCGACATCGAATCTCGGATTTAAAAAAATACTACGCGCCATCCCACATATATACAGTAGTCATGTTTTTGTTGTGCCGATTATGGATCCCTGGATTCTGTAATCTAATGGCCAGCTCTGAGCACAGTGATGTACTTCTGCCGTGTCCTCCGCAGTTGCGAAAGGAGCTCGAGAACAGCAATCGCTGTCGAGAAATGTTTTAAAGTTATCCTTCTGGTCTCTTATATCAGATCTTTCTTCTGAAGGTCAGGTTCTAGCTTAACCCTCAATCACATTTAAGTAACCAAAACCGGTTATTAAATAATTAAAATAAATAAATAAATATATATTCCCTGCTACCTTCCTTGTACACATGGCTTGAAGCGAATGCTCTCTGTGCAAAGCTTCCTTACGCATTGCACGTCGCAACCTACAGATCAACAGCCAAGGATAAGGAGGCAGAACAGATTTGAGAAAAGCCAAGGGCAACGTCGAACTCAATACATCGGACGAGAACGAAAACAAAGGGTACGGAAGCTCAACGGGCATGAGCAATATGGGCATAAGAAATATGGGCATAAGCAGAATAGCTAAGAGATATAGTATCAGACAGTTGACAGGATCTCCTTCTCCTCTGGAGATTCTCTAGTAGAGGGAACTCGGCATTTGAAAAATCTGCTTAAAATTATCACAACTTGATCAATTAGAGTCCACAGGTACTTCGCAGTGCCTGGCAACTTGACCGAGATGAACAAGTCATGTCTCATGGAACTTTCAACATAAAAGAAGACCGTGCTTAGAAACAACATTCTAGACTTCTCAAATTTCATTGTGCATGGATTGGAGATCTGGATGATTATTTAAAGCGTGGATGGTGCCCAGCGGTCAACGCACACAGTTGCCTCAATAGTTACTTTCGGGAGAAAGAGGTGAGCAGGAGCAAGCTTGGTCATGAACCAGTCAATCGTCCGTCACAATAGATGCCTCAATCAATTGTAACTGTCACATTTAGTTGCAAATTAATGGTCCTATATTTAAGATTGGAAGTTTTTCAGTAGTCATGGTTTAAGTGTTACTTGGACATTTCATTTCAGATTGGATGTATAGGATATCCTCTAGAGACTTTTTGAAATCTGTGCACCTGAGCAACATGATGCGATTCGCACCATTCGTTGTTGTCTGAGAGCAAGTAGGTCTTTCCAAAATATATTCGTAAACATTTCTTACTTTTAAATAAAGCATCATTCTAAATTGTGAGCAGTTTTAGCTATAACAGAATTCAAAGATTTGCTGAGCAGACTGGCCTCGATATCAGCTTGTTGAGAAGTCTTCTTTTGAATTCATCAGTATTTGAATAATAATAAGGTGCACTAACCATGCGCTGCCTCACTTGTACGGACCATTGGTATTCTGCGAGCTTGGGTACTGCTTATATTAGACTGCAGGGTATGAGGGTAGATAAATTGGCCTGCTGGCGCCGTCGTGCTCCATGTTTTCGGAATTTAAATTTGAAAATTTGCACCTCCGGCCTTGGACGTGGGGACTGACTTCAACGTCTTGTCTCCTCCATGCATCCTCAGTGGAAAATTTCCAGCTTGCAAACTTCACATGGACATTTAACTGCAGCTCCAACGTCTTCGCCACCTTCGCCACCACTTGAATCCTCCTTAAACTCCACTCGACCTCCACATGATCGTCGAAAATGGCGGGCTTAGCGCTTGTTTCTATTCTTTCTTTCCTGATCAAATATCATCGCAACGTCTCAGTATGTGTGTGTGTGTTACTTCCGTCATGTGAATACCTAGATCTCTCTTTCTAACAAGCTCTAATTACTGGATCTGCTGTACGTTGACTAATATTCATGATCGCAGAATTCGAAGGACTCCAGTACGTACGGAGCTAATTTTGATGTTGACGTAATCTGAGACTGAATCAAGGATCATGACACTGGATCAGAATATGGCTTGTGAACTGGTCACGAGGTTTCTGAATTTTATAGCTAGAAATGCAATTCAGCTCTCACAGTGGCGTGGCAGGCAGGGGATATACCAGAAGCCCAAACTTCGCAATTTGCAGTTCGCACTTTGCACGTGCAATTTCCAGTTTGCGCTTTGCATTTTCCTCCATCATACCAGCATCTCTTTCGTGCAATGTGACACAATCTGGTACGGACGTACTTGCGTTACTTCTAACGGATCTACGAGGTGAAGTCATGTCGATTGAATCTCACGACTGCTGGTTGTACTGTATGATGTCGCTTCCCGTCAGCATGCTCTCATTTCTTCGTCAGGATCCTGAGGGTGTAACTAGAGTCAAGACTCAGGAGAGGCCATAGGAACAGGAGGCATTGTAAATGTGTCCGCAGAGATGTCTAATTTTGCAACTGGGTGATTATGAGCGAGCCACCCGCGCGTCGATTACACACATCTCGAACCCTGAAGTCCTGAGGTAAGTTATGATTACCTAATTGATTTATGTTGTTCATTACCTTCAAGATCAGCACTACTACATCTTGAGAAATGAGCCAATAGAATAAGCCAAGTAGACGTAATATTTGCTGCTTTTCTGTTCTCCGGTGGCCAGTTCATCCTCCTCATATTCAGTATGCTCTACTCATGTCACGCATCTCAAGCTTTGACAGACTTTCTCTGGAATCAATATCCAACGATCGTCGAGATTTGGTACTTTAGACCACAAACAACCCTGCAGAATACACATAAGAGGCAGTCTTGATCAAAAGCTCTGAAATGGTTGCCTGTTTGCAGGTAGTTACCTCAGACTATGCTTTGAGATTATGACTTGTTCTCTATAGGAAGTTGCATTTGTTTCAGTACGATGGATGGATAGTGGGTATCAGTCTTGAGTGTCAAATTGAAGGGCTGGATTGCATTTTTTGATTCAAACTTGGATTCCAAGAATTTATGTGTACTGCAGATTCTATACGTACTTATTGGCTAGATGTTTAACTTAGAAGTTAAGTCAGCCGAACTATAAAGAATTAAAATTTTTTTTTGGGGAACTTAGAGCCTTAACCTCGTTGTTACTTTGTTAATGTGACGTAACTCTCACACCAAAAATTAGTTTCTAGTTGAGAAAATTAGTTTACGTGTACTTAAACATATCTGACTTGCCTCGAACATATCTGAAATATCTGGATCCCCCGTTCCTCGAAGGACTGCTGTCCTCATTTCTCAATATCTGACTTGCCTGTGTAGTTTAGTGATTGACCTAAATTAATCTATTTAACCTATGTTATATGTCAGACTATTTCAAAGCCTTTCATTCAGGACATATAATATTGAAACATGAAATCAATTTGATTGTCTTAAAGCAGATTAACAAGTGAGAGTAAAATTAATGCTTTAAATATCTTAGTTGTCCTTTAATTTTTTCTAAAATAATTACAATAGTGTTGTTCAAAGGTATTCTATTAAGAAATTTTTTTGATTAAAAGTATGATCTGGTCTCTGAACTTAAATTGCATTCATATCTCATGAAAAATTTGTCTTATCTCCTCACGTAATTACATTTTTTTTCCAAAAATGCATGCGCTTTTGTCAAAACATTACCATCTAGTTTTCCATAATTTTCTATACTCTAGTTTTCTTAAAATTTCCATATGTCTATTATAGCTTGATCACATATTTTAAAGATATTTTTTGCTACATATTTTTGCTCATGATTATCTGTCAAAAAGTTTAGTATCATTCTACAGTAATTTCCATAGAAATAGCCTCTTCACATGCATTTTTTTTATGCTATATGTTGCATGTTCCATGATATTCATTCATATTTTTCCTTGAAAATCCCATGAAACTAACTTCTTTATCTGCCTCTTGATTTATATTTATATAATAAATTTTACATAATGTCATTTTTAAAAATAAAATTTTCTTGTACTAAAGTTTTAGACAAAAGATGAACATGCCTTAAGTGCTTTACGAACAATATTCGATATGATTGGATGGAATGAGCTCAGCAAATTTCTATAGTTCAATTCAATAGGAAATCTTGACCTGCATCACATTAATGAAATGAGGGGAAAAGCTAGAGTGGAAAGCAAACCAAAACATACCAAAACATAAGGAGAAAAAGAAGAATTAAGTAAAAGAGGAGGAAAACAATAATCTGAATATTCAGTATATTATAGTCCATCTCGAGAAATTTAACGCTTTCGGCGCTTATGTGGGATGTATAACCTCCGCTGATTACTGTATAGTGTCCGCAAGGGAAACCCATCTTTTTACAAAAACTAATCGAAATTGGAGAAATGGATATTCTCTAATTCCTTTGAGTACATTTTATATTCTTTAATTTCAATCATTCTTCATTCGATCGATCACATCTCATGGCCATCCAAGGGTTAAATTATAAATCCGAGTATATTGAACGGTTCATAGCGTAACTCTCACGTTACAATGTTTAGGAGTTATTTATGTCCGCATAGTTTGAAACCCTCTGCTAAGAAGGACTCAAGTGTAGCTAGTGATTAGCGGCGGGATATCCGCTTGCTAAGTGGAATTACCGAGTTTATGGTACTGTTTATGAGATGACATGGAAGTCACGAGGACGAGTTCCCTGTCAAGCTTCTCGACTAGTGGACCAGGTTTATGATCCACGTGTGCTTCCGGCGTGCTGCTCCGGAGTGGCGACCGCGTAGGATAACGAGGAGGATGGGACGATCCCATCAAGCCGGACAAGGATAAAAACATAAGAGGCAAAATGGGAGTTGCATGAGTGTTTCTCTTTTTTGTTGAAAAGCTTCCATTTTTATTCATCTCAAAACTGAAACTTCAATTTGTGTAATCGATCGAGTCTAAACAAGAACTGAACACTGAACCATCAGTAATTGGCCGCGCAGCGTATCCCCATGCGAAGCAAAACCACCACACATGTGCTGAGGTATTATACAAGAAGTTCACAGGGTGACACCTGCACGACCAGATAGAACAGTATTGCGGATCTAAACAGTTCCTCCTTTCCTCATGATCGACCTAGGGAGGTCAGGTTTCCTGCCGTGTTCTCCGTGCACAGCTTTGAGCACCCCGCACAGACGCAAATTCCCGGAATTGCGGCCGGATAGAGAGTCGTAGCCGACGCTGGTGGTTACATAACCAGCGATTATGTTTCCCGATGCCTTTCTAATTCACAGATGTACGAACGTGGTACTTGCATAAATCTTTAGTCAACGACCTCGATACGCTTAAGTACCCTGGGCCTTGTGTGGCTCGGTTTCGTTTTCACATGTTCAGTTCTAGATTATATGCGAATTCGCTGCATCTACCTCGCGAATGCATGTAAATGAGGACAATGCAGTACGCTATGTTGCAATTGTTCCAAACGAGACACCCGCTGTGCCAAGTTAAAGAAAGCATCCTTCAACAGTGTAGATATCGGAAGCATCCTATTCGTGCCTTACAGAAATTAGACAACCCCATGTTGTCCGACCTGTTCAAAGCGTGCTGGTTTCAGAGCATCCCAAGCTTGAGGAACAACCCGTTGACTTCAGTCACGGGCGCAGCGTAAGTACAGGGACTTGTTTCGCATGTACCACAGGTGAGAACTTTTAGTTCATGCTTCCGGAGCCAGCAACTGACCGATGGATTAGCAACCTTGAGGCCCACGGTACACAAAAGATTTCAGCTTGAGCTGAAGCTCGGGTATCCCGCTTACAGTGGCTTCGCTCCTGGACTCTTCTCAGCCAATAGATATCAAAAGAAGGCATAATTTGCTTGGCGTCTGATGAATAATGGGCATGTTCACCGGCTGTCCTGCACTTTTCCAGGGAAGTTCAAGCTTTAGAGGAGGAAGGCACCATCGGGTCGTCTGCAAATTGAGTGCCCCCGCACCGTCTGCGACTTCACATAAGTTCGAACACTGTCGTCGTAGGGATCTACGCTATCTAGTTTATCATGTATAGTTTATCAGTTTATCATGTATCTAAACAGATTTATACCAGAGAGGCGAGGCAGGCGAAATGTGTTGCATTAGTTTCACATCATGCACTCTACGTTCCAGATGAGATTTATGATGAGGTTCCTTATTCATTATGCTTCGTTCCTGTATCATCTGATGAATATACACTCTGATTTCATCTACAGAGTATAACATCAATCTCAAAGGAATAAATTATCGTAAAATAACTAAACTCGTCCCGAGCGTTACTTGGGTAACATTTATGTGGGCAGCACAGGTTAGCGTTCTAAGTCAAACACAGCAGATTGTGTGGCTTATTTATGGAGTGGTTGCTAATTATCTTAAGATCCGCCTCAATATTCATCTCCCTTATAATTTTCCATTCATCGTGCACCTTGTAGCCAGTGAGATGAACTTTTGAAACTGTTAGGAGCTCAAGCGACCATTGATCATCTAATGTTTTCCCCGCCAAGCAAACTATTCTTAGCAAGGGCTGATTGACTCCTACCACAAGAAGCATTGTGAAGTTTTGATGCTTTCCTGGTCAACTACAAGACGTACATCAACATCCACTGCACTAACCCGATAATTACGATCGATACGGAGGCTGTTTCTCGCGTCTGAATATTTGACTTTCTGCATAAGGAGGTACTGATTGGAGGCAAATACTGTAAGAGATCCGTATATGAACCAGTAATCTAGCTCATGAACTGGCGGTTATGGCGATTGATAACTCACCGGCTATCGCCTCCAGATACGAAGTTTGGATTAACTATGGTAGTTTAGGTTTGGTAGAAATTGAAAAAATTTGGTTTCTCGCCGCAATGAGGCTAAGTAGTTTCCCCGCTTCTGAGAGTTAAAGTTTGGTTAGCACTGTGCAGTTTCCCTACTGAGATTCGACAGTTAACACTATACACAGTCGGTGGATCCGTAGGCGGCTGCGTGGGGAGCCACTCTAAGATTTCACCACTGATACGGCACGACGAGAGCTGTAATGTCGGGCTGTGTGGCACCGTACAGGCCAGCTCCTGTACTTTGGAAACACTGTACATGATACTAGTGATACCTGATCTTTTCGGGAGTGGCGAGCTACAAACGGATGAGGGCAAAGGACCCAGCACTGGTATAAGGCTCCTCGGGACCTGCAGTTTGATCAGTGTAGGAGAAACCAGAAGCAGTCGAGCTTCTCTCTAATCCCACATCTTGAACATCTGTCTTCGGTCTTACCCTTCTATACAGATCCATGGCGACGGTATCTACAATCGCCTTGTTCCAAAGTCTAAGTTTGGGGATCTATTTTCTGCTACAAGCAGTCCCTGTCAACGCCGTTGTAGCATGGGCTGTCACGACTTGGACGCGCTCACATGCAACTTTTTATGGAGATTATAGTGGCCGCGAGACAATGGGTACGTTGATATTATGAAAAGGAGGCTTTTCGAATGGCTGCTTTTCGTAATTGATATCTGAAGTTATCATGAGCAGCTAAACCGTGTTCTAGACACTTCTGGCAGACTTGAACTTGGCTTTGAAATTCATCCAAGACTTATTTAGCAGCAGTATGGAATTCTCCTTGTGTCTAGCTGATTCTGTTTAAGGTTCCGCAGGTGGAGCATGTGGCTATGGGAATCTGTGGGAGCGGGGCTACGGGCTTGACACAGCTGCTCTGAGCGACACACTGCTCAACAATGGCCTCACTTGTGGAGCTTGCTTCGAACTGAAATGCGACATTAACAATGGTGGTTACAGCACAAGGTGGTGTCACAGGAATGTGGCTTCCATCAAAGTCACTGCCACCAATCACTGCCCTGCGAATTGGGCCAGACCAACCAACAGAGGTGGCTGGTGCAATCCTCCCCGGACTCATTTCGATCTACCACTAGTCATGTTCCAAAGAATGGCACAACCCGTCGCCGGCATTATCCCTATTCAGTATCGCAGGTACATATATGTAACTTGCGTTTGCTCTATGTCTGCTCTACATTTCCTCACAGTTTATCTTAATCTTGATGTATATCTGTTTTGGTACGTGTGCACAAGTTGTAGCGCTGAATTAAGATCTAGGACTAGAGGTATTTTCATGATCATGATTCTTATTCTGCGTGAATATCTGCAGGGTGCCATGCAGGAAGACAGGAGGGATCAAGTTTTTTCTGGGGGGTAACCCATGGTTCAATCTGGTCCTTGTATTCAATGTAGCAGGAGCTGGAGACGTGAAGACTATGAAAATGAGAGGATCCAGGACTCAGTGGTACAGCATGAAGCGAAACTGGGGACAATTTTGGGAATGTCCCATCAAGTTTACGGGACAGAGACTTTCGTTCATCGTAACATTAAGCAATGGTTATGTTCGCGTGATCAACAATTTGACTCCAACAAATTGGTACTTTAGACAGACATATCAAGCCGCCACCAATTTTTGAGGCGTGCAACTTGGATAGCAGATCATTCAATTTTTTCCGCAAATTTTCCGCATGGGGTTGTCTATCTAGATGACAAGCAAGGTTGGAATGTCCACAACAAATTTGCGGTGTCGCACAATCAGCCACCCGCAGTCCTTGTATATGTATTTGTACTAGCTGTATACTGAGGTCATATAGGAATTTGCAGAGGTGAACGCGGTGAGCCACCCGCAATGGTATTCCTGGTATAATACAATGCCTTTTAGCTATATTCCAGAAGTTTCAACACATACATAGGGGCTTGCAGAGGTGAACGCAATCAGCGCCCGCAGTCCTGACAGAAAAGTCTAGCTAACCGACTTTTTAGTCCAGAAATATCGCCTTCCAATCTTCAAGACTCTTGTCTTCTTCGAAACACAGATTCGAAAGGGGAACAGACAGAGGCTCAAATCCTCAGAATCACTCAGAAACTCGATCTTGTTACAAACTCGATCTATTATGTACTCAAGACTTCTGGTAGTCCATGTCATCCATAACTGACCCTAGCTGATCGAGGTGCAAGCTTCCAAGCCACCCGTCGCTATGATGGGTCATTTGCAACTTTAGTTTAAAAGTTCAAGGATAGAACGCAGAACTTCTAATCATTAGACCGGTGATCAAAAGATCGATGAGTGCATTCTACAGAAGTACTCCACTGCGATCGTTCCCTGTCAATTGCGAGGGAAACATGTGTTTATGTAAACTGAGATCTCTCATTTACGAGAGTAAAATAAAGTACGAGTTGGCTTGCAACTTACAATTCCTCGTTACGTTAACACTCGCGGAGTTTTGAGAGTAAAGATACAAACGTCAGTTAACATCTCACTAGCACTAGTTTATCGTGAACTTAATTAGACATTTCCTTCGTACAGTAGATCTTGGCATTTTGTCCTCAAGAAAGACATCTTTTTAACTCGATTTCCAATCCATGGGTCGGAACTCGAGTAGACATTGCTTTCTGTACGAGCTTTCCTCTCTACAGAACGCAGATGTGGAGTGAGATAAAGGTCAAGCTTTTATAATAGGTCAGTTGTTTCTTGCTGTACACATGCAATATGCATACCAAGTTCCACACATGTAGTCACCTCTTATCCACCACTAGATAAAAGTAGCGACGGAATCCAGAATAACCGGTCAAATGAACCCCAATGGTTTCATGATACGTCAGTGTGGAGATGTGGCACACTAGCTTGTCTCGCGGTCTGCCTCTCAATGCTCCGGGAATCACATCAATCCTATGTCATTATTCAGCGAGTGTACAAGATACCACTTGCCAACTCTTTCGAGTAGTACTAATTTTCTTTTAACAAGGTTTACCTCAAATGAACTTTCAAGTTTTCTTTTATGGTTGTCGACTGAATCTATAATATGGACGATACTCAAGCCGTTATTTATGGATAAAATCTTCAAGTCGGAGCTCACATGACGGCTAAATTCTCTTCGTTCTTATTTACAGCGCGAAAACTTCATATTTACGCACAGACGGACATTCAGTTTAAACTTGAGCTACTAGATCAAGAGACTTCGATTGAGGAGGAGATTCACTAAATGATTATTAACGAGGTAACTACCGCTTTATTGCGAGAACACTACCGGGGGATGGATTCTCTTGCGGCTTCAAGATCAGTTTCAAAACGTCGTACAGTCTCTTCCACAAGTAAACTTTGGTCCTGAAATATTTCTCAGAGATTGATGGACAGCATTCTTTCCAATCACTTCCGTACCTTACTCACTGCAATAAACTTTATCACACGATTTTTTATGTTCTGTTACATGTTGCAAGCAATGTACAAGCTCAAGCCTATCAGAGAAAAAGCTGATTGTGAGCTCCATGTCTGCTCACCGGCACACGTGGGGTATAAGCTGTTGAAAACTGTCCTGAAATGATGCAAATCTATATATTAACCGCAAAACACTAAAAGATACACAAATCACTCTGATCTCTTCTTCTTGCAAATCTTATTGCAAATCTAGTAGAATGAAATGAGGAATGGAATACCTGCATGCTAGTATGCAGGTTCTAATCTAAACTAATGGAACATTTTGTCTAGTTGTCTGGCCTTGCCTCTCCTGACTGGTGTTCACACGTCCTCAAGCTTTCTTACCGCAAGCATCTAGATGACCACTTGCCACATACCACCATATGAAATGTAATTTCGTCATAAGCATGCTGAACTGAACCTGCCATGAACTACATACTTTGAACAATTTCACCTCCAAATATCCCCAAGCAAATAGGAAAGGCTTTTGCCGTACCAAACAAGCTATTCTCGGCAATACTGATTTAAATTTACTAGAACTCCTGTAGTGAAGTTTTGAGTTGGTCTTTTGCTTCCTGGAGTGTCTCAAACACATGTACAGGGCACGACGTCGCTGAACACGCTGCTGACTTTCACATGCTTTCCGTTGGTGCCTCTCCTTAGACCGTGTAAAACTCGTTTTATTCTAAACGATCATGATCAGTTTAAGATGCATTAAATGACTCTAATTTTGAATAGTCGAGAGAGGCCTTTAGCTAGCACGCCTATCATTTTGTCCATACAGAAATACCAGAAGGAACGATCAGAAAGTCGCTGATGGTACCAAACCTAAGGTACTATGGCTACTTTGTTCAGAAGTGATTCAAGCTAAAGATATTTTCAGCAATTATTAGCTGAAATTCTAGGAGATAGTCGGAGGACCACCACAACGCCAAAACCTATTACATTGTTTAGGAGCGTAATCAGCTTATCTAACGTCGTCTCCGGAGATCAGGATCACGAACATCAAGGACTCTCCGTTAATGCTGTGCAGTTGAAAATCCAGAAGACTTGTACTGTCCCTCAATTTCTTCCCAGGGACCACGAAATCACTTAAGCGCTACAATTTCGATCCTCAACCCAGGAAATTTATTCAACTACTTAACATCTAGAACGTTAGGGAGCCATGAGGCGGTGGAGTAGCTTTTGTAAACGTGAGTTTTGATACGGCCCGAGAGGGAGACATTGCGTGGTGACTTTTCGAGATGGTGCACACCAGATCCTGGATACTGTAAAACTTCTACTGTTGGTGACCAATTCACAACAAGAGTATGGGAAATAAAGATTATTGCACCGCCGCAGTCGTGAAGTTTAGGGTGGTGCCTGGATGGGTATCATGACAAGCGAGATCGGTATTATTCTATTTCTGTCGATTCACGAAGTCACACGGCTTAGCCGAACGGTCCAGGTTCAGCCTTAGTTCGCTTTTAGTCGTAAGTTCATTGCTGGAAAATCCTTGGATCTCTTCCTCCAGAATTTACCAGTTGTACACTGCTTGACCATGGCGTTGGCATTTTAACTTCTGTGTGCATGACACATCGGTTTCGAATGGAGGAAAATCTAGATAACTTCATTTCTAAATGATGCAGATACAGCTACTCGCAGATGTTCGATGAAAATTTCAAATTGAGAGAAATTGGATTGTCTAGTTAAATTGGCCCGTAGAACCCCGTGCACTATACAACCATGGTCTGCAGATAAATAAATAAGGGATAATCGGTTTTGGTCCATGGCCGAAGTACAATATAATTTGATTTGAAAGGGACTCCTTCAATGATAAATGATGGTAGACATCTTGACCGATGTTGATTCGTGATGTAGGTTTAAAGGTATAATATCCAAACATATGGGTATAATATCCAAACATATGGGTAGTATCCTCTGTCATTTGGTTCACAAGTCAATGGGTATGGATGTAATTATACATAAGGAAATCTATGCATCTACCTCCATGTATCCCAAGTCTCCCCGTTCAATTTGATAAATGGCGGGTAGATACTTCTTGATGGTTTTACACACTCTCTTAAGTGCCGAGCTCAATTGTTTCTTATACAACTGATTTTCTTCCCACAACTGCTTGAACATCACATTCGCAGGAGGGTACGCTAGATCTGCCACAATATCATATCGCACTGGGGTACCCCCACTAGCTTCACCTTCTTCAACTTTGTGGTTAAGTCCCCACTAGCTTCACCTTCTTCAACTTTGTGGTTAAGTCCTCAGCCCCATCTGAGGTAGACTCAATCTCTTAAGTAGGGTGCACAGAGTTAGTTTTTTCTGATCTTGAGTCATCTCGGGTTTACCTACTTTGGCTTTGATGAGACTTTTGACCCCGGCTCGGATGTCAGCTTCAAATGTTGGATGGATCTCCTTCTGAGCTTCCTTTGAGTCCATTTCATAGCCTCATTGTCCGGCCTCTTTTGCCTCCTTTTGTAGTGCTCTTACTTTGGCCTTGGCCAAGATTTTCTCCTACTTACCTAAAAGGATGGACTTGGGATGAAAATGTTTGGCTTTTCTTGAAGAGGTAGTACTTACCTCCTTGGGATCATGTTTCTTCTTCACTGAATGTGTTTCAACTTGCAACATGTCAATATGTGGCCATTCCCCCTTTGAGGCTAGATTCAATTCATTCGGAACTACTTCCTCCAAAATCATACAATTTATTGTGGCATCCACTTTTGCTTGCGGTGGGGGATGTTACCGTGGTGTCTGGACATACCTCACTGAAGGATTTGGGTTTGGTGGCTGAGAATACTTGCTGGCCACATGACCAGAGCCCTTGCAATTCTTCCACAAAGGGACATATCCAATTTGCCGCTGAGGCTCGGGACAATTGGGTGAACAGTGTCCAAAAAACCCATAGTTATACCAGGCTCTGGGTGTGACTTTTTGGGGTTGATTTTGTATCTTCATCAACATCCATTTTGGTGGAGCATTGTTCATATACTCTCTTGGCCCATAATGAGGAGCTTGGAATGCTGTATTAGACTATGGTTGTACCTCTTGTGTTTGGTAGACCTTTTCTTCCTCCTGGTCGTGATATTGGTTGTGATCCCAACTTGGAACCCCATCAATTTGTTGTACTGGGTACAATGGTCTATTTTTTGGGAATTTAGTGTTAGCATGACACGGCTTCCCACATGAAGTACACCATATGTTTGGTTGTGCAAAATGATGGGGTTTCCTTTGGTCCTTTACCCCAACCATCTGAATCTTAGAATCTGCAAAATCTTTTTTAAGCATCTCTAGCTTAGTATTTTTTTTATTGACATGTTTGGCTATAGTAAGCAATGTTTTGCACTCCAACCTCCGCCAATTCCCCTTTTGCTTATTGTCATCTTTTTTTGATGAAGAGGAACTCAACAAGCTTGATGAGTCATCCAAAGATGTGGAGGTACTTTGAGATGGTCTTCTTCTTGCTTTACATCCTTTCCTCTCCCTATTTCATTGGTTATTGGCAGAATGAGAATGAGCCACCTCATAGTGGGCTATGTGCTTAAGAAATTTTTCAAGAGACACATAAGCAAAAATCCAAAATTTTGGTGATAAGCCTTTGAGGAACCAAGTGATGGCCTGTGCATCCAAATAGTCTATCACCCCTGCTTGCTTATGTACTCAGTTCAATAATGTCATGAACCATTCCACAGAATTGTGTAAATTCTCATTCTTTCCATGGTCAAATTATTGAGTGCAGCAAAGACACTTGTATCGGAGTCCACATCCCAAAACCATTCTAGGAAGTTATCACAAGATCCCCCCTAGTTGGCTGGTTTAAGCCCATTCTGAGTAACATGGGTGTACCAACTTTGTGCTTTCTTCCAGAGCAAGCTTGGGAAAATGCAAAATCTATCTTGGGAGTCATGTTTGCTGTTAGCAAAGGAAATTACTTCAAACTCCTCAATAAATTCATCCTGGTTCTCATCTTTTTCTCTCCCCTTGTATTTTGGTAGGCCTGCCTTGCAACGGGGTGTGACAACATGGCATCCAGTTGAAGTATAATCTGCTAAGATAAGGGACTTGGCGGCCGCGAGTCACCCTCAAAGGTCTTATGCTGGATTTGGGCCAAGCTTCCCAAGGTACCAATTGCAGTGGTGGTACTTTTGAGGAGACTTCCTCTTATTTGACTTGAGGTTGTGGGAAGGTGTCAATGTCATCAAATTGCTCTTCAAGATCCAACTGAATTGATTGGGGAATATTATGTAAGATGTATTTGCACTCCTCCTTTGTAAAAATTTGTGTCTTATCATAAATCATTTCTCTCAAGTAACAAGCTCCCTTCCTAATTTTTGGAGAAGCATGTGTTTTATGTCTCAACAAATACATTTTTCCGCTAGCATTCTTCTTCTGTTTAGGATGAGGTGGCATAAACAGATCACTCCACCCAAATTCTTGTTTCTGTTGTTTGAGTTCTCTCAAGGCATCTTCTACATCATAAATAAGTTTCAAGTCCAATGCTTTCTTCTCCAATTGTTCAAGAATGAGAAGGGTATTCTGGCATTCTTGTTCTTCATGTTGCAGGTTTCATCTATGCACTTTCTCTTTTGTTTGCTCTCTCTACATAGACATTCATATTTGAGGGATGTTTGGCATTTGAATCTTCTTTGTATTCCCTCACTTACAAGGTTTGTATCATAGGCAATGACACCAAGAATCATATGACACCGCAGAATATATCACTTTTGCAATACTGTCTGAGTAATCATTTTTTCCCATAGAGATACAAATTAGGAGTGTTCAAATACAAAGTAAAAGTAACTTAATAGTTCTGTTGGTTACATCTTTAAACTCTTGGGTAGAAACAACACCTAGACGAGCATAGTAACACTCATAAGAGGTTTTACTACAGATAATTGTCACTTAAAGTCACAATTCCTTAGTTCAAATCTAAATTGACATCAATTATGATGATTCAGTTGATATGAGGACAGCTACTTTGCCACAAAGTGACTTTGCCTTGGAATTTTATTCCACCTCTCTAACAAAGGTACAACTTCTCCGTTTGAATTGACTTTGCATCAATTTCTTGTCTAAGGCTGCAAATGATAAATACTGACAAGACTATAGTTCTCATAGATCCATCAAGGTATTGCTTCAGATTTGTTCCACTCAAGATCAAACACACAAAATAGAATTTAGAATTATTGAATCCAACATCTAATAATCTCTCAATTGCAATCCAAATTTTTTCATATATTCATCAACAAAGGCATTCAATTGACACTTGGAATTAAGCAAAACAACAAGCACTTCATCAACAATTTGCTTTAATCATCTTCTGCTCATTACTGAATATAAAGCACTCCAAATGGCTGCCCTAAATAGTTATACCACTTGGAAGTTACAAAAACTACATAAAATACTTAACTATTACAATTGCTTTCTACTATGTTGCAGATATGAAGTGAGTACACTTACAAAACCGCTACTTCAGATCTATAACTATTACTGACTTGGATCTGACCCAAGTACTACTTCTACTTTGGCTTCTTCACCCCCGAGTTATCTACAAGTGTTGCTTGCACTTTGGGTTCATCATCACTTCTACATCTACATCTACATCTATTGTTGTCACCTCATCAGTTTGCACTACAAATGAAGTCATAGATAGCCTAACAATCTACTGCTTCTCTAATCTAACTTTTTCAGATGACTGAGGTAAGTTAGCCGAGTCTACTTGCACTCTGATCTTTGCTACTTTGGATTGGCTCCCTATCTTCTTGCTCAAAGTAATGACAAGACTAGCTACATTTGGTTTAACTAAATCTAATTGAAGGCAAATATTATTTTCTATTTCTATCATCTTCCTATCTACTGTATCCCTAAGATGAATAAGCAAATTATTCAAATCCACCTCCTTTGGTTTCTTCCTTCTTGTCTCTTGCACCAACAACTTTAATTTGTGCAAGTATGCCTCCTTGAGTTCCACCTTGGCTCTAGTGTTGAGCATTGGCTTGAAGCGCCAAGTTCCTTCACACATCAAATCCAAAATTTCCTCCACTAAGAGTGCCTCACATTGGGTTACCTTCTCTGCCAACTGCCCACAAAGTTTCTTCAGTTCTATCAAATGCCTCTCCTCCATCACCTTTGTTTCTTCTTTTACCTTGGATACTTGAGCTTTGACGGCTAGACAAGATTATGTAGACGTTGTTCCTACTTAGTTTGGCTAGCCATCTCCTTCTATCAATCCCAATCCTTCTCTACATTTACCCATCTTAATTCTACCATTGTTTGTTCCTACATTCAATCAAATTTGGGTGGTATGGTAGAATAGATTGGTTTGCATCCCCTCCAACTCATCTTTCATCTTCTATAAGGCTTGCTTTTGCTCTAGGAGTTCTTCTTTTTGCCTCTCCAAGTATCTTCCTCATTGGTCATAACTCCCCTACAGATCTGCCAAGCTTTGTTGTTGAATGAGCGTATCAACCCAAAGTATTTTGGCATCATGTCAAACTTGCATTAGCATTGCCTTCAACTGATTTGCCTTTGCAATCAATGTCTTGACCATATGCAACTTGTTCTTCACCTCCAGATGCTCTACCTTTGCCTCTTGCATCCACTCTTGCAGGTATACCAACAATGGACACACTACACTAGAAAAGTAAGTTACTCCTTGGAATGTCTTGTCCTTTGGTCCAGTTTCTTCTTTGGACACAACCATATGTATGTTGGTCTGAAGTTATGATCACCTTACACCCAATAAAATTCCTTTAGAGCTCTCTTCCTTGGGCTCACTTGGCCCAATGTGACTTGGCTTCCTACTCCAATGTGATTGGACTCCCTACTGGAACACCATCCTTGGTTCCTCTTCCTGCCCTTTTAGAATATCATCCTCCGGTAGGTCTATGCAAGAAACATTGACGCCCTTCATACACTCAATTTCTTCCTAGAACTCTTGGTCCGATTGGTCCACCCAATGTCTTGTTGTACCTTGGGTTCACCTTTGCTTCCACTGCTTAACTCCAAACTCTTGAGGGTAAGCTTTTGCTCCTCCAACTCTAAGTTTGACTTGGCTTCTTTATCTTCTGCTCCCAAGGACAAGTCCACAACTACTACAACTCAACTCAGGTTGAGTCTTCTAATGGTCCTTCTCTTCACCAGGGACACAACATCCTTAGGTCAAAATTTGCTTCTTTGGCTTCAGGACTGGTGCTGACATTCCCTTCTCTTGTCGTATTATGGCAAAGTAGTGGTCATTCTCTTGCAGCTCCACCATGTAGTGTCTCTTTGGGATCCATGACTCATCATAAGTCTAGATGAAAGTGTGATACCATACTCTGCCATTCTTTGGATGTGAGCAGGTTCAATCCTAGATAAAAATGAGTTACAAATGGCACAAAGTAATACAAAGTGCAGGTCCATCCTCCATTGCCCCACCATTTGCTTTGTCCATTGGTAAAAAAACGTGCCTAATTCACACTCACTCTTGCAAACAACATGTGGAAGAAAATAGCCTGATGTTTTATTATGTAGGTGGTTTGCTCTAGCTTGATCTTCATCATCACCATCACTACTCCAATGATAATCTTCCTCATGGGATCCACATAGGTATCCACCTTATACTCATTCTTTTTCCTTGGCTCACTAAATGATGCCTTCAACTCCTCCATTTCCTTTGAGGCATCACACTTCTGATCAAAGGTAATCCCCATGGGCTCTCTAGCATCATTCTCCAACACCAATCTCCAAACAGCTTTGGTCCAACGAGTAGGATTTCCTCTCTTCTTCTCTGCACACAAACTATCCTCACAAATACTAGTAGGTATCTCAGTCATGATGCCTAGAAAAATTAAACTCCAATTCAATTTAATTTGGAGTTTTCTCAATACTTCAATTCTTGCTATCATATATACTCTCTGAATGATACAATTTCTGACCAAGCTAGCAAAAACCTGGCAACTTCCCTTGTAAGGCATCATGACTTGCTCTTCCTCCCTCAACTTTGTGCACAACAACTTGATAACTTGGCCTGCAACTCTACCCTGATTCACCTTGAACTCTACCCTGATCCACCAGACTACACAAATTAACAAGACAAACTTGATTCAACATTGCAGAATTTTCTTTGCCAAGTCTCAATTTTATACTTCTCTGAGTTGAATTCATTCCTTAGTCAAAACTCAATCAAAAATCACACCTAATCCATGTTTACTCCAATCACTTTCAAATATAGGCTTGCACAAGGTAGGCATTTGCTACAAGCATCCTTTCTTGGTTGGTACGGCCTGAGTCAAATTTCAATTGCAAATCATCAGATCGGGTGTCTTCAACCCAAGGTGAAGTATCCTCACTTTAGATCTTCCATCCTTCAAGTCCAATCCAAGTTTTTTTTACTCCAATAAAAATTAGATTTCCTTTGGCTTGGATTGAGTTTCCTTATTCAGAACCAAATCCGCCAATCTCTTGCATCTAACCTTCTTTTCTACTCTAAAGACTGTCAAAAACAACAACAAAATGATCAAAGGATGCTTGATTTCTTTGCACACAAGAAACATCAGCCAAATGGATAGACAATGGTAACCTGCAAGAATCAAGCCCAAACATCAATTGTGATAGCACTAATGAAGCTCATTTACCTACATTGAATGAGATATCTAATCAATAGTCAAGCATCTTTCTTCAAGCATATGTTCTTAGGTGATGTTATCGGTTGGGAGTAGATATTCTATATGCTTATGCAAAGACTGTTTAGCACATATGGAGAACTAGGACCGCATTATCTAATGCCTTCATGATACAATTTTAGGTTGGAATGGCTTTGTTGACAAAGAGAAGAAGAAAGAGTTCCTTGTGCATTTCATTTTGGATTTGTATTTTACATCCAACCCAAAAGGTGAAAATCAAATAAAGAAATGGATATGAAGCTCATGTACACAAGGGATCTTTTCACACCAATGAACGGGGCAAAGAAGAAGCTTATTTTGAGTCATGTAATGACCCAAAAAAGAAAACCAAATTGTAGCATTTTAGTCATCAAAAATTTATTCCCTTTGCTTTTTCTCCTTGGACAATCCCTTCAATTAGTTGTACTCTAATATCTCCCTCTTGTCTACTTGGAGCAAGTTTGGTTGATGGGTTTGCTCCCAGATATATGGTAGCAAGCTCCATAGAAATCTGAGTTGAGTCTTCCTTCAATCACAACATCTCCTTTGTCCATTCATTGATTTTGATTTGCTACTCCTTTAGACAAAAATTGGTCCTCCGTTCATACTCCAAGAAAGAAACTTGATATGACTCCTTGTGCTCCTACAATGGCTGAAATTCCAAAATCTGTGCACTTACTACTGATTGAAGCTCTAAATGCTTTGCCTTTGCTTATATCTTATCCATGGCCTAAGATTGGTGTAGCGTGGAAGTGCTTCATCTAGCAACTTATCTTTGATTTGTCAGTCTCTTTTGTCTTGGTCAAAGTAAGGATTTCTCCCTTCAGGCCCTCAATCTCTTCTAGGAACACTAACTCCTCTCCTTGCAGGTGTTCTTTTTTCTTGAAATGTGCCACCTTGTTATTGTAAGTGTCTACAAAGGGAAGTTGGCAATGAAGCTGCAAATGTAGATACCTTACCAATGAGGCATAATCACATACCTCTGCATTCTTTTGCTTGTAAACCAGGAAGTATTCATTAAGCACTAACATAAGAGGAACCAATAAGTGCGCCACAAAGTCGTAACCAGGTTTACCCTTGACCATAAGAAATTTGTCCAAGTTAAGTGTTTTCAAGCTAGTATTGGTAGGTATTGTTGATGTGCAAAACAAGCCATGTTGTCTAGTCTCATTTTCTTTGGGTCTTGTTTCCTTGGCTTCCTTGCTTGTGGTGCTTCAAGTTATACTCTAGTAGGTTTTAAGTCCTCAAAGGTTGCTTCCAAGTATGTGGAATCCTCCAAAACCTCCAACACTTTTACTTCTTCTCTTTGGATAGCTTTGTCCATGTATTCTTCTTATTCTTCTTTTTACAATACATCCACTTCATGTTCATCTTCTAATTTGGTTTTGAAGACTTTCTAAAACCCATCTCTTCATCTTTGGATTTAGTCAATTCTTATTCTTCTATTTCTTTTGCCTTGTCTTCATTGGATTCTATGTGTTCTACTTCTTAGTTGCCAGTCTGGAAGTATCTTCATGAAAGGCAAGCAAGATTGCCTTGTTCTCTTTTCTCAAGACTTGTTGGCATCAAACATCCTTTGATGCATGGCCAAACTCAATATACCAAAGTGGAAGTCAAATGTGTATAAATTGACACCTCTTGTATCTTTGCCTAGCACTTGCCTCCAATGAGCCTCCATCCATCCTTGCAAATTAGCCCAAAGTTTTTTTGAAACAAGCCATTTCATACTTTGGATTTCAACGCCAATAGTCCTAACACAAACTCCCAATTCTACAACAAGAAAAATAAAGTAAAGTATAGTTTCTACATCAAAGACAAGTATGCAAATAAGGAGGCATAGCCAAAGAACACAAAGAGCAAGAAGATCTTTGGCCCAAATAACCTACAATTCCAACTCAAGTGGAGCAAACCACTTGAGTTTGGGAAGAAGTGGCACTCCATGCAACCATTTCCTAAGGATCAATTAGTTTGAATAGAAGTAATTGACCAAAAAATTCTGAGTCTTCTTATGAACAACTACACTCATTGTGTTAATCAACTTCCTCTCACCCTAACTGGATTCATATCCAAAGATCAATTCCTTACTTAATTATCCTCACTCACTTCACCTAAATTCAACAATTGCATAGCAAATATGATTGCATCAATTAATGAACATTCACTCAAAGGTAACACCAATTTTATATCCTCGTAATTTTTCCTCAATGGTCTTTAGTTGGTGTTGGGTAGATGTACTCACATGAGCATTATTAGTTAGATACAAAAAACAATTGGCAATAATTATTTTGGTAGATTATGGTGGAATGTAAAACATGTATGATCTCTTACCTAACCTTTGGGAAAATGTTCTTTATCCTCATCTTTGGCTAAATAGCTATAAAAATATGGAGTTTATTGACAAGTTAGTCAAGACTAACAAAGTAGCAAATAGGCCAAATTAGCCAAGAATTACAAGAATATTCTAGAAGCATCTAGGAAGCTACTTGGTGCTTTCTAAATATTGTGTAATATGCATACAAAGTGGTGACTTCTAGAAGGAAGCTGTAATACTCTGAGGACAAGGGAAGAGAGAAAACACAGATTGCACACTCAAACAATCGATGCCCTAAGGGAGCACTTTCTCTTTATTATATAGACAAAGAGGATCTCCGCCAAGGAAGCTCCACCATAGGATTAGGGACACAGATAGGTGACATGTCAGCAAGCTCCACCCTTGGATTACTTACTTGGATGGGTGACATGTCTGGTCTAGGTCCTATCTGGTTGGTCAAACAAGCTTTGACCGGAGGAAACTTTTAGGGAATCTTCCTATAGGAATCTCAAAATCACGTGAGTAAGGTACTATTGGAAAGCTCTCAACGAGAAAAAGCAGGGGGGAGGGAAGGCCAGCCTTTCTTCTATTGGGGGGAATCCGCACATTTTTGAGGCCTAATTCATCCGTTTAGGCCTCCGAAATTGCCTTCAAAGATTTCAGGCATATTTTGGTTCCTACTCTATTAGTAGAAGTCCCCTTTTGGTGATATCTCTTTCTGATCTGTTTAGTCCATCATGTGTAACATCCTTCCAGATGTTACCAAACCAATTCTCACCTTTAAATCATATGTCTAGCTATTGGTTCTAAGGTTCTCAAGTCTATTTCGGTTTCTACACTATTTGTAGAAGTACTCTTTTGGTGATACTTCTATCTGATCTATTTCAACCATCATGTATAACATCATTCTAGATGTTACCAAACCAAATTTCACATTTAGATCATATGGCTAGCTCTTGGTATTATAGAAGCTTCTTGAGAAGCTAAGCTTCTCAATTAGCTTGGCTTGCACTCTAAGAATACGGCTTTTAGGAAACTTCTTGAGAAAATTCTGAAGAGCCTTGTATGCTTCTTATAAATACCAAAGGCTAAGCTCATACAAGGCATTTAAAGTTGCCTTCATCCAAGAGTCCCAATGTGATCTTTCACTTTGATCTTTCATTCTCTTATTTCTTTCTTCGATCTTTTACATTGGTATAAGAGTAAGAACGGGATGGATGGAATTCATGGACTACCAAATCCATTTCTATCAAACCATTAGGATTTTTGTGTCCATGTCTACCCAAGCATCATTTCACATAGTTCATCATTTTATGCTTTGGGTAGCATTTTCTAAATGCAATCACCTTGTCCAATGAACCCTTGGTCCTTCCAATTGTGACTTATGGAAAATGGTGGATGTGTTGCATCTATGTGTTAACTTAGATAAATTATATGAACTTTGATAGATTAGTGGCCATGGCGGCAATGCCCAAAGTTATCATCGCTATGTAGCAACAAATCAAGTACCTTTCTCAATTTTTGGAAGAACAAGACCATCAACTACAATAGAATATAGAGAAAGTACCATTTTGAGAAGAAGAGAAAATCCAATTTCCAAAGCCAAAGGTATTTGAAGGAAAGAATCTGTCAAGCATAATGGTGAATTTTGTTTTTTATTTTGAACAATATTTTGAAGCTACAAATCTTCAAGATGAATAGAGATATATTTTCTTGGCTTCAAGCCAACTAGGTGGATTGGCAAAACTATGGTGGTTCTAAGTAGAGCAAGTTGAACAATAGTTTGTTGTGCAAATCTCAACATGGGAAGAATTCAAGAGTGCAATAATTGGGCAATGACAAGCTATAAATGCTGCATGAGCCGCTTGAGATAGAATGGTAGAGTTGAAGCATATTGATTTTGTAAGAAGCTATATCATTCAAATCCAAAACACCATAATGAGAATTCCAAATATACTAGAAGGTGAAGCTCTTGATCAATTTTTAAGGGGTTTAAAGTCATGCACTAAATTGGAAATGACCATGTGTGATCCCAAACACTTAGAGGAAGCCATGCAGTTGGCTTAGCGCTTTGATTCCTTGGTTACAACAACTTGGTCTCAACATTGACCTTCATAGAACTTGCAAACACACAACACATGGGTGGGAAAGCCAACACCAATGGAGATTGATGCCATCTAATGGAGATCACTTGGCACAATCCATAGGGAAAGACTACAAAAAAATCATGGTTGCTTTTATTGTTGTCAAATTGGACATCATATTGTTGAATGTTCACTCAAGAATAGGAAACCCCAACAAATTTCCCAAATGGAGATCATGGAAAAGCATTACCCTCCAATCATGGTATGCCCTTCAAGATTGAGTAATTAACAGGAAGTACTCTAATGAGTAGACCAATCTATTGGCTCTGACCAAAGGAGTTAGACGAGCTTTGAGCAACACTAACAAAGTTATCAAAGAAGGATTTCATATGATATAGTACCTCTCCTTGGAGAGCACTGGTACTATTTGTTCCAAAGAAGGATAGAGGACTTTACTTTTATATTGATTATTATGGACTCAATAAAAAAATAGTGAAGAATGTATATCCCTTGTCTCAAATTGATAACTTGCTAAATCAATGGAGTAAAACACTTCACTTCTCCAAGTTGGATCTCCAAAGTAACTAATAATAATTCCATTGATAAAAAAGATGTGCAAAAGATTACCTTTTGCACAAGGTATAAGCATTTTGAATGGAGAATTCTACCTTTTGGGCTCACCAATGCTGCAATAATTTTCATGGATTAGAGACATTGTGTGTTGGATAGGCTTTTGGATTAATATGTGATGATGTTCTTAGATGATATTTGTAACAATATGGAGTTTAGTGACGAAGTTAGTCGGGCTTATGAAGTAGAGAATAAGCCAAAATAGCCTAGAATATTCTAGAAGCATCTAAGAAGCTTCTTAGGAAGCTTCCCAACTAGTTAACTTGCGCCCTAAGCAGGTAGCTTCTAGAAGGAAGCTTCTAGAAGCTTCTAACTAGCTTAGCTTGCACGCCAAGTAAGCGGCTTCTAGAAGGAAGCTTCTTCAGAAGCTTCCTAGTTAACTTGACTTGCACTCCAAGAAAGCGGCTCAAGGAAGCTTCTTGAGAAGCTTCAAAGGCCTTGTATGCTACCTATAAATACCAAGGCCAAAGCTCATGCTAGGCATTCGGAGTTTTCCCTCATTCAAGTGTCCCAATGTGAGTTTCCATTCTCCTATTTCTCTCCTCGGTTTCGGTCTTTTACATTGGTATCAGAGCAGGAATGGGATGGATGGAATTTATGGACCACCAAATCCACTTCCGCCAAACCATTGGGACTTTCATGTCCAGATATTACCAAAGCATCGTTTCACACAATTCATCACCTCACGCTTTGGGCAGGACTTTCTACATATGATCACCGTGTCAGAGGAACCCTTGATACTTCCAGTTGTAACTTATGGAGAACGATGGACGTGTTGTATCTATGTGTTAATCAACTAGATAAATTGAGAGTAGTGGAATAGAGTAGTAGCAATGGCAGCAATACCGGATGTTATCCTTGCAATGCAACAACAAATCGAGCATCTTACTCGATTGTTGGATGAACGAGACCAGCAACGACGAGAACAGATAGACAGAGCGCCAGTTCGAGATGGAGAAGATCGCATTCAATTTCCGAAACCCAAGGTGTTTGAAGGCAAGAATCTTCCAGGCATAGTGGAGAATTTTGTGTTTGACTGTGAACGTTACTTTGAAGCCACCAATCTTCAAGACAAGCGGAAACAAATTCTCTTGGCTTCTAGCCAGTTGGATGGTGTGGCAAAACTTTGGTGGCAATTCCGAGTAGAAAGAGCTGAACGACAAATTGTTACACCAATTTTGACATGGGCAGAATTCAAGGATGCAATACTTGGTCAATTTTAGACTATAAATGCCACCCGAGCTGCACAAGATAAATTGGCGGAGTTGAGGCAGATTGGCTCAGTGAGAAGCTACATCACACAAGTTCAGAATATCATCATGCAAATTCCAGATATCCAAGAAGGTGAAGTTCTAGATCGATTTGTGCGAGGATTGAAGTCACAAACCAGATTGGAGGTGACCATGCGAGAGCCACAGAACGTAGAAGAAGCCATGCAATTGGCTGAGCGTTTTGATTCCTTAGTTGCCACAACTTGGTCTCGACCTCGACCTACACAAAACCTACCCGTACCACGAGTGGAAGAACCTGTACCAATGGAGATTGATGCTATCCAGCGAAGACCACTTGGCACAGCAGATAGAGAAAGATTACGACAAAATGGAGGTTGTTTTTATTGTCGCCAGTTGGGGCATCGCATTGCTGAATGTCCACTCAAGAATGGACGACCTCGACAAGTTGCCCAAGTGGAGGTTGTGGAGCGGAATGATCCGGGAAACGAGGAATCCCAATAGGAGATTTTGAGCCACCTACTGGGAGCTTGATTAGTTCCAATGGGATTGAAGGCTCGACCTATGCAAGTTTGCTTCACTTGCAAGGTATGATATCTAATCGGGGTTGTAGAATTTTGGTTGATTCTGGAAGTTCAGAGAATTGCATGTCTATGCAAGTAGCAAAGGAATTGGGTATTCCTATCAAGCCAGTGATTGGAAGTAGTTTGATGATGGCGGATGGTAGAAAGGGTTCTGCATTCTGCACCTTGCATCCCGTTACCTTCAAGATTGGGAAGGAGTATTTGGAGTGTATGAGGTTTGTAGTGGCACCTCTACACTATGATATCATTCTAGGTCTACCTTGGCTTGAATGTCATAAGGTTCAATTTGATTGGACCCGACACCAAATTCAAGTACAACACCAAGGTAGGAATTTCCGATTAGGTTGTCTGGCACCTCTGAGTAAGACACCTAAGAATAGTCAGTCCCAAGATGGGAATTTTGTCGAGAAGGTAGCCATAGAGCAAATCTGGAAGGGAGATGAGTCCCAAGATGGGAAGTTTGCCAGGAAGGCAACCATGGAGCAAGCTTGGAAGAGAGATGAGTCCCTAGAAGGGAAGTTTGTGAATGAAGCAGCCATAGAGCAAGCTTTGGAGGACGATAAGTCTGTATTCGCGGTGTGGATCAAGCCGATTGCACAAGAACAATCTGAGGAAGGCCAAGTGCCGCATCAAGCAATGGTTGATCGGATAGTTCAGGAGTTTGCAGATGTGTTTCCGGATGATCTACCAAAGGGATTACCCTCCGATCGAGGTATGCCCTTCAAGATCGAGTTATTGCCAGGGAGTACTCCAGTGAGTAGACCAATCTATCGGCTCTCACCAAAGGAGTTGGAGGATTGCGAACAACGCTAACAGAGTTGTTAGAGAAGGATTTCATACGACATAGTACCTCTCCGTGGGGAGCACCGGTACTATTTGTTCCAAAGAAGGATGGAGGACTTCGTTTCTGTATTGATTACCGTGGGCTCAATAAGCAAACCGTGAAGAATGCATATCCCTTGCCTCGGATCGATGACCTGCTTGATCAACTAAGTGGAGCACGCTACTTTTCCAAGCTAGATCCTCGTAGCGGCTATTGGCAAATTCCTATTGAAGGAGAGGACGTGCAGAAGACTGCTTTTTGCACAAGGTATGGACATTTTGAGTGGAGAGTTCTACCTTTCGGACTCACTAATGCTCCAACAGTCTTCATGGATCAGATGCATCGAGTGTTGGAGGGACTATTGGATCGGTCCGTGGTGGTGTTCTTAGATGATATCTTAATCTGTAGCAAGACAGAGGCAGAACATGTGAATCATGTACGAGAAGTCCTAAGACGACTACGACAGTGGAAATTTTACTGCAAGAAGTCAAAGTGTGCTTTTTGGCAGAAGGAAGTTACCTTCTTGGGTCATAAGATCTCATCAGAGGGGATCAAGATGGAAGAAGAGAAGATCAAGGCCATTACTGATTGGCCTACCCCGAAGGATGCTACAGAAGTACGAGCATTCAATGGACTGGCCAATTTTTACCGACGGTTCATCCACTATTATGCTCACGTGGCTGCACCATTGACTGACCTCTTGGGAAAGAACTCGAGCTTCCAGTGGACCACCGAGCATGAAGAAGCATTCCAGAAGTTAAAGCATATGGTGTCTTCAAGACCTATTCTTCAACCATATGATCCTCAACTACCTTGTGTGGTTGATTTTGATGCTTCTAACTTTGCAATTGGAGCTGTGTTGCAACAAGAATTTCCAGATGGACTACATCCGATTGCCTTTGTGTCTCGCCAACTAAATACAGCGGAAAGAAATTACTCTGCTCAAGATCGGGAACAACTTGCAATGGTATATGCCACCAAGGTATGGAGGCATTATCTCTTGGGGAAACAAGTGATCATGCGAACTGATCACAAGCCATTGTTGCAGACCTTACACTTGGAGCACATGAAGAGCCGGCATCATCAATGGGAAGAGCAACTCCAATTGTTTGACATCAAACTTGAGTACAAACCAGGTCGGTTCCATGTCATTCCCGATGCTCTATCACGACGACCTGATTTGAAGGATCTTCCTTTCATCACGGCGGCAATTACAACGGTGTCCATTGACCCTAAGGTCCACAATGAGTTTCAATCAGCTCTACGACAAGATCCCTTCTTCCAAATGGTACACGGTCGTCTGACAGCATGCGACAAGGAGTACAACACCTTCTCCTTCAAGGAAGGCCTTTTATTCCATGCAGACCAGATCTATGTTCCAGCCAAAGGTGATCTTCGACTTGTGCGCCTTCAAGAAGCCCATGATTTACCAATAGCTGGTCACATGGGAGTGGACAAGACCTTGGGCACCCTCCAACGCCAATGGTGGTGGCCCAACATGACACGAGATGTTCGAGACTTTGTCTGATCATGTGAGAGTTGCCAACGGAACAAGGCCAGCAACCAGAAGCCGAGTGGACTCCTTCAACCACTCACCATTCCATCCGCTCGTTGGGAGCATGTGAGCTTGGATCTCATCACATCCTTGCCAAAGACAAAACAAGGACACACCGCCATCGTGGTGTTTGTGGATAAGCTTAGTAAGCAAATCCACTTGGCACCAACTTGTGATACCGTGGATGCTCCAACCTTAGCACAAATCTACTTTGACAATGTCTTCAAGCATCATGGCATGCCACGCGTACTCATCTCCGACCGTGATCCTCGCTTTACCGGGAAGTTTTGGCAAGCACTCTTTCAGATACTCGGCACCAAGCTTGCTTTGTCCACGGCCTATCATCCTCAAACTGATGGACAAACTGAACGCGCCAATCGTATATTGGAGGATATGTTGCGGGCCTTTGTCAATTTCCACCATACCAACTGGGATGAATGTCTTGCAGCTGCAGAATTTGCCTACAACAACTCCAAACAAGCAAGCACTGGATTTTCTCCCTTCTTTCTCAATTTTGGCCAAGATCTGCTTGTTCCAGATTCTCTTCTTGCTCCCCCTCCCTCTCAGGTTCCTCATACTTCTACATTCTTGACCACTATATCCCGCTCTCTCCAACAAGCCAAGTCTCACCTCCTTGTTGCTCAGAATCGCCAAAAACAATATGCAGACCATCATCGTCGTGATCTCACCTTTGAAGTTGGTGATAAAGTCATGCTATCCTCTAGTAACCTCCCTCTCCCACTTGATACCCAAGTTCATAAACTTGCTCCTAATTGGATAGGACCCTTTGATATCACCCATATTATCTCTCCTGTTGCTTATCGTCTTGCCTTACCTTGTCACATGCGTATCCATCCTATCTTTCATGTTTCCAAGTTGAAACCCTTTGTTCCTAACCCTTCTTCCTTTTCCTCTCGAGTCCAACCTCCCCCTCTTCCTATCCCTATCAATGATCATGAGGAGTACGAAGTTGATCGTATCCTTGCGCGTCGTCATATTCAACAAGGCCGTCGCCAACACACGGAGTACAAGGTCCTTTGGAAAGGGTATCCCCTTCATGATGCCACATGGGAACCTCTTTCTCACCTCCAGAATGCACAGATGGCCATCAAGGAATTTGAAGCTTCACTGGCGACGAGGACGTCACCAACTAGCGGCGAGGGAATATGTAACAATATGGAGTTTAGTGACGAAGTTAGTCGGGCTTATGAAGTAGAGAATAAGCCAAAATAGCCTAGAATATTCTAGAAGCATCTAAGAAGCTTCTTAGGAAGCTTCCCAACTAGTTAACTTGCGCCCTAAGCAGGTAGCTTCTAGAAGGAAGCTTCTAGAAGCTTCTAACTAGCTTAGCTTGCACGCCAAGTAGGCGGCTTCTAGAAGGAAGCTTCTTCAGAAGCTTCTTAGTTAACTTGACTTGCACTCCAAGAAAGCGGCTCAAGGAAGCTTCTTGAGAAGCTTCAAAGGCCTTGTATGCTACCTATAAATACCAAGGCCAAAGCTCATGCTAGGCATTCGGAGTTTTCCCTCATTCAAGTGTCCCAATGTGAGTTTCCATTCTCCTATTTCTCTCCTCGGTTTTGGTCTTTTACAATATTTTAATCTATATCAAGATAGATGTAGAACATGCAAATCAAATGTGAGAAGTCTTAAGATGGCTACATCAATGTTTTACTATAAGAAGTCAAAGTGTGCCTTTTGGCAAAAGGAGTTACCTTCATGGGTCATAAAATCTCATATAGGAGAGATAAAGATGGAAGAGGAGAAAATCAAGGCCTTTATTGATTGGCCTACTCCAAAGGACGCCATAGAAGTGTGAGCATTTAATGGATTGGCAACTTTATACTAATGATTCATCCATTATTTTCCTCATGTAGCCGCACCATTGACAGACCTCTTGGGAAAGACCTCAAGCTTTTAGTGGACCACCAAGTACAAAGAAGTATTCTTAAAGCTAAAACATATGGTGTCTTCAAGACCTATTCTTTAACCATATGATCCTCAACTACCTTTTGTGGTTGATTTTGATGCTTCTAACCTTGTCATTGGAGCTATGTTGCAATCTGAATTTCCAAATGTGTTACATCCCATTGCCTTTATATCTTACCGACTAAAAATTGCAAAAAGTAATTACTCTAATTGAGATCAAGAACAACTAACAATAATATATGCCACCAAGGTATGGAGGCATAATCTCTTGGAGAAACAATTGATCATACAAACCGATCACAAACCCTTGTTGCAAACATTACATTTGGAACACATGAAGAGTTTATATCATTGATGGGAAGAACAATTATAGTTGTTTGACATCAAAATTGAGTACAAACCCAATACATTCTATGTCATCCCTGATGCTTTATCATGATGACCTAATTTGAAGACTACTCCTTTCATCATGGTGATAATTATGATAGTGTCAATTGACTCAAAATTCCAAATTGAGTTTAGGACCACTTTACAACAAGACCACTTCTTTCAAATGGTACAAGGTTGTCTTGCAGCTCACAATGAAAGTCAATCTCATGCACCAAGCTTGCATGTTGATCAATTTTCATTAGAAAATTGTGACAATTACAATTGTTGAGCTTTCCTACAAAAATTCCAAAGCACCGGATTCTCTCTCTTCTTCCTTCATTTTGGCCAAGACCCACTTGTTTCAGATTCACTACTTACTCCTCCTCCATCTCATGGCCCTTTTTTCCATCTTCTTGACCACAATATCCCACTCTCTATAACAAGCCAAATTTCATCTCCTTGTTTCTCAAAATCATCAAAAACATTATGCATACCAATTGTAATTTCACCTTTCAACCTAGTGAGAAGGTCATACTTTCTTCTAGTAACCTACCCCTCCCCACTTGATACCCAAGTTCATAAACTTGCTCCTAACAGTATAAGTTCAGTTGATGTCATCCAAATCATTTCTCTTGTTGTTTATCAACTTACCTTGCCTTGTCATATATAAATTAAAATGTTCCAAGGATAGGAGAACTTCCAAGAGTAATACAAAAGAAGAAACACAAAGCTTCACACTCAATACTTTGATGCCCTAGAGAAACACCTTAGCTTTATTATATAACAGAGTGTTCCCTCAAAGGAAGCTCCACCCTTGGATCAAATATATGGATTGGTGACTTGTAAATGAGTTCTATCCTTAGATTAGTTGCTTACATAGGTCATATGTTGGTTCTTGTCCTATCTGACTGGTCAACTAATTTTGACCAAAGGGAATCTTTAGGGGATTTTTTGTAGGAATCTCAAAATTACATGGGTGAGGTACTGTTAAAAAGCTCTTAATAAGAAATAAAAGGGGGAAGGAAGGTCAACCGCTTCTCCCTTGGAAGGGAATCAACCCATTTTCAAGGCCTTATTCATCTGTTTAAGTCTCTAAAATCGGCTCTAAAGTTTTCAAGTTATTTTAGGCTCTTGCACTATTAGTGGAAATCTTGCACTATTAGTGGAAATCTTTGGATCAAATATATGGATTTGGTTATATCTCTATCTGGTCTACTTAGTCCATCATATATAAAATCCTTCCAGATATTATCAACCAATTTTTACCTCTATATAATATGTCTAACTATTGGTATTACAAAATTTGACCTTGTCATTCATGTTTTCAAGTTGAAACCCTTTCTTTTTAATCCATCTTCCTTTTCCACTTGTGTCCAACACCCTCCTCCTCCAATCCATATCAATGATTATGGGGATTATGAAGTTGATTTTATCTTTGCACATCTATACATTAAACATGACCACCAATAACATACAAAGTACAAAGTCCTTTGGAAAGGGTATCCCCTTCATGATGTCACGTAAGAGCCTCTTTTCTCATCTCCTGAATGCACTAACGGTCATCTAGGAGTTTGAAGCTTCCATGGTGATGAGTATGTCATCAACTAGCATTGGAGGAATATATAAAAATATAGAGTTGATTGATGAGTTAGTCAAGATTAATGAAATATTAAATATGCTAAATTAACCAAGAATTATAAGAATATTCTAGAAGCATCCATGAAACTACTTGGTACCTTCCATATATTGGGTAATGTGCATGCCAAGTGGTGATTTCTAAGAGGAAGCTTCTTGGGAAGCTTCTTAGCTAGCTTAGCATGCAAACCAAGTAGATGGCTTCTAGAAAGAAGCTTCTTGGGAAGCTTCCCAACTAGCTTAGCTTGCACCCCAAGTAGGTGGTTTCTAGAATAAAGTTTCTTGAGAAGCTTCTTGGTTAGCTTGGCTTGAACTCTAATAAAAAAAGCTTCTCAAGAGCATTTTTTGCTTCACTATAAATACCAAAGCTCATGCTATGCATTTGGAGTTTCACTCATTCAAGCGTTCCAATGTGATCTTTCATTCCAATCTTCCATTGTCTGATTTCTCTCCTCGATCTTTCACAATAGCTCAATCTTTGAATTTTTTTTACCTTATTCTTTGGAGATCTCATTTCTTGCACAGATACAAAGTCAGACCCAATTAACTTACCAAGGTAAATTCTGAAATATTATTCCCAAATACATGGAAATGTTCCTATTAACTATACAAGATAGAGCAAAAGAAAGAAAAATTGAAAATTCTTGATATCACATTATTATTAGAAGAGCTTGTAATTCACTAATAATGAATCAAGGAGCTTAAGAGAAGGAAGTTGAAGGGGCAAGCGTACAAAGGTCAGTTGATATGTAAGGTATTTGTAATGCAAGGAGAAGGATGTTTGAAAGAAAATACAAAAGGAGTGCCTCAATCCAAAGGACCAAATGCTTTGGCAAAGGAGATCAAACTAAAGAGAGTCTATAATCAAATGGTAGTAATAATTAATGACAATGTTAACAATGCCATGACAAAGATTTAAGTAGACAAGTTAAAGAAGATGAGATAATGGCTACTTCAAGAAGATCTAAGGATTAAAAGAAGGATAAAATTGCTATTCATATGTAAGAGTGTGTATAAAGAAATGTCATTGAGGCAAGTGAATCTTGAGACATAGAAGATTTAAATTGCTTGTAAGGTGTCTCAAGCAAGAAGCTCATAAAATTTCATGAGCTATTGATTTCAAGCCTTCTTCTCTTTTGCATTTTTTCAAAAAGCTTGCAAGCTTTATAGCTTTTGACCACAATCTTGTTTTAGAGCCACAAGCCAAAAGCTCATGAGCTTTCACACTCTTTTCCCCTTTGATTATGGCTTGTAGCTACCTTCACAAGACCTTGAAAGCCCTTATGAGCTATTGGGCATAGGTTCATAGCTTTTGAGTCAAAAAGCTTACAAGCTACTCATACTATTTTTACTTTTTTTTTCTTGTATATAACCTTTAGATGTCTTTCCTCTTGTCATAGCTAACCAAGAAATTATCAAGGAAAATTTCCCTAAATTGTGTAAGGGTTTGGACTTCTTAAGATGTGTACTTTCCAATAATTAACAAGATGTAGTAGTGTAATAGTCCAAAGACAAAAGAACATAAAATTGGAATTTCCAAAACTTTTATGCCTCAAAGGAACATCCTATTTTTATTACATAGCAAAGAGGATTCTCTTCAAGAGAGCTTCACACTTAGATTAGATACATGAATTGGTGACATGTCACCCCTGGTTCCATTTTATTGGTCAAACAAGTTTGACTAAAGGGTATCTTTTGGAAATCTTTATAAGAAGCTCAAAATAGAATAAAAGAGGTACCATTGGAAATATCTTGACAAAAAAAATTGAGGAGGGGAGAAAGGTGATGCATTTTTCCCAAAGGGTGGTAAAATTTTATTTTTTGAGGCCTAATTCTTTCATTTAGGCCTCCAAATTGACTCTAAAGTTTTTGGTATGTTTTACCTTTGGCACTATTAGTGTAAGTCCTATTTTGGTGACTCTTCTATCTGATCAACTTAGACCATCATTTATAATATCTTTAAAGATATTACCAAGTCAATTTTCACCTTTGGATAATTTATCTAGCTAATGGTATTACAAGTAGCCATCACCACCATTTTCCACTAAGGATTTGAGATAGACATCTACATAGTGGGTGGCTTCATTGAGTTGGTACTCATATTTGAAAAAATTGATAGTATGAAGAAACTTGTGTGGTAATCACTTATATAGCAAGGTGGATTTCTCAAGGTTGATACTTCTAGTCAAAGAAATCAACGCCAAATCATACAAGCAACTCATATTATAGTAGACAGTAGAAAGCAAAGGACAACAAATAAAAGTTCTTGTAGAGGACTTATATAAGGTTCTAATACATACTCTTTGATAGTGATCTATTTACAAAGTTTTTGAGAAGGTGAAAAATAAAGGTCTTTTCAATTGGGAGATTTTGCATCCTACAAGCAACACTCACTATTGTAAAATGCAAAAATAAAAAGGTTTTTAGGAGGAGAGTTTTAGCTTAAGATTACATCCACTCTTACAAGAACTGAAACTTGACATTGACATTGACATAAAAAACATTTTATCTATTATCTCTTTGTTGATTGTTCTTTGGCTTGTCGTGTGGTTACAATAGTATAGTTTTGAGAAATTTAGATATCATTTGTAGAAGAATCCTTAAGCCAAATGACTACCAAAGCCAAAACATAAGCTATTCATAGGCCTTGACAACTACCAAAGGCATATTTATTCTACTTATCATTCTATAATTACAACTCACTAGCATACCAAACAACAATTATTCAACTCTTAAAATTTTATGCAAAGTCATAAACATGCATTAAAGGGGAGTTTAAAGATTATGCATGGGATTTTTATTGGAGTTTGGTCAAACTCAAAAACATAAGGAAATTTACCTTCTTGCAAGTTTACCATGTAGTTTCTATAGTGTATCTTGGTATAGTATTTTCTAATATGTCAAATAGAAACTAGAGCTAGATGAGCTCCTTATTTGGTAGTATGTACATAACACTCATCAAAATTTTAGAGCTAGATTACAAAAGCCTATCATTAAACATTGAACTTTTTTGGAGAATAATAGAGAGTGTAGTGACGGTAACTACTTTGTTAATGTGCTATTGCCTAAGGTTGAATGCATTGGATATCTTTTTCTTGTGCATGTGTCTACTTTTTGATAATTAGATTCATACTATCTAATTGGAAATAGTTATATACTAGGATTTTCCCTATTCATATGCAATATGTTTACCATACAAGTGACGTTAATGTCAAAGAAGTGCATCCTCCCAAAGTGCCTCTTAAAAAGGTGTTTGTACATTTTATATTAAGCACACCATTGTTACCCATCGTGAGGCAATAAAATTTGAATTACTCATATAAATTGTTGAGTTCATATGCAACATTTTAAGCTTTTGCTATAAACATTGCTCTATAAGAAAAAATTTGGTGCCAAGAATTTGCTTGTTGCAAAATGGTTAAATGTGTGCTACAAGAGTATCCAAGTTGTATTTTTCAAATGATAGTACACTTTTCCATATCAACTAATCAAGAATTAAGCTCTATAAGCATTATTATAATAGGAGAAAAGAAATATCTTACATTAATATTGTTGTGATCAATGATCATGACATTATTAAATATCTATATGAATGGAGATTTGTTGGATCATTTTATGATGCCATGTGTTTGCAAGTCAATCATATTTTACAATTATTTGCATGAATATTTTTAAAGTGACAAGCATGATGCCATTTAAGAGTATTTACTTGGAGGTCTAGGAATGTTTGTGTGTAAAAGTAGATATAGAAGTGATGACAAGAATGTTCCAAGCACACAATCTAATGTTACAAGCATTCAACATGTAACATGCATAGAGGTATATCCAAGTCAAGTCAGAAATTAGTTGTGTAAAGATATAATTCGGAAGACTTGATGTAAACTATGTGCCCTAGTTAATGTGGTGTATTTGCTTCAATATTCAAATTGTATTGTCATTTGAACAATGATATTCATTTCTCTTACTTGAATTTTTCCACCATAGATTTTAGGAATACTCTTGATCAAGATTTGGTTGTTGAAGGATTCATCAATAATTGGATCTTTTATGTGTAACTTTTCTAACAATGATATTAAAAAGAGAAATTTTCTTTTTCATTGTATTATAAATTGGCAAATTTTTGGCTTTTTTAGAAACTCTTCCTTTGTAATGACACCATTGTCACAAAGGAAGCAAGTTGTTACCAACCTTTGTTTGAAAATTCAAGCTTGTATTGCTTGTCTTTGCATTTGTACTCCACTTTGCTCAGTTTAAGCTTGTCTTTTAGCACTTGCAATATTTGACCAAATGTGTCTATTGGTTGTTGAAGGTTTTGATGATGGATTCTTGGTAGTTCCCTTGGGACCTTGGTAGCCATTTTGGCCAAAGCTTGAGTAAATTTGGCTTGTACTTAGGCCCAAATTTCTTGAGCAATGTTCTTTAGGATTTTTAGCATTTATACCTAAGCTTTGACTTTCATTATGATCATAGAAATGTGCAAATTTAAAGGTGGTATCAAAGTGTTAGCAATAAAATCATCTCTAAATTTGATCATGCTTTGCCTTGCAAGTTCATTGATTGCTTTAAGCTCTCTTAAAATCTCCTCATTTTTTAGCAAATCTTTTTTGCCATCTTTGGGATTACTATTTCCAAATTCCTTGCTTGATGTTATGTTATGCAAGGATTCTTGAAGAGTATATTTTTTGAGTAGCTTCTTTTGTACAAATACAACTTTTTTTAATATGCAAGATTTTTCTATTTCCTTTAGAAAGTCTTGCAATCAAGAAAGATGTCCAAACTTTTTGATGGTAGCTTCTATGCTATATTTTCCTTGCCCTTGCCATAATCTAAAATATGGATGAGATGTGGTACTAACAAATTCAGAAATTTTTTGTTTTCTTTCTTTTTCTTTTACTTTCTATTTGTAGTATGGGAATAGTGTGTTTATTTAGGGGACTATTCCTACATTTTGGATTTCTTTGTATAAGAGAAGTTTGGTTACTTGGAAGTAATTAAAGTCTTTAGATTGAATTGAAATAACTCCTAAGATGAGAAGAACAAAAAGAAAGGAAGTGAGGAGTGTTTGGCCAGAGATAAATAAATAAGTATAACAATATTTATCTATTTTCAAAACCCTTGATTTCCATTGATGTCCGCCACAAGAACTACCTAACAGATTTCACATGTGAAGGAAATGGCGGAAGAATGATAAGGCAACTAACCATATTCAAGTTGGGAGTATAAATGTACCTTGCTTGCTATAAGTATAATTTTTCTATTGATGCAATTTAATTTAAAGCTAACATGCTTGCAACAAAGTTAATTCATATTGAGGAGAGGAATATCAATTAAGCAATTTTTAGAGAAAATATGAGAAGATTGATTTAGGCAAATGTGAACAAGAGAGAGAAGAATTGGGTGCTCAAGTGGTTGACTCAAAGCATGAGCAACAATGGCTGTGTGAGGTGGTCTAAGAGGGAAGAATGGCATGCAAGGATTGAATATTCACATGCTTGCAATAAGGAGAAGTGGGAAATGGTGTCACAAAGTGACCTTCTAAAGAACTTCATCTCACCTTTTTAATGTGGAATTAGGGTTACATGTTGATGAATATGGACCAAAAGATTGAGCAAGTGTAGAACCAAAGTTGGGATACTCCTAGAGGAAATCTTGAGAAATAGATAGAAGAACATTAGCACCATTTGTTTACAAAGGATGTAGGTTTGGAAGGATGATACAAGCTTAATGTGCAATACAAGGAGACTGCAAAGATAGAAACAAAGTTAGATGAATTGTTCATAAACCACAGAACAAGAATTGGTTTAAGGTGACAAGTCACAAAAAATCCTACAAAGAGAGCAATTGTAATGGTATTAATGGAGCTGTTTTGGTTGTAGATGACAATTTACTTGACTATTAGTCAAGCTATTTTCTTCAAGCATGTATTTGCCATAGACAAGATTGATAGTGCCAACATGTTTCTTCATTACATGTAAAATATGTATGATATATTCATAGAGAAGGAATTACATTACTTGATTCCTTTCTCCATTCACTTCTATGCAGGAATATCATTATTAATAGGAAATAAGAAGGTGTATTTTGGTGACCATTTTACCTCTAATGTATTCTTTTTGAAGAAACCTAAGTGATAAGAATAATTAGAAAAGATCATGGAGAAGGATATGCACTTCTTGAGTACAAGAGAAACAAACATATCCAATCAACTTTCAAAGTGGAAACTAAAGGAGAATATAAGAGCTTCATGCAAGTAAAAGTCTATTTAAATATCTCCATGAAGTGTCCCCCATAAAAGTTAATAAGAGTAAGCAAATCATTAGTGAAGAACCTAAGGAACCCAAAGTTCCTATGGTGATTACTTTGGACACTAATTCTTTGTAGAATAGTAGAGGACACAAGATTATTGAGTCTAAGGGATAAAAGGATGCTCCTTAGATAGAAGAACCAAAGATGAAGGGATTATAGAGATGGTATATTAACATATCCCTACCATACTAATTTGAGATGCAAGTGAGAGGCATAGCCTAGGGTTTGATTAGTGAGGAATTGGCACCAATAGAATAGAAACAAAAACATGAAGAATATCAAGGAAGGTGTCTCCAACAAAGCCATGGGAATGACACCTATGGAAAACTTGGAGAAGGTGGCTCACTTTGAAGTACTTGGAGTCTCCTTTGCCATAATATGCAAAAATAATGGCCAAAAGCTTGAGATTGTCTAGATTTGGAAAAAAAAGGATGCAATACTCCATAGAGCAAATATATAGTTTACAAATAAACCTCAACAAGACAAAAGTGGACTTGGATAAAATTTTATCAACAAAGCCAAAATGGTTCCATCATCACTCTACATCCTTTCTTGACTAGTGAGTGACAAAAAAATTGAAGGTGAATATAGAAGAAAAACTTCACAAGTATGTAGAAAAAAAGATAAAGAAGTGATTTTGGTAATGAAAGAATTGAAGGCAGCCAAATTCTAAGTTTAGGAGTTAGAGGAAATGTAGAAGGAAGTTCACATTGGAAGACCTGCATAACAAGCAACTATTTTGACCATTAGGAAAGAAGATGTCATATCATGTAGAATCTTCCATGGCAATAGTGAAGAGAAGGCATTAATTAGGAGGAGATATATTATAGATAAGGAAATATTGTCAAAGATATAAATTAGGTTAGATACAATCATTATTGAGTTTACAAAAAGGACTTTACCAAAGGAGTGAATTGAAGGGACTCAAGAAGATTAAGCATCAAGTTATGCACAATATGCAAAAGGAGCATTGGAAAGTAGCAACAATAGATTTAACAAATCAAATACAATGCTCCATTGTAGAAACTAAGGAAAATTTTAAATTTGAATTAATGATTCTCTATTGTAGGTTAGACATGATAGCTAGGAAAGAGAGAGAAGATCACTCTAAGTCTTAGGCAACAAAGATTGATGTAATTCATGGAAATTAAACACTTTAGGTTAGATGTTTTAGATAGCAATTAAGTAGTTTTAGGTATCCCTCATTAGACATAGATTAGGTTAGATACAATCATTATTGAGATACAACTTTTAATTGCTAATGCTTTGATGAGATCTTTGGGTATTAAAGCATTGGAAGTAATCAAAGGAAGTAAATAAAAAGAGTCATTTTAAACAAAGCTAGATCTTTGTGAAGACATGGGCTTTGGAATTTTATAGAATATATGTTTAAATCTGAATATATTCATCTTTGAAGGACTAAAATCTTTGAACTAAATCAACACTTTAAATATTTGAATGATTGTATATAATTGTATATGTATAATGATTATATATGATTGTGAGTTTATTGATGTGGAAAATGTTGTTGAATCCAATCTGAGTAAAGGCAAATTGTCCAAGATGAACTATCTTGATTTAAATGTAAAAGCACCTTGGAACAATAAGGAAATAGTTCAAAAGAGGAGTAAGTTTGCCTCATCAAAATGTAATGCATTGGTAGTGAGAGATTCTTCACATTTTTTCATATACTTACTCCTAAGCTCCTCATTTTCTCCTTTCACTAATATTGTAAACATAATAATTTCACTTGATTCCAAGGTGAACAGAAACTAGTGTCTAATTGGAAGAAGACACTTTAAGATGTGGAGTTGTCAAATAAATTTAAGTGGCTTCTACCAAATGACATAAAGTAGTGTTTCTTATTACCAATGAATATAATGTATGAATTAGATCTTATGTATGTTTATTATGGTTTGTCTAAGCACCATATTCCAAACATAGTAAACCTAATCAAGACTTCAAACAACCTCTTTTTAGTTGTGGAAGATGTATATGTTTTTCCTAAGGAGTGGATAAGAAGACAAAAAAAATGACAAGGAATACCTTGTGAAGTTGAAAGTAGAGATTCTATTGAATCTTAAGAATTTGGATGTTTATGATGTTTTTGGTGGCACATTTTGCATGTGAAATGTAAGCAATCATTTTTGAGACCTTCAAACCAAACCACAAATTGCTAGATAATGCAACACATCTTCCTTTTATGACTTGCAAGATAATCAATGGCCAAGTACCATCCAAGTATTTTTTCTAATTTCTCACAGGGCAATGACCAATTTACTCTAAGCAAGTACTCTAAGCAATTTAAGGGAGTAGGTCTTGCATTGATTTAACCAATACAAGGTGATGTGAAGACCTACATGTCCAATATGAGGTTCAAATGCATATTTGAGTTTGATTTCATTCCTTTTCCTAATCCAAATTTTACCTCCTTATATTATAATTTAAACTCTTTTAATATTCTTTTCTTCTTTTAATTTTCTATATCGTTCATACTAAGTAGAAGCTTGCAATACTAAATTAGCCTTTATAGTTTTATTTCTTTAACTCTTAAGCTTATTGTTTCGTTTACAAATTCAAGGAGCAAGTGATTGTTATCCTCAACACCAACAACCACAAGGAAGTTTTGTGGTTATGCATTACAAGATTACTTGAATTACAATATATGGTGTGACCTTGTTGACAATTATTAAAATGGGATCATGAAGAGGAAAACACACAAAGCCAAAACAATCATAAAAAAATTTCTATTGCTTCTATAGTGTGGAAAAAAAGGAGCTATTCCTAGAATTTTTGTATAATTTGTTTGGGGATATCTTGCTCAAGAAGTCTTCAACTTATCATCACCTCTAAAACATGGATGAGAAGTCAAAAGTTTTAAAAGCTGATACACTGATTTATACCAAGATTTTGAAGTGCTTTTTGGAGGAGCACAAATTGAACCTTGGTATTCTAACTATCAAGAAGGAATATAAGTGTAACAATATGGAGTTTATAGATAAGTTAGTCAAGATTAACAAATTATCAAATATCCAAATTAGCCAAGAATTATGAAAATATTTTAGAAGCATCAAGGAAGCTATTTGGTACCTCCAAGTATTGGGTACCAATACTTGGATTGCATGCCAAGTGGAAACTACCAAGTGGGAAGCTTCCCAACTAGCTTAGCTTGCATGCCAAGTGTGCAACTTCTAGAAGGAAGCTTTTTGAGAAGCTTCTTGGTTAACTTGGCTTGCACTCAAAGAAGGTGGCTTTGAGAAAGCTTCTTGAGAAGAGTCTCAAGAGCCTTGTTTGTTCTTTATAAATACTATAGCCCAAGCTCATGCTAGGCATTTGGAGTTTCCCTCATACAAGAGTCCCAATATGATCTTTTGCTTTGATCTTCCATTCTCCTATTTCTCTCCTTGGTCTTCAATGTTGGTATCAAAGCAAGTATGGGATAGATGGAATTTATGGACCTCCAAATTCATTTATGCCAAACCATTGGGATTTGTGTTTCCATGTCTTATCCAATTATCCTTTCACATAGTACATTATCTCACACTTTGGATAAAAAAAATTTGAATGTGATCACCTTGTCCAATGACCCCTTGGTACTTTTGATTGTAAACTTATGATGAACAGTGGACATGTTGTATCTATACGTTAACTTAGATAAATTGTAGGTAGTTTGATATAGTAGTAGCCATGGCGGAAATGCCCAAAGTTATCATTGCCATGCAATAACAAATCAAGCACCTTAGTTGATTGTTACAAGAATGGTATCATCAACGACAAGAGCATGTAGAGAAAGCACCATTTCAAGAAGCTAAAGAGTGAATCTGATTTCCAAATCCAATGTATTTGAGGGCAAGAACCTCCCAAGCATAATGGAGAATTTTTTTTATGAATGATATTTTGAAGCTATAAATCTTTAAGATGAATAGAGATGGATTCTCTTAGCTTCAAGCCAATTGGATGGAGTGGCAAAACTATAGAAGTAATTTTGAATGGAGCAAGCTGAATGGCCGTTTGTTTCACCAATCTCAACATGGGAAGAATTCAAGAGCATAATAATTAGGCAATTCCAAGCTATAGATGCCACACAAGCCGCACAAGATACGTTAGCAGATTGGTTCTATAAGAAGCTACATCACTCAATTCCAAAACACCATAATGCAAATTCTAAAAAATATTAGAAAGTGAAGTTTTGGATCAATTTGTGAGGGGCTTGAAGTCATGCACCAAATTAGAAGTGACAATGTGGGAGCCCAAACACTTGGAGGAAACCATGCAGTTGGATGAGCACTTTGATTCCTTGGTTGCAATAACTTGGTCTTGACCTTGACTTTTATAGAACCTGCCCACACACTACACATGGATGGAGGAGCCGGCACCAATGGAGATCCAAGCCATCCAATGGAAACCACTTGGCTCTATAAATAGGGAAAGATTGCAACAAAATGGTGATTACTTTTATTATCACCAAATTGGGCATCATATTGTTGAATGTACACTCAATAATGGACAACCTCAACAAATCACCCAAATGGAGTTCATGGAGCACGATGATCAAAGAAATGAGGAATCCAAGTAAAAAAAATTTGAGCCACCTATTGGAAACTTGATTAGTTCAAATAAGATTGAAGGCTTGACTGATGCATGTTTACTTCACTTGCAAAATATGATATTTGATTGTAGTTATATGATTTAGTTTAATTTTGGAAGTTCAGAGAATTGCATATCCATGCAATTAGCAAAGTTATCAAGTATTCATATCAAACCAATAATTGAAAGTAGATTAATGATGGTGGATGATAGAAATTGTTTTTCATTTCATACTTCACATCTTATTATATTCAAGATTGGGAATGAGTATTTAGAGTGTATGAGATTTGTAGTAGCACCTTTACATTATAATGTCATTCTAGGTTTGCCTTAGCTTGAACATCATGATGTTCAATTTGATTGGATTTGAAAACAAATTCAAGTACAACACCAAGATAGGAATTACTGATTAGGTTGTTTGATACCTTTGAGTAAGACACTTAAGAAAAGTCAATCCTAAGATGGGAAGTATGTTAATAAAGCATCCATGGAGCAAGCTTTGGAGAAAGATAGGCCTATTTCTGTGATGTGGATCAAGTTGATTGTGCATGGAGAAATGGATGACAGCCATAAGCCTCATCTATTAATGGTTGATCAAATATTTCAAGAGTTTGCAAATGTTTTTTTGGATGATCTACCAAAGAGATTACAATCAGATTGTGATATGCACTCCAAGATTAAGTTATTGCTAAAAAGTACTCCAATGAGTATCTGGAATACTCTGAGGACAAGAGAACTCTTCAAGAGAGATACAATAGAGAAGAAAAAGATTTCACACTCAATCCTCCGATGCCCCAGAGGAGCACCTTCTCTTTATTATATAGCCAAAGAGGATCTCCTCCGAGGAAGCTCTACCATAGGATTAGGTACATGGATAGGTGACCTATCAACAAGCTCCACCCTTAGATTACTTGCTTGGATGGGTGACATGTTGGTCTTGGTCCCTCTGGTTGGTCAAACCGGCTTTGATCAGAGGGAATCTTCTTGTATGAATATTAGAATCATGTAGGTGAGGTACCATTGGAAAGCTCTCAACGAGAAAAATCAGGAGGGAGGGAAGGCCAACCTTTCCTCTAACGGGGGAACCTATACATTTTTTAGCCTAATTCATCTATTTAGGTCTCTGAAATTGCCTCCAAAGTTTTCAAGCCTATTTTGGCTTATGCTCTAGTAGCAGAAGTGCTGTTTTGGTGATACTTATATGTGATCTTTTTTCTACATCATGTGTAACATCCTTCTAGATGTTACCACCCCAAGTTTCACCTCTAGATCATAGCCTAGCTATTGTTCTAAAGTTTCCAAGCATATTTCAATTTCTGACCTATTAGTAGAAGTACTCTTTTGGTGATACTATATCTGATCTACTTAGTCCATCTTGTATAACATCTTCCACATATTACCAAACCAAATTTCATTACTAGATCATCTATCTAGCTATTGGTATTATAGGATCCCAATCTATTGGCTCTCACCAAAGGAGTTGGATGAGCTTGGAATAACATGGATGAAGTTGTTGGAGAAAGATTTCATACAACATAATACATCTCCTTAGGGAGCACTGGTACTATTTGTCTCAAAGAAGGATGGAGAATGTTGCTTTTGTATTGATTACCATGGCCTCAATAAAAAGAATATTGAAGAATGCATTGATGACTTGCTAGATCAATTGAGTGAAGCACAATACTTCTCCAAGTTGGATCTCCAAAGTGACTACTTGTAGATTCCCATTGATGTAGAGAATGTGAAAAATACTACTTTTTGTACAAGGTATGGGCATTTGAATGGAGAGTTCTACCTTTTGTGCTCATTAATACTCTAGCAATCTTCATAGATCAAATGCATTGGGTGTTGGATGGGCTATTGAATTGATACATGGTGGTATTCTTGGATGATATTTTAATCTATAAAAAGGTGGAGGTAAATCATGCAAATCATGTGCAAGAAGTCTTAAGACACCAACCTCAATGCAAGTGCTATTGCAAGAAGTCAAAGCATGTCTTTTGGTATAAGAAAATTACCTTCTTGGGTCATGATATCTTATCAAAGGGATCAAGATGGAAGAGAAGAAAATCAAGGCCATTATTGATTGCCTTACTCCAAAAGATGCCACAAAAATCTGGGCAATTAGTAGATTGGCAAGTTTTTACCAATGATTCATCCATTATTATGCTCATGTTGCCACACCATTTACCAACCTCTTGGGGAAGATCTCAAGCTTTCAATGGACCACCAAGCACAAAGAAGCATTCTAGAAGCTAAAACATATGGTGTCTTCAAGACCTATTCTTCAACCATATAATCATCTACTACCTTGTGTGGTTGACTTTGATGCTTCTAACTTTACCATTGGAGTTGTGTTGTAGTAGGAATTTTCACATGGGTTACATCCTATTGCCTTTGTGTCTCATCAACTAAATAACACAAAAAGGAATTACTCTACTTGAGATAGAACAACTAGTAATAGTATATGCCACCAAGGTATGGAGGCATCATCTCTTGGGGAAACAAGTGATCATGCCAACAAATCAAAAACCCTTGTTGTAGACATTACATCTAAAGCACATGAAGAGTCAACATCATTGATGGGAGGAAAAACTGCAATTATTTGACATCAAACTTGAGCTCAAACGAGATATGTTCCATATCATCTCCAATGCCTTATCACAATGACCTGATTTGAAGACTCTTCCTCTCATCACGGCGGTAATTACAATAATATCAATTGACTCAAAATTACAATCAAGTTTAGGACCATTTTGCAACAAGACCACTTCTTTTAGATGGTACAAGGTTTTCTTGTAGCACATGACAAGAATTAAAACACCTTCTCCTTCAAGGAAGGCTTCTATTCTATTAGAACTAGATCAATGTTTCAACCAAGGGTGATCTACAACTAGTGTGCCTTTGAGAAGCCCACGACTTACCAATCATTGGTCACATTGATGTGGACAAGACCTTGGGTACCCTAAAATGCCAATGGTGGTGGCCCATCATGGCACGAGATGTTTAAGAGTTTGTCCAATCTTGTGAGAGCTGCAATGTAACAAGACCAACAACCAAAAACCAGTGGTCTCCTTCAACCACTTCCCATCCCATCTACTCGATGATGGGAACATGTGAGCTTAGATCTCATCACCTCCTTACCCAAGACAAAGCAAGGTCACATAACAATTGTGGTATTTTTGGATAAGCTTAGTAAGCAAATCCATTTGGCACCAACCTTTGATATAGTGGATGCTCTAACATGGGACCAAATCTACTTTGTAATGTCTTAAAGCATCATGGGATGCCTCATGTACTCATCTCTAATCATGGTCCTCAATTCATCAAAAAGATTTGGCAAGCACTCTTCCAAATACTCGGCAATAAGCTTACTTTGTCCACAACCTATCATCCTCAAACTGTTAGACAATTGAACGTGCAAATTGTACCTTTGTACTTTTGTCAATATTCACCATACCAACTAGGATGAATGTCTTGCAATTGTTGAGTTTACCTACAATAATTCCAAACAAGCAAGCATCGGATTCTCTCTCTTCTTCTTTAATTTTGGCCAAGACCCACTTGTTCCAGATTCCCTTCTTGCTCCTCCTCCATCTCATGTCCCTCATACTTCCACCTTCTAGACCACAATATCACAATCCTTACAACAAGCCAAATCTCATCTACTTGCTGCTCAAAATTGTCAAACACAATATGCGGATCAATATCATCATGATCTCACCTTTCAACTTGGTGATAAGATCATGCTTTCTTTTATTAACCTACCCACTTGATACCCAAGTTTATAAACTTGCTCCTAATTGAATAGGTCCATTTGATGTCACCCAAATTATTTCTTCAATTTCTTATTGGCATGCCTTGCCTTGTCATATGCAAGTCCACCTATCTTTCATGTTTCCAAGTTCAAACACTTTGTTCTAATCCATCTTCCTTTTCCTCTTGTGTCCAACCTCCTCTTCCTCCCATCCCTATTAATGATCATGAGGAGTATGAAGTTGTTAGTATCCTTGCACATTGACACATTTAACATGGACAAAGTCCTTTGGAAAAGGTATCTCTTTCATGATGCCACTTGGGAATCTCTTTCTCATCTCCAGACTGCACTAATGACCATCCAAGAGTTTGAAGCTTCCATGGTGACGAGGACATAACCAACTAGCGGTGGGAGAATATGTAACAATGTGGAGTTGATAGATGAGTTAGTCAAGACTGAGAAAGTAGCAAATATGCCAAGTTAACCAAGAATTATATGAATATTCTAGAAGCATCTAAGAAGCTACTTGGTATCTTCCAAGTATTGAGTAATGTGCATGCCAAGTGGTGACTTCTAGGAGGAAGTTTCTTGGGAAGCTTCCTAGCTAGCTTAGCTTGCATGCCAAGTAAGTGACTTATAAAAGGAAACTTCTTGGGAAGTTTCCCAACTAACTTAGCTTGCATGCCAAGTAGGCCGCTTCTTGAAGGACGCTTCTTGGTTAACTTGGCTTGCACTCAAAGAAAACTGCTTTTAGGAAGCTTCTTGAGAAGCTTCTCGAGAGCCTTGTATATATCATATAAATACCATAGCCAAAGCTCATACTAGGCATTTGGAGTTTCACTCTTTCAAGAGTCCCAATGTGATCTTTCACTTTGATCTTCCATTCTTCTATTTCTCTCCTTGGTCCTTTACAATAAGCTTGCATTTTGAGAGCAAGAGAAGTTTTTGTTTATCTTTACAAGTAAAAAGGGTAAGAAAAAAATAAGAGAAGAATAACCAAGATAGTTGGCTTCATAATAGCATAGTTATTTACTACAAATACAAACTTGGTCAATATGTTTATATCCTTTTTTATTGGTCATTATTCCTTCAACCTTCTTTTTTTCTTTCAAATATCCATCCTTTATTCTTCATAGTTGTTCTTTCTCTTATCTTTGTTAGCTTGGTCTTTTGAGGATACTTTTTGTCTCTAAGCACAGGTTTATACATATTGTAGAGAATGCTCTCTCTCTCTTACCACCTGCTTTTCCATTCTTTTGCTTTTGTAATTAAACTTGGGGTAGATTTACATGCTTTTTTTCCTTGTCTGCCATGTCTTATTTACAATATCAATACAATGTTAAGTATCTACATGGTAGTTTTGAGCATCTTATTCCTCAAACTGAAACTCTTCATGTATATTCTATAGAGACTTGATTGTTCTTTTTGTGCTTATTATGTTTCACATAATAAAAGAAAAATTGTGGTGAATAGTTATCACACTATTTAGTAATAGTTTGTAAACCTTGAGTTTCAAGGCAACACAATGCAATGTTACTTTGAATCTCCTCTTAATAAGTCTCTTAATAGTGTGATAACAAAGGAGGAGAAGCAATATTGGGCAATTCTAACTTTGAGTCTCTTGTTAGTGTGACAGTTGAGGAGGAGAAGCAATCATATACTAAGATGGTAAATGCACTCTTTACTTATTGTTGATCTCAAGTTGGAAATTTTCAATTTTATCAAAAAAGAATCGTATATACCTAAGAGTAGACATGATACAAAAGTGAATTTACCGAGTGGTTATTACTCCTTTAACTTCATTTATGAGAATTTTATTCTTTCTACGCTTCTAGTTCTACTCTTTAAGTGTTCAAATTAAAGAGTACTTCCAAACTGGTTCCAGAAATAGAGTGAGATTAAAATTCAAGTAAATCAGAAAAGAGTGAAAACACCCACTAGATTTGCTTTTTTATCAATGGATTCTTCTAGTATCTAGTCTCTTCTTGAGTATATATGAATTTTTTAGATCAAATTAAATTCTTCCTACTAGAAATCCTTGGTGCTAAAATATTTTTTAGAATAATAATTAAAGATTCTGGTTTGTTTCAATATCTTGAAGGTTAATTTATTCTTGAAGGTCAAATTCTTGCACGTCTAGATCTTTGAGTTCATATTCTTGCAAGTCTCAATGCTCTCAAGGTCAACTTATATGGCAATTTGACTTCTACTTTCCAAAATGTGAATTTTATGAAGGCACTAAATTCAAAGGAAATTTTAATTTTGATCAATAACTGATTGAAAAGATGGCTAATATGTCAGACTAACAATTGTTTTTCAATTGGTTGTAAAGACTACTTTATGGTCAAAAACTGAAAGGTATAATAAAAAAAAGAGAAGGTATACATACAAAATTGCCAAAAAAAATTTATAATTAGGGATCAAATTATAAAAAATTATTTGATTTAGATTTAATAACTATATTATTTTTAATTTTCATTACTATGAATTAAATGTTATTCTCTTGATTAATATGCTACTTTTAATTTTAATAATGGTGTCTTCATTTTTAAGATTATTTTATTTTATTTTATTATAAAGGGCAGTTTCACAATATGACTCTGTTTCAAGCATATAGTGATCTTGCTTACGCTTATTTGACATTATGACCTTATTTTAACAAAATTCTGCCCATTAGAGTCTGCACGCACGAGAGTAACATGTGAACAACAAGAGAGTCACCCATTAAATTGCACCTATGAAAAGACCCCTACACCTAATGTGGTACACTTGTCCCATTTTGATAAATTTTAGATGTGAATCTCTACAAGTCTAGCATTTCCCAAATGTAAAGTTTCATTTTCTTCTCTTCATTGCGAAGGGGAGTGTATAAACAGCCAATAAAGATACATAGCCAGGTGTAATCGCCGCAAAGACAATAAGTAGTGAAGCTACACCATGTGGCTGTTTGACTTTAACATTTTTTGTTCACTATATCTTTCTTTGGTTATTGGGTAATAAAAAAAATGGATATTGCTCTTATCAAACTATCCTTCTTGCTTTGAAAGCCCCTGGAATGTGCTTTTCTTGTTTGACAGGTGCCCCCAAATGACTCCATATGGCAAAGCACTAAAACCATGATTGCGGTTGTGTGAAATCAACCGTGTTCTTTGCCCCTACGTTGGTACTCACTAATTTCTTTGCTAGATCATTCAACTCCAGGTTATATCTTGGATTCATGCCTCTCCTTCGGTAATTTCGGCTCTCGGATCAAATTTGAGGTCTCTAATGTCTAAATTTTCCGACTAGAAATGCTAACTTCTGGCAATTGGGATTCAGAAATATCTGATTGGGATCCAGAAAAAATGAAGCGTGTGATTTTCCTCTTAAGAGGTTTTTTCCTTACTTCGAGCGTTACTCATGTCCACGTAAATACAAACCTTCGAATTCACCCCGAGAAAGAAGAATTATATTTCTCTCAAAGCTGCAAGAATTACAAAACTGAGAAGATGAAAGGGCTACTCTCATGGGCAGATTCTGGGTAAATTAGGATCATATTGTGAAATAAACATAAACAATAAACAGGGTTGTATGGTGGAAAACTGCTTGAAATAGGGTCATCTTGTGGAATTACTCTTTTTAAAATCATATTGTGAATCCAAATTTACTATTATATCATAAGTATAAAATTACAGTATTTTACCAAATGACCTAAGATAACGCAGATGTAGTACGTGATGAAATATAATAACAAAGATAATAGAGCATTAAAGTTTTATATCATTTATAGTAAATATTATATTCTTAACATTATATATTATTTTTTTTAAACTATTATCAATTAAATCGATCTACATCTAAGAGTTCCAAAATAGAAATATTTTTACTATAAAGTGTGATAATTTGACATAATTTTCGAAACACGACACATAATTTTATAATACCATATAACATTATAATGATTATAATATGACACACAATAAATATCCGTCTTACAAGGCCAGGGATATCCATTGCAGCAGCTTACCGGCCTAAGCCCTAAGTAGGAAAATCAATTAAACCTTTTATAGATTATGGAATTGCAAAATGTTATCCAAAACAGATATCCCGTGTGATGAGACTCACGTTCGCTTTTATATGTGATGAGACTCACGTTCGATTAAGTTCCTTTGCTACCTACTTGCATGTATATTTCAGGCTGTATTATGTGATCCTCCACTCGATCTTTGGTCTACCGACTTCTTTTTGTGCCCTTTTTTATTTGTTTTTCTACTCGTTCTCCAGCTGAAATTCTCATCTGATATCAATAGGAGATTTGATATAGGATGCCTTAAAATAGATGAAATTGAGAATTGACTTCCATAACTTTTGGATGATTCGAGTGAACCAGAACAAGTTTTCTTTGGAGTCTTGCTATACACCGGAATGTACTTGAACGTGATACTGCATATCACGTTCAGGCGAGCAATCACGTGAATCCCCATAGTTCATGAGTAGGTGGTTATCAACCATACGCAGGAAATGAAAGCTATGTGTGTATCTATACAGCGGTAAGGTTTCACCATTTGAAGTTAGAAAAAGCTGATGCATTGTTGTCAAGAGTCAATTCTCGTTGTCATGCATAATTCCGCGCATACAGTGATAAGGTTTCACAACTTATCGTCAGAAAAAGCTAATGTATTGTCATCAAGAGTCGATTTTCGTTTGTCGCGTATAATTCCGCCTCACGTCCTCTGGGGGATAAAGTAGTTTTCTGTTTTTACGAAAGTTATATCGTATGCTAGTTTGATGTTACCGTATTACGATGGATACTTCCACTTCCCCTTCAATTAGAATGAATCTAGATCCAAAACTGCGACTGTCCATTCAAGAGAGAATCCAGCAATAAGCTCACTCTGTTTCTAGAATTCAGATACTTAGTAGAGAATGACACTGTCCACCCACATATGAGTTTCCGACTTCCTTTAGGAAACTTCATCAAGGAGGCACGTTAAACTGTCGGTGGATCCTGAGGCGGCTCCGGAGGGACAACTCTAGGATTGGCGATTCATCCGGCACGGAATGTGTTGTGTTCTCGTGATTTTTCAGCGTGGTACGTACCTGGTGCTCTATTTGAGTACACAGTACAGGGGCTACAGTAGTACCTCAGGTTTTGTGCAGCTGTGAACGTTAACCAGCAAGAATCTGTATCAGAGCATTGGTAGAGCAAGCTCGTATAAAAGAGGCAGGATCCTAGAGATGTTTCCATCGCAGAAGAAACCGGTACCCATTTAATCGAGCTCCTCTCGATTCACACGGCTGAGGCGGCCGATCAACTAGGTTCGCTTTGAATCGTAAGTGTGCAAACTTAAACCTGAATCCACAATACGGATTTTCTCAGCTCTTGGCGAAATTATTAGCTAGTCGTTCGAATTCAATCTTGTTGGTCGATAAAATTTGATCGAATGCGGTGACATTTACTGCAGGCGATAGAACGCTGATTCCCGGTTACCCTGTACCACGGAGATCGAGAAAGTCGACATGATTTAAAGTACTCATGAAGTTGTCACTAGTGCATAACATGACTACATTCTGTTCTGCAGAGCCATGGTGTCGGTTTCAAGAGCATCGCTTACCCGAGCATTAAGACTGGGGGTTCTTTTCCTGGCTTGTATGAGCTCTGTCGATGCATATCCATGGGCCGTCACAACATGGACGCGTTCTCACGCAACGTTCTACGGAACATACGATGGAATTGAGACAATGGGTAAGTACGTTAGATCCTATAAAGTGTGCACTACGATATTTACATTGGAGTTTCTGGATGGGAATAAAATTTGCTTAAATTTGATGAAACGAAGTCTACTACAATCCAGAAACCCCAGCTCTTTGTTCATAAACTTCCCCATTATAATTCAAACCTCCAGATTATGTTTGCATATTTGATCTTGATAGGCGGTCCTTCATGCGCAGGTGGTGCATGTGGTTACGGAAACCTGTGGTGGCGCGGATATGGACTGAACACAGCTGCTCTCAGCGATACCCTGCTCAATAACGGCCTCACTTGTGGAGCTTGCTTCGAGATCAAGTGCGACTTCGCCAGTGGTGGTTACAGCACAAGGTGGTGTCACACGGGTGTCGCCCCCATTATTGTCACCGCAACCAACCACTGCCCTCCAAACTGGGCGCGACCTACGAATGCAGGAGGCTGGTGCAATCCTCCCCGGACTCATTTCGACTTGCCTCTAGTTATGTTTTCAAGGATGGCACAGTCAGTTGCCGGCATCATCCCAGTTCAATATCGCAGGTATGCTGAAAGGGCCAATTATTCGTGGAGACTAGGTGTATAGTTGAACACCAGGAATTATAAATTTAAACGGACTTTATGTTACCATTAGCTACAGAAGTTGATGGAGCTGCAGCAGCACATAGCTTATGAATTCCTAATATGGGCTGATTTCTCACAGAACAACATGCAAGAAGACAGGAGGAATCAAGTTCTATCTCCACGGGAACCCTTGGTTCAATCTCGTCCTTGTGTATAATGTAGCTGGAGCTGGAGATGTGACAGCTATGAAGATGAGAGGATCCAACACCATATGGTATAGCATGAAGCGAAACTGGGGACAATATTGGGAATGTCCCATCAAATTTACGGATCAGAGACTTTCCTTCATGGTAACGTTGAGCAATGGTTACGTTCGCGTCATCAACAACTTGACTCCAACAAACTGGTACTTTGGACAAACCTATCAGGCACTCACAAACTTTTGAGACCTCGAGGTAGGCAGCATCCTTAGAGAGCTATTGCTGACATTATCTAGCCTGACTTGAATTTGCATACCTGTAATTTGATCACGAAGATCAGATGCATACTGATTCACAGTCGAGGCAGGGTGAAGATCAGATGTCGCTGCTCTTCAGTACCCTTAACTTCAACTGAGAGATTCAATAACTTTCATCGTAGGATAACCCTTCGAATTCAACTCGTTAAATTCTAGCTGGATCCGCATCGTCCTTGAGAGGACAGGATGTTTTGAGGAGGTGAAAGCAATAACCCACCCGCAAAACGCTATACAATATCAACGGTAGCCGGCCCCACAGAGGAAGGTTTGTTTTCCTTCCACTGCCTCTGCGGAATTTAAGCTGGGAGGACAGAAGAGATGTGTATTAATTTAGAGAAACTAAAGTTTACTCGTAGAATAGACATTGATCTTTTCACACAAATTCCATTCTTAGACACCAGCTAGAAACTGTGTGCGTAGTTGATGTCCATGCTTGACACCAGCTTATGGAGGTCCGGGCTTCTTGTAGCTAGCCACCCCAGCTGTGACGCCCCTCAAGTGTGGAAGTACAAGCACGTACATCATAAGTTCCGATTAATTAGAATTTGGATATGATACTCCTCTATTCAAACTAATCACTACGAACGTGTTCAATAACTTTCAGTTTGTAGAACATTCATTGATAGTCATTACATGACGAATAAAGCAAGATTGCACTGCAACTTGGAACCATTGCGAATCTCATCACCAGTCTCCAAGGATTTTGACTCAATATGAGTGAATCATACAGTTCATCTTCATATAGATTATAGTTTTAGGAGGATTACACTCGATAGATATTGTATGTATGCCTGCATACTAGTTTTCAGCTCGACGGAGTGCTAGATCAATGTTGTCGAAACGAAAGAATTTGTCAGTTTATGTAGCTTGCCATCACGGTCTTGCCTTCTGCTATTTGCCGTCATTATTGTAGTGTGCTCTGTACTTGTGGAAATGAAATTAGGATAGTGCTCATCGATCTTCAAAGGCAAAACACTGATCTTCACCTTAATGAGCTCTCAAACGCAATGTCATGACTATTTCCCATTTCTCAACTAAATAATTTGTGTAACTCAAACTTCGCCGTTCACTTTTATGCCATGTCTCCCTGGATTTGGGAGCGTTGTTTCGTGCGTGTCCGATAAGCATAATTCGCACTAGTACTCCTGCACTACAACTCTACAATTGTGATCGAGAAGTCAGTCACGCTTCCAGCATTCTCATGAAAGGCAGGAATTTGACTTCAACTCATGTCGGACTAGCTGTGACGAAGTCTTCGAACGCGAAGCCAACAACGTATTTTGTCCTTATGATTCAGCTTGCACGGCTATGGCAGGCGAGAACGAGAAACACGCAAACCTACATTGTGAGTACCGTCTCGTTAGACTGCCCACTTCAAGAAACATTAATACATTAAGAATTACTTTCGGCCAGTACCGGACATACTTTTTCTTGCATCCTTCGAGCTCCTCCTCTACACACTCGAAAACCCTGGTATATCCAGAATTTTCGAGTGTGCAAAGGAAGATCAATTTCTCTTTCGGGGACTACCGACTGATAACGTGAAACCACAGTAGAACTCTAAGGTCCGCCATTGAATTCATAACGATTTGAGACGGTGTAATGTCCACAGGGACTCATTGCTATCCTCATTCGCCGTAATAGAAACTTGTCTTCAATTTCTGTGGTCTTGTGAATGTACTGAGGATCAGCAAGACAAATACTAGACTTCATAAGGCTCAGTAGTCACATCTTGACATTGTTGGCACATAAGCTTCTTGATTTAATCTACATAGCTAGATCGATTCGAAAAGAGAAATAATTGGAACTTCCGGCAGCTTGGGAGTGACAATTACCCTTCGTAAGAATGTTTTTTATATGCACATTGACGCGCAATAAACTGGGATGCAAATTATTATATCACCAACAAAGCTTCGTATACTAAGCAAATAGACAGAACTCTAAAGAAAAGTAGACGCAGAAAAAATTCAGGTATCTTAACGCTTCTCGTATTCTTAACGGGTGTAAGAAAATATTTTCTTTATCCTAAGAAGTTAGTGCTCTCAATGAGCTCCATAACTGATGTTATGTATATGACATGTAAGGTGGCCCTGGTTTGTGTTTCCTCATGATAGTCTTCCAATTCAGTCACTCACTCAGCACGAGACCTCTTGCATTACCACTGCCGCTGAACGTGGACATTAGGAATGAGGTGATTATATTCATTTGCGACCGAGAGGTCAGAATAGGCATTCTAGCTATTCTATTGTAATGGTGAAACAATGTACGTGATTATCAGGCACTATTTCCAACAGTCATCCATGACTACTAGACAGTCCTAATGGATGTCATCGAGAATATGGCTCATCCGAGTCTCTTCCGCTTATTGATACTGTAGGTGAAAAATTATATAGTAGGCTGCCAAGAAGAGTTCTGAGTTTTAAGTGCTCTCGAAACATAGCGCAATAATTTCCTTACCTGGTAATGCTACCGGTACCTTTAGATAGGTCTGATCATGATATGTAGAGCCCACTGTTTACGCTCATAGCATCAGCTCCATTTCCTTTTCTTAGGACATAGCAAGACTGTACTTCTGAAGATTTGACGAAACACAACCTAGACAGGATATACCTTCACAACTTTATTGAGAAAAAACTCGAGGATGGAACCTGAATCACATTGGGTACCTGGTGTTCTGGATACCCTTTACCCTACGGAACCTCCTTGCTTTCTGCATGCGTCTCCCATTCGTTAATTTAAAGCTACCTAAATACTCTCTTAAGCTTGAGGTCTCAGTTCTTAGCAGTTCAGCAAGCAACAGTGTTGTAGCATTTTGCAAGGTTTAGGTTGTTCTTATGTTTCCTCGCGTGACAGTGTCCCACGACGAGGCGTACATCAATGTCCACTCCACATCAACGCGGATTCTTTTGCTGCTTTTCCTCCGTTCTAGTGAATCTGCCGGAGCTCACATTTAAACGTGTGCATTGACCTTTGAACTGCATCGGAGTCACATTCCTTAACAGCAACAAAGAACCGAATTTGCACATGCAAATATTCATCGATATTCGGAGCCAAGCCTTTGGGGGACAATTGATAGAAGAAATACAGATGTAAAGTTGCTCCCCTGTTTGCAATCCAGCGCGATTCCGGCTCAAGACATTACACAGTTTGAACACAGTTCCAATGTAACTGTAGACGAGAGGAAATCAGTGCAGCGCTTGCAGTAAAGAGTCGAAATGAAGGGAAGCCGTCCAGATATTGTACTGGCATCACCTTCGGATCTGCTTAGTTTAGGACTTTGGTTGAGTTCTGTCCATACATAAACATTACCTGCGGAAATGCTGTCTGACCTTGAGCTTCCAGTTTCAGTACTTGGTAAAACTCTTCCCGTATCAGTTTCCTTTGCAAATTTCATTGATCAGACACTATCGAAGGCAGTCAATCCTAAGGCGACGGCACCTGCGTAGGGAATAACTCTTCGAAATGACGCTTGATACGGCACGAACGTAGCTTAGGTCTAGTGAGTTTTTGACGTGATAGATACCTGGTCCTGTGTTTGGGTGTACAGTAGAAATGTTACAGTGGAGCATCAGGTTCTGGGCAAAATTAACCACCATGAATTGCGCATCAGAATATTGCTGCGCAGCACTCTTATAAAACCACTGGGAAACTGCAGGAGTATTCATTCCAAAGCTAATCTTCACACTTTCGAGCTTCTCTCGATTTTACAGGGCTGAGGCGGGTCTTCCAGGTTTGGGAAGTTCCCTCTGAATTGTAAGTCCCGGCATATTTTGATGAACCCTAAGACTACAGCCTTCGAATCACACTCTCTATCTCGTTTGTAGGAGATGATATGTTGGCTCTTTCGCAAGTACCACATTTTTTACAGGCTCCGAATTCACGAAGTCCAATTAAGCCACCAGAATTCGGATGCCTTGGTGGAATCCTTTCCACTACATGTTATGAGAGCATTGATTTTCAGATTTTCAATTGGAGATTTGTCAGGAGATCCGTATTTTGAGTCCTCACATGTTTGATAACACGCACTGTGTTGCAGAGCCATGGCGTCAATTTCAGGAGTTTCGTTTCTCCAAGCATTGAGCTTGGGAGTTCTTTTCCTAGCTGCTTTGACTCCTGGCGACGCAAATCCATGGGCCGTCACCACATGGACGCCTTCTCATGCAACCTTCTATGGAACATATGATGGACTTGAGACAATGGGTACGCACCTTGGACTCCTGAAACATGCAAGTTCTTGTAACTTTAATTGAACTCTCTTTTCGTACAGGAAATCTGCTCTGTAGGAAACCATGCCCCTCCTGTACATAATTCTAGAACCTTCAAATTGTTTTGAGCAACGTTAATCATTGGTGACCTTCCTTCATGCGCAGGGGGTGCATGCGGCTACGGAAATTTGTGGTGGCGCGGATATGGGCTGAACACAGCTGCTCTCAGCGATACCCTGCTCAATAACGGCCTCACTTGTGGAGCTTGCTTCGAAATTAAATGCGACTTTGCCACTGGTGGTTACAGCACAAGGTGGTGTCACACTGGTGTCGCTCCCATCATGGTCACCGCAACCAACCACTGCCCTCCGAACTGGGCCCGACCTACGAATGCAGGAGGCTGGTGCAATCCTCCTCGGACACATTTCGACTTGCCTCTAGTTATGTTTTCAAGGATGGCACAGCCAGTTGCCGGCATTATCCCAGTTCAATATCGCAGGTATGGATACGAAGGTCAACATACTGTCATGCGTTGAAGTGTTGCCCAGTTCCGGGTTGTTCATGCATATTCTGTGCATGCTTACGGACGAGCCTTTAAAGTCACAGAGCAGTTTCGGACCAATTTAGTGACGATCTTGTGAAAGAGACAGTCCTGTCAGCTACCAGATGCAGCACATTTCTTGACATTGTCTGTTGATTGCTGATTTTCTCAGAACAACATGCAAGAAGACCGGAGGAATCAAGTTCTATCTCCACGGAAACCCTTGGTTCAATCTGGTTCTCGTGTACAATGTAGCCGGAGCTGGAGACGTCGGAGCCATGCAAATGAGAGGAAGCAACACCATTTGGTACAGCATGAAGCGCAACTGGGGACAATATTGGGAATGTCCCATCAAATTTACGGGTCAGAGACTTTCGTTCATGGTGACATTGAGCAATGGTTACGTTCGCGTCATCAACAACTTGACTCCGACGAACTGGTACTTCGGACAAACCTATGAGGCTCTAACCAACTTTTGAGAGCTCGAGGTATGGATTATCCATCGTCCTACTACCAACTCGACGAAAAGCTTTGTGGTTGAAAATCTGCAAAGTTGACAAGCAAGCTGAATGTAATGCTAAATGCGCCACAGACACACCTTTAAATCCATCATCTAGTTTTCATTGAATGTAGGAAATGAGCTAGCTAGGGAGCTGAGATACACAGATTTTGTCAACAAAAGCACCCGTTACCTTGTGGGTTGCTAGTAAGTTGGTCCCTCTCTGATCCCTGAGCAGAAAGAAAGTCAGGCAGAGGTGCAAGCAATAAGCCACCCGCAAACCTCAAACACACCTGTTTGTAGGCTCACATAGGAAGCCATACTGTCCCATTTTCCCTTTGCAATTGCAGAGTTTGGGAAGGAACAGAAGAGGCGTGTAAAGCGATCCGTCGAGCATTCTTTAGAAATCAGTAGTTATGTTATAGGTTTCAATTCGGCTCTTATGGAATTCCGTGGACTTCCTGTAAAACTTAATACGGGTGGTCCTCAAAATATTTATCGGTTGTACAAAGGGTATCCTGTAAAATTTTATAGGATTTCTTCACCATAGATTCAACATTTTTGGGAACTCCCATAGATTACTTTAGGGACCGTCAATTTCTGATAAGTTATCAATAGTATTGGAAAGTCCCATAAGAATTTTATGGACCAAATCTCCTAGACATTCACTGACTTTAGGAATTGAAACCCCCTAATATATATACACACGACAGGTTTGTGGCATGGTTGAACACCATGATCGACCCTCAGGCTTGCTGAGGAAGGTAAGTCCACCGGTGGATTCACTCCAGTATCCGAGGTTGTGATAGGTCAATTCTACATCATTAGGAGTACCGGCACGTATCTAACGAGGCATGAGTTCTGAGGAGTTAATACCGGAACTGTAGACAATGCTCTTTTCAGGTGATTCACTCAAGGAGCATAATGTCATTGTTTGGTTACTACTATTCTGGAGATTTCACATCTGTGAGATGACAATAGAAAAAGTTGGCGAGTCGAACTCCTTGAGGAACACAACCACAGATATTCGAAAGGACACGTTCAGAATATATTAAAGTGATATTTATTCCTCGTGCATGACAGTATTCTGAGCTAGACATACTCTACAGCCAATTGATTTTAAGGTTGGCCCTGGAGCATATCTGACAAGAAGAGTGCTCGTCACTTCTTGAACTCGTTGCTATCAGTGGCAATAAGGGCCGCTCTCTCTGCCCACTCTTTATTTGAACTACACCCAAATTGCTCTTGCTTACTTCTGGCTAAGTTGTTGAAAAAGTGATTATATTTATTGCAAAACATTTTTTCCAAAAACATTATGTCACGGTCTAGTCCGATTGAAGGTTGAATATTGAACGTTCGCTGTCCCTCAAAGTCTAGACTCATCGACAACAAAGAGAACTCGAACAGAATCAATATGGATGTTGCTAGGTCACCCAAATGGAGAACTAGACATGAGTAACTTTTATTTATTATACATCATTATATGAGGCAGACCATCAAGATTCTACATCAAGCGAAATCCTAACCCCCTGAATTTAGCCTATTTAATTTGGGGGATTACCGGACAATCTGTTTGACACTAAAGCATCATATATCTATTAATGTCCTCGTAATACCACACCATGATCCCGTAATACAAACAATTCTATTAGGGTAATAACCGACCAAAAGTAGTAAATCCCGAAGGAAATAGAAGAAAAAAAAATTACAAATGCACCAGAAGTGCAAAAATGGTAACGAGCACAAGGCTCAAAGAAAAACTGCTAAAAGCCCATGCAAAACTAAGATTCGCAAAGCAAAACAAAGGGGAAAGAAACCAAGTAACCTAATGCTGTCGTGACTAATGGAGTGATTGATCCTGGCTTACTCCCTGTTCTTTCTCCCCTGATCATTTGGCGAATGACGACCCACAAAATTTCTTAATCAAACAATCTCTTTGTGAAACCATGTCAACGATTATAGTGAGAAAGGGCGACCGCGAAGGATGGGAAGACCCCATCAAGCGGTGATTATAATAGAGATTGAATTGAATTGACTGAACGATTATAATAGAGATTGAATGCAAGCACAAGTTCTCACCCAGCTCACACACTTACTTCAAATTGTAATGATACAAAAGTACAAACATCAATGACGGTCCTGTTGAACTTGATTTCTATGAGCGTGCGAACAAGCATTTACTGGTCATAGATATACACGTTAACTAACGTGGGCTAAACTAAACTGTAGAACTCCAATCCTTGAACCAGTTTAACGTACTACTACCTCTTCACTTCAGTTTTCCCAGTGGACAACACCAAGGCAAGTACGGATGTAGAGGACTCGATGTACCGTTGAACTCGAAGAATGCGGCTGGATACTGGTAAGCAAAGTCAGATCTAACACTGTTATATTGTCTTAGAAGTTTCAGAGACACTCCTCTTTAAGATTGTTTTTATGATGTTGTGGACTAAGTCGATTATTTCAATGAAGTTGCACAAGGCAATCACAACAGAACCTGATTCCGTTCTACTCGGAGAGAAAACAGCTTCATTGTGGCCCTTTTTTGGATCCCTCGAATTGTATAACATTCGTTGCCTCAATGTTCACCCGGCGTCGCCTATGGATGACGTAAACTCGACCCATGATCATGGAGACAGGATTTAGATTGACAATCATGCATGTTTGGGTGATACTGTCCAAAAAAAATTTGGACTGCATTATCAAGCACTAACACACTAGGTGGACCTTAATGCGGCTGTGGAGGAAGGCAGTATGTGGGTTGACGCTTGATACGGCATGAACTGTGCTACCGTCTCGTGATTTCCTGATGTGGTGTTGCATACCAGTTGACCTGATTTGGATATACAGCACAACTGTTGAACCTGACAAACTCAGAAAACATCTCACGATATTGCACCCATTGTATCAAAGAGAACTCGGTAGGGGTAGATCAATATGCAGAACAAATACGTTTGAACTGACTCCTTCTCCCGGGGTTACTCGCTCTGGAGCCAACTTTTGATGCAAACTCACGTTCTCAGGATTCTGTCGAATTTAATGGCAGTAAGATAAACCAATCTCAGATCAGTCCATCCAGAAAATTATTGATGTTCATGGGTTCAGGAACAACTAGGACGTTTGCACTCGGAGGCACTTTGAATCGTCTGTTTACGACCAATGATAAATTTTTTGCAGTTTGCATATAGAGACTTCTGGGAGTGAGCATTCTTGAATAGAAATAGTTGTTCCATTAGCAACTCCACAGAACTGCAGTGCTATTACGTAAGCATAGCAAGGATATTTGGGACTTAAAGAATTGACCAGATCTTTATTTCTCGAACATTCTGTAAAATCCAGTCGTGCACAGGCAGGACTAAGTTTTCAAGTTTATCGATTTCCGATCAGTTTCGCTAGCGTTTTGGAGTTTTATCTGAGTCTCAGAATAGAATTTGTACAGAATAAAATCACATCCTAATTGTCAGGACACTCTAGAGTCCTGACAATTCCCTTGTGGTGGCGAACGACAACCAAAGCTGACCTCTCTTGGTTAGCTTTGGTTGTCGTGCGCTACCACAACGACCTCGACCGGGCAAATGCATCAACTTCTCTTCACTCCGACAGAGTGAACCTCTGTTTTAAAACAAAGTCTCAAAGTATGGCTAGAGAACTTCATCGTGTTCAACCTGTCTCGCACGAATTCTGCATGGAATTCTGAATTGACAAAGGATTTCTGAAAGGCTCGACAGAATCGCAATAAGAAAACCTGTTGAGTTGGGATTAATTCAACACCAGGTACTACCTCACCAATGGTGGTATAAGCAGACTATACTTCCCACAGAAATCACCTCAACCAATTGAAAACAGTCCTCTGCAGTTTAAGCCCTGCGAATTCTTAGTGTCAACGGCAAGTCTCCATAAGTGCGGGAATCTTTGGCGCACTAATAGAGACTTGCCATTACTCCCTGTTACAAGTAGAAACACAACCAATTCTCGGCAGCTGTCCAAAACTCAGGTGTTAAAGGCCGAGATAACCGGAAATAAATGGATTCAATACTTGCCGATTGCCGATCGAACATCATTTCTGCGGTGTATGGAAAAGAATGCGACGTTTGCTTTCATTCATGGAACGTAACGCTTGGACCGATTGCAAGTCTCTACAGGAGACATCATCGGCTAAGGAGAAAGCTACAAGCACCCACACATCGTCAAGGTGCATACCCTTGGCGATGTGTCGGAATGTGGTGCAGAGTACCCTGTAAGAAATCTGGAAATTATGAATTTTCTATCCATACGGGAATCCTTGTTCCTATCTCGTCTTTGCATATGGAGTTGCGACAGCTCGGGAGATTCGGGTATGGATCCAAGAACTCTTTGCGCAGGGGAAGAATGACAGGAAACCCATCAAAATTACTGACCCTGGATACATTGTACATTATCATTGAATTGACAACAAATTGGTACTTCGGACATATGTGTCAGGTGCCAGCAAACTGTTGGCAGCGCGTTTTATCCATCAATCCTTTAGCAGCAGCCACCTCATGGGAAACATGGGTCGTAATTTGGACATTTCTTCTCACAAAGATCAGACTTACCTGAAAGACAGTCAGGCGCACTTCCTATTTGGCCGTTTGTTCCTTTTGGACGTAGATGAAGCTAGAGACCCCACATACACAGTGCAGGTCTCAATCACAGGAGTAACCGTTGAGTCCTGAGTACTGGCTACATGCCCGTTGTCTCTGATCAGATGAAATGATTTAAGGAGGTGTGGAGTAGGACCAACATTTCTGAAACTGAAGACCGGTAGTAGTAGGCATACACCCCCAGATCTAATTTCTCTTCCGAGGTCTAGTGGGGACCAGGACGGTTGAGTTCTACGTCCACTCGAGTGTAAAAGTTTGTTGAGGAGTGTTAAAATTACTATAAAATCCGTCAGTACTCTAAAACAGTTTCTAAGGAACTCATGACAAGATTCTAAACTTAGCGCATTTTCTGTTTAATTCATTAGACTATCAGGTACAAGATGCTCAGGACGTATGTGTATGGAACATATACTCTTATCCTTGATGATCAAAAGAAAAAGGCGACCCGGAGAACACATGAAGGATGAGAAGACCCCGTTCAACCAACAAGGTATAGACAAAAGAGGTAAAATGGAGCTATGCTCCAATAGTATCGATATGAGATTGTGCCTCCTGCACCTAAGATACTAGAGCCATGCAAGTCAGAAGGTCTACAAACTACTACAGCATTAGAAGAAGCATCACCTAATGTGATTGCTTTTCTATGGATTGCACCCGCCAATGCTCTCAATAGAGCAATAAATACATGATGTCTAAAGTATACTACAAAGTACGAGAGTGAGAGTGGTACCCCTAAAGTCTAATATGATATGATAAGCTCTTGTGCACCCCGAGACAAATGTGTCGCATGCCATGTCCATCGCTCCATATAACTCCAAGGCTAGAGGAACAAAGAGGTGACCTTGCTGCATACCCTATACTTGGAGACCTTGCATGTTGCTACTCCACCTGCCGCCTATCAAGGAGGATGTGTAATCATTCCCTCCAAAACTACATCAAGCGTAGGGTTTGTAACCACAACATTCGTCACTAACACTTGATCATCTAGGATCAAGTATAAGTCTACTCTGACATGCGATATCTACAAAGAATACAAACAATCCCTCCAAGCAAGGTATCCACTCTCTCGTGCCATAGCAAATACTATATCCTTGAGTGCATCATGGATAGCTATCCTCTGTCCTCCAAAAGGACGCCATGTCATATGGGCCAATGTTGCATCAAGTGTAGAATCACACTCACAAGTAAGTAATGAAGATGCATACAGGTGTACCAAACCTAGGCAGAACCTCATAGTTATAGAGAAGGTGGTTGGTGTGAGTAGGAATGCCCTAATGCACTATCAAAGAGCCGGCACCCTTGTTTGGACTCACCCATTCCTCGTCCATTCCTTGGGCGAATGGACGAGGGATGTGCAAGTCCTAACAAGGGTGCATACTCTTTGATCGTGCATTAGGGCATTCCTACTCACACCATTCCTACTCGTCCATTCGCCTAAGGAATGGACGAGTCAACTAAATGAGAATGTAGTGTATGTTGATACTATCTTTCCATCAAGGAAGAATGCAAACCTTTGGTCCAATCTGATGATAGTGAAGCAAAGGATGGAAGGTCCTCCCATGCCCGTGTGGATAGACCATCTCTCATCTACCACAATGACACTTGGAGAGAAAAGGAGCTCTCCTCCACCTAATTCGCATATGTCTCCAAAACTCACCTATAAGCAACCACAAAAAAGGAGGAAAGTAGAGGTGCCAAAAGAGCACTTCTACCCAAAAATGTTATAGGTACCATCTTCTCCATAGACAATAGGCCTACTCCTCCACACAAGATCAATAGAGATGTTTGCTTACATGCCAAATCCCCCATCACACACTCAAATCACACACTCAAATGTCCATAGTCCAATGACATCACCAAAGACTCCTATAATCCTCTTATCAAAAGCTCTTAGATGTGATAGGAAAGTCAATGAAGGGAGCATCATCTAGAGAAGGTAAACAGGCCGACGTGCAATACTAGAGGAGAGTATACCAAATGCCACCTACAGATCTCCTAATAGAAGAAGGTCATCCACATGGAGAATATCCTCCGCAAGGGTAGAGTCTAAGAAGCATGTGACAAAATCCTTGGATCCTCTTAGCACTCCAAGAATCTATAGTCCATCTATAGATATGACAAACCCCTTTGGAAGCTCAAGGTGGGGAGGGATACTTGAAGTGCTAACCCTAAACCACTTTGACACCTTGACTTTTAAGCCTACAAGATGTAGCTCACTAGTCAGGTGATCAAAAGCTTGCCTAATCTGTTCTATAGGGCCCACAATGTATGTACATTTTGCAAAAGAAGGAAACACACAACCTAGCATGGCAAAAGTAGTAGATAAAAGAGCTCTGAAGTGAGCCATGGCAAACAACGGTCTAGTTAAAGGATCTTCCTATCATGTACCAACAACTGACACCAAGATGGTGATTCCCTCTTATCACCACCCATACTAGTAGTAAAGCAAAGGAGGAGAACCATAGAACAACCCCACAAAAGGAATGAGACTTGCTAAGCATCCACAGATCTCCCTAAGCTCTTTGAATAGAGCCCAAGAGATGTTATTAAAAGTATTATCAACATCCACTTGTAGGACAACCCAATTCAAATGGATATCTAAGAGTGCCTTGATGTCTAGAGATATAGCATTGCAACCTCAGTGTGTATCTACTCCAAACTAATGTCAATTGAGGTGCTCTTGGAAGTGAGATCAATGTTGAAGGACAATGGTGGGGGTAACCAAGCACACAAAGATCTCTTCAATAGCAATTGGTCTAATGCTCCTTGTGTCTTTCTCCATTGTAAGAAGTCAACTAGCCCCTAATACCTGACTAACTACTGTAGGAATATCTCCCTTGCTATTGTTGCTACTATTTGAAATAGCTAAGTAAATCCACTAGAATGATCATTTGCTTAAAAGAAATCTCCAAGATGTTCATATACTATCCCTAACAAGCCTCATGAGGAGAGGCAAGGGACAATGCACAATGCTTGTGCAAAAACAAACCTATCAAGGCATAAAAGCTGCTCAAGTTAATCTAAGATCTCTAATGGTACTCCTTCGCTTGCCGTAGGATGTAGTGAGTGCAAGGAAGAGATAGTCTCATCATTGGGACTAGCCATAGACAAAATGCATAGCGCTTGCACTGCTCTACTAAACTCTCATGCTTGATCTAATGTCCTACACCATCATAGTTGAGTGGAATTTGTGTTATTTAATGGCAAAACTTGTTTCCTAAAACATGCAATCCTAACTAACTCCTTTTGTAGGGCAGCCCAATCCTCCACTCAAAACCATCAAAATCTAGCAGCCATCTCTCTATGACCAGCATGTCCCCCTCTAGCATAACAAAAGCACCATCAAAGGAGTACAAGGAATAAGAACCATGTTAACTCATCCAAGGAATCACATGCCAAATGATCAAGTGGTAGGCAAAAAGCTTGTCTAACCTCATTATGGAGTGTACGTAATTGTAATACTCTGAGGACAAGAGAAGAGAGAAAACACAAATTTCATACTCAATCCTCTGATGCCCCAAAGGAGCACCTTCTCTTTATTATATAGACAAAGAGGATCTCATCTAAGAAAACTCCATCATAGGATTAGGCACATAGATAGATGACATGTTAGCAAGCTCCACCCTTGGATTACTTACTTGGATGAGTGATATGTTGGTCTTGGTCCTTTTTGATTGGTCAAACAAGCTTTGACCGGAGATAATCTTTGAAAGAATCTTCATGTAAGAATCTTATAATCACGTGGGTGAGGTACTGTTGGAAAGCTCTTGATGAGACAAAGCAAGGGGGAGGGAAGGCTAGCCTTTCCTCCATTTTTGGAAAATTTGCACATTTTTTATGCCTAATTCATCCGTTTAGGCCTCCAAAATTGCCTTCAAAGATTTTAGGCATATTTTGGTACATATTCTATTAGTAGAAGTCCCCTTTTGGTGATACCTTTTTCTGATCTATTTAGTCCATCAGTGTAACATACTTCCAGATGTTACCAAACCAATTCTTGCCTTTAAATCATATGTCTAACTATTGGTTCTAAGGTTTTCAAGTCTATTTCGGTTTTTGCCCTATTAGTAGAAGTACTCTTTTGGTGATACTTCTATTTGATCTATTTATAACATCCTTCCAGATATTACCAAACCAAATTTCACATCTAGATCATATGGCTAGCTCTTGGTATTACAAACTTCCTTCCCTTTAAGACGCAATGTCCTCATTGTGTAATTGTTGCTCAAACGCTTGCACCAACACCGGTGCATGTCTCAAATTTGCAGCGGGCTCCTAGGTTACCTCATAGGGGGTAGCCTTTCCACTATACCAGATAGTCTACCCATGAATGGTGAGTACCACGCATGCATTTTTTGGAGGATACACTCCACTTCATATTCCTCTATGCCATCAATGAATGTCTGACAAGGTCAAAGGTCTTGTGTGGAATGATAGTGGCCCAATCGGGGAGCATATCTACATAGTAGGGAAAAATAGAACATTGGATGGATCTTCATGTATGGTGGTAGCTCAAGGTGATAGGACACAGTGCCGACTCAACGAAGAATAGAAAAAGGCCCAATAAAATGAGGTTTGAGCTTACGAGGGCCAACTAATGTGAGTTTGGTTGTAAACAGCCACACTTGATCTCCGACATTGAACTCCATGTGCCTACAGTGTGCATAGGCATATTTCTTCTGTTGATTTTTCACAATCTACAATTTGTGCTTGGCGCTCTCCACACCTTGTTGGATTCTAGAAACAAATGTGTTGGTCATGTCTACCTTGGTAGCCACCGGATGGATCTTCATCAAGCTAGAAGGTGTGAAGGGATGTTCACCATACATGAGGAAGAACGGATTGACATGAGTGGATGCATTCACCAAATTGTTGTAAGCAAATTCCACCAATGGAAGTAGGGTGTTCCACCTCTCTTGCTCCTCTATTGTGAAGCCGCGCAACATGTCTTCAATAGTGTGATTAGCCTACTCTGTTTGTCCATATGTTTATGGGTGGTAAGTTGTGGACATAGCCAACTTGGTTTTGAAGAAACCAAAGAGTGTTTGCCAAAACAAACTGGTGAATTGAGTGCTTCTATTGGTGATAAGTACTTGAGACAACCCATGGTGAGAGAAGACTGCATCTAAGTATAATTGAGCTAGTTGTGGAGAGGTCATATCCTTGGTGGTAGGGCGTACATGAATCATTTTGCTGAGCCGTTCCACAAAGACCATGATGACATCAAACCCTGAGGTTGTCTTGGGTAATTCACAAACGAAATCCATACTCACTTGTTCCCAATGTTGTGTAGGAGTGGGGAGAGGTTGAAGGAGCCCTACATGAGCTTGATTAGAAGCTTTGTTCTATTGATAGGGTAGACAGCTATGTACGTAGTCCATCACGTTGTTGCTCATCTTGGGCCAATAGTAATGGCATTGGATTGCATCCAAGGTCTTGTCCACTCTGACATGACCTGCAATGGCCAAATCATGATATTCCACTAGAATGGTGGTGCATAATTCTAGAACATTTGGGATCCATAATATACCATTACAAAAGGTGAGTCCTTGGGTGTTGGTAACACCTTTGGATGATTGCATTCCTACAATTTGTGGATCAATTTTTGTAGCAACTAGAATCTCTAGGTAAAATTCAGGGTTAATCTTAACCTCTGCCACCAAATTGTTTGCCATTAACATGTGGGTGAATGTATCTGCAAATTGCTTCTTACCTTCCACGTAGGTAATTGTCATGTTGAAGTGTTTTTGCCACTCTACCCACCAAATCTAGCAATGAGATAGATCTTTTGTGTCTCAAGGTAGACTAGAGGTTTGTGGTCTATCTCTATTACAAATGCCTTCTCGCCCAAAAATTGTTTCCAATGCTTGGTTGCAAGGACAGTGGCCAACTCTTCTCATTCTGTGGTGTGAAAGTTGCACTCTACCAATAACAACTTTCAAGAGAAATATGCAATTGGATGCTATCCGTCATACCACTCTTGTTGTAGGATTGCTCTTATTGCTACGCTTGATGCATCTATAGCCAACTTGATTGGACGTTTTTGGTCATACCACTCAAGATTGGTGCATGTAGCAAGGCAGTTTTCACTTCTTGAAAGGCCAACTCTTGTGCAGTTCCCCACATCTACTTCTTCCTCTTGCCAAGTAATGCTGATAAAGGTTGTGCAACCTTGGAGAATTCCTTGATAAATTGATGATAGAATCCCATCAACCCCAAGAAGCTCTTGAGTTGAGTCTAATCTTCTGGGGCACTTCATTTTTTAATGATCTTTATTTTATTGTCAATACTTGAATACACTTTGCACTTACTCTATGCCCCAAGTAGTCTACTTCAGACTTGCCAAACTTGCACTTTGAGATTTTGGCATACAATTGATTATGTCTTAAAATCTGGAGTGCTTCTTGTAGATACTATTTGTGTTATGTCATTGTGCTACTATATACTAAGATGTTGTCCAGGAAGACAATAATAGACTTATCCAAATATGGATAAAACATGTCATTCATTAGACTCATGAAAGTGGTAGGTGCATTGGTGATGCCAAAAGAAATCATAAGATACTCAAAGTGGTCATACTTGGTTCGAAAGGCAGTTTTGTACACATCTTCTTCTACAATTTGGATTTGATTGTAATTGCTTTGTAAGTCCAGTTTGGTGAAGTATCTTGCTTCATGGAGTTGACAAACAGGTCATCTATGCGAGGTAAGGGGTATTTTTTCTTCATTGTTTGTTGATTAAGACCTCAATATTCAATGCACATGTCCATTGTATTGTCCTTCTTCTTCACAAACAAGACAAGAGCCCCATATGGTGATACGTTGGGTTGGATGAACCCTTTCTATAGCTTATCCTCAATTTGAGTCTTACACTCTTCCAACTCATGAGGTGATAGGCAATATGGGGCTTTACAAGGAGGTGTCTTCCTCGGGAGTGTCTCAATTTTATGATCTACTCTCCTTTTTGGTGGTAACCTAAGGGTAGATCATCAAGAAAGACATCTCAAAACTCATTCACCACATCTTTCAATTTCTCAGGAATTTGTCCATCAAGTTGTGCATTCTAGACTTCTCTTATTAGACCCATGAAACATCTATCGATCTTACAGATAGTTATTGTCCCTATGACATAGAGAAGCAATTCTTACCTATGTGATTTTTCTTTAACCCCAATGATAGACCTTAGGTGGGTTCTCACTACTTTCTTCTCCAATCTACCATAGGATTGTAATGCTCCATCCATGACATGCCTAAAATTGCATCATAACAAGCTAATTGTATCACTCGCCACTCAATTACTTCCTGATATTCTCCTACAAAGAGTGTTACCCATCTAGATAATGATTCGATTTTCTCTGTTTGCCCATTAGGTAACTTTATTTCTTTGCTCCCATCTCTCCCTAGATCCATTCCTAATCTTATTGCAAGAAAGCAAGACAAGAAATTCTTTGTTGCTCTCGGATCTATTTATACTCTCACTTGATTGCATTCTAGGACTTCATTCACGATAATCAATTGTGAGGTTTCCTTTTGAGACCTTTGCGCACTTGTCTTCTTCCTTTCCTCACTTTTCTACATCCTTATTGAGCCAATAAGGCCACAAGGTACATTTACTTGCAATTTTTGTTTTCCAAAGTGATTTCCACCTCTTCCTTTTAAGTGCAGCTCTCCATGTTGTTCAAAGATTGCCTATATGAAGGCCAAGGATCTCTAGGTAGACAAGCACAATAGTTGTTAGATATGTGCCAATACGGCCACAATTGCAACAATGGCATTGTTCTCCTTAAGTTCCTTCTCCTTGTGGGACTCCATCTCTCTGCTCTTCTACCCATCCATGTTCTCCTTGAAACGATTGTGCTCCTTGGTCTCAAAACCAAAGGTTACCCAGTTCCATTGATACAAGTCCACCCATGTGTGGTATTTCTGCCTGATAATGTTGAGGTGGAACTACTTCTTCACCTCCACCCAATGCCCTTGCTATTCTCTATGCACAAGCAATAACTTCAAATACCATGCAAGGATTTTGTACCATGATTTCTTGGTGAATCCGCTCCGTTAACCCTCATTTGAAATTGTCAAGAGCCTCTGCTAGACTCATTAAATTATTGTGACTTGAAGATCCAAAAATGACTCCACATACTCTTGTACATTGTTCTTCTATTTCAATCATCATAGTCGGATCCGGGTCATATGCATGGAATCCACCGATTGGGACTTCTTTAACAATCATTCTTGCATTGCTATGCACATGACCTCCCTTCTCTCTGCCAACATGGATTGTTCCCAAGCATCATACCATGTGAGGGCTTTATTGGTCAAGTACCCACATGCAAACATGCCTACAACATGCCCGGTGATCTTTGTTGAGAACAATTGGAAATATTGATTCATTCTTGAGATCTAGTTTTCCACTGCTCCCATTGTATGCTGCTCCTTGTAAGGCTCAATGTTGCAGGTCTTCTTCATTCAGAGTAGCAATGTGGCTTCATTGTTGATCAGGTTCATAGGTATGCGTGCCTCTCCAAGTATTTCAATTGCAGGTATTGGGTTTTGAGATCGCTCTTCTTCTTGCATTGCTTGCTCATTCCTGAGGGTCTTCACTTGACTTTGTAATGCCTCCATGTTCATCTAAATCTCTCAAAATGTGTTCAACATCCCTTGCATTCCTTGCACCAGCTCTTGCAAGTATGGATCCATGGTTCTTGCAACACTCAATTGTTATTGTCTACTTCAATAGAGAGTTAATATGATCACTCTAGAGGGTGCACAAACTATAGGGACTACCATTGGGACCTCAAAAGCTATCACTTGTTGATAATATTCCTCACCAAAATTTCTGACCATGAAATCTCTAAACATCAGTTTGGTCTCACTACATAACAAATTTCTACTTGAGTATTGAGAGGGAGAGGATTTGGGACATTTAAATCCATAACATCATAATAGAATGTAGATTGTCAAATTCCACTTTTTTTTGTATACCACTACAAGGAGAATCACCGAGTTTGGTGAGTTTATCACTCTGTCCATGAATTCTACTCCAAAGTGATAGCCTAGCGATACTTTCATTTGCTCATGTTGATGTACATAATCTTGATGTGGAATAGATTTAAGAATGTGAAGATAGGTACAGGAAATTGTACTCCTGGTGTATCCATCCCATCCGCTCTTTAAAACCCTTCCAAAGTCTAACAATTGCACTATGTTCTCCACCTCAAATTATTCAATTTTAGTAGCTCCCTTCCAAGAGGAGTGATCCACTTTCTTGGATTCAAATACTTGCTCTGATACCATTGTAATACCCCAAGGACAAGAGAAGAGAGAAAACATAGATTTCATACTCAATCCTTAGATGCCCCAAAGGAACACCTTCTCTTTATTATATAGACAAAGAGGATCTCCTCCAAAGAAGCTCCACCATAGGATAAGGCACATAGATAGGTGACATGTCCACAAGCTCCACCCTTGGATTACTTACTTAGATGGGTGACATGTCAGTCTTGGTCCTTTTTGGTTGGTCAAACAAGCTTTGATCGGAGGGAATCTTTTAGGGAATCTTCATGTAGGAATCTCATAATCACATGGAGATACCATTGGAAAGCTCTAGACGAGACAAAGCAAGGGGGAGGAAAGGCTAGCCTTTCCTTCATTATTGGAAATTTTGCACATTTTTATGCCTAATTCATCCGTTTAGGCCTCCAAAATTGCCTTCAAAGATTTTAGGTATATTTTAGTTCATACTCTATTAATAGAAGTCCTCTTTTGGTGATACATCTTTTTGGTCTATTTAGTCCATCATGTGTAGCATACTTCCAAATGTTATCAAACCAATTCTCACCTTTAAATCATATGTCTAGCTATTGGTTCTAAGGTTTTCAAATCTATTTTGGTTTTTACCCTATTAGTAGAAGTACTCTTTTGGTGATACTTCTATCTGATCTATTTATAATATTCTTTCAGATATTACTAAACCAAATTTCACATCTAGATCATATGGCTAGCTCTTGGTATTACAATAATAGACATGGACATGGAAAACTAGTCTCAAATAACCCCAAGATATAATCCGCCTGTAATGCTAACCACTTGCACAACTCAATTGGTATCCTTGGAACAATCAACAAAGGGATAGATAAAGCATGCATAATCTTGAGTGTCACCGCTATCAATGTGGTTGCTTTCCTACTTGCACAACTCGATTGGTATCCTTGGAACAATCAACAAACGGATAGATAAAGCATGCATAATCTTGAGTGTCACTGCTGTCAATGTGGTTGCTTGCCTCACATGAGCATCCCAAGTGGTCCTTGATGATCTGGAACTTAGTGTTTGAGACTAATCTTCCCAACATCAATTGATCATTGGTAAAGAAGCTTTTATGTTGATTTCTCAATTATTTATATAGGAAACTTGTGTACATAAAGATTGGAGAGCCTACAATGTATTAGCACTATCTCTTTACTCAAAAGCAATGAAAAGAATAATGAGCATATGGACTTAATGTTGTACATGATATAGCTTGCGCTTGTGATGGAGTGCATAATTGTTGTCGGCAATTATAACATATTAGGAATTATCTCTTTACTCAAATGTTGTGTAAAGAATAATAAGTGCATATGCTTAATATTGTACATGATATCTCTTGCTCCTAAGATGGAGTGCATACCTATTGTAGGAAATTATAATGTATTAACAATAGTCAATCTACATATCAGGTGAGATAAAGCTCAAGGTATGTAGCTTAACTTAACCAATTAAATTATAACCTTGTTCTTATACTCCCTCTGAAGTAATAACCTCTATGGCCTTAAGCTCCTCCAAACAGACTAAGTAATGGTAAATCATAGGCAAGTTTTTGGCCTAAGTGCCCTTTAGTAAGTATGTTAGCACACATCTTAAATGTCAAACAATATTAGCTACAAGTTGCTAAATGAAGTGAAATTTAACAATTATGTGTATTGTTTGTGGAACTTGGTAGAGTCTTCAAGAGCAATTTCTGATTGGTTCTTAGAACAAATTACTATTGGAGATGACATGATGTACTTCAATTGATGTAACAAGTGATGAAGCCAAATTGCTTAAGAAGTTGTAATGGTCATTGCCATATATTCTGATTTTGTGCTAGATAAAGCTGAAGATTTCTATCGATAAGATCCCCAACTGATGACACCATGAGACAAAATGAAACAATAATTGAATTTAGACCGTCATTGATCAATTTCTCCAACCTAGTTGGCATTGCTAAAATCATAGAGAGGTTGAGGGAGGTTGTCCAACTAATACTCAAGGTAGTAATTGGTAGAGCACTTCAAATACCAAAATGCATGTTTACATGCTTGAATATGAGTAGCGCTTGGGTTTTGTATATGTTGAGTAAGTGTGCTTACAGCAAATGCAATATTTGGTTGAGTATAGATGTGAGCCTAGTTAAGGAACCCAATTGCATTAGCATACAAAAATTTAATACACTCAACTACCTCTTAAGGAGTCTTGGGGGCATTAAAAGCTGAAAGTTGGAGGTCTAGAAGCATTGGAGTGGAATGGTCTTAAATTTTGAAAACCAAATTGAATAAGTTTTTGCTGAAAGTAGAGAGGCTAGGAAATCCGTAGCCAACCTTGAACTCTGTCATACTTCAATTGAAGACTAAGTAGGTGATGGATGTCATGGAGATCAATCATCTAGAATTGAGAGCTAAGCTTGCCCTTAATGTGAGTCACTAAACTCAAATTTTTTGTAGCAATCAAATGTCATCAACATAAAGGCTTACAATAGCAAATTCATTGCAATGATCCAAGTAATATACATTTCTCTCCACTTCAAAACTAGTGAAGCTCAATGACAACAAAAAAGCATCAATGACCTTGTACTATTCACAAGAAGACTGCTTGAGGCCATAAAGTGTCTTCAATAATTAACATGACATACTTTTATGTGGGGGAGAAACTCCATCTGGCATTGTCATGTAAATCTCCTTGCTAAGAATACCATTTAAAAAATTTGTCATCACATCCAATTGATGAATATGAAGACCTATTTTGATAGCTAGGGCAAGAATGAGTTGCACAGATTGTATACGGACTACTCAAGAATAAATTTTGGTGTAGTCAATGCTTTCAATTTGAGTAAAACCTTTGGCTACCAAGCATGCCTTAAATTGGCACTGGTACCATCAAGCTTGAGTTTCAACTTAAATACCCTCTTAAATGTTATTACACGTTAGTTAGCAGGTCAGACTAACAAAATTCCATATGTTATAAGTAGCATGTGAGTTGATCTCACTTTCAATAGTACCTTTCCATTGAGGAGCTCTTGGTGACTACATTGCTTGCAAGTATGTTTTTGGCTCCAATGGTAGATCAGGTGAGATTGGTGCAAAAGCACCTTTTTTGGATGCCTTTCTTGTCTTGAATATCAATTCATATACATCATGACCCTTTTGAGGGTCACATGGAGGAAGAATTCCCTTATTTGATCATCCAAAACATCATAATTCTGAAAATGGAGGCTTGACTGAGGAAGGAAAGAACTCTACTTCAAAGTCATTTGATAGAGCTAGCTTTTTGAGCTGTGGTGGTGAGAAAAAAATGTTGTTGGTTGATAAGGCTGCCCAAATCATTAATAGTCTCCCATTGAGGAGAAACATCTTGTCTAGTAGCAAGAGAAGTACCTACATCAAATGAATATTGGGAAGACAAAGAGTGTCTACCTAGGTGTAGCATGATGTTGAGCCTTGATATATGGTCAATAACCCCTTGGTTTGATGGTTATGAAAGGTATTATCTTGAAATTTATTGATATCTTTGAAATTATCAAATCCATTTGTGTGTGAGGATGCTTCTATAATAGGAGAAGCATCAACAAGTGGAGACACAAGATCATTTAGATTTGGTATAGTTGCTATAAGTACAACTTAATCAGGTGGTTTTTGAGGTAAACAAAAATACATATGTTTATTGGTGATAAAAGTAGGAGGAATTGGAAGACTAGGACAACCAAAGTTTGAACTTGGTGATGTGATGATAAGTTTTGGCACCAAAAGTATAAGTGGCCTTATGGGAACATGGATTATATGTATAGTTTTTGGAGGACATGTCTATCCAAGGGTTTATAGAAATATGGATCTGATTATGGAGCTCTTCATCTATTGGGCTTGAGGAAGGCAATATAAAAGACCAAGACCGAGGAGAGATATAGGAGAATAGAAGCTCACATTGGGACACTAGAACGAGAGAAAACTCCAAATGCTTAGCATGAGCTTCGGCTTTGGTATTTATAGGTAGCATACAAGGCCCTTGAAAAGCTTCTCAAGAAGCTTCCTTGAGCCGCTTTCTTAGAGTGTAAGCCAAGTTAACCAGGAAAATTTTCAAGAAGCTTCCTTCTAGAAGCCGCCTACTTGGCATACAAGCTAAGCTAGTTGGAAGCTTCTAGAAGCTACTTACTTGAGGTGCAAGCTAAGCTAGTCGGGAAGCTTCCTAGATACTTCCGGGATATTCTAGGCTAATTTGTCTTATTTGCTACTTTGTTAGCCCTACTAACTTTATCACTAAAGTCCATATTTTTACAGGCAATATGAGAGCAACATTGAGATTTGACTCCTCTTGAAACATAACATCTCAAGATAAAAAGAATATCCATTGCTCTTTTTTTGCACCTTGGATCCTTTGGTTTTGGCATCATAGCCGAGTAGCCTACATTCTAATGTGAAATATCAGGCTTATCCTATTCTACAATTCAAACATAGTTTTCTCATGAGGAACAATCTTTGTAGGGCATCTATCTTGCAAATAAGTAGCACATGTGATAGCTTTTCTCCAATAGGGCTCAGATAGCTTGGCTTCAAAGCGCATACATCATGTTGCATCAAACAAAATCATGTTCTTGCATTTTGCAACTCCATTTTTTTTGGAGTATAGGTTGTCATGAGCTACCATTGAATGTTATGTTGCTCCAAGTAAGATGTGAAATAAGTGCCAAGGTACTCACCTCCTTTATCATATTGAAGAATTTTTGTCTTTTGATGTTTTTGCCTTTCTGCCCAAACATGGTATCATGGCACAAACATGTTATTGTAAGAATATCTCAAAATAGTCACTCTTATTTCTCAATAGGCAAACAATCATCAATTAATGTCATGAAATATTCAAATTGTGAAAAGGTAAGGCTTGCAATATATCCGTTGAGATCAGACTAGATTAGTTCCAAGGGTGTTGTTGCTCAAAATGTGGCATACTTTGAGAATTTAATACATGCATGCTTGCACAACAAACAAGTAGTGCAAGTATAATTTGAGACTTTTTTGAGAGTAAATCTTGTGACAAGACTAGTGTTTGTTAAATGTTTAATCTTTTGTTGCTAATGTGACCTAAATAGCATTGCAAAGGAAATGCTTACTTTTCATGAACAATTAACAATGCATATGGAGAAGAAAATGTCTTTTGTTTGTGCTTCAATGCTTTATGATGGAATATCTATCAATTGAAAATGCTCTAGCCATTAATGGCCCGGTTGAGGTGTTGCAAGCATTGGCAAGATTGGGATGGAAAATTTGTGCAGCACCGGATTTCTCTTGAGCACCTCTCGATAGGCTTGTGTAGGCTGAATAAGCCTCTATTTGGTAAAATTTCTTGTCAGCAAAGTTGGCCTAAGATTTCACTTTTCCCAATAGATAGAGTTTATCTTGGAGTGTGCATTCAACAACAAGGTTTTTTACATGTAAAATATGGTGCACTTTTTGTTTCATATGAGAATGCCACCTCCTTTATGGTCAAAATCACAAATTGAGACCAAATTCTTATGTAGAGAAGGCAAGTACAAAATACCTATCAATGTACTTAGGTTATTGTTTTGGGTCAATGTACTTAGGTTATTGTTTTGTATGGTTAGGTTATTGTTTTGGTATTTTGTATGTTTTTAATACCACCTTCAAATTGTGCATGCATAGAACAAAGCAATAGTGATAGCTTGTTCCTTGTTGTCAATGACCACTCTAGCATCTTGTAGTTGAATGAGAAGGCTCTAAAAATGGTAGACATGTTGGATAATATACTAGTCCTATTTCATTTTCAAATAGAGAAATATTTTTTGAGATGCTTTTTTGTGATGATGTCATGTGAGATGTATGCTAATTTGAGGTACTCCTAAATTTCATGGGAGGTCAAGCAATCTTGGACATTGCTAAAAATTTCTTGTAAGCAATAGTCCCAAAGTGTTGCCTTGACAATTTTACCTTTCTTTTCCCAATCAAAAATTAATGCATAAATTGTTGCTTGTGCTATAGGTATTGTAGCACCTACCAATAAGGCCATCATTGCTATTAAAATTTCTATTAATTGAATAATAATAGGGAGTAGGGGACTTTGGGCTAGTATTGGAAATGATATCCCAATATCAAGAATTTATTCTAAGTTGTTGATGCCCAAGAATTGTATCCAATGTCATCAAATTTTTACCAAAATGTTGTATTGATATGTTTGGAAGTTTCCATGGTTGCTGATAGGAGCGGTCTTGCTTGTTTTGTAGGGGTAAATTTTCTTTGAATTTATTGAATTCTACAATTCAATTTGAGAAATCAGTAACAACAAAAAAATCTCAAAGAGATATTCAAATTTCTTGTGTATTGCTTTAATTTTACCACCAAAATTTTATACCTTGCTCGGGCAATTATGTCTTTTGTCATCTTCTTCTTGTGTCATCGAGCCAAACTTTAGATTTGCTAACATTGATCAAACATTGGCAATAAAAATGGTTGCTAGATCAAGTAAAACGAGAGGCGCACATTCTTGAGTAAAAAGGAACTTGCATCTTGGTTCATTTGCTACAAGACTCTCATAGAAATCAAAAGTAATTCTAGACTTTTCTGGTCTTATTTTGGCTATAGCCATGGATTTTTCTAGACACTAGAAAATTTGCTCTAACCCACATAGGAAACTTATGTACACAAAGATTGGAAAGCCTACAATGTGCTACACATCTCTTTAATCAAAAGCAATGTAAAGAATAATGAGCACATAGGATCAATGTTGTACATGATACAACTTGATCCTATGATGGAATGCATAACCATTGTAGGCAATTATAACATATTACAAATTTCCAATCTACTTATTAGGCTAGATAAAGCTTGAGGTATGTAAAGTAACTTAACTAATTATATTATAATATGGTTCTTACATTGGACTCCTTATTCATGAGGTGATGAAACTTGACACTACAATAGCAAAAGCTCATGAATTTGATTGAGACTAGTCTTCCCATAATCAGTTGGCTATTGGTAAAGAAGTGTTTATGTTGATTCTCAATTATTGGACTCCTTGTTCATGAGGTGATGAAATTTGACACTACAATGGAAAAAGCTCATGAATTTCACCAAAGAACTGTAAGATGTTTGCAGAGATAACAATGTAAATTTTTTGAAAAAATTTCTATAACTGATGTGAATCTGCATATCAATTACAAAACACAAAGAACACTAAAAGATATACAAAAAATTGCAGCCAACTTCCTCTTATTGCAAATCTAGTCACATGATATGAGGAATGGAATACCTAGAGGCTAGTATGCAGGCTATAAGATAATGAAACACTTACCTCTCACAATTGATGCTCCCACAACCTTGTTGCCCAAGCTTTTTTGACTATGCTACTAACATATCGATGAAATGAATGATGTGCTATTTGATAAGTAAGACCTAAATACTCTAAGACTAACTAACTTTACCATCGGGTACTATGTACTATGTACAAACCCTAACACCTATAGTATAGGTACATGCTATATCAATGCCACATGTAATACCATCTGAAATGTACATTCAACACTCCCTATAATTGAAGAAATGGTAGTATTCCAATTAAATTTCTAAACTTACAAAATTATCTCTTAGTAAAGCTTTTATAAAATATTTGTAATCTGATTGTTGGTGTTAATGTAGCTAAAATAGATCTATATTTTCTCTATTGCTCTCTCACATAAGGATATTGAATCTCTATATGCTTAGTTATGTTGTAGAATTTTGGATTATACACCAACTTGATAGCACTCTAATTGTTGTTGTACATCACAATTGGACCATGTTGTCCAAATTGCAATTCCTTGAATGACCTATGGAGCAATAGAGCTTCTTTGGTAGCTAAACATGTTGCTATGTACTCTACTTCTATGGTAAAAGTGATAGTGCATTTTTGTCATTGGTTGCTCTAAACTAGTGGTCCACCATTCATCATGAATGTGAACCTCTATGTTACTTTCTTATATCTAAGTCATCTGCAAAATAAGCATCATAATATCCAACTAGTGTATTAGCAACATCATAACCTCCACTAAATTCTAATCTATAATCCAAAGCACCTTTGAAGTACTTGCAAATTCTCTTCATTGCTTTGCAATGTTGAGATGAAGGATTATTACTAAACTTTGCTACTATGCTAAGAAAATAATCTATGTCAGGTCTTGTACCTATCATAGCATACATTAGACATTTTATTGCTTCTTGGTAGGGTGCTTTAATTGATTCTCTTTTTGGTGCTTGTAATCTAACATTTGGATCTGCAAGTGTAGTAATTTGATTTGCATCTCCAAGATTAAACCCATTT